>BEDW01000002.1:0-1200000 GCA_002335565.1 Cutaneotrichosporon arboriforme | reverse complement strand
GCGGCTGGTGCGGACGCGCAAGTCGCCATGCCGTCGGAGGTTGAGACAACGAGAGTGCACAACTCTGTGTTGACGTTGTTGCTGGCAACTTTGGGTCACCGTGTTTAAAGTTTACGTAAGGTGTAGGGTGTTGGGCGAGGGTTTCAGTGAGGATCGTCCGTCAGGGAGTGAGAGGAGAAAGGTTGCGACTGTCTTGCGCGTTGGTGAACACAGGCCTTGCAGGCCTTGACATGCTTGACACCACATGCATTCTGCGTGCTCATTAACACTTCCTCTCTCCTCACCATCTACCACCACCGACACTCCCACGCTGTTGCGACTGCCCCACACCAGCCAACATTTATTAGCAAGTTTAGGCACCCCTCGACGTCATCAAACTGTCGTACTCCTCCAGTCTCATCCTAAGTATGCTCCCCCCACCCTCGTAAATCTCCGTTCCGTCACTCCTCACACTACTACCACGACGGCGACCACCAACGCCAGGCCGATGTGCTACGACGCTGCCGACAACAGCCGTGTCGCCCACCTTGTTGTTGCTCTCAACTCATGATCATTCTCCCACGACGTTGAGTGTGGCGCCAACACGACCGCACAACACAACACAACACACAATCAAAAGACGAGGCACGGAGATCATCGGGGACACGCTGGATTGTCCCGGCGGGACAGTGCGCCTGTCTGCCTGTCCGTTGTTGATCGCCCCTGGCTCCTCGGCGCGCGCACACCCAGCCGTGCCGTGTTAACAACACCTTGTTCGCCACTGTGACCTCACGTACTGTTCTTGACGCCGCACCGCCACCATGAGCGGTGCGCACGTGCCATATACGCCGCCACGGGCGCAGGCGATGCCGATCCCCGGCGCCACGCCACCACAGCCGCAGCCCCAGAATGCCCAGCAAGCGACGTCGCGCGCCTCGCTGTCGGTGCCTCCCTCTGGTGCGCCAGTACCCTCTTCGCCACCCGGGGGCGACCACGCGCGTGTCCTGCGGCGCCTCAGCGCGCTGTTTTCGTCCGACGGCGACCCAGGTTCACCCCGTTCGGGCATCTTTGCGCCCGACTCACCCGCGGGCGCGCCGGGGATGCAGACCGTCCCTGATCATCCGCCAGAGTTCAAGGACCGCGACGCACTCAAAGTAAAGGTCGTGACTTGGAACATGGGCGACGCGCTGGTACGTGACACTACGTAGCGGCGTGCTGACATCAGCCTAAAGGCGACCTTGGCGTGCTGCTCGGCGAAGTGCCGCCATACGAACCGCCAGCGGAGACGAGTTCGGGACTGCCCCAGCTCCCCCTCGCCGACGCGCACCCGTACCACATTGTGGTGTTCGCCGCGCAAGAGTGTCCCGCGTCATCGGGCATGCCACGCGGTCTTGGTGGATCGCTGATGAAGGGCGTGGGTCTGCAAAAGTCGGAGCCGGCGCGCCGCGAACGTGACGAGAAAAAGGAGGACCGTAGCATTGACAAGCAGCAGAAGAAGGAACGCGACCAGGTGGCGAAAAAGGTTATTCGCGATATACGTGCCGAGATGAAGAGCCGCGAGACTGGGTCGCCTGGGTCGGGGGCTAAAGAGTCTACAGCCGCCACCGCGAACGAGTCCGGCAAGGGGAAGGGCGCCGCCAAGGACACGGCCACACCGTCCGGGAACAGCAGCGACGAGTCGGGCACGGCGTCGTCAAAGGCCCCAGATGTACCTACGCTTATTCCGCCAATACGGCCCGACGACAAGCCGGCGGAAGTTCCATTAGGCGACGCGCTTGCTGCAACGTCGACGCCGCCGCCTCCCGCTCCCGCGTTCCCAGCCGACCAGCCGCTCTCTATTGAGACGACGCCAAGTACCAGCTCAACCACTAGCCCTACAGGCGTCCTCTCGCCTGGGTGCAGCTCTGCGACGCCAACCGCGAACGGGTTTGCGTCGGCTGGGACGACGCCCACGCCATTGCATGGCATCATGCCGCAGACTCTCGCTAATGGCGTGCCAAATGGTGCTGCTGAGCCAACCCAGTCTCCAGCAGCGTGCCAGGAGGAAGCGGGAAAGCACGCCACAAAGGAGCCCGAAGAAGGCCGTAACAACATGCCCACTGTCGCATCTACGCCTGCCACGCCACTCACACCCAAACCGTCTCAGGAACACCTGAAGGACAGGTCGAAGCCCAGCAGGCCCGAGGTCGGCGCACTGAAACACGCGAGCCCTTTTGACGTCGGCCTCGGCAGCCCGATGCACGACCTCGCGCCGTCGGCTTCACAGAGCCGTGCCGCTGCTCGCGGTTGGAGCGCGATGCTTGAAGGTGAGCACAGCGGTTTCATGACAGAACTGACTTCCAGAGTGGCTGTGTGCCGGACCGCCCGTGTGCCGCGAGAACACTGGGTCGCCAACACAGACTGTAAACCCGCCGCTCCCCGAAGTCGAGGGCCAGGCGCCAACCACACCACGGACGACCTCCATGTCGTCGCTGAACAAGCCCACAGTGGACAACGGGAGCACGCCCATTGCTGTGCCTTCACGCCGCACGTCGCTGATTCCCGGCGACTCGTTTGGACTATCAGTGCCGCAGGCACGTGCCGCCATCTCCCAGTCGATCGACTCGCTTGGCGCATTTTCGCTATCCGCCCCGTTCGAAGACAAAGCAGGCAAGGGCGAACGGCCACCACGTCCGATGCTGCCGCGCTCGTTCAGTGGACGCGACATTGCGCGGTCGGTCGACTCGCCAACACAGGGCGACGACGAAGTGCCGACGAAACGGTGCTACCGCAAGCCAGACGCGGGGCCGTACGTCAACGTCGCCAAGGAACGCCTTCTCGGCCTGTACATAAGCGTGTTTGTGTACAAGGGCTGCGAGCACCTTGTCAAGGGGGTTGACAAGGGCTTTGTCACAGCTGGTCTTGCCGGCGGGCGTTTTGGAAACAAGGGCGGAGTGTAAGTGTACTGAGGGTGCCACGGCTGACCACAGCGGCGTCAGCCTTGATCTTGCCGGCCACCGGCTGTTGTTTGTGAACGCGCACTTGGCGGCCCACGCCGAGCGCAACGAGGCGCGCCTCGCCAATATATCCAAAATCAAATCGGAACTCAAGGTTGACTGCTTCCTGCCTGTGGACGACCCGCGTGCGTCGATGGAGGATATTACGGATCGCTTCGACACGACATTTTGGTGTGGTGACTGTGAGTCGCTCTCGCGACCTTTGCTGACGACAGTGAACTTTCGCGTCGACATTAGCCTGCTGCACGCGAAATGGCTGCTCGAACAGAAAAAGTACCAGGACGCGCTCATGTTTGACCAGCTGCGTACGGCCATGTCCGACCCCAAGACGAACCCGCTGCCGGGCTTCGAAGAGGCGGACATTACGTTTATGCCGACGTTCAAGTACGACGTGTGGAAGTCTGCACGTGCGACGAACCGGGAGCTGCGGCGGTCGATCCGGAAACGGCAACGGCCGGAGAGGAGCGAGCGGTCGTCGACTGAGCGGGACAAGAGTTCGGGCGCGCTCGGCTTTGTGCCGGAAGTGGACGTGGTCGAGGAGAGCTCGGACGCGCCGGACAGCCCCGATCCCGGCAGGACACTCATGCCACCGCTGTCGGCGCAGATGTCCATGTCGCCCGTGGCCGAGATGTCACACCTGTACGACAATGACGACACGCAGTCAATCACGTCGAGCATTGACCTGGAGGAGGCGCTGCGGTCGCCGCCGTCACATTCACCCCGGCACACGCGCACGGCGTCGCGCAAGTCGACTGCGACACGGTCCGAGCAGAGCACAAACGGTGACGCTCGCCCTCCATCACTGCGTGTCTCGAGCCCCGCCGGCAAACGTCCCTCGGTTGACATGTCGCGTGGCTTGCAGCCGGACACGAAGAAGAGTTCCTCAGGCCTCAAGGCCAAGACGCAAAAGCTCATGGGCATATTACGGTTAGGCAAGAAACCCGCGGCGCGGCCACCGCGGCCCACGAGCGGCGAAGATGACTCGTCGCGCCGCCAGTCAGTGTCGTCGTTCCGCTCCAACCTTATCTCGGAGGACGGCCACGTCTCGGCGATTATGAGCGACGACGGGGACATGTCGGGCCACAACGAGGCTGAGAGCAGTGCGGGAGGACATACCACGTCGTCCGTGTTCCCCGACGGCACGAGCGTGCATCGCATCACGTCCGGGGCGTCTGTTGCGAGCCGGAGGCTGGGGTCTCCGTCACGACGGCCTCGGTTGATGCGTACGCTGTCCGGCCGCTCCACACGCGACGATGACGGCGACGATCCGCATTTTGACGACAGCGTCGACCACCGCGTGGGCGTGTACGACACGAGCAAGAAGCAGCGCGTGCCGAGCTGGTGCGACCGTGTGCTGTGGAAGACGCACGTCGTGCCTGACGTCGACGAGGTCGAATTCCACGACAGCTTTGACCACGAGCCAAGTGCATTCTTCCGCCTGTCGAATGCGTTCAGCAACTTGTCGGAACGGCTGCGCCGGCGGTCGAGCACGTTTGACCAAAACTCGATCGCACCGGACGCGCGTGCCCCTCCTCCTCCGACGCCCGCGACGCCCGCGACGTTGACCACACTGCCAGAAAAGAGTATCCCGTCGTCGATTTCCGCGCCTGACGGGCTCGCCAACGTCGCGCCGGAGGAGCTCTCGCCAGTGTTTGAGTCGGGGCCCGGTACGCCCGCGGAGGAAGTCATCTCGCCTTTACCGCTCACCCCATCGGTCCCGGAGAACGGCGTGCCGGCGCAGCTGGCGGGTCAGAGCCAGGGCCGCTCCGTGTCGAACCCGCCGCCCGTTAACGGCGCGCCGCGGATGAGACAGGAGCGCGCGCGGAGCGTGACGTTCCAAGGCCCACCACCGTTACTGCAGCGGGGAAGCACGTGGGGCTCGGACATGCGCGCGCGGCGGTCGTCGAGCGGAGCCGCAGGGGCAGGGGACTCGTCGCCGTCGATATCTAGACGCTCGAGTTCGAGTCTGAACAGACGGGGCAGCCTCGGCTCGTCTGGGCCGCGGCGACCGCCCGCGCGCCGCCGCAGCGCAGACACGCTGAGCAACTCGTCCTCGCCGCCAATGTACCCCCTCTCGCCGGTCAAGAGCACGGGCCACATGTACGGCGGCGACGAGCGGCGCCCGCGGAACTGGAGCAGCGGGAGCGCGAGCGGCCACCGCGCGTCAGAGGGCAGTCTCCAGAGTTCCCAGACTGGCCCGCATAACATCGGCAACGCGCTTACGCGCTTTTTCCGCGACCTCCCGGGCAGGTTCCACTCGCGCGTGTCCCTCTTCCACGGCAGCGAGCAGGACTACGACGCCAACGTGCCCGAACGTCCGCGCCGGCACCTCGCGGGCGAAGTCAGCGTCCTTCACTACGGCACGATCGACGATGCAGGGTGAGTTTTGGGGCTGCAGGGATGTGTTGCTGATGGCAGAATGCGCCAGCTAGAGGGACGTAGTGACCACCGCCCAGCAATCTTCTCTGCTGCTCTCTATGTGTAACACTAGACGACCACATAACCACTAGACCTTTTGCATTAATGCACATTTAAAGAAAATTAGTGCGGGACACGTATAGAAATGAGGTGGACACGGTGGGGCATGGTAGTTGTACAATGTGGGTTGTGCGGTTTGCTGACAGAGGTAGGAGAGTGCGCAGGCGTGTGTGGTGGTGGACAGTGTAGGGGAGAGTGTGTCGCTTTTGCCGAGATAACGCGCCCTGGGAGGGTGGAGCAAGGTCTAATGGCCCGCCTCGATCGCCTCAGCTGCTGAGGCGATCACTCGTGCCATGGAGGCTACGAGCGCTGGGCGTCAGCGTTATGCACCGCGGGGGGAGGGGGAACGGGGGGGTGAGGGGCGACTTACGATCGACTTGGCAAAGGTGTCGCGCTCACGCGCGACCTTCTTCTGGGAGCCGGCGGTGCCCTGGGCCTTGAAGCCCTTGGGCTCGAGGCTGCGCTTGGCGCCGTACGCGTCGCTCACGTCCTGGAGGGGGAGGACCTCGTACGTGGCGAATTTGCGCGGGCCCGACTTGCCCTTGGTGGGGGGCTGGTCGGCCTTGTTAGGAGCCTTGCCCTTGGACGCAGCGACGGTGGTGAAGTGCTGCTGGTGCTGGTACTCGGTGTCGGCGCGGGGAGCGAGCGCGGCGCCAGCGCGGACCTTTGAGCGCGTGCGCGACGCGGGCGAGTCGGGAGGCACGTCGTTTTCCTTGTTCATGTCGATGGCGGCGCGCGCGCGCTTGGCCGCGTCCACCGTCAGCTTGGTCTTGGTCTTGGCCTGTTTGGGCGCGTTGCCCGCCGAGGTGGACGACGTCTTGCTCAGGGCGGCACGGCCGTTTTCCTTGCACGTCGCCGCGGAGAACACGTCGTCGCCGCCGCTGCTGGTAAGGCCGGTTGAGAGGGCGCGGCGCGGGATCTGCGCGGTGGTCGAGGTGGTCGGGCGGCCGGCGGTGGTGGCCGAGCGCGCGGACTTGGGTGCGAGGACGGCGGCGCCGCTATCGCGGGCGCGCGTGGGCTGCAGGGCCGACAGGGCCGGCCGGCGCGTGGTCGGCGAGCTAGGACGCGAGGTGGTCGCGGCCACGGCGGCGGTACTAGGCCCCGCGAGGTCGTCGCCGCCTGCCGTGTTTGTGGGACTGTTTGTGGTGTCGCGGTCGGCGCTGGCGCGGGGCGGCGTGTCGGCGTAGATTGCAAAGATGGCGCCCTTCTTGTGCGTGAGAGGCATGGTTGTGGTGGTGGTGGTGGTGGAGCAGACCAGCGGGCGGAGTGGGGAGGATGACGAGGAGGAGTTGAGTCGAGAGAGAGAGAGGAGCGGCGGGTTGAAGAGCGGAGAGCGGAGTGGTTGTCGTGATGGTGGTGTCGTCGGTTCAGACACTGTTTTGGCCCAAACAGGCGAAACTCGAGAAAAGGTCAGGCGCGGTAAACAGCGGGAGCAATTTGGATCCAAAAGGTAAACAACCGCGCAGGTAGTGACGTAGCCGACGTAGCCCACAGGCCACATACACCAGGCACGCCAAGGCACCACGACGCGGGCAGCGCGCACAGACCTACCACCAAGGACCCACTCGATCCACTCCGCTTCCATGTCCGCAAGGGCGAGCACCGCGATGGGGAAGTGTGCGGCCGCACTAGAGGCTCGGCAGGCTCGGCGCGAGCCTGCCCGCCATCAACCGTGATAAGCGCGATAAGCATGAGCCCGAGTGCGCCCGAGTGCGCCCGCGTGCGCCCACGCTAGAACATTGCGCGACGCGTGACGGTCGCGACGATCGCGACGACAGACGCGCGTTACAAGTGTCATTTACGTTTGATCGTCGCCAAGGGCGCAGAACACTGTTGGGTTATCGTGACCGTCGTAGGCGTCCCGGACAGCATACCCGGTGCCTCGCTACTTGCCTCGGCGATCAACTGCGCCGTGGTGGTACGAGTCTGAGCGCGGTGGAGCCGAGTGGAGGCTGAGCACAGCGCACAGCGCACAGCTGCACGCGCACAGCTGCAGAGCTGTCCACGATAGCACAAACAGCGACCTTAGAGGCGCGCGGCGCTAGAGACCAGAACACCCCTCTTCATTCGTCCGCTACAACTAAGACTAAGACTACTTATCCACCACTGCTTACAACTCGGCACGCTTCTCGTCGTGCGTCGCGGCGTCCTTCTCGTCGCCTGGCGTCTCGGGCCCAGCACCTACGGCCTCGACACCGGTCCGCACGCGCAGCGTCTCTGGAAGGTGTAGGAGGACCTTCTTTCCCGTGAAGAGGAGGTCGATCTGTTCGAGCGAGAGGCGCGCGGTTTCGGGGTACAAGAAGTATATAATGGGGATGAAGCAAAAGTTGAAGACGGCAAAATAGACGTACGTCTTGTACCCGATGGACGAGATGCTGACGGGCGTGATCTCGACAACGAGGAAGGTGAAGATCCAGTTGGACGCCGAGGCGAGCGCAGCGGCAGACGCACGGATTGGGAGCGGGGCGTACTCGGCCGGCAGGAGCCACTACGGCCGTCAGCGATGATGGGGGATAGGACAAGGGAATTCCGACTTACGGGAATGGCGAGAAGGCCGACGGCAAAGAAGAAGTTGAAGGCGAACAGCATCACGGCTGCGACGATGCCTGGGGCTGTGGCGCTAACGCTCGTCGTTCCCGCAAGCACTGCCATGCAGCAGCACTGGCCGGTCACGGCAAAGAGCATGAGCTTGCGACGGCCGATACGGTCGATGAGCCAGATGGGAATTAGCGAGGAGAAGAAGTATGCGATGCCGTTGAAGCCAGACAGGAGGAGTGAGATTTTGTGGGACATGCCGACGCTCTGCTCAAAGATGACTGGTGCGTCTGGAGTCAGCGCTACACGGCTCACGAGCGCTCCACTCACAATACGTGATGAGGTTGATGCCGCAGAGCTGCTGCATGAACTGGGACCCGACACCGAGCATGACGCGGTGGAAGTACCTGTCGCGACCGAACGTGAAGCACGCGCGCATGGGACTCATGGCGTTTCCGTTCTTATCCTTGATCGCCGCGGCCTCCTCTTCCTCGAGCGCGGTCTTGATGAGACTAAACTCGGTGTTGAGGATCTCGAGGCGATCAGCGCCGCGGTGCGCCGACAGCTGGTCGAGCACGGCACGAGACTCGTCCTCGTACCCGTGCTTGAGCAGCCACCGAGGCGACTCGGGACAAAACTGGATAATCGCCAGCGTTGCTAGCGCAAACACAATCTGTAGAGCCAGTGGGGTTCGGAACTGGGCGGAGGATCGTACAAAGCTGAAGCCGTAGTCGATCCAGTACGCCGACATGACGCCGAAAATGTTGACCGCGAGCTCGATGCACAACGCGCGGCCGCGCGACTTTGCCTCTGTTGTTTCCGAGTGCCACACGGGCACGGTGGACGTGTTGATGCCGTTTCCGAGTCCCGTGACGATTCGCCCGACGATGAGCTGGGGGATTCCGTAGCTCGCAGTCTGGAGAGCCGCGCCGACGATAAGGACACTGCAGCCGAGCATGATTGTCCGGCGACGACCGAGTTTCTCGCCAACGAAGAAGGTAAACAGCGAACCGAAGAGGCACCCAATCTCGTAGATCGCAACGACGGTGCCCTGCAGCTTTGCGCTGCCGTGCCCGCTCGACGTCGTGTCGATCTGGGGGAACTGGTGTGTGAATGCCGGGCCGGTAAGCAGGCCACTCATGACGCCCTGGTCTGTTGTCAGCCTTGATAAGCGGTGTATGACTTGCCATATCCAAAGAGCAAGAAGCTCGCACCACAGCAGGCAGTGATGGCCCACTGGCACGCGCGGCCGTGTAGAAGTGTATTGAGACGGCCCATTGTTGTCGAGTTTAGTTGAGGTGAGCTCTCAACTCCTCACGCCTCCCATCTTATAAGCCCGCGAGGTCGCCCTTCATCGCAGCCCTACATGCAGCCGTCATGGTGGGCAGCACTGCCGACAGCATGGCCCGAGCTATTCTTGCTAGCAAGATACGAGTGCGAAACATGACAACTGGAAGATGGCAGAGCTCTTGCTCCGCATGTGCCCGCATGAGCCCGCATGTGCCTGGATTAGCAACTCCGGTGGATCAAATCGCCGAACGACCGGGCCGATGCGGAAGGAACGGCTTTCGCGGCAGCTTTGCCGGTAGCGATGGGGTTATCGTTCCGGAGTTGCTACGGAAATGTAGAGTTGGTTTGCGTGTGGAATTGGAGGTCGTGTGAAGCTGGACGAGCATTAAGAGGATGGCTGTGGGGGTGTTGGAGAATCAAACGACTCCCCGCCATGGTTACTGAGTTCACAGAGACAATTTCTGAGTGTGAGTGCGGTGTGTGTCGGCGCTGATGATAGCCACGCCCGTGTCGTTGTCTGCGCCTGAACTCTTCGCGCTCGGGGGACGTACCGTGCTGGTGACGGGCGCCGCGCGTGGACTGGGCCTGACAATCGCCATTGCGCTCCTGCAGTCGGGCGCGGACGTCGTTGGCTTTGACGTGCTTCCCGCCCCGGCAGAAGAAGAGTGGTGCGAGGCCCTCACGGCGGCGAAGAAGGCGGGGACGGTGATCACGTACGCGCAGCTGGACGTGACCGACCAGGTGGCGGTAGACGGGGCTGTCGCGCAGGCGTTTACGTCTGCACGCACCGGCGCGCCCGTTCGCGGCCTCGTGCATTGCGCCGGCATCCAGCTTCTACGCGAGGCACTCGACGTCTCGGCCGAGGCGTTCCGCCGCGTCGTCGACGTCAACCTTACCGGCTCGTTTATTGTCTCGCGCGCGTTTGCGGACGCGTGGACGAAACTCTACCCGCACGCGGACGGGACGCGCGCAACGGCGTCGGTTGTCCTCATCGCTAGCATGTCGGGCCACGTTGCCAACACTGGCCTCGATAACGCCGTGTACAACGCAAGCAAGGGCGGCGTGCTCCAGCTCACGCGCAACCTTGCCTACGAGTGGGGCAAGCGCGGTATCCGCGTCAATTCCATCTCACCAGGATACATCGTCACTGCCATGACGCAGGGTCTCTTCGACGAGCGGCCACACCTCCCCCAGCTGTTCACGCAAGGATCCCTCCTCGGCCGTCTCTCGACGCCGGACGAGTTCCGCGGCCCCGCAGTCTTTCTCCTCTCTGACGCGAGCTCGTTCATGACCGGCGCGGACATGCTCGTCGATGGTGGCCACACGGCACATTAGTTGTTGTAGCGCTGTATGCAAGTTCTTTGTTGTGCCTGGAGATGCTGCCCCACACGACCCACAGCCCAGGTCCGAAATTAGGCACACCCCCAGGCACGTCAAAGTAGCATTTCCGGGCGATCCCCGATACGTTTCTCATGTCGTCTTGTGTGTTTGCACTTCCTCCATTGCATGTGCACCACTGCGGTGTCCGCTGACCGCTGACAGGAACGCTCCTCTCGCGCATGGTCTCCCCGTCTGTGCCCCCAGTGCCAGGCGAGCTCGGGGGAGAAGACTCGGGCCCCGCGGGGCAGCCCGTTAACACTTCCGAGGAAGGCTCCACCGCCAGGTCAAGTAAACGCCGCCGCACGCGGGGCGAGACGTCCCGCACGACCCAGGCTTGTGTGCCGGTACGTCTCACGCCCAGTAGCAGCAGCCACTGACCCCAGTGCCGGGTACGCAAGTGCCGGTGCCACGGCGCGCCGCCCGACCCGTGTCCGCAGTGCACGGCTCACGGGGGCGAGTGCGAGTGGCCGGCCGCGGACGGGCGTTCGTCGGCGGCGCGGAGGGCGCAGCTGCGCGCGCCGAGAAAGCGGCGACGCGGTGACACTGATAGAGTTCCTTCACCGTCAAATACGCCGTCGCCCGCCCCTGATGAGGCCGCAGCTGGAGAGAATCCATTACACGGCCTGTTTACGCCACAGGACCTCCCCCCTGCGGACCTGTTTGACGCAACGCAGTACATCCTCGCGCTGTCGTCGCAACTGCCCGTCGTCGAGGCAAACGACGACTCGCCGACGACGGCGCTGCAGAGGGAACAGGCGCCGGACTCGAGCCGCAGCGTGCGTCTGACGTGGTGGCGACCGCACGGGCCGACGGCGATCGTGCCAGGCCTTAAAAGGGTAACTATCAAAGTGCGTTTAGACGGAGCGCCCGCCGCGTCGAGCCCTGGGGTCGCGCTTGTGCCTTCTGCAGACCTCACATGCCCTGACGACGTGTTTGGCGAAGACAGCCTGCCGCGCCCAGACTTACTCACGCACCTCATCGACGTTTTCGCGGCACACTTCTCGTGTCAGTTCCCGGCACTGTCGAAGGATGTCCTCCTGGCGGCGCCCGAACGCGCAGGAACAGCGTTCCTGCTCAACTGCGTCGCAGCTATGGCCGCGCGGTTTAGTACAAACCCCTCCATTGCGCGTGTGGGCCTTGAACCGCACGAGTACGGCCACGCGTTCCACGCACGCGCGGAGACGCTTCTCGCCTCGAGCCTCGCCGTGCCCACGCGCGAGACTGTCAGCGCGCTCACGCTCCTCGCGCACCTCGGTCTTTCGAACGCGTCCGAGTCGCATATGTGGATGTACACGGGCATGGCAGTACGCATGGCCATCGACCTCGGCCTACATCGTGACCAGGCAGCGGAAGACATGACGCCACACGACCGCCGTCTCGACCGGCTCACGTTTTGGCCCATTGTCCTTCTCGACTTTGCCCTGGCGTTTGGTACGGGCCGGCGGACGACGTTTGACCTCGATGACATCTCGCAGACGTTTCCTTTCGAAGGCGACATTGACTCGCCGGTGCCCTCGCCGTTCCCGTACGCTGCGAAACAGATGCTCGCTCTGGGACCAATTATCAACCTACTCAATGGCCCCGACACGCATGACAGACCACGCCGCCTGCGGGAAGCCACAGCCGCCGCAGTGGAGATATACTACCAGCTCCCACAAGACATGGCCTGGAGCGCGGTCAACCTTCAGCGTCACCAGCAAGCGCGCCAGGCGCCGATATTCCTCCAGCTGCATTTGTGGATGCACACAATGATCTCGAACGACTATCTCTCCCGCGCGCCCGAAACCGGCACGGCGTCGCCACAGGCACCAGACGTGTGGCGCAACTCGGTCCGCACCATCGGCGACATTCTCGTACTCTCCGACGTGGTCGACCCGCTAGCGTACGCGGCCGTGCCGTACGTCAACCAGGCGTTTTACGTCGCCGGATGCTGCTACATGCGGGGTGAGTTTATCTCGGAGACAGTGCTGATTCCAGATGTCGAGCGATACTCAGGCGCACCCGTCCCAGAGGCAGGGAAACACCAAGCCGAGCTATTCCGCAGTCTGCTCGCTTCAGCAGCACACACCTCCATTGCGACACTGCGGCAGGGCCTCGAGCGCATGACGACATACTGGAGTGGCATATCGTGGATCCTCGGCGCGCTCGTGCACCGCGCCTCTGGCATTCCGCGCAACGACATCGACCTGGTGTCTGCACAGGAGCAGCTTGCGCCCTACGTCTCCCAGCCGGGTGTTGTCGTCGACAGGGTCCGCGAGGCGGTGAGGGGTACTGGAGCCTCGCCGTTGTTCGATCTTGGTGGGTTTAAAAACTGGCCTTGCTGACTTTAGCCGAGCTCGATCTCTTTGCGCTCCCGTTCTTCTCGGACGGCAGCGGGGGCGCAGACTGGGCCTTTGGACAGCTAGACTAGCGTGTTGTACTTTATTGCACTGGACTGTGCACGTAATGGGCCTGGATGTAGGGCGTAACGGTTGCATCACGAGATGTTGGGCGGCTACGCCGCCAGGCACACCATCTTATCGTTATCACTTACACGGCCCAGGCGATAATCTAGTCTCAAGCGCCTGTGCTTGACACGGCCCAGATAGGCTCAGCGATGCAGGGTTGTAAGTGTTAGTGTAAAAGGCCCCATGGGACGTCCTGACAAGACGGCAGGCGCCCCACTTGCTCCTCTCTACACGTCAACCACGGTGCCGCCAAACGCTTAACGTTTCTTGGGGGCCCAGTGGGCCAAGACGAACCGTGTCGCGTTGGCCGCTGCCTCCATTGCCGTTACCGCCGTCAATGGCTTTACGGCCCGACGACCCGTCCGACCCGTCCTCGTCGCGACCACAGCCGTCCTCCTCGTATGGCGGCAACTCGCGGCTCACCGTGGGGACCCGCTCGGCCGTCTTGAGCCCCTCCTCATCTCCATTCTCCCACGTTAGGTACGGCCCGGCGGCCCGCGGGGTGCATCTGTGTACGTTCGGCCGGCCAGCTTGACCCGAAACGTCGTCGCGATGGATAAGCGTTGGCCGTTGCCGTCTTCAACCAGGGACCGGGGCTGCCGGGCCGCCGGAGTGGTAAGCTACGGTGGGGTAGCCGGCCATAGCCGCGCCTGGCCGTGCGGCCAAATCGGGACACTATTGACTTGCCCGTCTCCTCCGCGCCATTGTCCGTGTGCCAAGGAGAGGCCGGAGAGGAGGATGGGCAGGCGGGGGGGGAACAGTCCCTACACACGTGCCAGTCGGGTGAGTCGCCAGCACCCAGGTGGCCAGGTGTGCCTGCCGTGTCTTCCGCCATGGTCCAAACCCTGTGCGTGGGAGGCCCCTTTGTGGGGCACAAGGGGGTGGGGGAACACAAGGGGGGGTGGAATGGCGCAAGGCCTGCTCTGCACCTGATGCCTGGCGTCCACCAAGGCACCCAGGCCTCTGGGACAATGGCGACTTTGTGGAGACGGTGGAGTCGTACACGAGGGCCCCAGGGCACTTCGGACGGCTATCGTATAGTGAGCCTCGCGCACATCTCGGGACCAACAGTAGTGCGTGCCAAGCATACTCAATGGAAGCGGTTGAGCAGAACATCCCGGCTGCTCGCTTGTATCAGCCTCAGCAGGCTCAATCAGCAGGCATGCACCGAGTCAAGGCCTTACGGACTGTTGCCGCCAGATACCGTGGCACCCTTGCACGAGCAGGTGCTCGCCTCGCCTGCCGGCGTGCTCCGTACCGATGTCCCGAAGGCTGCCGTGGCTGAATCGATGATAAATAATCGCTGCAGGGCAATGGTTGTTTCGCGTTCATCCAACACATCACTCACCATGGCCACCACTGACGTGAGTAGGCGACTCTGCAGGCTCTGCAGGCTCTGCAGGCACTCCGCACACCTCGCGGTTGTTGCAACGGGGCGCCATTGTCCTACCAATCCTTGACGCCTACTGACACCACAGCCCATCGCCACTTCCCCACACGACGAGAAAGCCCAGGTTCACCACGACCTCGAGAAGCAAATCTCGGTGTCGTCGCACCACCATGACCTCACCAAGAAGCACGACAAGGCGCTCGATGCCTTGGGCGACGAGCGGGTCCAGATGACCGATGAGCAGGTAAGTCCACCACCGCCGACGACCACCTGTCGCTGACATGCAGAGCCGATACATCTGCCGGAAAATCGACAAGCACCTGATGCCCGTGCTCATGTGGTAAGTCGCATCGCAGCGCTGGTGACGTCGTGTTTGGTGGGCTAGTCGGCGTGGTTGGTCAGCCGACCACGGTCTCGTCGCCTACCAGCATTCCGCGATCGGGCCGAAAGTTGGGCTCACACAGCAGGGTGTACTTTCTGCAAATCCTCGACAAGGCCGTCGTCGGCTACGCGGCCAACTTTGGCATGAAGGAACAGGCCGGATTGAAGGGCGCCGAGTACTCGAACATTTCGTCGGCGGGGTACTGGGCGCAGCTTGCGCTGTGCTGCGGCCCTACGGCGTTCCTCATTGTCAAGATCCCAACCAAGATCCTCATGGCTTCGTGTATCCTGTTCTGGGGCACAGCCATGATTGGCCTCGCGTTTTCCAAGTCGTACGGCCCCCTCCTCGCGAACCGCTTCCTCCTCGGCCTGTTCGAGGCCGTCTGCATCCCCCTCTTCACCGTCGTCACGGCCACCTGGTACCGCCGGCGCGAGCAGCCACTGCGCATCGCCGGCTGGTACTGCACGAACGGCATTGCCTCCATCCTCGGTTCGCTTCTCGCGTGGGCCCTGTCGTTTACCGACCACCCGAGCCTGCACGTCTACCAGATCCTCTTCCTCACCGTCGGCATCGCGACCATGATCACGGCTCCGTGCCTCTACCTCATTCTCGACAACTCACCCGCCGAGGCGCGCTTCCTCACTCCCGAGGAGCGCAAGTGGGCAATCGAGCGCCTGCGCGACAACCAGACTGGTGTCGAGACAAAGGTGTTCAAGTGGAGCCAGGTCCTCGAGACGTTCACTACGCCCACGATCTACGGCTACTTCCTCATCACGTTCTGCGTCAACCTCGGTGCGGCCGTCACGTCGACGTTTGGCCCTCTCATCATTAAGAAATTCGGCTTCAACGCGCGTCAGACCATCCTCCTCAACATGCCCTTCGGCTTTGTTCAGACGCTCGTTTGTGTCGGTGGATGCCTCCTCGCCGCAAAGTTTGGGTACAAGGGCCCCATCCTCATTTCGTTCATGCTCCCGTGCGTGCTCGGCGCGTCGCTCCTGTACGGCCTCGGCCGTGAGAAGAAGGACCAGGGTCCGCTGCTGTTCGGGTACTACTGCATTGCCTTCCTCTTTGGTGGCAACCCGCTCATCTTCTCGTGGCTCGCCGGAAACACGGCGGGACACACGAAAAAGTCGCTCGCAATCTCCATGTGCAATGCCGGCTCGGCCGTCGGCAACATTGTCGGACCATACCTCTTCCTCAACGAGGCCAACGGCTACCGCCAGGGTCTTGGCGGCGTGCTCGGCATCTTTGTTGCGTGCATCGCCCTCTGCTCGCTGCTCATCTTCTATCTTGTCATCGCCAACCGCCACAAGGAGAATGAGCGTGAACGGAACGGCAAACCGCGCAAGCTCGCAAACAATTCGATGGAGAAGGAGTACCAGGCCAACAACGACGAGCGTCTTGGCCAGCAGGCGTTCGACGACTTGACCGACCGGCAGAACGACGAGTTTGTGTACACCTATTAGGCGGAAGAAGAGGGGAGAAGATATAGCTGTATTGTTGTCTCGCAGGGATGTTAGTGTAATTCCAACCGGGGATGGGATATTGTGTTCGTTCGTCTGGGCTGAACGGGTCTGACGCAACGGCATGCTCATCCCACTGCGTCGGCCAGCTCCTTGTTGTGCTCCCTGTTATGTGCAGATTGTGTCCCTGTTAGGTGCGGAACATATCCGAGAACTGTGTTGGTACAGCACAGAAACGTCACGGTATACGCCGGGGGCAAGGTGATACAGGGCCAGGCACACCACCCCACAGGACAAACATGACCAAAGCGTCCATGCACCCATCCCTCGCACCATTCCACAAACCAATCATTGAGCACTCACTCACAGCACTGTTGTTACCAGACACTCGAGCGAGGGCGCACGACGATCCCAGAACCGTCTTTATTGCGGATCGTAAAACACGGGGATCACGTCCTTCGCCATGGCGCCCCCAGCGAAGCGCCCGCGCGCCTCGGAACCGGCAAGCAGCGCGGCGCAAGAGACGTACACGCGCGACGACCTCGCGTACTTTGCCGGTTTTGTTGCCGAGGAGGTCCCGCGGCTCCTGATCGACGCGGCGATCAAGCACCATGACGTGGCTAGCGCGCTCGCCGCCGCGGTGAACAAGAAGAAACGCGCGCAGCAGGGCTTGGCGGACCCAGAGGACGAGGCGAAGCGCTTACGCGAGGAGGAACGGAAGGAAAAGGCTAGGGAGTACCAGCGCAAGCGCCGGGCCGAGCTCAAAGAGGAAGAAGAGAAGAAGCGGCGCGAAGAGGAACAGAAGGAGAAGAAACGCGAGTACCAGCGCCAACGGCGCGCCGAGGCTAAAGAGGAGGCATCGCGCGTCATCGATTTCGACCGTTACAGCAAGAGCGCGTGGCACGAACTCAACCCCCGAGGCAGCATGAGTGGCTCCAATGCGTTTTATGCTTCTGGACCCGCCACAGACGCGATAAAGGGCATGCTGGACGACATGCGCCGCAAGACGGTGCGAGCCGCGCCGTACGAGACAAAGTTCAGCGCGATAGAGACGACACGCAAGATCTACAAGAGTATTTGCCTTAGCAACGACGTCATTCCCCACGAAGTCCGCAAGAATTCCCAGGACTGGCCAGAATACATGGTCCCCATGCTCGCGGCGTTCACCGAGCCCGAGCGGAAACGGCTCGCGAACGACCGATCTTGGCGGTCAAAGCTCTTTGAGATCCAGCGGATCGCCGACGGGATGTGTTCCCGCCTCGACGAGGACATCAACAAGACAATCGACGTGCTCGGGAAGCACATGACGATGTGACGTGTTGCTGCGGGGCAGGCGGCAGTGCGGAGATTGGGAGATAACGATATGTAAACTTGTAGGGCGATGCGAGACACTAATGAAGGCTGACAGTAGCCCGCGAGCCCAGCATTGCCAAAAGACAGCAACGCAACACGCAAGGTCAATCTCGTGCTCGACAAGACATGGCATCCTGTGGCACCCCACATATTGTTATCCTCTGGCACCCACGATGCAGCGTCAGTCCATTTGAACCAGCAGCGTGCACCACGGTTCAGCTCAGCTTCTTACATACTGCCTATTAGCTCAAGCCCTTCCGTCGGCTGAGCTGTTATCTACAGATGGCTCCTACTCTGAGCAGGGGAACCCACCGTCACCTACTTCGAGAGAGAGGCGAGCTCCTCCTCGGCCTTCTTGACCCAGTCCTTGAGTTCCTCCTCCTTGCCAGGCTGGGGAGCGCGGGGAGGAGCCGGCACGACGAGACCCTTCTGCACGCCAGGACGCTCTTCCATGTGCTTGATCCAGCGGCCAAAGTTGGGGTAGGGGGTGATATCGAGGCCGAGCTGGGCATACGAGCGCGCCCAGCCGTAGACGTTGATGTCGACGATGGAGAACTTGTTACCGACGATCCAGTCGCTCTTGCTCTGGGCCAGCTGGTCCTCGACGACGGAGAAGAGGCGCAGCGTCTCGTCCGTGTACCGCTTGATGCCGTAGGGAATCTTGGTTGGCGCGTACAGGAAGAAGTGGTTCGCCTGGCCCTGCATCGGCCCGAGGCCGCCCTGCGCCCAAAAGATCCAGCTGAGCGCCGTGCTCCGCTCAATTGGGTCCTTGAACCACAGCTTGTACTCGGGGTCGTAGTTCTCCACGAGCCAGATCTGGATACTCGCGCTCTCGAACACGTTGTGGCCAGGCGACACGTTGTCGTCGATGATCGCCGGGATGCGCCCGTTCGGGTTAATCTTGAGGAAGTCGGGGTGCTGTGTCGTTGTCAGCCGAATTTGGTTGCGGCGGCACCCGGGGAAGCTACCGTGCTCTCAACCGATATCTCGGCACGGCCTCGGCACGGCCAGCGTGATAACGGCTGATAGCACGTATAGATAAGTAGCTCACCTTCTGCTGGTTCTTGGTGATGTCGACGTTGATGACGTCGTAGCTAAGCTTGGTCTTAGCCAGCTCGGGGTACGCGAGGCGCAGCTCCTCGAGGGTCACGCTCGCCTTGTACCCGTTGGGTGTTCCGAGCGTGTACAGGTGGATCTTGGGCGGGCCCTGGTCGGGGACTGTGCCGGCCTGCGAGGGCACGGCAGCGGGCGGGGCAGGAGGCTGCGACATGGCGGCGTCGTCGGTGGTGGTGGAAGAGTTGAACCGGAGAGGGGTTACGAGGGGACGAGAGGGGAGTGCACGGTAGGGTAGGGCACGAGTGCAAAGTGGACGAAGCAGAGGTGAGAGTGCTCGTCGCATGTGATGCAGAACTAAAAGGGAGCACATCCAAGACCGCGCTTTATAATCGTGCATGCCCTCCTCACGACGGCGCCATGAGGCCGTGACAGGCCGTCGGCCCATGGCGGCACGAGGTGGGCGTATCACGTCATGGTGACGACCCAGGTCTTTGAAACGCTACAGTATACGACACACATGGGGCGAGCCCCAATCTTTGTAATCATGATTCAGCCAGTTCATATCAAGTCCCTTTGACCACTAAACCTCATCCGGAGGGATCGTGTCCGTGGGCCGTGATGTTATGGGGCTATTCGCTTCCCCCGCAATGGCCAGAGATATCCAGCGTGATCCGGCACAAGATTCCAACATTCCGGTTCGCAGCCTACAGCGCCCACTCTCATGTGTCCATGACAAGGACCGCCCGAGCGCGTTCTGTTGACTTTTGCTGACCCAGCCACCTGTTATACCTGTTTTTGCTGACGTAGTGACTAACGCTGCCCCTTGCGCCTTCATGCTATCTGGAGTGGCACGCAAACTGCGGTGGAGGCTGATACACACACAACAAGCAGGAAGAGACGCGCGTCAGCCAACACAGAAACGGGTATGGCTAAGCTAACAGCAGGTAATGGGCAAGGACCAGGAAGGAGGGCTAAATCACTCTTCCTAACGCGGCGGCACAGTAGCCCCTTGCGGGGAACTGCGGTCGCAACATTTGACTCAAAACCGGATCACATCTCGTACGCCAGTACAATAGATGGGCACAGCACGACGCATCGTGCGGCGCCAGCTAGACTCGGTGTTGCTGCTAGACGAGCGCCGCTCTGACGAGGAGACGCAAGTCCTCTACGCAGCTAGCTTACCAGCCGCCGGTAGCGTCGGTGGCGGCGGGCTGGGTGGGCTCAGCGGCCCAGTCGCCGGCCTGGGGCTCGGCGGACCAGTCGAGGGCCTGGTCGGCGGGGGCCGACGCAAAGGCGGCGTCGGTCTGGGTGCCAGCGGCCCACTCCTCGGTAGCGGCGGGGGCGGCGGCAGCCTCGGCCTCGGCCTCGGCGGCAGCGGCCTTCTCCTGCTGCTCACGCTCAATCTCCTCCGGGTCGCGGTAGAAGAAGAGGTCAGGGAGGGTGTCCCAGCCCGAGGGGCCGGTGGGGCCACGGGGAACGGTGCCACGGAGGCGGAGGACCTCACGGCAGAGGAGGTACCACATGAGACCGATCGAGAGGCGCGACTTGTTGTTGCAGGGGATGGCAATGTCAACAAACTCGAGGGGCGCGTCAGTGTCGCAGAGGGCAATGACGGGGATGTTGACGTAGGCGGCCTCGCGGATGGCCTGGTGGTCGACACGGGGGTCGGTCACGACAATGATGCGGGGCTCCTTGAACGAACGGGTGATGTAGTTGGTGAACGAACCGGGCGTGAAGCGGCCGGCAATGGCCTGGGCGCCGGTGAACGACGCAAACTTGAGGGTGGCACGGTGGCCGTAGGGGCGGGCCGAGATGACGCAAATGTCGTTGGGGTTCTCGATCGAGGCAAGGACACGCGCGGCGAAGACGAGCTTCTCCCAGGTCTTGCCAATGTTCAGGACGTGGATGCCGTCAAGACGACGCTTCCAAACGTACGGCTCCATGGCCTTCTCGCAGTTCTTGGTGCCGAGGTGGGCCTGGGCCGAGAGGAGGAGCTGAATGTCCTCCTCGGTGGCGTTGAGGGCAGCGGGGAGCTTGTCAGACATGATGGCTGTTGTTTTGTGGGTGTGGTGGTGGTTGTTCGTTTAAGAAGGCGGGAGGGGCTTGCAAACTTGAAAAGAAGACCTCGAGTCGAAAGTGACCTGGGTGTGAGCACAAAGTCAATGAAATAGGAGCAGCAGCGCGGGCCGGAGACGGCAGGCGCATACACGACGCGGGCAGCGCAAAGGACAGAAGGGCAGAGCGAGAGCACTAGGCATGTTGCCCACGGCGGCCTCGACCGACTGGACTGGGCACCGAATGAACGAGCATACGCGCATGGCGGCGCAACCGCTCTCCCGGTTCACCAGATGGTCCGCCCTCCATTACCCCCAGAGCACTGCCCAACGCCCTCACGCCGTTCCGCCGGCGCGACCCGCACTCCCGACCACCAACGCAGGCGCGCGAAATATCCTCGGGAGCGCGAGGCCGAGAAAGACGTGTGGACAACGCCCGTCGCGATAATGCCGTGCGCGTCACGCCGCGCGCGCTCTGCTGCAGTGTCGAGGAGACTCACCAAGGACCAGTTCAATATGTCGTGGCGAGCCAGCACGAGTTTTGGGATGTAAGAAGGGGAGACGAGACGCAACGACGACGACGACGACCGAAACTGCAGCAGCGGGCACCCATGTCCCAAAGTGCCACACCGGGATTTGCAGTTTGGCCATGTTCGAACAGTTTGGACACGTTTTGCTTCCGTCCAAGTGTTTGGGAGAAATTCAACGCAAATGTTGCAATAATTTGACGGTATCTCGCGTGGTTTGATACGCTCAAACGACCCAAATTGCTTAATTGTTACGTTTATTACACGTCAATAGTGTTATTTGTATATTCCAATACCCAGATGTGTTTGGCATATTTGACTTGGGCACATGATCATCTCATTATTTGTTGTCGATCTGCCATTCCGGGTCCAACGCCAAAGCCAAGCCGAAGCGACCATCACCACCCCCGTGCCTGGCTTTTGGGGTGCCCGGTACCCTTTGCCCTCTCTCGGTTGCCTCAAACTGCATCAAAGGCAGTGAGCAAGCCTGTTGAGCTGTCAGAGCAGCCAGGGTGCAGGGACACATGCTGCTCAGAGAAGGGAGACACAGGAAACAAGGCCACCCCAAAGCCACTACGGCGGTCTAACCCGGCACAGAAGAGGGCGCGCAGCAATCGTCATCATTGCCATCCCAAAGCTGCATTGACTCCATGCAGTAGTAGTAGTTGCAGTGTGTCAGGCATGCCGTGCCGTTTCCTGCGTGCCCGGACTGCCCGGCCTGTGTCATGTCGCGTGTCGTTTTGTTGGAGTCTCGCGGTCTCGGTGGACCGGTGGGTGGGAGTGGGAGCTGGATACGTACGTGCATGCGTTTAGGGAGGGAGATGGTGGCCACAAAGCGGTGGCGAAGAACGGAACGAGCTTGGCCATTCCCCGGCTGCAAGCTGCACGACCGGCTGGCTGGCGGCTCGTCCCAAGACAGCACGACCTCCACATTTCAAGCACATCATACCTCGAGCCTCGCCGCTGCAGAGATGACGCCGTGGGCACTCCCGTCTCTGTCGTTGCTGCTGCTGCCGTTCCTCGCCGCTGCTGTTCCTCCTTGAGCGGAGCCCACAACCTTAGCCAGCCCGCAGCTACTCTCCGCTTCTCCTCCAACCCCAGCCACTAATGGGCCTCTGTTCCCCAATGACTTTGGGTCCACGCGCCTGCATGGGTTGCTACTTCATTGCAAAGGTAACGATGCAAACTGCCACTTGACTGTCATTAGAGACGCCTCAAACAGATCCTCAGCTCCACCTCCGTTTTAATTACGCGGACCAATCCCACACTTTGATCTCGTTTGCTACACAGCTTGATTAATACACTTTGTGATCCGTGTCGCCACTTGAACATTGCTCAATTGTATCAAACAAGTCGTCGTCGACGGATTCAAAAAGCAGCAAGCTACCAAACAGTGTACGTCTACGTCGACCCGAGAGAGAGAGGTGTCATCGCTTGCCTGCGATTAGAGGAGGAGAGGGGGATAGGGGAGAGCGGCTTTTTGGTAGTAGTAGGGGACGACGTGCGTGGCTATGAACGGGGGGACGAGGCAATGCGCGCAAAGAGATTACATTTTGGTTCCGCCGGAAGTGTGTCTACGGTGTGGACCGAAACCCCCCGTACCTGGGCTGGGGTGTCTTCCCCCACTCACCCACCCCACACAGTGGTCAACGTTCAAACACCATCTCTCTGCTTCTCCCACCACTTTCAACTCCATCACCACCGCCGCCCAACCTCTACTCCGTCCTCCTCACTCCTCACTCCTCCTCACTCCTCATCGTCGCCACACCTGCTCACACACACTTTGCAGCCCACCATTCGTCTCTCAAAAGGCAAAAGGCGCAAAAAGAAGAGGAAGCGTCGCACTCCCTCTCCCCCGCAGGCCACAGTCTCGCCACTAAAACCCCAAGTGTCGTGACAAGAACCACCACACCGAGGTTTGGGATTTCGCCACCCTGGGCTCCAACCAACCTCCCCCCTTCAACAAACCAACAACCACCGCGTTTGTTGTCTGCGACTCTGGTTTCCTTTGTCAAGCATCTTCAAAACACAACAGCACCACTCTTCTTCTCATCAGCAACATGTCGTCCTACCTCGAAGCCACCCGCGTCCTTGGTCAGCAGTAGAAACCCACCTCCACTTTTTGCCGCTTTCCCTTGACGCTGGGTGAACAACTTGCTGCTCTTCTCCCTCGTCAAGTCAGTCGCCTTGGACAAAGAACACGTTGAACGAAACATCCTACACTGGTTTGCTCCACGACAGCCAACTCTTTCTGGACACTTTCGTTCCCCACATCTTTTTCCGGGCTCGTTGTTTGGTTCTGGTTTACTCGCTATCGGTCACATCGTTTATCCTCTCCGCCACCCACCACCATACACCACCACAGGCCCCTTTCCACCTCCTCACCACCCCACCCCGATCACCCCCCTTTTACCCCCTGCACCAGACCCCACAGTCGCCACCAATCAGTTCATCCCAGCGACTCTCAAGGCCTTGGTTGCCATCACCACATCTCACTAGGGCAAGACTTGTGTCCTGTTTTGAGATCGACGTAGTCTCACCCAACTCGGTGAACCGCGTTTTGCCACTCCCATTTCCGCCCCCCCGTTACTGATCGGTTCTTGAACCGACCAACACACGCCTCCCAAGTTGCCATCCTGACCGCAACTTAGGAGCATACAGGAGCGAAGGAAACGGTCGTCACTTCAATCATAGTCATACCGACGAGCGCACTCCTTGGCCACCCTACCCTTTCCCTTCCGCAACACGCTACCCATACCCATCCGCCATGTCTCGTGCGGCGACGGCTACCCCGCCGCCACCCATGTTTCAACAGAAGAATGTCACCCCGTCCAGTCGCCACTCGAGCAAAGGAGGCGGCGCCCCGCCACCAGCGGCGTGCGGCTTCCAGCGCTTCAAAAAGCCGGCCAAGGAACGTCCGTCGCCACTAAAGCAGACTGTCGTGCCAATGTCGGCCTCGGACATGCTCGGTCTTCCGACGGTCAAGACGGAGCCAGATCCGCTGTCGACGTCGGCCACCGGCTCCATTGTTGACGATGACGCCGCGTCGATTGTCACTTCTGCGCCATCGCTAGCCACGGACCGCTCCGTCGACTCATACGGAACGTCCATCGTGACTCCAGAGTCCACGCCGTCGTTAAATGGCGAGCACGAGTCGGTGCCGCTGCACCACCCGCAGGCCACGGCCTCACCGCGCACCTGGGTCACGGGCTTTGGCAAGATGGCACGCGCCGCCACTGGCATGATGTCTTCGTTTCGTGGCCGTCCCCGTGAAGGGGAGTCGCCACGTTTGACAGCGTCGCCAGCCTCTGGCGCGCCTCCGCAGTCGCCATCGCCTGCAACGGCCATGTCGCCGTACATCGCGCCGTCCCCTTCGACGACGCCGTACGCCGAGGTCTCGTCGCCTTCCATGTCTCCCGCAACTCCCATGTCCCCGATGGCGTTCATGCTCACGCCGGCGCCCGAGGTTGCTGAGATGCTTGAGCCCCAGCCGCTCCCACCGCATGCGCTTCCTCCAGCTATCGCCCATCCTCACAACATGCCGCCGGCACTCACGCCCGAGTCGCCGAACATTGACAACCCGGCAGAGGCTTTGCGCCGTTACGAGTGGGCCGAGGAGCAGCGTAAGCAGGTGACCGAGTTTGCCCGTCTGTGTTCGCAGTGGCCCCAAAGCGCCTACAACACGCAAAAATGGGGCGCAAACGGGTGTCCCAACACGCAGTATGTGCCACAATCGTGGGCGAACCCGCGCCACATTGTCCGCACCATGCAGCGCCAAGCAGAGCTGGAACGCGACCTTTGTGTCAAGGAGGCAACGTTTTTCGCAGCTGCGCAGCGA
This sequence comes from Cutaneotrichosporon arboriforme, assembly GCA_002335565.1. Lineage (NCBI taxonomy): Eukaryota > Fungi > Basidiomycota > Tremellomycetes > Trichosporonales > Trichosporonaceae > Cutaneotrichosporon > Cutaneotrichosporon arboriforme. The sequence continues at coordinate 1,174,832 of BEDW01000002.1, read as the reverse complement.
TCCACTCGCAGCTCATCAACCGACGGTGACTCGGAGCCAAGCGTGTACTCGTTTGTGTCTACCCAAGAGTCGGTGGCGACTACCATCTCTCGTGGCTCCTCTGTCAAGGAACAGCATGTCGACATTTGCGCCGCCGTCTGGGCTGCCACGTCGAAGGGCGACAAGCCTCTCACCACCGAGGAGGCGCAGTCGGCGACCGAGCGCAAGACAGCGGCCGACCTGCATGCGGCCATGACTTCGCCCATGGTTGACGAATGGCGCGGCGACGCGTCCATCGTGTCAATTTCCTCGGCGGTTTCTGTAACCTCTGTGGTGACTGCGGACAGCAAGACCACCTCTGCGTGGGCCTCGCTTGCGTCGTCGACCAAGTCGCTTAGCGAGCTTGACCACATGGCTGATCTGGCCACAACCGACAAGATGGACGTTGACGAGCCAGAGATCTTGGCCTCGATCCCGCATGTCGACGGGTCCCATCCCTCGATGCCTCCCTCGCCTGCGCCGCGTGCGTCTTCCTGTCCTGCCAAACGACCTCTTACCATTATTGCCGATGACGAGGACAAGCGCCGCAAAGTGGACGACATGGTTGTTGATGACTCTACCCCAGTCTTCACGGACGAGCCTGCAGTGCTCGCCGCTTCCATGTCGGCCTCGGCGCCGCCGTTTGTTCCCAAGCTGGCAGTGGTCAACGGTCACGTGGTCAAGACGTCGGAGACGCACCCCATCGTCATCTCGCCGTTTGTGCCCACCGAGATCATGGCCATGCTCGGCAAGTACCTCGTGACTCGCCCGTTGGATGCTGCAAAGCCTCTCCTTCTCTCGTCCGACGTCGACGTCCCGTCTCTACTGCTTGCGTGCACCGCGCCTCAGCAGGACGTCGCTGAGGCTGGTCCCATGGGGAGTCCCACCGCCGGCTCTGGCAAGCCGACTCTGATCTCGAACCGGTACCGTCCCGTCGACGGTAGGCGCCAGCCGACGCGTCTGGGCAACATGCTTCTCAGTTCGTGCCCCGGCAAGAGGCTACGCATGGATGGGCCGGTCAAGGGCCGTGGTCCCGTTTGCCGCGACCTGATCGCCGACATGCGCAGAATTAAGGCTTCGGGTGTGGGGGCGATTGTCTGGTGCGCTGTTCCGTGACGTTCTGTGCTAACATTGAAGCTGTCTCGATGACTCTGAGCTTGCTCTTCTTGGTGTTCCATGGGAGTACTACCGCGAGGTGGCCTCTGACGTTGGCCTTGACATTGTTCGGTGAATACATCCTTGACGATACTCAACTTACCCCTCAGCATGCCGATGCCTGATGGCCTCACCCCTGTGTCGCTGCAGCTCTTCGATGCTCAGGTGACTCTGATTGCCCAGCGTTACACGCTCCAGGGCATCAACGTGCTCGTTCACTGCCGCGGTTAGTCCACACCCACGTCGCGACGATCAAGTTACTAATTCCCTCCTAGGCGGCATTGGTCGCGCTGGTCTGACGGCTTGTGCCTGGGCTATTAAGATGGGCTTTGTGCAGCCACACCCTACGCTCGCCGCCGCGATTGACAAGCCGGTGCAGCCATCACCGAGCTCCAAGGCGAAGAAGTCCAAGTCGCGCCAGACCCCTGTGGTTCCGGCCAACGAGGACGAGCGCGCCATTGTCATGTCCATTGTCGAGCGCGGCATCGCGATGATCCGCTCGAGACGTGGGCTCAAGGCGATTGAGAGCATGGAGCAGGTCCAGTTCCTTGCCACGTACGTTACCTGGCTGCGCGAGTGTACCGCGTAGTCGCCGTCGCTTGCTACTACCCCTGTATTTTTCTCCTTGGGTTGTTTGGTTGTTCCAGTATATTTTACACAACTATGGCCGACCCGCACGCAGCAAAACAGCTTGTCCAAGCGTCATACCGCATCAAACCCCCATTACCGCCGTCTGCACTCCACCAACGATATCCACATGGTCGCCGTCACACGCGGTGGCGGCGCCCTTGTCCCACAAAAACCCATTTGTATAAACTGACCCCGGGTCACCGGCTAACCTCCCAACTGCCCGCTCCCTGCGTGCGTGCGTTACCTACCACTGGCCCATTGTTTGGCCGTGGTGTCTAGCGAAATAGAACGCGATGCATTGTGTCGCAACCTGCAAAGTTTGTGTGCGCTGCGACTCACTGAAACGACCTGACCGGGCGCTATCCATGCAAGCGTCAGACAGTTGCTCGCGTTGCCCCGACCGCGGCCCCACAGGCCCTCAGTTCCTGGCGTCCTCGGACGTTCGCCCATGACGTCGATCGAAGCCGCCAGCCTACTAACACCGGATGCCACCAGTCTGGGCAACGCACGCACTAGCCCACCACGCCATTGTCATGATCCGCGCAAGACGCGGCGTCGAGGTCATCGTGAGCATGGAGCTGGTGCACGTAAAACACGCGCAGCTGTGAGAAGCGCACATGCCGCCAAATGCCCTCTGTGCTCGAGGACGTTCTTTCCCCTTGTTTCCCTCCCACAGCCCAGCAGATCCGAGATGCGCCCCGAGGTACAGTACCTCGGCTGACACGTCCACAGCACAAGGTCGTGGCGCGACTGACTTGATCGCGGCATCTTTTGGCCCTTACGTGCCGGCCATTTGCGTAGGCGATAGTTAGTAGTTTGCTCACAGCATATATGCGAACTTTGATAGCTCGCTGTAGCGTCAAAACACTCATTAACCACACACAAGCCACGGCACCGCCTCTCAACTGCCGCACCTCGATCTACCCTCACGACATCTCGGAGTCCTGTTACGAGGTTCGGTTATTGTCAGACATAGCTCGCACTATAGAGGCACTCTGTCCTAGTCGGTAGTTCGAATAACGTACTGTATGAACCATCTCTATTCGAGAACGATTGCTCTCCGCTTCGCCGGTCTCGGAACTCAGTCGGCCCTAGAGGTCATCGTCCATTACACTCGCCCTGGGCTCCTGTTTTCCGCTGTGAGCCAACGCATGTCCTTCCTCCCATAGCTAGGAACTCCTGAGCAGGACTATACGCCCCACTCTCGCCCGTCTCGAGCTGCCAGAAACAACTCCCTCGCCACATCGCCGTTTCGAAGAGCTAAGTATGGCGTGGTACGTTTCTTTGTGCCAGGGAAGCCGTGCTGGCGACAACCAGCGTCTCCTCAACTACAGCTCATGTGTCACCTCGACCGCGGCGTTGCTCGAGTTCCTTACCTACAGCTGAGCGGAAGCCGCGTCCAGATACGTTGTCGTAGCCGGATTGGATTGTAAACACAGCCTGGCGTTATGTACATATCTGCAGCCAACAATGTGCAGTGTTGTAAGGACATCTCAACCAGAAGAGAGACAGCGAGAGTCGGTAAGGTGATCGACGATAGAGACGGTGACCGTCGGTGTTGTCAAGATGCGTAGTCTCAAGATGCACATGGATACGGGTCCTTCCCCTCCCAGCTACTCCATGATATTCTTGACGGTTTCGGCTACTCAACAGAACGGCAGCTCTGCACGGTTGGGAATTACAGGCAACGGGGCGGTTTCCAGCGCACCAAGTGAGTGATAAACGATGTTCCTCACACGGCGAAAGCATGGAAAATTCCAGAGTGGGGGAAGTGTGAAATATGCCGAGGGCGTGGGACAGGCTTGTTCCGGCTCTGAGCTAAAGCGGATTAGAAAACCCTCTCTCAGGATTAACACGAAACCGATCACGAGGCTGGCAGACATGCATGACGGACGGGTCCTGACCCCTTTGGCAGACTGCGCTCCCCTTTCTCGGCACAATACTATCCAAGGATTTGGCAAGCTGTCAAGAGCGCAGCGGCGATGAATGACACCAGCGGCCGGCGAGCCGGCGAGTTGAGAGTCTTGGAAAAGGGCCGGACGACTACTAGTGGGCTAGAATATACGATCTGCGGGTCGTGCCTGCTACTTTAAGCCTGAGGCCATCTGTGGGATTGGGTGCGTGTGCACAGGCATTGGGCATGGACATACCCGAGGGTCCTGACTGGCATTAAGAAGTGTGTGAGGTGGTGGTGGTGGGATTTCGCCACAGGTGGAAAGGGACAGACGAAGGGAGACAGGAGTCTGGAATCGGGGGGTGGAGAGGGAGGCCAAGCCGCAACGGCGGTTACCAGACAAGGGATTCAGCACGTTTGTGTCGTGTGCAGAGTCGAGCGGGGTGGTTGTACCGCACGCTGCTGTGTGCATGTGGCATGTGGTGTGTGCCTCTGAACCTTGGTGGTCACCTGGGCAAAGTGGCGGGCCTGGGACGAAGGGGAAAGGGGCCACACGCTCCGCTATACCCCTGCCCCCGTCTCGGTCTCGGTGTATCCGCTCTACTTCCCCACGCTGTAAAACCACAAACCACCCAGTCCACAACAGCCACACCCAAATCCACTAACGTACGTCGGTACAAGGTGCCGCAAAAGGGGTGCATCCGTACTTGCTCATCACACTTCGTGCGCGTGTTTGTGTCTGCTCGGAGCGCAGTCACCGTCTTGCTCGGACTTGTGCTTGCAGCTCGCAGCTGACCCAGTACTGCTGCCGCTCGCTGCTGCTGCTGCTGTCTCTTTCAACGCGCTGAACAGTAAGCACAATTGCAACAAGCCAGCGGTAGTTTGTAGACGCACTGCCCGTGACGGCGTTGTCCCCGGCGCTGGTGTCGGTGCTCGCATACATTGTGCTCGACGCTTGTGCCAGGTGGAGCCTGCCAGCGTGTGCACGGGCCGCCATAACAGATAACGCCCAAGCGCTTCAACGCCAGTGTCACCTTCCACTTCCGACTCTGCCAGCGGATATCCGTGGCTTCTAACTCTCTCCCATTCGCTATTCTCCCTTTGGTCCTCCTCTCTATTCCTCTCGTCGTCTCACGCGGTTCCATCTGTGTCCCGCCATTTCCATCTCTCTCCAACCCCGCCAAACCACAGCGTCGCTGAATCAGCTGCGCCATGTCACCCCCAAACGCGGACCCATACAAACGGCGCACGTCCAAGGCGTGTGAGCATTGCCGGACAAAACGCACGCGGTGTTCTGGCACAACACCGTGTGACGCTTGTGTAGCCCTCGGGCTCGCCGAATCGTGCTGGGTGCGCGACAAGGCGCGGCCAAGACGGTAAGTTGTGACGAGGCAGCCCTTTCTGGTTTGGATTCGTCTTGTTTATTTCGTTGGCCGGGAGGAAAAAGGTACAAGGTCCGGCGGATGTCAGACGGTGAACGAGGGCGGCCACGGAGGTGGTTACTAAACACCGGGCTGTCCGTCGCCACCAATCCACCCTCCTTGCTCATACGTGCACGCATGGACGCCATCCACCGCGTGTCGCTTCGTGTGGCGGGCGCGCGGCGCCGGCCCGACAACTGCCGGAGCTACTTTACCCCACCTCCCTCCCCGCCCCACCCGCGCTGGTCCCCATGATACTGCCCCACTCCACCATCCATCCAGGTCCGGCTGACTCCATCCAGTGCGCCGGCAGCCTCCAAGCGGCGACGGAAAAGCGCCACACCACCAGGCAGCAGTCTCCGCGGACACACTGGCACCAGCAGCAGCGCCAGCATAACCCCGCGCCTCGGCGAGGCACATGCACATTTTGTGCGCGATGTCGAGCTGGCCATCGACTCGTGGCTTGCCAGCACAGGTAAGCGCTGCGGGAACGACGTGGCGGCGAGCGGCGACGCTGACGTTCAAGGCCACCTCGCACGTTTGTCACTACCAGGGCCAAGCCGACTAGCGGCTTATGCTGGACCACTGCTGCCTGACGGTCCAGAGCTCGCCGTTCTCGAAGACAGGCTGCTGATGTCGTATCGCACAGTGCAACATTTTGAGTTTCTGCCACCCACCCGTGTCGGTGATTTGTATGCTCGCCACCGCACCCTCCCCGACTCGCTCGTCCCGGATCAACGCGCGCTCATTGCAGCGGTTTTGTGTCTGGGACGTTTGAGTGAGCTAGCGTTCAAGCCCGCTGTGGATGGCACGCACAAGATGCGCGCTATACCCCCCGGTGAGAGCCGCGAGGACACCACCTATTTTCATCTTGCGCTCGCACACCTCGAGACATTTGCCGCTGCCAGCTGCACCGCGCTATGTACGTTGTACCCGACCTATTCCCTCGCTCACATCCAGGTGCACTGCACTGTCTGCACCTCTACTCCCAGATTATCGGCGGCCCAGAGGATACACGCGAACTGCTTGGGGCCATGAGTTGGCACGCCCACGAGCTCGGTCTGCATCGTCGCGAGAGCGCCGCGGCGTATCCCACCATGGACCGTGTGGGACAGCTATTTTTCAGCACATTGTACAAGGACACATGGTTTGCGACGCTCGTCGACGCCCCGCCCTTCAACCGCTGGGGCGAGTACGACTATGACACGGCCGTATCGACAAGCGCTCCGCAGACGCAAGGACTCCTTTCGCGCCTTGCTGTGCTCGAGAGCGAGCTTCTCACACAAATTCATTCGGGACGGGTGGACACGGTCACCCCAGATTTTGTTCTGGCAACAGAAAGCAAGTGGTGGCCACTCATGCGCGAGTGCGGCGACGAACGCGACGACAGCCTGATGGCAACGATCCATCCATATGCCGACATCCGCTTCAACTGGTGAGTGGCGAGGGCGCCGAACACGAAGACCAGCGCCGAGCAGCGCACAGCAGCGAGCACCGTTTGAGCACTCGGCTCGGCGGCGCTAGCATTTTTGTATACGGTCCATCATGCCGCAAATGAGCGGAATGATGCCACTGCACTCGCGGCGCACGCCAACAAATTTTTTAATTATTATTTCATTACCCCCTACCATACCCTCCAAGCCCAGAAAGCTAATAACCAGGATCCGCCTGCTGTTGCGGGCGCCGTTATTGTCCCATCCCACACTGGGGGCAAGCTCGACGCCGATAGTCGCAAGATCACTGAGCCGCATACTACACACGTACGCGAGCCTGGCTGCCTCTGACCTTTTTCACCCCTGCTATGCGCAGCTGCGGCGCATAGTGACGTGTGGCCAGCTCCTAGTGCTGTGCCATACCGCGCGCGAGTTAGGGCGCCACGAGTCCGAGGAACTGTATGCCGTGCTTCTTGCGCTTCTCAAGGAACACGCCGGCAAGTTTGACTTTATCCCAGATCTCGTTGCGAGCTTTGAGAGCGTCGGCACTCTACTTGGTTTGTGGAATAGTTTAGCCAAGAGCTGACGTCTTCTGCAGGCCTTGCAGTACCACCTGCGCCAGGACCGAGGTTCATTGACGCACCAGCGCTGCATGTGTTTGATTACTCTATTCCCACCTGGTTTGACACGATCTACGAGCCGCATCTGTTAGGGCAGGATCTCTAGCCTAGGTTCTTTTGACACCCAGCGCCTCTCGACCAGAGACTGTTTCTGCGCCCAACGCTGCAATTGTCATGTCGGTTGCATCGTCCTGTACGGTGATAGGATCTCTTAAGATAGTTGTGTAATGGAAATGAAATGTGTGTGGCGGAATATGCAGTGCCAAATGATGCTGTCTCCTCGCTTCGTGTTCTGAAGGCCTGACGTTGGGGGATCTCAACCGTGTTTGGACCTTGGTGCAGGCACCAAGCGCCCAGCACGGCCAGCACCCGCCCCTCGACCAATGTGGCGCTACATCCCTACTGTGCTGTACATCCCCTTCCACGCGTCCATTGGCCCTCGGGTGTCCGAGGCGCCAGCCGCCTGTTCACAGGTTACAGGATAACCCCACGTGTGCTCGTCACTTGTTCTACTTGTTCTACCGAATTGACCAATGATCTTGTCAAGCTCGCTCCCGCATGTACTCCAAGGGCAGGCGACCGGTTGCGACGGGGTCCAGTGACCGCTGACGAGTGTCACCTGGGGGCCGCGTTGTATGACAGTGGTGTGACGAGGCGCAGCAACGCGGCACCAGCACATAATTCCCAGTGATGACGGCGCTGCCAACGACGAGAGCGCGCGGAATGACAGCGCTGGCCGTAATGCCAAATACTACGCCCTTCGGCGACAGTCTGGATAATTTCGGCGGTATGCCATCCCCCGGTGGTGATTGCCAGCGCTGGCGATGACGGCCATGACGGCCATGACGGCCATGACGGCCATGACGGCCATGACAGCGGTGAAGCGTTGGGTTGGGCTCGCTGTGGCTCAGATAAACTCACAGCGAGGGCAGCTTGTGGCTCCCGCTCCGATGTTGCCACTTGCACCGGGGGTCAGGATGTGAATAAACAGTTGGGTTGCATGCCGTCATGTTTGGTGTGCTCACCATACGAGCCGTCGGCAGCGTCGGCAAAATGGGCCAAGGGGGCCAACATCGAAATGGCCAGCGGAATTCGTTCTCGCCATCACCAACACTCTACTCTTGCATTTCCACGACTAGCACCTGCGCAAGCGGCATTCCGCGCATCGACTCGGCGCTGGCCCCATGACTCTCGCCGACGACATTTTACGCCGCGCCTACGCCTGATCCGTCGCGCGCGATGCACGGCGGTGTGCGGTATGCCACCCCGGCCCTTCTCGGAGGGTTAGCACTACAGCCGCGGCTATTGCTACGGTGAGTGGCGACAACGTTGTGGTGAGCGCCGTTAGTATTGTACCATCGGCGTTGGCACAGCTGCAAACGCAAGTGCATTACTTGGTCATAATCTGGTGTACGCGACGGCGGACGGCAGATCGTCATGGGCCACGTTGAGTCATGGTGTTTTGCGCGGCGTTGTCTCACCGATGTTCCACCCCATTCCGGCCAGCCCGAGACCCATCCGACACGTCGCCGAGGAATGGGCGCCGCTGCATGAATCATGCTTGTTGCTCCTTCGTCATCGTTTGTGGCGGCGGCGCGGCGAGGCACACCCACTCGACCCATGTCGCCAACCGAGAGGCACGCCCCCATCGACACCGAGTCGTCGGCGGTGACCCAACCTAGCGCTCGCGTCGAATGCCATCCGACACCGAGGAATGAGCGCAGCATAAATGCTGCTTGATCCATTTCCCGTCATAGGTGAGGGGAATGGTAGCCCCGTCGCACGGGAGCAAGCTGGCGCGCTGTCAACGTCGAGACGTCAACCAGCTTGTGCCCAAGCGCTTCCCAAGCGCCGAACTCTCCGCTGCGGGGCTCGCCTCCGCTTCCTGTCCGACATTTGGAAACAACCGCCGCCGCATACATGGTGCAATCTTCGTGGCGAGTGGGGCCTCGAGGCAGCAGAGATGCATGGCGGTGATGTTCACACGTCAGGAGGTTGCCTCTCCGCGCCCACCATAATCTCCGTTGTGAAGTCGTCGTGGACCCGACCGAGCCTCTTGTCCCACGCCGGAAACGAATCTGCAGCATGAACGGGGTACCCATCGTCATCGCCGTCATTGCTTTGACGGTCGCGGGGCGTGATGAGCGCCCACTATCCACGCCGACGACGTACCTTAGGCCGTCACCCTACGTCCCGTTGTCCGACCCGCCGGTCGTTCGGCGTTCGCCCACGACGGATGCTCCCATCCGACGCTGGAGACCGACTTCAGGCATAAACGGCGCTTCCAACGTCACCGTCGTCATTGACATTGGCCGCGGCGGCAACGGCATGACTAAGGTCTCTATCCACGCCGACCAGATACCCCCCACTCAAATACCCCGATGGCGGTGACGACTTGTCAGCAGTGGTACCCTGCATTCGATTTCCATTCCCATCCAACACCGTTCATAACGCATCAACATAAATGGTGCTCAATCGGTGTTCCTGTAGGCACCATTAGGAGTGGCTGGGAGAGGGACTTGCCTACGTGGGAGCCAGCAGTGGCCATCCGATCTCGGCTGGACCGCGTTACGCGCTCGCCGTGCTGTGAGGGGGGCGGACATTCATCCGCCCGGTGTGGTTGAAGACCATGGCATAAATGGCGTCTGCGTCGTCTGGCCCGGCCTTTGCAACTGTATGGGTAGGGCGAGAGCAAGTGGCCAACCTTGGAGCACCGGGGACACCCTTCTTCTCATGGGACGCTGTCCGATTCGCACGTCTGGTCGATCCCTCTTTGCAGTACCGGGGCACGGCATGGTCTTCAAGTTGACGATCTAGAGGACCGGCGGCGTGAGTGCATCCCTCTTTGTCCATGTCGACGCAGTGGGTCGACGACGACTGGTGCGGACCCCCCTCCAAGATGTGAGGACGGCGGGCTCAACGGTTGGTGGGACTAGCCAACCGTGTGTTCAGAGGCAGCGTCCCGTCTCACGCTGGAGATCGCCTCGTCTTCATTCAGTACGCCCTGATGTCCGCCACCGATGGCGCTTGTTCCGGATACGCGACCGACTCTCAAGCCCATGATGAAGGCGGCGACCAGACTGTGAACGAGGGCACGGCGGTGCCTCACAGCGTTGGGGTCGACGTGCGCGGTCGAGCTAGTGAACGGAAGATGGATGTCCCGGTCCTCGCGCATGTTGCGGCTGTGAGACGAAGATGTCACTGGTCCTCACCCTTCCTGATGGCGTGACGGGAATGGACTCGATGGTGTCACGGCTTGTTAATCGACTCTGTTGGTTGCAACGACCAAGAAGCGTGAGGCGCTGGCCCTGCCAAATCGAGGACATGCCGTCGTGGAAGCAAGCTGTCCGTCCACTGGCATAGGTGCGCGCAATTTCGGGCATCGGCCCTGGTAGGCAAACGCTGCTCCTGCGCCTGTGGCGTACGCTGCTGCAGAGCACCAGGCGCCGTGTTCATAGTAAGCATCGGACGCCAAGTCGCCCGCCGCGCAAGGCCTGCGTAACCGCCAAGGAGCCATCGTCGGCGCGACACCGAATCCTGGAAGTAGGTCAACCATCGAACGCGTCCGTGCCGCCGTCGTCTCTAGTTGCCGAACAATAGAAAATGCGCTGGTGAGTTGTTCAGACTGATCAAAGACAGGCATTTGGCAGCTGCAGGGCCTGCGCGGAACGTTTGACGTAAAGGTTCGATCGTCCTAACCTCGGTGCGCCGCGAGGAAGGAGTAGTGGCATAAATGGTACTTCTTCCGTCGCGCTGAATCTTGGCGAGAAGACGCCTCCCGCGTAGCTTTGAGGAGGCCCTGAAGTGTTCGCAATGACCGCACAGCCGACGGCGGATGGAGAACCATTTATGCCATTGCGACCTCTCAGGGCGGACGCAGGCCGCGGAGGATGGTCCGCGAGGTTGGGATTTCGCCGAGTGGGTCTTTCACAAAGTATTCGGACCGGTAGTAGGTAAACGCGTCGATATCGAATTCGGCGTATGCGCGTGCACTGGACGAGACTGCCCAAAACAACCGGCGTCGTAAATGGCGTCTGACGCGTCCCTCGACGTCTCCGAGGTGGGAACGCGCATCAATCTGGCACCAGAAGCGCCCAGCGCTCGACTCGTAAAACCGCCGTGGCACGCGCCGAAAACGTACCCACTCAAAGCCGTTGCGTAAGGGCACGGCAGAGGTGTATGCGCCGATTTGGCGTGTGCTCGGACACAGCAGCACTGGATCCGCAGATGTTCATTCTGCTACCCGGACGCTCGTCAGCAAATGCCGGGCTGCAGCAAGTCCCCGGCTTCAAACAAACGGCATTGCGTAGCGGCGTAGCGGTGTGAATGGCGCGCAATCGGTTTTTCTGGTGCTGACGTTAGCTTTGTATGGCATCAAATAAGTATGCCGTGTCAGGACAGGCCGTTCGCGCCCGGCATAAGTCTGACTCTGCCCAGATCAAGCCGACCTCGGCCGAACGCCCCTCGTTGGTATTCTGGTCCACGCACAGGGAATCCACCCGCATCATATATGACGCGCTCTCTGTTCTCGTCGATCCTGACGCTGGGAGGGACACTGTGTCCATACGGTGTGAGGGGTTTGAGCCAACGCGTGCCATCTCCAAGGCAGCGAGTCCGGCTCCGCGTTTGCCCCGGCCGCTATTAGCGCGCGGACCGCTCCAACGGCAGGCATAAAGGACGCGTCCTCCTTTGTCCTCGTCGTTGCCATTATTCCCCGCGTTACGAGCCCTTCGTGCTCTCTACGTCGACGACGAGCGACTCGGCCCTCCACTCGCGCACTCCGGGGTCGAATGCCTCGTCGTCGGCGCGCGATCGATCTAAACGCTGTGAGGATTTCGGAGCGACATAAATGGAGAAGTCTTTGTCGTTGCTGCCCCAGCTGCGTGGCGGCCTCCTTACGTCGCATATTTGTTGGAGAGAGGAAACGTTGCTCGCCCACTTTAATGCGGTCAGGCGAGACTGGACCAGTTTGCCGGCCGCCGTTTGACATTCCACCGTAATCACCGCGCGGCTCCATGGATGGCGTGTGCACGTTGAGCCCTCGTTGTCGCACTTGCTTTTGGGCTTGCCACAGGTTGGTACATTGCCGACAACGCGAGGACCTCTTTCGTGGTCCCATCCCGCGAATACCCAAAGCCGTCCGACCGGTCGTTCACGCTCTCGCCCGCTGTTGTCCGCACGCTCGCACTGGTCCCGCGACATAAATGGTGTGTCTCCCTTGCTCATATGCGCAGGCACTCGCGGCTGGAAGCATGGCCAGGATGCTCTGTACGTCAACCACGGCCAAATCGGGACCCCACCTTCATTGACGACTCTGCGGTGACCCAACCCTCCCTGAAAATGTCTCCGCATCCATGCAAACACACAGCGCAAGCAAACGCAGCGACATAAATGGTGCGCGTTGTGTGGCTGGCCTCCTACGCCTTGCCTGCGTCGCTGCGTCACCAGGACGGGTTATGCGTGAGTGGCGACGGGTATATTCCCACTCGCGCTCGACAACTCGGCGACCTCATAACCGTCACGCACGCCGCCGGCGCCATACGTCCTCCGGCGCGCGCAAAAAGTGTGCTCTGTGGACCAGCCGATCCAGACCAACATGCACGCTTACATGTGCCAATTGTCCTCTGGGGGCTTTGGAACGGCACGACAACGGGCACCGCCCACGGTCGTCTCGATTGCCGCGGCTGTTGCAAAGTCGCCACACAACGACCACCGCCACTCGAAAGCCGTTCACAAGGCCCCACTACAGTCGTCGCAGGACGCTCACCTCTCGTAGTGAAATTACGCACCCACCGGCATTCCTTCGCCGCTGCCGCCGCAGCTCCACGGCCCCGACGCGCGCGCGCCCCACGCCTGTCGCTGCCGAAACCGTGCCGTGGGGAAGCAATTAATCGGGCCCCTCGGCATGCACGAAAATGGCCATGGCGGACGCACCGGCGCGCGTCCACGCTAAAGACATTTTGTGCGCCCACTGTATGGTAATGGTGACGAGGAAGTGGATATCGTGTTCGAGCACGGCCCGCTGGACATGGAGAGGCGTGTCACTCCCGCACAACTGGCCTCTGCCAGTGCCTGAGTCTGGGACAAACCGCCCTGCCTGACTGCCTTTCCGAAACGGGCGGGAGCAAAAGCCGGAGGTGGGATTGCCGGTTCACACAGAGCCCACGAGGTTGCAGGCACTCTCTCTACACCGACATCTCGATTTGTACACACACGAGATGCACACTTGCATTGGTGCAGAGCACCGCCAAAAAGCATGCGTACATGGCCGCGCGTGGCGGCGTGCATATCCTCCTGAGCAACAGACGATTGATTGGGTGCGCGACGAGGGCGCGCAGAGCAGCGATGTTTTGATCTCTATCTAGTAACGGACAAGTGTGTGGAGAATGGAGCAGACGGGTGTTGGTGTTTAGCCGCCGTGGGCGCGATTGAGGGCAGCAGCCTGCTGATCGGTCTGCTGCGCCTCAGCGGCCGAAGCGGGAGTCGCAGGCGTCTCGGACGCAGTCACGGCGCCCGCGGCGCCCGCGGCGGGTTTAGCCCCTGGTTCGCACTCGGCAAGGTACTCCTCTGGTGTGTGCCAGCCCTCCTCGGGCGCGCGTCCGGCGCGGCCTGCAGACCGCAGCCAGTCGGGATCGAGCGTAGTTCTGTTCCGATAAGTGCATAGTTCAACTGTACAGATATTCACGGGAGCGGCTCGCGGCTAGAAGACAACTTGTTGAGAGAAATGTACACGTCTGGGGGGTGAGCAGTGTCGGCGAACAAGGTGCTTACCGGTGCCATACCCGTCCATCGAAATGAGACGCAGGTCGCCGCCAAAGTAACGCGCATACAGTCGCGACAGCGGCAAGCCGTATCTGAGGACCGTTAGAGCGCCGACCTCGTCCCGAACGCACCCAAAGCCAGCCATGGGCGCCTTGAAGTCCGACTCCTGGATCGTGGTCTCAAGACCCTCGTCGCTCATCGTAGTGTACAGGTATGTCCAAATCATTGGCAGGGCACTGCGCGGGATACCGCCACCCTCGTCCGACAGCTTGATCGTAATGTCCTCGGAACCCTCGACAACGATGACTTTGACGGGAGGGAACTGGTCCTCGTTGTCAACGCCGTAGCGCTCGACAACAGCACGCAGCGAGTTCTTGAGCAATTCGAAGCAGATGTGAGAGCTGTGGTGAGTGGTTATGTCTCGGGCTGTGCTTACAGGTGGCCGGGGATGTACGGGAAGGTCAGATCGCGGGGACACAGCAGCTGAATGGGAGGCCCCTTGAACAGGCCATAATGCTCCTCACACACAAACCGCGCGTTCTCAATCGCCTCGTGGCAAATGTCATGCACGTTTGCACGAGTGCAAATGATACCAACATAGTCTGGATGAGGCTTGAGAGTGTTCAGGGCAACGTCTGTGAAGATTGTCAGTCGGGCGTCTGTGCGCGCTGCGCGTTACGTTCCTCAAACTCACGCTGGCCGATCAGGGCGCGGATGCCGATGCGCGACAGGTAGAACCTGTCGAGCCACTCCTGGATGTTCTGTCCTATCCGGCCGTGCTTCTGCTGGCGCTTCCACTCGAGCACACCCTGCGCAACACTCGTGACGGTCGGGTCGTGGCGGCGCTTGATGGTCTGCAGCATATCGGTGAACTTTTCGTTGTACTCGTGCACCTCGGGAGGGTACACCGTGTTGACGGGCGGTGGGGAAAAGTACATCCTGTCAATGGGGATGCGCATCCTCACGCCACCGTTGACCATCGAGTGATGACTCGCTCCCCTCCGGTCCGAGTACAGCACACGCGACCCTGTTGGCCCCTCGTTCATCACGGGGTCCAGCGACGGGTTTGGGATCGCACGGGGGAAGACAATAGGCCTGGGGCGGTCAGCGCTGACAGAAGCACGGCCTTACTCGGCGGGCGGCATGCGGAGGATCTCCTCAATATTAGCGGGAAGCTTTGGCTTGGGAAACGAGATGAGTTCCTAGGTGTTAGTCTCCCACGCGTAACGCGCACGCTACACCCACCTCAAAGCTCTGCGCGTACCACTCCTTGACGCGGTTTATGCTAGGCATTTTGGACAGCCCATCAGGAAGAGACTCGAGCTCGACGACACGATGAGACAGACGGATAGGCAGCTCCTCGCTAAGGAACTGGGCAGCTTTGATCAGAGTGCCTTGCTACATGGGTTCACGAGCGATACGTCACGCAAAACGCCACCAGGAGTGTCAGTATTCATGTGTACACCGGCCTTGTCTAATCTTGACGCGACAGAACTCACGCTCGGACGTTCGCCAAAGAGGATCTGCTGGGTCAACCGATGTCACGTGCGGGGCGCGGGGCGCGAGTATAAACGTACCATCTGCTGGAGCGACACACCCGTTGGTGGGAAGCTGGCAAAGTGGTGGATCTTGTCCCACAGTGCCGGGGTGATGTTGAACTTGGACATGGTTGATGCGTGTGTGATGGGGAGTCGTGTGGGAGGAGTGGGTGAGAGGCCGGGGCTGGTGGCGCGGGCTTTGTGGGCCCGGAGAGGGCTGGGAGTTGCAGACGGCTGTTGTTGCTGTCACTAGTCAAGAGTGGATTGCAAGGTCCTACTGGGCAAGAAAGAGGAGAGGCAAAAGAAACGCAAGACGTCTGCGGCCCGTCGACGAACGTAGGAGCGATGTTGAGTACTGTAGGTTGTGTGGGTCGAATGAGAAAGAGAGGTCGTTGGATGGAGCTCATCACCGCTCCTGAGTCGAAGGAGCCGGCGCGGAAGCATTTCTCGACCTCCACCTTGATCACTCCACCGTAGTTCGCCCGGTTCAATCCAGCACCACTTAGCCGGAACAAGGAACAATAGTATCCAATACAAAACGGAACCTTAACAATTACAGAGCATTGTTAAATTGGGTATGACGTCGGACAAATGGCCATTAGGTTATCCCCTCGTTCGTGAGTCCACTACGCCTCCATGCACGCATGCGGCCATGTAGAACTGATGGGCAGTGCAGTTCTTGCCTGTCACATCGCACACAGCACCCAACGCTTTTACGATCAGTGCCCCTGCTTCGATGAGATCCGACGCGCTCAACTCGGCCACAACGTCGCACATACCTTGGACAACACCGGGGTTGGCGACAAGAGTGGGGGAAAGTGAGGCCAATCGCAACACCCACAACACTGTGCATCACGTGATTCAAGCTGCTGCTTTCCCACGGACAGCGAGCCGTGGACACTCACTGCCAAGGCTTCATGACGGATTGGCAGCGACTGGTCCATTTTTCCGTCGTACTCTCTCGCAACCGTACCGTGTCTGTGTAGTGTCGAGGGCAGGGCTGACTGATGGTGCTGATGGTCGACACTAATATAGCGCCCTCGACGGGTTTGATCGTGATTGAGGCATTGTTCAGGCGCCGGACTTTGATCGATCAACGGGAGAGGCAAAGATGGCATCTGTGTTCAGGTCCACGGTTGCAGGTGCTGCGTGCGCGGGAACATTGGCGTTGCTCGTATCAGTTTGTTGCTGACCCTCGCATGGGCTTGATTTGGATAACCCACCGCCACTCTCACGAGGAGCGTGACGGTAACCCCCTGACGCTCAGATGTAGGCGTTCGCACTGCTTTTACAACCCTTCGTTCGAGGTGTCGCTCAGCGCCACCATCGATCGACTGATGAGCTTGGGGAAGGGGAAGCCTTGTGGATGGCACCTTGATGCGTCACTGGCGTGTCTGCGAAACCCGCACATCGCCTCCACGCTTGGATGGATCGAGCCAGCAGACTTGTTGAGATCGCCCGAGTCCACCTCGACATGCCGTGCATTGGCCCGTAGGTCACCTGGTCGCCGAGAAGGCTAGCGTTTGTCAGCCATGGCACAGAGGGGAGGAATGGCAGCTGAACGTCACTGCTTAACGGTTAGACCAACGACATCCGTCGACACTTGTTGGGGCTTCCCGTGAGCTGCGGGACGTCTGCCATGACACGTATAGGACATCGGATTCGTTGTCGCTGGAAAAACGCTTTCCAGATGCTATGTCCAACAACCCCAAATTACGAACGACTCATGACAAGCGTCCCGGGCATGACGGCAGCGTCCACCTGAGGAGCTAGGCTCTGACGTCGAGCTGGCTCCTACAGTCAGTTGATTCACTGTGCAGAGAATTACACGTCGACCATTGCCTAGATACTGTCAAGTATCGTGGTGACTTGTACTCGTGGTTCACGGCGCTTGGCCATTGCGGAGCCACGGTCTGCGCATGATGATCTGGCGGTTGTACACCTCACGCCGAGCTCAGCCAGCATCCACGCACTACCTGTGTAGCTGCGCGCTTGACACCATACATGCGCGGTATCGAGGCGTCCACCACAGCTCAGATCTCACCGCCTGCGATTACGGGTCTACGTCTGTGCGTTGTGTCCGTTCCAGCCGGAGAGGTAGCCGATCAAGAACGCCGAGTGAAACCGCCATTCGCACAGCACAGTCAAGATCAAGCCTGGTCTCCGATGCTCATGCGATCGCTAGTGCAGATCATTGTCCCATCTCCCCACAAATGTGGTAGCGTGCATGCTTTCGGCTCCACAGCGATAGGTACAGCTACAAGTCATTGTTTGGATCCCCATTGTTGTACGTAAAAGGCACTTCTGCTACGTAAACTTGGAGGCACTTTAGCACAGAGCGAGTAGCATGTGAACGGCTTGCCCAAAGCGACGACAGCCTCGGTGAGGTCGTGCGTCAGCCTCGTCCGAAATAGACAAAAGCTCCTTGCAGCTCACTCCTGCCGTGGTCGTGACGGCACTGCCTTGCCTCCGAGACCTGTGACACAGACGCGTGACATGCCTCGGTGTTTGTGAGGGATGTGCGGAAGGGCGGGCGAGGGACACAGCCAAGCCAGCCATGCGCGTGCGACGATCCGCGATCTGTGGAGCCGCTCTCGCGTGGTCGTTCGGATCGGGGATTGTGACTTTTGTCTTTGAGGCACAAGAGGTACGCGCGACCGGCGACGCACGGCGACGTACGGCTCTGGATGGCACATGAATTGTGGTATCCCGCTCAAAGAGCCGCCTCCCCCACTGTGGGGTTGACGGCTGCATACCTCCTACCCCGCTCCTACGCAGCTGCGCACATGGAGCACGTCACGTGCGACGCAAGAAGGGGTGGGTGTGGAGCCCAACAGCGACAACTGGCTCTCTGCATACGCGCATGTGTGCTGCACATGTGCACCTGCGTACTACATGTCTCGGTAGCTCGGTTGACGGGACATCAATACCCCGAGCCCTCGGCATGTTCCTGAACCTCGGCTCAGCCGAGGCCTGGCGTATCGAGTGTGGAGGCCGCAGCGGATGTACGGATGTTGCATTGTGCTTATCCACTATGGAGGCTCTCCGAGTTGAGCGGTTTAGCCGTACGACGCCCAATCGCCACGACGAGAAGCCTCGCCCCGGAGCTTGTTCGGGAACGTCACTGGCTGGCTGTCCAGAGCTGGGGAAGCATGCACTCAAGCTCAGTGTGGCTTGCGGGGGGGCGGACACAGGGCAGATGACACATGTGCAGGTCGCGCGAGCGGAATATACTCCTAAGCTCCTGTCGACCCCTTGCGGGATCACGCGAAATGACAAGGATCGGCAGTCCGTTATTCGGGCCGTAACTGACGTGGGGAGCGAGCGGGATGTGCGTGTGGGGTAGTGATCTGTGCCAGTTCTGGCGTGTGTTTGCGACGTAGGCGGGATCCGAGCGAAGAAAGAGCTGCTGGCAGACGCGCCGTTCACACCATGCACCCATAAGCCGTCTCGATGCAGCAGGCGCCAAAACCGCACCCAAGGTGTGGCGCAGGCGCAGCAAAGGCCACGCACACACTCTCACGCGAAAGGTTGTGCGCTCTTGGCCTTGCAGGCTGACTTGCCTGCATTCCGAGACGACTAACGCCTTGGGCACGTTGTCATTGGACGATACGTTGCTGGATGATGCTGGGGTCTCCAAAGGGGCCGTGTCAGCTTTTGTCGCTGGTATCTCTTGAGTGCACATGAGCACATGTACCCGCGCGGGATGCTCTATGGCGGCCCTCTCTATCACCTCGTGCAGGCGGATCAATTGGCAAAGTCGGACTCGGCCAAAGGACACGACTTGCTCTCTCGCCCGAACACGCATAGAATTACGACTACAAATTGCAGATCTTTTCTCGGCCCGTGGAGCAAAAAGCCTCTCGTATCACGTATCAACTTGATCAGAGTTGACCTTGAGATTCGCCAAGCCAAAACGAAAAGAAATCGCGCATTCTGTTGTCACCGCGCAAGGCCCGCTGATGCTTTTACTTGACGCCACCGTTCTGGGCTCTTTCGAGAGTGCCCAGGAGTAGCAGCAGTAGTGTTTGCACTGACATCTGACCGCCACAGGACAAACAACCCTAACGCCAATCTTTCAAAGCTGGGTGCAATACGTAAGAAGAGGGGTGGTCGTGTGCGCAGAGAGTATGGCGTTGTGCTAAGGGAGGATTAATTAAAATACACACCTGGAACAAGGCGTGTGGAATGTGTAAACTCTACATGTGTGTGCAGCGGGCAAGTGTACGGTGTGTGGGGGAGACGGTTGCGCCGCGGCGTCTCCGACCAACCCTTTCCTCTCGTTGACCGCGGAATCCCACTTCCGTCCCTGCTCATCTTCAACACCCCGCTCTCCTGCCTCGCCGCAGACCTAGACGGACATTGCCGCTGCCGCCAAGCCGTGGGGGCGCACGCCCCTGTTGCCTGAGGCCAACGCCCAACCACTTCTTACTTGCCCTTCAAACCCACCCGCACCCAACACACCCACTCTCTCGTCATCATCCCCGCATGCTCACCGACGATACGATACGGCCGTAATGACATTTTCCAGACCGCAGCAGAGGTCTGTTTTCGGACACAGCAGATAGCAAGCGCGCGCAAGGCATACGTAGAGCTCTTGAGGAGTTTGCCCGATTACACGGTGCCGCGCGCATACAGGAGGGGGATGTGAGGTTATCTGCCGAATCGGCATCTCGTGAGCTTGCGGGGATCACACCAGATGCCAGCTGTCGCAACGTGCCAAAGTCATGGATGGCCATGGATGGAGTCGGAGTCGCAGTAAACTGGGAAACTCGCCGACCTGAGAACGGTGTAAGGCAAAAGAACGCAAGCAAGACAGGCACCTTGCCCAAGGGCCAATGTGACCCTATCCATGGATCCCATAGCAGTGACGGGGACTGAGTCAGTGTCTGTTAGTCAACACGGCCAAGTCTTGTCCACCGAGGACGCGTCCAATCGTTCAGATGCCTGCGCAAAAGCAAACGCATGGCCAAGCATTCCACCCCGTGAAATGGACGCTGTGCAAGCCCGGCGTGGCGGTGGCGACCCGGAGTGGCCCAGCGCGTGGCTTTGGCCCTCCCCCCAAAAGCCATCCCCTTACGCCATGCTTCGCCGCCCCCCCGACGCCCAGCGCCATCATCACCCAAGCTCCGTCCATTAACATAATCGCTGACATTCTACTGGACGCCGCAACGGTGCCACACGTCCGTGAGCGACGCCGCAACGGCGCTCCGACCCTTGGCCTGTTCCATGCATCACCCTGATGTTCACACGTCCACTAAGCCATCGCGTATCGCTTACAGTCGGATAGAGGATTGGGCCTGGTCGGCTCAACCAAAAGGGACGATGTGGGATTGGGGCAGGTACAGATTTTGGATCGGCCCGGAGCAGGATCGGTCCAAGCGAGCACAAACTGTCGTCTCGGTGACTGGCTTTACCCCAGGGGTCCCCAGCTTGCGTTCGTGTCGCACCCTCTCGCCAGCGCCGCATTGCTGCCCCTGACGGCGTCGCCGAGAACGCTGTGGGTCAGAGTTGTTCTAAGTCTGGAGATTTTTGTGGAGTCCACGAGGCCCTTTGTTACAGCGAGTCGTCGTCAGCGGGTCTGCGACGACGCAGACTCCGAGCATGGATGAGCCGACGGCCGAAACGTTGGCAGTGCGCACTCCGCGCTCCAGTGAGAAGGGTATCCAATATTGGCTTGCATGGAGCATGGCAACAATGATATGCCGCGGCGATCAAGAGTAGCACAAGATGTAGCAACAGAGTGTGCTCTCTTTGCCCCGAGTGATACTGGCAAGGACAAATAGCCTGAACGCGGGGAGTATGCGAAGCGATGAGAGAGCTCTGGAGGTGAGTCAAAGCAGCTGACCCGCCAGGACCGCCGGAGATGCGCGCTTGTACCATTCCTCGCCCGATGCCTGGGAGGTACGTACGTATCCAGCCTCTTGCCTCTGCTCTGCCACCTTGCACCCTGTCCCTAGAGTTTGCCCCTGCCGTCGTTGCCGGTCAATGCCGCCTGCCACTTTGCTCGGCTGCCGTGCGTGTTTCTTGGCTTGCATGGCCCTCAAGATGCAACAACGCGGCGCTGTTGGGGGAAGCGGCGCCCCGGAAGGGAACCCAGGGACACACTGCATATGCACGAGGACCGAGTCGGCAGGGGAGGCCTCTGATGGGATATCGACAGGTTGTGTGTCCTCGTCGTCTCGCGCAGAGGCCAGGCTCATGTCCAATCTGCCTCTGCCGCCGTCGCTTGTCGCCCAGGCCCCAGGTATGTGATAAGCCACGCATCGCCAGAGTCGAGCTGACAACCCCCGCACTACTTTACCCCCTTTGCAGATTCCACAAAACCCACCAGCTCCAAAGACTCTTCACGCCTTTGCACTCTCTCCAGTTGTCACCTTTGCACACTCCTCTCGCTTCGTTTAACGCACGACCAGACGCAGAGCGTTTGTCCTGCTACTCCGCCACGTCCGCATCGTTTTCCGTTGTACTATCAACACGCTTGGCTCTCTCTCTCTCTCACATCGTTGCCTGTCCACCAAAACGCCGCCGCGATCGACACCTCCCGTCTTGGGCCCGCATAGCACCATGGCACACTCGGCATCACCTGGCAGCGAGACTGAGCGCATCTACGCTTGCTCGCACTGCCCGAAACGTTACGCCCGCAAGGACTACCTCGAGCGCCACGAGCTGAACCGTGAGTACACCTTGGTTTGCACTGTGCATTGTGCATGTTGGCCTGGCTGTGTGAGGGGCCTGTTTGAGTGGGGGGGACCGGTGTGACAATCCGGTCCGGGGCTTGGGACGATTGTTGGTTTCGGGCCCCGGAGTGAAAGAATGGAAATTGCCGCACCACTCCGCATTTGACGCATCATTGCCATGTTGCCTCCCATGTTGGCAGTCCGAGGCGAGCATGCCTTGCCCGGACCATGTTCCCACCGCATCCCACCTTTTCATGCATGCATGCCTACTCCCCAACGTATACCCGATGCTGACACTTGCTCCACAGACACAAGGCCTCAGTCTGTCTGTCCAGCATGCGGCAAGGGCTTTGCTCGCCCAGACGTCCTCCGCAAGCATCTCTCTACCTCGTGCAAGTCTCGCCGTGGCAGCGACGGTGACGCCCCCGCACCCCTCAGCACCGCCGAGGAGGATGCCCTCGTCCCTCGCAAGCGTCGCAGGCCACAACGCCGCAACACCAACGTGAGCGCAAGCTCGCCCGGTGGCAGCGAAGACGGCAACCCCCGCCCCTTCAAGCAGCCTCTCCTCACTCGCGGCTACTCGTACCCGGCCACCAGCGGCCACCCCCAGCTCGACTCGCCGTTTGGCAGCGGCAGTGGCAGTGGCGAGCGCAACAACTCGAGCGCCCTCTCGGACCGCGAGGACAGCGAGTCGCCCCGCTTCGACGACGAGCCGCGCTTTGCCCAGATGCCGCCACCACCAGCCCTCTCGCCCCGCTTGGTGCGCGACGACCCCAGCAGCGACGTCGGCGCCGACGGCCCGGCCCGAGCCGGCGCATCGCTTGACCTCCCGCTCGCTCCCGCCTTTGCCGCCACCCCCGAGACCCTCGGCTCCCTCTCGTTCACCCCCAAGGCCGACGCGTCGGCGGCCAATGATTTTCAGGCCTCATCCCGTATTGGCCTCGACCTCGGCGACGGCGTCCTCCCGCCCCTTTCTGCCACCATCACCGCTCCCACCCACTTCCAGCGCGCAAGTGCCGCCGCACACACCCACGGCCAAATCCACACGGGGGTTCCCGGTGTCATGCCTGCGGAGGTCGCTCCAGAGCTCCAGTGGTCGGGCGCCGCCGAGCCCGCTGGCTCGGTCGACGACCTCTTCTCCTGGCTCTTCAACGTTGCCAACCCCGGCAACAACAATGCCCCTGCCGCAAACTCGGCATCGAGTGCGGTTTGGCCTCTCACCCCTGGCCTCGAGTCCTCCTCCGTAAAGGAGGAGGCTGTCGAGACCGAGACGACCGGCTCGCTCTCGACTCCGCCCGAGCAGGCCCACATCCCGCTCGTCACCACCCCGCCCGAGGACGCCTGCTACAACTTCAATGCCTTCCCCGACCTGTGGCGCGACAACTCGCAGGACTGGTGCAACCCCTCTGCGCCCTCCAACGACGTGTCGAGCATTTTTGACACTTCGCTGCGGGACGACCTCCTTGCGCCCGCGTTTGGCGGCCTTGGCCAGATGCGCCTCTACTTTGAGCGCGCGTCGCGCCAGCCCACCCTCCTCCACTCTTGACGCCACCAGCGGCGCCGCCGGACGTGCGGCGCCTCTTCGTCACACGCTGCCTGCTCCACCGGCACAGAACATGCTCGTGCTGCGTAATCAACGCGCTCCAACGGGACTTTCCAAGCGAGCAAAACCCATTATTGGGCATGTCTAGTTGTATAGTATAGTTAACTTGGGAGCCATGCTTGGCACTTCATGTAATCAAATACAATGTGCCCGACGAGCAACGAATATGACTGACAACGAACCTCCCCAGTACTACTGACTGCATACAAAATAGCCATGGTGCGGGTTAGATCGGAGGAGGGGGCCGTCTAGCCGAGCTTGATTGGGCCGATAACATTCCACCTACTGTATGGCCTTGGGAATAGATATGGATAGACACAGATACGGTCTCTCCCCACAGTTCCGCAACTCGTCTGATACGGATAGCGCGAGGCTGAACCCAGGAGATTGGTGCAACTAGGATGACGAAGTTTGGGGAGCTGCGCCACCTTGAAGTTTTACCTTTGCGTTGCCGTTCACAATGTGTCAGTGAACTGCGCATTCCGACAGTCTTGCAATGCATTCGCTCCACATGCATGTTGGAGCTATCTTTGTTCTACGGTCTAATTACTTGACGGCGCCGCTGACGCGACCGCTCCACCCAAGTAGTCACTTACATCCACGCATACCTGCCGTCAGCCACCTCGGGCATGCCACGCCGTGCCACGCCGTGCTCCAACGCCACGCCGCCGCCGCCGCCGCCGACGCCTCCGCCGCGTCACTCGGCGGCAGTGATCCATGAGGGAACTCACATCTCGTCCCATTCCCACTCCACGTCGCCGTCGCCGCCGAGGCCGTACGTCGCGAGACAGGACATGGGCTCGTCCTTGTCCACTTTAGGACCGCCCGCTTCGTGGTCCCACTTTGTGTCGTTTGTCCACCACTCGACCGTCTTGACTCCTGCCTTCTGCGCGGCCGCAACCAGCGCTGAGAAGGGCACGTCCGCCGTGGCGTAAAGTACCTTGAGCGACTCTGGCCGGCCCGACTCACTCCACTGTGGCCTCGTGTTGTACACTATAAACTCGTCCACGCCGTTCTCGCCAGGGAGCACGAGGCCAAACGTGAGCTCGGATTCGGGACGGGGTGCAGGTAGGGTGAGGTATCGCACGGCATGGACCTCGAAGCAGCCGCTAGGTGTCAGCTAAGCCAAGCAAGAGGGTGCTCACGGCTCGGGTAAGACAGCGACGCGTGTCTTGTTTGCGTCGCCAGTAGTCGCCAGTTCGCGACGCATGCGTTGTGCGGCCTGTGCCTCAAAGGCAGGGAGACCATCGCGCACAACCCAGCGCGCGCCAGGGGGCAGGGTTACTGTCGGCTGGCGCGACACGTCCCATGTCCGCGCGGCCGTGGGCTGGTGGACCCACCCCGGTTCGTCCAGGCCCTTACCACACTTGAGGTAAAACTGGTCCCCGACGCCAGAATAGAGCACACTGAAGCGCGCGTTACGCAGCTTGAGACCGCGAGGTATCTCGGGCGGCGCGCCCCACACCTCCGCGGGAAACGGTGGCAGGTCGTCCCACGGCGCGATGAGGTAGTGCAGTAGCTGCAGCATGTGCCGCGCGTACCCGCGCTTCCGGTGACGTTCGTGCGTGTACACCACCGCGACGCCGTAGCTCGCGCATTCGCGGGGCGTGCTCTCACCTCGAGGAAGGTAGAGCCCTGGACGCAGGTACCTTTCGTCAGCCCCCGCTGCGTCGGTGGATTCGTTGCCTACGTCTCGCAGCTCGAGAGTATGTCCTCCGTCTTCGGGTCGTCGCGCGGCACAAGCGCCCAAGTGAGCCACGTCTCGTCGCCCTTATTCCACCGAGCGTCCTTGTCAAAGAACCGCGCCCGCTTCGACACCATAGCGGCGCACGAGCCATAACCTCGCACACCGAAAAACGTCTCGTACTGATTCTCAAGCGAGGCCGCACGCTGCGCGTCGCTCGCGAGTACCAGCGTCGTGTCCCGCAGTCCCACAGCCGGCGCCCTCGTCATGCTGTGTGGTGTGGATTGAGCAATGTCGAGTAGCGTGCATACCGCGGTTCGTTAGATTAGCCTGCTGGCTGGCAACGATTACACCGAATCTCACCTGTGCATTTCCGCCGCATTTGCCGTTCCTTGCTGGGGTGAGTTTGGGCCCCGCAACGTACTCGCGACCACATCCTCACGACAGCAGGTACAAATCACATTCATCGTCGCTACACGCATTCTCTGTTATGACCTTCCCACCTGCACGTACCCTGCATGGATTACAATGCTTCTGACAGCGCAGTGACAGAGGAACTGATGATCCCCCCTATCCCACGACTCGGCGCCTGGCCCACGGCTCCTGGCGAATGGGCGGGGGAGCGGCCTCGGCGCGGCGCTGCATTGGGGTGAGGGACGCCAGCCATTCGTCCATCGTGATGACCTCCCATTTCCCCGCGAGCCTCTCCAGCGCGGTCGTTCCGTCGGCGCCGGGCTTGCCCAGCAACGGCGGAGAGTGTCCCGCCATACCAAAGCTGGGGCGCGCTACTTGTCCGTAAAGCGCATGGCGGGGACGCTCATGCGTGTCGGCCCCGGCGCGGCGCCACCGAGGGGAGGAGGAAGCAGCGCGTCGTCTGGCGGATCGGCGCACTCCCATAGACGGAGCACCTCGTCTGCACGCGCGAACGTTGCAGTGCCGCGCCACGCCCACCACTCGATGACACGCGTCCCCGCCAGCTGCCGGCGCGCGCTGCGGCGAGCCTCTGATTCGCCAACCGGGCCGGAGTCGTCGCGGACGAGGGAGGGGAGCGGTTCCCACGAAAGCGGGAGTGGCAGCCGCCGCAGAAATCTCTCCTCTGCACGTGGGGCGTACAGCGTTGGTTCGTCCTTGCCCACTCCAGGCCGGGAGCGTTCCTTGTTCACTCGAGCTCCTTTGCGTACCCCGACAGCGACGACAGCGAACAGCGCTGTGTCGACTAGGTCACGCAGGGCGCGCGAGACACCGCGGAGCGCGAGCCGCGCCGAGGCGTTGCATGACTCGTTGATGGTCTCGAAGATGTGCGGGTGTGTCTCGGGCGTGAGCTGCGATGCGCACATGTTCTTGCACAAGATGTCGACTTCAAACGTGTCATGATGGGCGCGTTCGCTCATAGCCTGTAGCCTTGATACTTAGTAGCATTTCCCCTGGGCGTACCAGGTGATACGAGTAGTGTTAGGTGCACTCCGGCGTATCCTTGGCTTCCCAACGCGATGTGACCATGACGACCGGAGAGTGTTGAGTGCACGCGCTGATCCTCTTCAAGCTTCTCGCATTAATATAATTAGGAACAAACAGAGTCGGATATGCTTATACTCCTAATTCAGGGACCCCATGTGAGAAGCACGCGCGAACCGGTTGACGCGACTTTGGACGCGACGAGACAAACATGAGCGATCGCCATCACCGAGCCTCGCCACTACACCGCGCACCATGGAGGACAACGAATAGTACGCTGTACGCAGTCAGAGCACGCTGACCATGCAGCGAGCTTGAGCGGCAGAAGACGATTGCCGAGAATCGGGCATTGCTGGATTCGCTAGGGTTCGACGACGCCGGAGATGCAAAGTTGAACCTGGCCGAGGCCAAGCGCAACCTCGTGCCCGCCGCGAGCCGGAAACGCAAAGCGCCGCCAGTGAAGCGCGAGCGGGAGGAACCGCGGCGGCGCAGTGGGAGGATTGCAGGCTTAGAGGCGGACGGGTACGAGATGGCGCTGAAGCAGGAGGCCGAGGCCAAGGCGGTAGAGGTCGCGCGTGAGCGCGACCGCAAGCCCCGCAGACAGGTCATGCCGCTTGCTGAGATGGCCGAGGAGGACGAGACGTCGCGCGATCATGTCGCAGAGCTGGAAACGTCCCTCCCTTCCATTGCTGCCCATCCCGCGCCCCGCGTCTTCCCGCCGCTCAAGGAGAGCGCCAAGGACGCGTATGCCGACAAGGACGCCCTGCCTGCGGAAGTTCAGAGGCTCAAAGACGCGTTCAAGGGCGTCGCGCTCCGTGCAAACACCAAAGTCACTACCGAGCGCGTCTTCTCCATGGTCGTGCACCCCGAACCCACCAAGACGCTCGTGCTCGTCGGCGACAAGTACGGCCAGTTGGGAATGTGCGTTGCGCTTGTGGGCAGCGGTTGACGTACAGATGGGACGCGATGGGGCCATCGTTTAAGGACGATGACGAGGACGACGGGACAGGACGCGTGTGGCGCGTGCAGGCGCACGCCAAAAACTCGATCTCGTGCATGAAAGTCGACCCCGTGGCTGGTTCGAGCGTGCGTCCGACCTGACACTTGTGCTGATCGCAGCTCTACTCGTCATCATACGACTGTTCTCTGCGCAAGCTCGACTTTGCTACGTGTGTTTCGACGGAGCAGTTTGCGTTCGACGACGACGACATGCTCATTACTCACTTTGACCTCACGCCAACGGGACAGGACGCATGGCTCGTCGACAAGAACGGCGGGATCTCGCACTGCGACCTGCGTGCCGACGGCGGCGAGCGCCGACGATGGGTCGTGCAGGAGGAAGGGCGGGCAGCCAAGCTCGGCGGCATCAGCGTGAACCGTATGTCGCGCCCTTTGGCCAGTGAAACTGACAGCAGCACTCATGCCGCACCTCATTTGTACGGCAGGCAACGACCAGCATTTGCGGATATGGGACGTGCGGCACCTATCCCGTCTCCAACCTAAAGCGGCCGAGTCGCTCGAGCCGCCAAAACTCGAGGACGCCGACGCGCTCGCCACCTGGCCGACGAGCAGCATCCCCGTGGAACGGGTAACGGCGTACATGGAAGGCAAGAAGGGTAAAGGCCTGTTACGCGCCGCGTTCCAGCACGGCAAGAGCTGCTCGGCAGCGTACTGGGATCCATGGGGCCGGCGGATACTCACCACAAGCTACGATGACAAACTCCGAAGTAAGCCACCGCCCACTCACCCCGCTGACGGCAGTTTGGAGCCTTAACCCACAATCGTTTGTGCTCGACGCGCCGCTGCCCGCGCCACACTTCAAGCCCGCAAAGGTCGTCACCCACAACTGCCAGACGGGCCGTTGGCTCACCATCCTCCGCGCAAACTGGTCCCTCAACACAGAGTACATGCCCCACTTTACCGTCGGCAACATGAAACGCAGCCTCGACGTGTTTGCCTCCACGGGCGACCGCGTCGCTGCCCTCTGGGCCGACGGCGTCACGGCAGTGCCCGCGGTCACGGCGTCGCACCCCGCGCGCGTCGACTGCGTCGTCGGCGGCAACACGTCGGGAAGGATACAGCTGTGGTCCAAGGCAGACGAGTAGGGTTTGTTATGTCGATGTATTCATCTTGCGTTACTCGTGTTCCGCCAGGATGATGTGTGTGTGTTGGACACTCGGCTGACTGTACTTGGCCTTCAGAACCTCTTTCTTACACCCGCACATTCTTAGCACATGCCCGCAGCGACCTGAATACAGTGTTATGTACATCCCACAACAAGTCTAACCGAATCCAGGGACTACTCCTCGTCGCTGTCGTCAGGCGGGGGCGCCCAAGGAGGCGTGTTCTGCGCCTCGAGGCGGAATACCTCGTCGCCCACTTCGGCGCGGTACTCTTCCAGCGACATGAAGCGCACGATCTGGTCGAGGGGCGGGAGCCTGCTGTGTTCGGGCTTGGCGAGCGCCTTGGCGAGTTCTGCGCCGATCTTGGACTCGGCAGCAGGCTCGTCTTCTTCCCAGCTCGCGACGTCGACAAGCGTGAAACGCGTAGATCCCTCGCCTGCGCCATGCAGCAACAAGCTCACAAACACGGGATACTTTGTTGTCGCCATGAACTTTGCCATCGTCGCGGGGTCGGCCGCAAGGCGGCTGAACGCGTCCGGCAGGGCCGCCGCGTCGTCATCGTCTTGCCCCTCTGCTTCTTCCTCCTCCTCATCCTCCCAGTCGCCTTCTTCATCGCCCTCCTCCTCCTCTTCCTCTTCCCCTTCCTCGTCGTCGTCCTCATCACCAGGCATCATGACGCGGATGACGACGTCGCGGGGCAAAGGCCTGTCGACGATGAACCGCGGGAACTCGTCGTACTCCCATACGCCCGCAAACGTCGCTGTAGGCGGCGGGGACTGCTGGCGCATAGCCGAGATCGTAAACTCGTCGCCCTCGGACGCGGCAATGTCCGCGCAGTCGAGGTTGGCGACACGGGGCGTTTTGACCGGCAGAGCGCACGCATGCGGCGTCCAGCGGCGTACGAGGTCAAGCGAGGTAAGTACAGACGCGAGGGCCATGTAATGTGCCGACACGGCGCGCGCCCGCCCGCACCGACATACCGTGCCCTGTTCCGGCGTCGAAAGCGGTTCGAGGTCGAGGTCGAGGACGCGGACCTGCGCGCCGAGGCCCGCGTCCCACTCGTCCCAGTCTACGAGCCCCGTGGGCGTCTCGACGCGGACGCTGTCGGTCGCGTCGAGCGTAAGTCGCAGGTGGCGCGGGTACGCTGTTGCGTAGTCTGAAGGTGAAACGGTCATGGCGCGAGCGAGAGTTGTGAGTGGGTGACTCGAGATTGACGCGCGGAGAGACGCGTCATGTCGATAAACGCAAGTGGAGGTTTGTTTGGCGCGACGGGTTTTATCCGAACTGTATCCGAGACCACTCACGTGATGTCTCGGAAGACTCGGATCTGCGACGGCCAAACTCGTCGACATTTTTCGAGCCCCCGGACGGATGCTCAAGCGAACAGAGCTCGGACGCGGCCGAGCTCCGGGGGAACAGGCGCAGAGCAAAAGCAAAAAAGATATCGCTGTACAGGAACTTAATCCTGCTCGGTCCTCGCCGCGATTCGAACGCGGGGCCACTCCCAAGCTTAAGATGGACTCGCCAACCCTAAGAGAGTATGATAACCACTACACCACGAGGACGCGGTTGTTCGATATCCGTGTCCGGAGAGGTGGTTACTTGACTGGAGTGTCAGGGAACATGCATGCGATGCAGCATTGACGAGGGTGTCTATGGGTTGCAGGGTGGTCATTCGCATTGCAGCATTGAGGCAAGGTAGCAGGAAACGGTGATAAGTTTGTGGGAATGCGGGAGTACGCGGGAGTCCGTCACGCTGTTGTGCGCGGGTGTCACAATGGCTACGGTATGTGACACTGTGCGCACTGCGCACTGCTTGCTTAACATGGTGAGCTGCGGGAAACGGACGACCTGCTCTGTGTCTACATGGATGTGCTTTGAGCTGGATTCAAATCATTGTTTGACTGTCCTGTGGTCGCTGGTGGAATGGCTTTCCAAAGATGTCGAGTCGATGCAGAGATCTCGGACAAGCCTGTTTCTGGCGAACCTCGAGGTGCTTTTCGAACTCGCACATCTCACGCCTCAGCACACAACAATGCATTCGGCTTCGCTCTTCAGAAGCAACAAAAGCAGACGATTACACGGCGTCACGTTATCCACAGATCTGTGTCTTGTGTCATTGTGGGTGCCACGCACAGACACGGTCCCGGCACGTAAAAGGCCAGCACAGCCGCCGCCACCTACACAGCCGCCGGCGCGCCGTGCATCTTGACAGTCGCCATTGTCCAAACCTGCAACGTTCTTCACGCTCAATCAACTGCGCAGATATCTGTCGACGGCGACAACAGCATGGCGTCGCCGTCGTTCAAGGTTCGGGACCGTCAGTCATTCAAGCACATCCGCGGCGGCGGCGAGCGGTCCCTCATTGACTTTGAATACTTTCCCCACGTCCGCGACGCGATTCTGAGCCATGCACCGGTTACGGCTCTGCGCGCGTTGCGGGCCACGTCGCGGGACATGAAAAAGCGCGTCGACGAGCTGGCACCAACCCACGTCGAGCTGCGACCAAGAGACACGGTCATCAATGTTGTCAACGGGCGTGTCCTTCCGAGCAGCTGGAAGACGGACAAGGAGCTGACTGGGCGCGTGCGCTTTCTCGACTTTCCTAGCGCCAACACCCTCCCACTCGCCGAACGCAGCTCGTGCCTGTGCAACTGCCTCGGACTGTACTGCGCGACCAACCTTGAGCGACACAAGAATGCACTCACCAACCTCGAGGTTGTCCGTTTCATCGGCGACACAAACTGCTACACGGCCAACTTTGACTGCAAAAAGGTCGTCTTTGTGTTCCGTGCCGACTCGCAGCCGCATTTCTACCAGGCAGAGTTCCCCTTTCCTACGCTGGTGCTCAACTTTCGCTACAGGCCTGAGGCGCCAATATGGCCCATGGGCAGCAAGTGGCCGTTAGGCAACCGCGCCCCCTTCATACCGTATAAGCCGCGGGGTGACCTCGTTTTCATCATGACGCCGCGAGAGACCGTCGAGGGTACCAGGGGTCCGCGCGTCGCTACACCAGTGCTTATGCAGCATGGCGACGAGTCGGACGAGTCAGAACCAGAGACGGAGGACGAGGCAGAGGAGGTCGTGGAAGAGGCTCCCGAGGAACACCAGCCGCCCCATCCCCGCGGCAAGCTGAGGCTGCGCCTCTTTTACATGCTCCGGAGGATCCGCCGGCGCCTGCGCCGGGCGCCATCTCAATTCGTCGATGACGACGACGGGTTCCACAGCATCATCGACAGCGACGAGGGTTTCCACAGTTTCCTCGAGTGCCTCGTCAACGTCATGTGTTGGTCCACGCGCACCATCACCATTGTCGGTTCGGACGAGTGGGACGCGCTGTTCCCCTTGTCAGACGGGGAGGGGCCTCGGACCCTGCTCGAGCGCAAGATGACGGAAATGTTCTGCGACTGGCGGTGTACCACCTGCACCAAGCCCGACGACCACCCGTGTCGATACCAGGACGGCCGCCTGCGCCTGCTTTCAATGGACGAGTATCGAACCGAGACTGGCGAGGACGTCTTCTCGATGGACTGTGGGGACTGCAGCAACATGTAGTATCAACAACGTGGTGCAACTCTCCAACCGCACGGGAAAGCTGCATAAGGAGGCTGTACAAGCGGCGACTCCGCGCCGCGAGCTCTGATTAGCCAGGTAGCGCGCAGAGACGGATATGCGCTGGACAATGAATAGACAATGGACGAGAGAGATGCATGTGTTGCGCGATTGTAAGCGCCGAAGAGCGCATGCGGCATGCTGGAATCACATGGGTATCTGAATGGTGAACATGCAGGACAGAGGCGGACAAGACCGGGTGGCCGGGTGGCCCGGTTCGATCGGCTACCAATGACGCACACGCGTGCACACGCGCACACGCCCACGCGCCCACACATGCAAGCTGGCCTGATCGATCGCACTCTCACCATCACCATCCACGTCGAGATCCCGTCGACGTCTTTACAAGCTGCTGCCGCGACTTTCCGTTTGGTCTTTTGCTCTCTTGTGTATGCTGTTCGCACTGCTTGCGCCCCGGTTACCCCAACTGGCCAAGTTCTCACCAGCGCTCTATACCCCTCTTCGCCACCTCTCACTCTTCAACATGGCCACCACCAAAGCCTGTGAGTGCGCCAGCTCTGGGCACGAACTGATGCCAGACCCGAAGCCGCCTACGGCGCCGCCGAAATGGGACTACACGCCCGAGATGATCACCAAAAGCGCGGATGACTACATTGCGCACACAAACAAGGTGCTCGACGAGGTCGCGGCGCTGCCTAAGGAGCAGCGTACGTTTGAAAACGTGGTGCGCCGGATGGGCATCGACGAGTCGTCGGCCGACAACGAGGCCGAACCGCCCCTCTTCCTCCAGTATGTCAGCCAGGACGAGGGCGTGCGCAACGCCGCCGTCGACAGTGACAAGAAGCTGCAGGAGTACGGCCTCAAGACTATTGCGCGCCAGGACATCTACGATGCGCTCATCGACGCCGAGGCCCACACCAAGGCGCAGGGCGTCAAGCTCAACGACGAGGAGCAGCGTCTCATGGACCGCATGATTCGTGACCGCCGGCGTAACGGTCTCGGCCTCGAGCAGAGCAAACGCGACGAGCTGCTCAAGATCAAGACCAAGATCATGGAGCTCGAAGTCGACTTCCAGCGTGCCTGCAACGAGGAGAAGGGCTTCCTTCTCTTTACCGAGGAGGAGCTCGCGGGCGTTCCCCAGACCACCATCGATGGCTACGACAAGGAGGGCGACAAGTACCGCGTCACCTACAAGACGCCCGACATCGTGCCAATCTTGTAAGCAAGACCCGCGGAAGTCGAGCTGACAGCCAGCCAGTACGCCGACAACCCGGAGACGCGCCGCCGCGCGCAGCTTGGCTTTGAGGGCAAGACGATTCAAAACGTCCCCGTTTTCGACGAAATTGTCAAGCTCCGCAAGCAGGTCGCGTCGCTAATGGGCTTTGACACCTTCGCAGACTACATCCTTGACGTGTGTTACTCGTATGAACTTGTGCTGACCTGCAGGTCAAGATGGCCAAGGACTCGAAGACTGTCATGTCTTTCCTCGACGACCTCAACGCCAAGCTCACGCCTCTCGGCGAGGCGGAGAAGAAGAAGTTCCTCGAACTCAAGAAGGAGGTGCACGAGGCAAAGGGCTACCCACAGGACCCCGAGCTCAACCTCTGGGACTACCGCTACTACGACCGTCTCTGGACCGAGCGCAAGCTGGCTCTCGATGACGAAAAGGTCAAGGAGTACTTCCCGGTCGACAAGGTGGTCCCTACCATTCTGGACATTTACAAGCAGCTCCTCAGCGTTCAGTTCTACCCTGTGCCGCGCGACGCCGAGCACGGCGGCGAGACTTGGCACAAGGACGCCGAGGCGTACGCTGTCTGGGACCACAAGGACGGCAAGGACGGCGACTTCCTCGGATACATGTACCTGGACCTGTTCCCGCGCGAGAATAAGTATGGCCACGCCGCCGTGTGGGGTCTCATCCCCGGCTGGACAAAGGCGGACGGCTCGCGCAACTATCCCGTCGTGTGCATGGTTGCCAACCTCGCCAAGCCGACGCCCAAGCGCCCCGCTCTCATGAAGCACTCTGACGTCGTCACCTTTTTCCACGAGATGGGCCACGCGTTCCACGGCCTGTGCTCGAGCACGCAGTTTGGCCGTTTCTCTGGAACGCGCGTCGCACGCGACTTTGTCGAGGCGCCTTCGCAAATGCTCGAGAACTGGTGCTGGCTCCCTGAGCAGCTCAAGTCCATGTCGGCGCACTACGAGACGCAGGAGCACCTCCCGGACGAGCTCATCGACAGCATCATCAAGAGCAAAAACGTCAACCGCGGCTTGTTCAACCTTCGCCAGCTGTTCTTCGGCCTCTTCGACATGAAGGTCCACACGTCCAAGGAGGACCAGGACCTGACCAAGCTCTGGTGCGACCTGCGCCAGCAGGTGTCCCTTGTCGGTACCAAGGGCGAGTACGTCGGCGGCCAGAGCGGCTTTGCCCACCTTGTCGGCGGCTACGCGGCTGGGTAAGTCCAACCCCCATCTCGAACGGGGCCATCACTGACGTCAGATACTACGGATACCTCTACTCTCTCGTGTTCGCCGCGGACATGTTTGCGACCGTGTTTGGCGACGACCCAATGTCGCCCGCCAA
This sequence comes from Cutaneotrichosporon arboriforme, assembly GCA_002335565.1. Taxonomy (NCBI): domain Eukaryota; kingdom Fungi; phylum Basidiomycota; class Tremellomycetes; order Trichosporonales; family Trichosporonaceae; genus Cutaneotrichosporon; species Cutaneotrichosporon arboriforme. The sequence continues at coordinate 1,139,659 of BEDW01000002.1, read as the reverse complement.
CGGTATGAAGTACCGTACCGAGATCCTCAAGCCCGGCGGCAGCCGCGACGAGATCGACTCGCTCGTCGCTCTCCTCGGCCGCGAGCCGAACAACGAGGCATTCCTCCGCGAGCTCCTCAGCGGCGCCGAGGACAACAGCGCCAAGCTGTAGGCGGATTTGATCCGTGGCCGTTGACGCATAGCAGCAGTGTAGCACAGTGACAGATGCATCGAGGGAGTAAGGTTTCCAGAGGTTGATGGCCCGCGAGGCATCAGGAGCTGGAACGTGCGGCCAACGGTCGACTGACAAAGACGATGCCTCAGCATGTGTTGATGTGTATGGCGACGTCGAACCTCTATTGACTGGCCCGTCTGATTGTTGAACCACTCGAAACACACGCGTCCTGGGTGCGAGTGTCCGCTGACCATGGTATTGCCTGAAGCTGATGACCCTCGCTCCTTGGCGTGAGCAGGGGGCACTATAAAAGCATAAGCATGCTTGGACGGCAACACCACCAACTGACGCACCATGGACGACAACGAAGCCTCTGATCAGAAGGACGACGCCGCGGCCAACGACGAGATGAACGACGCCGGCGCCAGCGACTGGTCGAACGACGCTGCGGCCAACGACGAGATGAACGACGACTACGATAACGACGACCAGGTCGCGTACTTTGCGCCCATTAGCGTACCGGGGACGGGTGGAGGTGACCTAGAGATTGTGCGCCTATTCGAGATGACACCAGAAGTACTGCAGCAGGAGGACCGGCAGCACAACGCAAAGATGTGGGACCTGTTCCCGCTCGAAATGAGCGACGACTATGTCCAGACCAAGCACCTTCTCGGACAGTGCGAGGCGTTCTTGTAAGACCAACACCGCACCCTCGCTGACCATGGCGCAGGGCAGCTCCCGACGTCGACGGCGGGTTTTACCAAGACGACGTCCTCCGCGCCATCCCTATCCTTGAACGAGCGCGCTGCATCGGCCTCATCTGGCCCTTGATGGCCCTCGCGGCGTGGCACGAGCCGAGCCGCCGCAGACTCGAGCTCCTGCGGCAGCGTAAAGCCGTGGGTGTTGCCGCGCCGCTTCATTCCGCTGTCAACAACGCCCTCGACAACAAGATGATCATGGACGCGGCGTGAGTCGGTCTTACGGTTATCGCTGATAGTCAGCTACCGCGCTGGAAACTATCCCAAGGCGCTGTTTGGCTACATCGAACTCCTCGGCGATCTGCTGCCGTGGTCCTCCTCAGCGCTCCTCTTTGACGTGTACGACGTGTACGACGTCGGCATCGCCCAGGTGTGAGTCGCCGTCTCCCTATTTGTGACCGCGTACTAATTGGGACCAGCGAAGGCGCGCTCCTCGTCAACCTGGCAATGGCCGCAACGCGCATGGCCGAGACGTCTCCCTCGCAAGATTTTAGCGGCCGCACGCTGTGGATCGCGATCGGCATGGCCGCGACAGACGCCGTGCTCGAGATGCGGTACGCGTCGCACCGCGTCCTCGCAAAGGCGTACCACTGCAAGTACTCACAACACGTACAGCGCGCTAACGGGCGGTGTAGACCGGGCCAAGTTGGGACTTGCCTTGGGCAAGGTGTACAACCTCAACGCATCTTCCGTCGCCAAAGTTCACGAGCGTTTCAAGAAATGGGACTTGTACGCAAACTCCATCTATCTGTCGCGGCCTGAGGACGCGCCCGACCCGCACGATGCCCCTTACGAAAACGACGTGGAGCTCCTGTGGGCGCACCGTCACTGCATAACGTCCCACAGCGGCTGCCTGAACGAGCGCATGGCCGCGGCGCGCGTCATCCAGTCGTCCATGGAGCAGGTAAAAATCCAATTCCCGTGGGGCCAAACGTTCTCCATCGAGGTTAAGAACGTGCCCCCCGGTTCTAGTGCTGAGAAAGACTCTCAGAGCGGTGTTGCGGCGGAGAGTGTTTAGAGAGATGCAGCTTGTTGCGGTGACTATGAAGTTCGCGTTCTGGAGCGCAACGGCGCGCCCGACCCTCGGCATTCGGCATCAGAGTGGGCTGTCGGCCATCGCCGACAGTAAGACCCCACATCCCGGGTAGATGCAACTCCGGCTCGCGACGACTTTGACAGGCCAACAAGCATTGCGCGCCCGCCTCTTGACTACTGACACTTGACATTCTTTTGCCTCTTCGCGAACATCTGTACTCGTTGAACTCACGCGTCACCACCAAACGCCTTGCCACGATGCCACCAGTACCCGGAATCCCGTCGCGGCGGAACCAGGACCCGGCGCACGTCATGAACTTTCCGTCGCTGAACCTGGGCTATGCGCCATGCTCGAAGAAGGCGTACACACTCGTGGACCTAGACGTGACGGTATACGGGCTCGACGAGATTGCCGGGTCGTCGAAACCTGTCGCTGTGGTGGTGAGCTTTCTCCTCAACTTCTCACTCCTCACTGCTGACGTCTAGCTCGTCGCGCACGGATGGGCGAACAACGCAGCGCAGATGGAGAACATGGCGCATGGGCTTGTGGGCGAGATGGGCCGCGCCGCCGCGCGCCGGGAACGCGACGCCATCGTCGTCACGGTTGTGCGTGCACCGCACCCGATCGTCCGCGTACTTACTTGCTTCAGGACCAGCGCAACCACGGCACGCGCAAGCTCAAAAAAGACACGCTGTCGTACAACAAGAACCCTTTGCGCCTGTGAGCTCCGCGTCCTGGTTGGTGGAGTAGCTGACGGAAGCGAGGCAATGGCCACGACGATCACGGGCGGCAGGCAGGACCTCCAGCTCATCATGGACTTTCTCGAGGACTACATCTTCCCGCTTGGCGAGCGGCAGGTCGCCGAGTTCCTGTGCACGGGCGTGTCCCTCGGCGGTGCGTATTGCTTGAGAACGAGCTGACAAGCAGGGCATGTCGTGTGGCGACTACTGAAGCACGGTAAGTTGGGCTTTTTAGATCGAAGCGTCACCGGACCCCCCGCCTCGATGAAGACCCCATTGCGGCCAACACTGACAGACACTGACACCCAGACCCGCGCGTACGCGTCGCCGTACCCATCATCTCGGTCCCCCCCGATGCGCTCACAAAGGTGCATACCGCGCGCTTCCGGGCCGACGGGACGATTGGCACTGAGAAGATGTACTTCCCACGCGCGACGCGCGAGTTCTACGAGGGCAAGTCGGCGCCAGGGACGTTCCGCGACAAGGTCATTCTAGCGCTGTGCGGCGGCATCGACGAGATTGTTCCCCCAGCGTTTGGCGCCGATGAGTGGAAGCGCGTCGCGGCCGAAGCCGCGGTCACGGACCAGTGGATCCAGGAAGGTCGGGGACACATCATCACGCCAGAGATGGTGCAGCGTACCGCTGACTGGTTCATCAAGTACGGCCTCGGGAATACCGCCAAGTTGTAGATACAACAGTATGCATCGTGTGCTCTATGACAACATATCAACTCGGTAGCGCCATCTGCTGGGGCCAGTGGCTAAGGCAAAGCGTCCCACGTCCGGCGTGGAGCGCGGGGACAACCAGCCGTGGCATGACCGTCCAGACGCATAGTTCACCACAAGACAAGATCTGCTAGTCGCTCTCAGCTCGCGTCCAGCGTTGCAGGTAGTGCGAGCCCACTGGTGGAGACCATCAGCTGCTCATCACCCAGCCTTTCAAGAGTTAGTGTATCCTGATCCCCGCTGAATTGTGGGCAATAGCCATAAGTGTACATGGGAGACAGCAAGATTGCGCACCTCCCCCCGGGGAAGCTGCAAGCTGCAGGTGATACAATGCAAGGGTATCCGAGTCGAGAATAGGTCGTGGGCAGCCGAGTGCCAGTCGCAGAGGGGGGGAGCGAAGCTATCCCCACGCCTGCGTGTTGCTGAGTCTTAGCTTCACCTAATACTCAGCCGCCTTACCTGTAGTTGACGATGAGATGCCCTTCTGTCCCAAAACACTTGTACAGGCTCCCGACCGTATCGTCTGGTGTTGGCGCGAACGCGCCGTTAATGTACGTAAACTACAGTCAGACACGGCAGGTCAAGGATCACTGCAAGGTGGTGCAGCTCCCGCTTGCGAGGAAGCTGCCGTATACACCACTCACCAACGACTCGTTGTTCTTCAGACCAAGCTGGCCGCGGAGAAAGACGATGACTGACTGGAACTTGTTCCCCGCCGTCACCTTGAACACGTTGTTCTTCATGATCGGCGCCGAGCCAATCGACTTGAAACGCACGACCACTGCGTAAGCGCATCCCCAGAGTTGGGTTAACTCACCCTTCTGCGTGTCCTTCTCCTTGTACGTCTCAAGCGCGGCCAGCGTCTGCGCGGGGATCGACGGTGGCGCCGGAACGGCTGTGTGTTAGTTGGTCCTCGCTCGCGCGTGGCGCGTCCAACGCGTCGCGTCGTGGAGCGCGCGCACACGCGTACCTCCTACACACCTTCAGACGCGGACAGAGACATGGTGCCGGATCGCGTCGTGCTCGCTGCCACGGGTTACTCTGCACGTCGCTCGATGGTGTGGTCAATGCATGACGCAGCCATCCAGGCGAGAGGTAGCACCTCACCGCGGTAACTCATGTGTTGGGTGGCGGCAGCGGAAGCAAAACACCAGTCGCTCAGCTTAAGCTGCACCCAGTGCCCTTACCACCTGAGGACTGTGGCCACCGGCAAACGATGAGCGTCTTTTCCGAACTCACAGCTGCCCATCTCATCGTCAACACATTCTTTGCCATCGAACATGCCCGACGACCCACCATCGGGCTCCCCACCGGCGCCACCGCCTGCTCCGGCGGCAGAGGTACCTCCGCCCATTGATCCATCGCCGCCTGCGCCTGCGCCGCCAACAGATATCCCGGCGCCTGCGCCAGTACCTGAAGCGCCTGCGCCAGCAGCCCCAACACCACCGCCAGAGGCGCCAGCTCACGTTAGCGACGCCGCTGCGGTCCCGACAGGAGATGCTTCCCCTCCAGCCTCTAGCATGGCGCCACCCTCGTCGGCGCCCGAGCCCCCGGTACAGCTCGCACCCGTGTACCCCGTTTCGCCCACTGGCGCAGTCACTGGTGCGGCCGCGGCCGCTGGAGCGTCCATGTCCCCGTCGCCGCCGTCGAGCGTGGCGCAGTACGGGCCCCCTCCGACCGTGCACCATCTGGCCCATGCGCCGGAGTCGCTGCAGCGCTCGAGCCTCCCCGCGCAGCTGAAACGGCTAGGATACATTGTCTCGCTCGTGCTCGGCGGCGGCGCGGTCCTCGCTGGCCTGTGGAGCATTTTCCTCCTGCCTCTGCTACACGCGACGTACAGTGCACGCAACGCGCTCGCCGCCGCGCAGAAGGAGCGCTGGACGGTCATTGTCGACAAGCTCCGGAGTATCCGCGCATTGAGCATGTTCCCCGAGCCTAGCGCCGAGGCCGAAGCTCGTGCCGACGCCCTCGCGCCGACTGTCTCGCGCGACTCGGCGAAACGCAGTGACAAGCCGAGCGACAAGCCCACCGACGAAAAGGACAAGGACGACAAGCTTGCCCTGCAGCGCTCGCGCTCGCCAGACTCGCCCCGTTCCGCTTCCATCTCTATCAGCGCCACCGAAGATACCCCCCAGCCACTACCCATCCCCACCGTTCCCATGCGCGCCGACACGGCCGACCTCTCCGCGGCGCTCAAGGACCTCGCGGCCAGCCTTAACGAGACATCTACTACTCGCACGTCACTTCTCTCCACGCTCGAGACGTACACATCTGGCCTCCACCGCGAGCTCTTCTTAGCCCGTAGCAGTGGCGCGTCCACGCCGTGGGGCCCAGTCCCCGGTGCCACGACTGGCCGCGTCGGTCTCGGTACCCTCAGCGCAAACCTTGCTCACGCCGGAGGCAAGGTTGCCAGCGGCTCTGCCGAGCCGTCGCCTCTTGGTATCCCGGCCGCGCGGAGCGACGAGTGGGACAGTGTCCGCCGCGAGGTGCGCGCAATCAAGGGCCTGCTCCTCAACAGGCGCAACTTTGCCGTGCCGTCCAAGTAGTTACTCGCAGCACCACCTTACGGGGGGCTTGTGCCTAGGTTTAGATGCATGATTGTACAATGATATCACTACTTGTCGCAACCCGCCTTGTCCGGTTTCGAGATCGCCAGGCGCCCGAGCGCATCGGTCGTGTCCGCCGTGTCCGCCTCGGCGGACTTGGCTTCCGCGCCTCGCGGCACATCTGGCGGCGCAGCAGTCTCTGAGGAGAGAGCCGGTTCGCCAGGTGCCGCACTACTGCTCGTCAGCCAGGCTGTCCGAGAGCATTTTAGCGAACTCGTCATCGTCTTCACTGGGTGCCCCGCTCTCCCCACTGACGTCGCCGTCGCCGTCGCCATTGCCGTCGTCCTCGGCACCGTTGCGCGTCTGCCATGACGGCTTGGCCTTGTACGTCATGCGGTTGGCTTCGGGGATGTCGTCGTCGTCGCTCGGCGCCTCAAGCATGAGTACCTTGCGCTTCTTGTGAGGCGGGAACGACACAATGTCGCCGGGTCTGGTCTCGCGCACGTGCTCGAGCGGCTTGTTCTCGTCGTCCGCCCACGCGACAGCCTTCGGAGTCTCTCTGCCCGGCGATGGCGCGCGGGACAGGATGGACGGCCCTGGTGTAGAGGCACGGGACCATCGGTGCGTTCTGTGGTCAGCAATGGCTTGTCTTGCAGACACGTACTCGTCATTGTCAATGACAGTCTTGGGGCTCTTGGCGCGGTCTCGCCGCCCGTCCTCGGGCTCACCCCCGTCTCCGTCCTCGTCGTCACCGCCGCTCTCATCACCATCATCATCCGTCAACTCCTCCATGAAAGCGTCGAACTCGGCCTGAGCAGCGTCGTCCCACTCAAACTCCTGTGCCCGCTTATCATCACCAGACTCGTCGGCGGCGTCTGCGCCCGGCGACTCGTTGCGTGACTGGCTGACACTGGCCGACGGGTGTGCTGCCAAGAACGGCTCCTCTGGCTCGTGGTCCCAGAGCGCGATGCAACTCTGCAGCCATCCCAACCACACCGTCTTCACACCAGGAATCTTGCTGGCTCGGTACATCTTCTCGGTGCCAAGCGATGCCGTGACGAGGTGAGTGACCTTGGGACTGAGGTCGTGGACGCAGACAGCGCCAAACGACTCGGCCAGCTGCCATATCTCAGCCTTCTCGGGCTCAACATTGCGGGGAATGACACCAGTGAATGCGATGACACATCCCTGCAGGACCTTGTCCTTGAGCTCCTCGATGAGTAATGGCGTGTCACACGACATCGGCAGCGTGTCGGATTTGGAGTCGTAAAACCGGTCGTAGTACTCATAATACTGTGAGTGGATGGTGCGCAGGATCTAAAGTCAGCGTAGGTCCATCAAGTCAGCTCACTCCTCCGACACGGTCCAGCTCATAGTCGTTGGGGTTGAGCAGTGCCTTGCGATGGTGAGGGTGCCGCAGGTGCAGGACGTGTGGACCGTGCTGCTTGTCTGCGTCCTCGTCGTTCTCCTTCTCGACTGGCTTTGGAGCCTCCGCCGTGGGCGTCTCCTCGCCCTCAGTGCCGCCCTCCTCCTTTTCGTCGTTCTCCTTCTCAAGCTTGGCGAGAGGACGACTCTCCGCCATTTCGTCAAGGAGCTTAGACTGGCGCATGAGACCCTCCTCGGCGCTAGGGATCTCGGGTGGGGTTTCAGGAGGCGGTGTGCTGGCGGCTGAGGAAGCGTGATCACTGCCTGGAGTTGACGCCTGCCCAGGCGGTGAGGTGACCGTAGGCTGTGTTGGTGGCAGGAAGGAGCTGTTAATGTCACCGATGCCGATGAAAAAGTCGTCTGTCGTGTCAACTGTTGCCTGCTGTTGGCAACTCACAAGGCACAACCTTGACTAGGTTCGGGCAGTCTCCCCAAACGTCTGACCGGTCGTCAATGACGACAACCATGCTTTGATCGGTCGGGAACAGCCGGATCAAGCTCTTGGAGCTCATACCTGGGGTCAGCTGGCTTCCAAAACAGTGGCTTACTTCCGCTCTCGTCACGGCTGAGAATGCGGCCGCCAAAGATCTTGCCAGTCGGGTCGACGATGTTACAGATGGCGTCGGCGTATGACCGCGTACCCATGGTGTACACGTGCATCTCGTAGAGCTGTGACATCGTGTCCAGAAATTCTTTCAGTCCAGGCCTGCCGTCAGTGGAGTCACACGACGAAACGTACCGAGGCTTTGTGTAATACCATCGAGACGACGCCGGCCCGCGACCTTTGCCTTTAACAGCACCTGGAGGCAGGTCTTCCGCGAGCTGGAAGCGGGCGACATCTTTCAGAGCCTCCGCATTTGGGTTGGGCTCACGGCCCTGCTTTGGAGACCCTGGTGGTGTGGTAGTTGACCCAGCCTCCTTCTCCTCGCTGCTGCGCTTTGCGTCCTCTTCACACTCGTTGAGCCATTCTCCAACCGTAGGGTCTACAGTCGTGTGAATGATCGTCTGGTCGAGGTCCACAATCAAGGACAGCTTGCGCGCAGCGAGAAGGGTATCGCGGGTCTGTGTCTCCAACCGCTTGGCCTCCTGACCGTCAGCGAGCGCACACCCTTTGGTCTTACATTAGTCGACACAGTGACGCCCGACGCATCGTGCGCCAGCTCAAAGCTTCCTGGATAGCGAGATGGTCCCGCGTCGGTGGAGGAAGCAGGAGACATGTAGTCGTCGCTGGATGTCAGTGCTGCCGTTGTTGTAGCCCTACTTGGTGATGTCCGCACCACACACACCGCACATGCCGTTGAACTGAACTGGGTGAGAGCACGGCTGTTCTATCCGCACGACTGGCTTGCTGCAGTGGTCAGCTCCATCGGCCGTGATATCGTCCTCACCTCGCATGACGTCGTTCGATTTGGGCGCCAGGTTTGATACCAGCCTCCCAGCCCACCACCTCGCCGTTGATAGGGCTCTCCCAGCTTCCGACCATGTCGTTGCCGCTCTGACTTGGCTCGGGGACCTTTCCCTCTCTCTCCATCGCAGCCAGTTCCCTGCGTCGAGTAGCTGACAAGAAAGTGTACTCAAGCATGCGGTCGCCGCGCTTGACCTTGTCTCCTCGCTTCACGAAGAGTCGGCTGACCTTGATTGGGAACGGCAGGTCCGCAGGGAGAACGAGGGGCGTCGTATCGCCCATGATGAATGTTGTCGCTTTGTTGGATTGTTGGGGAAGCAAGACGCCGTTGATCGCTCGTTATATAGTGTTGTGGGCGACAGGACAAGGACAACATTCCATGCATTGTCTAGCCTTACACACGATGCACACCCCCTCACCACCCATCTGGGTGGCTCCATCGGCATCATCGTGCCTTTTGTAATCGACCGGAGGAACTGTTACGTAAAGGCCTGTTACTGCAAGTTGTTGCTCACCGCACTCGACAGCGCTCACCTCCATCATACCAAGTTAGCTCCTCCTTGTACACATTGTTGCCGACTCACAATATCAACATGGCAGCAAACGGGTCTGCCGGTCAGGACGACACGCAACGCTATCTTGACTTGGTGAACACTGCGGGTCATCCTGGGAGCTCCAAACTGCCCTCGGACACCCTCGCACAGTCGCTCGGCATCGAGGCACTCCCGACGTCCGAAGAGGCCGTCGCTCAACTAGAGAAAGATGTGCTTGCTCCTCCAAAGGATCTCTCCGGACCAGATCTTTGGCGCTGGCAAGTGCCGTTGCCAACGCAGGTGCCTTTACCGCCATTGAGCCTCAGCCCTTTTCCAGCTACGCACCTCGTTGCACCGACATTTCGCGGTATCGATGGGACGTTTACACACTGGCGCGATGCTTTGGCACCCAAGCCGCCAGCGCACCCGAACCTGTCGTCGTCCATGAGCCGCGAGCCTGCGGCGCTCAAGAACTTTGTTCGCGGCAAGAGCTCAAACGCGCCGTTTCTTCCTGGAGGTTTGGAAGCCGCCGCAACGCCGGACGTGGAAGAAGACGAGGACGAACTTCCTGAGGAGGACGGTTGGAAAACACGTGCACCGGGTTTGAAGCGCGGTGTCCAGCTTGAGGGCGGTACGTGTTACTTGCTTGGGCAGTTGCTGATCCCCAGCCGACGCCTTCCTCGCCGAAATGCTTGGCTCGGAGGCCATGACGACCAAGGCGCGTCGCAAGAAGCGCGGAGGTGAAGACTCTCCCAAGCTCGAGGTAGGTTGCGATAGCTCTAACTGTTACTGACTGCAGGTATCTCGCCTTGGCGACGATGATCTCAACCCTCCCAACGGGGACGACCGACCGTCCATCCCATCTTCAGGCAAGAATGTCGATGACCTCTTACCGGTTGGCGTACGTCATCAAATGTGTCCCAGCTAATGGCCAGCGTCTTCCTGCACCTCCTCCACCACGAAAGCAGCTGGTCAAGGCTGCCCAGAAGAAGGAGTGGGCTCATGTTGTTGATGTCAACAAGGAGCTTGTCAACGTGGGTAAACCATTTGTAGACGTGCTGACGTGACGCAGTTCCGGGAGCTTGTGCCCGAAATGGCACGAGAGGTGAGCTAAGCGTCAAGGGTTTTATAGCTGACGTGCGGTACCCCTTCGAGCTTGACAACTTCCAGAAGGAAGCTGTGTACCGTCTTGAGATGGGCGACAGCGTCTTCGTCGCTGCACATACCTCTGCGGGTAAGACGGTTGTAGCGGAATATGCCATTGCGCTCGCAGCAAAGCATATGACAAGGTGAGTGGAGTTGCACGGACTCACTAATGATCAGGGCGATCTACACTTCGCCCATCAAGGCGCTGTCCAACCAAAAGTTCCGCGACTTTAAGCAGACGTTCGACCCATCGACAGTCGGTATCCTTACTGGCGATGTGCAGATCAACCCTGAGGGAAGCTGTCTTATTGTGAGTCCACATGGGCGTATGTTGCTGACACCAGATGACAACAGAGATTCTGCGAAGCATGCTGTACAAGGGTGCTGACCTCATTCGTGACGTCGAGTTTGTTATCTTTGACGAGGTCCACTACGTCAACGATGCAGAGGTAATTGTTTATGGTTGTGATGGGCTAACCTCCAGCGCGGTGTGGTCTGGGAGGAGGTCATTATCATGTTGCCTGAGCATGTCAACATCATTCTTCTCTCCGCCACGGTCCCCAACACGAAGGAGTTTGCCGACTGGGTTGGGTACGTTGCACACCTGGCCAGAGCTAACTGTCAGCCGCACCAAGCGGAAAAACATCTACGTCATCTCGACTCCGATGCGTCCTGTGCCCCTGGAGCATTACCTCTGGGCTGGCAAGGAGATGCACAAGATCGTCGACTCGAAGAGCAAATTCCTTGGCTCAGGGTGGGTCAAAAGGTTGAAGATTGAATGCCAGCTAACTGGTAGTTACGCCGAAGCAGGAGAGGCCCTGCGTCGGAAGCAGGACAAGGAAAGGGAAGCTGCAGGTCTGCCTCCCATTCAGCGTACTGGCGGTCGTGGAGGCGCACCTACACGCCCCAGGGATCTGCCCACAGGAAAGTCTGCTCCGTTCACCCGTGTCGGTGGTGGTCGGAACCACAGCAACCGTGGCGGTGGCCAGGGTGCGCCAGGTCCCGTCGCTCGTGGTGGCGGTCCTCCGCGCGGAGGTGGCCGGGGCGGCGGCTTCCGCGGCGGCGGACGTGGCCAGCTTGACCAGAACGTCTGGACCCACCTCATCGCGTACCTGCGCAAGAACAAGCTCCTTCCTGTCGTCAACTTCGTCTTCAGCAAGAAGCGGTGCGAGGAGTATGCGGCGACATTATCCACGACCGATCTGTGCGACGCAAAGGAGAAGAGCGAAGTCCACGTTACGTGGGAGCGCGCGCTCCAGCGTCTCAAGGGTGAGCCGTTTACTGAAGTTATAACTGATGTCAAGGCTCCGATCGCACACTCCCTCAGATTTTGCGCATGCGTGACCTGCTGAGCCGAGGTATCGGTGTGCACCATGGTGGTCTCCTGCCACTAGTGAAGGGTGAGCAACGACGCCAGAACCAACTAATGTGTCTCAGAGGTGGTTGAAATCCTCTTCGCCCGTGGGCTGGTCAAGGTTCTCTTTGCGACCGAGACGTTTGCAATGGGCGTCAACATGCCTGCCAAGAGTGTCGTGTTCTCGGGCATCCGCAAGCACGACGGTACCGGTTTCCGCAATCTGTTACCGGGAGAGTACACGCAGATGGCTGGACGTGCTGGTCGTCGTGGTCTCGACACCACTGGCACGGTCATCATCCTGAGTGCAGGCGACGAGTTACCCCCGGTAAGCTGTCGTGTCCCTCGTAGCTAACAAATGCAGCAAGGAGAACTGCAGGAGATGATGCTCGGCACACCAAGCCGCCTTTCTTCGCAGTTCCGCCTGACGTACAACATGATTCTTAACCTGCTGCGTGTCGAAGCGCTCAAGGTCGAGGAAATGATCAAGCGCTCGTTCTCGGAGAATGCTGCGCAGAAGCTAGCGCCTGAGCAGCAAAAGAAGATCGAGCAGGTGGGTGTCAGCTCTGAAGGCCTTGCTGACGCCAGATCGAGAAGACCCTTGCCAAGATGCCGAAACTTGAGTGCGAGCTTTGCAACGCCGATATAAGTGCATTCTACGACCTGTCGGCTGAGATTGTACGTCTCAACACTCAGATGATGGGTCAAGCGGCATGGGCACCGGGCAAGCAGATGATGCCTGGTCGCGTTATCCTGCTGCGCAACGGACACTATCCGGGCAACGTTGCCGTGGTGCTGCGCAATGCCCCGTCCATTGTACGGGACGGCGTCAAGAGCGACGCCAGGGCCTTCTGGGTCCTGGCTCTTGTCACAAGGGATCAGCGGTCGCACAAGGACGACATCAAGGACGAGGACGTTCCACCGCGCTGGCCACCGATTCTGCCTCCGGGCAAGTTTAACGACCCGCATTGGGAACTGGCCACGGTGGACGCGTCGACCGTCTCGTTTGTAACCGACCGCATCCTCAAACTCGACGTTACGTCCATTCTCGACAAGCGCTCAAAGGCCGTGTCCGAGGCAGCTATGCAGGACCTCGTCACGGTCCACGAGCAGATCGCGTCGGGTGAGGCGTTTGACGAGTTTGACTGGTCACGGATGAGCAAGCTCGAGTTCCAGGAGCTGCTCAGACAGCGCATTGCTCTGACGGACCGTCTGTCGAAACTCACCTGCCTGGAGTGCTCAAGCTTCGAGGAACACGTAAGCTTTGGGACTGCTGCAAAGCTGACAACAGTACGACGTCATACACGAGCGGAAGATGATCGAAAACAGTCTCAAGGCGCTACAGCTCGCACTGTCGGACCAGAACCTGGAACTCCTCCCCGACTACAATTCGCGCGTGCAGGTGCTGAAGGAGCTCCAGTTTATCGACGAGAACGCAACCGTGTTACTCAAGGGCCGTGTGGCGTGCGAGATCAACTCGGCCCACGAGCTCATTCTCACGGAGCTTATTCTCGACAACATTCTCGCCGACTACACACCCGAAGAGGCTGTTGCGCTGCTCTCACTCTTTGTGTCTGTCGACAAGACGGAATCCAAGCCCGAGCTGCCCGAGAAGATTGCGCAGGGTCTGGATACGATCTACGCTATTGCCGACAACGTCGAGACGTGTCAACTCCGTCACCATGTGGCGTTTGAGGACTTCCGCGAAAAGTTTAAGCCCAGTCTTGTCGAAGTGGTGTACGAGTGGGCCCGCGGCATGGTGAGTCGTCTCGATGTCGATGCAACTGACACCCAGCCCTTCAATGAAATCACGTCGCTTACGGACATACAAGAGGGCACGATCGTGCGCGTCATCACGCGTCTGGACGAGACATGTCGCGAAGTCCGCGACGCCGCGCGTGTCATTGGTGACGCGGAGCTGTACCAAAAGATGGAGGCCGCGCAGGCGCTCATCAAGCGCGACAGTGAGTCTAGAACACGGGAACGCTCTAACTTTCAGTCGTGTTTGCAGCAAGCTTGTATCTCTAGACTGGGCTCGCACCGCAGGTTTCTGCAACGTTGCATGTGGCAATGCATATTGTCATCTCCATGATACTTCCCTACTGCGCGTAGAGGCGTGCTGCGTTGTCGACCATCATCTTGTTAAAGAGATCATCGCCGAGCCAGGACCGCAGCAGGGTGATCCATCGAGGCATGTCTTCCGTACGCATTGTAATCTCCTCGGTACCCTTGCCTGCGTCCTTGTGTGCCTGTATCTCTTCGGGCAGCGGGACGAAAGGCCAGTCAGATGCCCACACGATACGGTCTGGCGCTTTCTCGGCGCACGCCCTGACGAGACCCTCAAGCGCGGCGTAGTCAGAAGTGATGCGATACGGGGCCGACAGCTTGACAGCAGTGTTGGGCCGGCCGAGGAGGGCAAGCACGGCCTCGACGTGCGGCAACTTCCTTGCGGCCGTGGCGTCCTTGATAGGTTCCGGCGGCGACTCGCCCCACGGTCCAGGAAGGAAGCCCATATGGTCAATCATGAGGACCTGAGATCGGGGAAACGAGTCGAAGATGGAGAGGAGCTGGAGTCAGATCTCGGACCGTGGGCTAGGGTCACACTCACGTCGTCCCAAAACTCGGGCGTGGGTGCTTCCTGGACACACACAGTCCACTTGACGCCCGCCTCGTCAAGACGGTGGAAGAGGTCTTTGAGTGCCTTGGCCTTTTCCTTGGTTGTAGGCGCATTGAGCTGGGCACGTACGCCACGCACCCCCTCGGTCTGCATGCGCTGGATATCTGCGCTGCTCGTGTCTGCGCCAACACAGGCGATGGCGCGCCGCACGCCACGCGCAGGGGCGGCGAGGTACGCTTCCAGCGTCGCAAGGTCCGACCCAAACACAAACGAGTGCGCAAGGACGTTGTTGGGAGTGCCGAGTTCCCGGTGGAAGCGCTCGACCTCGTCCAACCCAATGCGCGGGGGCACGAACGGCGGCGCAGACGACAGCTGCGCCCCCGGCGGGAAGATGTGGAAGTGCGTGTCCCACGACTCCGGTGGCAGGGGCGGGTCCACCTTTGTGTTTGTCGGCGTGTATTTCTGTATCATGATGCGGCTTGCGATGTGAATGTTGAGATGCAAAGGACGACAGGACGACGTGGTATGCATCATGGGGGTGCATCCCCTTCGTGGGTGCAGGTGCGTGCCGGTAACTAGCGGAGCGGCTCACACCGGTCCGCCGGGCCGGTGACCTCCCGATCCTGACGTCTCGCGTTCAGGCTATGTACGTCCAGAAACCATTGGTTGTCGAATTGGTCATGCATGTCACTTCTACTGAACTTCTAGACGCATTGCGTCGTACATCACCGAGATGCTCGTGGGCACGACGGCCGGCCCCGTGGCGTTGAACGGCAGACTGAGGACAAACTCGTTTGTGCGATCCGTGGAGAGCAAAGAGGCCGGGAAGACAAACTTGTGCGATACTTGATAGCACGAAATACCGCTGCGGGTAGCACACGAACCGGACTGATGGTTCCTGCTGTCAGCACTGGGATGGGTTGTCCGTGCACCCACGGAATAACAAAGGTCTCGACGTCGTGGCCGTTGACGGCAAGAGTGTAGGGCAGCGAATTGTACGGCTGGGTAGCATTGTAAACGTCCGTGTTGCCTGCGGCGGTCGTGACGCCTGCCATCTGGACAGTAAACGTCGCTTGCGTCTTGCCGCGCAGGTCGTTCTTCTTGGTATCGAATGCGATTGTCCAATTGTTGATCATAGCATCGGCATGGATTCCTGGCCTCGTCATGGAGGAGCCAAACGCCGCCCAGTGGACATAGTTCATGTCGTGCGCCTCCGAGCTCTTGCCTACCTCGAAGCGCACACCTTGAGGAAAGTCGTCCAAGTAGTCGTACGCACCCCAGTACACGCGGTACTCTGGTGGAGCGAGTGGCTTGCTGGCGCGTGCGTCGCCGTGCCTGTACTCGCCAGCACTCTTGTCTGGAGTCCCGATACGCCAGAGCTCGGTGCCGGCGCTCTCCGCCACCCAATCAATGTTACCTGCGTCGCTTACGCCTCCAGCTGAGACTGTGACTGTCTCATGCACAAAGTCGCCAAACACGCCATCCGCATACAGCGTTACGCGGTAGTTGCCAGCCTTGACGCGTGGGATTTCAATCTTGCCGTTGGGCCCTACCGTCGTCCAATACTGGTATGCCATGTTGTCAAACACGTTGTCCTGATAGTCAAAGCCCGGTGCCGAGAGGATGGCAGTTGCACTCTTGGCACCCTTGGGCAGCTTGACCCGAGCACGGAACACACCCCGTCCGGAAGTTGGCACATAGCCGGGAACGTGCTCAGCAATGTCGTCGTAGAATTGGGCATGGTGTTCGGGGTTGGCCAGCGACTCGGCGTCCGAACGAAGCGCTCCAAGAGCCCTTCCAATGTCGTCGAGGCTGGTTGACTTCACCGCGTCGGCGCTGTTGAAGTGGAAGATGCTCGGTCCCCACGTCCTCTCAAAGCCAGAGGTGATGTTGATCGTCTGGTCGCCGTGGTGGTTGCTCATGATGTAATTGTACACGATGCCGTCCACAGTCAAGTCCGACAATGTTGGTCCCCCGTAGAACGTGTCTTTGGTGTTGTACACCATCCAGGCCCCGTACGTCTTGTTGTCTGGCGTGGTCGTGCCATCTGCAAACAGGCCATGCACGGTGTGATCGCCATAGGTCTCGCTCATGGAATACTTGGTCCAATAATCCGCAACGTTTGACACAAAGGGATCGTCTGCTGTAAGCTTTAGGTATGTCTTGTCTCCTACTTGTGCGCTCTGCCAGGTACCAGGTCGTGTCCTGCACCAGGGTGGCCTGGTTAGCATCGTTCTTGGCGTCCACAGCTGGGTTAGGTTTTGGTTGTGGGACCCAGAAGTCTGGCGCCGACGACATGTGCGTCCAGAAGGTGCCGTAGGGTCGGAACAGCGTGCGCAGCTCGGTTAGGCCAGTGAGGTTCGGCACCTCATCGTTGTGGTAGGTGATGCGCGTAAACGCGTGAAGCGACGTCTCGCCCTCGCGCAGAAACCAGTACTGCTCAAACACCTCGCCTGGGGTAAGTAATGACCAAGCTTGCCCACAAACCGGTTGCACCCTCCGGCGCCGCCTCGCTAACGACCATCCCGCCGTACTTGATGCCGGCCGAGTCGGTCCCGCTCACAACAGTGTACGACGCCTTTGCGCCAGGAGAGTAGTGGGTCTGCTTGGGCGTGATCATGCCGTCGACATACGGCCCAATGGCCGTGCTACTGCTGATTGACTTGCCCAGCAGGTCGACACCATCGAGCGTCACTGTCTTGATGTAGGATGTCTTCTTGTCCAGCTCAAATCGCATGCGCTCGTTCTCGAGCACGAGGCGTGGCCCCACATCAGTTGCGTTGAGGAACGCGCCCGCACCAGCGAGCGCCGCAACAAGGTAGAGCAGTTGCAGCATGTTTCTCTTCGTCCTGCAGTGCGGAGCTCTGTGCCTACGCGACTGACTTGTCCTCTTTAAGCTTGTCGCAGGAGCCACACGGGGTCTCCATGACGGCACCTCATTGAGCCGACAGCAGGAAGCGTTAACCTGGGTGGGCCAGGATTGTTTGTTTCGCCGGCGCCGAGACGCGTAAACACCTCGACTTCGGGGCATCAATACGCCGCCGCGAGTCGCATGTTGATCGCGAGATGCCCTCAACTCGATAGCGCGTCAGAAGTAAGTGGGCGTGTTTGGCCGGTCTTTCGGCGCCGACCATATCAACGGGCCGGACGTGCCGTGTGCCCATTCGTGGCGGGTCCCCCTCCTTTGGTCAGTTGACGCGCCGTAAACGGCCACATTCGTCACGTTGAGAGAGGTGGAGAGAACATCTTGTCTCCTTGTGATTTGTTCGTTCTACACCAGGCGTCGCGCTTGGGCCTGGTTGGGAAAGAACCCCCATCCAGGACGTGCCTCAACAGGCTCAGCTGACGGAAACGAACTTTCGCGTGCCAATGGCCGCATACCGTCAAGGGAATTGCGACAAACAACAAATAGTACGCCGGAGAGTGCAGGTGCCATACTGGCAGCAACGGGGAGGGCGAGGTAGTCGACAGCGAGAACACTCGTAGTTTCGATGGGAAGACGAAAGGAAATGTCCGGGCAACGGCTAGACCATGATGAAAACACTAACAGGGTCACTTAAGCTCGTATGAGGAGAATCACGTGATGGCTATGACGCGCCAAAGACCATAACATCGACAAGAGCGGCGCGGCGGTGCCAACGCCCCTTGGCATCAATCTATCACCCGCCTCGGTCGGTCGAGGCGTCCTTGTGGACGATAACGAGGAGCGGTACCGCGATAGCGACGCAGGATACCCCACGAAATGTCCGAGGAGGAACCCCAGTTTACATCCCTCAAGGACCGCATCGCGGCGCTCAACCTCGGCGGCGGCGCGCCGCCCGTTGGGCCCCCGGGAGCTCCGCAGAAGCGCGCGCCTGCCCCAGCTCCCAAACCCAAGCCTAGGGCTGTCGCGAGTCCACCAGTTGCGATCTCGCCATCTTCAGAGAGCCCAGCTGCCCCTAGGCCACACGCGGCAAGCCCTGCATTGCGAAGTCCGCCACCGATACCAGCGGCCCGGAGTCCGCCCACAGTGCCAAGTGCACGCAGCCCACCGGTGCAAAGCCCGCCCTTGCCATCTCGGCACGGAGATGGAGCTGCTGTGGCGTCTCCACCGCTTCCGCAACGCAACGGCGCTCCTCATCTGCCCCCGCGCAAGTCGTCCACAGCGGAAAGGTAAGCGCCAAAGGGGTGACGAGGCTAATTCTCAGCGCTCACGATGCCCCGCCACTGCCTAGCCGTGCGCGGCCGCCTCTGCCTGGTCGTAAGGCGTCCGAGGAAGGAGTAGCTGCACCTCCGCGATTGCCCTCACGGCGCGCGTCTGAAGACCAAACGCCGAATGGACACAAAGTTACCTCGCGAGTACAAGCGGCGGGCGGACGCCGATTACCGCCGGCTGCGCCCGTGACTGATACCGCCCAACACACACAGCTTGATTCTGTTGAGGAAGCAGAGCCCACGAACGGCAACGCTTGGCCTGGCCGACCTCGCCCGCCATTACCAGGAGGTAGGCCACAACTGCCGCCTCGCCTTCCTGGTCGTTCGCCAACATTACCAAGCCACGACGATCCTCCCAAATTCCCAAGCCGCAAAGATCCTGTGGAGGCGCCAGCTAAGCCTGCACCCGCGCGTAATCTTCCACCAGGGCCGAGAACGCCAAGTCCAGCGACGCAGACATCGTCACCAGCGCCGAGAGGACCACCGCCACCCGTACCGCTTCACTCGCGGCCCAAGCCGAAGCCGAAGCCGTCCGCCGGTGCCTCCGCGTCTTCCGCTCCTGCCACTTCAGAGTTTGACATGCCGGAACCGTCTTGTCTTATCTGTCGAGACTACACACATCCCGACGCTGTTGCCGCGCAACACCCACGATCGTCGCTCCCGCGACAGGACACCATTGGCTACTTGGCACAGGCGTTGTGTGCGCCGTTCAAGTACAAAACCGACAAGGCGCGGGCCATCTTTACGTGGTTCCACTACAACATCAGCTACGACGCAGAGAACTTTGTTCGGGGCACAATTCCACGCGGCCAAACCGCAGAAGACACGATCTTTAGCGGAAAGGCGGTGTGCGAGGGATACGGCAAGGTATACGAGGCTATCGCCACGCGTGCCGGGATCGAGTGCATCTCGGTGTCGGGTCATGGTAAGGGCTATGGCTTCCGCTCGCCAGTAGCTGGATCTGTGCCACCGCGTAACGTGAGCGGCCACGCATGGAACGCTGTGCGCCTCGACGATGGCTCGTGGAAGCTTCTTGACGCATGCTGGGGAGCAGGTCATCTCGCCAATGATGTGTACCACGCTAAGTTTGCCCCACACCAGTTTACCATGCCCAACGAAACGTTTGGTCTGCGGCATTTCCCTGCCGACTCGGCCTACCAGTTCCGCGGCGACGGGCACGTTTTGACGTGGGAGGAATACATTGTTGGACCGCTGGGTGGTGCAGAAAAGGCTGTGTGGTACAACGACGGCGACGCAGAAGGCCTCGACCAGACCTCGCTTGAGCCCGCCACCCGCGACGTGCATCCTACGGGAAGTACAATGCGGTTCCAGATTTCATGGGTGTGCGAACACTTTGACCCGGCCAAGAATGGTGGTCCGCTCCTCCTCATGCTCAAGATCGGTAACGACGTCAAACCTCTCGACTACAATGGCTTCTGGTGGTACATCGACGTGCCCTCGCACGAGTTGCAGGGCGCGACGAACCCGGGTGACCTCATGCTCGTGGCCCTCGACAAGCTGAATGGGCAGAGCGCTCGTGGCGTGACCAAAGAAGAGTTCCTCAAGCAGCTAGGCCGTGCTGGCTATTCGTGGAAGGGGATCGTCCAGTGGCAGGTTGTGTGAGTGGGTGCACAGCCGTTCTGTGTACAGTATCTGTCGAGGCAAGGCCGACCTGCGACAATTTCGAGCCATCTATGCATTGGACATCATGGACCACTTTGCACATCATGTTCTGGGCATATACCAAGAATGACCACAGGCGAGGCACCCTCGCGTCGTGCAATCAGCACGAGAATCGACATCCCGTCGCCCGACCTTCTCACTTGTATTACTGACGCAAATGCAGCTTGGCATTCACCTCCTGTACACAGAAGCCGGCGTTGGTCTCCTTACGGACACGGCGTGCGAACGGCAGGCTCAGCACAGCATTGTCGTTGAACTGCGTTCAGTAGTAGTGCAGACGCACCAAAGTGCAGAAACCGGCGGCGGTACGTTCGTTGCAACGCGGCCTCGATCTGGGGTCGCGGACCGGGCCGAATTGGGCAATCCTCGGGGGCACAGAGGTTTGCAGATAAGCATGCTTTAAACACTTAAGCTGTGGGGTGAAACACGCCCCTACGCTAAACCGGGCGGACATGACCTTGTCGCGCCGGGGAGATTCACTGGTGATGACATTGCATTTTAGCTCTTTGCCATGTCTCGCCATCGCGTTTCCGCACCGAGGCGATGGTCCGCGCCAAGCCTCGTCGCGGTAGCGACGCATTGGCTTTGGGCCCGTGTGCCTCGCTCGCCCAATCACGGAGTGACAGCCGTGCCGTACCGTGTTGTGACCGGCCGGACGAGTACTGTACAATGGGAGGTCTGGACATCGCGACGAGGCACCTGCCGGCACGGGAGCGGGTTCCCACATTCCAGTGCTGCCAGCTGCTGACACGTCACGTCCCTCCACGCCGTGCCACGGCAACTGCCTTCATCGCCGCGAGAGACGTTTGCAATACCCTCGGGAACGATAGTAGCACGCCGTGCAGGTCATGAGACTGCGGAACGTTGCGGCCCGTCGGGTATACCCGAACGGGGGTCCGCACTCTGGCGGTCGTCAACTCAGCGCGACGACCGGGTACCTCTATGCACAGCAACATGCTACCACACGGACACAATACCTGGGCCCCTCTCCTGTCAGTCGGCGGCGCACACCCTTCGAGTTCGACAGCGTGTGATACCCAACACGACACCGCCTGGAACACATGGTTGGTGAGCGACTTTTACGGTCACTCTCTTTCGAAGCCCTTGCTGTTCCAATAGAAAAGATCTCCTGTCCGTTGAAAGATGTAGCGCTCACTGTCCCGCACAGTCTGTGCTCTGACGTGCCGTTGAGTCGGTACTTTGGAAGGGCTTCAACAGCTCCGATGGGTCGTCGAACTCCGTAGACTACGGGGCGAAACTGTTGGTGACCCTCAGGTGCGGCATTGTCGGCGTTCTTGATACCGGCTATCTACGCCACTGACATCACCGCCAGGAAAGAACTGCAACCACAGCGTGGAGAGTGGGCCACGGAGTCGAAGTGAACCCAGCTTTCGATTTCGACGGATCCTACACTGGCTGCCGAAGACTTGCGTTAAGTACGTCCCTCCATGCTCTTGGACTCCGTTGATTACGGAGCGGACGGGCCTATCTAACACCATTGCGCGTTCGTGCGCTTCGATATCGTTGTGCAGGTGACGCTGCGCTGATTCCAATGTGGCTCCGTGACACCGCCTTTGATGTCAAGGCTTTCGAATCGTCGGTGAATGGGCCCACACGCACACGTGGACGTTGTGAGCTTTCGGTCCACCGAGCCCGTCGGCGTAACTTAGCGGAACACACTGTAGACCACTGTAAGGAGACCTGGGCTTCACAAGGGCGAACTCTCTGACTTTGGAGCTCAGCAGCAGCATACTCTGTCTACCGTCGATGGGCTGACATTGTGATTAATCACTGACATTGTACACCTGTATCTCTTCAACTTAGCAATCAAGTGCCCCTTCTCTGAGTGTTAAAGTTCTATTGCATTTCCCATTCCTTAAAAAAGATTAGCGCAGTATCTAGCTACCCATGACCTGGAATTGCTGCTTCGCCTGGCCGTACCTGTCGATGCAGGGAGCAAGAACGAGGCGGTTCTCTTCGTTGAGCTCCCAGCAGATCTTGTCGCCCTGCCCGTCGTCCTTCTTCCAGGTGCCGATCCAGAACCCTTGACGGAAGTTGGAGGCGTCGGTGTTGCAGGGACCGAGGGCGACCTCGCCTTAAGGAATTAGCTACAGTATGGCCCGTACATCCCTCTTTTGAGATACGTACCGTTGTCGATGTCGTTCACGCAGTGGTCGGTGTCCTGAATCCAGACCTTCCAGCCACCGTCACGCTGGCCGTACTCGAAGCGCTTCCAGAGCGGTGTGTCCCACTGAGAGCCCTCGCAGGGCAGCATCTGGAGACCAGTGCCGTCCGCAAGAGACTCGTCAAGCGGGGTAAGGCAACCCTTCACCTTCTCGCTGTAGATTGGGCCGCGGTTGCCGCTGCGCTTCATGGGCGTAGCAAAAGCCGAAGCGGCAAGAGCAAGGAGGACAGTAGCGGAAATGGCGACCATGATGTTGTTAGATCGTTTTTGATGAGCAGACAAGCCAGATAGGCATTCTCAGCTCTCTTAAATATCTGTTCAGCGACCCATCACATCGCGTCAAGTGAGCTCTTGCTAGGCTGTTAGTGGGCCACTTGATTTCACTCCGGCATTGACGGAGCGATGCGACTAGCGTCTGTGGATAGCGAGCGCGTTCGAGGGTACCGCGAAGGGTCCATGTATCAGCAGGAATCAGTGCTCCACTGGTAAGTTGTGTCACAAGTGATGCTACCGTTAACAAGGTTGACGCGTCTCCGAAGGAGACGGAGGAGTCAACGCCGCCGAAATCGTGACCTTGGAACGGCTCCCATCGCTTTGAGAGCGATTCGCATTATCCGTTGGATGCTGGACAATTGAATGCCAGGGCCTTGGATGCCGGACCACCTGATTCACACACAGCCACGTTGCTGACAGTACTATCTGGTGTATCTGGTATTGAGCCGAGGTTGTATTGTTGTTGTGATGAGCGGTGGCATCATGCCAGCAACAGCCGCTCTTTCGAGGCACACGGGACGGATGAAGGTTGAGTTGACGGCACCGGGGAGGATTGTCCTGCACCCACTTCCCCTAGTGACGTCGGTCCGCAAGGTCATGTTGTGCTGTGCAGCGTGGCAGATGCTGTACCGCGGCTCTAGTTATGCATTCTTTAGATGGGGGGTTGCCTCATCGACGTGGTTCCCACATGTCATGGCGTCCAGCCACGTAAGATGAGCAGAGCCTCCAACGGACGTGACATCAACTCGCAGCTGTGTCCAAAGTTCGGGGAGATGTCGGGAACCTGGATTAGATAATTGGTTGTGCCTTGTTGCGACGGAGCAACGGCCAACTAAAGCGCGCAGGAACCCGACATGCCGCGTTGGATCGACGCGGCGGTCGGTCATGTCCAGGAACGTCCGTTGAAGGCTGGGCCATAAATCAAGGATGCTCACCGCCTCACTGGCACGTCCTGCACAACCACGTCAAGACATTGCCAGTCCACCGGCTGGTTCGGATACATTACAGCAGCTCGAGCCAGTTTCCAGCGCGTTACACGTACGTTATACACCATGTCAGTACATTACCGCCCAAGGGTTTTGCTTAGCTGGCAACCCCAAATTCCTGATTCCCGGACCCAACTCAACGCCAGACGTAATCCGCACCGCCGTTTGCCTACCAAGCTCCAATGTCGCTCGTCCAATTAACCCACAACGCTGCCACCGGCCCATGACGGCTGGACTACCTTGACGTTGTCTAGCTGCGGTCGCTGCTTAGCCCACCGAGAGGCCCTCAAGCAGTGCTCACATGACGACCAAGCTCTGCGCCAGACGATGGCTGCCTTGCGCTGCGGCATTTACCCTCATTAACAATAGCCCAACTAGGTAGGATTGCTAGGAAAGCTCGGTGTTGTCTCTGATCGGGGACTGCAACGTTCTGGAATGCGGCCGGCGCATGAACGGTTGGTAACCCCACCCTCCCGCCTCTTTAGATCGTCGCCACGACAATAACCGCCCTCTCTGGTTCAACGACCTTCGCAACGCGACACGTGTAGGGACGTTGCTCACAGGCAACGCCGCTACACTCGGACCTGATGCCTTTAGTTCGTGAGACAACCCCGTAAACCAGATGGCTACGAGGTGCTCTCGATTGGAGATGGCCATGGGCACGAAAGGTATATAAGCGGCTCACCTCGAGCTCCCAAGTCAACTCATCACAAACGTCCTCTGTCTTCATCTCTGACTCTTCTGTCCTTACTCTACACCCTCCTCCCTCCCCCACACTTACCCCACCACAATGGTCGCTGTCACTGCTCTTCTCGCTCTTGCCGCCTCGGCCTTTGCGGCTCCTGCTGTCGACATCTCTGCTCGCAACACCGCATCCCACCTCGTCTCGAACCCTGGAGGCCAGTGTGCTGGTGCTCTCGAGGGTCTCCTTATTTCCGGCATGAGCATCGAGTTCACCGAGTGCGACCCCTCCAAGAAGCAGGAGTTCACCAAGGAGGGCAACAAGTGGAAGGTCGGTGGAACCCCCAACTGCCTCGAGGACCAGAACGGTTAGTCCATCCCCTTCTCGGGTGTTGTACTGACGAGATAGGCATTGTTGCCATTGGTAACTGCGACAGCCGCAGATCGGACTGGGTCGCTGGCTACCTTCCCGGCACCATCTCGCACCCCGGCGGCACTGACTGCATGGAGCGTGACGAGGGCAACATGCTCGTCGTTCGTCCTTGCACCCAGGGCACCCCCAAGCCCCAGCAGATGTTCCACAGCGCTTAAATCGGCCGAAGCCCAGCACAACAGCGGTAAACCAGTCCTTACAATAATACGGACATTCGGCTGGCCTGTACCTTATAACATCCTTGTATTACGCATGAACAAACATTCCACAGCCTCTCTGGGCTTCTCAGTCCCGACCAGCTGTTTGTTTGCGGAGCCCCAGTGATTACGAGACACAAATCTTGTTCGTAATGTCCACCAAGCGACCTCGCATGGCGGCGCGGGAGCAACTGAACTTCCAGAAGCAGTGGGCTTAATGCAACGAGGCCAGATGATACCGATGCATGCAATTGACCTTCCTAACAACAACTGACAGCTTAAACCTTCGAACCTGCGGTACTAGATGGCCAGCGAGATGCGGAAACGGGGAATGTGGATCCCACACCATGAGAATAGGGTTTGGCCCTGCGCGGAACGCAGGGTTGGGTTAGACGTGCGTGCGAGAGGCTGGATTAGAGCTTGGCTGTGCGGTCAATACGCTTGACGAGAGTGCTAGACTGCGGGTATGGGTCAAACGTGAGGTCGTTGACTGGGTTCTGCCATGCCCGAGAGAAGAGGTCCTCGTAGACCTTGCCGTCGTAGCGACCGAGGGAGGAGTTGAGTTGGAAGTCGGAGAACGACCAGGCGTCCACGAGACGAACGGCGTGAGGGCGTACGGCGTCGAGGAGCGCCGAGATGGCCTTGGTGCGGACGAGGGAGAGCTGGGTAGTGGTAACGGCGCCGGCGGTGAAGAACTCGGCGCCATGAGCCTCGAGGGTCTGCAGCGAATACAGACGGAAGAGGTCGCGCATGACGTTCGAGGTAAAGTCGCCCACCGAGCTGTTGAGACGCTCTGGGTCGGCACATACGGCGTCGTAGAAGTTGCGCACGACAAGGTACTGCGAGTGGGCGGTCGACATGCGCCAGAAGTGGACGAGGAGCGAGTTCCAGCCCTGCTTTTCCTTGTCACGCAGTTTGAGTGCCTCGAACGTGAGGAACGAGGTGCGCCAAGCAAAGGCACCAACAATGTCGGCGTCGTCGTTGAGCACATCGTAGGCCGCACCAGTGTTCTTGCGCGCGAGGTAGTGCTTGAAGATCCGGGCAGTCTCGTTGTCCGGCGCCTTGCCCTCGATGACACCACGTGCCGTCTTGAGCAGGTAGCGCGCCACTTGCTGGGTAAGCATGTAGTTGTCACCCTCCCAGGTAGCAGTTGGCAGGTAGTCGGCGTACCACGTGCCGATGCCCGAGTAGCTCGAGTAGCCGTGACCACCACAGGCGCGACGGCACATCTCAAGACCCTCAACAGCGATGGTCGAGCCGAGTGCCTTGAGACCGCAAGAGGTCGCGTGAAGGTCTGCGAGCAGGTCTGCACCAGGGTTAAGCTCTTCTGGGCCGGCCGAACGCTTGGGTGCCGAGGCGGCAGCCTGGTTCTTCTTCATCGCCTCCTGGTTGGCGTTGTACAGCTCCATCATGCCACGGCCCGTGAAGTGAAGCGCATAGGTAGCAGCCAAAAGAGGCAGGAGTCGCACCTGGACCATCTTGTAGTTGAGAACGGGGGTCTCACCACCCACCCCGGCTGCTTCCGCGTCGCGGTCCTGGAATTGCCGACGGACAGCACAGTAACGTGTTGCAATGGCGACGCCGCGAGCCAGAGACGAGCCAGATTCGAGAACAATGGTGGATCGGACCCAAGTGAGGGTGCCGTAAATCAACGACGGCGAGCCTACCCGCTGGTACTCGCTGGTGTTGGGGTCGACCATGTTGAAACGGGCAAGCATGTTGACGTGCGGGATCTTGACGTGGTTGAACAGCAAGAAACCGTTGTCCATAGAGCTAACGTGAGTGATGCGCCTAGTAGAAGGACTTACTTGTAGCCAAACTTTGGCCCAATGTCACCAACGTAAACGTTGGGCAGGGGCTCGTGAGTCTTGAGGTCACGAATCTGGGCAACAAATGGATGCGGACCGTGGTTCTTGCCATTGACGTAGAGCTGAGCCATCACGACCGCATGGTTGGCTGTGCGACCGAGCGAACCGATCCACCACTTGGACGCCGTGAGAGTGGGCGAATTGAGAACAAATGTCTTGTCCTTGGGGTCCCAGGTCGCAGTGGTCTCGAGACCACGGACGTTGGAGCCGTGGCCAAGCTCGGTTTGGGCGTAGCACCCAATGTACTTGGAAGCCTGTGCTGGCTCCAAGAAAATCTTGTGCTGCTCCGGAGTACCCTGCTCCCGCAGAGTCACAAGGAACATGCCATCGTGAAGGCCGTACACGTTGGGTTCACCGGCCAGGTTGGCGGCGATGCGGTACTCGTCCAGGTTCCACTTGTGCTTGGCCTCGAGGCGCTTGAGCTCCTTGCCACGAGCGAGCGAGCGCTGAATACGGTCGACACGGCCCATTGACAGCAGTTCTGTCTTGTCAAAGACAGGCTCCGCAGCAATAATTTCCTCGATAGCCTGGCGCTGCTGCAACGCCTCGCGCGTGTGCATCAGGACGGCGAGTCGGTCAGAGTCCACCTTGGACCCATCCCGCTCGGCCGCCAGCAGATCTGGGCCCCTTGGAGCGGAAGGGACAAGTTTCTGGACCCAGTCGGGAGGTGCGGGCGCCATGGTCAAAGTGTAGTTGTCGATGTGCTGTGAAACAGACGACGTGAAGGTGTCTGGTTGCAAGCAACAGCAGCGAGCACCAAATAAGTAGTCGTCCAAGGTCAGAGAAATGTCCCCACCAGAAGTGCATTCGGTAACATTTCATACCGCAGGTAGCCGGTCGGCCGGGGCCGTATTCGACCTGGCATAACCGGTGAAAGTGAGGGCGGAGGAGACCGAGATGGTACTCGGTAGGCGGTAACTAGCTAGGCGGTAGGGTCGGCCCCGTCCGACGGCCGAAGTTGCCGCGTACGACAACAAAGTCCAGAGATCTTTCGCATCGCTGCCTCGGCTGCCAAGGGATATTTGTGTTGGCCACAGACCTCCTTCACATGGCAGACATGTTGCTCTTGCGATCACAAATTTCAGCACGCCAGTGTACAACTAGCTGGAGGCGATGTGGTTGGACCAGCGGATTATGAGCGGAGGACTGGGGCTTTTCCAGCGCTGACCGGCTGTGAGTATTCCACAAGGATTCTTGAACTCCAAGAACTCGCTCTTTACGAGCCATGTCTACCAAAGCATTGTCTGCAAGCAAACACAGTGATGGGTTTTCTGGAGTCAAGGCTCGGTAGAGCCCCGGATTATCTAGTGGAACTGATCGGCAAACCACCGTGCGTTGGCGGCTTCAGCCGAAGATTGTATCCTCCCCCACTCAGTGTCAGTCAGCTATGGCACGTCAGCGGGGGGCATTGGCTTACCTGCGTAGATGACTCAGTCGCAGCAGTCTAAAAGGAAAGATACGCATCCCAGTATACGCCTGATACCGGCGACGCAGTTGGAGCTTCAAGACCAGGTTGCAGAACAGATAATCGGCCATTTTTGAGAGCGAGCATTTATTTTGTTCCGTCATCGATCGTGAGGGGCCAAAACCCAACAAGTCATGCAGGAGGCGAGTCTCAATGTGACCAAACGCATCCGAACCTAGCATCCACGCAGCATGATTACGCGCGTGACTTCATCGTCACCCGATGAAGTCCATGCCATCGCAAAGGTTTTGGCCGATTCCTTCAATCTAAATGACGACCCCCTGTTCGGCGCGCTTTACGGCGGAGGCGTGCTGGAAGACGGACCGGCGTTCAACGAATTGCGATTTCGTGGACGTGTGTATGAGAGCATACGCACCCTTGAGACGTACATTGTAGAAGAGGGCGGACGTGTAGCGGCCGCCATGGTGATCGAGCCTCCAGGCTCTGTCCTGTTATTCTGGTCTCGTGTCGCCAGCTAACAGCAGCCCACAGGACCCGACGCCCTACTCGGCTGAAATCGAGGCAAAGACTGTCCCAGCAGTCGCGGAGGCACAAAAACAGGTCAGTCGCGTACAGTGACGTGCGAGGCTGGCTGATGGCAGCTCCGCGGCGAACTACATGCCTTCGAAGATACCGTTTTTGGGGACGAGTCATACTACGTCTCGTTTCTCGCTACGGCTCCATGGGCACGGCGACAGGGCCACGCCGGACGTCTTTTGCGCTACATCCTTGACAAGGCCAACGCCGCGGGATGCATAACGACCCTTACCACTGTGACAGAGGGAAATGTAGGCTCTTGTCCTGCAGTGGGCGACGTGCTGACTTCATAGCTGTCTTATTACTCAAAGTTCGGTTTCCGCGTCATCGGCCAAACAACGGTTGACGTTCGCGGAAAGCAGCTGACCTTGTGGGCCCTCAACAACGTAGCCAAAGCTGTATGAGTGACTGTTACGTGTACATACTCCTATTGTGTTCATCTTCTTGCATGCTCCGTACAACAGGCAATGCAATGCCTATTCTGTCCACGTCTGGTTGGTGTTGGTGACGTCGGTACCGTCGGTGATTGTGATTGTCGAACACGCGTGGTCTCCCTTGATTAAGTTCCCCGTTACTTTCAGTGGTAACCCCTGATGTTTCGGTCACCCAATGCACTGCACCGCGTCGGTGCACGCCAAAGCCAAACATCACGACCAGCTCGCAGAAACTCTCCACTGCATCCTTTCTCGACGCTCTTGCCACCATGTCGAGGGCTAACCTGACTATCGACGATTTTGACCCGCTCGTCGCGTACTCCAACTACGAGGACTGGCAGACTCCAAACCCTCAGGACAACCCAACGTGGTACAGTGCTGGCCCAGATGTCACCAACTCGCCGTGGCACCAGGGTGCGTAGAGTCGCCTGGCTTGGCTGATTGCAGCGACGTACCACTACACAACGGTGCAGGGCGCCAAGGCCTCGATAAACTTCACTGGTATGTTGGGCTTCGGACGGAGAGCTGTTTGCGCACCTCATGCCAGCGACTCACACCAGGTTCCGCCGTCTACGTCTACGGCGCTACTGGGCCCGATGAGAGCAACTACACGATCACGCTCGACCCGAGTTCCAAGAACCCTTCGGTGACCTCGCACCAGACCAAGAACGCCACTGAGGGACGCACCCTTTTGTTTTCGACCGACGAGCTTAGCTATGCGCCGCACACTATTGAGATCACGAACCAGGGCAGCGGCTTGCTACTTGATTTGATCGAGGTCGACATGGTCATGGGCGGCGAGGGGTAAGTTTTAGGAACAAGAGAAATACGGTGGAATAGCGCTGACTGCAGTGCGACACTCAAGAACACGACACTTGACGACCGCGCCTCGGAGATCAAGTATGACGGTCAGTGGACACAACAGAACGGCCCAAACTTCCACGACACGACCTCGTCGTACACGGGTGGCCCAGGTAATGCCATGGAACTGAACTTCACCGGTAAGCCAGCTATCGCTTCTGCCGCTCACCCCAGGCTCGGCCATCTACATGTACGGCGACCAGGTCAACGACCACGGCATGTACACCGTGTCCATCAACGGCTCGCAGGTGGGAGAGTACAATGGCCGCTCGGGCTGCGGCGGCGGGTATGCCAAGGCCTGCGAGAAGCTGCATGGCCTTGCATTCTTTGCTGGCAGCTTGCCTGAGGGCACGCACACATTGCGTCTCGAGAACCAGGGGCCAGCGGAGGGCAACAAGACGTTCTTTGGTGAGGGCAAAGCTATGACTGGGCTGATAGTAGACTTTGACTACCTCGAGTACACTGTCCCCAGTGTTTGGTCAACGCAACAGCTGGGCGAGGGCGACTGCCCGTTCACCAACTGCTCGGCTAGTGCATCTGGATCGGGCTCATCGCCGGAAGCCTCGGGAGCCAAGGGCAACAGCTCGGGTGCCGATCCGACGGCTACAATGGCGAACGGCGCGCTCATCATGGCCTTAGGCCTCTGGGCTTTCAAGAAGCTCCTTTAAAATGTTGGTGGACAGTGCACCTTTCTGTGCTTATCTATGCACGTCACCTGCTTTAGGCGCGCACCCTCCCTGTGTATCGCTTTTTAGGACTAGGAATGTATCTATTGCGTGTTGGCGGGAACCTGTACGGTGGCTTGCAGCCATCCAAACCCGGCAGCATTCGGCACCGATGACCGGATTCATGGTGTCATCTCCGCTTGAGCAACAGGCGGTTCAACAAGCAAGAGTGGGCTTAATAATGCATCTGCACATTGTCTACGTCTTCATCATCTCTATCCATCAACACAGCAGCGACCGCATCTACGACCATGACGATCCACATTGGCCTTTTGCTCTACCCCCAAGTCCAGGAGCTGGACATTGTCGGCCCCCACGACGTCCTCACGAGTCTGCCGGACGTTAAGACGCACATGCTATGGAAGACGCTCGACCCCATCAAGTCGACTTCGGGGCTGACCATGTCCCCAGACACGACGCTGGCCGACTGCCCTGCGCTGGACGTGCTCGTCGTTCCCGGCGGTAAGGGCGTTAATGCAGTGATGGGCGACAAGGAAGTCGTTGCCTGGGTGCGGAAGCAGGCACAGACGGCGCGTTTCATGACGTCCGTGTGCACGGGCACATTCGTCCTCGGCGTCGCGGGGCTCCTGAAGGGACGCAAGGCAACCACTCACTGGGGCTATCTCGACCTCTTGGCCCCCCTTGGTGCAGTGCCCACCAAGGGACGTGTTGTGCGGGACGACCCCAAGGATGGTCAGGGATACACGCTTCTCACTGGCGGCGGCGTCACGGCCGGCATTGACTTTGCACTCACCCTCGCTGCCGACCTCCTTGGCCCCGAGGCGGCGCAGACGGTCCAGCTCTACATCGAGTACGCCCCGGCACCGCCGTTCAACTCGGGTGACCCGGCCACCGCGCCCCCCGAGGTGCTCGCCAGCGTGCGCAAGACGCTAGACCCGTGGGTCGAGGCCAAGCGTGAGGCGGTGGAAAACAACCTGCCGGAAGACATGTAGTTGTAGAGCACATGGTACTGGTAACCCTCACCCTTGCAAAGTAGCTTAAGGCATAGATGCTACAATTGTACCCCTCCTCGCAGCAGTTCTTGTGACGATTTACCTTTGCACTTCGGCGCTAGTCACCCTAGCCTCCGGATATCGTAACTGCTGGGTGCACAGGTGCAACAGTCGGACCGGTCACTAAAGGCATTGAGCGGCGGTGGGATGGGGAACTATTGCCCGAGTGCATCCCCCGGGTGAGGCTCGTCCGCGGGCGGACCACGCCGAACTGTCACTCAGGCACACAACTTGCGAGTTCAAGGCCAAGGCATCGCTGTCAACAACCACATGCAAGACACTCACAGAACGCCTACACATAGCCATCCCCAAGGTCGGGTACTCACCCCTACAGATGTAAGCTGTTGCCCTGCAGGTTGCCTGGCCGCGAGCTGCAATGCCCGCGGAACGGCGGGCAGAACACCCCGAGGAGCGTCGCCACCCTTAATGCCCCGCACCGAAAAGCAGTTGTTCTCAGCCGATCGACGCCACACTCCCTGTTAATGAAGACCTGAGTGGGACCTGCGATCACTTGTCGGATGTCAGCCTGAGACGTAAGCACCCAGTTTATTCTGACCTAAAGGCCTGTACGTACACCTACCCACAAGGAACATACTGAAGGAGGAACATACTACTGAAGGGAAAGACTGAGGAAGTCCAGAGTTTGCAGACAGCCATGTGGCCCACTCCCACGCTGCACCTCTGCCACCACAACAACCCCTCCAGCCCTTTGCCATCTGACGCAAAGTTAAAAGGGTTCTTCAGCCACGGCAGGACTGCTCCGTCAGGTAACCGAGGTCGCGTCGTGGCGATAACGTTTGACGAAGAATGTTGGTCAGGGGTATCGACTTGACGAACGAGTGGGGATCTGTGGTCGTACATAAACTACTGCTACTGCATTCTTTACCTTTCTGACTCCGACAAACTCAAAGTTGACCCCATCTTTCGAATATCTGTCCGACCCGACGCGAATGTCGTTTCTGCTGGACCCGAGTCTGCTGGCGGACACGGCGCGCCTCCGGATGGCGGCGCTGCTGTCACCAGCGGACCGTGCGGCCTACTTGCGCAGCACGTCATGCTCGTCGACCGCAGGCGGCCACACACAGCTCTCCGCGACAGACGTTCACATGGCCCCGTTTCTCGCCGCACACACCGACCTGGGTCTTGTTCAGGCCCTTCATGGTCTTAGCGTCGAGGACCAAGTCGCCGCCTTCGAGTCGGACCCGTCCGTTATTCCACGTCTCATTGGCATGCCCGCCTTTGCGGCGAGCGGGAGCGAAGCGAGCGATTCCGAAGCATCGGCGGAGCATGCGTCGCGCGACGACAAGCAGAACTCACCAGAGACCCCACAGCCTCTCACCATGCCCACCTATGAGACCTGTCCGCAACCGAGTATCGAAACGCTTCGCCGTGGTCTGCAAGATCTGTTGGGACGAACGGTAGAGAGCAACTATGGGTTGAAAGCGACGTCATCAAGAGGCTCCCGGTC
Source organism: Cutaneotrichosporon arboriforme (assembly GCA_002335565.1). Lineage (NCBI taxonomy): Eukaryota > Fungi > Basidiomycota > Tremellomycetes > Trichosporonales > Trichosporonaceae > Cutaneotrichosporon > Cutaneotrichosporon arboriforme. The sequence continues at coordinate 1,106,217 of BEDW01000002.1, read as the reverse complement.
AAAGTCCCAGACAAGCTCCCGGTCTCCAGCGTCCAAAAGGTCCAGTGCAACAACGACAAAGGCAACGGAGGCGGTAGCACCTGGTCGCAACGACACGCCAAACTTTCTCAGCGACGGTGGGACATTCGTGCATTTGATTGACGAAGTCGTAAGCCATCTCGATCGCACGTCACAATTGGAACTACGGAGTGTGAGCCGACTGCTGTGCGAGCGCGTCGATCACGCGCTCTTAAAACACATTGTTGTCACGGCCGAAGGCATTGAGAGTGTTCAAGGGGGACTCGTTCCTCGAGCAGACTTTGAGCGGCACGTCGCTCTGCGCGCGATACCTCGGTCCGTCACTTTCCAGGAACTCCCAAGTAACCTTTTGGGACTGCAACTGCACCTGCTCTCCTCTGTCCAGGTGGCCCGCGCTGAGCAAGGGTGTCTCGGCGGACTGTGGCCCGTGAGAACACCGACCGCCGTCATCTCCGGCGTTGCTGCTCCACTAGCGTCGCAGGAATGGATCTCGGCGCCGGCGCTGGCGCTTCCAACGCTGTCGCACCCGACCAAGATTGTCTACGAAGTTTTGTTTGCCTCGACATCTCTGCTGCTCCGTGCAGACCCGCATGCCTGGTCCATCGGAGAGCAAGTCACCGACTTGATTGTTCGCCTCGTGCCGTTTGAGGGTGAGCTCGCCCCTCTACCCAAACGCATACTGTACACAACCTATGACTCTTATGTCATTGCCAACGTTCTTGACGACAGCGCAACGCCAGAGGTCGCCGATAACCAGGATCTTGTCGTATTCGACCCCCCAGAGCGTCGTGTCTTTGACTGCTTTCCTGGCCCCTGTCCTGACCCCGAGACTTTCTTCGACAAGCTCGCGGCCACATTTGCATTGTTCGCTCGCCCAAACCTCACGTTCACAATTGTCGGCCTCGAGCGTCTGGGACCAGCATACTTCTCGGAGCCAATGGCCAACTTCGACGTCAAAGAGAACATGCGCCAGGTCATGCTCTCGTCGTTGCATGAACGTGGATACAAGACCAAGGCAGCTAAGAAGGCGCTGAAGAATCTTCGCTTTGTGCGCGAGGACGGCAATAGCATGCTTTCGACGGCGACGTAGTTATCCACCAGGGGCGGCCTCCGCTTCTCCTTCACTTTATGATATGATCGACCTTTTGTTGTATACTACTCCTGCGTCGCCACGTTCTCGCCACCAAGCGTTTGAGACTACCCCTTGTCCGGAAGCAAGCTGGGCCGCGCCGGTGGCGTGAAAGAGTTTCGTCGCTCTGTCGTGACCTACGAGTGCTCCGAAGATAACGGAGCCGTTGTCCAGACACCCTGGCGGAGTGATCGATTCGTCGCTTCCGCCAGTTGTGCACTTTCTCAATGCCCAATTGTCTCTAGCACTTAGGAATCAGCGGCAAGCATTTTTCTTGCGTATTATTGCATTGTCATGGTAATTGTATGTAACACAGAGTACAATGTAGTGCGGTCAGCTTCAGCCAGCTCGAAAAGGCTAAGGATGCCACATCGTAGGGGGGGGGGCTCTGCCACTACGGAGGAACGCGTTTGGGCTCTCCAACGTTGTTCCAACCGAGAAGGCAAAAGTTTAATCTGGTGCCTGGCGAAAGTCGGCCTGACGACACCAATACCATAACACGTCGCTGGTCCCTTGATGGTCTGGACAAGACGTGTGACGTGCGACGACCCAACAGCTCCAAATGGGCAGGCTGGGCAATCAGCAGCGGAAGCCAGGAGGAGGTTGCAACTGCCGTCCAAGTGCAGTGGGGGGCTGACATCATTGCCGAACTGCCTGGGTTGCCACTTGCATTACGCTCGAGGTCATTCGCTACCTCTACGAATGTCAGTGTGATTCATGGCTTATCTTAGACAACGTCAAGTTACATCGTGTGGCTCAAAGCTGTTGCGGGTTAATATGGTCAAGTGGCCAATTCGCTCCTATTCTACAGTCGTAGCATTTGATCCAAGTGCTATTCCTACAAGGTTGCTGGGGCCACAGTGCTGCCTGGTAGGAGGATGGCACAGGGCTCGCCAAATCTGACCGCAAAGGACTCAAAGTTACAACTTTGCGCCCTCAGATCGGTTTGGTGGCAGACTCAGTTTATCTCTGGTGATCTCGTCAAGGTCCTTGACGCCGGAGAGAGCCATGGTAAGGTCGAGCTCGGCAATAAGGCGCTGCATGACCGCCTGAGCACCATTTGCACCGTCCAGGGCCAAACCGTAGAGCCAAGGACGACCAACAAACACGGCGTCGGCGCCGAGCGCGAGCGCCTTGAAGATGTCGGCACCGGAGCGGATACCACTGTCAAACAGGATGGGGATACGGCCCTGGACCGACCGGGAAATGGCCTCGAGGGCGTCGACGGACGCAATGGCGCCGTCTACCTGCCTTCCGCCGTGGTTAGAGACGACAATACCGTCGACGCCTGCCTCAATTGCCATCGCTGCGTCGGCCGTCGACTGAATGCCCTTGAGGATGATGGGTAGCGTCGTGGTCCCCTTGAGGCGCTCGACGTCACCCCATTGGAGGCCAGGACATGGGAAGACGTCGAGGAATGTCTCGACGGCGGCGCGAGGGTACGCCGAGCCCATGTTCAGAAGGCTGTTGCCTGGGAAGTGCTTGGCCTGCGACCAGAGCGTGGCAATCGCAGCCAGCGTTGGGCGTGGCTTCTTGGGCGCGCCCTCCACGGCTGGCGGAGGGTTCTCGACGCGGTGCTGGACAAGTTTCAGGAAGACGGGGTCGGTCAAGTACTGCGCCAGCCCCATTCCATGGGCGAAGGGCAGGAAGCCGAGGTCGAGGTCGCGCGTGCGCCAGCCGAGCAGGTGTGTGTCGAGTGTCACGACGAGGGCCTTGGCTCCGGCTTTCTCTGCGCGCGTAACGAGGCTGCGCATGAGGTCGTTGTTGTTGCTCCAGTAGAGCTGGTACCACATTGGCGAGTCGCCGAGCGCCGCCGCCGTCTCTTCCATGGGCACGCTGCCCTGCGTCGAGAGAATAATCGGCACGCCAAGGTTCCTGGCGGCTGTCGCCACGCCAATTTCGGCTGAAGAGTGTGCCATCTCCAGTACGCCGATCGGCGCAAACAGAACTGGCGCAGGCAGGTGCGTCCCGAACAGCGTCCGCGCCATGCTTCGCTCCGACACGTCGCGCAGCATTCGCGGCACGATCTGGTATCGCTCAAAGGCGGTGACATTGGCTTCGCTGGTGCGCTGCATGCCTGCACTCCCTGCGACGTACCAATGCCCCTCGGGTTTCATGACGGTTGACGCTGCCAACGCCAGCGCGAGAGGGTCGGTGGGCACTTTGGGCTTATACCCAAACGATCCGTCGACGTAGATCTGGCCTTGCACGGCGCGGCCGATGCCTCCGTAGTCTTTTGGCGGTGCCATAGTGAAGCTTTCACATTCACAAGAGTGCGATGGAGATGTGGGCAAGGTCACAAGCTTATAGCCGTTTTCTGGCTTACGAACGCGCTGGCAGTCTGGCGAAGCGACATGTCGCCTCCCCAACAGCATGTCCCGCACGGGTATGAGCTCATCCGGTGAGTTCCAAGTTGCCGGTATTTTCCCCCCGTTAACCCGATGTTCAACCGAGGGGGGAATCGATCTCGCGAACAAACATAAACAAACATCTAAACGTTGTCGTTACATTACTTGCATTGCCACTCACACATCACACAAGTTCACAAGTGTCCGTTGTGTGCACAGAGGACACACTCCACATTGTCATGACCTTGGATATATTGACACCTGACGCTAGGACCTCCGCCGGCGACGCACTGATGGCAGTTCGGGAAACGAAAAGAGCTCATTGTGCTTACACGACTGCCGACGGGGCTGACCAGGAGACAACGGGATGCAAGCAGTGGAAGCCAAGGGGGGCTGTGCACGGACGGGTCATGGCGAGCCTTCTGGTGCGAAGTGGTTCGGCCGGACGCACAGACACCGCATCACAGCGCGCATCACACGCGCCGCAATGGTACCGACCGGGCACGAGGCGCCGATCTCTTGCCGTCATTCAAATGCGAGCCTGGAATCTGATCATGCTCATCAGAGAAGCTGTTGAAGGTGGACGCCATGCACTGATGAACTGACCCCTCATAAGCAGGCAGAGCCAGTTTTTTTGACTAGGCGGGGTTCCTTACACACACCAACCCCCACACACACCGTCGCCACAGACACACACGAACGCGCGCACAAAACAAGGACGCTGGTGTAGGGGAGATACACAGCGTTCGACTACTGAGCTCCTGTCGCCCTCTTTAACTGCAGCCGAATCCTCCTCTTCATCTGCACTCTCTCCCCATCCGCATCGACCCCTTACCCAACGCACCTGGAAGTTGAAAACCCAACTCCTCTCTATCCGACATCTGCCTCTAGCCTCACGCCTGCTGTATGGGAGACGTCGCCTTGGCGCTCCTCCTGGCGCTTACCTTCACCTACCTACCCCCCGTCCTTGCCTTTGCCGTTGTGTTTGTGGTCTGTTACCTTGGTGTTGTTGCCCTCAGGATCGCGTCGACCGGCTCTCCAAGCAAGCAGCTGGCGGCTTCCCGCCCATCCACTACCGTGTGTAGTCGCGCCGAGTCACTTGCCTGTCTCCACAGTGACAACTCGAGTGTCGTCCAGGGAAACTGTGTTGACTGGTGTGACCACAACAACAACATCAAGCTGGTGCCGCTCCTCGACATGACCGTCGTGCCGACTGCACCTCTTACGGCCGCCTCGACGTCGATGGCCACCGCCCCGGCTTCATCACGTCCTAACCTCGCCCCGACTCCCGTTCAGCCTGCAGGCAAGGCCGCCCGGCGCATCCTAGGTGCTCGTGTGTTGGCTCCTCCGGCTGAGCCATGGGAGCTACCTCCTCCTTGCCTCACCCCCGACCTCATCGAAACTCCTCCCGTCCCTCCAGAAGCTCCCTCGACAGGCTCCCGCGTTGGGCCTCAGACTCCCGATTCAGACATCCTTGCTTGGCCTCCTCGCGCGCCTGAAGGTTGGGAGTTCTCTCGCCCTTCGCTTTCGCCAGACTTTGCCGACGTTCTCGTGGCACCGAAGGCTCCCTCGAAACGTGTCCAGTCTCAGACCTTTGGTTCTGACATTTTGGTTTGGCCTCACGTTCCAGAGACTTGGGAGCTGCCTCGCCCTTCGTTCTCCCCAGACACAATAGCCTTTCTCAGGGCTTCTCCTGCTCCCCAAGGGCCTACGACAGTCACCAGTGTCAACTGTCGGACCTCCGATGCCAACAGCCCTGTTTGGCCTCGCCGTGCACCCACTTGGAAGCGCCCTCACCAGTCATTCGCAGGAGTCACCCAACACGCTTCCGCGACACTGCCGCAGGCCACTCGTCTTCACCGCCCGTTGCCGCGTCCCCCAACCAAGTCTGACAACTCGAACGCCATCCGCGCTGCGGCCGTGGCGCGCCTCACTGCCGCCCACAACACCAGAGTCGCGCGACTCCACACATCGGGACAGCATGCCGAGCATTACCGTCCTGCCTTTGGGTCACTCACCTTCCCTATCCCCCACCCCTACCGTCATGTGTCGCCTCAGTACCCCCAGCCCGCTGCGGCTTTTGCCTTCAACCATGCCCCGTCCACCCCCGAAGGTAACTTCAGCTTTTACCCGGCGGCCGCCCAGCACTCTGCTTACACCTCGTCTCAAGGCTCGTCGCAGCTCTCCACTGGGCTTTACCCTCATACTCCGACCACGCAGGGTCATCTCAACGGCAACGTCGTTAATGTCCTCGAGCCCGCGCCCAGTTCCATCGATAAGTCTCACAAATTCCTTCCTGACGATGGCCTCCCCGAGATCCACTGCCCCAGGCCTCGCAAGTGGACCACGATCTTCCCCAAAGTGCTCAGTGATTACGGGTGTGGGTTTGACAATGCTGCCCAACCAACGCCCGCCACCGCCCAGGCGACTGAGAGCCGGGGTCCTGTCAACTGCCCTGGTTCGAACTCCCTGTCTACCTGGTCTGGCACCAGCACGTCGATGGGCGAAGAACCCCAGTACCGCCGCATGCGCAACATTCCCCGCCGCAGTGCCACCCGGCTGTCTTCCGACTCGAGCCCGTCTCCCATCACCCCTCCCCGGTACCTCCATGTCACCTCGCACACCTTCCGCAATCGCCCGTGGCCCGTCTTTGGCCCCGGGACGTCCGTCGTGCAGCGCGTCTCTGTCAAGCCTCGCTCTCCCACCGACTGGGTCGACATGGAACTTCCTCAGCCTCTCATTCCACCTGGTGTTCGTCGCCTTGTCTACACCATCGACTACGACCATGTGAACCGTCTCACCTGGTGCAAAGGACCGGGCGAGGTGTGGGAGCTCCCTGAGTCTGTGGAGGAAATTGTCATCCACGTCGTCAATGGCAACTTCGTTCAGTACTCCCCATCAAAGCTCTTCCGCGTCAAATGGGACGGAGTCGATCGCGCCCGAGTCGTGGGCGTGGAGGAGTCCGCGAACAAGCCATCGCTCGGCGGCATTCGCACCATCGCCAGCTGGGCCGAGCTGGAGGACCGCCTGGCGCCTCAGCCTGGTATGGCGGCCGCCATGGACGACCTGGTGCACAGTCTTGTGGGCCTTGCAAGCCCGAAGCGCAAGATCACCCTCGTGGGCGTTGACGACTGGAACCCGCTGTGGCTCAACACGTTCGCCAGGACCGACCCCAGAAAGTTTGTTGACCGTTTTGTCACCATGGCCTCCAGTCTCCTCAAGCCCGACCAGCAACACCTGCTCGAGTGCTTCGCCTTTCCCAGCGAGGATGGGTACATGCGCGAGATTGGCCGTGAAGCGTTTGAGATCGAGACGGAGCGTCCTGCGGTTTAGCTTGCTTCAGCCTGCTTGTTCATAGGTTTGCCCAGTGCCATAGGTCAGAGATGTGAGTGTTTGGGCAAAACTCGGGGTTCGCTTTAACGACAACAAGGATGAATCGAGATCGAGCGTGGCCCGATGGTCTATATGTTTGCGCAGATGGCGGTTCTGTCCAACTCAAGTGTGGCGTCGGCGCCTTCCCTGAGCCGCTCTTGGGCGTATTCGTGGGAGGTGAGGAACCTGACGCGATTCTCGCCCCGTTGATCAGGTACGTCGACGCGAAACAGGCCGTAGATCCTCATGCCGGTGACAAGCCAGAACGACAGGGCGCCACCGAGAGCGAGTCCACGGAGCATGGCACGAATTTCGCGTGCAACAACGGCTCGTGGGCGCCCAGGAGTTGACGCATTACTGGATCTCGAAGTGTTTAGAGGGCTGCGAGCCTCGGGCTCGGCGTCGTCTAAACACACAAAGTCCTCGTCAAGCCAATCAGGCCGGACGTTGCTGAAGTTGAGCAGAGTAACGCGCACTCGCGATGCCAGCGCCAGGGCGACGAGATACGCGAGTTCTTGCCATCGTAAGGGGTCGCTTTGGCGGGGTCCGACACGCGTCCATGGTATGGCATCGTCTTCCTCCTCATCGGTCGCCACATCTCCGTCGGTAATGGGATATCGCGGACCGTGGAGGTATCGATGGAGGCCGTCTCTGCTCTCGTCAAAGCTAAGGCCGCCGCGTTGCGGCCGAGGCGCACACTCGCCCTCGTACCGTGCAAAGTTGATAACGAGTTCTTGCACGTGCTCAAATTCCGAGACGCGCGTGCGCACAAAGCCGGCGTCGCAGTGATGCGCTGCGTTGATCACGACACGGGAACAGGATTGCGGAGGTTTGACGTCGGCGCATTCGCGCGCGTCCATGCTGTCCACGTCGGGAAAGAGGGCAAGCGTGTCGCATGCTGGCGGCAGCTCCTCGAGGTCGCCACCCTGGCCAGGAAGAAGGCGAACCAGTGGGACTTTGAGAGGGAGCTTTGCCCCGGCGTCAGATAGCACGCCCATTGGGCCTACGAGGTCGAGGACGCGGGTGTGGACAAGAGAGCCGCTCGCCCCCGGCGTGAACGGTCCTTGACCGGCACGGGCAAACGACTGCCAGTTGTAGTACCCATCTGCAGGCGGAGCACCGAGGACGTGCAGTCGACGCGCGGCGCCGGGGAAGTGCATGTCGACGTCACGGGCAGCCACGGCGTGTGGGTCCAGACTGGCGTGCCATGCGGCAAACCACCGCCCACCCATTCCCCGGTCCTCGAGAACCAGGTGCGCACCCAAGGCCGCGTCCGCCCGGTCCCGACACGCCCGCGACACTCGCCGCAGAGCCAGCAGCGCTTTTGGCGACGCATGCCGGAACACCGTGTCAAGGATGTGGGGAAACGCTGTCGAGTCGAGCGGTGATGCGTTCGGTCGGGAGGGCATCGTTGGGCATGAGCAAGAGTGCAATGGAGAATGGCACCGAGACAGTTGTCGCTGGGTCGTGGATTGGAAAGTTGAGTCAGTAAAGGATCGACACTGAAATGACGACACTACTCAAACCCCACCGCCGTGTGGGGAACCCCTGAGAAACCAAACAAGGCGCCGCCAGCAGCGAGTCGATGGGAGGATGGGAACAACACAGAGAGCAATGCATAGATGGTACACACAAGCTGATGCTTGACGGAGGCGACGGAATGAACAACAAGGATTGCGCGGATATCATGGCCCGGCTAATCAATTAATGGGGCACACGGATGAGGAACGGATTGTATGGCGTCTTGATTGGATTGCGTCTTAGGAATACGGCGGCAGTGCAGTTGACCCGTTGCGCACTCGAGCGACATGAGGAAGAGTGGCAGGCGCTTGCACAGTCGGTCGCGGCCGCTTCCCTGCACCGACCATCTCTAAGCCCCAGCTCTGCTGGCTGAGGGCAGTGCGGTGGTTGGAGCGCGTACGAAACTCAACCCGGCCCGACACGCTTGGATGGGTGGACTGGATGTGCACCTCGACGGCAGGCAGGTCCTTGCAGACGTTCTCCAGCCCGACGACCGTGATGGTGACTTTTGATGAAACCTTGGACAGCAGCCGGTTGAGGTACCACTTGAGTGCATCTTCCGGAGGCTCACGCAGGTCTCTTGGGTCGAACTCCTTGAGGAGCTGCCGCTCCTCTGGCTTGCGAGCCGGGTAGAAGATAAGCACGAGTTGGCGGAGCGGTCTCATTGGCTTGATGTGGCAAAGTCGACTACGCTCGACGTGCTGGTGAATGACCAAGCGCGAGGCGTTCACCCCGGACACGATCTTGTTCTCGGGGGCGATGGGCGATAGCATGACGAGCAAAGGGAACATCACCACCGTCTTGGCGCCCAAAGTAATATCAACGCTCTGGTCGCGTGGGAGCAGGTAGGTTGGCATAATGCGGACGACGTTGGGGGTAACGAGGCGCGAGACATACCGTTGGGCCGGCATGGACAGGAAACGCTCCAGGTCGACAATGTGACAGTGCCGCTTCATTGTCAAGGCTTGCTTTGAAATGGCAGCGGGGACCCGTACTGGAACCATACCCTGCCGGGCACACGACAGCACGTAGCCCATGCCAAAGACGTCGCGTGTCCCGCCACTGTGCGCCGAGCCGACCGCTGCGATGTGATAGAGTAGCACCTTGTCGACGCTGTCATGGAGATCCTTGCAGGTCGCACGCAGCGACAGCAAGACATCCGCACCTGCATGCCACACAATCGCTTCCCAGATGTGAGGGTACGTCGCTGGCGTCAGGCCATAGGCCGCTGCGTCGGTCATCGGTGGGCCGTAGATGGAATGGGCAATGTAAACAACCAGCCTCCACTTGTCACCCTCATAAGTCCTTTGGCTGTAGGCCTTTGAGCATGTACGCTGTACCCTACAAGACAAGACAAACCCTCATGATGTCCGTGCGAATATGCATTGTGTGAAGATACAAAGCTGGGAAAGCGCAGCACGCTCTACAAAGCTCGTGGAATGGTAGTGGGAGATCAGTCGCGAGTCGGAGGTACGGAATGCCGGCCCGGACAGGGGCGACACGGAAAGACATGTCGGTCATCCTCGGCGGGAACGCGCAAGGACCTGCACGTCACCCAGACCCATCTCGACCGCCCAGCGGTCTTCGCCAATGGCCTCACGCCATTCTGCAAGCTTGACGCAGTCTATCCGATCCTCAATCTCTCGCAACTCGTTCGCCAACTCGCTCTCGTCGACGATCTTTCGTTTGATGTCGTCGTTAGAGAGGTTGAAAGGACGCGCGACTGGCGGATCACGTCCTAGGCGCGCCGCCTCGGCACCCACGAGCGTAACTTTGGCGTGTGGGAAGGCGCGGGCAACAGCATTCACGCGCATAGGAAGGAAACCCGGTGTGCAACCCTGGCGATCGTGCATTCCGCTGGGGATGCGCTGGACAAACGCAAGGACAACCTCACTTACTGTGCGGCACGCGCAAGTACCGTTCGACAGTGGAGACGTCTCGCCTTGTGGCAGCGGACAACCGCAGGTACAAGACACTCTTGCGTTTGTCTGCATCCCAACCTCGTAGAACTCGTGCAGCACGAGCCGCTTTGTTCCAGGTGGCACATGGAGCAGGTACCCTATTCGGTACGCGCTGTTGGTGTCAGGGGCGAGCACCACCGTCTGCGCTGGCAATGTCGAGTTGTCGTCGACCCTGCCGGCAAGGTGGTAAGATGGCAGCCGCACCGTGTCGGGATGTAGCCAGACCGCCAGGGGTGCCATGTCAGGTTCGAGAACTGTGTCGCCCACATCGACGATCCTGGTGTTCGCGAGAACTCGCGAGGCAGTGGCCAGTGCTTGGGCTGGCGTCACGTCTCCAGCTCTCACAACCTCGGGCGTCATTGGCGGGGTTGGTGGTTCTCGTGCCGATGGCCGGCGCGTGGGCCGTGCACGGGCCTGTGCGAGTTTCGCCACGAGCGCCTCAGCGAGACTCGTGCCCTCCTCGCCCGCCGAAAGAGCCACATAGTCCCGTGCACGGAGACCTGGGATTGCGAGTCCGTTGTGTGACCGGATTGTGAGGAACCATCGTTTGTGTGCGCCTCGGGAGCGCACGACAATGTGTCGTGCCAACTTTGCTTCGATCGCGTCACGCGTCGCGTGCGAAACCCCGCGCATGGCCTTGGTCGCGTCCGGGTCGGCAAGGCAGGCGTCGATGATGGCCTCAAAGATATGTGGGTACGCCGCTGCGTCCATCATGGCTGGCACCAAGGCCATGTCCGCGGCTGTTATTTGGTCCATGTTGAAGTGAAGTTGGCCACCACGACTTCGGCGTCCGTTTCTGTTCAGTCGCTGACGTCGGGCACCACATGGTCGGCAACACGGTTACTTTATCCGCTCCAAAGATGCAAGATCGCTCCAAGACGATCACGTGAGCTCGGTCATAGCCGAGGTGTCGCTGTGTCGGGTGATGGTGAAGCCAAGCACAATGGCAACGTTGGCGTCAGCCCCATCTTGCATCTCCTCCATCTAATCATGAGCGAGATCGAGTACCACCCCGCCGAACACGAGACATACACGCCTCAGCGGGGTGCGCTCCCGCCGCGCGCATACCACCAGGATGGCGACACGCACGCGTCACCGTCGGACGCCAAGGCAATGAGCCTCAACGGCCGATGGCGCTTTCGATACTCGCCCACTGTGGAGGCGGCTGGCGGTGAAGAGTTCAAGGAGCCAAAGTACGACGAGAGCAAGTGGGGTGCGCTCGACGTCCCGAGCACATGGGTGCTGAATGGACACGGACACCCGTGGTACACCAACATCCAGTTCCCGTTCCCGCTTGATCCACCACGCGTGCCCGACGACAACCCGACAGGTGACTACCGCGTCATGTTTGACGCAAAGCAGTGGCCCAAGGGGGGACGGGTAAGCGGCCAGTCCTCGAGGACGTCACTAATGTCAGACGGTGCTACGCTTTGACGGCGTCGAGTCGTGGTTCAAGGTATGGCTGAACGGCACCGAGCTGGGCTTCTCCACGGGCTCGCGCCTTGCGACAGAGTTTGACGTCACGCCCTACCTCGAGCGCGGCAACAATGTACTCGCTGTGCGCGTGCGCCAGTGGTCTGCCGCCAGCTACCTTGAAGACCAGGACCAGTGGTGGCTGCCCGGTATCTTCCGGGACGTGACGCTTCTGCACCGCCCGAAACACTGCATTGAGGACTACTTTGTGCACGCCAGCTACAACCACAAGACGGGCGAGGGCACGCTACGCGTTGACTGTGACCCTAGAGCCGCAGAGATCAAGGTGCCGGAGCTGGGTGTCAACATTGGCGCGGGCCAGACCCTCACCCTCAAGGTGGACCCGTGGACTGCCGAGACTCCGCGCCTATACGATGGCACGCTGTCGACCGGTAGCGAAACAATTCGACTTCGAATTGGCTTTAGGACGGTGGAGATTGATGACGGACTTATCAAGGTCAATGGTCGCCGAGTACTGTTCCGTGGTGTGAACCGGCACGAGTTCTGCCCTACCAAGGGCCGCTCCCTGGACCGCGCGACCATGCTCAAGGACATTATCCTCATGAAACAGCTCAACGTCAACGCCGTGCGCACGAGTCACTACCCCCCGCATCCATACTTTCTGTCACTCTGTGACGAGTACGGCTTATGGGTAATTGACGAATGCGACTATGAGACGCATGGTTTTGACTTCGCTGGGTGGCAAGGGAATCCGAGTGGCGAGAAGGCTTGGCGCCCGGCTCTGCTCAACCGAATGGAGCGGACTGTCGAGCGGGACAAGAACCATCCGAGCATCATCATTTGGAGCTTGGGAAACGAGGCGAGCGTGGGTGAGAACACCGGCCACATGGCTGCGTATGTGCGTAAGCGCGACCCATCTCGCCCGCTTCACTACGAGGGTGACTGGGAGGTGCGCTACACCGACATCTACTCGAGAATGTACGCGTGGGTTCCTGAGGTGGACAAGATTGGCCGCCACGAGGAAAGCCCTCTCCAGGACAAGAAGCTTGACAAGCATCGCCGCTCAGCCCCCTTTATCCTGTGCGAGTATGCGCATGCCATGGGCAACGGGCCCGGCGGCTTCAAAGAGTACTACGCGCTCTTCGAGAAATATCCGCGCTGCCAGGGTGGCTTTGTCTGGGAATGGATTGACCACGGCATTCCCAAACAGACAGACGACAAGCGAATGTACTATGCCTACGGCGGCGACTTTGGCGAGGAGGTGCACGACGGCAACTTTATCACCGACGGCCTCATGTTCCCGAACCGTGAACCCAGTCCCGGTGCTATCGAGCTGAAGAAGACCATCGAGCCAATTCTTATCACTGGCGAAGGCCGCAGCCTGTTTATCAAGAATCGCCAGGACTTCAAGGATACTTCATGGCTCGAGTTCAAGTGGGAGCTCGAGAGCGGCGGCAGCGTCGTGGACCAAGGCATTCTGGATGTCGTGGACGTACAGAGCAGCCAAGTGCTGGCTATGCCGCTGCCAGAGCACAAGGCATTGCCTGTGGGGAAGGACCCAGGGGGTGAGAAGTACTGGACGATCCGTGCTGTTCTCAAGGAGGACACAAAGTGGGCCAAGAAGGGTCACGAGGTGGCTTGGGGACAGTGGCCATGCGAGCCGGCTGTTGCTATTGCCAAAGCTCCAGAGGCCAAAGCGTTGCCCGAGAAAAACAAGGACGGCACCATCACACTGGGGCCTGCCCTGTTTTCGGCTCGTGGCCAGCTTCTCAAGCTCGGCCGCCTTGACGCTGCGGCCCAGCTGGACGTGTGGCGCGCAACAACCGACAACGACCGAGGTTACGACGGCACAGTCGGTCGGAAGCAGTCCAAGGCGTGGATGGAGGCGGGCCTGCACCGAATGCACACGCGCGTCGACAACGTCGAGCTCAAGGACCACGCCATGGTCGTGCATACCTGGGAGGCCGCGGCGGTACGCACCCGCGGCCTGCGCACAAAGTATACCTGGACATCGGACGGCTCAGCTTTAAAAGTCACGATTGACGTGGATCCTCAAGGGGACTGGAGCGAGCTACCCTTGCCGCGACTGGGTATGCGGCTCCAGCTTCCTAAGAGCATCGCCGATATCGAGTACTTTGGCCTGGGACCCGGCGAGGCGTACCCGGACACGTGCGCGGCCGTGCGTCTCGGCAGGTTCACCTCGACCGTTGACAAGTGGCAGACGCCGTACGTCATGCCGCAGGAGAACGGCGCTCGCCGCGGCGTGCGATGGGCAACCCTGTCCGGCGCTGACGGCGGGGTCATGATCCGCGGCGACCCAGAGGTGATCCTCGCCACTCGCCGGTGGACGAGCGCACAACTCGAGGCGGCAAAACACACGACTGACCTTGAAGCTGGCGATCACGTCTATGTCAACATCGACCACAGCCACCACGGGATTGGCACAGCGGCGTGCGGTCCCGGCCCGACAAAGGAGTACCGCAACACCACAACCAAGACGAGGTTCAGCTTCTCGCTCGCACCCCTCGAGGCGAACGGAAGCAGCTGCGTTGTGCAGTAGACGCGTTCGATCTAGTTGTATCAGTTCCAAATCTTGGCCATCTGCATTTGCACAGGTGAAAGATATACATGTGTGTGTAGATGCTACAACAATAGTTCTAGTTTTTCGTGGGCTGGGCGTTTCGACATCTATGCTTGGTTCACATACTTCATGGTGCTGTCTCCAGGGCTAGGTCTTCGCCCACTTCCTGCTCATACTCTGCACTTGATAAAAGCCGAATACTGTCGTGCAACGCGTCGAGCCGCTCAGGTGTCCATTGATGGTTCTCACGGCCGCCATTGAGGCAGTTGACAACAAGACAGAGCCGACGGCGGAAAGCCTTGGGCTCGTCGCCAGGGGTACCCGTCTCGCCGACACCAACGACAGTGAAGTGCGCTGCGGGGTTTTTGTACACGAGCCGAGCTGTGGGTGAGGCCAAGCCGAGATGGCCCTGGGGCATCTTGGAGCTCATTGGGTTCTTGAGGCCCGTGAAGTTGAGCACCACCTCGGCGTCGCGCGCAGTGAGGGTGAGGTTATCCGCTGTGGGCGGAAAAGAGAAGCTTTCGCTTGCGTCGAGCATGGTGAAACCGGTGAGGTTGATGACGAGGCGGCGGCCGCGGAACGTCGCGTGCGGAACGGGGATGACCCACTCGTTGCGGCCGTAAACTAGCGGTGTGAACACGACGCTCATGCCCATGTTGATTGGCGAGACGTCCCACGTACACCACGGGTTGTGGAAGCGGTACGTGTGCGCGCGCAGTGCCTTTAGAAGCTCTGGCGCGCCGTCACGCAGCCACGCGTGCGGGAACGACGTGATGTCCACGACGGTGGCGTGGGCCAGCGACTCGGCACATCGTTGCCGTGCAGCTTTGCGGTGGGCGCGCCGCCGTCGGACCTCCTCGACGTCCTCGGGCGGTTCGACGCCGTCCTCCGGCTCGCCGTCGTCCTCTGGGCCTCTCCGCAACCTTGCTGGGGCGACGGAACTGGCCCATCCTTCGAAGACGGGCACGCGGCCCCCGTCCATCCCCGTGACGTCGAGCCGGCGCAGGCGGTCCCGCAAGATCCGCACGTCAAGGATAGGCCCCGGGTTGTGCACGTGCAGCCCGCCAATGGGGATATGCAGCTTGACGTGCTGGGCCAGGCGCGCGTCGGCGCTGGCGCACAGAGTGCGGCACGTCGCGCGCAGTGATAGCAGCACGTCATGCGACGCCGCCGCGACCACAGCCTCGATGAGATGCGGGTACGCCGAGGCGTCGAGTGTCGCCGTCGCTGGCTCGAGTGTCATGGCATCGGGTTCGGTGGCGGATGTGATGGATACACGGATCGTCGACCGGGATCTGATCGCTATTGTTCTCAGTGGCGTTCGGCAATGCACCTCGGAGTGGTCGGGGTATTTGGTGCCGCCCAAGCCCGTGATGGCTTCTGCCGCTTTGTTTACTTGAAACTGCTTATATCATTGTGTACATTGCCGCCGCTACTGGTGATGACTGCGCCGACGCTGACCTGTAGTACAGCGGCGCAGCCTTGGCTCACATTCCCTTCCGCTCACACGACCCGCCGCGGCAAAGTGTGGGGTTGAAACTGACAGTGTGGGGTAGCCATAAGACGAAGCCCCATGTCACGAGCGGGGCGGATGGAGAGCATCGCAAGCTTCTGCAGGACGAATCAAGACAAAAGAGGGGACATACAAGCGTCGCGTACACAACAGAGTGCATCCAGAGAAAGGGTGCATCCAGAGAAAGGGGTACAATGGAACAACACAACTATCAACTATCTACCTTTTACGGGGCCAGTCTGCAGGTCTCACCCCAGTAACAAGCGCGCAAGGCGCATCTGTATCCCGCGTCAGCATCAAGCTTCGACAAGATAGCGAGGAGTGCTGGGTGGTGTTTCGGTAGGGGAAGTCAAATTGTGCGCTCATGAAAGATCGCATAGTCATATGCTTTTTCCAGTTTTTGCTCGTCCTAAACGGCGAGGAGGTGGGGAGGATACTCACCAGTTGCTGGTGACAGGGCAGTAGTGGTGAGACAGGCAACACACACCGTCGAGTGTGAGAAGGAAAAAAAAAAGTCATGAACCAGCGGTTGCTCCCTATATAGTCCCGTGAGCTCTTTGCATGAAAGTGTCTTTGCACTACTAGCCGGGTTTGCAACGTGCTGGAGAGTGACGCTTACGCAGTTCGGCAGGGACGTCTGGAGGTCCGGCAGCAGCTCCCAGGTGTGGTCGTGTGGCCGACCTGGGGCATTGTCCGAGGGATGTCCCGTTGTCATCAGCGACGCCGTGCCTTCGGGAATCGCACCCTTTGCTCGAATTTCCATTTCCACCTTGACAACCGCAAGCGCTGCCGTGCAGCACAACCCCATTACGCACTTGCCCTGCATCAATTGCAGCTAGTACCACGCTGCACGGAGCAATCTCCGACGGAGAATGCGGGCGTAGAATGACATTGCAATGCGCAAAGTGGCGAGGTGCTGCAACTCAATAATCATTCGGGCAACAAGGCGGGTTTCGCGTTTCAAGGTTTGTGACCAGCCTCCGTTAATGCCATTTACAGGGACGCACGACAGCGGCCACCGCTACGACAGCGGCCACGGCTACGCCGCCGGTACAGACAGTGCTTATGCTGAGCACTGCCTAATGCCGGTGGGTTCGAGAATGCTTTGACGTCGCGGTGAATGCACTGCAGCAAATAAAAGACTGCACCTCGCAACTACGGTATTACAGAAAACGTCCAGTAAAAGCGCAGGCCTACTCGGTGATGTCCCACTGCTGGTTGATTGTTTCGTATTCCTTGGCGCAGTTCCAAATCTCCAGTCAGCTAGTGTGGCGACACTCGTTACTCACCTGGACGGGGTTATTCTGCTCGAGCTTGTTCTCGCGGTTGTCGAGGCAGAGGTCTGGCGTCAACGCACAACAAACTTCCTAAACCTCACCAGTGTTGGCAAAGCTCCACATGTCCTTGTTGACAGAGTTGCTAGACGGGTGCCATGCGTTGTCGCCATTAAGCTCGGGACACGAGCCGAGAAGCACCTTCAGGCCGGGGACGCGGTCGCCGGTGGTCGTCGTGGACGTGCGGTAGTCAGGGCGCATGCAGTACTCGTACCCTCCCAGGCTCTTGATCTTGAAATGCGTCGCGGCGCCCCCAATCTCCCACTGCTGGTACCACGCACCGTCGACGCACTTCTCGCTGCCGTCAGCTGGCTGGGTTCAGAGGGTGTACCCACATGACGACGTCGGCGCCGAGGTACGGGCCGTGCAAGGGCGCAAGGCAGTAGCTGTGGTCGTTCTTCGGGTGGACCCGGACAGCACTGGCGGCCCCGAGGGAGAGGAGAAGGATAGCAGCTGCCTTGAGCATTGTACTGTATAAAGCTGGTTGAGGACGTGAGGGTGAGTGAACATGGAGGGCGAGTATCGGCCACCTTTTATATCTGCCGTCGTCAAGATGCCTTGATGAACGGTGTCCGTGGGCAGACACTACCGACTGCGCGTAGACCAGTCTTTTCGGCGACCTCTGAGGCCAGTGAGCTCGCTGTCAGGCCTCACAAGCCTGTAGTGTCTCAACACCGCGTCTGCCAAGAGCACGCCAGACATCAACGGCGCGGACTACAGTAGTGCTACGCGCTACCCGCTGTGCAGCGCGACGACGCCGATTCCGGAGGGGCCGGGGCGTACATGCTATGATGTAACTCCTCATCTGTGGGATAGAGTTTGCGCGCTGGACAAAGGGAGATTTGCGGGTGACTTGAGGGCGGCGGCGCAGATGGCTAGCACCGTGATGTACATAAGGTTTACTGTACATAGCAGAACATGGTACTGTAGCACCTGAAACGAACGGCTTTGTTCTTCAACTACACTCGCGCCGTCGCCTTATCAGGGCGCGGCACGGGATCCCGCTCCCGGTGCCTCCGCTATCGTCGTCAATGAAGTCCGATTCCAGAGGCGTCTCGGCCATCTCGCGGGCTGCATCTGCTATAGGTAATCCTTTGGAAGCTTGCATCGCCGTTCCCGGCTGTATCGGTGCAAAGAGAGTTTACTCCAGTACGCAATGTCTCCGACCCGCACTTCAACTGCTGTGGCACCAAGTATAGTGTCCGATGAGAACTAACATCTCTTCCCACATACGGGAACCCATACAAAGTCATTTCAAGCAGTACTAGCCACTGTCAAGCCGTAACAACTACTAACGTCTACACAACCCTCTAACCCCTCTCCCAGACAGACGACGCATGTGTAATCCAAAAATGCCCAAATTACCGAGAGTTGTCGTCACAGGAGAACGGCTTGGTGATCGCACCTGTGTTGTAACTGGCAATAATACTCTTGACACCGGCAATGGAGCCCGAGACCATGACAAACATGCCAAAGGCGATGAGGAACCAGTTGAGCAGGGCCAAGAGCCAGAAGCCGATGGTGGGGTTGGTCTTGCGGCGGCCCCAGTTGTCGTGCAGCCACATCCAGCCGTTGGTCTGCATGCACATGACCGTGCCGAAGAGGGAACCGAGGAGGACGACGAGCGAGCCAAAGAAGGGGATCGACTCGGCGAGGATGAAGCCAATGAACGTGCACGATGCGGTGGTGCCGAGCCAGACGACCCAGTGGGTCTTGGTGTTCTCGGACAGGTGGCGAGAGCCACGGAGAATGCGCACGAAGATGAGCTTGGCGGCAAGGTGGCAGTAGAGGATCACCGAGGCAAAGAGACCCGGAAGGGCGATGCCGTAGCAGACCTTCTGGAGGAGACGACCGGCCGAACCGAGGGCAGGCGACGCGAGGTACTGGCCGCAGAAGTAGTAGACGACGATACCAATGGTCAGATAAGTGCTGATGACGATCGACTGGCAGGTGAAGAGCGACTTGTTGAACTGGCGGGGATCCTTCATCTCAGAAATGACCGAGAAAAACATGGGCGTGCCGCAGTAGCCAAAGATGGCAGTGGAGATGGCGGAGACGCCGTCCCAGAACGAGGCCGACTTGAACGCGTGGATGTCCTTGTCCCAGGGGCCGGTCTGGGGTGCGGCAGCCGGGCGGTCCTGGACGCCAACAGCGACAGTAAGGGTGAGAATGGCCGCCATGATGGAGGTGAAACCGACCCAGCCGACGATCGAGACCCGGTTGAGCGTCTGGATGGACGCAACGGCAAAGGTAATGAGGACCGCAATGACGACCCACACGACAGTGCAGGTCGCGTGCTCGGTGATGGTGTTGAGCGCGATGGCGATGGGAATAAGACCGGCACCGAGAATGGCGACCATGAACGCCGCGTACATGAAGGTCAGGACCTCACGGCCAATGGCGCCGAAGAGCACAAAGCCGACATCGGCCATCGAGTAGACCTCTGGGTGGTTACGCTTGAACAGACCGACAGTGTAGTCGGACCACGTGGTGAGGAGACCGATGCCGAGAATGACTGTCAAGTTAGCAATTGTTCTGCACAGATTCAGAGTTGCTACTCACCAAGAGTACCTGGGACGGCACCGACGGATGACAAGGCCGTAGGCATGGCCAGCACACCGAGGGCGATCTGAACCTTGAGAAGGACAACGGCGGCCTTCATCCAGCCCATCGAGGTGTAGTGCACGTGGCCTTCGCCCTGGTCGCCGAAGACGGCGTCGTTGTCCTCGCCACTCTGGGCGATGACGACCTTGTCGTCGTAGACGGCACCCTTCTCGCTGTCGGTATCGTGACTCATCATTGCTTGAGGGGAGGTTGGGATGTGGAGTTCAATGAAGGGCTAAGAGCTAGGCCATGCTCGCTGCATCCCGCAGTATAAGTATGTGTTGTCAGTGCCGTTGTCTCTGTTGCTGTCGTCGCCCCCGCTCCGCATTTCCGAGGCGATCGCCAGATGTCGGGCGGGGCCAGAGATAAGTGGCGAGTTACGCGTAACAAATGTCTCAAGTGTCAGGACGCCTGGGTGAACTTTTGGATGGTTGCCACTCGGCTACACCTGCCACATTCGGTCAAGGGGCGTCGCACACTGACCTGCCCAGCCTCAACAGGAGGTGAGTACGTGAGTCTTAGTGGGGCCAGGAAGCGGGGCCTGGAATGTGGCGGCGGCTCAAGCAAGCATCTCCTACTGCCTTCAGCCTCGGGTCGGCGGAGCATTTGAGTGGCTGTGGAATCTAGACGGTCGGCAAACGCTTGCCCCGCAAAAATACCCCCCACCATCCCTGTGAATCCCTCGATGGCCCCTCAAGGGAGGTGACCCCTCAAGGGAGGGGATCTATACGCCCCGGCGGCGGTGATTGGCAGCCCGTCGTTTACACCGGTGTCGACGTCGTATCCGTTCAATGGCCGGTCGCGAAGCCCGCCAACAGCGTGCACAGTCCTCATCAGCTGTCACCACCCGCCAGACCCATGGGGCACTGTCGGGGCGTCCGTGGCGTCCAGATCCTGTCCATCACTTTTACTTATCGGCTCAGACGCTGTGGAGGTTGCGCTTCCAATCTTTGGGTTCCAGTGCCTGCAAGGCGCCATGACTGCTCGGGCACGCAAACAAACCTTGCAAACAATGCAACAGTGAGCCTTGCACGGGTAATGTCCTGGGTCCAGCTCATGCCCGGACTCTCTCGAATCCTCCGAGACAATCTGTGGATAACAGCCGGGGCCCAGAAAGCCCCGTGTTACTTGGCACACGGCACAGTCATTCATCGCTGAGACGCACCCCGACGACCGGAGAGTTGAGGGCCGTGTCGCGTGTCGCGGTGTCGCGCGATGTAATGGCGTTGGCGTGGTGTACGTGCTGTCTGTCGCTTAGCCTGCTGCCCACTTGGATGTTCTATATCCCTCACCTTCCATCTTGCCAAAGTAGCCTACTTGCCGAGCGCCAGAGAGATAGTTGCCGACGGCAGTGGCATTCTAGGTGGGCACGGGCCGTTTCCAGTGGCATATCTACAGCATGCAGCGCCAAAGATATCGACACCGCCCTCTATCGCCACTCCATCTCGGCTTGCTTTCCCCACAACAAAGTTACTACCACTCACAATGACTGTTGCTGAGCCCCGCGCGACGATTAACTGCGACATCGGCGAGGGGTACTACCGCTGGGCGCTTGGGCCTGACGATGACCTCATGCAGCTCGTCGACTACGCCAACGTCGCTTGTGGTTTCCACGCCGGCGACCATGCGACCATGCTGCGCACTGTGCGCAGTGCCATCAAGCACGGTGTCAAGATTGGTGCCCACCCCGGTCTCGACGACATCAAGGGCTTTGGTCGTCGCCGCATCGACGTCACCCCCGAGGAAATCTACAGCGCGACGCTGTACCAGCTCGGTGCGCTCAAGGCCATTGTCGAGGCCGAGGGCGGCAAGATGACCCACGTCAAACCGCACGGCATGCTGTACTTCATCCTTCGCGACAACCTCGACGTCATGCGCGCGTTCATGAAGGCCCAGGTCGCCATCTTTGGCACCTCGATTCCCATGTTCGGCTTTGAGAACACGTACATGGACCAGGTGTGCGCCGAGTTTGGCGTCGGCTTTGTGCCCGAGATCTTTGCGGACATCGACTACAGCCCCGAGGGCAAGAACCTCGGTGTTCCCCAGAGCCACGCTCCCACCCCCGAGCTTATCACCAAGAAGCTCGAGCGCGTCTTCACCAAGCAGGAGAGTAAGTTGACCTCTAGCATGGCTCCGCTCACACTAGCGTACGACGTCAATGGCAACCCCGTGGCGCTGCCGTGCACCCACAAGACGTTCTCGCTCTGCCTCCACTCTGACATGCCGACGGCCCTCGCAAACACCCAGGCGGCTCGCGCCGTGTTCGACAGGTACAAGGACCAGATGTGATTGTAGCCTACTACTCTGTAGTTGCTTGATTGTAGCGGAGGTTATTTCGGAAGTCTTTTGGTATGCAGTCGTGGATCGGTGCCTGTCAATCGATCTGCTCGCCAGATCACGGCTAGCAACGCCAGTGTCGGCGCTGCTGGAGGCAATCCTATAGGCTGACGGCGTTCACATCATGGTCATCACGCTTTACGCCCGCCGAACGAGGAACAGTGGGGAACCAAATAGGGCTTGATCGCTTGATTGGCCGAGTTGTACGTAGAACAGTGGTCTGGGGCTCCCGTTCCTGGAACCTGCGCAAAGAGCTCATGCCCACCTTGGCGCGCTATCGCCGCCCACTGCCCCTTAGCAACTGGTCATTTAACCGACCGCATAGTCCCCGATAGGGCCGACCCCGACTTTGGACGCCGCCCTCTGGGTTCAGATCAGTGCAGGTCGTGCTGTCGAGGGGTGACGGCTCGGCCCGCTCCTAGTCACCTGTCCTGCTCGGGTGACATGCGTTTGCGGGGCGGGTCGGTGTCAACGTGGGGCTCTAGTGTGGGGCTGTTTCCAGGCCCCTCTTAGACACGCCTCGAGCTCGTTGTTGTCGCCATGCTCGCCAATCCACGGCGTCCATAATACTGGGACTACTTGAGCATCGAGCTCTTGCTGCTCGTTAATAGCTCTCCCAATCTCTCTTCTTCTTTACACACGAGCTGTCTAGAGGAGAGACCGTGCACCATGACTGTCAGTCCCAAACTCCTCATCGCCAACCGTGGCGAGATCGCCGTGCGCATCTTGCGCACGGCCCGCAAGATGGGTATCCCCGTCGTCTCGATCTACACCCTCGTCGACGCCGAGACGCCTCATGTCACCATGGCCGACGAGGCCTACATGATTGGCGACGGGCAGGACCCCCGCGGATACCTTGACGGCGACGCTATTCTCGACATCGCCAAGAAGGCCGGCGTCACCATGATTGCTCCAGGGTGAGTGGGAATGAGCCCGTCGGTGCTGGTGGTGCTCGGCTAACCTGTTAGATACGGTTTCCTGTCTGAGAACGCCGTAAGTTGCACCCGGAGTGCCTGAGTTGTGGAGTGAGAGCTCGGTCTGACTGCAAGGCATTCGCCCAGGCCGTTGACGACGCTGGGATCACCTTTTTGGGCCCCACGCCGCACCAGATGACGTCGATGGGCTTGAAGCACGAGGCGCGTGCAGTGGCCATCAAGGCCGGCGTTCCCGTCGTTCCTGGCAGCGACGGCGTTATCGACAAGCTCGACCGCGCGCTTGTTGTCGCCGAGGAGATCGGCTACCCGGTCATGCTCAAGGCCAGCGCCGGTGGCGGTGGCATGGGCATGCAGGTGTGCCACAATGCCAAGGAGCTCGAGGACAACTTTGAGGCCACAAGGACAAAGGGCCAGGTGAGTCGCAACAGCGGTGCCCGGGCTGACGACAGACTCTGTTCAAGGACCCTGCCGTCTTCCTGGAGAAGTACATTGCGCGTGCCCGCCACGTCGAGGTCCAGATCTTCGGCAACGGCGAGGGCCACGTTATCCACATGGGCGAGCGTGAATGCTCTGTGCAGCGTCGTCACCAGAAGGTCATTGAGGAGACGCCCTGCCCACTCTTCCTGAACGAGGTTGGCCAGCGCGCCCGCGAGCGCATGTGCAAGGCTGCGGTCGCCCTCGGCGAGGTCATGAAATACCGCTCGGCCGGCACTGTCGAGTTTGTCCTGGACGACGAGAGCCCCGAGTACGACTTCTACTTCCTCGAGCTCAACGCTCGTATCCAGTGAGTCTAGTCGAGCCGAGTTGTGGCTGACGGCAGGGTCGAGCACCCCATTACTGAGGTTGTGCGCCCCGGCCTCGACCTCGTCGAGCTCCTTATCCGCCAGGGTCTGTCGCCCAACCACTCGTTGCCTGCCTCTGAGCTGAACCAGGCGCGCTGGGCGCCGTACGACGGTCACTCCATCGAGGCCCGTATCTACTGCGAGAACCCCCTCGCCGACTTCCGCCCGTCTCCCGGTCGTCTCCAGCTCGTTGAGTGGGCCGACGTCGGTGAGCGTGGCCGCATTGAGACCTGGGTCAAGGTGAGCTCCTCCAAGCGGTCACAAGCTGACGCCAGTCTGGCACCCTGGTGTCTCCCAACTACGACCCCATGATTGCCAAGATTGTCGTCTGGGGCAAGGACCGCAACGAGGCCATTGCCAAGCTCCACGAGGTCCTCGACAAGAGCAAGCTGTCTGGCCCTCTCACCAACAGCCACTACCTTCGTGCCATTCTCGACAGCCAGGCGTTCCGCGACGCCCGCGTTAACACCGTCTTCCTCGACACGTTCCCGTACGCTCCTCCTGTCCTCGAGATCATCCAGCCCGGTCTCTCCACCAGCGTGCAGGACCTCCCTGGCCGTGCCGTTGGCATGGGTATCCCCCGCGGCGGTGCCGCTGACATGCTTGGCCTCCAGGCCGCCAACGTCCTTGTTGGCAACGACCCCAACACTGAGGGTCTTGAGATGACCATGATGGGCGCCAAGGTCAAGTTCCACACCAACGCCACCGTGGCTGTCGCCGGTGCGCGCATGAAGATCACCGTCGACAAGAAGGAGGTCAACATGTGGGAGACTCTCCACATCAAGGCTGGCTCTGTGCTCAACGTCGGCGCGGCCAATGACGACGGCATGCGCTGCTACCTCGCCGTCCGTGGTGGTCTGCCCACCATCGCCCCCTTCATGGACTCCAAGTCGACCTTTGCCGGCGCCAGCCTGGGCGGTTACCAGGGCCGTCTCCTCTTTGCCGGTGACATGCTCGACATCGCCCTCGACTCTGGCGACTTTGACAAGACCATCAAGATTCCCGAGAACGCCCGCCCCAAGCTGTCGCGTACCTGGGACCTCGAGGTCACCGTCAGCTCGCACTGGAGCGAGGAGTTTGTCACCAAGGAGGGCATGAAGTCCGGTCTTGACACCGAGTGGAAGGTCACCTCGTCGTCGAACCGCACCGGTCTTCGTCTCGAGGGGCCCCAGGTTCAGTGGGCTCGAGAGGATGGCGGCGAGGGCGGTGCCCACCCGTCCAACGTCATCGACTACGGCTACGCCGTCGGTGCCCTCAACCTCAACGGTGACACGCCCGTCCTCTTCGGCGTCGATGGTCCCGACCTTGGCGGTTTCGCCAACATCCTCGCCGTTTCGCGCGCTAGCATGTGGAAGATGGGCCAGATGCGCCCCGAGGACAAGATCAAGTTCTGCCTCATCAACCGTGACGAGTCGGACAAGCTCGTCGCGTCGCACAAGAAGTGGCTCGACGCCCTCATTGCTGGCAAGGACGCCTCGGCTAACACGCCGACTGCCAAGCTCGCTCCCGGCATCGACACTTGCTTCACCACGACGTCGACGCTGTTCAAGGACGGTGACATTGTCGTCAAGCAGGCCGGTGACGAGTTTGTCATGCTCGAGGTTGGCAGCATGACGATGGAGATGGCCGCGCGTGTTCGCATTGCCCTCCTCGAGCGCGAAATGAAGGAGAAGAACCTCAAGGGCATCATCTACTACATCTCGTGTGTGCGCTCGCTCACTGTGCACTACGACTCGTCGGTCCTCAAGGAGGCTGAGCTTGTCAAGATCCTCGCGGACACTTGCCGCTCGCTCCCCGACCCCAAGAAAGTCGAGGTTCCCATCAAGGTCTACCGCCTCCCCGTTGTCGTCAACGACCCCTGGAACAAGGAGGCCATCGAGTTCTACATGAAGAGCGCACGCAAGGAGGCAGTCTACCTCCCGGACAACTGCGCGTATGTCAACCGGAACAACGGTCTCGGCGACGATGGTGTCCGCAACGCCATCCTCGACACGCCTTGGTTTGTTATCAGCATCGGCTTCTTCTGCATGCTGCCACTTATTGTCCCGCTCGACCCCCGCCACCGTGTCCTTGCGCAGAAGTACAACCCTTCGCGCACGCGTACCCCTGACGGAGCCATTGGTCTCGCGGGTGTCATCGGCTCGATCTACCCCATCGAGAGCCCCGGTGGCTACCAGCTTCTCGGTCGTACGCTCACCACCTGGCGTGCGTGGAACGAGCGCCGCTGCCTCGTGGAGAACTTTGACCAGATCGAGTTCTTCGAGGTCTCCGAGGACGAGTACCTTCGCCTCGACCGCGAGTACAAGGCGGGCATTTGGGTGCCCGAGGTCAAGGAAAAGACGTTCAAGATGGCCGACTACTCCAAGTGGGTCGACGGCATGCGGCCCGAGATCGACGCCTTCAAGGCAAAGCAGAAGGCCGCCTCCGAGGTTGTCACCAAGGAGGAGAACAAGCTCTTCGCCAAGTACCTCAAGGAGAAGGAGGAGGAGGCCGCCGCGCTCGCGGCCCAGATGGCCTCGGGCGCAGCTGTCCAGAGCCAGGGCACCCCGGTCACCGCGCCCCTCTCTGCCAGCATGTGGAAGTTCTACGTCAAGCCCGGAGACGTTATCAAGGACGACGACCAGCGTATCATTGAGCTCGAGGCTATGAAGACGAGCGTTTGGGTCACCCCCGGTGACGACACGGTTGGCAAGAAGGTGCTCTCCCTTGCCGTCAAGGAGGGCGACGCCGTGCAGCCTGGTCAAGTCTTGCTCTACCTGGAGTAGGCTTGCGTACGCTTGCTGTGAGAAGTATCATGTCGTGTAACATAAGGCCATATTTCCGTTGGGGTAGCAGTAGTGGAGCCATGCAATCAATTTCGGACCGATGCGAGCGCGACGTACATACATCAGCGCACGTACGTGCGGTTAGCCACGGCGTTCAACGTGACCATCGGCGAGCCCGATCGCCGATTCGGGCAAGCGCGCGTCAGGCAGTGGGCGGCACTTTTCGGCGAGTGGCGCGAGCACGCCCTGCCCGACAACTCGGTACTGCCCGGAGTGGCGATCTCAACAATTGCAAGGTTTGCATGCGCCAGGGATGTGCGCACCCAGACGGCCCAAGATCCCTCTCCAAAGTCGCCAAATGGCGGTCGTGGCGGCGCCGGTGCGGGGTCTGGGCTGCTCGCGTTCCTCCCCTTGCAGCCCTTTACAAGCCCCTTACGTTGACATGGTACCCTCACTCTCACATGACTGGACGAGATTCCATTCTCGATAACCACGCAGGGCGTCGTAGTTCGGCGTTGTCCCGAGTGGTTTTGCCGCCCTGGACCATTCCGGAGAATGGTCACGTTGGCGTTTGGCGATCGCTTAGCTATCTCCGCCAAGACAAGCGGGGCAAGGTGGAACAGAAATGCGGGGTCGTCCAGATACGACAAGCGAGCGAGTGTTTTGGCCAAGCCACATTGGCCGCCGCTGTGCAATGTATTATTGAAGGCGCACGCCTCCTGTCCTGTTCCCCAACGTGAGGGCGGTCGTAAGGGAGGGAGTGCGCGCGCTGTTGGAGCTCCTGCTCCTCCGGATTGATGAGTGGCGACCGCCTCAAGGGCCGAGCAAGGACCGCGTAAGGACCGTGTGCATGTGCAGCGCGTGTGCCCACCTATCTCTCTCTCAGATTGCACTTCGCAGACTCGGGCCAGCAAGGCCCCTGCGCTGATACGCTACATCCGAGACCTCTTTGAGTGATGCGTGAGGGATTACACTGGACCCCGTGGCCCCGCCCAACATGTAATCCTGGGTCCTCCTGGGCCCCGTGGACACCCCCGACTTCTCAGGCAAACCCACTTGTGGCTAACGCTGGCGTGTGCTACCACGAGCTCGAGATGCTGCATAATCTAGCCGGCCGTCAGCAATTTCGACGCAGTTCTCATCACTTCAACATCGTTTGGCCACTGCTTCATCGAAAGCACCGTTCCCCGCCCATGGTCGCGAGCACCGCTCAGTCGCAACAGTAGTGACTGTCCAAACCACAACAAAAAAAGAACAAACGTGCCACAATGTCGACCGCTGGCACAGAGGCACGCGAGGCCCACGACGCCCACGATAAGCTCCAGCTAGCGTCAGCCGCCGCACACGCGGCCGCTGCTGCTGCAGCCGCAGCGGCGCCAGTGCCACCAGCACGCCGCCGCCGCAAACAGCGATACACACGCAGCCGCAGTGGCTGCCTCACGTGTCGCCGCCGCAAAGTCAAGTGCGACGAGGTGAGTCGCGTCTTTGAGGGGTTCGCTGACAGCCAGGCGAAACCCGTGTGTGCGAAATGCGCCGACCTCGAGAAAGAGTGTATCTGGCCCGTGGCTCCGGCGTTCGAGTTCCGCCTCGTTGGCGGGGATGCAAAAGATGGCGCCTCGGACGCCGACATTGACAGCGTCATGGCCGTCGGCGATGCGCAGCGTTCAAGGACCCGCTCGCGGTCCCTGTCGGGCACACGCTCGCCCTCACCGAAACGCTTTCGTGCCGCCCAGGACATGCAGGCGCTCGAGGTGGTACCTGTCGACGATGCGTGGACCGACTACGTTCAGACGACGTCGTACACGGACGACAGCGAGCGGCTGCCTGCGCTGCTGGACAGCGTGTCGCCGACGTCTTCGACGCACCTGCCGGGCACGATGGGTCCTCCCCCACTCCCTGGTGGTGTCTCGCAGCGAAACGAGCAGGGCATGACCGAGTCACCGGCGTCTGCAGGTGGCAACGACATGCGTGTTCCGCTCTGGCTCGACCAGCTGGCAAGTCTGGCGGCGGTAGCCCCGGTCCCAACAGCCAACACAGGCACGGACGAGAGCTCGCCCGGAAGCGAGGAGGGCAGTGTTTTGGAACTCATGCGCGAACAGGCAGGTAACGCCCTCGTTGCGGCTGGCGCCAACGCGGGGCTTAGCGGCATGATCGACCCTGCACTTCTCCTCCTCGGCGCTGGACAGCCGTTCCTCTCCTCAATTCTGTCACAGCCTCAGCAGCGCTTCGAGGTCAACCCCTGTGCGGCCGCGTCGCGCAATGGCGCAGGACTGCCTCCCCTACCAGATCTCACTGCACTCAGCTCGTCACGGCCAGCACCAAGCTTCAACCTGTCCTCGTCGACGCTGGCCGTGCGGCGCGGGATGGGCCGCATCGCTGCGCCGGCACCGTCGCTGACATCGGCGCCGACTGATCCCATCGCAAACGCCTATCCCTCTGAGACCGGCCGCAAGCTGTTCCACCACTTCGTCTCGCTCACGTCCACATTTGTGATTGCCATGGGGACGCGCATGCGCGACAAGAGCAAAAATCCGTTCATCGGTGTTTCGGTGCCACTCATTGTGTGCGACATGGACTCGCCGGCGCAGACAGCCCTGCGCCTCGGTGTCCTCTCCCTCGCCGCGACGCACATGCACCACCAATACCTCGAAGCGGGCGGCCACGAAAGTGCCGCGGACATGTACGAAGAGACGCAACGTGCCAAGCGCCAAGCAAACGCCCACATGCTTCTCAGCCTCAGCCGCGAGGGCGACAAGTACATTGATGTGCTCATGGCGACGTGCATGACATTGAAGACGCGAGACGTGAGTGGGCTCAACTCTTCCCCATAGCTAATTCTCAGATCTTGCTCGCCGACAAGACGTGGAAAAAGAATCTCGACTTTGGCTTGAGGTTGATTATGCGCCGCGGCGGTCCTGCGCCACTCATCGCCGAAGAACCGCACAACTTCCAGCGTCGTTTTGTAATTGAGCAGCTACTCACCTCGGACGTGATCAGTAAGTCGTTGTGAAAGTATTTGGTACTGACTCGAAGGTACCTTCAGTACGGGCGCCGAGCCAATGTTCCTGCCTACCGACGCGCCGTGGTGGACCGACTGGCACACGTGTGCGTCATCTGAATGGCAGTGGGAGGCGTACGAGTACCAGTTTGGTATTTCGCGCGCCATGATACACTTGATCGCGAGGGTGGGTTCCTCACGCACAAGCCGAGGCTAACTGTAGTGCCGCGTGCTCGTATATCGCAAGGCGCGGCTTAGCGACCTTGCCGACCCGAGCGACCGGGCAAGCCCGACGATTTCCGCCCTCCTCGATGCGCTCGATGCCGACGCCCGCGCCCTCATCGACGAGCTGCGCGCATATAGCATCACGCAGCTGCACACGCCACAGAGGGCACGCGTGCGTCTCGGCGATGGCGCATATCGCTACGCCATGCTGATTACGCTCCTCACCGAGGTGCTTGGCATACCTGCGTCGGACGAGCGTGTTCAAACGGCAGTGCGCTCCGTCCTCGAGTTGTGCTCCGAGACGTCAATGGAGCCGGTGATGCTCGCTTGGCCGCTCCTCATTGCAAGCGGGTGCGCCAGCGGCCCGGACCGCGCATGGGTGCGCGACCTCTTTGACGTCTTCAAGCGTATCCATTGTTCCGACCTGCTCGCGGCGGAGCGTCTCGTCGAGGGCCAGTGGGCACGAATTGACAGCGGCCGCGGTTTCGCCCCGTGGCCAAAGCTCATGAAGGAAATGGACATGGAGGTGCTGCTTATCTAGCCGCACAAGTTTAGCTGGGATAAGTGCTTCTCGATCAATTGGGCGCAGTGGATAATAATGAAACAGGAGTTGTACAGGGTTTGTATGAATTTGTAGATCACAGTTGTATCGTTTCTGCCTGCACTCGTTTCGAGCATTTGATGGTTGGAGGTGGAGCGGTTCGAGGCGGCAGTGGTGGGCTAACAGGACAGGCACGGGCTCCGACGGTCTTGTTGTTGAGTCGGGTAGTTCGGGGAACATACCGGTGACCACATGGTGCCACCTGGGTAACTACGTATAACTACAACCACTACGTAACTGCACTGTGGACGCGAGGAAAAAGTCGGGCACGAGCAAAGACGTATGCATCGACCGCAGTGGTTGTAGCGTCACATCAATCACGTCTCTTGTAATGGTAAACGTCCGCCCTCTGCCAAAGACTACGACGCCCGAGGAGATTGCCGCTGCGGCGCGCACGCTCGACGCGGCGTTCGCCTTGGACGGCACGTTGACGCACCTGAACGGCGGCAACGTCGAGCTGTCGCAGGCTCGCCTACGCTCGAGCGTCACGACCTCCGTGCTTGACCTTGAGGCGTACGTCGTCGACGCCGAGGACGCGCCTGGCGGCGAACAGTTCGAGGCTGTCATGCTCGTCAAGCCCCCTGGCGTCGTCAAAGGAAAGAGGTACGCTGCGCGGTTTCTCCACACTTGTCCGCCGGAGCTCGCTGACACTAGCCCAAACGCGAAGGGACCGCACAGCGAGGCCGTCAATGCCGTGGAGGCGACGCTCGACCCGGCGCTCAAGAAGGCATTCGAGGAGGTGGGTGTCTGACTGAATATGCATGTTGACAGCAGCTGCACGTCCATATGCAGGCGTTCGAAACGGCCACACTGGGGCCAACAGGCTTCACCGACTACTACTACCTGTCGCACCTTGGCGTGCTGCCGGGCACACAGGGCAAGGGCCTCGGCGGCGCGTGTGTGCGCTACCTCCTCGAGCGCGCAAAGGCGGTCGGCAAGCCGGTCGCTCTTCTCACTGTCTCCCAGGGACACGTGCGTTTGTTTCGGAGGCCATCGCTGACGTCTAGGTCGACTACTATGCGCGTTTCGGATTCAAGCAGCTCGGCATGAAGGATATTGACCAGCGTGGCGAGAACACCCGCTGGTTCCTGCTCGCCACTGATCCTTAGTGGTCTACCCGACGCTGCATGCCTATACGTTCCGGTGCGGCTGTTGCCTGGTATCGGTTTGATGGACAAACCCGCGCCTTGCGCTCATTACCAGATTGGCGTCGAGCCCTGTCTGCACATCGTCACGCCAGGTGGTCCTGAGACATCACTGCTGACGTCCAGCGCTGTCATGCCGCAGCACATCTAGCGACAGTAAAAGTTGTATGCACTGCGCTTGTGTCCTTGGCGACGGCGACCATGCGAGGAGAGCAGGGGGGTGCGGGGTTGTTTGCTGCAGCGAATGGGGCTGAGCCGGGAGACCGGCTTTGAGATATCAGCAAGTTCTAATGTGTTGTAGGTGGTTTTATGACCTGGGCAACCAAAGGTCCAGCCGTCGTGGCCAGTTTCCGATAGTGTGTCCGTGTTGTCTAGAGCGCAAAGGCGAGCTCGCTCCCCGCTTGCCGCTACAATCGCACAGGGCCTAAAAGCTGGTGCCACCCATCTTCAGTCGGTCCATTGTACTTCGCTTGCAGGACAGCTGTGCGAATGAGAGCGATACCCGAGGCAGTCATGAGCCCGAGACCCCCGAGGATGAGCTGGTCGGCATGCCTGGTGTAAGCAGATTAGAGGATTGTGGAGCTGTGTGGCGCACTTTTTCAAGAACTCCTTGTCGACGAGGAGGACGAACAAGACACCCGCCAACGCGATCGTGGCGCAGCCGATCTCAGCACCATCTGGTCTCAGCCGGCGCTACACAGCACGGGCGCACTGCAGCACGCACAGTCCTTATACCACGATCGTGTGCGCCCCATTGCGCGGGTCAGGATCCCGCGCCGGTCTGGAGGGGGCGTTCGCGGCTCCTCGTCTCCCTCTGTGCTTGCTGCTGAAGCGTCGCGGCCACCTCGTTGGAGCGCCTCCATCCGGTCGTTGTGCCGCCGCAGCTCGGCCGCGAGCGCGTTGATCGCACTAGTCAGACCTTGCATGTCGTCAGGACCCGCCGGCGATGTCATTGCTGAGTGTTGTCAGATGGATCAGAGGCAAAGGCGAATGTCGTGAAACGTTGACGGTACTGGCATCCGATGTGAGCTCGCATCCGATGTGAGGTGTGGTGCAGTTGACTCTCGCACAATCCACAGCCTCGACAGTCGGAATCCCGACGTGTGGTGCCCCATACCGTGCCTGGGGCGTGGCTGCTGCCATTATCGAATCTGACAAGGCAGTGGGAGCGACGCGACTTTCTTTACGTTCCACGGATGTAGCAAAGTCAGCGTGATCGTGTGCCCAGGAGTTTGTGCCGGACAGATGTCGGTGTCGGGGGTGTCCTTCGTGCTTTACAGAGACCGAAGCGTCAGCCTTACACCTGGTGCACTTTCTTTTACGATGCATTCTGGGGATTGTTGGCCAAATCCACAGTGGCAGGAACGGGGGGGTCATTGGCCTGCTGTAACGGAGGCTTTGGGCGTGTGAGCAGAGGCTTGGGATTCTGGGAATCGGGTTAAGCATGCAATGTGTGAGCCTAGACTCGTCTCGGGGCGATGCCAAGGTCTTGGGTCCAGCGTCACCTCACATAGAGTTTCATAGACACACACACCGTCCACAGCCACAGATCACACAGAATCCCACCGCCCACCGGCCCACCAGCATACGCATGCACGTGCAACTGCGTGCGCGGGCGTACACGCTATCCGGTACGAAGAGGGGTGCGCGCTAGGGCGAACACAACCCTGCTGATCGATCCGTCGGCGATGACGCACGCACGCTGGCGGAACTGGCGGAATTGGTCCACGAAGTCGCCAAGCCCGCACGCCCAGCAAACATGTCGCCGCCGTTGTCGTGTTCTACGCAGGTCCGTCAGTAGAGGCTCGACTGCCACGGGAAGAAACGCGCTCGAGTGCCTGTAGGGCCTTGCAAAGCGGATCCGGCTATGCACCGGTTGAGCCCATGCAGATCTTTGCTACGTACGTATACTGTACGTACTGCGCCGTGGTCGAGACAGTCGACCCAACTCGCCGCCCTAGAAGGAGATCCTTGGCCCTTGGTTACCGTGGACACAGGCCTACGACTGTTACTCCTACCCTGTGGCTCCTCCTGTAACTTCAAGAGATCACGAACGGGTTGTTGTTTACATGTGTTGCTGGCATTGCCATTCTAGTATCCTTCAAAGAAGCGTGTGCATGTTGAATGCATGCTGCCTCGCTTGGAGAACGTTTGTTTGCATTCAGGCGGACGTTCTTGGCCGTGCCGCCGAGCTTTCCTTGGCTCGACTGGTGGGTTGGGCAGAATGGCCCTAAGAGGCTTGAAGTCTGCCATTCAACACCTTGAGCCAAGCTCCCGGTTTTGCTTCAACCAACACCGGCGCCCCTTTCGCCCCGTCGCACCCCTCTGCTTCCGCCTGCCTCTCTCAGGTTCACAAGCATCGCCCCGAGAGTAGTATCACTGTGACATTGTGGAGTGGTAGGGTTGTTTTGCCAGGAACAGGCCATATGCACTCCCTGGGCGCGAGAGAGAGAGAGCGAGAGCGCATGTTGGTTGTCGTCTTCACAGGGTTTATAAAGGGTTTTGAGCCCTTGCTAAGGGTTTTGGACTATATTGGGTAATGTCGATTAGGAACTGTTTGTAAACAACATTAGGTCTGAACCCTTTCCAGGCTCACCAAAGTGGGATGATGGGTCGCCCGACACAATTAATCCCCATCCCCACTGTACACACACACAACTGTCTTGTTGCACACACACTCTCCCACTCTTGTCTTCGCACTTTGACCATCACACACTCTCCTCTGACGCTCTCGTCGGTCCTTACTGCCAACCCCGTCCTCGACACTCTCTGTTTATCTTTGTCCATCGCTCGACTCTCTCCTTTCATCCTCTCCATTCGCCTTCACTCTCCTTCCACCCCAATTTCCCCCTCCCTCCACTCCTTCAGCCATGTTCCATCGTAGCTGGCTGTTCCTCCTCGCCCTTCTCATCACCCTCGCGCTTGTCGTCGCGCAGGACACCAGCGGCGGAGACGACGGAGCCAACACTGGCGGAGACACCGGCGGAGACACTGGCGGAGATACTGGCGGAGACACCGGCAGTGGCACGACCGGGGGTGACACTACTGGCAGTGGCACCGGCAGCGACACGGGCACGGGAGATGATGGCATGGGCGGTGACACTGGAATGGACGGCGGCAACAGCCCCACCCCCTCAGGCAACGGCACAACTCCCTCCGGTAACGGCACTACACCCGGCAACCCCAACTGGAACCAGACGTACTTTGTTCTTCCGAACCGCAAGAAGGACGGTTACTGTGAGTGACTGCACCGTGTTCCCTATCCGCACAAGGTCACTGGCTACCTTCGCTGGATGCCAAGATGACGAGGCCCTTTCCGCCTGTCATGTGCTGCATGTTGGCGCGAAGCTCGTATAACTGTGCTCGCCGCTGCAAAACCCATGTGCGCAATGCCAAGCGCATGTGAGCGCAGCAGTCATGGTCATGGGTGCCTCAGGCACCGCCTGAATGACCGGCCATCCACACCGGAGTTTTCAGCAACCTCGGCACTGAGCAAGGCCGGCGTCGGAATGTTGCTCCGCTGCCTCTGTGGCTGCGACGCACCATCGGCGCACACCGGCGCCGTGAATGGTTGAGCCATGGTGTCGTGGCATGCATGTCTGGCGTAGCCGGCGATGCTGGGCCTCCCGTCTCGCAGGTGACCGAAACGGCGTCCGGGACAGGAACGGCGCCGTAGCCAAGCAGCGATTTGCGGCGATACCAGTACCCTCTATTCTCCCTCGCGACCGTTTCTGTCGGCGCCATTGTCCGTCTGCTCACACCAACAGGGGTCAAGGGCATTCAGAACATTGCCGCATGGATTCCCCTCAGTCAGCCCACGTTCCTCCAGATCTCCAACTCGAACCTCACTGGCTTCCAGCCTCGCACTCTGGCCGACAACAGTGAGTACCCAGGTCTGTGCGCGGTGAAGTGCCCCCAGGGGCGCAGAGGCATTGGCAATGCGTGCGAAGATCTCGCAGCCTTCGGCCGCCGAGTCTTCGAGAGCTGTGACCCCTGCGCCCTCCAACCGCGTTTACCCCCATACACGTAGCACTCACTAACGGCAGTCCCCGGCGGCGTCAACTCGCAGACAGTGAATATTGACGACATCCCGGAGGGCACCAACTTTGTCGTTATTCTCTCGGAGATGGGCACGAACAGTGAGTGTCCTGGATCAGATGTTTCTCGCACAAACCTTGTCGCAGCTCGAAAACGCGCAAGGGGACAGCCGCGGAGCTGTACGGGCGTTGCC
Source organism: Cutaneotrichosporon arboriforme (assembly GCA_002335565.1). Lineage (NCBI taxonomy): Eukaryota > Fungi > Basidiomycota > Tremellomycetes > Trichosporonales > Trichosporonaceae > Cutaneotrichosporon > Cutaneotrichosporon arboriforme. The sequence goes on along the minus strand of BEDW01000002.1, from coordinate 1,070,323 downwards.
TCTCATGGCTAGCCTCACACCTGTGCTCCTTGACTGAGTGCGACCACTTCTTAATGGGCGCATGTTGCCTTTGCAATTGGAACTGGGCATTGCTGGGCGTAACATCACCCACCATCTAGGCGCCGCCGGGCTATGAACACACACCGCCTCGATCGCAGGCTGAGAATCACTCTGACGGCAGAAAAACTGGCCCAGTCCCAGGGCTTCAACATCAAGGCGGCGGGCACCGAGCCCGGAAGCACCGACACTGTTCCCCCGCAGCCGCTGTACACGCCGAACCCGAACGGCGAGGCCAACGGTGAAGGCGGCTCGTCGGCAAACGGCCCCGCGCCTCCAGCTGACTCGGCTGCTGGCCGCTCGCATGCCCTGCCGCTGTTTGCGGCTGTGCTCGCCTTCGCCGCGAGCGTTGCTCTGCTTGGGTAACTGTTCCCTCTCGTCTCCTAGATGCGTCCGGCGTGGCGCCTGCATTAATCACATTCTCCCCGCGACAGTGTCCGTTCTCCAGTACACTAGCACCCTCATACGTCCTTTTGACTTTGCATTATGCATGACAGACCATGTCTACAAGCTGTGTGGACAACACCAGTTGATGACGTCGGTACGTCGGCTTGCGCGGCCCGCGGGGGCGCGGCGGTGGCATGGCTTTTGCATGGCGAGCACATGGCTCTGTCTGTCCATGGTATTCATGGTATATGGTCTGTCCTGCTGCCCCTAATCGTGTGCGTGACAGGGTCCGCGCTCTGGCTGTGCGGGGTTTGGCAGCATATGCCGTAACGGCGCGTGTTTCCGCCAGGTTACAGTTTCCTCATGTGCGTCAAACACAGATGATGCCTGGTCAATGGCTTCAACCTGGGTGTGGATGCGGAATGCTACCTAAGACTCACAAAACTCGGACAGACGTGGTTAGAGCCATGGGGGCGGGCTGGTATGGTGTGCATACGATTGAAAGGGGGACCTGCATCCCATTCCCGGTCGCCGCTCGGACGTGTCGCGTGGGATGGACGGTGAGAAGCGCGCACGCGCGCACGGCGCGCACGGGGTCATCTTGCCTCCTGAAAGCTGGACGCCTGAATGAACGGGGCAGCAGCGCAAGATCGAGGCAGGGGAGGTGAAGGAGCATGGCGTGTGGGTGAACCAACAGGCCTGGAATATCCTCAACAAAGCCGGCCTTGAACTGCGGGGGAGGGCTGCGTTTGACGCGCGGGGTTGCTGTTTCCAGCAGTTGACTACTTCACCACTACTTGTCACCTCTTAGTCGACACCACAACACCCTCCCTTCACGCCGAACGCACGCCGCTGCTCCCCCTTTGCTCCCTCTCGATCTTTTAGCTCCTCGGTCTTTCCTCACCTCGTAGCCGGTGCCCTGTTACCACTCGGGCTCCGCTCCGACGTCTCTCCGCTCCGAACCAGCGCAACCTAGTTTGCGGCCAGTTCGGTCAACAGCCAAGGCCCCGACCCTCGCACTCCCCTCGACCCCCTTGCACCCGGCTCCCTCAACCCCCCTAGCGTTACGCATTCCCACCACCCAGAAGCAATCGCCTAGCCCAGCAAAGCTCTTGCCTGCTCCAGCAACCGCAGCGTGCTTCCAGCTCCCAGCAGCCTCAGCAGCCAGCCTGTGTGTGTGTGTGTGTGGTGTGCGAGTGGGCGTCTGCCAGTCCTCGACCACTGGTTGTATCCAAGTTTGCACTTGTTCGTACCTGTCACTTTCTGTTGGCGACTGTTCACACTCTCAAGACAGTCTGCGTATACGACCCAGGCGGCTGCTTTGCTGCATACACGAACCCCAGCACCACACTCGTCCGCACATGTCTCTGTCGCTCTAACCACCACCACGTTCGTAGTCGTCGCTGCCCACCCACCATGCCATTCAAGTGGCTCAAACGGCGCAGAAACACACTGTCTGAGGGCGAGCGGCCCAGAAACATCGACCCGGCACCACCAGTCCCCCCACTGCCGGCATACGAGAAGCACCGCTCTGTCTCTGCAAATGCAGCGGCCACCGTAAACGGTTACAGCAATGTCAACGGCAACGGCGCCGCGCGGGGGCCGGCACCGTCGCCGTCACCGGTTCCGACCGCGAACACAGTTGCAGCCGAGCCAAAGATCCGTGCGTATCCGATCGAGCTTCGAGGCGCCCCAAGCACCTTTTGCGCGTCAAGCCAAACGTTTGAGCGAGAACTAACACTCCCAGGCCGGCGCAAGTCGTTCTTTGGCTCTCTAAGGAGAAGTAAGGACAAAGGCAAGGATGACCATCGGTCACGAGCTGCATCGTTCAGTGCGCCGCAGGACTCGGCGCCGCTGTTTAACGACGCACCCCCGGTCCCTCCGCTCCCGAGCAAGCTGCCTAGTAGACTCGAGCCCGCAGCTGGCGCCCCTCCCACGGCGGGTGCGCGCACGGGGCCAAAGAAGCGTATGAGCATGATCCCGCGTAAACCCCCTCCCAGCGCCTGGAACAACGGCGAGGACAGTGATGATGATGTCGCTGTCCCGGCCGGTGCACCGCCGCCAGTGCCAGCCAAACGCCAGACGATGCCTGCGCAGTCTGCGTCTCGCTCAATCTCGTCACCAACGCCATCTCAGCCCCAACCTCAGACGCGTGCGCCCAACGGAGCCCCCAGCGGTTTGGGTTCTGGCGACTTTGTGGCTATTGACGCCATGGACCGCCTCGACGCTATGGGAGAGGGGAGCGGCAACATTGGGCTGGGCAGGCCACAGACTTCGCGGATGTCTGCAGTACCATCATCAGGCTTGCGATCAGCGTCGGCACCAGGCGGGCCCACGCCAACGACCGCTGGTGCTAAGCGCCTTTCCTCCCCCCCGCCGACGAGCTTCGCGAACCCCTCGAGCCGCACGGCAGCCAAGCCATCTGCCGCCATACCGCCCATGAAGAAGCTCCCCGACCTCGCCCTCGACAAGGCGTTACCTGATCCTAGAGGCAGCCCCGACATGGCTGCGCGCAAGCGCATGTCCGTGGAGCCAGGCTTCGACCCGCGGCGCATGTCCGAGATTGACCGCGTCCCGCCAACTTGTCCCAAGTATGCGTTGGGCGAGCTGCCCCCTCCGCCTGCCGACGCGCCGCCTACGCCACAGAAGGAGAAGCGCGCAAGCGTTATAATGGCCGAGGCGGCCGCGACCAAGCGCTCAAGCCTGCTGCCCCGCGCCGAGCCCGCGGCAGCCGTGGTGCCGCGCCGCAGCCCACCACGCAGCCCATCACCTGGCCCGTCGGCGCTTGCTGCTCCGTCGCTTGATGCGGCCGTCGTGGCACCGCCAGACCCCTTCGGCACCTTTGGTGCCGCGACACGCCCCAACGTCCCAGGAATCGGCGCCATTTCGTCCATTCCGGCCGTTGCGCACGCTCCGCACGTCTCGACGACGCCCATGTCCGCGCTCTCGTCATCGCGCCACACTAGTCTTCCGCGACAGGCACCGCCCTCGGTTCCCGTTGTGCCTACTCCGTCTGAACTGACGCGTTCGTCTCCCGGCCAGACTAATTCTGGTGCGGGCAGCGCCTCCGGCGCATTTCCGAGGCAGGCGCCGCCACCCGGCGTCGAGATTGTGGCCCGCCCCGCGGCGCTCGGTGGCGGCGGCCGCGTGGGGCGCGTCAGTGCAACCCCTGCTTCTGGCGCCGAGTCTGAGCAACAGCAGCCTGACGACGAGAAGGACGAAAAGAAAGATGACGACGACGACAAAACGGAGGGTGGAAAGAAGGAGGAGAGCAAATCTGGCGAGGATGGGAAAGCAACCAAAGGTGCACATGAGTCGAGTGACGCGCAGACACGCCCCGCCGCCGCTGAGGTCACCGCGCCCGTGGACGAAATTGGCGGTCCCAACAAGTTTGGTGCACAGGCACAGAACGACGACGCCCTCACGATGCCTCCCACGTCCGCCTCGGCGGCAGTTGGCGAGAACGACGCGCCCGGAGCGCGCAGTGCGTCTCGCTCCAGTACCACATCGCCCAACACAGACAACCCGCGCCCGGCCATGTCGTTCGTTCCGCCTCGAATGCTCGCCAGAGGGGGAGTCGCAAAGGTCCAGGGGGTGTATGAGAGCCGCTTTGGCCACCCGATGCCTGGTCTGCAGGGCGAAGAGAAGAAGGAGGAGGCGACGAGCGGGACCACGGAGACGGGCGAGACCAAGGGCGACGACCAAGCTCAGGGCGCTGGCAGTGGCGAGGAGAAGCCAGCGTCAGAGGAGAAGTCCGACAGCGCAGCAACGAGGGAGCAGCACGGCGCACCAAGTGCGACGGCGTCCTCAGCCAATGATAAGGGGACCGCCAGCGACGGCACCGAACTCCCGCGCACCGAGACGTTTGGCCGCCTGCCCGGTGCAGGAACGTTTGGAGCGCACCGACCCCTCTCCATTGTCAGCACCCCAACTGCGCCACGAGTTGCCGAGGAGCCGCTGGACGAGGAAGACGAGCTTGAGGACCTCGACGATGGCGATGCTGGGCGCGTGGCGATAGACGAGACGGCCCAGGTCGATGCACACGCACGGGTCGAGGCGCCACAGGATGCACCCCTCACTATTGCAGTGAGCGGCGACTCGAGCGAGCGGAGCTGCGAATCGGGGTCCCGCTCTGCCGTGTCGCCCCAGGACACAGCGCCGCCGCGTCTTCCGTCTCCCGTCCCTTATCCTGCTATCCACTCGCGGTCCGTCACGCCCGAGATGCCAGACACGCCACGCACGCCCGAGCCCAGTACACCCGACACGCCGGCGGTGCCCGAGCTCGTGACCCCCGCCACGCCTGCGTCGTCCCATCTGAGCCAGATGAGCACGACCGCTGCGCCCCCGTCACCGTACACCTCGTCGCCGTTACAACCTACGCGCTCCGTCTCGGCGTCCACGCCCAACCGCTCGCCGTCGAACGGCGCGACGCATGGCCCGCCGCGACCAGACAGCCCCGACAAGCCTATCGACCCGGACGTGAGGCGCATGCCGAGCGCAGCCAACTTGCGCCCGGCATCGCGCCGCGCCGTCTCGTCGCCGACGAAAACAAGCGCGGCTGGACCGGGCGAACCCACTCTCGACGAGTTCATGTCCCTCTTCCGTAGAGTCCAGGCGCGCGGGCAGGGCGTCACTATCCGCGCTGCGGCAGCTGCGGCGGAAAAGAAGCACGGTCGCCACGGTCCTGTGGACACGCGCGTCGGGCAGGCGCTGTAACTAAGTGCACGTGGGGTGCGCTGCTGTACCAAACGTACCGCAGCCCATTCCGGTGCTAAGGCCCGTAGCCAGTGCTGCCTCGTAGCTCACGAAGCGGGGCACACTCACGGGCAGTGTAAATAGCCAAAGTTAGGCGGCGCACTGAGTGCGTCCGCAAGTGTACTAGGATGTTGCCGATTGTAATGCATACGATACACCAACGCGCGCTGCACCAGAGTGGATAAGTACAATGATTTGCTTCTGGGTCCTTTTTGGTGTCTACAGAATCGCCTGGGCGTTAGGGGGCGACGCAATGCCGCCGTCAATGTTGAGCGGCATAGACGCAAAGAAGAAGGTCCACTGCTTGAGACGCGCGCACTCGGCCGCGAGCTTGCGCAGGTCAAAGAGCTCGCCAATTGGCAGACCCCACCCGGCCAGGAAGACTTCGTGGCATGTCATGCCCTTGGCAAGGGGGTAGGCTTCGTACGCAAAGCTGGACGATTAGCAAAACGTCTTGGAGGTGCATGTGCGAGCTCGCGCCTCGGGCCTGCGGCCACCGGCTAGCTCGTGGAGCAACTCACGTGTCCGTGCCAACCGCGGCAATACCGTTCTCCCAGTGCCAGCGGAACAGGTCTTCGTCGGCCTGAACGCCAACCCATCCCTTACCCGCCGCGATAGTGGCCTCGTACTCCTGCTGGTTGAGGGCGAGCATGGCCTCGGTGAGGCCCGTGCGCACGAGGAGGATATCGCCAGGGGCGAAGGTGACGCCGGATGCCTTGGCGCATGCGTCGAGCGTGGCTGCCGAGATCGCGCAGTGCTGCAGCGGCGTAAGGGGCGCCGCACCAGTCTGCTCGAGGTACCGCGGGATATCAAGGAGGTGGGCGCGCCCGCTGATGGGGTGATCGGCATAGTCTGAACGTCAGCAAGGAAGCGAAGTCGGTGACTTACTCTGCACGCCGTGCTTGGTCGTCTTTGGGTCCTTGGCCTCCTCGGTGCTCATGCCGCCGTAGTAGGTGTACTCGCCCTCCTTGGGGTAGTTGCGGTACGGGAAGTGGCGCAGGCCGTCCCACTGCGACGAGCTCTGTGTGTTGAACGACACGCGGTCGTCAAGACAGTGGCCGCGGAACACGCTAGAGTCAGCGCCCTGTCCTGGGGTGAAGACATACATCTCGTGCTCGACGGGAGGGCGCGCCTTGGGGTTGAGCGAGGGAAAGCCCTGCAGTGGGAGGCTGGGGTCAGCAACCGCAGAGAAAGCAGCGGGGGCGCCCACAGAGGCGCCGCGCGCGACGCCGGCTCACTTGAGGTTGACGGGAAGGCCATGCTTGATCGCGTCGCGGCCGCGCTTGATGCTGTCGGGGGTGATGAGGTTGAGTCGCCCGATGTCGTTGTTCTCGTACAGGCCCCAGGCGTTGTATGGGGGGTCGCGCGCCTTGAGCTCGTCAAAGGTTGGGAGGGGCATGGTGTTGAGCTGGTGGAGAGTGAGGCGTAGTCGACGACAGCGAAGATGGGAGAGAAACGCAAGACCGGCGCGGCGTCACACCATATATGCATGCCATTCCCGCATTAGCTTACACTGTCCACACGACCTGCCGCCATCAACCGCTGCCGCCCTGTTCGCAAGCCTGACGCCCCACGTCCACGCCCCGCAGTGACGAGTGCTGGGCCCAGAGTGGGCAGTGTGGGGTCGCAGCACCACCCCTCAGCAGTTGAGATCAAGTCGGCAGTGCCGATCGGGCCGAGTACGGCCTCGGTCTTCGGCATTCACCCAGTTTTTGCCGGAAACTCACCGACCGCTCGACACGTTCATGCGGCCCTCGCGGCGTTTACACACAGCCGTTTGCACCTCCTTTGAGCACTCGCGGAGAGAGACAGTTGCACCCTCGCGCACCCTAGCCGCATACTTGCGCTCATGCGCTGGACCTTTCCAAACTGGGCGGAGAATGCGCGGAAGGCGTGCAGCTGCTTTGCTGCAACGCGCACGCGGATATCCAGACAAACGCCGCACCTAACCAAAAGCCAACCCTTTCCCTGCTCCGATCCGTGCTCTTGTCCTATGCCAAACCAACACCGAATACCGCGGCGGTTACCTGATAATGGTCGTCGAGCGTGTCGAGACACGGCCGAGCGAGGCGGAAAGTGAATGCCCAGATGGTGTTTGTGGATGAGCGGAAATAATCCAAGTGTCATGGAAATCGCAGTTGAATCCAAGTAGTGGTGAAACCCTCTGCTACCTCAAACTCAGACACAACTTGTTGCCCACACAGCACGACGCAAACCTTCATACTAATCAAACGTATATACAGCTACTAAGAACTAGGCCCCGACTATCCTCGCAAACGCATTAGAACAGCAACGGTGGTATCACACGGACGTTGGGTCTCACGCATTACAGCTGGCGGCCGGGCTGGGTCGACTGGTGGGTGGCGGGGTTGACCTGCGCAGCGACCTGGGACGGGTCGAAGGCGCCACCCTGGCCGCCGCCGAGGGCGCCAATGTTGGTCTGGCCCGAGGCGAGGCCCGAGCCGTTGCCAGCGTGGGCGCCGGGGTGGCCGGCACCGTGGCCGGTAAGACCGGCAGCAGCGCCACCAGCGGCACCGCCCGCACCACCGAGGACAGGCATGCCGTCGACGTGCCTCTGCTGGTCACCCGAGTGGGGGATGTTGGTGCCCTGCGCCGTGGTGGCGTGGTGGCCGCCAGCAACGGTCGGGGCCGTGCCGCGGGAAGCGTTGTCGAGAACGCCAGCACCCGTGGTGGCGCCGGTGTGGCTGCCCGGAACACCAGTGGAAGTGTGGGCGGGCGCACCAGGAGCCATGTGGCGGTCACCAGTAACACCAGTGGAGGTGTGGTGCGTGCCGGGGACGCCAGTCGAGGTGTGGCGGTCACCAGTGACACCAGTCGAGGTGTGGTGCGTACCGGGGACGCCAGTCGAGGTGTGGCGGTCACCAGTGACACCAGTCGAGGTGTGGTGCGTGCCCGGGGCGCCAGTCGAGGTGTGGTGCGACTGCTGGTGGTGGTGAGCACCAGCGGCGCCAGCGCCAGCCAGGCCAGCACCAGCGGCACCGGCGCCGGCCGCGGCGCCGGCACTGCTGTGGTGGGTGCCCTGGGTGCCGGTGGCCGCACCGCGCTGAGACGCGGGCACGCCGCCGGCAGTGTCGGCAGCGCGCTCGGCGTTGTGGGCCTTGTCCCTAGCGTTGGCGGTGGCAGACTCCTGCTTCTGGCCAGCAAGAGCGGTCATGCCGCGGCCCTGGGCGGCGTTGGGGTTGGCGCCGGGGTGGGCGGCGCCAGTGATCGCCGGGTGCTGGGCGTCGCCGACGATGGAGAAGGCAGGCGAGTGCCAGCCGCGGCCGGAACGGGCGGCATCCTCGGTCTTCCAGAGGCGGCCAGCCATGCTCTTGCTCGAGTCCTGGGACATCTCGGGGAGCATGCTCTGGTCGCGGTCCATGACGACCTTGAACTCGCCCTTGGGCTCGGCCTTGGCCTTGGCATCGGCGGCCTCGGCCTTCTTGCGCTGGTACAGGCTCTGGAGGGCCTGCTTGCGCGTCGTCTCGTCGCTCTTCTTGGCCTCGTTGACGGTGCCGCGAACCTCGACAAGCTGGTTGTCGACGTGCTCGAGCGCGGCACGAATGGAGGTCTGGACAGCGGCAGCGAGAGCCTTCTTAATGACTCTGGTGGCGGGGCCCTTAATGAACTTGTACAAGAGGTCGTGCTTGGTGTCACGCAGCTTGAAGCTCAGCTCGTCGATCGACGTGTCCACATGGAGGACCTTGAACACGCTGTCGGGGCGGTCCTCGACCGTCTCGACCTCGACCTCGATGCTGATACCGCGACGCGAGAGGACGACGTCGGCGATACCCGAGTCGGAGATCTTGGGGAAGCCCGACTTCTTCTTGAACGCAAAGCGCACATCGCGAATGTCGGCCTGGATCTGGTCGAGGCCGAGCTTGAAGCGGTTGTGGTTGCGGTCCTTGATCGACGAGAACGGAGAGAACTTGAAGAAGTTGTGGTTCTCGAGCGTGATAATGTTCGGGAACAGGTTGGGGCCCGAAAGGATGAGGTTCTCAACGACAAGGTCGAGCTTGTCGTCCGTGTACTCGGCACGGGGGATGGGGATGTAGCCAATGTGGCGGATGGCCGAGGGAAGGATGACACGGCGAATGTCGCTCCAAAGCTTGGGCTTGAACTGGAGGTTGCCCTCCTCGTTGAAGAGGATGTCCTTGGTGAGGCGCTTCCAGTCGTCGCCAAAGCGGCGGTTGAGCGGGTCGGCGTTGAAGGCCTTGAGCCACGTAGTGAGGCGGTCCCACAGCATGTCCCAGTGACCCTTGTACTTGCCCTCGAAGAAGTGACGACCCTGGCCCTCGAGCTGGCGGCCCTCCTCCTCGCACTGCTCCTCCATGACATAGCCGGGCTCGAGGAGGACGCGGTGAATGTAGTCGTCAACGGCACGCCACCACTGCCTGATCTCGGGGTCGTTGACCGAGTCGCGGTACAGCTGGTCCATGGCCTGGTGTACGGGCTGGAGGCTCTCGTTGTTGGCGAAGCGCTCGAGCACATTGATAAAGTTGTGGAGAACGGTCGAAGCCTGGCGGTTGCTGGCAGCGTCCTCGGTGGCGGCGACACCCTTCTGGGCAATGTGCTCGCCGTAGCCCTCGTAGCGCTCAAACGCAGAGAGCAGCCAGTTCATGGCCTCGTAGTAGTCCTTGTGCTGCTGGACTTCGACGAGAACCTTCTTGAGGCGCCAGATGAACTGGTCGCGGCGTTCCTGAGGGAAGGCATCCTTGACAATGCCCTCGGCGTCGCCATAGGCATCGGCCATGCGGCGGCGGTGCTCCTCGGGGATCTTGTCGCGCATGTTCTGCATCTGACGCTGAGCCTTGTTCTTGGCCTGAGCGGCCTGCGGGTCCTGGTCCGACTGCTCGGCGGCGGCACCGACAACCTGCGAAGCCTGGTCGCGGAGCGGGGCGTTGGGGTCACGCTGGGCGTCAAGGCGCTGGGCCTGGCCCTGAGCCTGGTTGGCAGCGTTGGGGTCGCCAGTGGCCGTGTTGGTAGCGGAGGCACCACCGACCTGGGCAGCGGTCTGGAGGTTGTGGCCCTCGGCGTGGGCGGCGCGTGCACCCTGGATGCCGGAAGAGGCGGCCTGCGCAGCGTCCTGCCTGACCTGCTGCTTGCCGTCCTGGTACTGGCTGTAGGCCTCGCCGGCTGTGCGCGTCGAGCCGTCGTTGCCAATGACCTGGGCCTGCGAGGGAGCCTTCTTGGGGTCGTAGTAGACCTGGCTGCCGTCGGCGGCCTTGAACTGGACTTCGGGCGAGTCGTTGGGGCCCAGAGTGCGGCCATCAGCGCCGACCCAGGTACGCTCGGGCGCGGCAGCGTCGACCTGGCTCAGCTGCTCCTGGTCGGGGCGGGCAGCGTTGGCGGCCTTCTCGGCGGCAGAGGCAAACATGTCACGACCGATAAAGCCGAGGTCCTTCACAAGCTTGCGGACTTCGCCGTTGGTGAAGAAGAGCGTGGCAAGGACACGGATGTGCTTGCCGGCCTCGTTGGCGTCCGACTCGAGCTGGTTCTTCGAAGTAGGCGCGACGCCCTTCTGCTCGGCGTGCGAAAGGTCCATGCCGTAGCTGTCGGCAATGGTGTTTTGGATGATTTCGTCGTTGTTCTTGACGCGAACAATCTCGCGCATGGTGCCAATAATGTCACGCACATCCTCAATGAGCTTGCGGCCCTCGGGCGAGAGCTGCTCGAGTGGCACGGGCGAGTGCGTCTCGGCGTACCCGAGCGCAGCCTCAATCTGCTGGTTGTCGGGCAGACGGCTGATTTGTTAGTTCAGAGAGTCCACATTCCGAGACACATGGGTTTGGTGGCGTATAAAATGGGATGCCCTAGTGGCCTAATCTAATAGACGAGGTGACTCACCCATCTCTGAAGGCCTCGATAACGCCCCACAGCTTCATCTTGCGCTGAACGTCGGCTTCCATCTCGGGGCCGCGGGACACGGTGTTAACCGCACCCTTGGTCGGGTTTGGGCTAATCTCCTGATGTGTCTGCACTGTACATAGTTAGCGAGCTGGTTTCGATTACGCGGCATGAAGCGGTCTCGCTGCTGGAGCATTCGCCTCCGACTTACTTGTGACAAGTCAAACTACACTAGGAGAATGAACGATGAGGGGACTCAAAACCGCCCACACGTTACTCTTTAAGGGCGGCAAGAGGAGGGGGGGGCATTGTTTCTCGACCGCATTGTCGGGCACCCCGTCCCATCTGGCTACACGTTGGTGATGTCATGGTTTGTTTGTGACAACATGATGTCATTTGCAAGTCGTTCTCGGCGCGCAGTGCGCAGAGTAGACGCCGCACAGGGGCCCAGATGTGTTGACAGGCAGCGCACAACGCCCTGGGTGTCACACGTTGGGGCACAAACTCTGCAACAAAAGGCGAAGTGCGCAGCGCAGCGCTGAAATCAAGGTTGTTCATGTGCTGTAAGTCGGGAGGCAGCGACGTGCCTGTGAGGTCATCGCGACTGGTGGACACGGCGAAGACGGCTGGGGTGCAGAGTGGGGGAGCATAACTCGCCAGGCTCAACTCCTGCCATTCCCCCTGCGGCCTTGCTTAAACCCTTGAATATCACCCAGGAAGGCTCTTGCGGCGTGAGAGCCGTCGCAACAGACGCGAGCATGAGAGACCTCTTGACGTCGTCATCGCACAACCCCTGCGCGTTGCGCGACAGAGCAAAAGACCATTGCGGCATGCTAAGAGGTGCACCGTAAATGGCCCCGGTGGTATTCGGTCGGGTCCGCAGCCGTGCGTTAGTCGTAGGAGTCGTGCGTTGACGGGCGGGGGCGCTAGGCGTGATTGCTGGAACGGTTAGGCTAGAGACGCGGTCGATGCGGTCCGGAGCTGGGCACATGGGTTCATTATTGTTAGGGCTCCCGAGTTAGCGGAGTAGATCGGCGCCGTTGCTGGTTGGCCAGCAGGCTATACGTGCCCGTCTGCAATGTGCTCACCACTGCGCCAGTGTTCAGTAAGTCGAAAGACACTAGTTGTGCGCTCATATGGCAGCGTCCTCTGAAAATGGATCAAATGGATGAATGGATCACGCTCCTTGCACGTGGACTGTTTTGCCGACGGCGCGACGGCGCATAGATGACATGGCGAGCACATGAGCCCCAGTGAGAATTGCATCAGCCCAGGCTCGGTATTGGGCCATTGCTTCGTGTCGAGGCTGCATTGTGTGCACCACTCACATACCGCCAGTACCCTGCCCACATCGCGACTTGGTCGATGGCCGTTGTCAGGGCAGTTGCTCGGTTTGAACGCGCGGGCCACGTTGAGACAATAGCCACGCTTCGGGCAACCGGAATGGCAGAATGCCTCGGACTTGATGGGCTCGAGACGTGTTGTGGGGGTGGCAGAGGCGGGCGACTTGTTCCAGACCGCCCAGACCCACAGGCCGGAGCTCTGCTTGTATTAAAGCAAGGCAGGTGCGGAGCCCCAAACTCCACCCATTGGTAGGTCTGGAACCACCACGCACGCTTTGATGTCACCACAACCACTACGACTCGCCAGGCATACCCCTGGGCCAAAGTCAACTCCTCCTCATCCACCATGCTCGATCCAGCACAACTCACCATTGTCCCAGCGACACGAGAACAGCTTCAGCGAGCAGAGGCCAACTGCTACCCACAATGGTGAGTCGCACCACCCCTTGGCGCTTGCCAAGTGCGCAGTAAAATCCCCGAGGCCGCACTGCGCTGGTTTGCTCCGCTACGCGCTGTTAATGCGATGTGGGGCAATCAAACAACCGCCTGCGCCCTTCAGTTTGTCCCCGATATGCTTGTTAACTTGTCTAGGGGTAAGCCTCGAGGGGTACCAAGCGTAGAGGTGTTCCATCGGATTCAGGACGACCTAAACGCGCCGGACAGGCCATGGGCCATGGTTGGACGATACCAAGCGTGGGCGCTCGTGCCGCGGTCCGATCCTGGCACGCTCGACATTTTGTCACACTGCGAGACGTACCGGCGCGTAGCGTATGTGCAGCGACCAGGCGGCAAGGTGGACGAGGTTGCGACGTACGGCGTTGCGTCAGTTTTTACCCCTCCCGAACTCCGTCGCCGCGGGTACGCGCGACATATGCTCCGTCTTCTCCACTACGTCCTATCGCCAAAACAGCACATGCCGCCATTCCCGCGGGAATGGGGCGCGCCGCCAACAGCTTACTTTGGCGACGCGGCGTTCTCAGTGCTGTACTCGGATGTCGGGCCGGATTACTACGCGACCTGCACCAAGGGGTTGACCGAGCACGGATGGGTTCGGGTTCCGTACCCGCACAGGATATTCAAAGTGCCAGAACGGGAAAGCGACAGTGTCCTTGACGACGTTCGGTGGCTCAACGTTGACGACGCGTCCATACTCGAGTCTACCGCGACCGATGTCCTCCAGCGCGAGATGAAGGCGCTCCCACCACCAACTGTCCCGCGAGTCGCGATCCTCCCGCAGGGTGGATGGTTCCGAGAATACCCTACGCGGCTCGAGATTTTTGCACGCAACGTGGGACGCGATGGGAGCCGACACATTAAACGCGTCGGCGCACGTTTCGGAAGCGGCAAGGATCGGCCATTCGTCCTCTACACCGTCGAGCCATCAGACACGGGGACGCGGATGCTCCTGTCGCACGTCCAGCATCCAGTGTCGTTTGAGCAGGTCGCTGCCGTCGCCCGTAAGGAGGGTGCCGACGAGGTAGAGATGTGGGGCACGTTCAGTGGATGGGACGAGAACGAGCACATCCTCGACGACAAGCAACACATACCTGCTTTGGCGCAGTACGACCTCGGGAGCGACAAGGTCGAGTGGCTGTGGTGCGAACAGTGAGTCTCCCCTTCCCGGACATCGCTGATTGAAGTTGCTTTTGGTGCTAGGCTGCGCTGGGTCACTTGTAGAGTAAACTGCTCTTTGGCGATCAAGTGTTGTGCATGTCTTGGAGCAAGGCGCGAGGCTGACCACGACGACGGGGATCACTGATTGGCATGCTCGCCCACACACGTCACCTGACTCTACAACAGACCAGTCTCGCGCTCGCACTCACGCAAGCTTCACAGGTGCAATAGATGTTCGCAGCCTTTTCCTGCTACCAGTCGCAGGTCAAGGCTCCCACATTGCCCTTTCACTGAGTCGCATCCACAACAATATGCCCGTCCATCGCTCCTTTATAGCGCAGGTCCGCAAACAGAGGCGCCTTCTGACGCCCTACTCCAACGTCGATCCCGAGTTTGGGTTTGCGGGCGCAAAGGCGCGGATCATTTCCTCGGATGGCGTGGCGTTTGGACTGACCAACGCCGTCTTGCACCAGAGGTGAACCAGATTGCGGAGCACGTGCTGAGATCCAGTTGGGTGCTGTGGGACATGGTCAAGCTTCCCATGGCCGAACCGGCGGACATACACCTAACGCACCCAATAATCGAGTCGTCGAAGATCGTCCGCCTCATGCTGAAGGTAATCAAGACGGGCCGTATTCCCCGCGGGGAGGATCATAACGTCGGGAACTTGATTCACCTGGCTAAGAAGTACGGCTGTGACCTTGTCGGTGCGATTGCGCGCACGCATTACGTCGACCTCGTCGGGTCGTTTGGGAGCGGGACTTGTGGCAGCCGCTGGGCGCACGTGCCTCTTGACACGCAGCAGAAAACGCTGCGTGCTGTATTCGTCTACGCCGCCAAAGTTAATGACCTCGAACTCGCGACGTCGACTGTGCGCGGATTGTGGAACCTCCAAGGCGTGCTCAAGACGGAACACAAGGATAGTGATAGTTCCAAGGTCGTCGCCCAGTTCGACCTGGCCCACTGGCCAGTCGAGTCGGTCGCTGTCATTCCCACCGCGTACCTGTGCGCCATGATCAAGATTGACAGCATGAGCAGGGTAGAGGACGACTTCAACGCCCCGCTTGGGTTTTGGAACGCGGTCAAGGCTGTCCAGGGTATGCTTGTGCGCTGCATGAGGGCGCTAACTGTTCCAGGTTCCGCAGTGTCTTTGCAGTGCCCACCACTCATGCCTGCCTTGCACTCCTGCGACCCGGAATCGAATGGCGTATGACCGTACCCAACCTCGCTGCAACTCTCTGGCTGGCCAGTGATTGTTTTAGAAGGAGTCCATGCTGTGTACATATTTGGCGATAATCCGACCAAGTGAGCCTGAGAAGCATTGCGGCTGGGCTTCAATGTTTCCAAGGCCTTATCAGGACAAGCAGTCTCGATTGCCAGGATAGATGCGACGCATTCACAGCGCATACTGTAGTTACCCTTCCCCCATGAACTGGTTGTCGACCAGAATGCGCCCGAGCTTTTATGATTAAACACCTCAACATCACAGGACTCAGCTCGCTTTGTTGCTGCAGCTCACACTAAACATTTTTACGTTGGTTTCTGATGGCATGTTGTGTGAATGAAGACAAAGGGAGCAATTATTTAATTACTAATTATTGTCACTTCTCCCCCTCATCAGTCAAGAACAAAGCGCGACACCTCAACAATCACGCGTGCATTTGTTGTCGGATTCTATGACTCTATACCGCAGCTAGAAAACGCTCAGTTTAAGAAGGAAAAGGAAATAAAAAGGATATGCTAGTGGTAATGGAACTGCCTAGGCGCTGGTGGTGTTGCTGTCAGCGGGAGCAGCGGGCGCCTCCATGGACGCGTCCGCGTCGAGGCCCTGCCAGAAGTCCTCCCAGAGGTTGCGCCAGCAGTAGCTGCAGTGACCCCACTGGTTAGCAATGCAGGGACCTGTTGTCAGCTACCTGCCTTGTTGTGGAGACGTACCGCCGACGTTCTCCCCAGAGTCCTTGCTACCCTCGCACGAGTTGCCGTAACCCTCGGGCTTGAACTGAGTGACCAGGTAAATACCGCGGGAGGTGGCCTCGGTGGCAGGGTAGTAGCCAGTGTCGGGGCCCGAGCCGGTCTGGGCAGCGTTGTTGGGCTCGCTGGTGCCCTCCTCGCTGTCGCTGGCCTCGGGGCTGTTGTTGTGGTCGGGCTGGGAGTAGAGGTGCGCGTAGTACGCGGCGCCAGCGCGACGGACAGGGCTAGGGGTCTGAGCCCAGGCGGTAGGGGAGAGGTAAGGAGTTGAAGGCGTGTTGAGCCGGACGGGCGTGGCGGCGGCGGCGGCGTGGCCGCTGTGGGGGATGGCGAGCTGGCTGTCGGCGTCGGTCGCGGGGGTGAGAACCTCAGAAATGCCCTCGGCAAAAGTAGAGGCGCCGTCCACGACGGCCTCGTTCGAGGTCGTCGTGGAGGGCGTGGTCCACTGTTCAGCGGGAGAGCTCATGACTTTCTTGTTGGGTGAAGTTGAAGGTGTTGACAGGAGGCTGATAGGCGTTGGAGGCAGGCGGAGCTGGGGAGTGGGAGTAGGAGTGGTGGGATAGTTTTGGTTGTTGAAGGGGAAGAGAGAGGTTCTGTTGGAAGGAGGAGTAGACGTTATAACTATCTGCCACTGACCGTCGTCGACTTCCCAAATGCCGTCGGTGTCTGAGAAGGGTGATGAGGGAGTGTCCATAAAAGCGGTCAACATTGTAGAAGAGTCAACAACAAGGGTTTCTGTCGAGACGTTATGTACAGACCTGAGAGGCCTGTGAACCTACAACGGGGTGCGAGATGGCAGAGAGTACACAACTCAACTTGTTTTGTCGCACCAAATTTGCAACCGATGTACGCACCATTGCTTTGTGGCCTTGCGTGTCTGTGTGTGTTAATGTGTATGTGTGGTGCGTACGACGGCACATTGTGCCAGGTGTTATCAGTACCGAATCTGCCTTCAGTAGTCGGTCAAATGTAGCTTCAACAGCCACTCGGGGTGTACAATGACGTGGATGGTGACTGATGGTTTGTAGACAAAACGCTGGGGGTATGTTTACGGATCAACGGTCAGAAAAACATTGTGTCGCAACTATGTGGCAGTTGTAAACATCGGGCTCAACAGATCCAGATCAACAAGACTACAATAAAGGACACCAATTACAACGCTATTAGACCACAGCCATTACAGTGCGAAAATACAATTAATTCCTGACAAAGAAGCCGCAGACGTTGACGAAGACGCGCTTGACGAAACGCTCGATGTAACCTGGGCGTTCGGCCATGCGCCTCTTGTGATCCGCTTCCTTCCAAGCTGGGACGGTTAGTCGTGCCTGTTAATCTATCCCAAAGTAGACACTCACCCTCCCAGTCTGTCCTCGGGCGTGAGGGGCCGACGACGTCGGCGCCACAGTAAATACAGGCATTCTCAAAACCGCGCCAACACGGGTCTACTGTTAATGGTTTTAACGTCCAACAAACGTACCACCCGTGTTCTTCCCCCAAGGGTCACCTGTGCACTGACCCGGTGCGACTGGCGGACGCGGGACGACCGACTCGTGGCGTGTGCGGTCGAGGGGAGGGTGGGCTGAGTAGGGGTAGTATTCGTCAACGTAGGAGTCCCGCGACACGAAGGGTGACGCGGATTGCCACGCGTGGCTTACAGAACGTTTACGGTGAAACATGTTTACGGAGTGGACGCATGCTGGTTGAGGGGGTCTCCGGCCTGCTTTTTATGCCTTTCGGTGGCAAGAGATCGACAGAGACTACCCATCTCGAGAGTGACAGTGTCTGTGCGCCCCAACCGATACCGGAAGAAGCACAGCTACCACTCAGCACTGCAAGTCAGTGGATATTCGTCATTAGCAGGGCCGCACGCTGGTTCTTTCTTGGCAAACTGCGCCCGTTGCCGAAATGGGGAACGGGCGCATGCCAGACTGCTTCTCACTTCTGCTGCATGCTATACTGCCGCCTCGGCCTCGACGATTATAAACATGGCCCCAGCAAAACGGTGTGGAGCACTACATACGAATTAGCGGGCAAACACGGGTTGTCCGGCTGCCACTACGGCCGCTAAGGCCATTACGGCTCAAAACACGCTTTGTCGCAATGAAGACAGCGGCCGTCCTTGCCTTTGCAGCAGAAACCTGCTGTCAGCCGTCGACCCCTGATACGTCAGCCTACCATGGCGGTTCACGCCCTCCGCATCGCCAGCACAGATGTAGCTTAGTGGCGGGAGCTGTGGGGCCAGCGTTGACCGGAAGCACGGGACAGCGTTGGTGGTTCGAGGCACGAGGCGCGTGCTGTGACAGGCGCTCCAAGCACGAGGCGTCCGCGAGGCGCTTTTCTCAACAACGACGGCGGGTGACTGTATCATGAAGAGCAGTGCAGTGATGCATTGAGTGAACACTTGCGTGGTTGTATGGCCGGTAGAACGTGCTGTGCGTGCATAGGTATCGTACGGTGTGAGAACATGTGATGGCCACTGTGGGGAATGCAGCGTGAGGTGTGTGCGCTGGACAGCATCAGAACCATCATTGATGTGTGTGCTTCAACACAACGTTGCGGACTTGGCTCAATCTCCACTTGATCGGCATCCCACAGCGTCACTACTGTATTGCGGTATTTGTCGTGCGTAAAGCCACAAAGATAACGAACGGAGGTTAACAAGCACAGCACAGGGTAACAGCGCACTGGCCTGCACTGAAATCTGAGCCGATTCGTTATCTCGGCAACAGTAGTACTCTAGCTCTCGCAGAAGCTCCGTTTTCCATTCCACAACTACAACAAATGTAAACGCTATCCAGACTGCCACGACTGTACTATAACCAACTTGTAATGCCCCCCTCTCCCCTCCACTCGTTAACCCACAACGCAGTCTTCTTCAATACTACCAGTTGATGACCTTGCGGTAGTATGGCGCACCGCGCCGCCGCATGCCCTTGCCGTACTTGAGGATCAGGAAGTGGGAGAGGTTGACCGCCGTGGCGATGCACGCCGCACTGATACCGTAGTTCCGGAATCCCCAGTCAAAGGCCCATGGAGTGATGGCGTAGTTGAATGCAAAGGTGATGACCATGGCCATGACGATGATGCTCTGCACGTACGGCGCGCAGTCCTGGACCTCTGCCTGGGGTCCGTTCTCGTTATCGGGGCGAATCTCGTGGAACGAGTCGAAGGCGTACGTCAGAGAGAGCAGGGTGGCGAGCGGACCCGAGACTGTGAGGACAAACTCTCCGGCAACAAAGACCATCCAGTGCGCGCTGAAGTATGGCCCGAGGCCAATCATGAGCAGGCCGAATGGCGCGAGGACGGTCGGGATGATCATGAGCTTGATCTTGTGCTCGGCCTCGGACACGCCGTAGTTCGCCTTGGCCTGGCGCGCAGTGAACCAGTCGACGAGCAAGCCTCCGCAGATTGCACCGGGGACGATGGCGATGAAAGGCGAGAGGAACGTGAGGCCCACCGAGTTGGGCTGAAGGTTGTATGGCTCGGCGGAAAGCACTCCGCTCGCCAGGGCAACCATCTGGTTGTAGAAGACTTGATACAGTGCAAAGATGAGGCCGCACCAGAGGATGACGGGAAGGCGAAGCATGGCAAGAGGGAAGAGCATGCCACGCCACATCAGGCCCTTTGCGTTACGAGAAATGGTGAACATACGCCATGGGCGGGGTCCACGCCACGGAGATACGATGCGGTCGTAGCTGTGTACGGCGCGCTCGTCCTCGGGAGGGTACACCTCCTTGGTGTCGTCGACGTGGGATACGCCGCCCTTGGAGTCGATGTCGGGCGCGGGCTGCACGGTCGTCGTTGCGACATTCTTGTCGTCGCCCACCTGGTTTTGCACGTCCGTGGCCGTAACAACACGCGCGACCTTGCGGTCAAAGGTCGTCTCCTCGTGGAAGATGAAGAGGAAGACAGCCACAATGAGGCAGAAGCCGCCGGCAAAGTACGGCGGTGCGTGCCACCCGAGGCCTGTGTAGATGTATCCTGCCAGAATTGGGGCAAGGATGGCACCACCGTAGGTCGCTGCGACGTAAATGCCAAGCGGAGCTCCACGCTCGTGGTAGAAGAACTGCCGGTCAGATACTGTGGGAAGCTGTGGAGCTTACCGTGTCGGTAAGGCACAACTCGGGCAAAACAAAGAGTGGGCTTGCCATAAAGCCGAAGAAGATGTTGGCGCCGTACCACTCGCCCACCGACTTGACGTGCGTGACCCAGAAAGTGTAGCCGGCCGCACCGATGATGGAGACAATCATCACTGGGCGCTTGCCAATGGCGAGGGCGAGGGGCTGGGTGAAGAGCTGGAAGATACCCATGCACAGGTACGCGTAGCCGATTCCCGAGTTGATGTCGTTGAGGTCCATTCCAGTGGCCTCGGAGAAGGGTGCATAGATGGCGGACAGTGCGCCCGAGCAGAAACACAGGCCGAGAATAAAGCTGCAGGTTAGCGTGTATTGCTGGCTTGACACGTACAGCGTCACACATGCCAGTTGAAGGTACTTGCGCGGCTGCGACCAGTTGAGAGGGTCCTCGGGGTCGGCGCTCGGCGTCGGCACGAGCGTAAAGTTCTTGGAGCCTACGACCTCGCCGCGCTCGTCAAAGATGCGCGTCGTGCCGGGCACATCAAACTCTGTGTCGTTGGTCATGGCGCACAGGAGGGGGTGAGAAGCCACTTATCGACAACACCATACGCTTTTATGATACTTGCTTGTCTCCATGGTGTCATGCTCCCCAATCTGAATGCCTCACACGTACACATGACGGATAGGTGAAGGCGTCGCTTCCAGTCGCATACGTTTTAGATTGCAACCCGCTCGGTCCAACCAGTGCCTGCTGCACCTCCCGCCTATCTTCAAGTGGGTCTGGTCTGTGGTACGAACCTGGCACAGAGCCCAGAGATCCGGTTGATCCTTTATCCCATGGCGGTTTGGGGGCGAGAGGAGAGAGCGCCATCGTGTTCCTGATGACCTTATGGGGTCGGCGGACGCCCAAAAAGGCGCACGGGTGGGCTTCGACAGGGTCCAGTGTTGCGAAAGTGGGTAAACCTATTGAAACCGAGCTCACTCTGCTCGCCATGCCCGGTTACAACCGCCATCTAGCTTAGGCTGATGTGCAGCTCTGGACTGCGAGGAGCCGAGCGATCCTTTGGCCGGTGCGACCACGGCATTCCCAGCACCGAGGTAGGCGACAAGCGGGGGAGGCTAACATACTACTGGTGTGGGGCCGCGACGGATCACATGGGGCCCACCAAAAGCGTGAGCCACAGTCGCAAAGCATGATCGGTGTGGGGCCTCATAGCTTCGCGTGGATAAACGGAGTATTACAGGCGTCTAGCTGGCTAGTTAGCACGTAATTTGTACTGAGTGAACCTCAAAACACCTGCATCGCGCTGAGACATTCCACAAGATTGACCGCGTTTTTTGATAGCCGAGGCAGATGTGGAACGTTGGCATGACAACAAAAGCGCGCAATCCGTTTGACGTCTCCTAGTGACTCACCCCACATTTCACAGTTGGTACCACTTTGGCATGGCGACCCGCGTCTTCAAAAACGGGCGCATCTTCACGTCAGCTCGCGGCGACGACACGCTGCACGAGGCGATCGTAACAAAAGGTGACAGGGTGGTGTATGTGGGCACAAACAAAGGCGCTAAAGATGCCGCTGGGGTAAGGAACTTGGCGTTTCATGACGACCAGTTGACATTCCGCAGGATCAGCCCGAGGTAGTGGACCTCGAGGGCAAGGTCGTTGTCCCAGGTATTCTCGACGGGCACGTCCACACGCTCCAGTTCGGGCAGTACCTGACCCGCTTCAACTGCCTGCAAAAGTCGGCGGCAGAGGTACAGGAGTTGGTGCGGGAACGCAAGCGCGAGCAACCCGACGCCAAGTTCCTCCTCGGCGCCTCGTTTCTTTTCGACGCACTGGGCGTTCCGCCCACGCGTCAGGTGCTGGACGAGGCCGAGGCGGCGATACCAGTGTTTATCGACTCGAGCGACCTGCACACATGCTGGACAAACACGGCAGGCCTCGAGGCGCTCGGCGTCACGCGGGACACTCCTAACCCCGCCGGCGGTGAGATTGAGCGCGATGCCAACGGCGACGCAACCGGCCTCCTAAAGGAGACGGCGTTCCACAATCTCGTGTGGCCGTTCCTCGCCGAGCGGACGAGCAAGGAGGAACGAAAAGCGTCCCTCAAGACGTCGTTTGACGGATTCATCTCCACGGGCGTTACTGGCGGCGTGGACATGGCGATGATGGACGACTCGCTCGAGGCCCTTGAAGAGATGTACGACGAGTATGGCGGCAAGCTCCCCATCCGGCTCAGTTGCCACTATCTCATGCATCCAGAGGGCGACCACGAAGCGCAGGTCAAGCGCGCTGCCGAGCTACGAGACAAGCTCAAGGACAAGGCGCCGTGGCTGCGCATTGTGGGCATCAAGATCATTTCTGACGGAGTAGTCGACTCTTGTACCGCCTACATGAAGAAGCCCTTTGCAAACGGCGCGCACCCTGGCCCGATCTGGCCAGCCGAGGACCTTAAGAATGTCGTCGTCCTCGCCGACTCGCTCGACCTGCAGGTCGCGTGCCATGCAATTGGCGATGCGGCCAGCGAACAGGCACTTGACGCGTTTGAGGCGGCGCAGGAGGCTAACGGCCCTAAAGAACGCCGACACCGCATGGAACATCTTGAGAGCATCACGTCTGAGTCGATCCGGCGCATGACCAAGCACGGCGTCGTTGCATCGCTTCAGCCGCTACACGCCGACCCACTGCTGCAAACCAACTGGCGCAAGATGCTGGGCTTTGATGAGCGCATCGACCGTGCTTTCCCCTGGAACGAGTTCCAGGAGGCAGGCACGCTTATCGCGTTTGGCACAGACACGCCCGTGTCTCCTCACCACCCCTTCCCCAACCTCTACACAGCCACCACGCGGCGTTCCATAATCGACCCCAAGATGCCTCCACCCACGGACCCGCGTCTCATTGCCCTCGAGAAGTTCTCGTTTCCCCTAGAGGTCAGCATCAGGCACTACACGCGGGGCACTGCGTACTCTATCAAGCAAGAAGATGTCTACGGATCGCTCGAGCCGGGCAAGAGCGCAGACTTTGCGATAATTGCCATCGATCCCTTCCGTGACGGTCTAGAGAGTCTCCGCGAGGCACAGAACGCGGTCGAGGAAACGTGGATCGGTGGTGAGCGTGTTTGGAAGCGGGAGTAAGCGTCTACCAGCAAACTGTAACGAGCAGAAGAGCTCATGCAATTTCTGTACCAATATTAAAAATACATACAGTAGAAGTCAAGTCGTCGTAGCGGTTCATTTGCGCTCCCTCTCAAGCTCGTCATATATAAGCAGTGTCCACTGGCGCAGCTTTTGCTCGCCTCGGTATACCACAAAACACTGTTCACTTCCCGTACGCCTCGTCAACTTTGCGTTCCCACTTGAGCTTTGCAGCCCATTCGGGGTTGTATCCGGGTGGGACTCTCTCGACGTGTTCGTCGTCTTCTCTTGGAACAGCACTAGGGCCCGCCACTTGGCTCATGTTGGCGTCCATGGGTACTCCCGTCGGTGGCGCTTTGCGAGGTATGCGATGGGCGGATTCACGGCGCTGGCCAGAGGTGGCGGACGTCGACCGCTGAAGGCCCCCCGTTGTACCTTGGGCCTCACCTGCCCCGCTAATCTGGTTCGCACTGTATCCCATGAGCGGCGCCGTCGTCACCGTCGAGTCAGCTGACGGCGTCTCGATGGCTTGTGGTTTGTCGCCATTAGCGTCACTGTCAATGTCGAAGGGCCGAGATGTTCGGTTGTACTGTGCCCTTTTCTCCCGTTTGCGGCGCCACAGGAGATATACCGCTGCACCAGCTATTAGAAGCGCGGCGACACCGCCAATCTACTGTCAGAGGCATCTCAAACTCAAAACTCACAACGCCACCGGCAACGGCCCCCGCATTCGCCTTGCTCTTGCCTTTGGTCTCCGTCGTGGCCGTGGGGCTCAGATCGCTGGTGGCGTCCGGCTCGGTCGAATTCTGAGCGCTTTGAAAGTCAGTTTGTGGTTTATTAAGAGTCGACCTACTCCGCCGAGTAGAATATGATGTACTCGATGCCGACCCCTAGCCCTGGTGAATTGACCGAAGCTCCCATAGTCAAATTATAGGTTTGGGCTGGATCCAGGTGGGCGTAGTGCACGAGCGTCTCTCCTTGGCTTACCGTGCTGTTAAGGTCGACCCCAATAAATCCGTCTAAACTGACGACCTGTCCTTTGGGAGACCACCTCTCAGCAGGGGTCCAGAAACACCCCAGGTGACCGTACTGCGGCCCAATGTCGCCGTAGACCATCGCGAAAGATGTCCGAGGTGGAACGGGAACGATTACCTGGTCCATCCCGTGAAACGACTCAGCTCTGGAGGCGTTTCCTGTCAATGTCAGGTGTCTATCATACAAAGGTCACCCACCCGTACCGGAGACCTTCCATTCGTGAGTTTGAAACGCGAAGCCTCCTGGCCCACCCCACACAAGGTCGGGATTGAGCTGCCCGTCGCGGACAAACGGAACAATGGTCTTTGGTACATTCTTGAGCGAGTCGCTGTTATCAGACACAGTGGACCGCAGACGGTGGGGTAGACTCACGCGTCCGTCTCTATCGCCGACTTGATGACAATTTTCTGGTACAACGTTGGTGTGAACGGCGGCCCATTGGTGTTAATGTGACCGCGTCCAAATTCAACCAGCCAGGAGCTGTCGAGGACTGGGCCGTCGGGGTTGATCGTGGACACATGAGTCGTCTGCGGCGGTGGTGCTGTGGCCGGTCCAATGACATGTGCGTAGACGTCTGCCCACCATCCAACATAACTGCCATATATGTAGCCATTTGAGGTTGTGCGACGCGCCGTGTCCTCGTCGACTATGGTAAGGTCAAAGTCGCCTGACCATGTAAACAGCGGCGTCGACGCCGGCAGCGTGATGGTTATGTTGAGGTTTGGCACAGACGTCTTTGAGCCCATCGTGTTGGCCAATGGGAAGAATCGCAACGCTTCCGCTGCAGTCCAAACTTATGACTGCATCGTAATTTTCCATATATATCGAGGTATGTACTGTACTGTACAGCCTGGCGAAGTGTACCTGTTGTAGGCTGTGCCGAACGACGTTCGCATTTACGCAGCCATCTCTTGACTGCCCGCGTGACTCACGATGGTTCACTTTGGGAAAGTCAAACTCGGAAGCGAGTAGGCACAATGAACAAGCTCAACACGCATAATCTGCAGCAAATGTTGCTCAGGCCGGAATGACGACGCCCCTCCCTCCGATAATTGACCGCGGAATGGACAAGCGGTCGGAGGCAGTGCTGAGGCTGGCTTTTGCGATTGAACTCGCCTGTGGATATGCTTGTAGCCACCTTGTGACTTGTTATAATGTCCGGCCGTGGGCGCCCGAAAGAAACGACGTACAGCGACGCCCCAAGACCATGGTCTGTCCTTCTTTTGCTACATTGTGGGTGGCCTTGGCGGTTGTAGTCGCGCAGGCGGCCGACAGCACCCGCCCCATGGGCAAGTGGAATCCCAACATTAAAGTGAACTTGACGTTCCCCGCGCACTCTGCTGCATTGGCCTGGGACGATTTCCCCACATACTGGGATTGGAACACGTCCTTCTCCGAGTCAAGCTGGTCGACATACGAGCCTGGTCTACTTGGGATGGGGGTCAGCCAGCGGGTGTCCCAAAAGAAACCGTTACGAGACGACGGCGGACGGCTGTTCTCGGGGGTGAGGTTCAACGGCGTCCTGTCAGGCGCCTGGGTTTACGGGCGCAGCCTCGGCCCACCAGCAAGCGAGCAGAATATAACAGCACGCATAGACGGCGTATCATCACCTGTGAACCCACCAGGGCCTGTCATTGCCGCATTGGCTGACGTGCCGTTCACCCAGCATTGGGTGCAGCTGAGTGTCTTGGGAGGCGTCGGAGCTGTCGTTGCCATCGACCAAGTCGTCGTCGAGACTGGGTTCCAATCTTCAGCGTGGGTGCCAGAGCCTTGTGTGTTGCTCATAAAAGGTCCTCCTTTGACGACGTAAACACAACAGTTGTCCCTTTTGCTGTGGACTCGAGCAACGGCAAAGTTCTCAACCCCGACATGAAGTGGAACACTTTGAACGCAAACGGATCCTATAGTTGGGAAGTTGTGGAAAGCATGGGAGGAGTAGGCAAGTAGCCAACGATGGGCGGTACTGACATTTCCAAGGTGGCCAACCGCCAGTGAAAACTGCAATTGTTCAAGGCTGCGCCGTTTCCGACCTTGTGACAGTTTACGTGCCACCAAACACCTCCATGGCTGTGCTTAATGCGACTATTGCACCAGAAGGAGCGACTCTGAACCTCGTATGGCAACCGAAAACGCCGTTTGGGGCAGGCTCACCCGGCAGTCTGCACAACTCCTGGGTCCGAGTTAATGAAATGGTCAATTACGCCATTCTAGACCCACAAGAAATCTACTCGCTCAGTATCAGGATGTGGCAGGAGATGGAGGCGAGTGGGTCTGAATGCGCTCGTCTCAATTCAATGACCTTCTACTCGGCTGGGTCGTTAGTACAGTAGCTTTGGCTGTGCTTGCTGACGGCAAGGCCCAACTCCACAGACAGTGTCGCAGAGGACACAGCTTCATCTGGCTCAAGCAATAACACCTCCCACAAACGCACCAACATTAGTGCCATTGTTGGGGGTGTGGTAGGTCGTCGACCTTGACCAGAGCCGCTGACGCTAAAGGTTGGAGGAGTGTTGGGCGCGGCGCTTCTGGTGGCGATGACCTGGTACCTCGCGACTCGTCATTCTCGCCGACCCAAGCGAGTGTAAGTGAACAATGCGAGACCACACTGACAACATTTAGCGAGCCCGATACCTTTGAAATTGAAGGGTTTGACGAGGATGTCTACAGTGCCGCCGTGGACCCATACCCTGCCCAGTCGAGGATTACGTCCAAGGAGGATTACGAAGGGTATAGCAACCAGCAGCTTAATACGCCAATGTAAGTGGACGTGTTGGTAAGCGTCGCTGACGCCAGACTCGCGCACGATGACCCCCTACCGGAGAAGCAGCCAATTGTTCCGCTACATCAACCTCCTAACCGTCCTGGCTCTGGTCCACCGCCACCATTGCGGCGAGCCCCGCGAGCCGTGGTGTACGAAGAGGACGGGGGGGCTTATGTTCCCCAAACGTCTGGTTCCGGGCGCTACACAGCTTTGCCTACCATGAGCGGTGCTTCTGACAGTGTTTCGCCAAGTCGCGGGCCATAGAGTAGCGGCCCTTCACCGATAGGAGAGACATTCCGGTGACCTGTTAGCGTACCAAAGCGTGAGGTCGTCAGGCGTTCATTGAAGCCCTTAATAATCACATTACACCGTTTGTTGCACAGTATCAATCATTAAATATGTTTATAAATGCATTAGGTTACGCCGACCAGAGACAATGTGCCCAACAGCCGACACCAATAAACGCTTGCTTTGTATTGATATGGTCCCTCGGAGATTTCAGTGCAAGCATGTTCCAGAGATAAGGCGCACATCACAGGGCATTGTTGGAATGTCGGACAGGTTCGGGGCCGCACTAGTAGCCGCGGTATTACAACCTGGGCAGATAACTGAGGACTAAACAGTACGCCACGTCTGTAGCAAGGAGGGACGGAGTGGCGTATTGTTGATGCCTGGCTTGTTGGCATTCTAATGGCGCTCGATCAGTCAGGCCTCCTGCTCAACGCCGCATGAGTGTGATTATGAGAAAGATGTAAGGTCCCAGCTGCAGTTAGAAGCGTTGCAATCACGTGTGTCGTGGACAAAGGGCTCGTCGACGTTGACCAATTGTTCATGCTGCTTCATGGAGCCCCCCCTGTGCAGATTACCATGAGGCAACTGCCACGACCGCTTCAGGTCCCATCAGGTGGCCCCCATCCACACCCGCTCGCACCGCACTTCCATGCGTTTGCACCCACTCACTGAGCGGTGCCTGACGATCACGTCCTGACAGGCTTTGTCAAGCCCAGAGCTTCGTTATCATATCACCCCCTCGCACCCATCTCACGCGCTTTGCACCCATCACTTGGCACCTTCGCACCTTTCGTCAACTCTTCGCCCTCATCGATATGCTTGTCCTCGCCATCATGCACGGCCTCGAAGCTATCGATCCACTTCGTTGCAAGGTTATAAAGTGGGCGGCCTTGGAGGCTCTCAAGCCCTTCTAACAACCACCAAAGCAACTCAAAGCCTCCACGCTAGCAAACCAACCTCATCGCAACCCAAACCAACCAACAGCCCATACGCAATGGTTCGTGCTATCAAGTACCGCAACGTGATCCCAGTCCTTCACGATAACAACTGGAAACTCACCCGAACCTCAGGCTCGCACGAGGTTTGGAAGCGGCCAGAAGGAAGCACCTTCGTCATTGCCGCGCACGACTCAACAATCAGCCCCTACATCATGGCCAAGCTCATGAAAGAGCTCGAAAAGTACCCGCAAGATTGGAAGATGTAGTTTCGTCAGCGGACCCATCTTATAACTACTATCTCGGTGTTCAAGTTCTTGTATCATTGCCATGAATGTGCATTAGACGCGATCTGCCTGACCTGTGATGCTGTCGGAGATGGCCGAGTGTCTGTTTGGTTCGGCCGCGGACTTGGCTTTAATCGGCCTACGCCGCCCGGCGTCTTCGGTTATTAAAAACCGAGCATTCCGTTGTCCCCCATTTGTTTCGTTGACTTCTCAGAGACTGATGACCAAGTATCCTTTATTGTCTTCACATGCTTCACGCACCATGATTGCTCCAACTCTGCGACTACCCTCCGTCACGGCCGCTGGGCGGGTCAGCACAGTCGCGCGGCACCTCTCGTCCGCCTCTGCGGCGATGACCCAGGTCCCCCGTGATGTCCAGCGTCTAACAGTGTTCGGCGCGGGAAGCATGGGCAGCGGTATCGTCCAGATCGCGGCTCAGGCGGGCATCAAGGTGACAATGACGGATGTGAAGGAGGATGCTCTCAAGTGGGTATCCGAGTGCTCATTGTGAGGTTGCCTGCTGACGACAGGCGCGGGCTCGGTGTTATCGAGAAGTCGCTGGCGCGCGTCGCGAAGAAAAGCAGCCCTGACGACGTGGATGGATTTGTTAAGCGGGCTCTGGCCAACATCGAGACAACTACAGACGGGTAGGTAGAGGCTCAGAGTCTCACGACATTTGTAGGGGCCTGCTATGAAGTGCATAGAAGGGCAAGCTGATGTGCAGGGAGAAGGCCGTCGCGGACGTCGACTTGGTCATTGAGGCCGTCGTCGAGAACCTCAAGCTCAAGCAGGACCTGTTTGCGCGCCTTGACAAGGCTGCCAGGTTTGTTTTGGCCGATTTTCTCTGGGCAGGCAAGCTAATAGCAGACCCGACACTGTCTTCGCTAGCAACACATCCAGTCTTCTGGTGCAGGACATTGCACAGACGTGTACGCCCGAGAGGCAAGCGAGGTGAGACAGGCGGTCAACGTCTCTCCACTACCAGCTGTTAACCACACCTCTAGGTTTGGGGGCCTGCACTTCTTCAACCCCGTGCCGGTGATGAAGCTCGTCGAGGTCGTCAGGACACCGCAGACCTCGACGGAGACCTACGACCTTCTTCTGCGCTTCTGCGAGCAGGTCGGCAAGGTCTCCGTCAAGGCCAAGGACGTGCCCGGGTTCATTGTAAACCGCCTCTTGGTGCCCTACAAGCGTAGGCAGCTGGCGGGAGGCAATGTTAGCTGACTCACAGTTGAGGCGGTGCGGATGCTGGAACGCGGCGATGCAAGCGCTGAGGATATCGACACGGCCATGAAGCTGGGTGCGGGGTATCGTGAGTGTTTGTGCGAGTGCTCTGGTTAACGGCAGCGATGGGCGTAAGCTTCAATGAGAAAGTCCCAAAGCTGACCTTCAGCCGTTTGAACTCTTCGACTATGTCGGGAATGGTGAGCTCTCGCGTTTTTGATCTCAAAGCTGACGCCAGACGTGACAGAGTTCATCTCGCAGGGCTGGGTCGAGTATGCCGACCGCGGGCTGCTGCCGCGTGAACTGACCGCACCCGTGCCGCTCCTCACCAAGATGGTCAAGGAAGGCAAGCTTGGCCGCAAATCGGGCAAGGGGTTCTACGATGTACGCTTCGTTGGTGACGAAACAACGGCTGACAGCAGTACACGGATCCTAGCAAACCTAAAAAGGGTTAGAACTGGCGTGGCAGACAAATCTCAAGACAGACCCAATGCATGTATACATTATATAGCCGGCTTGGCACCGGGCAGCTTCCAATGTGCACGGCTATTAATGGCGTAACCTAGAATTTGCGTAATGGTAATCCAAGTGGCCGTGTGTCCATGTGCCGCACCCCTTACCCCTGTCATGTCTGTCACCAGACCTCGGCCCGTTCACCGAGTTCGGTCCGCGTTCGGCCTCCCGCGCGCGATTCACTTTGCACTACATCTTGGAGTCATAACCATGCGCATGAAGCGATGCCCGAGCCCAATACATCGTCTTATACTTCTTCACCTTCGTCTCCTGTACCGGACCGGAGTGCGCGCTCGCGTTCTGCCGGTCGTTAACAGGTAGCTATGGAGGCCACTCCACAACGGCCTGGCGGCCCACCAAGTGCCCCACCAAACCCCGCAAACAATACGGGGGAAAGCGCAGCCCCATCCACATCCACCATCGAACCCAATCCTCAGCCCCCAGATCCCCCAGAACAGACGCATCTGGGGTCAGTCGGGGATGCGGTGCCCCAGCCCTTGACGGCGCGCGAGGCGCCGGCGCCAGCGAGCGAGGACACCTTCCACCCACACCACTACATCTTTAAACGCCTCCGGCGCGACGTCCCCGCACCATCACGCAAGCGGCTATGGCTCATCACGTAGGTCTCATGGCCTGCCGAGCTGACTGCAGGTCTGCGTTGTGTATGAGCATGACGCTGTGTGGCTGGAACGACGGCAGTGTCGGACCACTGATTCCAAGCCTGCAGGAGTACTACAAAGTGAGTGACGAAGACAGCACCGTTAAGCGCATAACTGACGCCAGATCAACTATCTGATCAGTGGGAAAACCCTCACAGCTTGTGCTTACCCAGTGTCGCTGCTGTTTGTGATGATGTTCGTCGGTGCCCTAGCTGGCGGTCTCGGCAACGTGTGGATCACAGACCGGATCGGGTTTGGCTACGTGCGACTTGCTGGCGGCGGGTTCCTGACGACTTCAGACTTCAGTTATGGCTGCCTTCGTCGTGGCTGTTGCTTATGCCATTGCAGGCTCGGGCGGGCCCTACCCACTCTTCCTGATTGCCTACGTACTTAACGGTTTCGCGGGGGCGCTGCAGGTGAAGCCACCAAGGAAAAGGAATTGCTGACAGTAGGACGCGCAGATCAACAACATCACGACCCGGCTGCCCAATGCCGACTTTAAAATGTCCATCGTACAAGCCTCGTTCTCTCTCGGCGGGACTATTGCCCCTTTCATCTCCACGGCGTTCGCGGCGCACGTCAAGGCCGCGTACCGCTACTTCTTTGTTGCCATGGCCGTCGCGCTTTTCACGGCCGCCCTAATGCTTGTTGCGTTTGAGGGTAAGACGGAGGAACAGCTGGTGGGCAAGCTGCCGAAGGACGGGGCAAAAGAGGAGGATATGGAGATGGGGACATCAGCCGACGAGAAAGGAGATGTTCGCGTCTTGGATGCCAGCAGACCCGGGGTCAAGTCGCTTTCTACAACTTCCCCCGAACTAGACGCTTCCGCGTCGCGGATAACAGCCCCCGAGCCCAAGGTCGTGCCAACAGAGGCCGTGTTGCCCCCTGCGGACGCTGGAAGGATTGGCCCAGATTCCAGTGGGGCGAAAATGATGCGAATCTTTACCACCCCAGCCGCGTGGGCGCTCATTGTCTGGGCATTCCTCTACGTGAGTGACGATTTCTGGTATCAGCCCTGCTGACAAAGCGCAGGTCGGCGTAGAGGTGGCAATTTCGGGCTGGCTGACCACGTTTCTGCGAGTAGAGCGCGGTGGGTCGGCCTCGGCGGGCTACGCGGTAACAGGGTTCTGGGGCGGCATGTCGGTGGGGCGCCTTGTGCTGATCCCTATCACGCGTATCATCGGCTACCAAGTGTCGATTTACTTCTGGTTCGTCACATGCAAGCAGAAATCACCGAGACGAGGCACGCGCTGACGTCGATCTGCAGTGCTGCCGTCGCCCTTGCCCTCGAGCTGGTCATTTGGTTCACGCACTCTCTCGTGGGTAACGGAATATGCTATGCCTTTGTCGGCTTTTTCCTGGGGCCAATCTACCCGAACGCGCTCATGGTCCTCAGCGAGATCCTCGATGACGACCTGCGTGTTGGCGTCATGGGCCTCATGGGGAGTATGGGTGGTGCTGGCGCAGCGGCCATTCCCTTGTAAGTTGGGACACATGTCCCCCGCTGACCACAGCATGACGGGCGGCATTTCCGACAAGGTGAGGCTCTCTGTCGTCTCTACTGACCACAGTATGGTATCTGGACGATTCAGCCCATTGCCGTGTCGATGATTGCGGCGTTCACGGGCATATGGCTATTTGTGCCACGGAAGCGCATTGCCTCCAAGCGGCGGCCAAAGGCACAGTGAGGGGCCGCGCTTTGTGGCTCCGTGGAACAACCGAACAATGGACCTCTGTCGTGGTGTATCAAGCTGCGCCCTCTCTCCTGTAAATGGTGACCCAGCAAATGTACCTCATACCAGGACTGCACATAGGCGCGCAAGGGCTGTGACCGCCCTCGGAATCGTTCACGGCCTGGTTGTAATGGGGTCTGGGCAAGGTACCAAGTAGCGTGTTCAACGGCGAACATAGTCAGCCGAGATGTTGGGAGGCGCCGACAGTTAGAGATCCAGTAGTAAAGCTCTAGCTCTCAAGCTGCGACGTTGTCGAGGCACACGTGATCAAGCCCCAACGTGTAGTCTTTTCTTTGCACCAAGGAGGATTAGCTTGGTTATGACCACCACGTAAACAGTGACGTTTAGTATGGATGTTCGACGTGGTCCACCTCCACCCGCGCTCATTGCGATCATGTGATGCTAGACAACTACCGCTTGGGTCGCTGTTACTCCGTCACGATCAGTTAGACGCTGCTCTTTCCATGATCCGCCACCAGGGATCATACACTGCGCCACGGAGCAGCCACATTGCTTTGACGATACACCGAGCGCCCCACAGGCGGCATCCGCAGTCGTACAGCGGTCCCCTTCCGTTGCCTCTCCCAGACCTAACGGAGGATCACCTTATCAGCCATACGTTCTCACCTCACGCAGCTGTACAGGCATGGCCGCTGCACCTCGTGCACCGCCCGCGGCATCACCCATTGTTTTGAGTGACAGTGACAGCGACGAGTCGAGCACGCCCGTGACGCCTCGGCCGCGGGCGCAGAGCAGCGAGGAGCCCCGGACGCGTCCCGCGCCTAGGAAGAGCGCACTGAAATCCACCGACTTGACGCGGTATGTTTTCCGTCCATCCATGCTCCCGGTAGACTAATAGTAGTAAAATAGTGACGCCAAAGAAAGAGCCACGGGACGGCAAGCTCCGTGTCGACGGCGCGGTACCGCCCCGCCCGCGCAAGTACCGGCGCCGAGGCGGGTTCTACCACTACAGCGGCAAACACCTTCCAGACGCTGCAGCGTACGAGGACCAGCACGCGACGCGCGCCGCCGAGAGGATGGGCGTACGAGACGTCGATCCCGCAGACGACGAGTACCAGCCTCCATGGATGCCGCGGACGCCGCGCACGCCACGCACGCGCGGACGACACCGCAAGATGGTGCTGTATCCTAGTGACGAAGAGTACGACGACGAGCGAGTGATGCGCCGTTCCCGCAGGCAGGCGAGTCGTGCGCAGCCTGAGCGACGCAGGAGCGCCCGTATTGACCAAAGTGGCCTGCCTACTCCTGAGCGTGAGTTGACTGCTGGCCATGAAGCTCCCACCACCACGGCAGGGCTGATGGTAGATCACTCTCGTTCTCGTTCGCGCTCGCTCTCGCCTGTGAAGAATCGTGTTCCCTCCACGCGTGATCTACCGCCAACGCTCGACCTCGAGTCGACGCTCGGCGCGCCCCTCGAACTGCCGGATGACGCAGACGCGTACGAGACGGCCAGCGAGCACTCTAACCATGACACGCACACACGCCAGCTTCTTGACTGTGTTCTCGTACCTGCAGATGGCGAGGCGCGTCTCCGGGTCCTGGAGGCTGCCGTTAAGCTTCTGCAGCAGGAGAACATCCAACTTCGCGGGAGGGTGCAAGAACTAGCGACGCGGCGCTGACGCCTCGTCTGTTGTGGGCTCGCTCTCCCAGGAACCAAATCAAAACGGCTGTATCTCAGACTGTACGTTCATATCTCGTTTTGACTCTCCTTGTGACCGGCTGATTATGTACACTATGCGGCGGCAGGGCTGTTATTGATGGTCCGCGCGCGACCGTCGGCTGATGTTAACCCCCTTGACCATGTCACACTCACGGAGGTAGCTTGTGACGAGGTACCTGTCAATCGCCTTCCACACCGCCACGAGGGTGAAGTACGGGTGTCGGCGTTCGGCAAGGAAGCCGTCGCCGCCGTGCCAGCTGTGCACAAAGTCTGCCTTGTCCGCTAGAAGGTTTCGCAGCGAGTCGAGGGTCTCGTGCAGCTCGTACATCTTCTGTTTGTCGCCCTGTAACGTAAGGCATGCGGTTGATGGAAGGGTACACTTACAGAGGCTATTTGGCGGCGCAGGTCTAGTGAGCGCTTAAAGATTGCGTACGTCCGTCGCGACCACTGTACCGCCTCGACAGCCGTCTCGACGTCGGCGTAGCGCGGGTCTAAGGGTACGTAGAACGCACGGTGCATCTGGCGTCAACATTTCTAGGGCGGGCCCACTTACAATGTTTGCTGGTGTCAGAAATGATCTGGCGTCAAGCAAACCGTTCGCAGGTGGATGCTCGGCCAAGTACTCTGGACGCTCCCATGGATGCACGAGTCGCTCTGGGCTCCGTGGCCACAACGACCGTCGCGTGGGCGATAGTTCGGCGCCGTTACCCTCTTCAGGCTGCTGTTTGTCTCTCATGTGGAACTGACGTTGACGCGCGGCCATTCAGAGTGGCGGCTGATCCTGCAGCGTGCAGAATATATGGTGCTCGCCATCGCGGTAGCGGCGCCGTGTACGCGTGTGCGTGTGATGACTGCACTCAACGGGCAGACCATTGTTCACTCGGGTGTGTGGACGTACGCACACACAGGGGGTGCCAGGTCCACTGATGGCGTACGCGAGCATTGTCTCCTCTCGCCCTCCTGATGCCTGTCCGCAACTCTACACTAGCTTTAGTTGATTGGCCGGGTGACTACCCGCAACATGAGCTGCGCTTTGTTGTGCCAAGTTGCTCCAGACCTTGCTCGCAATCCTGGGTGCCCACCGTTCTCAAAATGTAGAGCCTGCTCCCCAGCCTTTGCCCTGCTACTCACATACCCATCAGTGACCACCAACAGCTACGCAAGTCCATTTCGACCAACCCCACAAGGATGAACTATGAGTACATTGTCCCAGTCTAAGAATGTTCTATGTTCTACAGAAACGAGCCGAGAGATTAACCAACACTTATGGGCACTTGAATGCGCCGTTGCTGTTGCCCACACAGGTGTCTGGCTCCGTCAGTGACGTCCTCTCACATTCTTCACGCATAAAGACTTACTCAGGTCGAGGGTGTAGGGAAGCTTTACGACAAGACCGCAGTTGCACTTGAGTGTGGTGCCGGTGAGGGTGCAGCCATTGCAGAGGCTGTTTTGGAAGGCGCCGCCACTTGCGCAGTTCAGGCCGATAGAGTAACCACTGGTATATTAGTGACAGGCTCTGGAGGGGTAACGCACATGCACGTGTTGAGAGCGAGCGTGGTGGGGACGTAGTCCTCGACCTGGTTCTTGCAGTTGGCCTTGAGGATGGGGTTGGTCGGGGTCGTGTAGTCAAGCTTGATGGACGTGCAGGTTCGTCCAAAGTTCTGGCCCTTGGAACTGACAGTCAGTGACTGGCTGCGGCTGCGGTGGCCAACTCACGGGATAACAGTGGGCTTTGCCGAGGGGTTGGCACGCTTCACCTTTGTGCCCCGTTTCTTAAACTCCTCAAAGCATGTCGAGTTGCCACGGGCACCTAGACTTTGTCAGGACAGCTTTAATGGTGTCCACTTACACTTCACGATAGACCGTGGCCGGGGGAGAGGCAGGCCGCGCTTGAGGGCGTCGGCGTTGTTGGCGCCAACGACGTTACGTTCGCCGACGAGGTTACGTGGGCGCGCGGAGGTGAAGGTAAGGAAGAGGGCGGCGACGAGGACGACGAGAAGGAAGCGCATGGTGGCGGACTGGGCTGGGTTTATCTATGGCTCTAGGAAGGGGAGTGACGGACAGCCTCGGGGGACGGCAGAACCGGACGCTGGGAGAAAGCGAGATCAAAAACGAAAGAATGTGGGCGACGAGGTGGTGCGTCAAGAACAGCAGCCCACGGTTTAAATGCTCTGGCGAGCAGGACACGGTAAACTTGTGCCCATGCGGCCAATGTGCTAGAAGGGCACGCTATCTACGGAATGTCGCTTGGTCCAGAGCGTGGTGAATGCCCTTGTCATCGTTCCAGATGCTATGCATTCCCGGGCGGCGCTGACCACATGTGCATGCATACGAACCGGTGTAGCAGAACGCCCCGACCCCCTGGCTGTATCGGCGATCGCCACAACGACGCTGTATGCTCTGCATCTGCCGTGTCGCCTCGGAGGGTTTGGGTTAAGATCTGCCAATTCAATGTACAAGAGTCCGGCCGGCGCCTCCGTGGCCCAGATGCGACCGCGCTGACGGCCACGCCTCACCGGCTGACCCTGGTCCTAAAATAGTCGGGGCCCGTCGTGATCAACAATTGATCATGCCCTGACCCGTACTGTCTGCCCGGGGTATTCCAGAGAACTGGTGACGAGGGGGTGGTGTTGATGTACGTACTGCACAGTAGCTCAAGCTCGGCGCCGGCGCAAATCTTGAAAAGCCCCTTTGACGACATGCACGCTCCCATGTCGCAAGTTTGAGCATTCACCATAGTTTGGTGAAGATTTTGCAGGCACAGCTGTGGTTGTTGCCTCACCGACGTATCTCTTCCCCATGCCGTCGATTCCAACATTGACCATCAGGCAATACCACAAAAACTTCCCGCAATTTTTACCCGCGGCTGTAAAGGCAGTCCTCAGGGTGCGAGATAACAATTGTTACCGGTGATAGCGATCCGGGGCATTTCATTAATTGGTATAGCACAAGGAGTATGCACGCACACAAAGAGTACGCACATCTTGACACTACCCGAGTAGCAGGTCGAAACCGACCGCGCCGTCGTCAACAACGGGGTCGGGCCTGATAGATTTTGCCCTATCTACCAAACCGCATGAATTGACCGTGGCGCCGACTTGATATGCAGATTAACGCCATGAAGCGCCGCGGTCCGGCCAGCCTCCGAGCGGGGAGCCTTTGACGCAGATCACTCATCATTCATGTATTCATTCAAACAAAGGTCTTTAGTGAATGGTAGACATTGAGCCTTCCCGGGCGAACGAACGCAGATCTCGCGAGACCCTGGTACGCCGTTCCGAAGTGAGAGCACAACTTTGAGTGGGTGGGTGCGCCAGCCGCGCACGCCGAGCGCGCATATGAATTGCATGAATTGCCTCGCCCTGATCCGGACCAATTCCAGAATTGTCATATGGTCATACTACAGAATTGTCATATGTGCATACTACAATTCTCGCCGCTGCTCATCCCCGACAAAAACCGCCGTTGGGCCGAGTAGCGTCACTGCAGGCTGGTTCCGACGGAGCGGTCCCAGTTCCTTGGCGTGGGTGAGTGAGTTTACGGGAGATTTGCGCGGAGCGGTGAGTGTAAACCGTCTGTGAACGCGACTGGTTTTCAAGGTCCTGCGAATGTGTGCGAATGCGTGCCTGAAGCTACGCAGTCAATCGGCATCCACTCGTGCTGCCATACACTCCATCCCCAGTCATGTTGCTTGCAGCCTCACACTGAGAAGTATTTGCCAGCTAAGTTTATCTCGCTTCCATGTTGGCCCTGTCATCGTATAATCAGCCATTTGTACAAAGTTTCTCTACATGTGGCCGGTGTCGGCTTCTGTCTACGGTGGTGTTGGGTGTGCTGTAAGTTGCCAGCTGGCTTGACTCGGGCTGTATTCGTCAAAGGCTTTGGGCTTTGAAGAATTTAGACGACGTGGCTGTCTCGGATGATTCTGGGCGCCATAAGGTTGGGCGTCTGGGCTAATGAACTCGCAATGTGTACTCACTCCTGCGGCGGCTATTCCCTGCCGGAGCTTCGCCGGAGCGCAGCGTGGGCGTCACCTCGGACGCGGCCAGCACGGGTTACACGGGTCGAAGCTGTAGTGAACGGGGTGGAAAACACAGTGATGGGGGAGGTGCGCGAGGTGGGCGGCACGCACACCCTCGGCGTACGCGCGCTCCATCTGGGCGATATGCCTCGTCCAATCGGCGTGGTTGCGCTTACTCTCGGCGGCACGCACGAGCTCGTCGTAGTGTTGCCTGGCGTCCTCGTACCGCGCGAGCGCGGCGTCACGCTCAGCCAGTGCGTCGGCCTTAGCGCGCGGGGTACACCACGAGAACAGCCCGCCGCTAGGCTGCGCCGGCGGCGCGGGTTTAGGAAGGGGCCGAGGGGCGCCACTGCTGTCGTACTGGTTTATCACCCACGTCTGCCGCCCGTCGCGGGTCTCGTCGTAGCGTACCGCGAGGTTTGTCCCGCCGCACGCCTCGTGTGTCGTCACGACACGCCCTCCCTCACCGCGCGCCTCGTGCGCGCAGTAGTGGTGACCGCCCGGGTTTCTGTACGTCCACTCGGTATGCGTGCCATCCGTACGGACCCAAACGGGCCCGGTCGGCGGCCCGCCGCTGCCGTAGTAGAGGTGTAGGTGTGCCGGCGTCGTTGTCGTCTGCGTGCACGGCGGTGGCGAGGTCGCCGGGGGCGTGAGAGGCCGGAACGGGCGCCCTTCGACAGGTATCTGGACAGGCAGGTCCTTCGGGGGCGAGAGGTAGAGGTACGGCTTTCCGCTGCTCATGGAGTGTGGTTCTGGATTGCTGAGGAAGGAGGAATGGAGAGTTGAGTGGTCGGCGTGCTGGAGGCTCCGGCTTATGTCGACAGTCGCCCTCCCTCAAGCACAGGCGGGCGTGTGAAGCAAGTTGCCATCCGGCTCGCTGTCGTCTGCGAGCTGGGCGTATGAGTGGTTGTGGCCAGCGTTCACCATGGGAGTGTGCGAAGGACAAGAGCACAGGAGCGGCGGGGCACGGACACGGACTTTCCCAGGCGCGATTGACCGTGCGCACAGATTCTCGCCGTTGACACCACCATCACCACCGGTATACACACTGGTACAACAGGTAAAATTACATCAGGCGACTACATTGTCTACTGTCACAGGCTAGATACGCTGGCCCGGCACGGTCCCATCAGTAAAGTGGACGCGCTTTGGCGCAGTCGAGCGCGAACGGTGTTGTTTGTGTGTGGACGCGGCGTTGTGGCGCCCGATGCCAAGCAGGCCAATGGCGCGTTCGAGGGAGGAGGTCCGCCGCGGTGGTATCGGCATCGGGCACGCCATGAACGGGTATCGGTCGTCCTCGTCAAGGCGACGATATCCCGCGCGCCCGCGCGCGTCGCCGAGACCGAGCCGTTTGAGCCCGCGCTCGACGCTCGACTCGCGGCGGCGCCGCGGGGTCGGAACCGGTCCGGCGGCGGGGACGGTGTACCGTTCCCCAAAGCCCAGGTGGCGAAGACCCCGCTCGAGCCCTGTCTCGTGGTAATGCCGCGTCTCGTGGCTCGCTGCCGGCGGTCCCGCTGCGGGTTTGGGGGCTTGCGGACGCAGATGGTCCCTGCTCGCTTGTCGGTGCGTCGGCGTCGGCGCCGGCGCCACCAACGTCGTCTGCCGCCCCCGTTCGGCTGGAGCGGCGGGCAGCTCCTTCCATCGCCGTGGCGCGTCAGATACCGGCGGGGCGGTTCGCCCCCTGCACGGGATACTGGGCGCGCGTAGTCGTCGCTTGCAGGGCTGTTTGGCGGCGCGTGCGGTTTCCTCGGCCGATGAGTCGATGGCTCGCGCGTCGCATTCCTCGTCGGCGAGGGAGGAGGTGCGCGTGGTCGGGGAAGGTCGGGCCGCGCAGTCGGCGTCGGTGGCCGCCATTCCTTCTTGCGTTCCCTCGCCTCGCCCCGGTGCGTCTCCCTTGTGTCCTTGTCCGAGTCCTTGCGTTCCTCGCGGCGCCGGCGACTGCGCGACCGGGACTTGTGTCGTGCCTTGCGATGCTTCTCCGACGTCTTTGAACGTTCCGAGCGCCCGCGACTCTCGCCTTCGATGACTGGAACGATGCCGCCGTTGACAAGAAGCTGCGGGGTAGACGCCATCGCGCGGGCGTCGTATACCAGCGGTACCGCCACGGGGACGTAAAGCTGGAGAGCCGGCCGCCCATCGGCTTGGACGGCGGGAGCGGCGAAGATTGGTGTAACACTGCGATGATAGGTCATTGGTGCGGTGACGAGGAGACCGAGCCGGTCGCTAGGATGCAGTTTTATACCCTCTCGAGACACGGAGTGCACACAGCGTGTGAAGTCAGCGGCGTGAGTAGTCGTCAGTGTGCGCACACACGCTCCCCCGAGTATACAGTCCCATGAAACACATCTAGATCTACAGCGCTCACCTGCACCATCGAGCGCCCTCCTTTGCTTAGGCCACCTTGAACGTCTGGACGGTATACTCTTCAGCCTTCCTGCCAGCGTCCACTGGCGCATAGTGGATTTCGACCTCGAGCTCGCGGCTGTTATCCGCTGCCTTGCGACAGAAGAAACGGCCCTCAACTCGCTGGCCGGGCAAGAGTTGGAATGGTTTACGAAGGAGGAACGAGACCTGTTTCCAGTGTGTGGGCTGGCCGCGCGGGCCAGTCGTGAAGCTCACGGCGTTGGCGTCGGACGAGTTGACAGGCTCGACGCGCTGCGTCACCATGTCGTCGGAGAACGGGTGGATGTGTACCGGGTGGCTTGGCGACACGTGCCCCGCCTTGCCTGGCACGGGCGAGAAGAACGTGTCAAAGTGCGTGAGGAACGCGCGCACAGTCACGGGCTCGGTGGCGGTCGACACGAGCTCAAAGTCGGAGTGGAACTCGAGACTCTGCGGCGTCGCGTCGTGCGAGTTGATGTCGCGCACAATCGCCTCCGTGGTCACTACCTCGTCCCGGTCCACAACGTCCACGATGCCCTCGGGGAAGTACGACTCGGTCATGGCGTCACTCATGGTGAAGCCGTAGACGTTGCGCCAGAAATCGATGCGCTCGCGCCACGTGCGTTCCGCCGTGATCGCCGAAATCACCAAGCGTGTCTGCGACGGCGCCATCAGGCCGTCTGTCGCGAGGTACCGGTCGCGCGCGTGTAGTACCGAGTCAAGCATCGATTCGTACAGAAGCATGTACCCCATCCACTCGGACACGATCACGTCGACCTTGTCGACGGGAAGGGTGATGTTCTCCACCTTGCCCTGGATAACACTGATGTCAGCTCCGGGGTCGATATCTTCAGCTCACGTAATGGCGTCGCCGAGGCCGTTCGCGCGGATGTTTTCGCGCGTCTTGCTGGCAAGGCTCGACGCCTCGATGGCATACACGTGCTTTGCGCCCGCCTTGGCCGCAAACACTGGCGTCAGCCCACGTTACGAGACATGTACGTACTCGACAGAATACCAGTACCGGCCCCAACGTCCATGACGATCTTGTCCTTGAAAGCGGCGGGGGTGCTCAGGATGAAGCGGGCGTACGAGACTGTCCGCGTCGTGTCCTTGAGCATGATCTCGTGAATGTCGTTGAACGTGTACGAGTCAAAGTAGTGCGTGTCGTCGTCGCGGGCCTTGCCCTTTCCCTTAACGTCGTCTTCCTCCTTCAGTGTTCGCTCAACAATACCCCGCAACATTGCCACCTCCTGCTTAAGGCGCTCAACCTCGTCCTGCGCGGCAGGCTTAGCGCTAGCCGACTCCTCCGCAGTTTTTGGTTTGGCTGCCGCCTCGTTCTCGTCGTCAGACCAGTCGTCGTCAACGTCAAGGCCTGAGAGTCAGCACTGCCCACCAAGTCAGCTCACGCAAAAGCGGGTCATCCGCAATGACGGGCTGCAACAGCGCATCGTCCTTCAACCGCTCGTCGTTTGCCTCCAACGCCAACGCCTGCTCAGCCGAGAGCTTCTCCTTGCGAATAAAGTTGATCAGGCGCATACGTCCGTAAATGTCTAGGCCGAGCTTGGCCACGACGGCGTTGAGGTCAAAGCCATGCTTGGTCTTGTCGGACGCAATGGCGACCTCGGGGTTGGGGTAGAGAGTGTCGTCGAAGAGAGACCGCGTGTGCCACGCCTCGCCCAGCGACGACGCCCAGTCAGAGCAGCGGTCATCGTTGTCATCCGACTCGGACCCGCTGTCCGACGGTGGCGGCAGGTTGACTGGGATCTTGAACGACATGGTTGTGTGGCAATGGCAATGAGATGATGCTGTGGCTGCTGACCTTAACGTCGGCCCAACAAAGATCTTGCAATCAATCTTGGGCGCATGACTTCATCCTTCAGAAAAAAATGCCTCCGCCAGGCACAAACCACGTTGACCACGTGCCACTGAACAAGGGTACGCAAACAAATTCCATCTTCACGCGTCCGCGTCAACAATGAGACGCGTCGAGAAATCATCCACCACAACCTCATCGCAACCACTCCGTTAGTCATCAGCAACCCCGGCACCATGGCAATCTCGATTCAGGAGGAGGCGTAGGTACGACGGTTTGGAAAGGTGCTGACGTCCCTAGCATGGCCTATGAGTGGGTTTCACCACTGATAACACCGATCTGACGCCAGTCCCACCGCGCCGCAGGTCATGAACGCCTTCTATAAGCGGCTCTTCCCTTACAAGCCGTTCTTCAGGTGGCTCAATCAAGCAGAGGGTGGGTTGTAGCTTGATCCTGATGCTAACCCCGCAGTCCCGGGAAAGCTCTGGACACACCGCGAGTTCGCCTTCACGATCGAGAACGATGTGTACATTCGGTACAACTCGTTTGCCACGGCTCATGACTTTCAGAAGGAAGTGCTGCGTCTCACGCCGTCTCGATTTGAGATTGGCCCGCAGTACAGCCAGCGCGTGAGCTGCTTTACTTTGAAGTGAGCTGACAACAGCCCCGTGACCGCAAGACGCTGCCTGCCGGCGCGCTGCAGCCTCAGCGACGCGAGCTCGTCTTCGACATCGACATGACCGACTACGACGAGATCCGTACCTGCTGCACAGACAAGAAGATTTGTAAACGGTGCTGGGGTTTTATCGCCGCCGCCGTCAAAGTGCTCGACAAGGCTCTGCGTGGTGGGTGGTTCACCATGAGTTGTCTGACCACAGAAACGTTTGGCTTCAACCACCTCCTATGGGTATACTCGGGTCGCCGTGGTATCCACTGCTGGGTCTCAGACACGCTCGCGATCGACCTGACGGACGACCAGCGCCGCGCGCTCGTCACCTTCCTAGAGGTCATCAAGGGCAGCAAGGAGCAGACCAAGAAGGTCAACGTGCGTGGCGGCCGCGACAATGCCCCTCTCCACCCCTTCCTCGAGTACGTGGACACCAGCGCCAGCACGCTGACATTTCAAGAGAGGCTGTAGACCAACTCAAGTTTGAGTTTGCGCGCGTCTGTCTCAAGGACCAGGACGTGTTCAAGTCCGAGCGCGGGTTCGAGACATTGTTGTCGCTTCTCCCGGTTGAGCGTCGTGAGTTCTGTCAAGATCTCTCATTCTAACTCAACAGAGGACGCCGACAGCCTGCGCGGACAGTGGGCGACGGACCCCGACCTCACGAGCGAGGACAAGTGGCGGGACGTGATGAGCCTTCGTATGAAGTACAACAGTGCGAAGCCCGAGCTAGGGGTGAGGTCTCGCACACCTGACAGCGCTGACTTGCAGCGCAAGTTTGACG
This sequence comes from Cutaneotrichosporon arboriforme, assembly GCA_002335565.1. Taxonomy (NCBI): domain Eukaryota; kingdom Fungi; phylum Basidiomycota; class Tremellomycetes; order Trichosporonales; family Trichosporonaceae; genus Cutaneotrichosporon; species Cutaneotrichosporon arboriforme. The sequence goes on along the minus strand of BEDW01000002.1, from coordinate 1,026,356 downwards.
CCGCGATGGAGGACATTATCCTGCAATACACGTACCCACGCATTGACGCCGAGGTTTCCAAGCACCGCAACCACTTGCTCAAAGCGCCCTTCTGTGTCCACCCGGGCACCGGTCGCGTCTGTGTGCCCATCGAGCCCGAACGTGCCGAGCAATTTGACCCTGACACGGTACCCACCGTCGGCGAGCTGCTCGTGGAGCTCGGTCGCGCGCCACAAGAGGAGGGCAAGGTCGTTGAGGGTCGGTTATGGTACCCAGAGGCTCGCTAACCAGCCAGATTACGACCGCACGTCGCTCAAGCCGTACGTCGAGATGCTCGACAAGCACGCGCGGGCCATCGTCGCCGACGTCAAGCGGCAAAAGATGGGTAGGTCCTGCAGCGATGCTTCTGCTAACCGCCCAGTCAAGAAGGAGGCGACGATGGACTTCTAGGGTGTAGACTGTTGTATGCATATGGCTGTTATCGGTTGTGTCTCGTGTGCGTCGCGTCGCTCGAGTTAGTCGCGTGCGGTGGCATGATGGCCTCCACATTCAGGAACGGCAGTACAAAAGTCGAGATGAGGTTACTTCATTGTCGCGTCCAACACAATCAACATGGCGCGGCCGTCGACACGCGCCATCGGCCTTGCGTTCGAGCAGCACACGCAGCGTTTTCTGAACATGGACCTGCGCATGGCGCTCGAGCACGTTGGCGGGCGGGGCGACGGTGGCGTAGATCTAAGGGGATGGTGGTGGATCCCTCGACCACCACGGAGGCGACAAAGTCGCGCCGCCGGGTCGTCAACGAGCGAGAGCAGCGATGGCGACGGCGACGGCGAGCGGGTATGGAGACCGCCACGACCGCCGGGTATGCGGAGGGACGGAAACCCCAGTTCGCGGATACAGGCGCTGCGCGTGCTCGTGCAGTGTAAAGCAGAGAGGGAGGCGCAGGGTCCGCGCGTCGTGCGCGAGTTGGAAGGGACGCTCGGGCATTTAGGTGGGTACGGGGGTCGACCCAAGGAGTGGGCGTGGTCGGGCTGACGGCAGCGTCGCAGGATACCTCTGCGCGCCTCGTCGGCGTGCTCGCTAGCCAGAGCGGGTATTCTCTCAAAGCAATGGAACACGCGACGCGGTGCGCTGCGCCGCTCTTGCTTGTTCATCTCGACGGCGGGCGGCCAGACGATAGCGTCGACGGGGACGGCGGCAGTGACGGCGTCGTCGGCCAGGCGGTGTCCCCGGAATCACTTGCGCCCCGCACGCCCGTGGTTGCGCTGTGGTGGAACGCGGCGCTCGGCAGTCTCCTCGCCTCGGCTGGCGTCGAGCTCCGCCGCGAACTCGGACCGGGGGGCACGACACACGTCGGCGTATGGGCCGGCGGGGCGCGGATGGGGCGGTACGGCCCGGCAATCTAGCATACAATGCATTATTACAGGGGTTACAGCAAGTGTGCAGTGAAGTGGACGAGATGCAGCGAAATGTGGGTAGGAGCGAGGGGGGGTTTAGCAGGAACAACGCGAGCCCGAGCCGACCATGTCGCGGATAGAGATGCTGTCGCGCCTGCGTTTCCGCCACGGTGTGAAGGGTGTGCTCGAGTTGAGGCGGCCGCTCGACCCGACGGCGCGCAGTTGCCTCTCGCCGTAGGACACGCCCGATCCCGCCGCGTCGGGGTCGATCGCGCCCGTGTCAATCTGCTCGAGAATGCCCCGCGCCGCGAGGAGGAACGGCGTCGCCGCGTTTTCCCCAGTTAACGACGACGTCTCGACAAACTGCACCCCTAGGTATCAGCGAGTTCTTGCTAGTGTAGTGTACTTGCCGTTCTCCTGGGCCCAGCGCTCGCCCTCGGCGTACTCGACCTCGCGGTCGTCCTCGCGGTCCATCTTGTTGCCTACGAGCACGAGCACGAGGTGTGGGCTCGCGAGCGCGCGCGCGTCGGCTAGCCACCGACCGAGGTTGTCAAATGACGCACGCGACGTGATGTCGTATACTAGGATCGCGCCGGCCGCGCCGCGATAGTACGACCGCGTTACGGATCGAAATCGTTCTTGTCCCGCCGTGTCCCAGAGCTTCCGTCAGTGTCGCCCACGGCGGCGAGGGGGGAGCCTGAGTTGCGAGGGCTTAGCGAACGGTGCGCAGGCGTCGCTGCGTCGCCGCTACGGCGAGCGCAACCACACCCACGCCCGCGCTACGCCGTTCCGCACGCCCTCGCACACTCGCCACGCCAAACCCACCTGCAACTTGACGCTCCGGTCGCCGATACGGATCGTGCGGCTGGAAAACTCGACACCGATGGTATGTGCCGAGTTCTCCTTGACTAGGTGTAAGCGTGCTTCAAGACTACAGGCTACAGCCCTCGCGCACGTACAGGTATCGTGGATGCACTGGTACAGGAGACAGCTCTTGCCCGTCCCCGATTCGCCTAGGCGTTAGTGACACCAAGACGATCGTAGCGGCGGCGGCGGCGACGGCGACGGCGCTCGGTCGAATGCCCCCGGCGCAGCCCGCACGTACCGATAATGACAAACTTGAATAGATAGTCTGGCGTCAGCGCCGCACCGCACGCGACCTACCGTATGCCTCGACGAGTTCTGTGCCCTCGTCCATGGTCGGAATTGGGAGATGGTGCAACGGCAAGGACAGGGCCGGTGACGGATGGTCTGATGTCTGACGTCGTGCCAATTCGGCGGTTTTTGTTTTCGCCCAGCTCACGTCCATTCATCCATTTACATCCACCCGGCCTCCCGTCCGCCCGTCCACCAGCGAGCGTGACGTACCCGTCCCTCGCGAGACGACCGCGCGAGGACCATGGAAGCTACAGACGATGCCTGCGCGGGGAGTATCATCGGCGAGAGCGCGCTCGCATCGCGCCAACGCAGCGAGCGCGATGCGGCGGCGGCATGTGCCGCTGTCGACGCGCCCGTTCCGACCGAGGTGGGTCCGAGCGCGCACACGTGCACTACTACTACTGCTGACGGGTAGGCGCAAGCTGACGCCGAGCCACAGACACTGCTTGTGCTGGCCGGCTTGCCGGGGTCGGGGAAGAGCACGTTTGCGCACGCGCTCGTCCTTTCCGGCGTTGGAGGGAGGAAGTGGGTTCGCGCGAGCCAGGACGACTCGCGGTCGGGACGCAGGCAGGAGGTAGAGGACGACGTGCGCGCCGCGCTGGCGCGGGGCGAGAATGTCGTCGTTGACCGGGTCGACTTCAACGCGGCGTGGGTACCACTCCCGACCGACACGGACTGACTGACGCGCAGGCAGAGGGCGTATTTCGTCGAGCTAGGGAGGGAGGCGACGCCGCGCCCGAGGATAGAGTGTCTCGTCCTCACGCTGTCTGGCGCAACGCTCCGCGCGCGTCTCGAGGCACGCAACGACCACCCGACGCTCACTGACCCCGAACGCGCCCTCGCCGTGCTCGCGCGCATGCGCCGTGACTGGGAACCACCTACCGCAGCCGAGGGGTTCGACCGCGTCCTCACATTGGCCGAGAGCGATACCCCGCCGGCGTGGACGCCCAACGCTGTTGCGGCGGTGCTGGCGAGGCTTCACGCGTCCATGCCGCCCCACGCACGTCGCGCGCCAGCGTACGCCGGTAACACCAACGCTAGCTACGGTAACAACCCGTACGCCAGCAACGGATACCGCCACGCCCAGGGGCAGGGGTATGGCGCGTACCGCGGCAGAGGCCGCGGCGCGCCGACGCCGTACGCGCAGTACAACCTGCGCGGCGGATACGGCGCGCATTCGTACGGCCCACACTCGCACGGCGCTCACTCATACGGCGGCCAGCGCGGCGCACCCCCGACACGCGCGTGGGCATCATCTTGGTCGCGTGGCCCGCCTCGCGGCGTTCCCCGAGCGCCGCCCGATCAACCCCATGCGCCGCAAGCATGGCACCAACCTACACCCCCACGGCCTCTTCCCGACTCGGTGAACGGCGCCGCCAAGCCCTAATGCGAGCCTGGGCCCGGCATTGCTTCGTGATAAGGCACCACGCTGGACGCACAGCAGAACACGTCAGAAGCCACGCCCGAAGCCTCTCGTCCGCGCCCAACCCTGCGCCGCCACCCCGACCATCTGCTGTACTCGACGGCGTGACGGACTTTGGTCCGTGAGACAGAACGCGGCTGCTACCCGTGTTTGTGACTGTGCATGCCAGGTCCGTCACGGCGCACACCGACACGTTGCCATGGCCCAAAGGGTGCCGATTCAAGACGACAGAAGCGGCAGCTCGCCCAGGCATTCCGCGCAGCAGCCCCGCATCGAGGCTGGTCGAGAACGGTCCATGCGGCGGGTGCTGCGCCGCGGCATGGTGGGCGACCTACCGAACGTGTCACAGAGGTTACAAATTGTGCCGCGAGGACGCAAAAAATGCAGCATGTTGGGTGTGTGGCGTCCACGAGCCAGGGGCTCAAGGTCCAATCTATTGTGCTCTGGCGCGGGTCCATGCAATGAACGTGGAGAAAGCACACAGCCTGTGCGGCGACCTTTCGCTCGCTCACTCGCCCGGTCTGGCCCCACTCTCGCTCGCGTCCGGCGCGGACGGGTGACGAGGAGAATTGAGGGGACGCCGGGGCGGTGGCGCCATGTGGCGGCCGCGACGGCCCGAGCGTCCGCCGACCGAGATTGCTGTTGCAGGCGACTAAAGTGGTGGCGCGCTCGTCACAATGGGATATACACCTACACACAGTCCATGCATGGCAAGGAGATGCCGGAGGGATGGTGTATCCGAACAATCTGGCGGCAAAGCTGTTTTTTGTTCGCGTTTTTCATTGCATCGCTCGCTCGTCTCTGTTGCCTTCATTACACCCACTGCTTTGTCGCCATGTCGACAGCCGTACAGACACACGCCACGGTGCAGCGCTCGAGAACAACCCCAGGGCCGAGTGGGCCGCGACCAATGGCGCACCGGCCAGACACGTTCTGCTCAACGAGAATGGTCTCCGCGGTCGGTGACGCCATACCAGACCGCCGGCGAGCACTGCGGCGGAACCGCACGTCCCGGACCCTCGAGGATATATGCGCAACCGTAGACATAGACCGTACGGTGACGAGCACCGCCGATCCTGATGCGCTCGCTGTCCGACAACGACAGCAAAACTCCCGCCGAGTCGGGTGTGAAGGCGCTGCGGATCCATTGTGCACGGGGCGCGCCGAGCCCCGACTCGATCCTTTACCCGAAGGGCGGGAGGTGTCGGCGCCGTGTGCGCTCGAGCTCAACACCGTCGACGCGGGTGACGCCGTCGACCCAGTCGACGTTCGCGGGTCGCAGATATTGACGGGGGAGAGCCAGCACAGCAAGGCAGAGTCCAGCAGTGCCTCCAAACCTCGCGAAGCCGTTGCCACCCAGACAACCGAGGCATTGCCCGATCGCGATGTACCAGTAGGTCTTTACATGTCGCCGTCACCTGACGCCAGACGCCCCCCACGCCGTGGGGCTATGGCCTCGTGTTCACGATGGAGGATTTCCTCGACGCGAGTGAGGATGACGACGACATGCCGTTCAGCCCGTCTGGCCTGTCGACCTGGTCCTGCGAGGGGCTAACCGACACGTCGGCGTCCTCGAGCCCTTTGGCGCCAGTAACGCCCGTTCTTCCCGGGAGCACGCTCAACACACCGACGTTTGCGACGTTTGGCGACAGGTTTTACCCGCCCGGCGTGGTATTGCAGACGGCGTCGCCCATGTCGTCAAACTCGCCGACACCCAAGGCGGCGACGTTTTACCAGGCCATGCATGCGAGTGCGCACGCGTACATGATGCGCGCGCCAGAGCTGTCCACCCCCGTGGCGCCGCTGTCACCGCTGCCACAGCAGGACATGCGCTTGGTCGCGCAGGCTGCGGCCAACTGCGACGCGCAGGTCAAGGACCTGCTCGACGTCAACCGCGAGCTGCTCTCGCGCACAGACACGCTTCGGGGAAGGTACCCGCTTTCGGTCGACGAACTGGCGCTGCGCCTCGCCGCCGCCGCGCAGGTCGATACCCACCAACGCCGGAGATGCGAGTACTCCTCGCCGGCATCGGCGTCGCCTGCCGTCTCTGCCAACGCGACGCCACGCCCCTCACGCAGGTCTGTGTCCTCGCCCGCGTCGCCGACTACCTCGATCCGAACCATTCGCACACACCTCTCTAAGCGCCCGCACAGCGCCACGCCCGACAGCGGCGGCAGCGCGCGCGACACACCGCGCCCAACATCGTATGCCCTCTCGTGCGAGGACACGTGGGGTGCTTGCGCATCTAGCGACGCCGAAGCGCCAGGACGCGACGTTGACAGCGATGCCTCGGACGCCGACGACGACGACGACGACAGCATGGGGGGCATGGGCAGCGCGCCGGTAGGCACGGCTTGCGCCGCGCCGACGTCGCCGCCACTACGCGGCGGCCGCCTGTCTGAAGAACGCGCGCTCAAAGCCTTCCTTGAGAAAATCGGTATCACATCGCATCACATTGAGGAGTTGAGGGGACACCTTACCAACATCCAGGCTGGCACGGGCCAGTCGCCCGCAGCCGCTGCGTCGGCTGGCCGGCGCTCGCGCCGCGCAACAGCGCGGTTTAGCAGGCATTATCGCAAGGCCGCGAAGAAGAAGGACAAGAAGAGTAGGAGGAGTGGAGGCAAAGGCGGCGGCGAGGGCGGCGGTGACGCCGACGCCGAAGCAGGTGCGGTGGGCGATGGTGTGGGGTTTGGTGACGGCGACGGCGGCGACGAAGGCGGTAGCAACGCGGTGGGGGCGGGAGTGCCGACGCCGCGCGCCCCGTCCCGCGCCGACACTTCGTCGTCATGGGAATCGTTCGAACTCGCACATGTCGATTCGCGCGTGGCCGCACGCGCAGCAGCACTGGCGTACCGCCTCGACGACCTGGATCAGGATACCATCGACCTCGCTGAAGTCATGGAGGCCGTGCTCGACACGGACACGTTCTTTGGCGATTACCTCGACTAGCGCAGTGTACGGGATATGCACAGCTGGCGGGGTGGACCAAAACAAACACTGGTCGCGAGACTGACCCTTGAGTTCTGAACGGGGCGAGACAGGCATCACTGCCGCGCGAGGCAGGAGATACTGACGTTGGCGAGGGTACTCGCGTTCACTTGTGTACACACCCCCTGGCCCGAGGACACACAGCACATTGTGTGCATTCGCTACGTTTGCGCAAACATGCAGCCGGTGCCATCACGCGCGCACTCGCCGCACGATACATAAACGCAAGCTAGCCACTGTCCAGTCCAACACCCAGACTTCCAGCAAAACCCAATTGATCAAGACCCCAGCGAAAAGACCCTACGCCCCACCACGCCGCCATGCTCCGCCGTGTCTCGGACCGTTTTGCAATCAAGCGCCGCCGCCTCTCGCGCGGAGGCAAAGCGGCCGCGCCCGAGGAGATTAGGACTGTCGAGGTGGACGTGACGATTGTCGAAGCGGACGGCGAGACGAACGACACCAGTATGGAGGAGGACCAGAGTGGCTGCCGTGACAGCGACGAGGCGGCGCGGAGCGCCCCGCCGACGACGGTCGTCGATACCGCGGACACGACTACCACGTGCACGCCAATGATGATCAAGACCGACACCAAGACCGAGAGCGAGGACGAGGGTGACAGCGAGCTGGAGACGGTACGCGAGGTGAGTCTTGCCCTTGACGCGGAGTTGACGCAAGGTGGCGCTCATGTCGCTCCTCGCCGCCGCGGAACTCCGCGTTGCCGACCTATCCGACGAGCTTGAGATTGCGCGGATCCGCATTGCGGTACTCACGAACGAGAAACGCGACGAGCGCGCGCGCGCCGCGGCACTGGTACACGACCTCGGCGTCCTCTCTGCCGAGACGGCGACGCTGCGGCGCGCGGCGCGCGAGCATGCCGACGCGGTGGCCGACGCCAAGCTGGCCGGAATGGCCGAAGCTGACCGGCTGCGTTGCGACGCAAAGAAGACGGACGCGATCGTCGCGCGCCTCACGGGCGCGGTCGTGCTCGCTGCACACGTTCTGGCCGATACCGAGGCGCGGGGCATGCTCGAGCTCGAACTTGCCGCAGCGGGCGTGGACCCTGTGGAAATTGCGCACGTCCGCCATTCCGACCCCACCGCGTTCGATACCGATCTCCGCGAACAGTTTGTCACTGCCGCCCGCGCCGCGTTCGAGGGCAACCTCTCGGCACTCGCGCCGTGCCTTGCCGGCATCCCGACTGCCGCTACGGCCATCGAGCTCGGCAAGGAGTTGGAGGCGGCGCTCGGCGAGGACGCGTACGCGCTGCTCTATCCCGAGCACGCGGCGCCCCAGCGCGGCGCCCGCGAGCGTTAGGAAAGAAATTAGTGGTCAGTGCTTTAGTGCTTTGTTGTGTGATGAAATGTAATGTCCATATGTGCCACCTTGCATCAGAGCATGGATGACGAGCACAATGGTACAGCCCAGCTCGAGGGGGGTGAGCGGCAGCGAATCCACTCGCCCGCCCGCTCGAGCCAGCCGACATAGAGTATCTGATGGGGAGGGAGTGCTAAGACACAACCACGTTGCAAGACAAGGCAGACTGGCCATCACCGCATTGGCCCCCGGCGCTAGCGGGGGCATGGTGCGGCGCAACGCCGGTGGCCACAGCTGCATCACTTGTTGTAATGCGGGCACATAAGGCGGGCGTGGGCTGGGTGCTGCATGACCTGGACGTATCCTTGCCAACGTACACGACAACCTCGCTCAGTAACAACACACGCCTCGCGATGGGGTTGCCCCGCCTGCTGCACCGCAAGGTAATCGATCCCTTTGCCGGTATACAGTATCTTGTGAACTAACGCTAGCCCGACCCACGGCCACTGTACGACCAGCTTGAGAAACGGCGCGCGGGGCACGCCGAGCTGTTGCGGACCGAGGCAGAACTCCGCACGCGCGTCGCGCTCCTGCAGGGCAAACTCGCTGCGGTTGAGCGCGAGACGGCGCCACCGGGCGCGTGGAAGCCCCTTGGGCGCGGCACGAGCGGAGCGAGTGGCACAGCTGGCCGGGCGCAGCTGGTCCCCACCAGGCAAGCAGCAAGCGGGACTAGCACCACCACTCCACGAAGCCCACAGAGCCCACGGACCCCACGTTCCCTGCCACTACGCGAGCCCGTCGCGGGCGACGTCGCTGCGATGTGGGGGACATGGAACGAGTGGCGCGTAGGCCCACCGCGTGCTGCGCCCACGGGGACGATGATGGAGGGCGGCGGCGCCGGTGGCGGCGGCGGCGCGGCGCTATTGACGCAGAAACGCGACGTCCTCGAAGCGTCCCTCGCCTCGGTCCGCGACGAGGTACGCGCCAACAACAGCGCCATGGTCATTGCCGAGGCGCGGATAGCACGCCTCGAGCGCCGTATCGCCGTTCTTGAGGGATGGCGCGCGACGCCCGCGGCCCGTGTCGCCCGCGGCGTGCGCGCCCGCCTCTCGTGTCTCTCACTCCGTCCCGCGTCCTTTGTATAAAGAATCCCGGCGTACTGGCTGCGCATGTATCTTGTCTCTTGTGATGTCCGGCGCAGTGATGGCGTGCACAGCCCTCTCAATAGTGAGATCAACCAAGGAGGTAACGCACAACAGCAGTGCCATGCTACCCACGTAGTTGAGGGATTGCCAGGTAGACCCACAGAACACCGCCGCACCCGCAGTACACGCTGGCAACACACCCAGCTTTCACCCTTCGGGGTTGTCTGTAGCTTAGTTGTAGGTTGCAACATGTTGCACAACCCGGAAACCAAGTTGGTTCCGGGTTCGAACTCGGACTATGACACTAACCCAGGACGACCTTTATGCGCAAAGTCAGACTCGTGCACGCACAACTGGGCCCAGCGATCGCAGGCGAGAGCCGCTCGCAGAACAATTATTTTTGCGTTTCATGTACGTCGACATGTCGTTGCGTCGTTGCGTCGATATGTCGATGCATCGATGCGTCGGGGCTGTTGCGCTGGCCCCGGTGGTAGCCATCAGCCCGGCTCTACCACCCTCCAGGCGTGCGACGCAATCCTCGCCCACGTCCCCATGCCACAACCCATCCCGACAACATCCCTTGTCGTACTCTGGCGCGGGCAACGGGGCGCCTTAACTGCCGCTGAAACGCACGCGTGGTAGCGGTAGCGGACCGATCGCTCGGCATGTACAGCGACAGCCGACTCGTCGCTGTTCACGAGCCGCGGCAACGCCACCTCTACCCTCTTGCTTGACAACCGCCTCAACAGCTTATTTGCACCCGAGACCACAGTACCACACCCGTCCCCTTCCCACCACGTCGCCGTGGCCGTCAGGCACACCTGCCGGGTCGCAGGCACACAAGGCACTGGTGCCGAACTCTCTGTCCCAGTTCACACGCACCACCCATCACCCACTTTACGCGCTCGCGCGCTCGCGCGCTCTGCTGTACCCCCCACGTGCGCCAGAGCGCAAAGTACAACGTATAGGCTCATCCCCGCCCGACCCAGATGCAGCGGCGCTCGGCGACGATACGCACGCACCAGCCCTCGGACACGACAGACGCAAGATAGATACACAGATGTACATCCCAACCCGGCGCCCAACGGCCTCGCGTCGTCGTCGGCGCCTCTACGGTTGTGGCAGATATTACTATAGACGGTCCCTGCAAACACTCACACATACCCTAACCACCAACCCCACACGCCTACTCGCTCAGGCCGACGCCCTGGAGCAAACCATTGCGGTCGTTGCGCTCCATGGTCCGCATCGAGCGGGTGAACCAGCCCTCAGTCTTGACACGAATGTCAGCGTAGACAGGAGGTCCTGGCGCGTCGGTCGCGGCCTGCGAGCCGGTCTCGTCCTCCTCCTCGTACTGGCTGCGCTGCTGGAATGAAGCAGGCTTGCGAACCATCGACATGTCGCCAGCCTTACGGCTGCCTGGCATGGCTGCTGAGCCCATAAGCGTCGTGATGCTTGGCGCGGCACCGGGAGAAGAAGACTCGCCATCGAATTCACTGCCTGGAGAAACAGGCTGCTCGCCGCCCGGAGAGTAAAGCGACGACTCGCCGGGGGCAGCACTCTTGGACGTGTCGACCGTAAGCCCCTTGCTGATCTTGGACACGCGCGAGTTCCACCGTCCGTTGAGGCTGCTCTCGAACGGGTTGGACGACTTTTTGTCCGCTTCCTGGATCTCGGCCGCCACGTCGTTGGCAACGAACGGGTACAGGCGCGCGAGATCCGTCTGCATGTTGCGGCAAAAGTCGTTGCACCCGCGCGCACGCATGAGCATTGTCTGCGACTTGGTGAACAGGTTGTAGGGCGTGTACACAAAGGGCGCTGGCGGCTTGTCCGAGTCGGCACGACCGGAGCGCACACCGGGCGCCTGCACACCAGACGCGCGCGACTGCACCGGCGTGATGCGCGCCTCGGGCGCACCCAACACAACCTCGAACATGATCATCTGCGCGGGCACCTTGTCGTCCGTGTCCGACGTCGGCAGGTCGAGAATCTCGGGCGACAGGCGCGCCGTCGTCTGCACATCGGGCCAGCACCGAAGCGCCGTGGTCAGCGCCTCGATGGCGACGGCAATGGCCGCCTGGAACTCGTAGAGCGTCTCGTCGAGCGACACCTGCGAGTCATTGTCCGAGTTTTCGGCGTCCTGCACAGCGTCGTTGCACTTTTGCAGCACTTCTCCCATTGACAAGTTGGCGCATTCTCGCACAAACTCGCGCATGGGAGCGGTGAGCGGGTAACCAACGTCCGGGAGACGGTAAGCGGGGATCTGGTGACGGGCAAAGTTGTACACGAGCACGTCGAGGCCAGCGTCAGAGGCTGGGCGAACACCAAAGAGACCAAGGTATGCGCCGCCAGCCTGGACAACAGGGCGCGTGCCACGCTTCGCGTACGTCTTGCACGCAGACAGGAACACGTCCATCTCCTGCTTGGACACACCCATGTTGTCCGCCAGGGTCTTGGAAAAGAAGCGCGTCTCGGTGAGACGGTAGCCACGAGCGAGGTACGAGTCAATGTTGTCGCTGGCACCAATTTGCTGGGACGCCTGGTTTGGCATGTCGTGCGAGGCGGGGACACCGCCGCCAATCGAGCGGACAATGAACAGCATGACACCCTCGGAAGCCGTCAGGTGGATGGTAATGCCGTGGATCGAGCTCTCGTCGTCGCCCTTGGGCTTCTCGTCGCTGCCGCTCTGGTCAGGGTTGGCCTGGCGAGTACCAGTGGTGAGGACACGGTCAAACATGACGCCAAGCGACTCGATAGACAGGTCGAGCTGGTGCGAGAGGAGCACACAGGCTTCGACGAAACGCGAACGGAAGAGAAGCTGCTCCCAAATCGAACGGTTCATGCTGCGGTCGGACGTGGGCGGGGGCTGGTCGCTCTTCTTGCCACGGTTGGCGATGTCGCGCAGAATGCGGGGAACGAAGGGCGTAATGACCTGCCAGTTGAACGAGAGCTGGTACAGCCACTGGAAGGTCGGACGGCGAGGGTCGAGTTCACCGAGAACGCGCGAGAGGTCGGCGTCCGTCTGGATAATCTGCATGGGAATGGTACCGTCGTGGCGCACGAGGAGCTTGCCGGTCTGGTCAAACGCTGCGCTGGCAACGACGATGTGACGCGCCTTGTTACGGATGTCGCGACGAAGCAGGTAGTCGAAAATGGCAATGGCAGCCGAGAGCGCGATAATGCAGCCGCACATGACGGAAATGGCAATGGTCAGACGGTTCGCCTGGTCCTTTCCAGAGAGGAGCACCCATGGACCCTTGGTCGGCGAGTTGAGCACCGCACCACGTTCCGGGTTGACGACCGACTCCTTGACAAAGTAGCGGGCACCACCGAGACCGAGGTAGTGCATACCGCACACGGCGGCGGCAAGCACAACGGAACAGGCGCAACGCTTCCAGAACGAGTCCTGCCACTGCTCACGCAGACGGAAGAAGAGCACGAGCGCGACTGTGGCGGCGACACACGCGAGGATAAGCGCGAACACGACGGTGACGGCGGTGTAGTGGGGGTCAAGATAAGGCAGCTTGAACGAGGCCGAGTAGTGCATGAGACCGACTGGGAGAATGAGTCAATTATTGGCTCAATTGAATAGCTCGACTCACTGGTGAGACCGACAATGACGCCGGAAACGATACCACGCCAGTAGATAAAGTCGGACTCGGACGCGAGGAACCAGAACGCAAACGATGTGGCAATCAGCGGCACAAAGAGCGACAGGACAGTCATGCCCGGCGAGAACTGGAAAAAAGTTAGACACGCAATCTTGACGCATTCGGACTCACAGTAATGTACCAAATGACGTTTTGGCCCATCGTGTCGACTGGAACGCCTGGCTTACTTGGGTTGAGACGAATGGAAATCATGCTGACAAAGTGCATTCCCCACACGGCGACGGCGGCAAAGCACACGGCGGCGACGAGAAGGAGGGAAAGGTTGCGCACACCGCGACCCGAGGTACGACGGCCCAGGACGAGGAGGGTCGCGTAAGAACCCAGAATGGACACGAGAATGGAAGCGACAATGACACCGGGCAACGGGTGAATCGGCACGGGGTTGTTGCCGCCCTGCACATAGTAGTTGGCCAACTTTTCGTTGACTGCAAAAGTTAGCGAACATCTCTTGGCTGATCAACTCACCCTGGACCAGGGTGTCCGTCATGTTGAGGTTGCCATCTGGGAGAAGCTGTCCCATGGTGAAGGATGCGGCGCGTGGCCGATGTGGTGGCTACTGGTCAGCACTGGTGCAGCAGTTGTGATGGTGAAGGGAATGTGTGGGGTCGGGTGCTGCAGAGAGGCGGGTGGCCCTCGAGGAAACGGCTGTCAGGTTGACGACAGGCCCCCTCTCGCGTACGACGCCCAAGTCGGTTGTGAACGATGTTGTGATGAGGTGATGCGAACCGTGTCACTGTGACGTTGTCGACGTGCAGAGTGTGTTTGGGGACGGCGACGGTGATGGGGAGCGGAGTAGAAAGGGGAGTTGAGTGAAAGACAAGAGTATGTGTGTGTGTGCATGAGAGGGCAAGCAAAGGCAACGGGGCCGAGCAAGCAACACAAGAGAGCGGCAAGATGAGGGACGGAGAGGGACGAGGGAAGGAAGATCCTGAAGCGACGCAGCACTGTACAGTACACAGAGGCCGGAGTAGACCTTCTCTTCAAATCAACCTTCCCTTCCACCTTCCCCCGCCTCCTTTGACATTTTGACCCCAACTCTAATCAACGATTCAACCCTGTTTAGGTTTCATCGTGGCCCCTTTCCCTCCCTTAGGCTTTGCGCCTCTGCCATGGAGAGAGACATCTCTGCCGTTACCGCAAATGCCGCCTCCGTGGCCCCGGCCTTGCACCTCAGCTCCTCAACACACCTCCCCCACGCCCATTCAACCCCGCCCAGTCGTCGTCACTCTGCACCAATTTGGCGCCGAGGAATGGATCCGGCGTGCACAACTGCCGTGTGTGCGAATAACAAAGGGGGAGGCATTTCCGCATTTCCGTTACGATCGTTGCCACTACCTACTGTTGTGCTTGCAGCAGCACAAGCAGCGAGTAGAGGCAGACGACGCAGCGAACAAATGGTGCGGTAAGAGTCAAGTTTGGTGTTGAGGAACGAGGGAGTATGTAACGACGGTGCTGCGCCCTCGAGGCACGCTAGACACCCGGATTGATCGCTTGGGCGGGCAGCGCGGCGAAGAGCACGTAGCGCGCCCACACCACACAAACCACACACAAACCACAGCGCGAGTCTTTGGAACCTCCTCCCTCCCGCTTTCGACACCAGTGTCACTTTTAACAGCCGATGAAGCGGGCATCGGTGCTTGGCGCGGGCGGCGCGTACATACACCCAGCAGGCCAGCACGCTCTGTGATCATCACCGTTGGCGGCGTGCAGCATATGGTGGTGCACAAGCATGCGGGCATGCTTGTGCTTTCGCCTATGCGTGTATCGTGAACAGCCCCGCACACACCCTGTGGCGCTTGCAGATCATATGCCAATCATGTGGTGTGATGGTGGCGGCCGCACCGTGCACAGGCCGCCGGGGGGCACGCACCCAGCACAGACCGTCCCAGAGTTGTGGGCGCGATGCAGATCACTCAAAAGTCGAGCCAGACCCAAAGCCAAAGGATGGTAAGGATGAAGAGAATAGGAGACACCAACTCACCTAGAGATAGATGACTAGAGCCAGTTGTCGCGAAAGCGGGACGAGGGGGGACGCGATATGCCTCGAGCAGGCGCCGGGAGGGGGTGGAGGCTGGCGGGGGGGACGCGGTAGTGTCGAGTATAGTTTTGTTGACGAAGAGAAGAGGAGAGAGTGATGGAGACGAAAGATTCAACGTTGACGACAGAGTTGATCTGGAATGATGGGAAGAGGCAAGTCGTTGCAGCTGGCAGCCTTTTGCTCTGTGCGCTGGCCCAGGCATCCAAGGCACGTACACAAACCGCAGCGACGGGCGCAAGAGCCAAGGAAGGTGGGGACAGGGGGGAAGGCGGGGCAGGGAGGAAGAAGACCGGTAGAAGGAAGGAAGAACTGTGATTGTAAGAGTTGATTGTGAATGTTCTTTGGTGAGTGTTTGATCCGTCTGCGCTACCACTGTCCCGGGAAGGCCATCTGCGCCCCCCCTTGCCCTGGACCCTGAAGGTCCTTTGGTTCTGTAGCTCGGGGATAAACCCAACCTCCAGAGTTGAGGGACGACGACCGGAGGCAAGACAGGAGAGAAGGTGTTTGTGTGTGTCGACTGTGTACCTTTACCCTAGTTTTTACCTTCCCTGGATCTAGACCCCTTCCTTCTCTTCCTCGTCTCGACAACCCCCGACACCCAAAACAGATCAAGATCATGATACCTCAACGACGTGCTCGACAGCTACATGCAGCGCAGCACCCACTCTTACTGACTCCGTGCGCTCCGTAAGGTCCAATCGCTGGTGGCTGCCCCTTGGCCATCTTTACAGCAGTGTCTAGCTAGGTCTTAGGGGTTCCCCGCTCAGCACGAGAGGCACAGTCCACTCATGTAACAGCACACATTGCCAGTGCCGTTAACGAAACGTAAAGCGATCAAAAGCGAGCGATTGTCTCCTGTGGCAGCAGATCAGCAGGGGCATGGGGCAGTAGCACAAGCCGCATGGCGCTGCATGGGCGTTGGCACGGCCGGCACGGCGCGTCGCGACGCGGCGACCTCCTCACTACCACAGCTGGTAACTGCACGTCCCAACCTCACGGACGCCGGACATGGACCGTCGGGGTTGACACGATTGCAACGCATGCCGAAATGCCACAAGAAGCTATGACAGTATGTAGACGCGCAGACGACCCCCCGAGCGCCCGAGTTGAGCTTGAGCCCATAAATTGGTCGCATCCGTAACCCGCGTCAATTAGCCTGGGGTGGCGCCTGTCCCGCATCAATACAAAAGTTGCCGCACCGGCGATTGGAATCCGCCCCCGCCCACAGCCCAACCACCACGGCTACCACGATTGATTGCGATTGCACCATACATTGATGCTCCTGCCCCTGACCTTGGCTTGCCACAAAGACCGAAGGCCCCCCATCTCGGGGTTGTCGCCCTCGCTGTCGGGGCTTGGCCATTGCATGGCCGCCACACACGTCGCTCGAGGTGACAAACCCCGGAGCAAGGTAGCTGCGCCATGCGCCACAGACAAAAACATGGCACCCGCATACCGCGTGCAGGTTAGAGAATTAGAGCAGGGGATATGCCGTGGCGGCGACAAAGAGGGGACGTTATCTTGATCACTACTCGTTGGCTCGTTGCTCGATGCAGCACACTTGGCCGTGCGCAGTGCACATGCAGCGCAGTTTTGCGTGCGGCCATTCCAGCGGCACATGCCGCAAAGCTGCAACATCAAGCTTATGGATTACATCGGATTAGCCGCGAGCAAGCCAGTGCGTGCCTTGCTTGCACTTGACGTGCCCGTTTCATCACACCAGGCATGCTAGCTGTGTTTAGTTTGCAAGTTGCTGCGTCGCGCTTTGCTCCACTTAACTTACGTAGGTAGAGTATGAGCGCGCTAGTATATCCGAATGTCTCCTCACCCCATGTTCGACAAAACCACGCCGTCGCCAACGACAAAGAATTCCGCGACGAGCAATCGAGAATGTACACACGTACCCACGCGGCATGCTACATGCTGCGACTCGTGGCAGCCTCTGGGGCGTCGTGGCGCGGCAGCTGCGTCTAGACCCTCTTTTTCACTCATCCAACGAAAACCTGCCACAGACATGTCATCACCTCCCCTCGTGAGCTCATGCCAGAAGCCGGTCCACAAGCATGGCCAAGGGCGCGTACATGTGCGCGTCTTGGTGTGCACCCCCTGTTCGCTTGCGCCCCTCGTCCGTGGCCCATGCAAGTCCAACTTTCGTGCGGTCTCGCTTGCTTGCTCATCCGCCAGTGTCCCTCGAGGGTCCAGCTGCCGAGCAACCAGCCAGTAGTTTGGTGTCGTGCCTGCAGATGAGCCCCACTCTGATGACCGTGCCAGGGCTCCGGGCATATGTTTCTCGGGATCACCGCGCCAAGGCGGTTAGATGGCACGGAACATGGACATGTGGCCTGTCCGATGCGGCCGAACGTTTTCTTCTGTAAGATCTGTGAGACCGCGGCGCCCTCTGACCGCGTTTTCGTCATGGCTGCTCCTCTGCCCTCCAACTCCACATCTCCGTCGTCACCTCTTCGGCCATTGCGATGGGATCTCGGTGTGGTCGAGGGACGCTCTGCCAAACTGCGAGTGCTGCCCTGATCGTCAGTACGCCACCGCCCTAGCCACTCCCTGCACTCCCTGGCGGGACCAAAACGTGGCAGCCATCTTGGCCCCAGGCGCCCCAGGTGGCAATGATGCAAGATCTTAGATCTTAAGATCTGTATGCAAGCTCTGCTATCGAATGCGACATGAAATAACGAGGTTCAAATGGACCTAGCTGAATTGTCTGCGCAGCTGACTCGCTGGGCGCGCACACATGCCTTGGCTAGAGGTATGTGCACGAGACCAAGGAGCGCATTAGGCCAGTCCAACGACGCCTACCAGGCCTAACTTTTGCGCCTACAGCTAGTGCAGCTTGACGGTCATCTCGGCGCCGACGACCGTACAAACGGCCGGGTCATGTCCGGCTGTCGCGTGGATGAAGCCGCCCTCTGACGTAGCGAGGAAGCCGGCGCGTGTGCGCGCCTCGCCCTCACATGTCTCGACGACATCGTCGATGCGTGGCGCGACAGCAAACCGCAGAGCGTCGCCCAGTGGTGACGGCGTGGGGACGGGCCCGGGGCGGTGCATAAACTAGGATAAGCTCGTTAGAGGGGTCGAGGGAGCGTACCTGCACAACCTGGCCGGGGAACAAGGATGTCTCCGTTTCAAGGGATATTGCGCCGCGCGATGGGTCGCCGGACATGATGCGAACCATCCGTGGGTCAGGCGACTGGCATTAGCACAAGTTCTCTCACTCGAGCATGCCCCTTGTAGGCAGAGCATGTAGGCAGGCCATGCAGGTAGGCCGAGTCAGACGGGCCATGTAGGCAGCGTCATGATCGACAAGCATGGTGAACGGTAGGCCGACCATGTCAGACACGCCTGGGAGGAGAGCCTGCCAACGGGCCGGAACCCTCAACTCACCCCCGGCTCCATGATACCGAGCCAGAACTCCTCGTCCTTGGTGATCCCTGCGCGGCCCTTACCATCACGCGCCGAGATGGCGGCGATGAGTGTCTGTGTGGGGTTGGGGTTGGGCGCATCGAGCTTGAGGAGGAGGTTACCACGCGCGGCCGCGACCTTTGCGGGCGCCGCGAGCGGCTCGACGCCGTACGTGATGGCGCTCGTGGCCGGCGCCGCGCCGGCAACAGCCAGACCGACGCTGCCGGACGAATACGCTGCACCCGCGTGGAAGAGCGTGAACGGCCGTCCTGTTAGGAACGGCGTGCCCGCCGACACGAGCCCCGCCTCGCATCAGCCCCATCACCGGCACAAAACCCACTGTCGCAGCGCGGTACGTCGCCAGTGCGCGAAGCACGGGTGCTGGCGTGCCGTCCGTCATGGCCAACACTGTCGTAACCCTTCCATCAGCCGTTCTCCACAGCGTCTAACCCACCCTGATCCAAGGTCGATGCGCGCCTCCTCCCCCCGTGCAGCCCATACCCCTTCCCAACCCTTACCCGCGAGCACACCCTCTAGCTCTCCCGGGGCGTTCCCGCGCTCGTCCTCGGCCCAGTCTGGCTCATCGGTCCGGTGCCACCGTCCAACGGAGGCCGGCGCACGCCCCGATGCGGGCGAGTACCACGCCGACACGCGCTCGCCCTGTTCTGGCGACAACACGGCAATGGCAACCTCGGGGACCTGCCCCGGCGAGAGGTGAAAGCCGCCTACGCGCCCCTCTCCGCCGAGTACGCCTAGGAGCGGATCCAGCGCGTCGGGTGCGACTGCCGTCGACACCGAGAAGAATACGCCGGCGTCTTGGGCCACATCGCCCAGCGCCGCGCGCACTGATTCCGGCGTCGGACGCTCGATAGTACTTGCCGATACGTGCAGGCCTCGGCGGCACGCACGGCGCAGGGAGTCGCACCGCGCGGCGGACCGCGTCAGCGTTCGTGTCCCAAGCATGGATGATAAGTCTGTGCCGGGGTAGTGGGAAGCGAAATTCCGTGAGAGTGGTCGCGATCTGCGGTGGAGGTCTGAATCGAGCCCGTCGTCATTCATTAGCGCAGCGTGTCATGTGGTCATTAGGAACGGCTGTGCGGAGGTTATTAAGAACGAGTGATTAGGAGCGGCGATCACCAAACAGTCCGGTCCAGGACGGCATGGATAGAGATCAAGAGCTGAACCGAGGTCGCGGCGTGCCAAGCGACCTGGCCGACGTGGAGCACGCTTTAGTGCGTGGAAGTGTATTCCGAGAAGCGCAGGGAGGAGGAGGGGGGTTAGGTTAAAGGTTGCGCGGCGACGGGCGTGGTATTTGGCCTGCGCGAATATCGCGGCGGCGTGGTACCGCACAATTCACGCAGTTGAACCGGGTAGGTGGGCCTATCATCTGTTCTGCTCGGCAAGACCGATTCCAGCGCACATGTCGCGCGCACAGCACCGAAGCAACAAGGTCTGGCCGCGGCGTGTGGACCAAGCAGATCAGTCAGATGCCACACATCCCACGTCACCAAAGGCCTATCTATCGCCCCGCCCGCGCTGATTTTGCCGTCCACCCACCCCCATCGTCATCCCCTCCTCCGGCGCGCGCACGCCGCCCAGGCCAAGCCGATCGGCGTATCAACGGCGCCCGCGCGCTGCGTTCTCTTCGCCGCGCGCACATACCGCGCAATGACTCAGCGCCTATCCCTGCGCCATTGGCAGTTGACAGCGGAGACCTAGATTGTGCCACGTCTCGAGACGAGTCACATGCCAAAAGCTTGGAGTTGTCCGGGCTGCTTGTGTCCGGCGCTAAGCCCTAACAAAGGGCACCACGCCACTGGTGCCGCTGCGTCACAGTCAAAGTGGCGTCACAGAGGCTTAAATAGAACCATCCTGAGGCATTTACATCCCCACCAGCTCCATCAATCTTCACCACCACCACTACTACTACTCCTATCTACACAACCACAAACAACAATGGCTTGCGCGTAAGTCTACCCCTGCTCCCCAACCCCGCTGACGTGTAGTTGCGACCCCAAGACTCCCTCGGCTACCTGCGCCTGCGGCGGCAAGTGCGCTTCCGGCAACTGCGAGTGCAAGGACTGCTCGGGCAACTGCCAGTCGGCCAGCACCACCTGCGGGTAAGTCGCGCCGTTCGCCCCCTAACCACCCACCTTGTACAGACGCTGACGGCAACTAGCTGCGGTAACGGCAACTCGTGCAGCTGCGCCGGCGGCGGCTGCAAGTGCGGCTCTGGCTGCACCTGCTCGTCGTGCGGCAAGTAACTTGTTCCTGCCGTAGATAAGATGTAGCGATGGCGCAATACAGGGTGGAGATTGCGCCGTACACCCACAGAGATGAATGTTATCGCAGTCTATATGATCTTATCGAGCACAGTGGCTCTCTGCGGTTGTGCATGCTGCTGGACATGGATGGCCGAGGATGGAGTGCATCAGATACTGCGGGCACTCCATCGTCCCGTCCACGAACAACCACACTGACACGTTCTATCACGTTCCATTTCTCTGCAACTTGATAGTGCGAGTCCACGTTCGTTCCCACTACTAAGCATGCCGCTGCGCCGTCGCCAACCAGTCACAACTTCCCACGATGCGCGCAGCACGCACACGCACGAAGCTCGCACACTCGCACACGCGTCACGCCTCGCGACTAGAAACTATGCATGGCAATCCCGATCGTCTCTACAGGGGAATATCGGTTACCACCGGGACCCACCGCGGCCCGCGCCCGCGCCGCCACGGGCGCCGCCGCGGGGCATACCACGGCGCCAGACACCGCCGCGGTCGGGCGCAGCGCCCTCCTCGCCAGCACCGGCCGCAGGGGGGGTAGCGCCGCGAGGGGGCGTGGCACCCGGCGAGCCGTTGGCGAGGTTGTCGCCCGCGGGAGGGGCGCCAGCGCCGCTGGACTGGCGGGCGGCCATACGCTCGCGCCAGCCGCCCGGACGCACGCCAGCGACGGGCGGACGCGCGCCGGCACCAGCACCAGCACCAGCGCCGGCGCCGGCGGCCGCTGGGGGTGCGTCACGGCGAGGACCACCGGCACCCGACGCGCGCTCGGCACGGCGGCGCTCGGCCTCCTCCTCACGCTCGCGCTGCTTGCGTGCCATCTCGTCTGCCTCGGCACGCTCGCGCTCGCGCTCGGCGCGGCGCGCGGCCGCACGCTCCTCGGCCTCCTTCTGTCGCGCCTCAATGTCGGCGCGAGCCTTGGCTTCCTCCTCCTCTCGCTCGCGCGCACGGCGCTCGTCCTCCTCGCGGCGCGCTTCGGCCGCGCGCTCCCTCTCCTCGGCCTCCTCAGCCTCGCGCGCCCGCCGCTCCTTCTCGGCAGTGTACCGCGCCAGCACCTCGGACTGCAGACGAGCCTTCTCCTGCTCAATCGTCCGCGCGGCCTCCTGGCGAGCGGCCTCAAACTCGGCGCGCTGCTGAGACTCGACGGCCTCGCGCGCGACGAGGTAGTCGGGCATCATGCGGCCGAGACGCGTCTTGAGCTCGCGGTGGGCGGCCTGCTGAGCAATGGCCTGCTCGCGTGCAAGCTTGTTGGCGCGGTCGTGCGCGGCGCGGTCCTCGACCTTTTGACGGTCGTAGTCGGCAGCAAGGAGCGGACGCTCCTCCTGGCGGTAGGCACGCTCGAGGTGGTCCATGCGTTTGCCAATAACACGCAGGCGCTGGCCGAGCTGCTGGTTGGCCTTGGCCATCTGCTCGACCTGCATGGCGACAATGGCCGTCGTGTCGAGCTGGCCGTCCTCGAGCGCCGCCTCGTCCAGGTGGAACTTGTTCGTCTTCTTGAGCTTGTCGACGAGCTTGCGCGTCTCCTCGCGACGCGTCGCGTCCATCTGCGCGTTCAGGCGCTCCAGGTGCGCCTTCTTGGTCGCCTCCTCGGCCGCGCGCGCGTGCTCCTCGGCAAGCTGCTTGGCGCGCTCGGCCTTGGCCGTCGACTCCTCGCGCTCGCGGCGCAGGTTGGCCTCCTCGAGAAGCTCGCGGCGCTTCTGCACAATCAGGCGGCGGTGCTCGGTGCGCTTGCGCTCCTCCTCGGCCTCGGCAATGGCCGCGGCATACGCCTCGGCGCGCGACGTCGACGCCGCAGGGTGCAGGTAGTTGAGCGCAGACTGGAGGTACAGCGCGAGGTTGGAGAGACGGTGCAGGTCGGCGCCGGGCGGGGAGAAGCGTACCGTCTTGGCGGTGTGGTCGACCGTGGCACTAATGTTGCCGCGGCGCGACGCCGTCATGAGGAACTTTTCGAGGCCCGACATGTCAGTCGCCCAGGGACCGTTGTCAAACGCCTTGACGAGCGACAGAATGTGCTGCAGCGACACGGTCTCGTACACGCTCGAGAGCTCCTGGATGAGACGCGAGAGGACAACGTCACGGAGAGCGGGCAGGTACGCCGAGTAGTCCTTGGAGAGGCTAGCGACGAGGGGCGCAAGCTGCTGGCACGCCTTGAGCGGCTGGAAGTTGGTCTCGATGATGTTGTACAGCTGGCGGACCTCGGCCGGGACGTGCTTCAGGTGCTTGGCAGCGGCCTCGCGGACAAGCGCCTGGCGTGTGGGCATCTTGGGGAGGTTGAGCAGCTGCAGAAGGCGGCCTTGCTTGCTCTCCGAGATGGTGCCGAGGGGGACGGCGAGCGCCGACAGGAGCACGGCGGTGGGAGCGTTCTCCTTGACGGTGCCGGTGCGCTCGGCGTAGTGGTAGTAGCGGGCCCAAGCGACGGCGTGGAAGACGGCGACCTGGCGACCGCCCTCGGCGTTGAAGATTTGCGTGAGCTTGTCGTAGTAGTTGGCCATCATGGAGGGCTTTGCGCTCTTCTGGCTCGCGAGGAGGGTGTTAACGTCCTGGATCGAGCGGAAAGCCTCCTGCCAGAGCTCGAGGTCGACAGCCGTCTCGAGCTGGAGGAAACGCGTGTCGAGCTGGCGCGCGAGCGTCTCGGGGTCGGACAGGTTGATCGAGTGCGTCTGGTGCGCATACTTGGACGCGTTGGCCAGGTCCTTGCGGAAACGCTGCTCGCACAGACGCCTAAAGTCCGACTTGCGCTCGTACTCCTTGCAGAACGCAAACGCGCGCTTGGCAATCTGCTGGTAGATGAGCTCGAGGCGGTCGTTGCCCTTGGCCACGTCGAGGGTGACGTCAAACGCGTCAATGCAGAACTTCTGCGCAGGGTTGATCAGGCGGCGCTGAATACGCTCCTGGTCGCCCGCACTGTCGAGGAACGAGTCGTACAGCATCGTCGTGGGCTGCAGCGGCAGGTCGTCGTCGGTCGGCTCGGCCGTGGACGACGGCAGCGCAGCGACCTCCTGCTCGGCCTGCTGCATCGCATCGGCGAGGCGCGCCTCGGCCTTGTCGATGAGGTACAGCAGCACCTTCTCGATCGCCGGCACATTGTAGTTCTGCGCCGTGTTCTTAAAAGTCACGAGCACCTCCTTGGCGTCGTGCTTGCGCTGCAGCGCGACGCAAAGGTCGAGATATTTAATGACGATCGGCTCGAGAGTCGCGATCGGCGCACTCTTAAAGCGGCGCCTGAAAGTTGTTAGCACCTGCAGGGGCTTCTGTAAACTCACGCAGTGAGCACCTCGGAGAGGAACTCGAAGGCCTGCGTCTGCGACTGGGGCGTGTTGAGGGCAAGGAGCTCCTCGGCGCGCTGGGGTCAGCTCAAACCACGTTCCAATGACAACCTCACCCTCAGCGCATTCTCAGGCTTGACGTAGACGGGTGGCATGGTGATGCAAAGATGGAGTCAAGGTGTGTCGGTCGCGGGGCTGTTGTCGACCGATTTTTTTTTTTTTACTCGTCCTTTGTTGGCGAGGCGCGTGGGGTTGGAGAATTTAGGGAGGGACAAGCAGACTACTCTTCCTCTCTGCCAGCGTGTACGCGTTACGGCAGTGATTTATCGACGAAGTCGCTGTTGCGGGGGGATGGTGAGGGAGGGAGAAGAGGTGGTGAGCAGCTATGTTGAGTCGTGGCACCGCGTCGACCTGTGCGCCGTTGTGCTCGCTGGCCACACTGTTCTGGCTCCAGCCAGACTTGTGCCCTTTCGAAAAGTGAGACCACTGCCACACCATGGGTTGCAGTGCTTGCCTGGAAATAACGCCGAATTTCCCGACACGTGGGATTTGGGTGGTTTGGATTTGGGGTGCCTGGATTGCCTCATTGCCCAGCCCAGCCAGCTAGCCAGCCTGTGTGGGTACCCGGGTAGCTGTGCCCGCAGCAGCCCGTCCGTCACCTTCCCTCTACACCAGGACGGCCGCGGCCGGTTGGAGAGAAGGAAGGTGGAGGAAAGGGCGTGTGCACACTACCACCGGTGACGCCACCCTTTCCAGTCATACAGTCGTCTCTGTCTCTCCGTCACGACCACTTACACCTCCATCACCACCACCACTTGTCCTCTCCATCTCATCACTCATCCATTGTACACCTCCCAACTTGCATTCACTCTTTACCCCAACCCCTCTGCCCGCAAACCACACCGCCAAGGGGACGACCACGACGACGCTCAAGCAATGTCGCAGTCTCTCCAACACTTGTGAGCATGTCCACCCGGGGGCACGCCTCGTTCGCCCCCTGACCCCTCCTTCTTCTTGCCTTTGCATGCGCTAACTCGCTCACAGTGGCCGCGGCGGTAAGCACCACAACCCACCGCACTGTATACTCCTCCCACTAACATTCTAGCCGTCCGCGTCGTCAAAAACTATACAAAGGGCTACAGCGACACACAGGTACGTTCTCTCGGACGATAACACAGCCAGCCAGCCCAAGACGGTGCTCACGCGCCAGACCAAAGTCCGCGATGCGACATCGAACGATCCATGGGGTCCATCGGGAACCCAGATGAACGAGATTGCCCAGCTCACCTACAACCAGTACGTCAACCTGTACACGGCGTGCAGCACCGCTGACTCCCAAGGGGGGATTTTGTCGAGATTATGGAGATGCTCGACAAGCGCCTTAACGACAAGGGCAAGAACTGGCGGCACGTGTTCAAGGTGAGTGCGAGTTGTGTCGCCGCTCGTTTGTGTTCAAGGTCGCATGCTCACACGCGCCCCCGCAGGCACTCACCGTGCTCGACTACTGCCTGCACGCCGGTTCGGAGAATGTCGTCATCTACTTTAAAGACAACCTCTACATTGTGAAAACGCTCAAAGAGTTTGTGTACGTCGACGACCAGGGCAAGGATGTGGGCCACAATGTCCGGCAAAAGGCCAAGGACATTACAAACCTGCTCCAGGACGAGGACCGGCTGCGCGCCGAGCGGCGACAGAGAGGCGCGATGCGCGACCGCATGCTCGGCACCATTGCCGACAGCGGTCTGCAAGGCGAGGACGACGACGGGGCGCGTGACCGGGGGGGCCAGCGCCCTAACGGCCGACCGAACAACGGCAACAGCAGCCGCCCGCGTGACGAGGACGAGGACCTGCAGCGCGCACTCGCCGAGAGCATGGAGACGAACCAGGACGAGGAGCGTCGCCGGTCCCAGCGCCTCAAGGAGGAGGACGAGCTGCAGCGCGCAATTCGTCTGTCCGAGGAGGAGGACGCGCGCAAGAAGCGCGAGGCAGAAGAGGCCAACCAGCGTGCCCTCATGGACGACAACTACCAGCTCGACTCGAACAACCAGTACGCGCAGCAGCAGCAGCAGCCGATGAACACGGGGTTCCCACTGGTTGACATGAACAACTGGCAGCAGCCCCTGCAGCCGCAGTACACCTCTTTCAACGTGAGTAGCGCACCTTGCGGGGCATGGACTGATGGCAGCCGTTCCACGCGCAGATGCTTGCGCAGCAGCAGCAAGAGGAGGCGATGCGGCAACAGCAGCAGCAGCAGCTCATGCAGCAGCAGTACATGCAGCAACAGCAGCAGCAGCAAATGATGGAGCAGCAACGGCAGCAGGAAGAGTTTATGCGCCAGCAGCAGAGCCTCATTCCGCAGCACACGGCCGTGGGCTCGAACAATCCGTTTGCGCCAAAGCCGCAGCAGCAGAGCCTGCTGGGCCCCATGCCTGAACAGGAGCAGCTCCAGCAGCAGCCGACCTCGACGTTTGCTAGCTCGTTCCTCCCCATCCCTACCTCCCAGAACAACAACATGTCTCAGTCGCCATCACCAGTTACCAAGCCCGCGTCGCCACCAAAGCCGTCGTGGCAGCCGCCCGCCAAGAAGGACGACGGGACGCATTCCAACTTGGCAAACCTCATCGGGCGCGGGCGCGAGGACGGTCTCGACACGTTTGGCAACGTCGGCAATCTGCGTGAGTCGTCACACACGCCGTGGGTGTTTGCTGACTTGAAGGTATTCCCACGGGCGCAGCGTTCCATCAGTCGAACCGCATGGCGATGCAGCAGACGGGCGCAAGCACCAATCCGTTCTTCAAGCAGCCCGAGCAGCAAACACAACAAAACAACGAGCAGCCGTTTTTCCAGATCTAGCAGTGTTGCTGCTCTTCCCCGCACTATTTTCTCTGGGGCTTGGTTCTCGGCGTGTACGAGGGGCGTGTACGAGCGAAGCGGCGCGAGTTCGAGCGTCGTCCGTCGTTGGGCGGGCGGCGCATAGAGATTTGATTTTTGTAGGAGTTTGTTTGGTCACGATACGATATGCAGCCGGTGTAGCTGGCCACGCAGCGGCCACACAGTGGTCTCGGAGCTGTTTAAGGCGCGGTAATGGCGCACAAAGCTTGATCGTTGTTGGATGATGGCGATGGGTGCGAGTTGGATTCTCGGGTTGGGCGGGATTATGCTTAACAGGAGGGCGCAGGAACGTTCAAATCGGTGTGACCCCCTGAAAATTGCGCCCTCCTAGCTCAGTTGGTTTAGAGCTTCGGACTTTTAGAGCTTGCGCATAATAATCCGACGGTCGCGGGTTCGACCCCCGCGGAGGGCTGCGTGTTGCGAGGCGTCACTTCGCTTTTTGACGCACGCCAACCGGTGAACCGGTGATGTAACTTGATCATTTCAACGCGTCTCGTCACAATTCTACAACACGCCATCGCGGTTACATGCTTCCCATCGCACGCATCGCGACGCTCGCACCCTCCCGACTCGTCTCTGGCCCTCGTCTCGTATCTGGACTGTTCACCACCTCGCTAACTATGGCGCGCCCCACACGCGCCGCCGCGGCGAAACGCGCACGCGCAGAATCGACGTCGTCCCTCAGCGCAACAGACACAGAGAGCGCGCCGCCGCCGCCTAAACGTGCGGGCGCGAGCAAAAAGGGCAAGGAGGCCGGCTCGTCCCGAAACCTAGGCAAAACGCCGTCGTCGTCGTCGCGCAAGTCGCTCGGCAAGTGGCCCCCAGCCGGCTTGGACGCGCCGTACCCTCACCGCGCGGGTTACCCGGCGTACACGTTCCCCGGCGCGCCCGCCGCCGAGGTGACTACCGCGCACGGAGGTAACGGTGTTAATGGGGGCATACCGCCTCTTCCGCCGGCGGACGCGCCGCTGCTTCTCGGCGCGCACGTGTCGATGGCGGGCGGGCCGGCGACGGCGCTCCTCCGCGCACAGAAACTCGGCGCCAACGGCCTCGCGCTCTTCGTTAAGGGTCACCGGACGTGGAAGGCGAAAGACCTCGAGGACGACGCGGTGGAGCGCTTCCGCGACCTCCTCAAACCCCTCGACGAGGGAGGTGGGTTTCAGCAAGTGGGAGAGGAAAGGGGGGCTGATGTAAAGGAAGCGGGTACGATGCACGGGATATCCTCGTCCACGGCAACTATCTCATCAACCTCGGGTACGTCGGCGGTGGAGGTTGCGCTGACTTGCAGAAACCCGGACCCGTGCGCTATCAAGAAGAAGGGAGGTGCTGACGGCGCAGTAAGAAGTGGGACGTGGCGTACGACTGTTTCCGCGACGACATTGAGCGCTGCTACAAGCTCGGTATCCGTCTCTACAACTGGCAGTAGGGTTGCCAGCGCGGGGGTGAGCTTACACCACAGCCCGGGTTCGACGGTAGGCGCATGTACCAAAGAAGAATCGTTTGCGCTCGTCGCCAAGGCGATCAACAGGGTACACAAGGACGTGCCCGAGGTGATCACGGTCATCGAGAACATGGTAAGCTCAGGGAGAATGGGGGGAAAGGGGTGCTGAAGGGTTAGGCGAATGCAGGCTCGAATATCCTTGGAACGGCATGGTCCGACCTCGCTGCCATGATCGCGCTTGTGGAGGATAAGCGCCGGGTGCGTGTATGTATCGACACGTGCCACACGTTTGCTGCGGGGTACGACCTGCGCACGCCCGAGACGTACGCCGCGACGATGAGCGCGTTCGGCAAAGAGGTGGGGTGGGAGTACCTCGCTGGTATGCACCTGAACGACTCGAAAGCGGCCCTCGGCGCCAACCGCGACCTGCACGAGAACATTGGTCTCGGGCACATTGGCCTCACAGGGTTCCGGTGTCTGATGCGCGACGCGCGCATGCGCGGTATCCCGCTCGTGCTTGAAACGCCGAGCGGGCCAGACGACGCCGCACAGCCCGTCAGCGAGATCTGGCGTAAGGAGATTGCGCTCCTCCACGAGATCCAGCGCGTCCCTGACAACGAGTGGGAGGGTAAGAAGGACGAGATTGAGCAGAGGTGGAGGAAGGAGCGTGACGCCATCGCCCCGCCAAAGGTCAAGGCGGCGGGGAGCAAGACGGGCGCGAAGGGTAAGAAGAAGAAGCAGAAGGGCGCGAGCGAGAGTGAGGACGAGGACAGCGACTAGCGGCTCCCACGCCGGGCAGCGCACAGCGTACACAGATTGCGCGCTGCTGTGCGTGCGCAGCATGCACGCTGCATAACGCACTCAAACTATACCTTCATGCATTGCATTGGAGCCTCGCGAGGCGCGACGGCCATGACCGGCTAGGTGGCATGGCCGCCGGCTATACCCCGGGCGTATCCTGCTGGGTGGCAAATTCGACATGCCAGAACATTCTTACCGGACACGCTCGCCGGTCGCCGCGACTGCCACGTCGATGCAGCGTGCTGTGTGTACGTGCGTGAGCGTCGGCGCCAGCGAGGCTTTCGGCCGGCGGTTGCATGGGACGAACGAAACTGCCAAACTGCAGAAGTAAAGTCGTGGCGGAGCGAGGCGGGCTGCAGGCGTGTACCACACACAACCAGCCTGAGCTCACTGACCAGTCCCTCTCCGCCAGCCCTCGACTGGGCTCACCTATACATGCACCTTCCTGCCTGCACTGAGGGCTACATGCAGCACGCCGTATGCGATGCGCCTTAGGCGGCGTTCCGCCAAGACGAGTGCGGACATGCCACGAACGCCGTTGTCGTCATGCCCGTCGCCACCCGTGCCTGAAACGTTGGGCGGAGGCAAGGTAATCGTTTGAATGTCGTCGCGATTGTGTCATCCACATCCATCCGCAGTTATCAACCAAGTCTGCTTCACAGTTACTCTCTTACTCGCTCTCTTCACTCCATGCCCACCTGATACCCAGCATTCACCATGCCGCAGCCCCAGCCATTCTGGATATGTCACCAGGTACGCGTGCGCAGGCGCCGTGGCTGACCCGCAGTGCGGCGCGCAGATGCGTCCTTTGATGGTAGGCAAAGGCACATACCCCGATGCGACTAATTCTAGATTGACGGAGTCGCGCACTGCGCCTCGTGTAATTCCGAGTTTGTCGAAATTGTACGTGGTTTGCACCTTGCGGCCACGGCGCGGCAGCTAACTAACCGCACCAGCTCGACGCCGAGATCAACCCCGACCCGCGACACGAACTGCCCCCTCCGCCACCGACACGCCCGGGCCCGGCACCGGCCGTGCCACCGCGTCCAGCCAACATGGGCGGCGGGGGCCCGCGCCCGGCGCCTGCGACGCCGTACGGCCATGGCGGTAACGACGATAACGGCGGCGGCGGGGGCATGCTCGCGGGCATTCTGAACATGTTTGGCGGGGGTAACCGCGGCAGCGGCGTGCGCCACGGCCCGACGCCGTCAGAACACATGCCGTTCCCGCCGCAAGGCGCGAACCGCCCCGGATCGGGGTCGCCCGCCGGCCGCTCGTGGGAGTGGAACCTCGGCGGAGGCACGGTACGTATCCAGGGATACTCGGGTCCCGTCTTCACGGGCTTCCCGCCGACGGGATACTCGACTGGCGCGCCGATGGGCGCTGCGCACCGCGCCGACCCCAACCACAACTTTGATGCGTAAGTCGGCCGTGGCGCGCTTTGACACGCACACATGTTGATCTCACGCCAGCTTTTTCGGCGCAGGACGCCGCGGCGGGCCAAGTAATGCCATGGGGGCAGGACAGGGGCCACCAGACGACGTTGGCCCCGGATTGGATTTAGTGAGTATTACCACCTTTGACGCAAGCACTAACGCCAGCTGCGCGGCCTTGCGGAAGCCCTAAGGGCCGAGGGTGTCCTCCTCGACTTCCAGTACGGGCATAACCGGGACTATGTCGCGTCCGACACCGAGTTCAACGACGTGCTCGCGACGCTTATGCAGGCTGCGGGGCCACAGGGGCCGCTGCCTGCGTCGCGCGAGACGATTGACAGCCTCGAGCGGTTCACCTTTGACAACGCAAAGCTGGGTGCGTGTGTGTGTGCTGTGCGGTACTGACTTGCAGCCGAGTGCGAGAACAAGACGTGTTCAGTGTGTTGGGAGGACTACGCCGTCGGCGACCCGGGAATCAGGGTGCCCTGTGGACACATGTTCCACCCCGACTGCCTCGTCCAGTGGCTCGAGACGAACGGGTCGTGTCCGGTTTGGTGAGATTCTAGTGAGGGCACACCGCTGACTAGTAGCCGGTACTCGCTCGTGTCGTCGGACGAGGGGCGCCAGCGTGCGCAGGGCGCGACGCAGGGTGCGGCGCAGCAGGCGGATGCGGGTGCGCAGGGCGCAGCCGGTGTCGAGGACCAGCGAGCACAGGACGGCCAGGGCTCACAGGATAACGACGGCCCGCTGTACACCGGCTTCCAAGGGCTGCAGGGCATGCTTACTGGCATGCTCCACAATTTCTTCGGGCAGGCGGGAACGCAGCCTGCTGAAGGCCAGTCAGGTCCATCAGCTGCGTCGGAGGGGCCAACAGCGCCGGCGTCATCAACTCCGCACGATACGGCTCGAGGGTCGAGCCAAGCGACCACTCAGCACTGTCAGGCTCCTTCTGGAGCGCCGGTGCCGGCGCCAGCTCCGCCCCTCAACCCAAATGACCCGTTTGGCGACCCGCCTGACGCCGAGCTGCCAGTCCCAGAAACGCCGAGCCGCCCAGCCCCTGGTGGAACTACTTCTTCCAGCGCCGAGAGCTCCGCCGCCGCTCGCGCGCGCGAACGCCCCCTCCCCCAGTGGGCGCAGCTCGCTCGCGGGATGCGCCAGCCCGGGCAGCGTGAGCCTCACGAAGCGTCGGCGCCGGCGTCGTCGTCCAGCCCCGCCGCGCCCGGCGCTGCGTCGGTCGATTCAAACCCAGACCACTACGATCTCCGCGCCCGCGACAACGGCGAGATTGCGTTGATCCCGTGGGGCTCACCGAACCACCAGCACGTGACCAAGCGGTACGCGCTCCTCGGCGGCGACGCGGGCGACGAGGAGGGAGAGCCACTGCTCTTCTGCCATGCGCACGGGCCCATTGGCGATTTTAGCATGCTGCACATGCGGCGTGTGGCGGGACGGATTGAGGGAACTGGCGACAATGCGGTCGAGGGACATGTGTGTTGCCACTCGGTCAGGCCCGGCGTCGCGGGGGATAAAGAGATTGGCACCATTATGCGTGACTGTCCTGGCCCGCCGGGGGGCGACGTCCATGCGTCGTTGCGGTATTCTGGCCCCGACCCGTCTTCCGAGATTGACCACTAGGGGTTGTTGCCGCATGGTTGTTTCATGAGTTGCCGCGTTGTAGTAGTGGAGCATGTGTAAAGCGTAGTAGTGATCTCTGCATGTCACCATTTCTATACAGTACATGGGTCAAGGGGTCAATCTATGTGGCTAGTCGTGGTCAGAGACGAGGAGGGCGAGTGCGGCGGGGAGCGCCATGCCGAGGAGGATGAGTCCTGTGCGTGCGAGGTTGGGGAGGCGGGGGGCGTCGCGGGCCTTGTGGACTTCGTGGTGGACGTCGTGGCAGTGGTCGTCTGGGCCCGTCTCGGAGATGGGCTGGATGACTGTCGCGACGTAGAGGAACGAGCCGCCAGAGAAGAGGAGCACCGCGCCCGTCCACCACCGCAGACCGTGCAGCTCGCCGTGGCTCCCAAACACGTTGACGGCGAGGTACGTTACCAGAGCGCCAAACGGCGCTGCCAGCGAGAAAATCACAAGACGACGACGGACCTGCGCCGCCGTCAGGTGCAGGCTCAGCAGCGTCGTCGTCAGTCCTAGCGCCGCGGGGCCTGTTGGTGTTAGCGCGTGCGGTGGGGAATGATGCTAGGTAGGAGGTGGGGACCCGCGCGGCCGCAGGAAGCACACCAGCAGGAAGCACACCAGTGTGTGCAGCACTGGTGCGGGGCTTCATGCAGCGGGGTGCGTGAAAAACGTCGGCGACGACAGGGTGGGGAAAAGCGACTGTGGGCGCGCGCGCGCCAGGGCGCACGCCCGCTCGCTCGCTGCGCAAACTCACCTTTGTGCACGAGCACGGCGAGGAAGACGACGAGGCCGAGCTCTGCGCTGCCGGTGAGCGAGCTTGCGCCGAGGGCGATGCCGTCGGCGATACCGTGAATCACGAGGCCGAGCGTGGCGCTCATGCCGTGTGCGGCGGCGTGCGACGCGCATTCCGGGTCGGCTTCCTTGGGGAGCATCGGCGCAGAGCTGTGTCGCCGGCCGTTACCGAGGCCGTGCGAGTGGGTGTGGCCGTGGCTATGGCCGTGGCTGTGCCCATGGGCGTGTCCGTGTCCGTGGGAATGGGCGTGGCCGGCATGCGCCTCCTCCTCGTCGTCGTCGTCGTCGCTCAGCGCCGATTCGGGCGGGTGCGGTGGGTGCGGACACACGTTCTCCACTCTGCGGCGAGCGTCAGCGCGGGTCGTAGTCCCGGAAGCCGTCGCCGCTACTTACAAGAGCATCAGGGCGAATCCTGACAAGAGGGATATGCCAATCGCGTGCGTGCTGTGCGCGTCGGCCTTGTACATTGCACTTGCACCTCTGCGGCGGTCAGCTAGTCAATTCTGGCTGGCGCGTAGACGCACTCGGGTATGATGATGGCGAGGGCGGCGCCGACGAGGAGGCCCATGCCGACAACCTGGACGGCGGAGAGGGCGCGAGCTGGTGTCAGCGGTGTGAGCGGCGAGGGCGGCGAGAGCGGCGTGGCCGCGAGCCGCACGCAGCGGGCGTGCGCGGGGAGTGAGAGGTAAGTGGCGAGAGAAAGAACGCGGCGGTAGCCTGGCGGCTAGGGCGCGGCGCCGGCGCGACGACTCACCAGACATGCTCGACTTGAAGACGAGCGGGAGGGCGCCGACGGCGAGCGACGCCGCGGCCATGGCCACACACTGGCCGAGGAGCGTGGAGAGCGGCATCGGTGGTGGTGTGTGGTTGTGGTGATGGAGAGAATCTAGGCTCGTTACGGGCACACCTAAATTACTGCTGCCAGCCGCCGCCGTGGAAACGTGGGGGAGGAACCGGTTGCGGCCCCAGACCGAAACGTCATTCCGATCAGTCCCAGTCTCGCCATCAGACGCCGGCAGGCATCAGTGTAGCAGTGCTCGCTCGCATGTGCATGCACGGTGTGCGATCAGATGGGGGAGATCCTGGGGCCTACTCTGGGGGAATGCATTCGTATGGTGAGGGGGGTCACGGCCGACTCCGGCCGGCGTGGTGTACCAGCGCCGCCGCGTAGATCGCCGATGACTCGGGCCAAAGCTTCCGGCTAGACGTAGATTACCTCGAAGCGTCCTTGCTCTCTCCCTCTCTCCACCACCACCACAACCACATCTCCACCGCCATGTCCGAAGCAAGCGCGTCGCGCCCGCCCTCGCCGCAGCCGCAGCCGATCGGCCAGGGCCGCGAGTTCAGTACCGAGTCGTACTTCAACACCCAGAAACCCCCGGCGCGCCTCCAGGAGAAGACGGACGCGATGCGCACGTTTGTAGAGCGCTGGGATAAGGACCGCAGGCCAGTGGTGCTGGTTACGGTGAGTACGGGGGTGGGCGTGAGCACGTACAAGCGTGCGTGCTGCGAGCGACCGCTCGCACTCGGAGTGGGCGGGCGGGCGTGCAAAGTGGTGGGCGGCGCCGACCCCGGCGTGAGGTAAAGCCACACCCAAGACGTCTTGACCGCGAGTCCAGCCCGCTTCCCGCCTTGGACGCTTCACGGCCTGCGGTCGCGCCCCGCGGCCACGCCCCCCGCTACTACTTGGGGCTCGCTGACGCCAGTCGGGGGGTACCACCGTCCCGCTCGAATCCAACACGGTGCGGTTCCTCGACAACTTCTCGGCAGGTACGTTGCGAGCGGGAGCGCGGGTGCGCGCCGCGCCTAGCGCGGCGGTTTGGCGCCGTGGTCTGCGTGGAGCTTAGGCGGGCGTGGTCGGGTCACAGGGGACGGCCGGTGTCGGCGGCCGCCTCGATGTGGGCGACGCCGATGCGCCGACGGCCGGCGCGGCTCTCGCCGCATGCTGCCGTTGCCTTGGGGGCTCAGCCGCAGAAGCTATACCGCGTCACTTGCACGCGTCACTCCGCCCCCTCTGTCCTCCATTACCCAGACGTAGTCGCCCTCGCCCTCGCTGCGCTCGGGCTCGGACTTGGGCTCAACACTGACACCAGGAACCCGCGGTGCGACGTCGGCCGAGTACTTCCTGCAAGCGGGCTACGCCGTCATCTTTATGCACAGGCTACACTCGCTGCGGCCGTTTAGCCGGCACTACTCGCACTCGCTCAACCCGTTCTTGGACCTGTTAAAGATCCGGGACGGCGACATTGTCGTGCCTCCAGAGCACGCAGCCCACCTCCTGCCCGTGCTCAAGGCATACGACGCCGCCCACGAACAGGGTACCATGCTCAGCATCGATTTCCAGACCGTTAACGAGTACCTGTGGCTGCTGCGCGCCGCGTCGTCGGTCATGCAGCCCCTCGCGCGCCGCGGCATGTTTTACCTCGCCGCGGCCGTGTCCGACTTTTTCCTACCGGATGATCGTGTGGTGAGTTGCACGAGCCGCGCACGAGCGAGCGAGCGAAGCAAGCGAGAACAAGGCGAGCACGCTGCCAGAGCCGGGTTGAGTCCTTGTTGCGCTTGCGCTGCTCGCGCGCAAGCTGCGCTCGCTCGCAAGCGGGCACGAACCCTTTCCAGCACACGCCCCCCCGCTGCTCGCCGCTCGCTGCGCTCGCGGCATGCGCTCGCGACACGCTCGCGCCGCTGACACCAGGCGGAACACAAAATCCAGAGCGCAAAGGGCTCGCTCCTCCTCGAGATGGACCAAGTACCCAAGGTGCTTCGGCCGCTGGTGCAGGAATGGACGCCCGAGGGGTACATTGTATCCTTCAAGCTAGAGACCGACAGCGACCTGCTGGTACCCAAGGCGCGCGCTGCGCTGGCGCGGTACGGCCACCAGCTGGTGATTGGCAACGAGCTGCACCGGCGCAAGACCGAAGTCGTGTTTGTCGAGCGCCAGCCGGAACATTCCGTGCCTACCATGTCGCCGCTTGCAACACTCGCCCTCACCAACGCGGGAGGCGTGCCACCGGGCATCAAGGGCCGCGGGGACGCGCACATCACGGGCGCAATGACCCCCCCACTCCGCGGCGCGCAGACGCCCGGAGGCGGATCGTACGCTGAGACATGGCTGCGTCTGCCCGAACTCGCCCACGGACGGCCCGAGGCCGAAATCGAAGAGTTTATCGTCGCACAGCTGTGTGCCCGCCACCACGAGTGGATTGCCGCGGGACAAAAGTAGTACTAGTAGTCTTGGGGATCTAAGATACAATGCATGCATGCTACGTGCGCCTAGTCGTCCTCGTACTCGCCCAGGAGCTCGGCGTCGTCGTCGACGGGAACAGTACCGTACGCGTTCCGCCTGCTGCTGCTGCCGCCGAGGCTGAAGCGCTCCAGGGCGGGGAAACGCCGCTCGAGCTCGCTCCAGCCGGCGGACAACAGCCCGAGGATAAAGTACGGCACGCTCGCGAGCGTCGCCAGGACCGTCGCCGTGGTCTGGCCATGGTACGCGCGGTGCTCGTCCAGGCGGATGGCGCCCCGCCGCTGGCCCTTGGACAGCCACCACCAGCCGCCCAGGCCTGCACACGCAAACGGCAGGATAATCACACTGGCCCAGAACATGAACCCTAGGCCACCGCCGACTAGGCCCGGGCACGCGTGCGCCTTGCCCCTGTCTGGCCGCTCACCGCCCTCGCACGACGAGTACGGCACCTTGCGATACGCCGTGCGTTCGTACCACGTCGACTCGAAGCCCTTGCACTGCTCGTCCTCGGGACTGACAGCGAGCGGCCTCGCGCCGTCGACAAGCACACACTCGCCCTTGTCGTTGCGGTAGTAGTTGAACTCGCACTCAAAGTCGGCCGCCGTGCACTTGCAGTTCTTGACAACCTTGTTGTTCTGCGGCACCTCCTCGCCAATGTAGCAGTCCCGGTCGCGGATGCGCCGGTGGTACAGCGTCTGCCGGCCAAACAGGCACTGCTCCTCGCGGTCCTCGGACGGCGACCACAGCTCAAAGTCGTCGTCGTTCGGGTTGTCCAGGTCGAGCTTGCACTTTGTCGTCTGCACCTTTGAAAAGTCGAGGTGGACAATGACGCTGCGGGTCTTGTCACTGGGGCGCTGCCCAATCAGGAAGAACCGCCGCGACGTGTCCTCGGGCACCGTCTGGATAGTGCTGACCCGCACCTGCTCGTCAAACGAGTACGTCTTCCAGGTAAGACCCTGGTCGAGCGTGTACAGCACATGGTCGGTTGGGCCTTCGTCGTACACCAGCACGATGATCGTGCCGCTGTCGCCATACTCCCACATGTGCGCGTCCTTGTGCACCTCCTCCCACGTGAACCCGCCATCGCGCGTAAGGAAAATGTCGCTGTCCTCGTACGGCGCGAGCTCCTTGCCCACGTTGCCGACGGCGAGCATGAGCCCAATCGCCGACGGCGACGAGTACGTCGCACGCGGGTCACGCCGCTCAGTGTACCCGTGGATCTGGAGCGAGCACGCCGTCGTGTCGCACTCGTACGGCTGGCCCAGCGAGTCCTTTTGCGGCGCGTTCATTGGCTTCCAGCGTCCACCGTCGTTGTGCGTGATGCGCGTCTGCAGGCTCTTCTTGCCGGCAATGTCCGCCTGTTCAGGGTTGGACACAATGTTGACCATGGCAATGCCGTCCAGGCCAATCATCTTTTCAAAGTCGACGTAGCCGGCCGAGTTGCGGTTCACGTGCTCGAGCGACAGGCTGTAGTACGTCCCGTTCGAGTTGGACTTGAACAGGCTGCCCCACTCGCTGCCCCGCTTGGCGTTCATTGTCATGTGCAGGAACACCTCGTCCGTGTTCGACTCGAGGATCGTGTATGCGCGGTCGTCAATCTGCATGCCCTCCGGGAACTGGGCCTCTGCCCAGTCCTTGGCGTTGAGCGTCACATGCAGTGCCAGCGCACTCCGGTCCACATACTCGGCCACGAGCATGTACTGGGAGAAGATGGTCCAGCCAACAATCGAGTCAAACGCAACCTCGCGCTTGCGGTAAAAGTTGTACCCAATGATGAGGCGCAGCGGGTTGTCGCTCGGCGTCACCTGCGACCCCTCCTTCTTGGTGTACGCTTCGCAGACAATGACCCGCTCGTCGAGGTCAAGCTTGGTGTCTTTGCCCCACTGGCAGCTCCGCACATAGTCGTCAATCTTGTTCCACCGCCGGCCGTGGTCCTCAGAGTAGTACGAGATCGCCCGGCAGTTCTTGGACATGGTGCTGCAGTCGGCCGAGCCCGTGAAGATCAGCCAGTCGGCTTTGGTTGGGTGGAACGAGAGTAGCGGGATGCCCAGCGAGTTGGGGTCCTCGGGCATTCTCATTGGGTTCCACGACGCGCCACGGTCTGTGGTGTAGTACGTCGTCCGGTCACCCGTGAGGAGGTACGCTCGGTCGCTGTCGTAGGGGTGCATCATGACCGCGAGGAACTTTTTGCCCTGCTCGAGGTTGGCCCACGAGAAGCCTTCGTTGCGGGACAGCCACACGGTGCCGTCCTCGAGGTGCACGAGGATAGACCTGGACTTGAGGAAGTAGTTGTGCCGGACAATGCGGGATTCAAAGTCGGTAATGGCGTGGGTCGCCTGGCCGTCCTCGGGGCGCGCTATGAGTCAGTTCAAGCCACCGGCAGCACCCACCATCTGAACACTTCTTCTTGACCTTTTCGTCCTTCTTGACACCGCCCTCGCACGTGTTGCCGGGGATCTTGCGGTAACCAGACGAGCCCATGTACGTGTCTGTTGGGTTTGCACACACACCAGGCGGCACAGACTCCGGCCCTGCAGCGACACACTTGCCGAGCTGCCTGACAAAGTTGAAGTCGCACTCGTAGTCGTTGTCGGTACATTCGCAGTTTTCCTCGTGGTTGACGGGGTCCTCAAACTTGTTACCGACGTAGCACTTTGCGTCGAGCTTGCGGCGCTTGTACCACTGCTTGTGGCCCATGAGGCACTGACCATTCTGCGTGTCGCGCGCATACCAGTTTTCAAAGTCGCTGTCCTTGCACTGCCGCGGCTGGGCGCCAGCAAAGTCGAGGAAGATGGTGACGTACCGGCCCTCCTTGGCGTCGCCGCGCTGCGCCTGGGCGACGAGCACAAACTTTTGCGACGTCGAGTCGGGAACCGTCGTCAGCGCGAGCGCGCGCACCTTGATCCCAATGTCAAGGTCGTCCCACGTCTTGCCGCCGTCGTACGAGTAGCGCACGCGGTCGGTCGTCTCCTCGTCGTCGACAATCACAAGCACGCTGCCCTGGTCACCAAACTCGTACATGTACGCGCCCTCCTGCACCATTGACCAGGTCAGGCCCGCGTCGGTCGACAGGAACGTGTCGCACTCTTCGTACGGCATGAGGAATTGGCCGACAGACCCGACGCCCATGACAAAACCAGGGGCAGTCGACGAAAACACCTTGCCAATGTTGCGGTGCTCCGAGACCGAGTGGAGGTGGAGCGAGCACGACGCGGCGTCGCTCAGGTCGCAGTCCCAGTTACTCCCATCGAGCTTCTTTGGTGGTGGCAGGAGATTGGTCCACGACGACCCGTCGTCATAAGTCAACCAGCTAAAGAGCTTTTTAGGCTCTCCAAACATGATGACTTCGTCCTTGTTGAGCACAGTGTTGGCAATGCCAACACCCTCAAGCCCTTGGATTGGCTCAAAGTCGACAATGCCGTGGCGGTCGCGGTTCGAGTCGGGCAGCGACTGGACAAAGTACGTGCCGTCGCTCGACGACACAAACATGGTACCGACGCCCTTGTTGCTCTGCAGGACGTCGACGGCGAGCGAGTACGACGTCGAGTCGACGATCGTGTACGCGTTCTCGACGAGGTCGGGGAGCACCGAGTGCGGGAAGCGCGCCTGCCGCCACTTCTTGCCGTCCGTGCTGACGTACAGCTGCATCGGGTCCGAGCCTGCGCGCTTGGCGACGCCCGCGGCACCAGCCGCGCGCACGGCCACAACGATAAACTTGCTCACAATGCCCATGCCGGCGATGCCGCGCGCCTGCTTGCCAATACCCAGGTCGACGTACTCCTTGGTCTCGAACCAGTCCTGCGACTGGTACAGGCGCGCTTCGTGTGCGTTGCCCTTGCCGTCGCGCATGGCGACGCAGAGGACCTGGCGCTCGGGCGTCTCGATCGCCTTGGTCGAGCGCGCAAACTTGCACTCTGCGACGTTGTCGAGCATCTTGATGGCGTCCGAGCGGAACGCGTCGGTCGTATAGTATGCCACGTCAAAGCAGTGTGCAATGTTCGGGCAGTCTGTCGCCTGAAAAATGACCCAGTCGGGCTTGGTCGCGTGGAACGTGAGTGCGTGTCCCAGCCGCGTCGCCTCGTGTGGCGTCTCAAACGACTTCCAGGTGTTGCCGCGGTCGTGGGTGACAAAGTGCTTCTTGCCCCTGCCAATGACGAACGCCATCTTCTTGTCGAACGGGTGCTCGACGAGAAGCGCAGCGTCTTGGAGCTGCTCCTGCCGCTCCCACTCCTTGCCCTCGTTCGTCGACCGGTATATCCCGCCATCAGAGTCGTACAGCAGCGTCACCTAGATGTCAGGCCTCAGTTCGGCTGCCCCAGTCGTGCTCACCTCTGAATCTTCAAAGTAGAACAGCTTTTGTGGCGGTCGGCTGAACCTCGTCGTCGTGACCTGTGGCGCTGCGTGCGCGAGGGGCAGCAGCAACAGGGCACCTAGAAGCGCCGCTAGCAGCAGCTGCATCATGCGCGCAGCCCCGCTGCGTCCCACCGGCGTCGCGGCCATGGCGCGGTCGCGATGCGATGGTACTCCTGCAAGGCGGGAATGTGGAGGCCGCAGATATGAGTCAGTCGCCGCGGCCTGCCAAATGCTTCGCGCGGGTATATGGGTAAGGAGTGACGGGTGGTACAGTGGGTTCGCCCTTGGAGTGATGGCCGAGTAGGTTTGTTTACAAAAGAGTTGAGAGAGATGAATGGGATGATGGACAGAGTGCTGTTTGATGGCTGTGCTCGTCGTTGTCCCGGAGTTGGACCGTCGTCACTGTACCACGTCGACGCGCGAATGTAAATCGACCAACCTCCACCTCTTCTCACGATACAGTATCCAGGCACAATACAACTGAAACTTCGCCCCAGCCACCGGCTTATTCGTGCCAGCCTTTAACATCTCAGGCCTTGTCTAAATTTCGGCCACAGCGAAGAGCGTCAATACGACCTGTTGCCTATCACTTGTGCTTCACCTCCAACACGACCACAACAAAGCGCGCTCAAGCTCGTAAGTCTCATCACCATCGCCCCCTTCATGATGTTTTTCATTATCTACATTGTCCGACCAGCTTGTGGAGACAAACCCACCTATCAACCTTTTTTCACTGATCCTTCCATCGCCAGCCGATCCTCGTGACGAAGAGCCGGACCACTGACACTCCAGATCCCCGCAACGCCGCGGACATTAGATAGGTGCGCGCTTGTAGTGGATGTATGTAGCTGAGCAGCTGAGGTCGCCTGCGCTATGAACTTTTACCGGGCTGGCGCGGCCGCGCTGGACCACCTCGACTCGCACCAGGGCAGCGTCAAGGGCTCGCTCGCGGCAGCCAAAGTCAAGGCTGGGCCCGGCGAGGCGAAACGTATTCTTGCGTGTGAGCGACGCCGTCGAGGGAGGAGAAGACTGACGCGCAGTGGTGATTGAGACGCTGAAATGTGAGATGAACGTCGAGGAGAGTGTAGCGTTGACGCAGACCGCGATGTGCTCCTAGAGATTCTCGAGACAGTCCCCCTCCTCAAGCTCGAGCGCGAGACGTTCCGGCCCAAGGGCACGCCGAGCTCGCGTAACCTCCTCCTCGTCCTCCTCCACGACCTCCTCTTTTCGTCGCGGGGACGTATCGAGGCGTCGGACAAGTGGCCGCCCAAGGCGGCTGTCGCACGGCATCAAGCGCGCCTCAAGGCCGAGCTCGTGCGCCTGCAGCTCCGCCGGGGCGCGGCGTCGGTGCGTGACCTCGGGCGTGCAGCCTCTTCCGACATTCAGGCGCGGTATGTCCGCTGGAACCCAAACATTGACGCGTCCCGCGCCGGCGATTGGTCCCTACCTGCGCTCCACGCACACCTCGCCTCGAAAGGCTTTTCCCTCCTCGACGCACCAGTCTACCCCGTCCCGCCAAAACAGTACTTCATGGACCCGCACCTGCCAGACTACCTTCTCGTGTTTCCGGCCAACACGAACTGGTGGGCGGGGGACGCGTGGTACGAGTCTGGCGCGGTCGTGCTCCAGGACAAAGCGTCGTGTTTCCCCGCTGCGGTTGTCATGGACGGCTGGGTGCACGGGGAGGGAGAGGTTATCGACGGCACGGCGGCGCCAGGTAACAAGACAAGTCTCATGTCCGCACTCATGGGTAACGGCGGTACACTGCATGCGTTTGAGAAGAGCGCGCAACGGTTCAAGACGCTAGAGAAGATGCTCAAGACCGCTGGGTGCTCCAATGTCACGACCACGCGCGCAGATTTCACCCAGGCAAACCCGAACGACTTTTCCAATGTCACCCGCATCCTCCTCGACCCGAGCTGCAGCGGTTCGGGCATCGTCAACCGCCTCGACTACCTCGTCGAGCAGGGTGAGTGCTATCCAAATAACGGACACTGACGCCTAGATGAGGAGGAAGACAGCGACCGCCTCGACAAGCTCGCCGCGTTCCAGCTGCAGATGATCCAGCACGCTTTCAAGTGTGAGCTGAAATCAGGCCTGCACAGCTAACCCCAGTCCCCGCGGTACAACGCATCGTGTACTCGACGTGCTCGATCCACGCGGAGGAGGACGAGCGCGTCGTTGCGCGCGCGCTCAAGTCGGGCAAGGGCGCGTGGCGCCTCGCGCCCCGTTCGTCAGTCATGCCGGCGTGGGAGCGGCGAGGGCGCGAGGAGGAGCTCGGCGCCGACGCACAGTGCGTTGTGCGGTGTCTCCCCGAGGACAAGACAAACGGCTTCTTCGTGTCGTGCTTCGAGCGCGTCAAGGAGGGTGAGCAGGGCGGCGTCAAAGCCGAGAGGGGCAAAAAGCGGTCTCGGGAGGAGCCAGAGCCCACAAACGCCGAAGACGAAGACGACGACGGCGACGAGGGCGCCGTCGACGGAACCGAGCAGCCGAAGACGGACGCTGCGTCCGCCCCGCCACGGCCCAAAACCGCTGCGCAGCTCGAACGCGCGCGGCGCAAGAAGCAGCAGCAGAAGAAGAAGCGCAAGGGCGTGTAGCGTTGGGTATTCGCGTATTTGTGAGATGCAGTAATATACATGTTGTGATGATCTACTCCTTTGCAGCTGCGTCAGCGGCGGCTGCACGCGCCTCAGCCTCAGCAGCCTCCTTCTCGAGCTGCTCTGGCCTAACTATCAGCTCTCCCGCTCCGGCATCGGTAGTGCTTACGTCTTCCATACGTCCTTGGTTGCGTGCATGAGCTCGTAGAGCTGGCCGACCTGTTCCGAGTTGAGCGAGTCGAGGACTTCTGCGTCGAGCTTGCGTCCGCGGAACGCGCCGTCGGGGCCGAAGATCCCGCGCTCCATTTCCTCAAGGTACGCCTTCCACTGCGTGAGGAACGCGACAATGTGCACCGCGTTGTCTGTGTCGCGCGTCGCGCGAAATTCGGACTTGACGTAGCTGTCGCCCATGAACCGCATCTCGTGCGGCAGCTTGCGGTGTGCCCGGAGCAAGCGCCGGTAGAGCCTGCCGTGTTAGCCGGGTAACAGAGGAGTAAAGAGCTTACGGGATTGGGGGGATGAGCTGGGCGCTCGCCTGGCTCAGCGACAGCGGTACCCGGCCAGCGGTCGCGCGCAGGGCTGGTGTAGGCAGCATAGCGGGAGGTGTAGGTGTTGGTAAAGTCGGGCGACGAGCTCTGGAAAGATGGAGTAGGGAGCGGCCTGAGTGGAGTGAGCCGGAGTCGCGGAGTTGGAGTTTCGTCAAAGCCACGCGACAAT
Source organism: Cutaneotrichosporon arboriforme (assembly GCA_002335565.1). Lineage (NCBI taxonomy): Eukaryota > Fungi > Basidiomycota > Tremellomycetes > Trichosporonales > Trichosporonaceae > Cutaneotrichosporon > Cutaneotrichosporon arboriforme. The sequence goes on along the minus strand of BEDW01000002.1, from coordinate 982,373 downwards.
GACCCAAAATTGGTGCCCCACTCCTATACCTCCACTCCAACGGCCTCCACTTTTGTGAGCGGAGGCCAGTGTCCGCTTACGTGGGGGGATGTCATTAGATATTGGTGGTTGAGTGAGTGGTTGAGCCGTACGGTGACACATCGGGTAATTAGCGACAGTGAATGCGCCGTTCGCCGAGTAGGCCGATGCCAAAATGTGGGGTCTCCGCAGCCTGTCGCACTGGGTGACGCAAACCCAGTCCAAAGGCACCAGAGCAGCAGCCAATGCCGCCGGGCCCAGTGAGGCCAACCCTGAGTGTGCCCTGAGATGGTGAAGCCCTGAGTGGATCCTACCAAAGCCAGGCACCTTACTTGATGTTGTCTTTGCTGTTCGAAATAAAGTAAAATCCGCCTCTCCCCACCTGGTGTCCAAACGGCAAGCGACGTCTTGGTCAGCGTCGACGTTGGCCATCATGGCGAGCGCCAAGGGTGGTACAACGGAACGGACATAGGAACCCTCCCCGCTAGGCGAGACTTATGGTTGTCGGGTATATTCCACTACTACTAGGCTCGGGCCACCGTCGACACCAAAGAACCAGAGGTGTCACGCGCCTTGACAATGATGGCGATGCAGATCTCTGGAATGGCATTGGAAACGTCTTTGTTGGCTGTTGGGTGTGTGTATGGAAATAAGCAGAGCATCATGTGCTGCAAGCAAGTTGAGCTGGCCCGGACAGGTCGGCCGACGTCACCGTGTCACCTGCGCTCGGCGGCGTACACACATGGTGGTGGTGGTGGAAATCGAAAACACGACGATCATATGGCTAAACGCGCCTTTGCCCACGTCCCACACGGTCTCTTTTTCTCCATCCACCATCATCGCTTGTCCCGTCGACGTCGTCTATTGTTGTCCACGGCCCCCTCCCTCCCCCGTATCCGTTGCTGGGTGTGCGTCTCCAAGAACGAAACAAAAGTCCCGAATCCAATCTCCGTGCATCATCTAAAAACGGATAACGCAATGGTAAGTGATGCGGCCGATGTGGGCTGCGTTGGTACACAGAGGTGCAGGCAGGAGTAGTTTGGTGGGGGAGGCTTTGGGCGTGTGGTGTTGGTGAATGGGTGGGTTTGAGCGGCGGCCATTTCGGGGTCTAAATGAGTGACGACCGAACAATGCCGAATCCCCGTTGGGTGAGGGGAGTCCCCACTGTAGACGGGCCTTGTCCACTCTACCTCCCCCCCTGCCCCGCCGTCGCTACCAGCGCGGTGCACAGCGGTGACTTGATGCGTACCACACGGCCGTCATAGCTTGGGTAAAGCCTTATGTTCCACCGGACGCCGGACACACTGCGGCTCATCCCCCCTTCTCCACAATCTATCCCACGACCCATATACATACTCGCGTCATCCCTCAGCCACCTCCCCTCTCGTCCGTTCTCCTCCTTTTTAAAACCCGCTCACCACCACCGCTATCTATCTGTAGCCATCTCCCCTCCTCCGTTCCACTGCGCCAGTCCGCAACACTCTTTTCCGCGCCTACCCATCCCTCCTAGCCAACATGAGCACCGCCGTCAAGACCCCCGCCGGCCTCGAGCGCATCAAGGTCAAGAACCCCGTCGTTGAGATGGACGGTGACGAGATGACCCGCATTATCTGGAAGAAGATCCGTGACGAGCTCGTCCTCCCCTACGTCGACGTCGACCTCAAGTACTACGACCTCGGCATGGAGAACCGTGACAAGGTGAGTTCCTATTATTGGTGTGTGCAGGAGACGAGCACTCGTCGTGTGCATCGCTCGCTCGACGACACACGAATGACTGCATGGCTGTTGGTGTGGTGTGCTTTGCACTCTCTGCCTGCATGCCGCATGCCGTGCTGCCTGTGCTGGCTGTGGGGTTGTGCCATGGGAGATTCGAAAATACCTTGAGAGGAGGGGTTGAGCGGGCCGATCGGCCCCGGTCGGACGGTAACTTGTCGCTTTTTTCCTCCGAGGCTTTTCCAACCCCCCCTATCTCGGGCACACTTGCGACACCACCCAGCAACCTCGTATTGCCGTCCTAGGCCGCTTGCGCCGAACCCAACACCATGCCCACCACCGTCGAGCGCAACTTGCTGACAACCCCCAGACCGACGACAAGGTCACTGTCGAGTCGGCCGAGGCTACCCTCAAGTACAACGTCGCCGTCAAGTGCGCCACCATCACCCCCGATGAGGCCCGTGTCGAGGAGTTCAAGCTCAAGAAGATGTGGAAGTCGCCCAACGGCACTGTGAGTTTATTCTCTGGGGGGTTATGGTTGTGCTAACGTCTAGATCCGTAACATCCTCGGCGGCACTGTCTTCCGCGAGCCCATTATCATCAAGGACCTGCCCAAGCCCGTCCCAGGATGGACCAAGCCCATCATCATCGGCCGTCACGCCTTCGGCGACCAGTACCGCTCGACTGACATGATCGTGCCCGGTGCCGGCAAGCTCACTCTCAAGTACGTTCCCGACAACGGCAGCGAGGGCCAGGAGCTCGAGGTGTTCCAGTTCACGGACGCCGGTGTTGCCATGTCCATGTACAACACGGACGAGTCGATTGTCGGCTTTGCGCACGCGTCGTTCAAGATGGCCATTGCCAAGAAGATGCCCATGTACATGTCGACCAAGAACACCATCTTGAAGAAGTACGACGGCCGCTTCAAGGACATCTTTGCCGAGATCTACGAGAAGGACTACAAGGGCGAGTTTGAGAAGCTTGGCATCTGGTACGAGCACCGTCTCATCGACGACATGGTTGCGCAGGCGATCAAGTCGGACGGCGGCTTCCTGTGGGCGTGCAAGAACTACGACGGCGACGTCATGTCGGACGTTCTCGCCCAGGGCTTTGGCTCGCTCGGCATGATGACCTCGGAGCTCATCACCCCCGACGGCAAGGTCATGGAGGCCGAGGCCGCCCACGGCACCGTCACCCGCCACTACCGCCAGTGGCAGAAGGGCCAGAAGACGTCGACCAACCCCGTCGCGTCCATCTTTGCCTGGACCCGTGGTCTTGCGTTCCGTGCCAAGCTCGACAACACCCCAGAGCTCGCCGTCTTCTGCAAGGCTCTCGAGGACGCCTGTGTCGACACGATCAACGCCGGTACCATGACCAAGGACCTCGCCCTCTCCATGAAGGGCAAGGGCATGACCGACGCCGACTGGGTCACCACCGACGAGTACATGGACGCCGTCAACAAGCGTCTCCAGGAGGCCCTCCTCGCCAAGAAGAACAAGCTGTAAACCGGCCCTAAACTTGGCACCAGGTCCTGCGCGGTGGTGGTAGTCTGTCCGCCCCGCCCCTCTCGGCATCGGCAGTTAAGTTGTCGCTTGTCTCTCCCTTTCATACTACTACTACTATCTACTACCATAGGCACGACACCAGTGCAGGCACAGTAAAAATGTAGCCAACGGCAGCGGGTGCCAGCGCCCCGCTGGCGACAGTCTTGGCGGATATGCACATACAGTATACCCACGAGCGCAGCAAGGTCGCGAGCGCAGCCAAGGTCGGGAGCGTAGCGGCCGACATGAGCAGCGTGAGCAACACTGACGGCGAGCGCAGTGCTGTGTAAGCGTTGAACACATGCGGGTCGAACACGCAGGGGCGACGGGGGCGACGGAGGCGCCGACGCAAGTACGTCGGAACAGCAACCGGTGCGGTGTGAGTCTCGGCCACGTCCGCGCGGGGCCCGGAAATCGGCCCATGGGCGGCTCGAGGCGCGGCGGGGCAATCGGCATTCGGTCTCTCCGGATTGGACGAGGTTTGGGCGGGGTGATTTCGAATCGCGCAAGAGATGGGGCAGAACGTCGTCGACGACGACGCGGTCGCGGCCGCGGTCGTGCTCATGCTCGTGCCCGTGGTCGTGCTCGGTGTCGGCGTATGCGCCGGCTGTCAACGTGGGAGCGGCGTCGAGACGAGCAGGGTGGGTGGAGCGCGTCTGCTCCTCCCAACCGGCGTCTGGCTGCGCGCGTCGCAGGCGAGGACGTGGGATGTGTGTCCCCTGGACAACGGAGGCGGCGTATGCATAGCACGTTAGTCAGCGGCGGCGAGAGTGTGCTTGCATACAACCAACACATGCATGGTCGTGTACTTGTCGTTGGGGCGCAGGGCAAGATAGCCAACGGGGACTAAGGACAAAAAGATATCTATCGCCAGGTGGTCTCGATCCACCGACCTCGAGGTGATCAAATCCTTGGATATGAGCCTCGCGCTCTTCCACTAAGCTATAGCGATTGGAAGTGGACGAGAAGTAAATGCAGGGGTGTGTATGTAAGGGGTCGCGTGACGTGTGCCCTGGGGCATGCACGTGTGCGTCCTCGGCGGCAGAGTTTGAAGGGAAACGAGGAGGCCCGAACAAGGGCCTCGGTGCGCCTCGGCGCAGCTCGGCGCGGTTCGGCGGTAGGGACTGGTATGGACCATAAGCCACGTCATTCTTCTCACGCCGCAAGCCTCCACTACACCTTGGCTTACCAACGCCACCGACTTTGGCATCGCCAAACCACCCACCGACTAAACATGTCCCGCAGTGTGTCACGATTGGTACGATTGGTACGAACGCCCGTATCCGCGGGGACCGGGGCGGCGCGCGCGGCGCCGCGGTTAATGCCGGGGTCAGCGGGCTTCGTTCGCGGGGGGGTCTCAGCAAGGGGGGGGTTGCTCGCTCCGGTCGCTCCGCTGGCGCGCTTTGCCTCGACGTCGGCGTCCATGTCCAGCTCGCCGTCATCGCTACCCCCGATCCCGTCCGACGCAAAGGTGCGCGTGACGCCGCCGTCGCTCGACGCGGTACGCGAGGAAGGGTTCCTCGACGAGGCGGACATCAAGCTCGTGCCCGAGGACGAGGCGTCGCTCGTGATCACCCCCGAGGCGATACGCCAGTTGAGCGTGCTCGCCTCGGGCGAGCCCCCAGACTCTACGCTCGCGCTGCGTGTCGGCGTAGACTCGGGCGGGTGCCATGGGTACCAGTACATCATGGAACTGACCGAGGACCGCGGCGCAGACGACTAGTAGGTTGCACCCCCGCGGAACAGGGCTGATTCTAGTGTGATGCAGGTCGAGGGCGCAGCGGCCATTCCCGTACTCGTCGACCTCATGTCCCTCGGCATGCTCAAGGGTGAGTTCCACCGGCCAGCGCGCGCGGCGCTGGCATTGCGCACCCCCACTCCACTGCTGACTAGCCAGGCGCCACGCTCCATTACGCTACCGAACTCATCGGCTCGAGCTTCCGCCTGCAGGATAACCCCCAGGCCAAGGAGGGCGGCAACTGCGGCTGCGGTGTGAGCTGGGAGGCCAAAGACCAGTAGACTGTACGCGAGACGACTCTAAAATAGGCCAGGCGCTAGAGGTGAAGAGCACGACGCAAGAGCAAATTACAAGAGAAGACATACTGCATCGCATGTAACATTGAGACAGGCCGCGGGCCGGAATGAGATGTGGTGCTGTGCTGAGATGTGTACACTAGTCTACAGTCTAGGCAATTACAGTGTGGATTATGAGTGGTGTCTAGATGAGTGGTGACGAGTCGTTGGAGGATGCGCGAGCAAAGCCACGCGGCGGGCCGCTGGGTCCGCCGCCGGGCCGCCCAGATGTTGGCCTTGACGGTGGTGCCATCGGCGACGATGGCGGGGACGGCGGTGCGTGTGGCGCGTGTGGCCCAGGCCTGTCGCCACCGGGATGCGAGTGGACCCTAGCCGGCGCTGCCGGCGACGCGCGCTTCATACCTAGGAGCGAGCGGCGGAGGAGGTGGGGGCGGAAGATACGGTCCCACAGGGACGCGCGCGAGCGCAGACTGCGGCGGACCATGCCCCACCGTGTCTCGTAATCAGGTATGCCGTTCGCGTAGGCCGGGCTGCCCGCCTGCGCCTTTGCTGTTGTCGCCGCGGCGACGGCCGAACACTCAGCTTCCTCCTGCGCTGCGCGCCAACGCGCTGCCTCGGCGCGCTCACGCACAAACCGTTCCTTCGCTTCGCGCACCGACTGCGGCAGACTCGACGGCTTGGAGATGAGCGAGACGTGGCGTACCTTGCGGAGAAGCCGCGTGCCGAACACAGTGATGAGGAGGGCAACGGCGACGGACGCACCCGACGCAATCCAGAACGCGTACGGCGCCTCCTCCCACCCCGTCACGAGGTTCATACCAAAGTAGCACGGGATGAGCGCCGCGGCGCCGACACCAAGCGTCACCATCGACACCTTGATGTCCAAGGCGAGGAGGGCGTTGCGGCCGGAATCGAGCATGAGCTCGGCGACCTCCTGCGTGCTCTGCATGTTGAGCACAGTCGTGTCAATTTCGGAGATGATCTCCTCGACCTGTTTCGTAAAGCTCTCAAGGAGGAGCTCGAGCTGCTCGTGGTCGTGCTCGGCGCGCGGGCGCCCGTTCATCCGGTCGGTGATGTACATTGCACTGAGGTCCTCGTCCGAGTCGAGCAGCTCGTCAAACCCAGATTTGATACTCTTTGCACGCGTCTGAAAGCCAGCAAGGCGGCGGGAGTAGTGCAGGAGGCGACGGAGGTTTTCACGGTGGATGTCGTGCTCAAAGTCGTCAAGGAGGTTCTCCACTAGGCGACGGATAAATCCCATCTCCTCCTCGAGGGCGTTGGCCGTGTCGACAAGGATACTCTCGATTGCGCGGTGCTCGTACGGCAACCCGTACTCCTCGCCGTCCTCCATGTCCTCGGCTCTAGGTGCGAGGCCGCTGCGCACGTTCGCCTGCAGGTGCGCTTTGAAGCGCATCGCCGCGTCGCTGTCCTCTGTCCCCGGCGCGTTAAAGATGATCACCCGGTCAGGCTTGATCAGCGCGCGTATGTGCTGGATAGAAATGAGGATACAGCTCTTGCGTGTGAGGATCACGGGCACGAGGGAGGGGTTGAGCGAGTCAAGCTTGCGCAGGTCGCGCGGCTGCCATTAGGCCATGCGGATGGGTTTTCTTTGCAACTCACGTCGAGGTCATGTGCGCGACACAGGTCCATTTTGCGGTACGTGCCTTCTTCGGCGGTCCAGTTACCTTTGGCGTCGAGAATCGAGCCTGCCATTAGTATGGGACGGCTTCACGGCTGACGCACACTTTAGGCCCATCTCGCCGGCCCGGTCCATGAGCGAGTTGAGGTACTTTTCCCTGCGGTGCGACTGGCTGCCCTTTTCCTTGGTAGCGGGCGGCTCGGTGACGGCCGAGGGGGCGGGAAGTGGCGGCGGCGAGGGGACATCGTCGGGGCACACGGTGGCGTCGGCGTTGGGGCCGTACGACGGTGCCCAGAAACTCGTCGCGCGACGGGTAAGCAGCGACCGAGCGAACGTGTTTGGCGATGGGGTGTGGGCGTGGTGTCGCAAGCGCCCACGCGCGAGGCCCAGCGCTGAATGCGCGCTCGACGCATACAGCGGCCGCGAAATGTCCGTCACGAGCGCGAGCGCACGGCGTGAGCTCATGGCGGCGAGGACACTGTTGTGGGTCGTGGTGGTGAGATGGAGGGTAGCAAACATGTGCCAGCCAGATTTCCGGCGGCAATGACTCGGGCAAGGCACATGCCCGCGCCCTCGGCGGGGGTGGCCGGGGTGGGGCTAAAATATGACGTGGCCTTGGTAAAAGTGTGATAAGCCGCGTGGCTTCGTGGCGGAGGTCGCCTGATCGCCTGCATGCCTGGCCAGCACAGCGTCATCGCTCAAGCTACAACGGTGTGCTTGTGCGACCACCCCACCCGCTATGGCCGACGCGAGTGAGTACGCCGAGGGCGCGCCGCGCGCGCACGCCGCATCGGGGGACGCACTGACGACAGACCTAGACAACACGCTACTAGACCTGCTGCGGCGCCTGCCGCCGACGCGTATCGAGGAGAACGTCGACCTGCTCGCGGCCGTGGCGCCCGAGTACGCTGACGGGCTGTACGAGGACACGGATGCGCCGCTCAAGGTACTGCGCGACGACGCGGCAGGCCGCGACTTTTTGGGATCAAACTATAACCGCGACCTCGACAGCTTCCGCTCGCCATGGACAGACACGTACCTGCCCCCCGCCGAGGGCGCGCCGCACCCGTCCGCGCGCCTCCGCAAGCTCGAAGTCCTCCTCAACAGCGCATTCGACACGTACCGCGAGATGTACTACGAGGGCGGTGTCAGCTCGGTCTATCTCTGGGACATTGCGGAAGACCCCGGGGTGGGCGATATGGAGTTTGCCGGCGCCGTGTTGATGAAGAAGGGTGAGTACGAGCGAGGCCAGCGCGTCCGGGCGCGACTCCAAAGCCGGGCCATGCCAGCCGGCTTGTCAAGCTCGTGGCAGCTCACGACGCTCCGCGAGCCTGGGATGGCTTCGCCGCCGTTGGCGGCTTTGCTTGCGCGCTGACTCTAGAACTGCCCTCTGACGGCGGCGTTTCCGGCGCGTGGGACTCGCTGCACATCCTCGAATGCAGCGAGCACTCGCGCGTGGCCAAGTACAAGCTGACGAGCACGATCATCCTCGTGCTCGAGGCGGCGACGGGCGCGGCGCTCAAGGCCAAGGGCGGCGAGGTCGAGCAGGGCGCGAGCGGCAAGGGAAACGTCACGCTCAGCGGCAGCATGACGCGCCAGATCGAGCTCGACATGCCGCTCAGCGGCCCCGCCGGCCACGTCAACAACATTGGCAAGCTTGTCGAGGACATGGAGTGGGTCACGCAACGAGGGCGAAAAGGGAACTAATGGCCCCAGGGCTAAACAGCGTAACCTGCTCGCGTCGGTTTACTTTGGCAAAACGCAGGATGTCGTCGGTGAGCTCCGGAGCCAGGCGGGCCTCGAGGCGCGTTCGCGCGAGGAGCAGCTTAGGAACGAGCTGGCCGGTGCGCTCGGGCGGCGCCGCCAGGACTAGTAGTTGTACCTCAATGGATCCTCCGCGGTCTCCCCTCCGCCTTTCGCTTGTCCACCCTACGAGTATGCATTATTACACTTGATCAAGAAATCACTCGCGCGCGAACACCACTCGCGCCACCCTTGACATCTGGAAGCTCCCCTCTTAACAAGTTCTCCCGCTTCACACTCTCGAGTCCCCTACGTGCGCACGCCCTCATACCGGCAGACATCGGCGCTAGGCGCCGCACCACTGGTACACCTCCTGCCTCTCGTCCTTTGCAACCGCCCAGCCATCAAGAACCGGCATGACAGCCTCTTTACGCGCGACGACGCCGTCCTCTTCGAGTTTACGCACATGCGCCGTGGTGGGGATACTCGCCGCGCGGACGATGCCGGGGGAGCCAGTCTTGTAGATGAGGTGGCAGAGGAGGGGGATGGTGATGGCGGTGGGGTACGCGCCGTCAGAGGCGGCAAAGCCCGGCGTGAGCGGCTGCGAGTCGAGGGCGAGCTCGAACGCGGCCGCGACCTTGGGGTCTGCGGGCGGCTTGCCCGCAGCGGCCTTGGCCGCTTGTTGCGTCTTTGCGCGAACCGTCTCGAGCATGCTTCCTAGCGACCCCGGCGAGGCAGCCAGCGCCTTGAATATCTTCACAATCTCGTCTTCCCGGTCCTGCCGGTGCGAGAGGTACTGTCCCAAGTGGTCTAGGCTGTCCTCCTTGTTGGTGAAGTTGCGGCCGTGGGCGGGGTACAGCGCGCGCGGGGCGAGCGAGACAAGGCGCCGGAGAGAGGTGAGGTACGCTCCGAGATCGGTGAAGATGGTCGTTCCTTCGCCAAGCACCGTGTCGCCCGTGAACACGGACCAGTCGGCGTCGCCCTGTGCGCGGATGGCAAAGCTCGTCGAGTCGGCAGTGTGCCCCGGGGTTTGGAGGACCGTGAAGCTCTGTCCGGGGAGGACGTTGTCAAACACCATGCCGTCTTTCATCTCGCCAATCGGCGCAATTGACCCAGATTGGGCGGTAAGATGCGCACCGGCCAGAGACGCGACCAACGCCCCGTCGCTCCATTCCGGTCGCGACGCGACGACCGCCGCCTCGTCCGGGTTGGGGACCTTGTACACCCTGGGCGGCGGCATGCCCTTGGACTTGAGCGCGGCGAGGAGGGGCACAAGGCCGCCGACGTGGTCGCCGTGTCGGTGTGTCAGGAAGATACTCTGGATATACGGCGCGGGCGCGTCCGGCTGCGCCGCCTTTGCGTCGCGGTCGATCGCGGCGAGTCGGCCCATGACCAGGTCGACCCACTTGTCGGCGGTCTCGCGCGACGTCGTGTCAATCAGCACGAGAGGCGCAGAGGGAGTGTTGGGCGGTTGGAGCAGGTACGTGCATGTCCCCTGCAGCGTCATCATGGATGGGTTCTGGCCCATGATGCGCGTGATCCCCGGCGAGAGCTGGCGGTTAGTCTGGGATGATGGCTCGGGGTGCGATGGCGCAGCCAGAGCACTGCTGACATGGCCAAAGACTCACCTCCTCAACATCCTGGAGCTTTGTCAGGCCCTCGAACTGGATTGTGCTCTTGTGCGCGGCCATCGTGGTCGGGCTCGACGTCGTGAATGTGCGCGAGGAGCGAGATTGGCGGGTCAGGAGGGTATGAGCGATGCACGGTGGCTTGCGGGGTAGCGAAACAAGACCAAGACCAAACCGAGCTGTGGCATTCGCTGGTGCACGCGCGAGGAGACGGAGGACGCCGTGCGGAGCGTGTCTGTTCATGAACAAGTGGTCGATGACAGAGCGCGCTCAGTTGCTCGGTGTTGCTTAAATACCGGCCGGCTGGTTCAAGTAGGTAGCCGAGCCGGACATGACCGCGGCGACCGTGGAAGAGTGAATGTGGATCGGACGTAATTTCATTAGCCTTGGCTCACGTCCGACTAGCTTCAATAGCCTAAAGTCTCCGATTAGTGTGAATACCTCTGGCGCCGCCGTCATGATGTGGAGGTACACAAGGCGACACATCGCTACGCCGTCGACCTCGACTCCACACTCTCCACCATCGCACCGCCACCATGGAGCCGAAAGAGTTCAGCGTGCTCACCGTGTGTCTAGGGTGGGTTGCTGCGGAGTGTGCGCGCTGACAAGGAACAGCAAGTACGTCGACCTCGAACAGGTCTTGCCTCTCCTCCGTCGTCGCTGACATTCCGCTTGCGTGTCGCCGCCCTGCTTTGACACGACAGTATCTGGTAAGCTGCTTATTGTGTTTCTGCAGCTGACAAGAGCCGCTCACCCATGGCCGAGGCCGTCATTTCCCACCAAGCAGCCAAGCGGCCCAACCTCAAGCTCACCGTCGACTCGGCCGGCACGGGCGCCTACCATGCTGGCGACGGCGCCGACCCGCGGTAAGACCCCCTCCACGTTGGCCACGCCTGACCTCGAGAACCATCGCGGTATGCAAGAAACACGGCGTGCCCGTGACGTCTATCGCGCGGCGCGTCGAGCCGTCCGACTACGACAAGTTTGACTACATCCTCGCCATGGACCATTCCAAGTACGACCCCCCTCGTGCCACAGAGCCCGGCTGACGCCAGTTTGCAGCTGTTGCAGTCGCGCCGGCCACGGAATGCCCGCGCTCACGTTGTGCTTTTTGGGACGTTTGACCCCGACCTCGCGCTTGCGAGCCCCGGCGCGCGCGCTCACCCCCACGTCATAGAGGACCCATACTACGGCGGCCGCAACGGCTTCGACAAGGCCTACGACCAGTGTGTGCGGTACGCGCGGGGTCTCCTCGACTTTCTCGAGGCCGGCGGGGGCGAGCCGCCCAAGCTCTAGCCGAATCGTCAGAGCCGCCGTGAAACGGCGCCTCTCCTCCCGCCAGTCTCAGCTCCACTACCTGCCCTAGACACAGCACAGATGTATAGCGGATACGTGTCCTGCCCAGCCCCTACTCGACCTTATCGACGAGCTCTACGCGGCCGTTACGGCGCCATCCGGCCGTGTCGCGGCGCTTGAGCTCTGCAAGCCACGACTTGAACGTCTTGTTTGTGCCAAGTAGGTTGTCGACGAGGCCCGTCGGGCCAAAGTTCTCCGTAAACGAGTCTGCCGTCAGATAACCCTTGGCGTGGGACGCACAGTGGTGCCAGTCGTGCTGGAGCGCGTCGTACAGCCCGGGGATGTTGTAGTCGGAGCTGCCGTCAGACACATGAGGAAACCCGCGGCGGTACTCACTGAGTACACAGGGTGCCGAGCTCGAGGGAGCAGAAAAACATGATGAGGAGCGACCAGTGTGACCGGATGAGAAGGAAGCCGAGGACGATGGGGAGGAGGTTGGACTATGCGTGAGCGTGCAACTGCGACCAACGCCTCGACTTACAAAGAGGTGCTCGGTCATGGTCGCGTAGGTACTCGAGAACGCGACGGGTGCGGTGAACTGGTGGTGGAGCTTGTGGACTTTGACATAGAGGCTTTTGGAGTGTACGGCGCGGTGTACGACGTAAAAGCCGACTTCTTCGCAGAGGAGGCAGAAGGCGTACGTCCACGTCGTGGTCCACAGCCCAGGGAGGCGGTAGGGGCTCGTGTCGAGTGGTGTAAAGTAGGCAATGGTAGCGGCGAGAGGAATGTTGACTAGAAGCGTGTTACGCAGCACGATCCAGAGTACTTGGCGGTACTCTGCCCATGTGATGCGTTTGTGGGGCTGGATCTTCCAGCGCGCAACGAGCGAGTGCAGGCCGTCGTGCATGTCTAGCGCCATGAACAGCCCGCCAACGAGCCAGTATACCCCGCTCGACACGCCGACGGTCCACCACAGGTTGATCTCAAAGGGCGTGTAATGCGCGTTCAGCCACTCGTACGCGCGCACGGCCGCAGACGTCCGGTTTATCCACGCAGTCAGCAGGATCACGCCCACCGTCGGGATCATGTTGATCAGCGTGTCGTGGTTCCGTCGCGTAGACGGTGCGACGCCCCATGGGTGTTCCTCTTTTCAGCAAAGCATGGATGGAAAGTACGCATCGCGCAGATAGAACGCCAGTGTCAGCTTTCCTCCGCGTCGCTTCCCCTCCCCACGCCACGCCTGCGCTACTCACTGCCAATGTACACGCCCGTGTCGTTTGCGTCTGGCCCGCTCGCGCCGGCGGCGACGTCGCTGCCAATGGGACTTTTGCCCTCGCTTGCGAGCGCATGGCTGGCCTCGCTCGCATTGACCGATTCACGCGTTGTGACCATGTTTCCTTGTTGTTGCGGCCGTTGGGCGAATGTGCGATGCACACTTTGTCAATCGCGCCCGCCACTTATTATCAACCCTCGTCCTGGACGCAGCGACCGGGGACCCCAGGCGCACATTGCCGCAACAGTTGCCCAGTTGGCCGGGTATGGATGCCCGCGCACGGCGGCGCCACGCCTCGCGTGTCTCGCCCTAGCTCCCCGGCTCGCCGGGTCGCCGCCCGCGCCTCGCCCTTGTTCGGTCATCCACAGCCGTGCCTGAGCGCCCGTGCCCTTCATTAACACATACCGCCGACGTAAACAACGACCCGGCAACAGCTCAGATCTCATAATGCAATGCATACATGGACGCGAACGTCTCGAGCTCGTGGAGATGCAACACGGTGTCTCGGCGTCTACCCTCTGGCGACACTACGACAACAACAACGCCCTCGTCGTCTGTGCGAGACGACGACTTGTCTCTCTCAAGTCCTTCTACACAACCTCATGGACGGCTCGTGGCATAGCCCGCTGGCGCGCTGCCGCGCAACTCCCAAGCCGGTGGCTGCGACCGGTTCTCAGGCAAACGGCCGTACGGGTCGCGCATGCGCCAGCTGTGGTCGCCGCGGCCCCAGTAGGAGTCGCCAGGCATGGTCGCGGTGGGCGGCTCGGGCGGGGGAGGGGGGCCCGTCGCCGTCGCAGTCTGTGGCGGACCCATCGGTACAGGCGGAGGTGGGTACCACGGCCGGTCGTAGTAGTAGCTGCCGGGAGGACCCCCGGGAGGGCCGCCAGGGCCACCACCTGGCTGGGGACCGCGAGGCGGAGGTGGACCTCCAGGACCGCCGTGACCATGGCTTGGACCAGGACCTGGACCCGGACCAGGTCCTTGACCGGGGTACGGCGGACGGTGATACCACGTACGGTCGCCAGGCTGGCCAGGCTGGTAAGGGCGGCGGTGAAGAGGCTCGTCGTCTCGCGGGGGGTAGTACTCGTCCCACTTGGGTCGCTCGGCGGGTAAGAGCGGTGGCCCAGGCGGTGGTCCGCGGTCCCGAGGCGGAAGAGGAGGCGGCCCACGCGGCATGGCCAGCGGGGGCGGTGCAAACGACGCCGAAGGCGACTGCGACGGCCGCATGGGCAATGGCGGGCTGGTGTACATGTCTGGGGGAGGGGGCATGGGCATAGGTGGGGGTCCAGGAGTGGGCGTCGGAACCGGGGGAGGAACGCTACGAACGGGTGGAGGAGGTAACAGCGAGGGGATAGGCTCGGGGGAAGGCTCGCGCCTCGCCGGCATTGGTGCGGGCGGCGCGGGCGGCTCGATCTCAAACACCTCCTCCTCGGCCTCCTCGGCCGACTCTGGCTCGGGTGACGACTCGGGCTGCTCGACAAGTCCGAGGTCGATCAGGTCGTCCATGATGTCCTGGCGGCTCGCCTGCCGCGGCCCCAAGTCCACTCGCCGGCGCTTGCGTACGACACCGTCCTTGACTACGCGGGTCGTAGGCTCGGACTTGTCCGAGAGCAGGGCTGTTGGTGGGCGCCACCAGCCGCCGCAGCCGCGGCCCTCGCCTAACATAGGCATGTTGGTGTACATGCGCTTGGTCGTAGGCCGGCCGTCCTGCTGGTCGTGGTAGACCTTCTCGGCAGTGAGGCGCGCCTTCTTGCGCGCAATCTCGAACGTCATGGCGTCGGCGAGGTCGTTGCAGTCGGCCTAAACGTCAGCATGAAACTATGCAATGTACTCACTCTAAACTGAGACCTATGATGCGCCATTTCGAGCTTGTGCAGGCGGGCGAGCTCGCCAGCCTTTGCGTCGTACCCCGCCTTGTTGTACTGATGCAATCTGTCCCGGCGACGTGTGAGCTCGTCCCACAGTTCGATGAGCTGGGGGTGCGTCTCATCGAGGATGAGCTGCTCCTGCTGGTTGAGTGCCTCGATGGCACTGTCAATGAGTGCGTGGCGCGCCTTTTGTTCCGCAACCGCCTTTGGATCGTCAGGATCAACCTCCCCTTTACGCAACCACTTTCGGCGTTTGCGAGGGGCGCGTTTTGGCTTGTCGTCTGGCGCAGGGGTGGAGGATGCTTCGGCGTTGGGTGTGGCGGTAGCAGTGCCGGCGGCAGTGTCTGTGGCCGTGTCGACGTTGGTGTCGGCGGGTGGATGAGTGATGGTGGTGGTAGTGGCGGTGGTGGTGTAGGCATGGGTGTCGGCCGCATTGGACGGTATGATCAGAGTTTGATCGGACAGTGGTGGTTGAGCCTCTGCCCTGGATTCTCCAGGGGTCGAAGCGGCGGCGACAGAGGACGCTGGCCCAACACCTACTGCGACGTTTTCGTCCAGGGGGCCAGAGTGGTTTGCTCCAGCATCCAGCGAGGCCCCCGTGTCTGGCGTGTTGTTACGAGACGACGACACAGCCTCCCACGCATCACCGCTGCTGCCCTTGCGCTTGTGTGCGTTGAGGACGAGTTTGATCTTGTTGGGAGCCGCCTTTGTTGGGACGTCGGGATCGGCGGCGGTGTCTTTGCGGCTGCCTGTCGTGTGGACAGTCCCGTTTCCATCGTCATCCATGTCGTCGATTTCAGGCTCGCCCTCGCTGTCGTCGGCATGGTGGTCTGCCATGTCGACGTCGTCGGTGACGTGACCGTTGGTTGCCGTCGTGTGGTCGTGGTCGTCGCGGTTGTTACTGCTGTGGGGGGACGAAGTGGATGTTGGCGGGGGCATTTTCTCTGGTGATTTGGACGACTGGCTACGCCGAGACGACCGTGTGGAGACGGCGGCGGTGCGAGTGGGGGATACGCTCTTGCCGTTACGGGACGACGCCGAACGGCCGGGGGGGTAGCGTGATGGTTTGGTTATAGGACTTGTTGCAGTCGCGTCGGATGATGGTAGATTGGCTGTTGATGGATGGGGGGAATAGACGGCCGAGGTGGACATGTTCTGCTACTACTACTGATAGGTAGGGGCAAGAGAAAGGGATACGAGGGCAAGCTACAACAGTGTCAGCGATGTCGAATCGGTGCAAGGTGCCATGGTGTCTTGTGGGAGAGAGAGGGTATAAGGAGAGATGTGTGGTGGGATGTGTGTTGGATGATGGGGGGTAGAGGGGGTAACGATATGATGAAGAGAGACAATCCACAACAGGAAACACGACAGGAGTAGTGGATGCCGAGACGATGTGGTGGTGCAGGTGGTGTCCTAGGTGTAGAGGGTGTGGGATGTGGTGGTGGCTTCGGAGGAAAAGTTAGCTGCCCACAGAGCCAGCGAGCGGCGAGTCGACCGAGACACGCAGGGGCCAGGGCACAACACCGACGCCAGCCGACATTGACACACCAGACACACACACGACCAAACACAGGCTCAAACCAACACACAGTGTCGCCAGGATTGCCCCGACTCTGCGTCAAATGGATGGCACAGGAGTGTAGATGGAAAGGAGGCGAGAGAGGGAGTGGTGGGGGGTTGTGGTGTGTGTGGTGTGTTGTGGAAGGGGTGGAAGCGTGCGTGTGGATTGTGAGCTAAGGCCCGGTCGGCTCGAGCAGAGTAGGAATGGACCATAACCCAAGCTCGTGTTGCACATCATTTGGGCGTACGGGTGTGTGTGTACACACGCCCACGGCACTCGGCACAGACAGCCACACCCACAGACACACCCGGATTTCTTCTATTACGCGCACACGCTCAAATGTTTAAGGGACGGCAAGTGGGGGGAGGGAGGGACAGGTAGGGGGGATGAGCCGAGGCAACACGTCTCTTGTTGCTGGTAGCAGGGTCCGAGCAATCAAAAAATGACCCATGAACAAGGAACGGATGGTTTACGTAATGGGTGGCCAAAGACAGACCCATCGTCATGGTTTGTGGAGACTCCACACCAGATAAACGGAAGTGGGGGGCGACAGGGCCCTGGCGCGAGGCGTGATATGGACACCAGCTGGCACGAGGCCCAAGGGGCGCACACCCAAAACGCCACCAAAAAACCATCAAGTCCGTCCGGGTCACCTGGGCTCTCCTGCCTTTTGCCTCCTGCGCCCAGCATTTAGGCTGTCAGGGTTCAAAAGAGGCGCAAGGGCGCTCACAGGGTCGGCGACACACAGGGACACGACGACGACGCAACTCACCCAGGGGAGGAGTCTTTTCCACCCAGGCCGAGGAATCCGCCCACCACCACCTGTTCCCATTTTGCCCCTTGTCCTTTGGCCCGGTTCAGCCGCGGAAACGTCGGCCAACACACCAAATTAGGGCACACCACCATACAACTATCCCCCCCTCTGGCCATCAAACCTGCTTCCACGGCCATCATCCCTTTCTTTGCGTGTCCGGGTAGATCTCACACAAAAACCGATGGCGAGAACAATACCTGTCACCCAGCACGGACAGTGGCACGGAAACAAGAGTCTGGGCCAAGGGGAGCAGGCACTCGGATGGGCTTTAGAGGAACGACGGACAGTGATAGGCAGAGGGAGAAAATGGGCCATATGTAAAGGGGGGTGGGTGTGCGTGTGTGTGCGCGCAGAGGCTGGCTGGGTGCAAGACCCAAGGAAGAGCTGTGGAAGAGGAGGGGGAAGAGTGACAGGTGAAACGCTGGACACGGCCGGTGGAGGCCGATCTGGTGCCAGCAGATTGCCCTCTCGCTGCCCCCAAGAAGGCCGCACATGTTCGCTTGCGTCCATGTCTGTGTGTGTGTGTGTGTGGTGGGATGCATGCAATGGGACGTGCGTGTGCGTTTGTGTTGTGTGTGGGAGCGGCGAAAGATGGTGGTGTGTTCGTGGGTGCAAGAACCGGGCGAGACAGGGGGTAGGCGGAGGGGCGAAATGAGTGACTGTAAAGCCACCGCCGCCGCTTCTGGCCTCCGAGACTCCCTGGACGTGCACGGCTTGGCCGCCTGCACAACGCGACATGGCCGAAGGTGCCACTGCGTGCGTGCGGCGGTACCAGACTACACGAAGCAGTCAAGAGGGAATGTATAGGAGCGGCAGGAAGAGGGACAGGGGCGGAAAAGAGGCAAAGACGACGGAAGGGACACACGACGAGGGCAGACGACACGCAACACGACAAACTAAGGGCAAGTCGACCACGGAGTGCGAGGACGAGGAGTAGACGGGACGCGACAAGACACCATGGCGCGGAAAAGGAGAAGAACTCACAGGACTTTGGCCCTCGTGGGTGTGTTGGTGGGTTGCGGGCTTGACTATAGAACTTGGAATTAGGCTTTGGGTCTGTTGCAACGCAAGTTGACAAGGGGGGGTAAGCGGCGAGAGGGACTGGCCAGTGACCAGATGTTGCACGAGTGCAAGAACGAGATGCACGTTGATGGGTGAGTGTGTGGTGGATGCGAGTAGAGTTTGACAAGAGATGAAGAAGAAAGAGGGAGGGGAGGTAAAGGGTTTGTGTCTTGGTTGTCGGAGGTTTGATCAGTTGGGTGATGGGTGTGGTCGTGGTGTGGTCGTGGTGGTGGTGGTGGTGTCGTTCTTGGCTCGTCTCTTTCGGTACAGAGTGGTAGGTAGAGGGATTGTGGGGTTCTATTGTGCCTGGCTGGGTATGTGTGTGTGTCTCTTGTCTTGTGTCGCGGGGTGTGTGTGTGTGGGTGGTGGGTGTCGCTTGTGGACTCTGGTACAATGCAAGACTCTCTTTGTACCTCTTACTCCTTGTTGACGTGTTATCACCTATGTGCTCTCGACATTAGAACAAGAAGGGGAGAGAGGTGAACGAGATGTTGCTCGTGTTTGCTGAAGGCGAGGTTGAACGGTAGAGGGTGGAGGTGGGGGGAGGGGCCGGTGGATGTAACGAGAGACGGACGGGGGAGAGGGAGAAGAGCCGAGGGAAGGCGCAGGGAAGATCTTCGGTGCAAATCGTTGGCATCTGTTCTGGGTATCCTATCCCGTTACGGTAACCCCCCGGTCGTGTTCTCCTCGGTATAAACCTAGATGCAAAGGTCGTTGACAGCACTGTGACTCTACTCGATGCATTCTACTTGCAGAGGTGAATATGAAGTAGGCTTTCCCTGCCGTACAACACAACACGTAAGGCTTAAGGCAGGCAGACGCGCAAGTGCGCCATGCCATGCGGCCCCTTCTTCCGTGCCTAACCGTGGTACCGTGCATCGCAATAGCCCACGGCGCCACGGCGAGTTGTGGTGGACGCGTGTGCTTGCAACTACTGTTGTGCCCGTTACAACAGGTAACAAACGCCAAAGTGGACGACCACGGCCGACGCAAACCAAACCCACACAACGTCGTTTGTCGTCGTCGTTTATCGTTTGTCGCTGTCGACCTGTCTACACTTAGTACTTGGCCAGCTGCAGCGTCGCCACTGTTCAAGAGAATAAAAACCCGAGACCGGGTCCCTGAGCTAATTTGCAGGCGGCCCGGTGGAGGGAAGGGGCAAAGAAGGAAGCAAGGTCGTCCCGGTGGAGGTGGTCCACTGAAACCTAACCATACACATTCCTCTCCCCACCACGGCCACCACCCTTTCTCGCCGCAAACGTCACTCACGACTACTCCACAACGCCGACAACCAAACCATCATTTATAGTAATGCAAAACAGAGCCGCATAAAACACGCCACCATTCCGCTTACATCCTCCCCCCCCCCTCGAGCCGATTGTGTCCTGTATCTGTAGCCATGACGCAGTGCTAAGCGAGAATACATATGATATCGGATAAGAAAAAGGGGCATGCCACTTAAGAGACACCGCCAGCGGTGTGGAACCGGATATAAACTTGTACAAGTACACTGACAGACTCGCATGACGTACAACGATAGGACGCAGCCGCGCCGCGTTACACGGGCTGTTATTGCTGGGGGAAGCGCTGCGGGCCGCCCTGCATAAGCACGTCGAGCGGGTCGTACTGTCCCGACGGCCCAATGCCCAGCGCGATCGACGTGTCCATGTCGACGTCGATTTGGCCAATGTTGCCTAGCTGAACGTTGGCGTCGCCGCCAGCCGTGCCCGTGTGCAGCTGCGGCTGCCACACAAGGCTGTTGAGCCACTGGTTGGACGAAAAGTCGACCGCGCCCGGCGGCATGCCCATCGCTGAGGGGTTGATGTATGCTGCGTTGGTCGCGGACGTGGCCGGGCGCGAGTCGTACCGCTCGGAACGCCCGTTGACCGAGCTGAGGTCGGGCGAGAGGTCGATCGGCGGCGTCGGGTCCAGAGGCGGCGTGGGCGTGGGAGAGCTCCCCTCGTGCGGCGACGACACGGGCGTCCCACCCACGCGCACGAGCTTGGGTCCCGAGCGAAGGTGGTCGAGGTAGCTCACCGTCGCGGCGTCCTCGGTCGCCAGTGGCAGACTTGCCCGGCGGCGTGTCTTGGACGCCGCTTCAATCGCTTGCTGCGCAGAGACGCTCAGCTGGATGATTGCCGCAAGACCGTTCTTCGCACGGCAGCCGTCCCGCGTCGCAGCCGAGATTTCCACCATGTGCTGCAGCTTCTGGTACGATGGAATGGCCCAGGCCGAGAGCGGTGCGCGAATCGTCACTGCCGCCCTATACGCATGTCAGCATACATCCTTTGCGCCCTGACCTGCCTGACAGGGTGAAAGTGACTCACAGGCACACGGACGCCGACAGGGCGTGGAACCAAAAGAACCACCAGCGCGCAATTAGCGACGGGTGGTAGCGCACGAGCTGCTTGATGATCGCGACGAGCTCGACGGCACTCTCGTACACGGCAATGAAGGCGTCGCCAAACGGCGAGCGCTCGGGGTCCTCGGGCGCGTCCTTGAGCGCACACGCGAACCAATGACGGTTGAGCAGGAGACGCGTCTGGGCGATCATGAAGCGGATGCTCAGGCGGTGGATGATTGTCTGGGGCGCAAGCAGGCGGTCGAGCGGCATGTCGACAATCGGCGTCTTGGGGAGCAGTGACTCGGGCAGCGACTCGCGGACTGTCGTCAGTCGGATCCTCAACCGTGACAAACTTACATTGCCGAAGGTCCCTCTCGAGTGCCTGGATTGTCCCATACGGGGTCGGTTGCGCGGCCGTTTGCTTTTCGTCAGCTCAGCACACAAGTCGTCGATCAACTCACAATGTCAATGACACGCTCCATCATCTCCATGAGACGGTACTTGGACCGGTGGAAGCCGTCGGTGTCGTCCTGCAGCGACTCGTCGTCGGGAAGGAGCGTGTCGCTTGTTCGATTACTGAACGCGCTCGGGCGGCCAAAGCACAGACTCTGCAGGCGGTCGTAAGTCAGGATCTCCCAATAGAGCATGCGGCGTTCCTGCGTCTCGTATGGTGAAAGGCCAAACGTCGTGCCGTCGCGGTGCAGGCCGAGCTATACTGTCAGCTAACACAATGTAAGAATGCTTACACTTTGGGCCACCTTGGTCGCCGTACCAAGGATCGGCCAGAACACGTCGGCACTGTTGCCGAGCTTGTCGTTCATGATGTATGTGCCCATGAGGTGGAGAGCGAGGACCGTGGCTGGCGAGGCATGTTCCAAACCGACGAGGCCAAGACACGCACGGCCGTAGAAGAAGAGCTGCGACGCGCGCTCGTGCCATGGCTCGCGCTGGAGGTCGAACATGACCCCAACGGCCATGACGAAGAAGACGCACGCGAGCTTGTGTGCCCCTGGGCGCTGGCCGTTCGTGTCGTACACAACCGCAAGGTAATCACGCTCAAACATGCGCCGCGAGACGGGCTGGTACATCCAGTTGACGTTGTCCCAGTACGCCGCGAGGAGGCGGTTACCCTCCGTCTCCAAGTCGGGCAGTTCCGCGCGCAGCGCGTCAAGGTCGTAGACCGCACCAGTTGCGCCAGCGACGCCCACCCCGCCAGCGAGGAAGGCGTCGTGTAGCCGCAGCGACGTCTCCGAGTACGCTGCGCGCTGGGGCGCGCGTACGGCTCCTATGTCAAAGTACCCGCCACCTGCGCCACCGCGCATCCCGTCGCTCGGCGTGCTTGGGGCGCTGTCGGCGCTCTCCTCGCGCAAGTACTCGGACCCAGCAAACGAGCCGATAAAGTGAGCCTCGCCCTCGGTGCCAATCTTGAGTGTCCCAAAGGCACCCGCACTCGCGTCCATGCCCGCCTCGTCGGCCTTGGCACCTCCTCGTGACGGCCCCGCGCCAGCTTCTGTGGTAAACCACTCTGTCTCGACCAGCAGCGGGTGTGGGTCCGATGAGGTCTTGGCACGTTCCTGCGACAACGCCACCTCGAGCTGGCGTATGCGCTCGTGCAGTGGTTCGTGGTCGGCAAAGACCATCCTGGGGTCAGTCCAAACCCACGGCGTGACCCACCGCTTCCCTTTGATCGTCTTTGCCTGGCCATACGGGCATATCTGCTCGCAATGACGCTTGATGCACGACGTGCATGGCCACGATCGAGAGCATTTGAGTTTGAGGCTGTGCCGTCAGCGACTGGTCCCGAGAGCAGAGACGCGGACAATGCGCCGCCCGCGCAGTCGTATCGACTTCGTCCAATGGATCCCGCACATCAACGCTCCTGCCAGAGACGTCGCGACACGACCTCGCCACCGGTGCACAGCGTCTCATCCTTGCCCATGTGTGACTCTTCCATGTGCGAACGCGATGCACACTGCCCACTTTATGCGCCAATCGCTCGACCAACCCGCTGATTGACTCACCGGCGACACTCTGCGCAGCTCGAATGCTGCCGTACCTGTCTGGGCTTTGCGTCGCGGTCTACCGGCATGGTCTCGGCGCGTGTTGGTGGGCGATGAGGTGATGACTGATCATCCATGTTTGTTGTTGTATACTATTATACGAGAGGTGCAGGCGAACAGAGGGGGCAGGGGCCGTGTGTGTGCGTGCTTAATGGTTGGCAGGATCGGGGGGAAGAGGTACGACAGACAGGGGTGTAGAACCGTGGGCAGTCGCTGTGGCGACCCGACCCGAGGACCGCGTCGAGAGTTCAAGGACTTGCAGCTTACAGCAGAGGTCAGCGACGACCAATTGGTGGGCCCAAGGACGACAGCACGTGCAGGGGCAGAACAATGGCGACGCGGGGTGGGACAGTGTGGGCGAGTTGTCGACGACGACGCACGAGCACTCGCAGCAAGGCCAGTGGCCAAGCAAGGGGGTGGTTGCGAGGGGCCCGCGCGCAGGCGAGCGCGGCGCGTGTTTGTTCGTAATAGGCCTCCTCGTCGGCGTATGCGTTGTGTGTGAGTGTGTGTCGTGGCTTGCGGCAGGTGTGGGCGGTGCTGAGCTGGCGAGTGAACTTGTTGCCAGGTTAGGAAGGAGCACGGACCCGCCGCCCTCTGTGCCGACTTTACACGCGCAGCAGTCGACGAGAAAGGGTATGGATGTCAGTGGCGGACGACGAGACGCGTGCACTCTTGGCCCGTCATCCGTCATGCCCGAACGCCCCATGCCGTTGTCGGTCAAACGCGAAGGTAAACAATTCGAGAAGCATTCCGCGGGGCGTATTCCTATTGACATCACCAGGCACGACTAATCCCGGGGAATATTACCTAGCGTTGTCGCCACCCAAGCAAATACTCCTGCTCCATGCAACGAAATAGAAATACACCACGGCTGGGGTTTTGCCGTCAGTCTTTGGATCTTTGAGGAACCGCCACATGTGGCAGAGTGACATCGCCGCGGTATCCAAAGTCGCAGACGGCATTCCGCCCCCTCCCTCACCCGTCAACGACCCCGCCCACGACCGCAAAGGACACGGCAGCGTCCGTGCCGTCGATCACGACGCAAGGTGGATGTCGTGACAGTTACACACGCGCCGCCGGCGCCACTCCAAATCGCGAATCGCGCGCGTGCCCGCGCGCACGCGAACTGTCATCGCCTCGTGGACGGACCCCAGTGACATCCCCTCGCCCTCGCGACAACGACGTTGACATTCGAAACGCACATGAGGGTGTCTTGCGGTGATCACACAATGGTCTCCCGACGCCAAGCGCGACGGGCGTCGGACATGCACGAGCTGAAGCATGAAACCAAATCGACGCGCACACTGACTACCCATGCGGCTTTACTCAACCCTGCGCCACGCTCTGCGCACTACCGCAGACACATGTTACTCTGCATATTCGGGGATAACAACGTTACGGGGACGCTGGGACACACACACGGCGCCACACCGTTGTGGCGCCGTGTGTGTTGTGTGTTTTCTTGTCTTACGCAATCACGCAGGCATCACTGACGTCTGGTTCGTTGCCACTAGCTTCGCCGTCAACACATCCATTCTGCAGACGTTAGCAAACGCAACGCCCTCTCCATCCCTTCTCCCCCAACGCACAGTTGTGCTGACTATCGTCGAGTCGAGGCCAGCGGGCGTGTCGTCTGAAACAGGGCTGGGTGTGGGCACGCGGGCGCGCGCGTGCCCCAAAGCGTGCCGCATGTCGAGCATGCGCGTGGGGGATGAGGAGCGGCGGCGGGCGGTCTGTGAGCGGCTATGGGGTTGGGGCGAGGATTTCGACTCGACAGGCAGGCGGTGCTGGGGATACCAGTTGGGCAGAGGAGGTTGGGGTAAGGGGGGGAATGACAAAAGTCTCGACACAGGCCGTTATGTATTGCTCCGCTATGACCTTGTCGCTCCCTCCTCTGCTCCCCCTTTCCTCACGTCGTCCGCGCGCGTCGGAGAACAATGTCTGGAACGTGGCGGCCGCGCGTGGAATTCGTCACCTCTCCACCCCCCTGTCCACGCGCCAGCAGCACGTCATTGCCACTGGTCGGCGAAGTGTGAGTCGCGGGCGGCCGACCGTCACTGTGTGGCATTCAGTGTTGACTGGCCTGGTCAGGTGTTGTTGTGCAGCGCCTCTCGTCCGGCTCGTCTGTGTTCCGTTACCACGTCCTGGAGGCTACTCCGTACGATCAGTACCATGCAGTTCTCGATGGGCAGTCGCAGTAGCTCTGTCGAACAGTTGAGAATACCACAATCAGTATGCAGCGTGCAAGGCTCGGGGATGGAAAAGGGTAACCGCCAAACACATGGCCTCGTGGCAGAGTAAGTGCCGCATGTCATCGTTCCCTCTCAGCATGCTCAGCAGGTCGTCGTGGCCGCAAAATACTGCCACTATCGCATCCGAGGAAAACTCTGCGCCTCCTTCCGCAACGCTGCATTATAATGCCGATTCAATAGCTTGGCGGATTGCAATGCTGTTTCTACCATTGATCCGGAAAAGATTCCACCAGCTGCACACGCACCGCAGGAAGGAGAGATGTACAGACCAACATGTGCGAGTCAGCTCTAAATTTACTGCGGTCGGGGCCTATGCCGTCGAATGCTGAGCACCACGCTCTCATTGACCTTCAGCTGGCTCTCGGCAACGGTGAGCAGAAAGGGTCTCGGGAATGGCGCCCAACGAAACGTTAGCCATGGTCCCCACAGCAAAGGCCGCAAGCGCGCATGCCGAGCTTCAGACAGTAGTGTCAGCATCTCGCCCTCTCTCGCCGAGCAAACAGCCCCCGTTGCACAACCGCCACACTGCATCGCAAGTGCCACACTGTCCTGATGCGTTACACGAACAAACACGCAGGGGTGCTTCCCCTGGCGCCTGGCGTGCGTCATCACGACGAACGTGGGGTTTCATCAAGCAGCGCCTGCACTGTATCTCTGCATTGCGCATTGCATGCGTATCGGTATCGGCGCAGCAGTGGCAGCACGGAGATCGGCCAGCGGCTCGAGCAGTCATCTCTGACCACTCGACGATCTTGGCCACGGCCACGGGCACAACCTCCACCGGCGCACACTTGGTCGCACGCCGCATTCCATCACACGCGCACGACCCGCCACCACGCCAGAACGGGCAGGTGTGTGTGTGTGCGTGTGCGTGGGACGTGGGTCCGAGCGGCGGCGCGGATAGCGAGAAGCGTGGGCGATGGGCAGTCGACATCGCACCATGGCCCACGACGGAGCGCGGGCGAGCGCAGGCGGAGGCAGCGGCGCGGGCCGTCGCGTGAGCGCCAAGAACTACGACGACAGCGACAACGACGAGGGAACCAAGGCGCTGAGCGAGGCGACGACCACGACGACGGCGGCGGCGGCGGCGGCGGCGCAACGTACACGCACCCTTGACGCGCTCGCCGATGACGCAGGCGCACTCCGTGCCGACCTGGCAGCGACTCACGCGCGTGCCGTTGCTGCCGACGCGCGCGCGACGGCGCTCGACGCGGCTGACGGGGGAGTGTACGCCCGCCTGCGCGACCTCGACGACCGGCACTACGCGCTCGAGGCGCGCTTCATTGCGCTAGAACGGCTCGTCGCGTCGCTCGAGACGTGTCTCGGCGCTCTTGCGCGCAGGTACGGAGCCCCTCCTTTCCCATCACTGGTAGTGTCCCCGCGGCGTGACTGACTAGTAGCCGGGATACACCCCACAGTGCGAGCACGAGCTCCGCGCCGAGCGATACCGACGCGTCGTTCGCGACCGTCCCCGAGGAATGCGAGGTCCTCGCTGACGAGTAGCGCAAGCATGCAAGCGAGCATAGCATATGCATTCATGTTGTAGACTGCGTTGCTGTGGTGACAATTAGGTTGGGCACAGCCCAGAGGCGCCACGCCGCTAATGCCGAAATTCCGCCCGGTGGATGGATTGTTGTAATGCCTGTTGTGTTCCTAGACATTTCAAGATACCAACACCACCACCACACGACGCCGACGCCGACGCACGCACGCATCGATACCGCGCCGCATCCTCGTCCCGTCCTCGACTTTGACGTAGACGTACCGCAGCGTATACCCGTACCGACTGCCATCCCCGCGGCGCACCGCCCCGCGAACGCCGCACACGCGCGCGAACCCCTCCCGTAACCAGCTCGTCCCCCGTCCAAGTCGCCCATCATGGTGAGTCGTGTGCGCGCGTGCGCCGCGCTACAGCGCATAGCAGTGCAGCATGGAGTCGCGTGTGAGGTGTGCTGGTCCAATGGGCGCGTGGATGCGCACGCCGGATGCGCCGCGTTCAGCGCGACGTCGCCGTTATCGACGCACCAGCCGCCTGCATGTGCCGCACGCACTTCAACCCACATCCAGCCGTCCCCGCTAACGCCAGCCTCCTCCCAAGGCTAAGCACTCGAAGATGGTGACGCTGCTGCACTACCGCCTGAAAGTGACTCTGAACGACGGGCGCCAGCTCGTGGGCCAGATGCTGGCGTACGACAAGCACATGAACTTTGTGCTTGCCGAGTGTGAGGAGTTCCGGACAGTCAAGGCAAGTGCAGTTGACCAGAGCCGTGCTGATGCTTAGGGGAAGAAGACCAAGGACACCCCGGCGGGCGAGCCGACGCCAACGGTACAGCAGAAGCGGACGCTTGGGCTCGTGATCCTGCGCGGCGAGACGATTGTCAGCGTGTCCGTCGAGGGCCCGCCCCCGACCTCGGGCGACGGTCCGGGTATCGCAGCGGGACCAGGCCGCGGTGTGCCCGCTGGACGCGGTATGCCTCTCGGCGCGCCCGGCGCGCCCGCCATGGCCGCCCGTCCCATGCCCTACGCGCGCCCACCACCCGGTTTCCCCCCCGGCATGCCGCCTCCGCCCGGCATGCCCCCTGGCTTCCCCGGCGCGCCCCCCCCGGGCATGCCTCCTGGGTAAGTCTGGCACAACCGCGCGTGCGGTCCTTTTGCTGACGTCTTAGAATGCCCCCTGGATTCCGTCCCCCCGGCGCGCCTGGCGCACCCCCAGCCGGCTTCCCCCCTGGGTAAGCTTCTATGCCGTGTTCATGAGCTGACGCCAGCTTCCCCCCGCGCCCGCCCGCATAGATTCGAGAGACGGTTATTGTGTAGGCTTGGTTCGTGTCGGCATGCATCGTGTGGCAGTGTAATCAGCGCGGCGCGGCGCAGCCGGCAGGTGGTAACGGTGAGTGCCGGACCAAGGCCCCCTGATCCGAGTCGATCGCGAGTCGAGTGTGCGACGGGAAATTTCACCACACGACAAACACACACGCCATTCTTCTTTTCTGCCGCACAACACGACCCCCTTGTCATCTTGCTCCCAGCTTCGCACAGTGTCACTAGGTCGCGCGCGTTGTCTTCTCACATCGTCCGTCGTGTCACTGATCCCCACACTCTGATAACTCACCCTCTCCTTTCTTACCAGTGTACCCTCTCGCCTCTAATCTCTCTTCCTTTACGCTACACCTAGGATGGGCGGAAACGCACTCGGGACGCAGGCCGCGCGCCTCACGGTGGAGCAGTACGACGCGCTCCTGGCGCACCTGCGCGCGACGCTCGGCGACTACTTTGGCGCGATCGAGGTCGCGCCCGCGCTCACGACCAAGGCGAGCCACGGCGACATTGACGCGCTGATTGCGTGGGACGGCGCGACGTGGGAAAACGCAAAAGGACGAGCCGAGGGGGTGGTGGTAACGGCGCGCGGTGACACGCACGCCTCGACCCCGACACCCGCTGTCGCCACCCCCTCGCTCTCCGACACGCTCCGCGCCGCCGGCCTGTACGACACGACACTCACCTCGCCCCGCGAGCAGCTCGACGCGTGGTGCGACGCCGTCGCGCGCGCTTGTGGCGGCACGCACTGGGTGCGCTCGGGGCACGAGATGAGCGTCGCTGTGCCTGTTGGTGTGATCGGCGGCGGGGCGGCGGTGACTGCATGCGCCGACGGCGGCAGTGACGGCAGTGACGGTGGCGCCGTCAATCCTGTCGCCTCGCCGGGCTCAACTACCCCCGCGGCGCTCGACGCAAACGGCCGCCGGCCGATCCCTCCGGCCCCCAACTCATTCTACCAAGCCGACCTGATGTTCCTTCCCCCCGCCGGTGTGCCCTTCCAAGTGTGGTCGTACGCGTACAGCAGCGTCGTGCTCATCCTCTCGCACCTCATCCGCGCCGCGTCGGGGTGTAGGGGGTTTGTGATGCACGGGCACTGCGCGGTGCTGCGTTGGGCGCCGTACCCTGGCGTGTCGCGCGTCGACGTGCACCTGACGCACGACGCGGCGACGCTGTGCGGATACCTCGGGCTCGACTACGCGCAGTGGGAAGCGACGCTGGGCGCCGCACCAGCCGACAGCCTCGACGAGGTGTTTGCCTGGTTTGCGACGTGCCATCCCGACTCGCGCGCCGCGCGCGGGCTCCGCCGTCTCGCCGCGTACGGCGGCAAGGACTCGCGCCCGAACCCGAGACGTATGCGCGTCCTCGACGAGTTTGGCGCGTACCTCCGCGAACACGGCTGGGAGCCCGAGGAGCGCAAGCCCAAGCCGCAGGATGAGGCCGACAGCGTCGCGGCCGCTACGAACCGCCCACCCCTCCACCCCGACGATCCCTCCCCGCTGCCGCCCGCGTACGCCGCCCTCCTGCGATACTTTGACAAGGAGGACGAGTACACCCAGGTCCTGAAGACTGTGCGGCCCGCAGCGACGGTACTGTGGGAGGCGCACGAGCGCCGCCTGGCCAAGGCCGCCAACGCCTCCTGGTGTATCATTCTCTAGCTGCACGCACAAGTATCAAGCAGAGCAATCTCCGCCATTGTCTTACGCCGACACATCTATCCATTCAAGTTCCATTGTCCGCATCACACGCGATATCCTTGTATGCACGACCCGACGCACATCTACTCCTCATCAGCGATATCTCCAAATGTTGTAGCGCCTTCTGAGAGTCACTATCTGTACATCCTCGTTATGCAATGGTCACGCTGATACAACGGGAGGAGAGTTACTGGAGGGCGTGGTCTGCAAGGGCCATGTGCCAGGCAGGCTACTTGCTCAAGCCCCAGTCGAACCCGACACCGCCGGCACTGACGCGCCGCGCGCTCTTCTCGCCTCCTGCGGCGGCGCCAAACCGTAACGCTGCCGCGGCAGCGGCATTCCCGCTAGAGACGGGCGACGCGGACGTCGAAGTTGCGGAAGTGTTAGCGGCCGGGGCGGGCGGCTGTGTTGGCGCAGGCTGGCTGTCGGGGGGAGACACAAGGGCGCCTGACGAATCGGCCGAGGGGTCTGGCTGCGAGGGTTGTGTCGGCTGTTGTGGATGTGTCGCAACCTGGGACGCGAGCGCCTGTGACGCCAGCGAGGGGAAAGACGGCGGTGGGACCTGTGAGAACGGTGTCGAGCTGACCGGACGCGGTGGGCTCGGGGAGCGGAGGAACGCGTCGTAGTCGAGCGGCGCGTCAATCTCGAGGTTGAGCTCGGCAAGCGGCGTGTCGGCACTGAGCGGAGGAAGGAACGACGACGTTGTCGTGTCGTCTGTCGTTGTGGTGGTGTCACCGATGCGCCGTGACTGCGACGCCCCCGGTGCAGTACTAAAGCTGTCGTCGACGATCCACGCGCCGTCGCCCCTCCGTCGCCGTTTATGCGCTGGCACAAAGATCGGCCGCTCGAGCGCGACGTGGTCGTGGAAGTGGGCGGCGAGCTCGCCCACAGACGGGAACCCGGCCGTGCAGTAGTCCCATCGGCAAAAGAACAGCGGCGACGGCGTCGCGGATGTGCCGCCTGAGGTGGCCATTGTCGTCGAGGCGGTAGAGGCGATGGAGCGCAGCGTTTGGTTGAGTAGAAAGCGCAGACAGCAGACAGAGCTTATTTGTGGGTCGTCGTCTTCGACTTAGGGAATGTGTCGCCGGACGATTAGGATCCTTCCTAATCGCCCTATTTCGTGACCCCTCGCGATTAGCCTCCCACCCACACGCGTCATTGTCACCTCCGTCACATCCATCATGGCCGCTGCTACCGCCACGGCCAGCGCCGCGCCTGCCTCCGACTCGGCGTCCGCAGGCGCGCGCGCGCTGCGACCCACCACCATGGCGTCGGGGTTTGTCCTCCCCGCCATTTGGTCCTTCCCCCCTTTCTTCACGTACATCTCCAGTGCCAGACGTTGCTGTGTGCTGACGGCAGACTGCAGCCAAACCCCGCGACACAGGCCCACCAGCTCGCGCTCTGGTCCGAGCTCGTGCTCTCGTGGGCGCGGCACGAGCGCGTGTTTGTCGTCAACACCGAGTCGCCTGACCCCGGCGCCGTCTTCGCCAACAAGGACATTCAGCGTTCGTCAGCATCCCCACCTAGCAGCACTGATTATATCTAGGCCGGCTGCTGCCTGCGTCCCTGCGCCAGCTGCTCACCCACATGGCTAACGAGGGTGAGTCCTCTCACCGACGGCGACGACTGACGGCGGCAGGCACGGCCGCGCCCGAGACAAAAGGGAGCGCAGCGTACCTCCTCTACTGGCGCAAGCCCGAAGAATGGGGACAAATAATCTACGACTGGGTGGGTGTTCCAAGGGGATTGCAGGGCTGACGGCAGGTCTCTGACAACGGCATGACGGGCACGATCATGACGTTCTACGAGATCACTGACGGCGACTTGTCGAGCACGACAGGTGAGTTTCCACCAGTGGGTGGTCGCTTATGTGCCAGAATTTCGCGGCCTCCCGCCGTCCCTGTTGCGCCGAAGCCTCGACACGCTCGTCAAGAAGGGCCGCGCGCAGCTCCTGCGCGGCGGCGACGACGGCGACGGTGTACGTTTCCTCTAAGACCGCCACCCCGCTGCAGAGACCATGGCGAAACGCGGCAGCGGTTCCTGTGCAGATCACATGAACGGCCGGACGCGATGGCCGGCCGGCCCGCTTTTGTAGCTGCGCGCGCGCACACGATGGCCCGATGGACGGCGCCATTCGTGCGCTGCGCAAGCCGGGAACCGGCCGTGCCGTTGTACCTGCTGCGCCTCAATGTGGCCTTGGTGTTGTTGCGCAGTCAAGGGCCCCGAGATTCGCAGGCAGCTCGATGGAATGGACGCGGCACACCCGGGGGTGGGTACTGTTGATCACTTTGGTGTGCACGTGGAATGACGCTCAACGGCCGCGCCCGCCGTCCCTGTTCATCCAGCGGACCTGGGCGTCGAGTCTGGGCCGCGGGTCACTCATCGTTTCGAGGCATGTAAATCGTTGTTGGTCGCTGCTGTAGCTGTTAGATGTTTGATGCATTGGATTGGATTGGGCTGTCTCCAGAGGTTGGCCGGCGGCTTGACCGATGCATTGCGTGTCTGCATGTGGTGCCAAGAGTGCGTTGGTATGCAGTGCGACTTGTGATAACGGCGTGTGGACCGCAGCTCGACCTGGAGGGACCATGGACGGAAGTAAATTGTCGGCACGCACAGTCGGTACCCAAGCCGCCACCGCAACACACTGGGCTGGGGGGGCCACGACAACAACTTGCTCGTCCTCGTCAGTAGTGTCCGACAGCGACGACGACACAACAAGCACGCTCTCCCCTTCTTCATCCCACACACGCACACACGCACCTCTTGAACTCGCGCAGCAACACACGCCGCAGCGACAATCGCACTCTCACACAGGCCACACTCGGCCCAAACCGACAGTGAGCCAAGGGCCAGGAGAGAGGGGCACCTGCCAACCGGCGGCACTCCACCGTCGCGTCACCGCCGACTGAATCCCGCAGCACCGCACTCACTACTCTCGCTCGCTCACTCACTGCCTCGTTGATATCCAACACCATCCATTCAGTCCCCACAACAACACCCCGACACACTCCTCCACGACCTCACCCCGCGCCCCGGTCCCTACACCCACGCCGCTCCCTATCTTGACCCCTCCCCCCCCCGTGCATTCGTGGGAAGTGACACTGGCCTTGTCAACCGACGACGCTACGACGTCAGGCATACACACAAACGTGAACCCCCCCTTACGCACACATACGCACCCACACCCACACACACAACGGCTACAAACCCGCTCGCCAAAGCCCACCATCGTGCATCGGACAGTACAAGTATCCGCCCACGACAACGACAGACGCGTGACGGCGGCTCTGCCTCCAGCACCAGACTACAACTGCACGAGTACCGCCGCCGCCCCCTCCGCCGCCGGCCCCACTCCTAAATATACGGCCTTGACGCGCGCGCGCAGCCCCCATCCACGCCTCTGCAGCACCCTCTCCACATCCTTGGCCCCCTTTACCCCACGCCATCCTTGCACACGCCGCCGCCCTTATCGTTGACACGCACCACTTCGCCACCGCTACCTCTCCCCTGCTGCCGCAACCGCGGCCACGAGCCGTGCACTACCAAACGGCCACACGAACCCAGCTTTGGCCACTCGTGGGCACGAGGGAGGGGTTCCGCGTTTGCCGCCGCCGCCGCCGAGACTTGACGGATCTTGGCGTCTAGCCACGAGGCGCCGTTCATCCGTGCGTGCTAGTTGGTGCCGGGTCCGCGTGCGCAGCAGCAGCAGCAGCAGCAGGAGGTACGCCAATCCGCCCCTCGCTCACCACCCGTACTCCCCATCTCCCACTCTTGCCCGGATCTTGAGTCGAACGAATGACGCGCTATGGCAGGCAGACCTACGCCGACACTAAACGTGTCCACTGCGGGTCCGCCAACGGGCGCGACACCAGTCTCGGCAACGGGGTCGATGCGTAACCGGCCACACGGCGCACGGCGGCGTGCTGCTCCGGGCCTCTTTATCGCAAACCCAGACAATTCCGATAGCGAAGGCTCATCGTCGTCGCCCGTTCGCGTGTCGCCCGCCCGCAGCTCACCTGTGCGATCGTCGCCCAAGACTGGATCGCCAGTCGTCCATCCCACTGGACCATCAAACCTCGGACGTAGCTCGAGCAGCTCGTCCCGCCCAACCCCAATACCCCCTCCCCCACAACCACAATCCCTTCCACCCCCAATCGACGTGGGACCACCGAGTGCAACTGGCGCTCAGCCAGGTACCAGCCCGGCGGCCACAGGTCCTGGCTCGGGCACGGCGTCACCCAACATCCCCCGTGTTGTCCCAGGACAACTTCCCTCCCACCCCTCCGCTCCCTACTCGTCTCCACCCCTCCCTGGCGTCGAACAACGACCAGTGCCGCCTCAACCCCCTCCCCAGCCCGAGCGTCACCGCCGCGCCTTCACCAGCCCCGTCGTCGAGCACTCTGGCACCACACTCCACCTCGAACCACGGCCACCACATGGTTCGGTACGCGAGGCGCCGTCGTCCCCATCACGCGCGCTGCCGCCTTTGCCACCTACTAGAGCCAGTACCGCTCCAACAGGCAGCAGCAACCTGTCGACCACGAGCACCGGCAACCAGTTGCCACCGTACCCGGCCGTGTCGCCACCGCTCCAGACACCGTCTACGCTGGCGTCCAATTCGACGACTAGCCTCAACGGGAGTGTTGCTCAACGAGTCGCGAGTCCTGACGAGTCGCTGAACGGCACTAGAAACCGTTCCAGCTCGATGCAAAAGACGTTCTTGCAAGTCACCACAGACAACGAGCAGTTCTTCGTGGTCGACATTACCGGCATATCCGCAAGCGACGGCATCCGTGAGCGCATCTTTTCGCGTCTACGGTTCCGCGACGATGACTACGACTCGCTGTCCATCTACCGCACGGATATCGGGGAGCAGCCTGACCCAAACGCCCTCAGCCCAAACGCGCTGCTCCAGCTCTGCCAGAGTCTTGGCGACGCCAAGGCCAACCTCAAGTTCCTTGTGGTGCAGACCAGCGTCCCTGGGTCGTCGGCGGCATCCGTCGTGCCGCCGCCACCAAACGACGCATTCAGGTCTCGGCCAGGCGTTCCACCCATCGTGACGGATGTTACTCCGGCACCCCCGTACACACCGCATCCTGACACTGGGCGACATTCCACTGGCAGCAGCATGAGTGGGTCCGGCGAGGCAATGGAGCGTTCTGGCGGCAGCCGAACAAGCATTGCTGGTATGGACGACGAGGCGCAAATCGCACGCGTCCAGGGGCGACTAGGTTCTAGCGGCAGCGCCTCGCGGTCGCCCATGACGGATCCGCCTAACGCGACAGGGCCATTCAACCAGCAGGCCCTGCATGTGCCACCGCCGAGCCATCCTGGGTCGGTGTCGTCGCCGAGTCTTCTTTTGTCAGACAACCAGGACGACGACGAGGGAACGTTCCGCTCGACGCAGCGTTCAGGCAGCGGCTCGCGTGCTGGGTCGTCAAACGCGGCAGCAGGGTCGTCGTCGTCCAGTGGCCTTGGCCTCGACATTGACCCACGTCTGCAGACCATGACCGACCCGACAATGGACCCCGCCACGGCCGAGTTGATCCGCATGATCCAGTTGCAGGACCAGGAGGACCTCAAGCGAGAGCGCGCGCGCGAGGAGGCCGATAAACGCCTCGCCATGCAGGAGCAGGAAAGCGAGCGCGAGGTCTGGCAAATGATGCAGCAGTTCCAGATAGAGGACCACCAGCGCCAGCAGGACGAAGCGTCACCAGTGAGTCACATCCTTTGCATTTAGCGCTGACGCTCCAGGGAGCCGAACAGGATCGTTTCCGCCGCGAGTCGGATTCGGCCGCAACGTACCATGCCCCTGGACAGCACGCCCAGCCGAGCCGCGAGGCGCTCGAGCGCAGCGCCCAGTTTGCTGCCGAGCGCCGTGAGCGACGCCAGATGTTCTCCAACCTCGACCACGGCGGCATCTCTGGCAACTGGTCGCACATTCCAGAGGACGGCGGGCGACGAACACCATTTGGCCGTAGACAATCGGACGGCCCACAACC
Organism: Cutaneotrichosporon arboriforme; assembly: GCA_002335565.1. Taxonomy (NCBI): domain Eukaryota; kingdom Fungi; phylum Basidiomycota; class Tremellomycetes; order Trichosporonales; family Trichosporonaceae; genus Cutaneotrichosporon; species Cutaneotrichosporon arboriforme. The sequence goes on along the minus strand of BEDW01000002.1, from coordinate 947,014 downwards.
ACACCACCGTCCCAACTACGCCTCGCCCCCGCCGTCGTTCTCGGCAGATGCGGCTGGATCGGGAACGCACACGGGCTCGTTCAGCCGTACACCGGGCTACCTACCTACGACGTACGAGAACCAGACGTTCGACCCGATCGACCCCCGCATTACCCCTATCGCTGGGCAGCCGCCAACAAGTGGAGGGCGTAGGCCGTCGCGTCCGTACATAACGACGCAGCTTGACGACAGGAGACATCCGCACGGACGTTCCAACACGGGCCCGCCGTTGCAGTCGCGCCAGCACTCGGCTGGGCAATGGAATGGCATCCCGCCAGCAACACCGATTGCGTCCGAGCCGCATATCTACAACCACGGCCAGGACGGGCGGTACCCCGACGCCACGCAGACCTCGCAGGCGTACAGTGGCATTGTCCAGTTCCCGTCGCCCCAGCCTAGACCATCTTGGCCAGGTCCAGACTCCACGTCGCCACCACGGCACGGCGAGCCTGGATCCCCTGGCGGCCACAGACGCAACACAGTGTTTGAACAAGCGCCAGACTACATGTCTGTGCCTGGGTACCAGAACAGACCGCGAAGCGGGTCGGACACGTCGCCGTACTACGACAATGGGCGCGACACGGCCACCACGATGCCGTACTCACACCGGGGCTCGGACGCGTCGTGGCACGCGAGCGAAACGGGAACGGCGTACTCGGACGCGACGACGATCCATGCGCCGACGGGGGACGAATCGACGGTCAGAGGCCCAGATGCCGACGACTGGCGCCACCCGCTGCACAACATGATAAACGGCGGGGGCGCGGGCGCGATACAAAACGTCCAGCGTGTCCTGGGCAACCAGGCGGACGGCGACGACGAGGCGACGCTCTTCTTCAAGCCTGTGCGGCCTCCCGGCGCCGCTCGCGCTGGTGGTACCGGCCGTCCGCTGTCGTCGTCCGACTCTGAGAGCGGCGACGAGGGCACGAGTATCCAGCGAGTACGATCGTTTGCCGCGAGCCAGCGCGACAACGACTGGCGCGTGCGTCCGGACCCCGAACAGCTCTACGACAACCTGCAAGAGTTCTTCCCCAAGATTGACATTGATGCGCCGTTTGTCGACCCCGCCGCCATCTCGACGCCGAGCACGCCGTCGTCCGACTCGCCGCGCAACACGACCGAGATTGTGCGTCAGCCACCGCCGCAGCACCCGTCGCGCCAACAGTCGGGCACGAACGCGGGCACGAGCACGAGCACGAGCACGAGCACGAGCACGAGCACGCACGTGACCCCGGCGCCCGAGCGGCCGCGCGAGTCGCAGAACCCTGCCCGCGCCGCCGTCGCTGCCGGTGTCTCGATGTTTGCCGCCGCGTTCAACCGGTCAGAGAACCGCCGGTCGATCCGCAACGTCGCCGACCTGCGCCGCCGCTCGATCCAGCGCAACCGCGAGGCGGCCAACGACATTCGCGGCGCCAACGCCGTCCTTGCCCCGCCTGCAGAGAACAATGTCGGCGTACGTCGCAGCTCGAGCATGTGGGGCCACCGCGTTGTCGAAGTTACCCCGTCGGGTGGTAACCTTCCGCCAGTGGTGCCTGAGGCCCCCGAGTCGCCGTCGTCGGATGGCCGTCCTAGTGAGTCGACTTGCATATCTAGTGCTAACGCCAGTGACGCTCAACTGGGTCAAGGGCGAGCTGATTGGCAAGGGGTCGTACGGGCGCGTGTACCTCGCGCTCAACGTCACAACAGGCGACATGATGGCGGTCAAGCAGGTGGAGCAGCTTGCCGGCGAAGAGGGCCACGACCCACGACAAACGAGCATGATCGAGGCGCTCAAGGGCGAGATATCGCTGCTCAAGGACATGTACCACCCGAACATTGTGGCGTACCTAGGGTGCGAGACTTCTCCCGAGTACCTGTCGATTTTCCTCGAGTACGTGCCCGGCGGGACGATTGCGGCCATCTACCGTACGCCAAACCAGGCGCGGTTCGAGGAAGAGCTGGTCAAGTTTTTCACGGGCCAGATCCTCGAGGGCCTGGCGTACCTGCACAACAAGAACATCTGGCACCGTGACCTCAAGGGCGACAACATTCTCGTCGACGCCAACGGCGTGTGCAAGATTTCCGACTTTGGCATCTCCAAGCAGACGGCCGACGCGTACGACTCGTTCAACAACGCCACGGTCATGAAGGGCTCGGTGTTCTGGATGGCGCCAGAGGTCGTGTCCAAGCAGGGCGAGCGCAGTTACTCGGGCAAGGTGGACATTTGGTCGCTCGGCTGCGTTGTTTTGGAAATGTGGACGGGCAGCCGGCCATGGTGCAACCTCAACGACCAGATGGCGGCCATTTTCGCCCTCTTCAGCGGAAACAAGCCCGGACTTCCAGACGACGTGCACTTGTCCCAAGTCGCCTACGAGTTTTTGTACAGCAAGTGCCTGGCCCAACACCCCGAATCGCGCCCGACCGCCATCGAACTGCTCCAGCACCCATTTGTCACGGAACGCAACGACGCATGGACGTTCCCAAACTCGGAAATCGGCAAGGCCGTCGCGCGCCGCGGCGCCAAAAAGGCCAGAGCGCAGAAGACGATGCGCAGCGCAAGCGCAAGCGCTAGCGCCAACGCCAACGCCAACGCCAGCGCAGGCGTCGCAGGCATCCCCGTCTAGCCTCACCTCCATCCTCTCCATACACTTACTACTAAACCACCCCGCCTAAATTCCCCCCCAACTTGTAGTATCCCGCGCCGGCAGACGTCCTCCCACAGCGCGCGCACGCGCGCGTGCGTAGGTTCATCTGGCATGTATCTCGTACAGCATTGCACGCGGTGCCATCGCAGCGCAGCATCTAGAACTAGAGTGCCTTCCCCTGGGCGGTGCGGCTGCGCACGCGCCGTGCCTGTCGCTCACTACGTGATGACACCCATTGCCCAGCTCGCGTCGAGGCACGCCACGAACACGGCGTCGTCGTGTGCCCGCGGGGGAGGTATAGGTATGCATGACACTCGCGCCGCTCTGACGCCGCTGCCAAGATCGCTCACACCCCGTGTCTTTGCAGAATACCGCGGCTCTTTCGGCAACGGCATGCCAACATTCCGGTCCCGGCGCATCCGTCGTCGCTCCCACGACAGCACGCATTCTACGCCGCGCCGGTTGAACCCCGCGCGAGGTTCATCCATGCCCAATGTCAGCGGTTAGTTGTGTAGCGTGCCCCGCCGTGCCGTTGAAATAGTAGTGGTCGTGCATCATAATGTACTCTTACAACGTCCATGCAACTGACAATAATGCGACAGTGAACGCCCTCGCGCTCACCCACGAGCGTCAAAGGCCCATAAGCCGCGGCCGAGTCTAGCAACAGGCTGCTCGCGCCGCGGAAGCGCCACGCTGCTGCCTCCAGGGCCAGCGCGCTCGTCGCGCTCGCGCTCGTGCTCCCGCTCACGGTCCCACGGGGACGGCTTGGCGGCGCCGACGGCAGCACCGGCCAGTCTGTCGTGCGGTCCAGCGCGCTCAGGCGCGCCGTTCGCCGTCGGACGCCCGTTGGCGGCCGCACCAGCCGCAGGCGACGGCTCGCCCGGCGCACGCCGCGACATTAACAGGTCGCGCCGCTCCGCTTCGCTCTTGTCACGCCTCCCCCGATCGTAGAGTCCATAGTCCGGTTCACGCTCGCGCTCGCGCTCACGGCCAAGGGTGTGTGTCGCCGCAGGAGTCCCCGCGGGCTTGTCACGTACGGCACGCTCCTTGTCCCGACGCTCCTTCTCGAGTCGGTCACGTTGCGCCTCTTCCTCGAGGCGCTGGAACTCGCGCTGCCGTTGCCGCTCGCGCTCCTCAAACTCCCAGTCGTCGTTGTGGCCAGGACGCCCGCTGGCGGGCGCGCCGGGGGCAGCAGCTGGTCCCGAAGGTTGGGTCGAAGAGTCGTTTGCCGCCGAGATCCTGTTCTCCATCGTCGACAAAAGCTTCTCAGTCTTGGTGAGCATACTCTCGAGCCAGCGCTTGCCCTCGCGCAGCTGCTCGCGGTGCTCGGCCAGCTCGCGACGGCCCATGCTGTAGTGGGTGCTGTATGAGGACGAAGACAGGCCCGAACCCCCAAGGGCGCCTGCACCTGTTCCGTAGAACCGTGAGAGCGCCGGGTCGCGCGACGGCTCTGGCGACGGACGGCGCGGTGGCGACAGCTGAGACGTCTTGCCCGCAGACGCCGACGGTGTGCTGGTGACGCCCGGCGACACGAGATCACGCCGCCCAAAGCTGAACCCGCCATACCGTCCAGCGGACAGACTCGACCACGGCGAGCCGACCGCCGAGTCGCGCGGGTTAGGGCCATAGATCGAGTAGCGAGGGGTGTAGGTCGGCGACGCGGTGCTGCTGGTGCTCGCGTTCAGGCGCGACGACGCGCCATGCGCTCCACCGGGCGTTCCAGTCGAGCGGTCGGCGGCAGTGCCTGCCAGCGGCGAGCGCGAGTAACGCTCGCGAGAGCGTTCCCTCTCCTTGTCGCTAGCCAGCCCAACCAGACCGAGGCTGTGTGCGCTCGGAAGGTGGTTGTCTTCCTCGGCCTTGCGCTTAAGGCCGCGAAGAGCAGGGTCGTCCTTCGAGTCGACGTCCATACGCGAGCCAGAAGAAGACAGCTTGTCGCGGCCGATCTCGGGAGACACGCTCGCGGCTGCCTTGGTCTGCGGCGCTATGGACAGCAGAGTCTCGGCTGCAAGCTGGTGCGAGGAAAGCTGTGAAAGTGTTAGGTAACCGATTTGCATTTGATGGTATTTGCTTGATCTCACCTCTTGCCCGTGGTCACGCTCCTTGTCGTCACGTTCGCGCCTGTCCTCGATCCACCACGGCTTCTTGCGCTCCGCATTCGATGTGCTGCCCGTCGGAATGATAAGAGGCACACCTTTTCGGCGAGCATCCATTTCGCGCTGCGCCACGCTGCCCCAGGGACCGCCCATGTTGTATGGCCGGGACTTGTCCTCGTAGGGGTTGCTGTGCTGCACAGAGTTTGGTGGCTGTTGTTGTTGCTGCGGCTGCTGTGCCTGAGCCCCCTGCGATCCCGCGCGGCCAGGAGCTGCGGCAGCAACGGCCGGTACACGCTTGCGGCGCTTTATGACCGTCTTCTTCATTGCGACAGGACGGGGAACACCGTGCAGCTTGTGGTAAAGGCCACAAGCGTTGCACTGGGGACGGCCCTCCTCGTCGCGGCGCCATAGGGGTGTGGTGCTGGTGCCACAGTTTCTACAGCTCATGCCCACTGGCGTGGCTGCAAGGCCGTTGCCGGCCTGAGTACCGCCCGCCTGCTGCTGAGGCTTCTCGGGCGCGTCCGACTCGGGCGACGTCGTGTTGGGCTTGGTATCGGTAGCTGCCGCATTCGAATTGCTTGGCCCAGACGAACCTCCGGCAGCGGAAGCCCCAGCCTGGTGGGATGGGCTACCAGTCGCACCACCGGGGCTGCCAGCATATCTCGGGTCCGATGAACGGGGGACACCCCACGGGCTTGGGCGGTCACCAGCACGGTCGATGCCAGCTGGCGTGGATGGTTTTGAAGGGCGGTCGACACCTTCAGCCGGACCAGACGCGGCCTGTGACGCAAGTTTGTTGTTGAACGTTGGGCAGCCCTCGCACGCAGCGTTGCCACCGGCGCCGTTGCACCGACCGTCACCTGGACACGAACCGGGCTGCGCCGACCCACATGTCTCGGGAGGTGTGCCTGGGGCGGACGACCTTCGCCTCTTGGAAGGGGGCTCCTCGTCCTCTTCCTCCTTCTTTTTAGGCTGCGCAGTCGACCTGCGAGATACACGACGTTTGGGCTTTGCCTCGCCGTTCTCGCCAGTCGCCGGAGTGCCGGGGGTAGACTCGAGTTCATCCTTTGGCGCCACCGAGCCGTCGCGCGAGGGCGCGGCCGAGGGTGGTCGAGAAGAGCCGGCCCCAGTGGGCGGGGCATCTGATTCTGGCGTGTCGTCCTCGCCGCCGCGCTCGTTGGACGCGCCAAAGCCGCCGCCCCATCCGCGACCAAACTTTGCTCTCCAGGTGTTCATGGCGTTGGCTCCGTTGCTGCTTGGAGGGAGGCCAAGTTTCGACGAGGATGGCCTGTTGTTGGACGATGTGGGTCTAGATGCCGGAGACGCTACCGTGACGTCTGCTGGACGCGAGTTGGAGTCGTCGTCGTCCAACTCGTCCTCCTCCTCGTCGGCTTGGCTGCCGAGGGACGCGCGTGTGTCCGAGATGCGAGATGCGGCAAAGCGCTGGTAACCCGCAAGTTGGGCTCCACCTGAAATAGGGGAGATGGGTGTGGAGGCAGTTGCTCGAGGCGAGACCTTTGCCGCGGTAGGAGAGGTTGGGGCGGTGGAAGTGTTTTGGGGAGGGGAAGCCGAGGGCTCGGCTGGCATCTCTGGTTAGAGTGGAGCAATCTGTAAGCAGGTTAGCGTGGTGGAGTGTGGGAGATGGTATGAGTGTGTGCGTGCAGAGGAGAGAGTGGATGGATGGGATGGACGTGGTGGATGGGAGACGAATGATTTGTGAGAGAGAATGATGATGGATGGACGATGAAGAGATTAAGGATTGATGGTGTGTAATGGCGGCCTGTGGTTGGTTGCGGATAACAACGGGATAAGACACCGCGCGAGGGAACTGTAAAGAACACCCCTCCCTCCAGTCCTTTTTCGGCCTGCCTGCCTCGGTCACCCTGCCTGAAAATGCCCGCGTACCCGCTTAAAAATGAGGTACCGGCCGATCGGGTGTGTGTCGTGTGGGTGTTTGGGCGTGTTGGGGGTGGTGAGCAATGCGCAATGACCGAACCAATCGCCCAAATGCTGTTCTGCCTGCCTTTTGGTGACGCGTGATCCCCCACGCCGTCGTTCCTTTCTGATGGCAGACAGACAACAACTCCGGCTCCGGGCGGCAAGAAGAGCCACACACACACCCACTGGAAATAGGTTGACTAACTCGTCGAACCCTATGCTTCCACTCGGTCCGTCTACTCCGGCGGCCGCACCACAATCGCACAGAAAAGTGTCCTTGGCTCGGATTGCTTGCTTGCTCGATGATAGCAAAAGCAAGCAATCCAGATCACTACTGGACGAATTGGGATCTGTGGCGGCGTGTGCGGAAAACACACAAAGAGAAGGCAGGCGAGGCCCGAGCGGTAATGATTTGGCCTCAATGTATTGAGGGATTGTTATCGGCGGGCGGGTCTCTCCGAACCGCGGCTGTACGCCTGTAACAATTCGGCCACGAAGGCGGCGTATGGTGCAACGGCAAGTATGCCAGTGTAGTATGTACACAGGAGACAACCGGACCAAGGGGTTTGAATCAAGAGGTTGATATCGGGCCCGATGGGAATGAAGGACGAGATGCGACGGACACAACAAGGGAGGAACAGGAGGAGGATGAGGATGATGATGCGAGAAACATACAGGATCGAGTGGAAAACTAGTCGCAGGTAGGGGCGAGGAAGATATGCTCACACGCGTGCACAGGATGGGTTAAACTTACCAGTGTATGAGGGAGGGGACGGAAGTCTTCGTAAAGTTGAAAGGATCGGTTCGTTTCAAGAGATGCTTTGTCGGTGGGAGGTGATGGGGAGCTCGGACCCGTTTGGTGGCGATGATGGGCCCGGTTGGGTGAATACGCGACAGAAAGTGACGAGTGACGAGAGCCGTTTGAGTGATTGCGATGGGAAGGGATGAGTGGCGATGGCTGATGTCGAGAGTGAACTCGACGGATAACGATGAGGATTGGGGTTAGGGCAGAGTGGAATAGAGTGATCGTGTGGTGATGATGGTGTAAAGTGGAAGGGGTGGGTAGGTGGGTGGGTACGTAGACGGGGAATGGACACTACACTGATCTGCCCCTCGTGGTGACCGATAGCGGGATGGGCAAAAACGTGTAGAGGCGGGGGGTGTGTACCTCTCTCTGATTTGGTTTTGATTTCCCCTCGTCGGCTTGGCACTTTGGGAGGGAGGACTGCGGTCTGTGTTGCCTCGTCGACTGAGAAGAGATATCTAAACGCGCCGGAGATGATGCCGAGAGTGTTGTGGGCAATGATCAATGAGCAAAAGGGGATGTGAGAGTACGGTGTCAAGTCGTAGTCAAAGGATCAAAGTGGTGGGGGGGTGGGTAGAGAGAGGGAAGGGGGAGAGGGAGAGGGGGGGGCAGAGAAAAGGAACGTCTGATTAGACAAGAGAAAAAAGCCTAAGGTAGGGGACTATGGCCGAGAGAGGGCAGGGAAGGTGGGGGCCAGAGTGGCAAAACAAATCCTTTACACCGTGCTGGGTGGGTGGGCTGTCGCCCTGGACCGACCTGGGCTGAATGGCGACCCAAGCGAGATGCGACACACCTCTTGGATCTTGCTTGCTTCGTGACACTCCGTTACTGACGGAGATACAATATCAGTTACAGTAGCTGATCGCTGATGTGATGCTTCGTTCCATTGGCGCTGGCCTGTACAGCGGCCCTACTCTCACAATAATTACCTCAAGGACGTGAGCATCTGTCGTCAGCCCGTCGTCAGCGGTCACTTGTTGATCGATTGCTAAACTGCGCATCGCATACCACCGCGCTGTGGCCTTGGCCTTGTGACCTCGTTGCGCGGTGCCTTGATCCGACACACGGTCCATTCTTCTTAGCGCCCACGAGCCCACAGCCGGACTGGTATATGGTATACTCTGGTACCACTTCTCTGCGGTCTATCACCCATATCCATATGCCCCATACCACAGATGTTTGTGCATACAAAAAAGCACGAGCATCGTGATGGCCCAAGCGGCCAGAACCCCCTCACGTCATCAGTCACATCTCTCTTCCTCAACACAAAACCATTACATCCTCATCACGCTATGATGGGGGCGATGCTAAAAAGCGATGCATGATCGTTACATATTGTCGGTGAACGGAATGATGCTCATAGTGGGGTGCATCAGTTCGCAGGATGCATTCACTTGCTGTTGTGTGACTGATGAGTAGTAGTGGTCACCGTCACTAAACAGGGCTTTTAACCACCAACTCTCGGGCAGTGCGCCGAAAAAAACCGCATAGAACCCCGAACCTATCCATTTTACCCTTGTCCTAATCGTAATCAGTACGAACTGGGTGGGTACTAAGGGCAAACAGGTGACGTAGCGCCTGTCCATGCTGTCCAAGAAAAAAAAAAAGGAAAAGGGGAGAAAGGGATCTGCTCGGTCCCCGGGCTGATGCGAATACCCACGTAGCATGTGTCGCCGCTAGTCTAGGACACGGACGGCGAAGAGCATGTCTCGGATCTGCTCCGCTCGCGTCCGGAAAATCAAAAGGAATCAAGGTGCAATGGGCCCGTGCCTGTTTCCACGCAAACATACCAAAGGCGGCAGCTACCGTCATCGTCTCGGTCCGGCGTCCCAAGCTCTGATCAGCCGCCCGATGCTTTCGACGCAGCTGACCAAAGCCAGTCAGATGCGATAACCCTCTCACACCTCGCATGGGTACCCACCCATTCCATTGGAAGGTACCCGCCCATGCACTCACAACTTCTCTGTCATCAAATCTTACCCACCGGGCTTGTCCGCCGTAACGGTGTCTTGGCGGAGAGGACGGCCACCTCAGCATTGGGGTTTGATTTTCATCAGCCGTCTCAACCTGACATGCACAGCTTGCTACACTGACAGTGTCCAAGCTCTACCATCCGGCTATCAGGTTGTTGGGTCGTCATGCGGGCAAGCATGCCGCGTGCATGGTGCATTGATTATTGATGGATGGCAGTGCTTTTGGGTGCATTTTCAGGCACACCTTGGTTGTCGGCTCTTTGTGGAAAGATTGGCACCCAACGCACAAACCCTCTCGAATCAACTCGACAATTTCAAACGGATAGGGATTAGATAAAATACCGCCGGCGGTGTCTGGAGATGTGGCACCTTGGTGGTCCACTGATCTGCCAAGCTGCCAAACGACGATGTCATGAATGTGACGAGATATGTGGCGGCGACGCCTCACTAAGCCGACACGGGAAGACAACAGGTCTGGTGATCCGCAATCCGTGCTCGTGCACCCCGCAAAGTTTAGGCTGTTGTTGTATGTTGTCACTCGACGCCGTTCCCCTGCCCACATTCGGTCGTCTAGCTCGAGCCGGCTTTGCCGCTGGTCGTCGACTACCCCTGTACTTGCTCCCCCACTGCCCGATCTGCGCAGCTCTGGGAAACCCACGGCGCGCGGTCTCAGTCTCCACACCATGCAAGCAACCCATAACACGGCTCCCGCCAGTCCACATTACACGTTGCGTGATCGCGCGCGAATAGGTGTGGAGCTGGCGAAGCGATCTGCTTTTGCGGACACGCGACAAACGGATAACGCCGCATGGTATGTTCCATTCCGCGTCGTCACCTGACCGCTTCGTCTGATAGCGGCTGGCAGGTGGAGTGGAGCTTTGGTTAGCCCGAGGTGCCCAATCTCCCTGTCCCAATCTGTGCGGTTTGGGATGCTTAATGCATGATGTGGAGCCGTCAGCTGTTCCTTGGCTGTGAATTAAGCATCAAGCACGCGGTTCTTCACGACGAAGACAGGAGCCGTGGCAATTAGCACTTTGCCAGGTCAGCGACACCTCATCGCAGACCAAGCGTGCCTGGGCGCTATCCGCTTCTGATGGCGGTTAGTCGTCGGCTACATCGCCAATCCAAAGGGGAGCAGTGGAAAGGCCCGAGCAGTATGCTCGTACGCAAAACTATCTGCTGCAACGAACGTCTCTCTCACACGATGTCTCGTGTCCGATGTACGCGGGCATGCATGTCGTGGCTGGGGCTGGTGCAGAGGTAAAGAGACGTGTGCACTGGCCACCAAGAAGGCGGCGGTGAGAGCCAAGATTGTTCGGCTCCCGTTTCTCGTGTCGATCGGGCCAGTCGGGTGTTTTCTCTCGGCGTATTTGCGCAATCAAAGATATCGCCGGTATCGCCGCCATGTGGCGTACGGCCCAGCTGATCCGCGTTCGGGATATAGATCCGTCAAAACTCGCCGGGCTATCTCCGCGACACACTGTTCTCTCAGCTGCTATGCACTGATTACGCCACCTGCACGGACCCCCTCCGCCACAACGCTCGCCACATTCGCAGTCATTCGGAGTTGCTGCAGCGGCCAAAGCTTGTGGCGGACACACCTCCCAGAGCCTCCACGTGCGGGGGATGCAGGCATGCATAATCTTATAGACCTTTGTCTGGTGGAATCGGTCATTGCTGGGACTCTTAATGACACATTCCGAATCGGAGTCCCCGCGGACGAGGCAGGGAGGGTGCAGTGCCTCTGTAGTCAGTTAGTGGCACACCGGATCAGCCAACTGCCTGGTCTGCCGGCCATGGCACGAGCCCAGCAGCATGCAATTGCGTACCGCCCAGCGTAATATTTGGTATCTCAGAGCTATCCGCGTGTGGACTCCGTCGCAAGGGACGAGCCTTCCATAGTGGTGGGAGCTTAGATAAGGTGTGGGCGCGGCGGCCGCAAGGACGACGCGACAACGCGCAATGCTCGCTGAAGCCGAGCTGAGGCGGTCGCATCCGCCAGAGCGCTGCCTCCGCACTCTGAGTGCCCGCTCTGACCCATGTGCAATTATCCACATGCTCCTCGAGGTGCATCACGCGACGTCAAGGGCGACGCGCTATCGTGACCGTAATTGCACGGGTGTGGCTAAATTTAGTAATGCCCGCCTCCAGCGTCGGTTGAGCCACGGTAGATGATGTAGTAGCGATGTCGTACCTAAAACACGTCCTGGTACCATTTGCATCGTGCAATCTTCCAGCACAAAGAAGAGACCGAGTGCGTACCGCCTTGCATAAAATGACCCCTGTTGGGCTGGCCCTGCGTACCTTTGGGCGGTTACGTCTGGACGCAGTAGACCCGGTGAGTACGCTTCGGCCGCGAGCTGCGTCAAGTAAACGGCACACGATGTGTCCCGCGGAGTCGGCAACCGCGGTCCTAGCGGCTTGCTTGTGCAGCAAGCGCTTGGAGTCAGCAACTCAAACTCCGAGTCTCCCACTCAGCGGCACTCACCATCTGCAAATGCGTCCCAGTACTGTTGCGTGTTTACATCTTTGGAGGAGTTGGGAAGCGACGACTGTCCTGCGGGCACAGCGCCGAATGCAAGGCTTGAGGCGTCGGCGAACGGCGTCGTGGAGTGGCCAGCACCCGGGTACTGCGATACTTGCGAGATGGCGCTGGCAACAGCTCCGGCGCGTCCAAAGGCGCTGAACAGCGCCTTTTCGTCAAATTCCAGACCGCTGCACCGCGCCGACGCTGTGGTACGTTCGGCGTTCACCAGCAGAAACTGGTTGAAGAGGTCCTGGAGATAATCGGGATCCGAGGCCCAGCTCGCGTCGGAACGAGGCGTTTCGCGGCCATGACCGGCTCCAAGAGGCGTGCCCCCCTCTCTATTCGACGCAATGGTGGACGTGAGGGTTGTTGCGACGCTGCCATGGGACGAACTCGGGTGGGACCGCTCAGAGGCCGAAATGGCCATCAAGTCCCGTCCGACGCCGCGCTCAAACGAAGTCTTGTCCTGCAGCATGTGTGGTGCCGTTTCCTCGCGATCTGCCGAGCACCGACCCTGTGCGTCTGTTGCCCGCTTGTAGAGCGTGGAAATCCGGCGTCAATGCTGCGTGTGTTGAATCACTTACAATTGCGTCCGCGTCGTGGTCGCCAGCCTCGATCTCGGGCGAGCCTGGGTGCTTCTCGATGTATTGCTTCAAAACACGCCACATGTCGGAAGCATTGTCGGCGCCAAGGTCGAGTAACAGGTTGATCCCGACAATCAATGCCGTGTTCTGTTGTCAGTCCTGTGACAGGCCAGGTCCCCCAAACGACAAAGTGCTCGTTCCGACGTTTCCGTCCACCGGCCACATACTCACAAACTCATGGAACGAGTCCTCCACAACAGAACCCGAGAACTCGGCATGCTCATCCTTAAACGCTTGGTGCTGATGTGAGCAACGATGTGTCACAGCATTTGTAGGGCTTACTATATTAAAGTCATCCAATGCAGCCTTGAAGCACGCTTGGCGGGAGAATGCATACTTGTCGCTGCGTGGATGTCGCAGAAACCAGGGGCGGTGAAGGATCATGGTAAAATGCAAAATCTCGCTTTGTAGGCAATACCTGTGCACAGGCAAAAACCAAAGCTCTGCAGGAGGTCAGTCAGTCAGCTCCAATAGCCGATCGTACCTTTGTCTGATGAGTTGTCGGTGTTCTGGAAAGCAAATTGTGGAGGGAGATTGTCGCGAAACTCTTGAAGCTCTGCGTCGATGCCACGAACGTCGTCGTACAACAGGGGGGCATTCAATTTCTGGAGATGTTGACCGATTTTGGTCACAGTGTCGGCGAGTCGCTTTCGCAGTACAAAATAGGTAGCAAACATGGGTTCGTCGAGCGGCCGCGACGTTGGCCTCGAACTAGCATCCAAAAGTGAGCGTAATTCAATGTTGCTCGGGTCATCTGTGTCATAAAATTCGTGATTGATCGTGATGGGTCGTCCGAGAAGGCAAGAAGTCGTGGCATCGGCATGGCAGAGGTAAGACCAGACACGCCGGTGATATTCCGCCGTGTGTTGGTCGAGTCCGGCGTGTGAACCGTCTCTGTGCAAGCCCAGTGTCATGGCAGCAGTGATCGCTGAGCGGAAAGGAGACCATGCTTTCGCAACCTGATTTGTAAGAACGTGGTAGAGACCAACCTATGGCCAGTCAGACATTTTTCTCCCATCTAGTCAGCAACATACCAAAAGTCGCGCTTCCACCAGCTGCACAGTTTCCACATTCAATGCCGCCGCGATCATGAGTCCATACTGAGCACTGTTCAACGACCGCAGGCTCGCTTTTCGTTTGGTTTCTTGTGACCCGGGGAATGAAGCCGGAGCCAGACGCTGGGCCAGCGCGAGCACCGCAAAAAGAAGTGGCATCGCCCACGCCAATGATGGCTTTGGGTTGCGGTCCAGAGAATACACCCCGTCAAAAACTGACCATGTCAGCTACACTTTCCCCACGAAGGAGACACAATCCGTCCGGACCCAACGACCCACCTTCACGAAAAGCACGCTCCCCGATGGGATAGTGAATAAAATTGACCTCTGCAAAGAAAAAGCCGAGGAGTCGCTCGGCTTCCTCTTTTGGTGGGAGGTCTTGAAGCAGCGTGTGAACCTTGGTGGTCAGCGGGGTGCCGTCCGAAGCAATATGTTTATTCAAACCTACACTCACCGAAGCGTCTCCAGTCCTGCCATTCTGGCCATGAGACCGTCTCTGCTCAATATTAGAATTATCAACGCCGAACGATGCCCGGCGCAGTGGCATCACGTGTTCTTCTGCCCTGACAGTGCCATGCTCCACGCTGTGCCTCAATGACTCGCTGTCATGATCTTGACCGTCGGCGCCACTTCCTTCACGCGTGAGTGCTGTAGGGCTCCTCGGTTCAATTTTGGCATTCAGCTGAGGAGGCGAGAGCACGGGCTGGAATGCTTGGGACACGTCAGCGAGTATACCTCGGTCAGGCGATTGGCGGATTGGCCAGATTTCCGCCGCGTCCCCCACTCACATTGGCGCCAATCGGTCAATGCACTTCCCTCAAGGCCTGGCACACGGTTGAGAACGGCGTTCATCATGCGTTCCAGCTTTGTGACACGCGACGCGAGGGCTGTCCGGGCAGAGACTGGTGTGGCAGTCGCAGTGGCATTTGTGTTGGCCGTGGCTGGATCTGGTGGCTTGTTCCTCAGTGTGGCGGCGTCTCCCTCGGGTTTTGGCCTCGTCTGGGCAGGGGGCGATCCGGCCCGTGCACTGGGTACGCACAAATGGGGTACCTTTCGGCTTACGCAGTGTTGACATGGCGTTTCACGGTTACACCTCTGCTTGCGCTTTGCGCACTCTGCACATGAAAATGCTTGCCGGCGCTTCTTCTTTTTGGGTTGGGTAGAGGCGCCGTCAGTTGGGATAGGGTGCTTTGCCGTGGTGCGTGTTTCCGCAGGTGCGGTCTGAGGGCGTGTGGCGCTTTTGGCTGGCGAACCCGCCGACGTGTGCGGGGGCGAGTCGACCGTGGCACCTTGCGCAGACTGGCCAGTTTCTGAGGGTGGGGGAGGGTGAAGTGTACCAGGAGTGCCACCACGATCTTCGCGTTCTCGAAGGCCCGGTCGATGGTGGTATTCTGGCTCGCTCCGGTAGTAGGGGTGGTGTACATTGTGTGCCGCAGGCGCCGCCTCCCATGGGGGCTGCGAGTGTGGATGCTGCTGGGATGTTCGCGGCGGTGGTTGATGGGAGGACAGGTCGGCGAGAGAGGGTAAGCGGTCGCCGAACCGCGGAGACACTGAAGAGGTCCGCCAGCTGGGTCTGCTTGCAGATGGCCTTTCCATGTCCATGTGCGGTCGTGACGCCGTTAGGTGCTGGTGGCCTGCACCCCAGCCAGCTTGATCGTTCGAGCCTGCGGGCTCTCTGCCATTAGGCGACGAGGAATAATACGCGTGGGAGTTTGAAGACACTGGAGGTGGGAGGCCGTGTAGGAAAGCAGACGACCGTGGTGGTAGTCGATCGGACCGGTCTGCGTGAGGAGGTGGAGGGTACGGGGGGCCGCGGTCGCGGTCGCGACGTTCATGATCGTCGCGGTCGCGCTGCATTGCACCGAGGCGTCCAGGATTCGACAAGCTGCTTGAAGTACAAACAGGATGTTGATTGTGGATGAAAGGGAGATGAAGAAGAGAGATGCAGGGACTGGTGCGTGGCTGGTAGTATGACTCCTGGAGAGAGTTTGTACCCAAGGATCGCTATGAGGGCAAGATTTCGCCAGGAGTACCACTTTGAATGTAAACTGGGCGCCTTTAGATACAACAGAAAGCCATAGTCCGGGGCCGTCGACAGCCGAACGCCAACACAAGGGTTTTGTAGGGAGGGTGGTGCAGGATGAGAGATCGACACTGGCGTCCGGTTTCACTTGTCCGACAGCCGCAGTTGTTGTTGGCGCCGAGTTTATGCGACAAGAAGCAACCAGAACCCGACACAGAGCACCAATAGCCGTTTGCTTTGGCACAGAGATGACGCTGGGCACACGCTGCGATTACGGGGCTACTAGTAGGTCATGCGATCGACATGGTCGGCGGGCTTGGTGATGATGAAAGATGCGCAAATAACAGATAACGTGACCCTAAGTGCCGGCTCGGTGGTTTATCCACGGCAGCGCCACCCCCTCCTGTTGGCGTTCGTGTCGTGCTCGTGGAGGGCGGGGTGCTTGTCCAAGTGCCTCGCTTTTCGGCGCCGATGAGAGTGAATGAATATGTTTAAGGCGTTCTCGGGAAGGGCACATGCACATGTACAAGGGCGCGTATACTTGTCAACAGGTTCAACGTGTGTACATCCTGACTACCACCAGTGAACTGCCTAGCCTTGGCGGCCTGCCTTGCTTCCGACCCGAAATGCGGCGCCGATTCCGAGACCACAGCACCGCTCTCCCCTCTCTTTCATACGCCGACACCGCTGCTCATCCGCGCCAACTCCTCCGCCTGCACCCTCTCCCTCTGCCCTCTTTTCTCTTACCCCATTGTTCCATGATCGCCTGTCTCAGCCGCTCTCCAACAACTGGGCCTCGGGGAGGAAGGGGAGGAGCAGCCTGCGAACCGAGGTGGTGCTCCTTTCTCCCTTTCTGCTCTGTTCCCGACCTCTATTTGCTGGGATTGGACGCACAGCAGTGGCTTTGCATTCCGGCCAACTGTTTGCCCAGTTAGCAATTTGCGCTCGGCTCTCCGTGTTTCCCAGTCGTTGGCTTTCCTTCATACCCTTGGTGGCAGAGGGGGTACTGCGAACAAAGGAGCTGGGTGTGTGCGAACCCTGTGGGGACACTCTGGCAACCCAGGTGGGCTCTCCCTCTCGCTTACAAACACCCGCCACTCCGCTTGCCTCTTAGAGCCGTCGTACTCTATTCCAACCAACATCGCAAACCACCAATGAAGTCCATCACCTTCGTGTTTCCGGTTACCGTTTCCCCTGGCCCACAGACCCCCTCTCAACCACATACAGGCACGCTAGCAATCTTGACCCTCACAGAGCACGCCTCATTTTCAGGGTGACCGCCCAAACCTAGTCCCAAAGGCCCAAGCCATGAAAAGCCCCCGACAAGGAGACCTTTCCGTCACGTCCTGATCAAGCATGGTGCTCCATGCACTGTGTGGTCCGCGCGCGCGCCCGCGCGCCCGCCAAGGGTACCCCGGTCCCCTCAGGACGTGTCAGGACGTGCCAGGCCACCGTGCTCAACGTTGCTGTGTTGTTTAATTTTTCTTTGTTGTCGTGCGCAGTTTGTTGTCACAGGCTGCGAGGTTGGAAGCATCATTGGGTCCCACAGGTGTTTTTCCCGAACGCCACGGGCGCCACCGAGTTGCACCTCGGCCAGGATCAACGAGGAATCCACACCATTCCTTGTCACCGCGCCCCGGTTTTGCCGGTTCGGCAACGACGCTTGGACGTTGACGGCGGCATTCGGACGTAGAGCGCCGAAACGCTGCCGTCCCTAGGTATGTCACGGTGTGATAAAGCAGAGCTGAGCAGCTGAACAGTGATGGCCCGCCTCAGACAGCTGACACTAACAGCTGACACACTTGGATTTCGCGGAGACTTAACTCTAGGCAGAGCTTGGTGGCCCGCTTTGGGCAATCGCGAGTGGGCTATAACCTATCATATCGCGTCTGAGGCGGAAGGCGTCGTACAACGCGCGCCGCATCCGCGCTGTGTCCGCTGATGAACATGTCGGCGAACACCGCAGGTCCGATGCAACAACAGTTGGAGCTACTGCATTCAAAGCATGCAGCATTGCCGTTTGCAACTGGCAAAAATGATAAGCTACGTAGCCAGTCCCCGTCGACGGGCCATGGGCGCGTTCAAAATACCGGAGCCACTGACTGCGTAATTGCAGAGTACGTACGACTTAGGAACTGCAACTCTGGATATGCGCTAGGAGCTATGTAATCACCGCGTTACGCCGACGGCCCGCGGGCCTCCCAGGTCACAGCATAGTGTACCACCAGCCAGGAATCTCCAATTTCATCGTGCAAAGTGCAATAACGAGTAATACGATGGATCTGTTTGATGTCTTTTGACGGCTCTCAAATGTCAAGACGGCTGGGGAGGCAGACATTGGGAACGGCCAAGCTCCGGGCGATCCAGCCCGCGATCTGTCTTTGCAACAACGCCGCTGTGCGTTAGATGTACACATTAGTGGTGTTGCCCCGCGAGGCACTTCCTCCGCGCAAAAACCTGTCGAGACGCACTGCGCAATCTTCTTCCCAGGCTCCGTACTCTCTGCGTTGATCGGCACACACCGGCAACAGCTGGTGACTGTCTCACCAGTGTCACTCTAACTGTGGGTACCAGGGCAGGGACGTTGGATGGGTTGCGTAGCGATGCCGCGGTTGTCACCTATCTGTCTCACACAATAAGAACGCTTGCGTACGAGCTCGCCATTGTGCAATAGATGCAACCAATAGATGTGGGCATGGCGGGCAACGGGCAACCTTGGGGGGACCGCTGAGTGACGTGTTGCGCGTTGTCTTAGCTGCCGGCAAAGGGGGAAGTTCGGGTTCGGCAAAGCATGTGTCCAAGGTCTGGACTCTGCGCATGACGAGAGGACGAGTCAGCTGAGACGCCAAGCGGCGTACTTGTGCCACAAAGGGGTCATCGCACTACTATGGTACATGTCGTCATTTGTATACGTCCGGGGCCTAATGCCCGGGCGGCCGCAGGCACCGCAAGCGAATCTTCCAGCTGCCCAATGTTCGCCCCACTCCTATACCATCTCCTATCGGAAAAACCCCGAGTGACTCCTCCCTTGTGGTCCCTTGCGCTAAAAGCGACGCAAAAGGGGCCAATTAGCAGTAAACACCCCACGTGCGGCTCCGACCTCGCTTTCGTGCGTGCAGCATTGCGGCATGTTTGCCGGTACTGGCTGGTGTGGCTCGTAACGACTGTGGGCTGTGCGGTGCCATTGGCCGTGTCATTTGCGCCATCCATCCATGTCGCGAGGTTGCACTTAAGCACTCGCGCGGGGCTCCTCGCGCTCCCACTCTTCAGGTGTCTTCAGCCGCAGGCTGAGAGCGTGCAGGCCGGCGTCGAACTCGTCCTTGAGCAGACCGTTGACAAGGCGGTGGCGCGCAATCTGGGTCTTACCCGCAAATGCCGACGACACAATCGCTACGGCAAAGTCTGGATCCCGGCACATCACAGACGACGAGGCGACCCGCGGTTTCACGTTCGACGGTAGTGACAGTCCCAGCAAAAAATGTCGACAGGTTTGGTGGTCGATAGCATGCAGCGAGTGCAATCGCCACGGTGAGGTGGGGGGTTAAAGTGGGCGAGAGATGTTTGACGATGGGGAGGCATGTTGGCCGAGTTGAATGGTCACAATCACAGAAAGCGCGTCAGCTCAGACAAGCAGACATTACCCATCAAAGACTTACGGGTCTCGCCTGAACCGCCGCCAATGGCACGCATCGGCGCGTGGTGGCTGTGCTTGGACGAGTCGTTCGAGATGCGGATGAGGGTTGGCTGGAAAGCGTCCATGAGCTGTGAGTTAGCTGGGGCACTTCTAAAGCTTGCAATTGCTCTCCCCGCCTCCCTCCATATGTTTGGTGGCCCAAAATGTTGAGCTTGTACTGGCCACGCTATGTCCTTGAGCTCGGCGGCCCGTGAAAGGAGGGCGCCGAGAAGGTCAAGACCCAGGACGGGACACAGAGTGCCGCACCTCCTTCAATGCACCGCGCAATCTTTAAATATTGCCAACGGATCCGCCGCGTACTCACCTTGGCCTGCATGGACGTCTCGACTGGGCCGGGGACGCGTGTGGGCTGGCGCCCAGCGGCGGCGGACGAGGTGGACGCGAGCTGGGACATGGGCGGGAGTGGGCGGGCGAGGGCAGCAGGACGGAGTGTGGAGAGCCAGAAGCGCTTGAGGAGGGAAGGCGGACGCGTCGAGAACATCGCCACAGGTAGCTGTCCTGCTGGCGTATCTAGTCGAGAAGAGAGCAGAGACGGAGTGGTGAGGAGCAGGTGCATGTTGGCGAGCTCAATAACGCCGGCCGTTGCATTCGTCGCCAGTCCGAGGCTCGGCAGTGGTGAATTGGCCCCTCCGATTGGCTGGCGATTGCGAAGTTGGGTAATCGGATAAAACAAATCATCTCAGCCGCAATTAGGTTTTTGCCACGTCATTTCTGTATTGTTTGGTGGCGACTTTCGTTGAAATGTTATGCACTGGGGAGCAACTGACACTCAACTTGCACACTCATCTTCAACCACCCCGCCATGGCCATCCTCACGGAAGAGGAGCGCGAGGTGGACGCGTACGCCGTGCTTGGCATCGAGTCGGGCGCGTCTGAGAACGAAGTCCGAAGGGCGTACCGCAAAAAGTCGCTCAAATGCCATCCGGACAAAGTGAGTCCACCCGTCGCTCGGGCGAGTGCAAGAGATGTGCCCGCTTGGCGGCATTGATCTACTCTGGGGTAACGTGCTGACCCTACCTAGAACCCAGGAGAAGATGCGGCGGCCATGTTCCGCCTCATTTCGGTCGCGCAGGCAATCCTGCTTAATCCCGAGAAGCGCAAGTTTGTCGACACCAAGCTCGAGCAGACGCGCGCGGCGGCCGCGCGGCGCGCCGAGATGGACGCGAAGCGCAAGGTTAAAGTCGACGTGGGTTACTGCTAGAAATGCAAGGGTCGTGGCTGACATCAGGATCTACTGCGGCGGGAAGAAGAAGCCAAGCGCGCGCGCAAGGACGCTATGGCGGCCAAGAAGGCAGCGGCCGACGAAGAGGCAGTACGTGAGGCCGGCCGCCAACTCCTCGAGGAAGCGCGTAAGAAGCGCGAGGAAGCCGCGGCTGCGGCTGCGAAAGTCAAAGCATCGGCCGCAAAGGCGTCTGCCGCTGCCGACGCAACATCGCGGTCCTCCTCATCCGCTCCACCGCCCATTACCCCGCTTGACCTCACGCTGTCAATTCAACTTCCACCATCGAGCTCGCTCGCGCAGCCCGACCTCGAGGCAAGCCTTGCGCAGAGATACGGCAAGCTTGCGGGGGTGCTCGTTGCGCCGGGCAAGCACAAGGACGGCAAGAAGCCCAAGGGTCCCCGCGCTGTCGTCGAGTTCGCGCCAGGTAATTGGGGCGGATGCTGGGCGTGCATGCACGACCTGTCCACAGGCAAGGGCATCGTCGACGGCGCCAAGGCCAAGTGGGCGACGGGCACTGAGCCCGCGTGGGTAAAGTGGGCTGAGTTGCTAAACGCCAAGTCGAACGGCACGACTAGCGCTCCACCAACAATGCCGGCCTCGTCGCCGGCGCCGGCGCCGAGCTTCACTTCAGCGCCCGCGTTTGGCTCAGCGCCCGCGTTCGCGTCGGCGCCAGAGTTTGGCTCGGCGCCAGACTTTTCTGGAGCGGCCGATCCCATGGCAGCGCATGATGACAAGCGACAACGGCGCGAGCGCGAAAAGGCCCAGGAAGAGGCTCATGAGAGCGCCACCCTCCTTCGCATGCGACAGAGGGAGCGCGAGCGCCTAGCGGAGGAGATTAGGAAGCAGGAAGCGGAAGAGGATGACGAGGCATAGTTGTATTCACTTAGACATTATAAAAACGCGTCATGGCGCACTGGCATAGATGTACCATTAGTCAATCCGGATGAGAAGTCACTCGTTGAGCAGGTATTGCCACCAAGTCCGTCACCGTTGTTGACCCATCTGCAACTGAGAATGGACCGAAATGTTCAAACGGCTGCGTGTGTCAACGCCAGTATGTCGCTTAAGCAGGTGAACCACTGCTCAAAGATCCAACGGCGCAGAGCTCGAAACAGCGTGTGAGCATCGTCGTTGCGAGATCCGGCTCTCCTCGAACGAGTTGGTGTACATCATTTGGTACACGCGCAGCGGAGTGCTTCGGATTCCCGCTCGACAATGCGACCAAGTAGCGAGGTCAGTGTCTGTGAGCGTGGAATAGTAGCGTGAGTGCGTGAAGTGACCTGTAGGTGATTGGCAGAGCTTTTCATATGTTTTTACGGGTTTTGGGTATTTTTCCTCGCTCACTACCGCCTCATCTGCTTGCCTGCACTGCGCAGCTCGCTGCTGGGTTAGTCGGCTGTTCAAAGTCGGGTGGACTCACTTGTATGCCGATTCGATGCACTTGTAGATGTCACGGTACTCGACGACGAGACACGACTGCGAGTCGCGCGAGACGAGCATGATTTTCTCGCGGGAGCGTGCACCGGCGTCAAGCTGCGATTGTCAGCACCGCGCCGCAGCGCACATGCTTGCCTACCTTGTTGAGCGTGGTCAGGACGTGGGAGATGTCAAGAACCGGCTTGCCGTCCGGGGCGACCTGGTGGAAAACGTAGTCGCGGAAAAGCTTGAGGACGTAGCGGTCGCCCGACTCGGACCACTGCGGGTCCATGTCGAACTCGGGCCGCTCGTTGATAAACCCGAGCTTGATGAGCATGCGCGCGATGCGGCCGTTCTCCACCTCAGCACCCAGGTCGCTCTCGAGCACGTCGTTGTACGATTGGAGGGCGTCGAGTTCGTTCAAGATGCGGGGGCCTGCGAGTCGCAGGACCTCGTCGATCGTCTTGAGCGCCGTCGGCTTGCCCAGCAGGTAGCCGACGAGGTTCTTCAGATCAGGAGAGTAAGCGCGGCCAATGTAGTCGAGGCCCTGGGCAATGTGCTGCGGTGCACCCGGCTGCACAAAGTCGGCGCACAGCGACATGATTAACTGGCCAAAGTTGAGCAAGTCCTCTTGCTGGTACAGGGGCATAGGTGTTGCCTGGTCGAATGCCAACACGTCGAGGACGCCGACGCCGTTGATGCGCACACGGTTCTTACCCGTGATGAGCACCTTGGTCGCGTCAATGCACCGGACAGCAAGACCCGCAGTGTGTACGGCCTTGAGCGCGTTGGCGATCTGGATGACGTAGCTCCAGATGATGCGCTCGGGGATGGGCACGCCGGCCTGACGGCGCCGCGCGATGGCGTCCGGGCTGAGCCACTCGTCCGCGACAGTCGTAGAGTCTGGGTGGAAGTCGTACACCATGACAAGGGCTGTTTGTCAGGTCTCGACAGAAGGTACGCCACCTACAGTTGTCATTAAAGGCCTTGGTGGTGAAGGCTTCGCGCAGACCAACAATGTTGGCGTGTCGGATCTGACGCCATGCCTCGACGGCGGCGAACGCGCTCTCGTTAGACAGCTTGAAGCCCTCGATGCGACGCAGGCAGTAGACGTTGCCGTCAATTGTGCTCACGGCGCGGTAGCACGGGTCGGGGTGGTGGTAGACGCGGCTAATGTTGGACGCCGTCGCGGGGTTGCCGAGGGGCACAAGCGAGTGGTAAACATGCACCTCGCTCGGAAGGCCCTGCGAGATACCTGGGTTGGCGTACGTTGCCTCCTGGCGGGCGGTGATCATGCGGCGAAGGTCATCTGGGATGAAGAAGGAGTGCATCGGCTGGCGGCCTGCGGCGACGTGTGGCAACGGCGATGTGTACAGGTGGTGCTCGGGCTGAGGTCAGCACGATCCGGAGCTCGCAGACTCACGAGACGCGGCTGAGCAGGCGGCGGCGGTCCCATGAACATGCTCGCGTCCATGGGTTGCTGCTGGTGTTCAAAGCCGAGGCCCTCGTCGTAACCATGCGGAGCGCCAGACATGCCAGATGAGTCAACTGGAGGGGTAAACGGCGCTGCGTTCGACCAGTCGGGGTGCGTTGGGGCTGGACCCGGCGTCGACGTCGACGGCATCGTCCTGGCGTCAATTCACACATCGTCCGCAAAACTAACGAGGAGGACGTGTCGCTTAATGCCTTTGGCACGAACACTGGAGCAGCGGCACCTAAGCCCGACGCAGGCTGGCGGTCCTTGCTGACATCGGGTGATGCGTACGGCTGAGCGTTCGCACTGGACGTCAGCCTGTGATGTATACTGGGACACGTACTTGAGCGTCGCCTTTGGCGTAGCCGGTGCGGCCGGCGGCGCGGCCGAGGTTGCAGGCATGTTGCTCGGGTCGGTGCCAGGCGGGGGATGGTAGTAAGGGCACTTGTTTGTCAGCGCCGGCGCCGGCGGCTTCAAGCACAACTCACACTTTGGCCCTCGAAGCGACACGAGCTGGTGGTCAGTCGGCGTGAGGCCGGGATGAGACGTACCCGTAGATGAGCACGTTCCTGCAAAGTCGCTGAGTCGCGTCTGTGGCGCGTCAGTCGCATGTTGGAATGCACAGGGCGCCGCAGCGGCACGGCGTACACGTTGCTGGTGGCTCCCGCGCGCACGACGGGAGGCAAACAAGAACAAGCAAACGTACCTTTCTTAGGCTTCTCGGGCGTCTCCGTCTTGCCATCGTCAGGTGGCCGGACGATCTGGATCGCCGCGGAACGGGCGGGGGCCGCCATGGCTTAGAGGAGCCGGGCAGCGGCGCGGCAACGGCAGGCTCGGGCGCGTCGACGGCGATGTGGGCGGGGCAGCAAGTGAACCGGCACCTCTGGCAGGACAAGACAGGCCAGTGGCTTTGTGCAGCGATGCACAGTGCCGGCAGACAAAGGTGGTAGTGGATAGACGCTGGATGGAATGGAGAGACAAGGCAGAGACCAAATGCGTGATGCCGTTCCGTGAACACGCGGAAGGGAGTGGAGGCGTTGGGGCGCGGGGCATGGGCAGACGCGCCTGATAGGTAACTGGGCACACTGTGCTATGTGCTTGCGGGCAGGCACCCGCACCTCTGGGCAGCTTCACTATGTCTCCGAGTGATTGCAGACGCTTAACGGGTGCACCAACATCACATGCTACGAGTGCAGCCTGACTGTTCACATGCACTGTATGTTGATCTCTGATACTCGGATGAGTCAACAAATATCGCAAGTCGTTGAGCACAGCAAGGTTGAGTAGTGGGTGCGAGGCCAAGCTCAGGGTGGAGAACACTCCCTGTCCCGGAGCACCGCCGCCCCCAGTCCGAGGGACCTCGACCATCTGGCATAAGACATCGTCATTAGGTGTCATCAATATTGGTACATCGACTTCAGACTGCCTCGCACAGTTTATGAGTGATAACATCCCAAGCAGAGGTCCCAGGTAGTGGCAGGCAAGGCGCGATGTCGCTCCTCGAGACTCTCAGCTATATCCTACATCCTCGGATCACCGACGACCGAACGTCCGATCGCGTCCGACGATCCGAACCTGTGGACCACGTGAGAGTCCGGACACCACAGCGCCACAGCGCCATGACCCGCGCCCGCCCCAGCCGCTCAGATTGCAACCAGATCAAGACCACGCCAACAGTGCTCTCATCGCACCTTTCCCTTCATCAAGGTTGCACACACGGGGCGTGATTACACGTCGCCCGCATCTGCTGACACGCTTTACGTCCTCTCCTTTCCTGTCTTTTGGCTGACTCCCTCACTGAGCGTTCTCTCTAACTGCTGCTCACTTCATCCGGCTGCTGGACGATGAAATTGGGACTTCGCCGGGGTCACAATGCAGAACGTTTACGGCGGTGCGGCGTTGGAACTGGGCCACTGGGAATAAGTGGCCGAAGGGCCGTTGCCGGACATTGTCCAACGGATGCCCCGGCGTAAAGGCCCATCAGGGGAAGACCATTTTCTCAGCGGACAGGCGGAATCGGCACACCTGTCATGCTCAAGGGGGGACGAAGCAGCGACCTCTTCCTCCGCACGACCTGTCTCTCAACGTACAGGGGCGATGACTTTTCTCTGCTGCATGCGCGTCTATATCAATGTCTATCTAGCGAGTGCGGGTGACGTCAGAGGCACACAGAAAAGCGGGCGCAAGCCAAACAAGCCAAACTCGCCACCGACACAAGACGCAAAGGGTACTTCGGTCTGCTCAGCGCACCTCCCCCCGGAGCAGTAAGCTTGTAGCGCAGTTGTCTAGGCCACACCCGTGACTTTGGCGCGGCATGAGGGGGTTTATTATTGGGCGCACCCTGGATCCTCGGTCGGGCACCTGCCCGTGACGGCGGACGGCAAGGCGCCGAGGACTAAGGGGCAAAGACCGCGCACGAGGCATGTGAGCCTCACAGATCACAAGCCCACAGACGCCAGGCGCCAGCAATTGACTTGGAGATCTCTGCAAAATTGCGTCTCACAGGGAGAACGAACAGGCGCCTCGATTAGCTTGCTTTTGCATCGAGACCTGAGCCAATCCGCATCCGACGTTGCAGTACAAGAGGGAAAGGGGAATTGCTTGTTTGGCGTAACCCTTAAAGACGCGCCTGTTCGATCAGCCTGTGGTTGGGTTCCCCCTGGCCCCCCCTTGGTTTTCCACCTTTTCTCCGCTGGCCTCACCTACTACGGGATGTAGTGTTTTGCGCCCCTTGCCGGCCACGTCTGAGAGCTGCGGCGCGGGCCGCCTGCCAGGTTTTAGAGTTGTGACACAGCTGGCACAGACTGGCACCTCATCCCAGCACAGCCAGGGCTGGAAAAAAAGGAGAGACGCGTTTGAAGCTAACAAAAACAAATTTGTGTCACCCGGGTCATTTGTTTGGTTGTGGCAGTTGTAGCGTACCTTCACTATGACGCGTGCATTGTCGCACATGAACTACTACTACTGACCACATTCCAGACGGCCATGTGAAGCCACACCACAAGCCTGGGTTTTTGCTTCGGCTCGCAACTACACTGCTACTCGCCGCTTGCATACCAGAAGGCGGCGACAGCTGTCCCAGCCCCCACAGGGTGGAGACACATGGCGGAAGCGCCCCGGACAATGACAACTATCCCTGTAGAGCGACGCCCGGGGACTGTTAAGTTGCCTCCTAGTCCCCTCTTTCGGAATCATAGCAGCGTCTTGCCGCCCTCGGCGCCAATTGACGCCACGCACGTGAGGCGCTGGAGTCTCCCACTTTGCGTATCCTCACCCACGGTCTCGGCACTTTGTGGGTGTGTTGTAGCGGGGGCTTAGAAGCGCGCTTGCACGACGACACAGGCCGTAAGGAAGCCCGTATCAGAACCAAAGCTCGGGCACATTGGTCAGCGCGGTGGTCTCCAGGCTCTTTGCTAATGCCAATCACTTAATGCAATATGTTGCGTGTCACCGAACCCAAGCTGGGGCGTATCTTTGACGTGTGTTTATGCGTAGCATTGTCTTGGTGACAGTGATACCAAGACCATCCTTTCGGACTTTCAACGAATGTCCGTCACACGACTTTCAATATGTTCGACAGGCCGTGACAGGCTGTCAGCGCATTCTGTCCTCCTAGCTCGTGCAGGATACACATATACACAGCAACACTACTGACAACGGCTGCCCAAGTGTAGCCCGCGCCGATAGCAATCAAAGCCATGACCGCATACACGTACCGCACACCGTCATTGTGTCTGATCGACACAGCCGACCTCCTGAAGCAAGGTGCCGAAGCAGTGCGTTGCAATCCTTTGCCCCATCAGTCGCGCATTATTGCGTCCATCTGACAACAGCGCGTCTATGCCCTACCCTCGCTACTCCCCAAGCCGTCCGTTTACTGGCCACCATCAGACCCGGCCGCCTCGTCATCGTCTTCCACACCAGCACCGACGCCAGCCATCCTGAAACATCGGTTTCCAAAGAGCTACCGCCACCCAACGCTGGACGCCTCTTTGACACGGACGCGATTGCAATTTGAGGCGCGAGCACTGTCGCGATGTGCACGGGCAGGCGTAATGGTTCCTCAAGTCCTCTGGGTCGACGAGCCCGGCGGAACGCTGGCGATGGAACACATCGAAGGCTGGAGTGTTCGAGAAGTGCTGGGCGGCGGGGTGGAAGGCGAAGTCGAAGTAGGCGCAGGAGATGAAGTGGAACGTGATCCCGAGACGGGATCCCAAGAGACACCAGAGGAAGCGCTTGAGCCACAGCTGGAGGAAAGTGAGGGCATGGTCACCCTGGTGGGACAGGGCATCACCGTTGCCAATCTCATGACCGCCGTCGGCGCGGCTTTGGCTCGTCTACATGCGACGGGGATCATCCATGGTGACCTTACGACAAGCAACATGATGGTGCGCCTTACACCAAATACTACGCAGCCTTATGAGATTGTGAGTGCGAAAGCAATGCGATGTCTTGGGCGAATCCTCTTGGCCGCAGACTTACGGCAGGTTCTCATCGATTTCGGCCTGGCGTCGCAGGCGACAATGCCGGAACACTACGCTGTTGACCTCTACGTTCTCGAGCGGGCATTTGCCTCAACACACCCGGCGAGCGAAGGCATGTATGCGGGTGTCCTTGAAGCGTATGCGCGGGGTCTCGGTGACAAGAAGTGGAAACCGATCGAGTCCAAGCTCAAGGAAGGTGAGTGACCAGCTGGCATGGGTGGACTAGAAGCCGTGTTGCCGCTTTCCGCGACAAAGTTGACAACCCCCGGATCATGGCGGCGCAAAGCTGTGGGCGAGATTTAGACCCGTGTCATCATGGAGAACAGTGCTGACGACAGTGCGCCTGCGAGGCCGAAAGCGCGATATGACGGGGTGAACGTAGTCCCCGCAAGAGGCAGCCACTCCCTACCTGGCCCAAACAGACACCTACACGATGGGGTGACAGTGCCATGACGCTCCCCCGCTCGCCCACTTGACGCATTTCAGTAGACTCTGAGATGGCGAGTGAAATCCGGGTCGTCATGATCTGATGATCTGCAGTAGTGAATGCCACGCCCAATGACGCCACGAACGCTTGTCACTAACCTCGGCAGACCCGAAGTTGATAATACGGAGGTTGTGGGGAGGGAAATATTATCTGTTTGATATGGTCGGGGAGACGTATTGGCAGCGGGCAACGATGTTGGTGGGCAATGGGCAACTGGCTACTTCGCCACGAGCAGTTGCCAAGCGGGCAATATGTACGGCGGTATGGCACCAAAAAGCAGGCAGCCACTGTACCGAGGAGGAATAGTGTGGATGCCTATCGGTCTGTCGCGCATGGAGAGCCGAGCAAAGCGCGACTGAGTGGATTCACCAAGAGTGTGGACAAAGTGGGCTTCAGATACTCGTACACAACCCCTGGTTGGTTCCCACCCCACGCGTTGTAGCCAGGTACCATAAGCGATAGACGGCACCAGGGAGCATGAGGGCAATGCAATGCCGGCCCACAGCCCACTCCAAATTGGTCCAGACGCCATTCGTGCTGTCCGTCTGCGTCGGAGCGCCGGTTCCATCCAATCTTATCGTGCAGCGACTGCCCACCCGCAACCCTGATCCGCTGCAAGCGCCACGGGCTGCTGATTTCCGATCATCAGGTCTAGAGTTCCAGCATTTGCATAACAGGAAAATGCCGCAAGCTGCTAGGCAATTCGTCTTGAGGTCTCAGGAGTATAAAGCAATGGATGCTTTGGACGCAGGTGCGGCCCCACATTTTGAGTGAGCCCCACAAGCAATCACGATGTCGACCTCGACAAGTCTCCCGTCCCTAGAGAAAGGTGACGCGGTCGTCTCCACCAATGTGGTGCACGATGCCGCCGAGGACCGCCTTGAGGAGATGGGTTACCACCAGGAACTGAAACGAAACTTGGGCATGGTGTCGATCCTGGGTCTGTCATTTGCCATTATGGCTGTGCCCTTTGGCATGTCGCTCATGTTCGGCATTGGCCTAACGGACGGCGGACCGGTCACAATGATCTACGGCTGGATCTTTGTGTGCTCCGTGTCGCTGTGTATTGCTGCGTCTCTCGGCGAAATCTGTTCAGTGTACCCCACGTCTGGCGGTGTCTACTACTGGTCCGCCATGCTGAGCAAGCCAAAGTACCAGGCATTCGCGAGCTACCTCACTGGCTGGCTGGGGACAGTTGGCAACTGGACGTACGTGAAGCCACTTAAGACGTCGTGCGTGCGGTACGCAGACGACTTGCGTATTGGCATTGCGACGCAAAAGGACGTGTTGTGGGACGATAAGCTGACAGCGCCGCAGGTGTGCAGCATCAATTGCGTTCGGTGGTACTCAGATGTTGCTCGCGGTCGTCACCGTCTACCACCAGGACTTTGTGCCGACGCCATGGCAGACATGTCTGACTTACTGGGCCGTCATGATCATGAGCTTTACTGTCAACATTGTATTTAACCGCTGGCTCGACAAGTTCAACACCATCTGTCTCGTGTGGACGGCGATTGGCGTCGTCACGATAGTCACCTGCCTCCTTGTCAAGGCGCCCCACCGCAACACGGCTCAGTTCGTTTTTACAAACTACGACCCCAGTCGCTCGGGATGGCCTCAGGCTTGGGCATTCTTTGTTGGGCTGCTCATGCCCGCGTACATTCTCACTGGCTACGGCATGGTAGCATCGCTGTGCGAAGAGGTGCGCAACCCGTCGCGCGAGGTTCCCAAGGCCATGGTGCTGTCTGTTGCTGCCGCGATGGGCACCGGTCTGGTGTATCTCATTCCTCTTCTTTTCGTTTTGCCTCTCGACTTTGACCCTCTCCTTGAAGTTTCTACCGGCCAGCCGATCCCTTTGTTGTACCTCACTGTGCTTCGTTCGCCGGGTGCCGCGTTTGCCCTGCTCGTCTTCAGTGAGTCCTTTCAAGCTGCCTGCCGCTGACTGGTGTGTAGTTCTAGGCATGGCATTCTTTGCTATCGTCGGTTCGCTCACTGCCGCGTCTCGCTGCACTTGGGCGTTTTCGCGCGACGGCGGTATCCCCTTCTCCGACAAATGGAAAGTGGTCAACAAGCGCCTGGACCTCCCCCTTAACTCGCTCATCCTGTCAAGCATCATCTGTTCGCTGCTGGGCCTAATCTACCTCGGATCCTCAGCCGCCTTTAACGCGTTCACCGGCGTCGCAACAATTTGCCTGGGATGTTCATACGCATTCCCCGCGCTGTGCTCGCTGCTCCGTGGCCGCAAGCTCGTCAAGGACGCCCCCTTTTCGCTTGGTCGTTTCGGATTCGTCATCAACGGCGTGTGCGTTACTTGGATTACCTTTAGCATTGTCCTTTTCTGCTTCCCGACGGCAATCCCTGTCACTTCGGCCAGCATGAACTACGCGTCCGTTGTATTTGCTGGCTTCTCCGCCATCGCTGCCATTTGGTACTTTGTCAATGGCCGCAAGCACTACAAGGGTCCCGTGTTTGCGCAGATGGCTCAAGCAAACGACAACGTCGAGGGCCGCCTTGAGGACGTCAAGTAGGGCGGAGTCAGTCGTGGGAAGGTTGGGTTTAGAAATTCAAAGAAGACGGTGTAGAGTTTTGATTGTGGGGCTGGAAAAGGTCTTGGGCTATTGTTAGGACATTGTAATCGTGTCGAGTGGAAACAGCTCAGCAATAGGTAATTATGGTTAAGCGAGCAATGTACGTTGATGCTTGGTACACTTTGCACATACTGTACAGGTACAGTACATACTGCACGTCACATCAGATGAGCTCCAGAGGCCAAAAGTTCCGGCTCAAAATGCTGCCACAACTGACTTATGTGCTGCAACTTTCGGGACAAGGCTTGTAAGGCCGCAAGACTTGCTGAGAGCAGTGATACATGCATCATGCATTGGTATGCAATGTTTGAAACCGGGTCGTCACCCAAAAAGCTGAGCATAGTGGGTTGCAAGATGGTGGTGGTGGGCCGCACCGCCACCCACGGTTTCACCCGTGTCAAGGACATTTTCGCCGTGTATGTACATACTGTACGTAAAGTATTGTTCGCAAACTCCAACAGTATGTACAGTACTTGAAGACTAAGAACTGAGAGGATAAGTAGGAAGGCTGGCCACTTGTACCTCGCTGAGAAGGAAGCACTGCCGAGGCGGTGCGACACGCCGCTTGTGCGCTCTTTCGTGTGCTCTCATGCTGGCGATCAGTGCTCATTGCCGCTCGGTGCCTGACGCCAGCGGGTGAGTGTGCGCGCTCCGCCGTCGTCCCATGCGTGTGTCCGTGGGGAATGCATGCGCATCGTTATGCGGGCAAGAGAGATGGCGATCGTCTCAAGATGGGCGCGTCGGGCCCATCACGCGCCCGCCAAGCGACGTGGGATCTCGGTGATCGGAACCATTGTCACGCCGATCTGCACCCACAGGGATAGCACCGCCTAACGATCCAGCGTGAGCAACAGACACGCTTCTTGGTTCCCCGACGGCAACACGGGGCCTTGTATGTAATGCTGTGGGAGGAGCGCGGACAAGAACCCATGCGTGCTTTAGCACGCAAAGGCGCCCGGTAGTGCCTGGAACAAAAAAAGAGAAGTGTTTCCAAGGTCCGACTGGGAATCGAACCCAGATTACAAGAATCAGAATCTTGTGTACTAACCGTTATACGATCAGACCTATAAGAGTGAATATCACTTCTGAGTTCGACTGGCGTCTCTGGCCTATAACCAAAAAGCTTTCCACCCCCTTAGGTCAATCTGTTGCCCATGCTACCATCTTGCATTGGTTACGATGGCCAAGGGAGATGAGTACGGCCGGATGGTGATGCAGATTCTTTGACTGATCTGAATAGGTCGTGGCTAGAGTTCAAGCATCCCACTGTACACACCTGTTCACCAAACGTCCGGGAATCCCCGTTTCTGTTAATCTATGCATAGAATACCCCTCAAGCTCTTGGTTGCGATGCGTCACCGTTGAGCCCAAGACCTCGCTGAAGAACCCAGTCAAAGCCCTGCCTACCGACCGACGCGTTGGACTTGAAGCGGTCCACGCTGGCCTTCTCAATGCGCCGAGCAATCAGCGCCGTCGGGAAGCCAGACACCATCAAAGCGTTCTGCTTGAACAGCGTCGAAGGCGCCATGGCGCCCTGTGTCGCGGGGTGAGGCGTGTATGTAATGTGCTCGAGACAGTTACTGCAGTTAGTATGATTTATTTTGACGGCTGCAAGCTACAGTGCTTCGCGAAGCCCCGGCGTCCTTGGCTCCAGCCGCGTAGAGCCGTGTGCGTCTCAGCAGCGCCAGATCGCCAGACATGCCAGACATTGTCAAATACTCACACATACTGCGCCAAGTTTAGGTTCATCGACATCATCGTTGCACTGTCTTGTGCCGGGTCGATGAAGATGACCTCGCGCACATAAGCCGTCTCCGGTAGTTGAAAGAGCTACTGTCAGCGATGACCCGTCGCCTTGGCTGGTATCCACTTGCTACCCCACGGGCACGCGCAAGAGCCGGAACGAGGATTTGACAATGCAGGTGTTCGCCCGCACCAGACTTTGACGCACCTTGGTGATCCACTTTGGCGCGCCCTGTTGTACGCCAATTATGCGCTCCGTCCGCACAACCCCGGTCGCTGGGTCAATCGTTCGTCCAATAGTGTCGACCGAGTTGACGTGCGTAGCAAACGGGTTTGGGTATTTGCGCATCAGCCACAGCAGCGTGTGGGCTGGCGGGTAGCTTGCCGTCAGCGCCCGTTCAGCAATAGCACGTACTTGTACACCACTTCGTTCTCGTAGACCTTGGGCATGGTTGCGCTTGCAAGTGTTCACGGTTTAAATCGTTCTCAGAGCGCAGTACATGCCGACGAGACGTGGGCAGGCGAAAGTATAGGCTTGCGAATAGTCAACGCACAAGAGTTTCCAGTTGCCACTCGACGCTATCTTCCAATGCACGCTCACGAGCCCGTGCAGCCGAAGAACGTCGTCATAACTCAAATGTTCCAGCCCGTCACCAGAGACAGTCGACAGTCACCTTTGATCACGTGACAATTAGGGAGGGGAAAATAAGCTCCCACCCGAACACGGTTAAGAGCTGATCGAGCTGACTTGCAGCAAGCCAGCGATCGCGAGCCAGTGCTTCGGAGTGGCAGTTTTATGCGTGCAACGTCTTGCAGTCTTGACGCGTTTCGAAAAACCGTTTAACGGCGACAGAGAGTGTCAGTCTCCATAGCAGATATAATAATCTTGCGATCTCCGAGCAGTGAAAAGAGCTTAGTGTTTATTCGTCGAAAAGTCCTCGTGTAGCCAGAATCAAAAGTCTCGCGCGGTCGGCCGTAATTCAGCTCACGTTGCTGATGCATCTCGACCGTAAGACCGTGCTAGCATGTGCACCCCGCCCCAACATTCAAGCACCTTTGCCGTCGCGGAAACGAACCAGTCTCTTGTGAGCGCGTGCTTTTTCGTCGCACACCCCACAATCCATAAATCTTTGAACCTCTGCTCCTCGAGGCCTTAACTTGGGCTGGCAGATTGGCTCTGGCCGTCTCAATGCTCGACCACAGCTGCTGGGAAACACGTTTCGACCGATTCGGATGTATCGGATCATGCGACTGCGCACTGAAGTACCACGAATGTGACACGCCCGCCGGCGCTACCTGGGATGCCCCCATCATGCTCCAGTAACTGCGTCAGTTCTTCGTGAAGAACAATTGCGACAGCGAGCAAGCACAAATTAGCTTTCCGCTATCCTCAGCCACCACCGGCGAAGTAAGTAACCTGGTGCGCGTCGGAACGCGGCCTTGGCAGCAACATGTGCTCGTCGGCGTTCATTGGCCTGCAGAGCGGACTTGCACGGCGCAAGACGGATCAAGCTGCGGGACGAAGCTGGCGTGCTGTGGAGCACGCCGAGAGTGTGCACCGTTAGCATGCACACAGGAATTAGCCGCACGGCTTTGCATATGATCGACAGGTCATCGAGCGTGACCCCATGGGGCAGCCCATGGGGAAGGAGTGCGTCACGGCCATCACGTGTTGGTGCAACCTTACGCGCGCTGCCGATTTCTGCCTGTCGAGCTCTACACCCGTTGCACGCGTGGCATCCTAGCAGGCACGGCGTTGACACAAAGCCGTGGGGGAGAATGGACGACGAGCAGCGAGTAAGGTTTGAGCGTCAGCACGAAGCGTCGGAAGTCAGCTCGGCAAACCAAGTACCCGTGTGCCAAACTGGCCCGACAGGCTGCCCCATCAGCCCGAGCCGCACGCAACAGCCGTCCAATGCCGCACCCTCCGCTATCACGCCGCTGCGCCTCTTTCTAGTCGCCGAGGTTGGGCTTAACCTACAGACTTCCATGTGGTTGTTAGTTAACAACATCACACTACTGCTCGACACTGTATAAAGCTGGGCTCTGACAGCTGCCTAAGAACGCCATGTCGACCACAGACACAATTGATATGACCAAGACCATTGCCTCTCCCCTCGACGTCTCCGGCCCTGCGCCCAAGCTCGAAAGCACCCCAGCCAACGAGCGGGCTCAGGCGTGGTTCGAGGAGTTTGACCGCACACTCCAGGCGGGCGACATTGCCAAGGCTGCCAACCTCTTTGAGGCCGACGCGTACTGGCGCGACCTTGTCGCGTTCTCATGGAACCTCACGACCGTCGAGGGCACTGCCGGGGTCACCGACCTGCTGGAGAATGTGCTCGAGCGCACCAAGCCCTCGGGGTGGGCAGTCACCGAGGACGCCAAGGAAGTCGACGGCGTCACCACTGCGTGGTTCAAGTTTGAGACCACACAGGGCCGCGGCTGGGGTATTGCCCGTCTGCGCGACGACCCGAATGGCGCGACAAAGTGCTGGACCATGGTCACAGCCCTCACCGAGCTCAAGGGCCACGAGGAACCTCGCGGTTTCCGTCGACCCAAGGGAGCCGAGCACGGTATCAACAAGGACCGACTGACGTGGAAGGAGAAGCGCGACGCCGAGCAGAAGAGTCTGGGTTCCGAGAACCAGCCGTACGTCCTCGTCCTTGGAGGCGGTCAAGGTGGCATTGCCCTCGGCGCTCGTCTTCGCCAGCTCGGCGTCCCTTCCATCGTCATCGACAAGTCTAAGCGACCCGGCGACCAGTGGCGTGGCCGGTACAAGTCTCTGTGCCTTCACGACCCCGTCTGGTACGACCACCTGCCGTACCTCAAGTTCCCCGACAACTGGCCCGTGTTCACTCCCAAGGACAAGATTGCCGACTGGCTGGAAATGTACACGTCCATAATGGAGGTGCCATACTGGACGTCGACCGAAGCCAAAAGGGCTACTTTCAACAAGGCCAAGCAGGAGTGGGAGGTTGAAGTTGTGCGCGATGGCAAGCCTGTCACCCTGCGTCCCAAGCATCTCGTCCTAGCAACTGGCATGTCCGGTAAGATGAACTACCCCAAGTTTAAGGGTCAGGACATCTTCAAGGGCGAGCAGCAGCACTCGTCTCAGCACCCGGGGCCGGACCCCTACAAGGGCAAGAAGGTCGTGGTCATTGGCTCGAACAACTCGGCCTTTGACATCTGCGGTGCGCTTTATGAAGGCGGCGCCGAGGCAACAATGGTGCAGCGGTCTTCGACACACATTGTTCGCTCGGACACACTTATGGACGTTGCTCTTGGCCCTATCTACTCGGAGCAAGCGGTCGCCAACGGCATCACCACCGAGAAGGCTGATCTACTCTTTGCGTCGCAGCCTTACAAGATCATGCACGAATTCCAGATTCCCACGTACAAGAAGATTGCCGAGATCGACGCGGCGTACTACAAGCGCCTCACCGACGCGGGCTTTATGCTGGACTTTGGCGAGGACGGCTCTGGTCTCTTTATGAAGTATCTCCGCCGCGGATCTGGATATTACATTGACGTCGGGGCCGCCGACGTCATTGCCGATGGCAAGGTCAAGCTCGCACACGGCGAGGTCGACCACCTCACCGAGGACTCGGTTGTGCTCAACACTGGCGAGGTTTTTCCCGCCGACCTAGTCGTCTACGCGACTGGCTACGGGTCCATGAACGGTTGGGCTGCCGACCTGATTTCGCAAGAGGTCGCAGACAAGGTCGGCAAGGTGTGGGGTCTTGGCTCGAACACGATCCGCGACCCTGGGCCGTGGGAGGGCGAGGAGCGTAACATGTGGAAGCCTACGCAGCAGGAAAACCTTTGGTTCCACGGCGGAAACCTTCATCAATCGCGCCACTACTCGCTCTACTTGTCCCTCCAGCTCAAGGCGCGCTTCGAGGGCCTCGACACCCCCGTGTACCGTCTTCAGGAGGTGCATCACAAGTCCTAATGAGTCGGGCGTTCCACACTCCGGAACGGCCCAGGTTGTCTAGTTTGTCTGTCAGAAGTCCTTTGCACTATGTATCTGGTTGTCTGTGCCAAGCGTGCACTAACATAAATCCGGGCCGGGCCAATGGTGACCGCCGAGGCATTCTCCGGGTCAATGTTGCTGAGGTGGGCATCCGCAGCAGCCGTCCACAGTCCATAGTTTACAGGACACGCCCGTCAGCCCCGACATGAAGACACCAGAATTCCCCCCAACATCTCGTATTAGCTGTCGGCGCGTTGTATAGCTCGCCGGACGGCCGCTTTTGAAGCAAGCATGTTTTATGATGTGCGTCGCTAACAGATTTCGAAACGTGAACAACTGCTGACAGGGCCAAACTGCTGACAGAGCCAAATTGTACTGATCGCCGGTTTTGCTAGCGCCGGGGATAAGGCGGTGAACAACTGGAACACTGCTGTCGCGACTTCGGTTCTATTCAGCATCTGTAAAGGGTCTCGCGAACCTACATCGCCGAAACACCTTTCTTGGCGGCTACAACGTGGCATTTCATTTTTCCATTCATTCCGAGCACATGTACAGTATGACAGGACGGCCCGGGAGCTTCGCCGAAAGGTGCGGCACCAGCTGCGGAGGTCACCCCTGGCGCACATCCGTTGTGCTTCGGCGCCGACGCTCGCTTGCGAACGGATGGCGGTGAGTGCTTGGCGGCCATGGCGGCTCCGTTCGGGGCTGTGCCGGCTCCGGACTGTTACAGCCTCCGCACACTGCCACCCCACAGCCCATGCGGATGCAGTATGTGTGGGGAGGCGTTCTAACCCCAAGGCTAGCCGCTCCAAACGAAGCATCAAGTCCAGGGATATTGCACCACATGCCGCAAACAATCGGGGACGCGGCCTGCGCCTGACTGACCTGCCACTGTTGCGACAGATTCCACAGCGAAACGCTTGCCATACTTGCAAGGGGTATCTCACTTCGCCTTCTTGGCCAAGCCCCTTTCTATGCTAACCCACGCGGTACATCGCGATCCTGTCGGAGTCACGGATGAAATCCGTCCAGGGATAGGCCGGCGTACAGTGACGTTGCCACCCCAGGTAGCGGCCATGGCCCAAAGTCCGGCACCGAAAACCCATATGGTGACGCCCGCGGCCGCCAGCGGGTGGCCGGTAGCACACGGCTGTGGCTCTGCCAAATGTCGGAGGTCAAAACAAACTTTGGGAGGCCAAAACAAACGTTTGTGCGATTTGTTGCACGTTCTACAAAGGCTGATCTGAAGGCTATTTTGAAGCCTGTCAGCCCATTCTTAGAAACACAATCTGCGCGAAAACTACCGCAGAGAGATGAGATCTCTCGCTGATCTGGCTGTCGGGTACTGTGACAGGCACAGAGTTTGGGCTGCGGTTATGCAAACGTTTCTGCTGATTGGATCGCCAGTTCGGCTGCGGCTCCAAGTTTGGCACCTAGGCACTACCAGTCACCGACTGGGTGTTGCCGAACTGCAGCAGATGACCAGGGCTGTCGGCTGATCGGTTCCGTTTGTTCAACACTGCACAGGATGTGCGACGAGTGAGGCGTTGAGGACCGCTCCCGATCCAGACGCGCAAGAAAAAGGCTATGCTCTAATTATGGAGAGCAGTGTCTTGAAGGGTCCGCGAAAGCGGACACCGTTATCCATCTCCGCTGTGGCCCTGGTGCGATTGTGGTGCCAAGGGGTCGAAGGACTATTTTTTGCATGACTCATCGATACATTCCACCCGCTCCTCCTTGTCGTCCACACCATCGCCGACAAAGTGGTCGGGGCCGTCAAGGTACCGGATGCCACTCAATGGTCATGAGACGCAGGCCAGATGCCCTGGGCATTGATTGCGGGGCACAAAGGCGTGAGCGTCCGGCCGCGGACCGTCCAGGGCTCTGCCGGCGCTGGTGTGACTCATACCCTC
Organism: Cutaneotrichosporon arboriforme; assembly: GCA_002335565.1. NCBI lineage: Eukaryota > Fungi > Basidiomycota > Tremellomycetes > Trichosporonales > Trichosporonaceae > Cutaneotrichosporon > Cutaneotrichosporon arboriforme. The sequence goes on along the minus strand of BEDW01000002.1, from coordinate 908,299 downwards.
CGTCAGAGCTCCCAGTCGGGCGGACATGGAGCACTCTTTGCGCAGGCAGACGTATCCAGGCGCACCACGACGCGGTGCGCCCACGGCTCCGACGAGCTGCTGCTACTACATCACGCCTAGACTCGGCATGACGGGTACAGCGCAACGTTGTAACCCCCCAACGCATGTCCGTCCCCCGCCGACCGGGGCGGGCGGCAGGCCCTGCGAAAAAAGGCTCTGTCATCACGCCCAGGTCTACTGTAATTCTGCGTCATTGGCGGGATTCAATACCGCCGCGCGCTGACCCCGCCACCAACACCTCTTACTGAGCTTTCCAAAGGGTCGGCCGAGAACCTGTGTGATAGCTCACATTGTTGGGAGCCGATAAACATGCTGTGGCGATGAGCGCTGTCTTACTTATCCTCGCCTCGCTTGCGCTCGCATCCTCTTTCACCCCCCTTTACTCATTCCAAACTGTCACCACTACTGAACACTGCCGTACTCGTGTGTCTCGACAGCCTGCCCTTGTTGCCACACTACGCGTCTCGCTTCAAATACCAACACCACCAGAGGCCCGTGCCCCCAGTCAACGTGCATCCCTAAAGACCCACGTTGGCGACGATAGACGTGGTACAATCCTGTTTCCGTTGTCGTCGTCTTCACAACGCACAGTCTCCTCGGAAACACACATCCTCGAACCACTCCGACCCGGCGAACCAAGCCAGCCCCACACGCACACTCACCCGCCCCGACTGGTTCTTCGCGAACAGTCACCTCCCACTCCTCCTGACATCCCCACTCCCACCACGACCATGTCTGTTGTTGCTTTACCTTTGTCCACAGGCCGCGACGCCATGGTTCCCGTGCCCGACAAACTCTACCTGACGGCCGAAACCCTCAAGGCCATCAACATGTCGCTCAAGTCTTCGCCAAAGAAGCTCTTGGCCCCTCCAGAACCCATCGACGTCGAGGATGCGTACAGCAACACATGTCGGCTGTACAAGACGCCTAGCATTGACTCGGCGACGACGTTGGTTGACGGCAGCAATTCTGGCACCACTGTCACTAGCGTGCGGTCGACGCCTTCCATCTACTCGTCTTCGACGACCCTCGACGACGACACACCCTCCAAAGCCTCCAAATCTGACAAGGCGTCCTCCAAAGCAGCCAAGCGCAAGGCGCGTCGCGAGCTGAACAAGGCGAAGCGAAAGGCAGAGGCGCAGGCAACCGAGAGTCTTCCAAAGGCACCTCAGCCGTGGGAGACGGCCCTCGCGGACATTGGCAACTCTCCGTCTCCCTCCACCCCACTGGCGTCGACCTCGTTTTCTGTTCCCACAGAGATGCGAAAGGGCGTGGCCGTGCCAACGAGGACATACGACGTGACCGACACGGCCGCCGTCACGGTTGTCGAACGACTTGTGGCGGAATACGGTGCATGGAGCATCACATTTTCTGATCCGTCCTACAGGATATTCCTGTCCCCAGACCTCGATGTCGCCATCTCGTTCAAGGTCGTTGACACGCTCATGCGCCGCGTGGCCATCGTCTTTGGCGACCCGGTCTGTCACCCCGCACGGATGCCTTCTGCCATTGCCCAATTCCGCGCATTCTGCCGGCGAAAGCATTACGGCCTCGCTTTTGTGGCAGCGCGCGAATCCGTTGCGCGCGTGGCGCACGTCAATGGCTGGGCGAGCATCCAGTTTGCGGTCGAGCAGATGGTCGACCCCCAGACCAACCCCGTTCTGGATGGCACACGCGGCAAGCGTCAGACGCTTCTGGTGAAGAAGCTCGCCAAGGAGGTGTCCGTGAAGGAGTACTTGCCCGTGAACGGCCAGCGCAACGCCGAGCTAGAGGCCAAGCTCCAGGCAGTCTACGAAGCTGTCTACTCTTCCAAGGAGGAACGCGACGGAGCCCCGTACTCGACAAAGCTAGAGCTTTTTGCGCTCCCCAACCTCATGTCGTTCCTGTACACGACAGATGCCGATGGCGAGCCTAATGGCCTCGTTGGCCTCATGCAGGTTGGCGAGAAGCGGTACCTTCTAGACCCCCTTGTTGCGCTCCCTTCGGCGCCACAAGGAACCACCGACTACCTCTCGGTGCTCGCGATCGGCTACCTGCGCCGACGGGGTGCAACGCACATGTCGTTTGGCACCGAGCCAGCAGAGAACGTTGGTGCCATCAAAAACATGCGGCAATTTATGGAGGCCGACACTCGCAACATCCACGCGGCCACGTATGAAGCGTTCGGATTCGCCGGCAAGAAGATGCTTCACGACAAGTTCCACCCAGATGAGAACCGCACGGAGCAGCTATACCTTATTCTCGCCGCCTGCGGCATGACCTCTCAGAGCATTTGCGCGATGGCCATCTGGCAGGGTACCCATCTCAAGGCCCGGCCGGTTCTTAAGCCGCTCATCAGCCTCGTCAGCCAGCAGCGTGCAGGCGAGAGGCTGAGTGAGATGCTTCTCAAGCTTGAGCACACCGGCCAACTTGCGCCTTCCTCGTCAGACGCCTCGACCCAGAGCTCGGCCAAGTCTGCGACAACCACAAACGGTTCCGAGAGTACGCCCTCGACGCCTGGCACCCTCTCGGCCACGCCCGCTTCCCAAGCTGCATCCATCCCGTCCAGAGCCAGCAACAATAACGGAGAGGATGACACAGTAGACGAGTGCGACATTACGGATGCCCAGCAACCGCCCCAAAGCATCCATCGCAAGCCCGTTCCCCGGCAATAACCGGACGGCCCTGCATGTCTCCCCACTCAAACACTAGACAGCCCACGTTTCAAGGCGAAACCCATACCGCTAGACCATGTAACATGTAGTTCAATGTACCATTATGCGTTAAGCAATCAATGCATTAGCGTGTAGGGCTTACGAGGGGTGTACTTACGTGGCAGCAGCGCGCACCAAGTCACGCGTTTGCTGCTTGGGGCCCCACGAACGTTACGCTGGAATGTGGATTGCTATTGTTCTCATCGAGCGCCACGACGCCCCCCACCCCCACCTGACAAGGTGGCCCATTGTTCTTGCTGTGCTGTCAGAGACGGGGAGTGAGGGGCTCGCATCACAGCAGTGCTCTTGTGAACAGGTATGCCGGCTGGGTGCATTAAGGGGCACTCAAGGATGACGACGGCGTCGACAAGCCTTGGGCGTGATTACCATGTCGAAACTGTTTGCGCGCACGTCAATTGGCAGCCAGGGCCAGGGACGCCGATGTATAGCACGACTGCCACATTCCTCTCTGGGCAGCGAAGAGGCACCACGCAGTTGCTTGCGCTCGAGGACAATGGGGATGGGGGTGGCGGCCCAAGCGGCCACGAGAGCGGTGGATGACCACGCCCCGCGCCATGACAAGTACTTGACCCACGCTCGTGCCCACGCCGGACGCCCACACACCGGACACACACACATCTTTGCTTCCCATCAGCCTCCCTCTTTCCCAAGCTTTACCTCTGTTCAGCTCGCTTCTTTCTGTCTCTTGGACCGTCCACAGCTCACCACTCACCTGCGTCGGCCCAACACTGCCACCACAGACGGTTCCATCATGTCCATCATTCTGCGTGCCGCCCGCTCTCGCGCCGTCACCCGCGCCGCCGTCCCTCGGAACGTCCGCTTTGCGCATGTCGAAAATGTCGTTGACCAGTGAGTTTTACGGTGCTGCAACGAGCAACTTGGTAGCCGCGCCGAAGTGCCCGGCCGGCGTGGACTCGAGCTGGTCTCGTTTGAAGCACTGCCACTTCCCATCTTCCGCAACCAGGGCTTATTGGGTATATGCTCAGTCGGCCACGCGCCCGCGTTTTTACCGTGCCGTTGCCAGTTTAAATCAGCGCTGACCCCACAGGACCATCCCCGGTGGATCTGCAAACAAGAAGTGGTTCACTGTACGCTTCCTCGCATTCGTGGGCCTGGGCTGGAGTGTCCCCTACAGTAAGCTCCTTGAATCGAGTAAAGCTGACGACAGTCGCCTACAAGTTCCAGATGAACAAGGCTGGCGACCAGGAGTAGACCGAAGTTTAACAGGAACGTAGCAGTATTGTCCATGAATTAGCATCATCAGTGTCGTTTCCTCGAGAGCGGGGTCGCTGGGAGTGAGGTCTTGTCGGTTCTCAGAGGGCTTCACCCATTGCGTTGGGCTGGAGTACTTCACTTGAGCGACGTGAGTGAGCCCTACAAGACACTTTGCAACATATGACTGCATGCGTCAGTGCACACCAGACTTCCAAACGAACCACCATTCTCAAAAATGTCCATGATGGGGTTCCTATTGTGCCGCTGCCGCTTCGGCCTCCATCGTCGACATTGACACGTATCTCTGCAAAGGCGGCGCAGCGTAGTTAAAGAGTTAGCAGCGGTCAGTGTGCGATATCGTGGGCCAAGGGCAATGCTTCTGCGAGTACTTGCGATATTGTGTCTTCCACTAAACGCATCTTAGAGATGGCATTCAAGGTTGCGTGCCGAATGGCTCCGCCGCCTACACACGGCATACGGTGAGCGGCTCTGCACTGTACAACAGGCACGGCAGAGTGAGCCAGGTGAGCTGGGCGAGCGGGGCTAGGGCGGCCCAGCGCGGGCGTCTCGGTCTTGTCCGGTGCTGTGGGCAAAATACCCGAGCGGCAGGCGCCGGCCCGAGGTGGGACGCCGTGGGGTTAGACGCGAAGGTAGTCACGCTCGCTCGCTGCTGTCAATCGGCGCAGGCGACTTTTCTCGTCTACAACTCACTTGCGTTAACGCTACACAATCGTCATGGCTAGCGAACAGACCGTCGCGGCGTCGGCGACGGCGGCATCGGCCGTCACGGCCGCAACCAAGATTGAGGACACGCTGCACCCCGCCCACGAGCTCGGCCTCAAAATGCTCCTCGCTGGTACGAGGCATTGTCCGCGAAGGTTGCTGACGACGTAGGCGTGTCAAACGCGACGAGCGCGTGTATCACTAACCCTGCCGACTTGGTGAGTGCTTTGAGGGCAGTGGCATAGCGCTGTACTGTACCCACCTCCTCAACGTGGCCGCCGGGTGGTCGCCCACCAGCGCTTTCGCGAGCAACCCTGGAAGGGCATGGCCTCCCTTGTCGTCGGATTGTCTCTAACGGCAGGTCAAAGTCCGGCAACAGTTGTATGTGAAGCAGGGAACCGGCCTTTCCCCCGGCTTCTTCACCGTGTTGGTGGGAATGGTGCGGAAGGAGGGGTTGTTGAGCATCTACAACGGTGTGAGCGCGAGTATCTTGCGCGAGATGAGCTAGTGAGCTCTCCTGAACCTTTTCTTGCTGACGGCAGCTCGGGAATACGTATGGGGTGCTACGACAAGTTCAAGCATCTCATCCTGTCAACGTCGCCGTCTCTCGACCCCCATTCTGTCAGCGTGAAGCTCGGCGCCGGTCTGTGCTCAGGCATGCTCGGCAGCGCTGTCGCCAACCCCGCCGACGTGCTCAAAGTCCGTCTCCAGGCCGTTGGCGGTTCGCGCATGAGCCTTGTCGCGCACGCCCAGGCCGTCTACGCAGAACACGGCATTGCGGGTTTCTACCGCGCTGTCGTCCCAACGGTCCTTCGGTAAGTCAACGCTCTTCTGACTCCTCATGTACTCATGGCAGCGCCGGAATTCTCACCTCGTCCCAGCTCGGTAGCTACGACGTCGCCAAGCATTTTGTGCGGTCACATTACTCGCACTACCTACAGGAGGGCATGGTGACGCATTTGTTGTGTTCGGGCTTTGCTGGTTTTGCGTGCAGTGTGACCTCGGCGCCCATCGACACGGTCAAAGTGCGCATGATGAACGACAGCAAGGATCAGTTCAAGAGCTCGCTCGACTGCGCCTACAAGATGCTGAGATATGAGGGCCCCTTAGCCTTCTACAAGGGCTTTTTCGGCTGCTGGATCCGCCTCTGGCCGCACACCGTCATCAGCCTCGTCCTCTTGGAGAAGCTGCGGGCGTTTGCTGGGTTGAACCCGATCTAGGCGAGTAGGCTCTTCGGCAGAGCTTTGGAAAAGGGGAGTTGACAGGTGCGGGGTGCATTCCCCGCAACGAGATCAGAGCCGCGCTGATCTCCTTACATCTTTGTACAGTTGTACGCATACAGGTATACCCCATACACACAACGGCTTTTTGGGTGTCCTTCCAGCGCGGCCAGCCTTGTGCGGCAGCGTTCGCTCACTGACGCATCTTTAATGGTCCGCACGTTCGGCGTCCAGTCGGCGCGCAGCGCTCCCTGCTTAACAATTCATACATTTCTGGGCTCCGCCGCCCACTTCACTTCTGACGTTTCCCGGTTTCACGTTACAACCATTTGACAACGCTTTCTTCTCTGGGCCTGTGACGGCAGAGGGGCCTTCTCAATCAGCGACTTGGGGCATGTTCTTGCTGCCAGAATTAGCGCCATCGACAGGTAAATCGAGGCTATGTCCCTCACGTTGGGTTCTTGGTTGCGCCTACTTGGGCATGCGGAGGTCGTCTTGGCGATGCTCCTTGTCGCCAACATAGCTCTCAGCGTGCATGCCATAGTACTTCATCCCTCCCATGTCGGGACGCATGTCGGGGTCGTCAAGGAAGTCAATACCCAGGTTGCTCATGCGGCGGGGACGTGCGGCGGCGGCCGCAGCGGTCGCTTCGGCGTGCATCTCCTCAGGCTTTTTGTCGGCTGCGACGGTGTGAGCGCCAGCGTCGCTGCTACCACCTCACCTGGCATCATCTTGGTTGCGTGAGAGTCAACTGTCAAATAACAAATGATACTGTAGTGGCAAAGGTGGGGAGGTCTGGAGAGTACCACTTGCGCGAGGTCAGGCGACCTTGCGCTTAAGTACCAGCCGACGTAGAGTCACATGCTCCCACTATGCACAGCGGCATACGGCTGGCGGTATTCATTCCGCCCAGTCAAGCGACATCAGCCTTTGGGTACAAGAGCCTGGAGCCGGGATACTACCTTTGAGAAAGTCAATTACACACCCGCAAGAGATGTGGTCGGAGCTTGTTTACTTTCGACGACAGTGGCGGGCGTGCCGAACACAATGGCGACGCCAAGTGCGATCGCGAGCCTGTGGGTTGACGGTGACGTCACAGCATGTTGCTGGCATATCTGCCCACAACTACTTCCATCCATCCTGTGCATTCACATATGGTACAACCTGCTACTCTCCCCCGGTCGTCTCACCACATCCCTGGGGCGGGCGCCAAGGGCATCGCAGCTGTGCATCTTGTGCCAGATGACCGGTCGCCGGTACTTGAGGGCCCTCCGGCGCAACTACTTTCGAAGGAAGTCGTTATAGGACGACGGGCGGCCGTTTGAGTCGGCAGCCTTGGGCTGCTCGGCACTGACCTGCTGGCGATGGGCACGGTCGTACACCTCCTGGCCGTCGGTACGCTCGTGGTCTGCATCAGCGCTCGAGCACTGCCCAGTGACGTACCACCCTGCGCGTTCTGGCGCTCGGGGATGAGGTCGTGGTAGTTGAAACCCTTGTCAGCTGGGTGTCAGCGTCGTCTAACCACGAGCGCGTACAAGACGGCATTGTTAATAGCGTTGTGGACAGGCGTCAGAAACGAATGACTCGGGCATATATGCCGTGTCTACACGAGCTTATGTACGACGACGGAAGGTATACTGCCTCCGCCGCGTCGTTGCGGCATGCAGAAGAAGCTGGGACGGGGCGTCGACAGGAACGGTGGGAGCCGCGCCACTTGGAAAACTGTTCCAACCTGTGATACAGACCCAGCCGTCAGTGAACGGCAACGTAGAGCCAGATCTTAAGATGCGTATCCGCTGAGAGACCCGTTACCCGCAAGACAAGCTCTGGTGCCCCGGCTGATCTGCCTAAACGAGAGTCACTAGAGCCTTCGAGCGTAGACGCTGGGGTTCACCCTCGTGGTGGGCAGCTCCCCCGCAGGGGAGCTGTCGTGCAGTTGCGTGTTAAGGGCTGCCGAGTGGCGACCTGCGTCGCCGGCGCACGCCGACGCCTTGGCATCTTCGAAACACTTCATCTTGGTCTGCTAACACATTGTACAATGCCAACTTCACTCGACGTCCATGGCCACGACATGGACGTGTTCAAGGGACACAATGCCGTGCTTGAGCTCCCACTCGTGCCGCTCGCGCTCCTGTTCAGGCGAGAGTCCGAGATCGGCCATCTCGTTGACTGCGTCGTGCTTGGGCGCCACCGGTCCGCGCCGCTGCTCAGGTTCAGCCTGGCGCAACTGGACGTGGTTGTGCACGCCAATGGCAAAGTCTGCCCTTGTCAGCTACAAACACCTCACCACACCCACCGTCGGTGTTGGGCATGCTACTCATGGTGAAGGCGGTGGGGTGCTGGTATGGGGTTGGTACATATGGGGAAGAGCGGCTGCCAGAACACTCGACCGCTACTAAGTATCTCTATCTCGGCCCTTCCCGTCGCCACTTGCTGGTGGCTTGATTAACGAGCGCGCACAGATGTCACCTGATGATCTCAAACTCTCTATGCGTCATGCCTTTATTTATGAAACACCCCGGGTTTTCATAAGCGACGATCTATATTTGCTTATGCAGGATATTGGCACGAACTGAAGAGATGTACGCTACGTACAGCGCGACGCATGGCTACGTGCAGTCAAGGCAGGCAGGGCAGGCAGGGTATAGAGTACAGTAGCAGGGTGCGTGCAAGCGTGTGGCAGTGGCGCTTGGGCTATTCGTCCCAGTCTTCCCAGTCATCCTCATTGTCGCTGCCATCGCCGCCCTCGCCGCCCTCGCCGCCTTCGTCACCGTCGTCGCCGTCGTCGCCTTCGTCACCGTCGTCGCCGTCGTCGCCTTCGTCGTCGTCGTCGCCGCCCTCGCCGCCCTCGCCGCCCTCGCCGCCCTCGCCGCCCTCGCCATCGTTGCCGTCGTCGTCAGAGTCCTCATCTCCCGGGTAATAGTCGGGATCACCTGGGTGCCACCTGTACTGATCTAGACCCTCCTCCTCCAGCGTGGCGCAGATCTCGGCAACGATGTGGTCGGCGTCGGTGAAATCGTCGACAGCCTCGACCTCTTCGGCCGTCCTTTCGACGACGACGTCACCGTCGGGCCCGAAGACAAGATCGTCTTCGGGTAGACCTTCCGCGTACTGGGTGACGCGATGGGCAAAATCGCTCGACTTATCCTCGATGGCCGTCATGAGCTCGTCATTAAACATTGCGTACCATCCTGCGTCGTGGAACAGCTGCACGCAACGTCGGTACATGCCGTTATAGTAATTCTCTTGGGCCGTCCACCACTGGGGGTCAGAGGAACACAGCAACTCGTAGTGCTCACAATCTCCTCCTCATTTTCGGCGAGGCGCAGGTACTCATCCTCCGTAATTGCCACTACTTCGGCGTCGGACTTTGTTGGGATGGGCTTGACTTTGACCGCCGAAACCAGATTCCAGCCGAAACCATCTCCAACGGTAACATGGGGCTGAGACCGCGGCGTACCACCAAACCACGTTGGTTTATCGCCGGAGTGGTACGCCACGCGCGTTGTCGTGTTGGCAGCGTGATTGTCTGGGCCGTAGCGCTGGGCGTCAGCAATTGTTCTCCTAGCCGCTTACGAAACCGCGCGCTGCGGGGTTGATCTCTCCATAGACATATGTCGACCTGGTGCAATGGGCGTTTGACGTTCTGCTTCTCATGCCTGGGCAGCTTTATGACACCTTGCGCTGCCTCTTGCTAGAATCGACGTTTTCCCACGCACAGTCCCAAAATGCCAATCGCCTTGGCCGGTCAAATGTGATTCGAAGGAGGGGTTAGTCGGGCGTGTGACGTTGAGAGAGAGAGTGTGTGTGTGACAGCTCGCCGGTGAGGGGGAGAAGCGGCACCCGCCCTCGCACCTCTTTGTGCGCGAAGGGTTGCATTTCGGGCCCAGGTCACAGCGCGTCGGGTCCAGAGGGATAATGAACGGCAGGTTGAAGAAAAGACTTTGGTAATGCGTGTTACTCACGCACTTTGTGCATGAGGCCCAGCAACGAGAGCTGCGCAGGCGTTGGGCCCCGTCCTCGACCTTCTTGGCAAAGGCCGCGTTTTTAGACATAACGCCGTAGCCCGGCGCGACCTGGTCGCGCCGCTCTTCTTGCCAACGTGAATGATGGCGTCCATGTCAAGGTAGCCACGCGGTCGGGGCCGTCGCCGATTATGTACAGTACGAGTCGCTGGCAGCGGTGACATGTTGTGTAGCAGCATCAGCCCAGATGTAACTGCCACCAAGCGCACACCGAGCTCGTCCACCGAGCGCTGGATGGGCAAGGCGATCTCGCCACGGTTGGCGATGAGGGTTTGAGGCGAGCCATGTCCTATCTCTTGACATGCTCTCTTAAAGTATACACCACTCCGCCCTCGCTCTGAAGATCGGTTCGTTGGACCACTTACCCACCGAAAGGCCACACGCAGGCCATGCACACTGGTGGGGCACGGGATGTTCTGTCAACCGGCGTGATTGCTGGGCTTGACGTTCTCTGTCCACGCTGTTGACAGGCACGTCCACAGCCGGCTTTGCTTCGGGCATCTCTGCGCGTGACTCATTACGGGGCAAACGATGTTCTGGCGACAGTATGTACGGAGGGAGAGGGAGATAGCGCGTCGGCGATGCCGAGATTCTGGTCGCGCGAGGCCCCGCGGACCCCCACAACACGGTTGGTTGGCGCAGCTCTCGCCAACATCTGCCTAACCGAGAACATGGCGAGTTTGGCGACATCTGCGAGATGCTGTCAGTAGTGTGCGGCGTTATCTGTGCTCTGGATTGAAGAACGGGTATACTTCACCCCCACTGTATGGGACGAAAGGTGCATTCCGGGAATGCCGTCTCTGCTCTTGTGCTCGCTTCGGCTACTGACGGGGCTCAACCAACCCCGCGGTCCCCGGCCGAGATGGGAACGTTATAATGCTCACGACAGTACCTCTTGTTCCCTTCATCCCTGCCCACACTCCCCCACAGCCACACCAACGCCTTGCAAGCAATAACGATGGCAGCCCCTACCGCAGACGCATTCAAGCAGGTCGGCGTGTCGCTCAACTGCGACATGGGCGAGGGTTACTACCGCTGGCGCCTCGGCCCGGACGAGGAGCTCTTCACGCTCATCGACTTTGGTAAGTGGCGACAGCGGGCATGCATGCTATTAAGCTCCTGCTGACAGCAGCCAACATTGCCTGCGGCATGCACGCCGGCGACCACGCCACGATGCTCCGCATGGTGCGTCTGGCCAAGAAGCACGGTGTGGGCATCGGTGCCCACCCTGGTCTGGACGACATCAAGGGTTTTGGCCGCCGAAGGCTCGAGATGACCGAGGACGAGGTCTACTCGCTCGCGCTGTACCAGCTTGGTGCGCTCAAGGCCATGGTTGACGCCGAGGGTGCCAAGCTCTCGCACGTCAAGCCCCACGGCGCCTTTTACTTTATTCTGCGCGACGACGAAAAGCTCTGCCGCGCGTTCCTCAAGGCGCACAAGAGCCTCACCCCCAACGGCACTCCTCTCCCGTACGTCGGCCTTGCCGGCACCACCCACGAAAAGGTCTGCGCCGAGATGGGCATTCCCTTTGTTCCCGAGGTCTTTGTCGACATTGACTACGACGCCAACAAGAACCTCCTCTCGGTTCCCCAGAGCAACCCGCCCACCGTCGACGGCATCGGTAGCAAGATGGCCAGCCTCCTCGACTCCAACACTACCCTTGACAAGCAGGGCGCCAAGCTTGCCCTCCCCGAGACGAAGGGCTACTACACCGTCTGCCTCCACTCGGACATGCCGACCGCACTCGACAACGCCAAGGCCGCGCGCTCAGCCATCAACGCCGCGAAGAAGTAGTAATGTTTTGTATTGGGATCTTGTATGGATGTAAGAGATAGCAGCAAAACGTGGCGCCAACAAACACTTCCTGCGTCCCGGTGCTTCGTCATTGTCTGCATTATTGGCTCGTCGTTAAGCTGCCTGGCAGTCTCAGGTTGCAATGCCCGGATCATGTGGTGCAGGGCGTATTGGTGCAAGCTGTTGCTAGGACCTCGCCGTCCATGATCCGACGCCTGTGTCGATCAAACCCTCTCCTCCAGCCTTTTTGTCACTTTCTTTCCAAAGTTGCCGCTGCAAACGTCCCAGGGCCGCCACTGTCGCCGGATCAACGCGATGTGTTCAGGATGAGCGAAATCCTTAACGCGAATCAGCGACAGACCCCAAGAGCTGGAACACGCAGTCGGGCAGGTATGCGCCGACCTAGGCGAGATACTCGCGCGCAGGGGTCTGAAGCAAGCGACAAGGAAAGTTGTAGACAGCCTAACGGGAGCTGTGACAAGCTGGTGGCGGTAGAACGGGTCGCTCAGGCGAGATTGGCGGGGTCGACGGTCGCCTCAACTCCGCCCGATCATCGGGCTCGGCGACCACGGGAGCATCTCGGCAACCTACAAGTGCCAGACCATGCAGACCAGCACAATAGTTCATGCGACTGCGAAAGGCGCACATGAGCTGCACTTGATTTTAAGCAACTTCACGCACGCTTTTGCCGGTCACACAGGAACTTGATTTGGTGAAGACTCGCACATGACATGCTGTACCCTTTCATAGATTATGGCCCCATTCTGTGGGGGCCAATTGCTTCGGGTTATCACGCTGGCGCCATTGCCCACCGCTCAACGCTGTGTGACTGCCGCCGAGCCCGTCTCGTATGCCTTGACAGTTCGCATCTCACAGGCTGCGACGCAGCGCAGGACGGCGCGGACCAACGCCCGGCCCATTGGAATAACTTGCTTCAATGACGCCCGCTGGCGCACGGCTCCATGATGAGCTGTAACGCTCACAGGCTCAAGGATACCTAGGAATACTGTATGTTAATACCAGGGGGTATGCATGTGGCATGCAAACCAGTGGTTACAAACAGCGCTCCTTGGTAGATGTGCAGCCCAGCTAAACAGGAGCTCACTGGAACGTGGGCTCAGTCGGAAACCTGCTTAAATGCCAGTTCCGCTGTTGCACTCGACACTCTGAGTGCGAACAGGGTCAAAGTAACCACACGCGTTCAAGATCAACTCTTCTGCTGCGCTCCGATGAAGTCACGAGTGTATATGCCGAGAACATCGTCATCATGATCGACACGAAATGGTGCGGTCGTAGAGTCAACAAGTCAATATGTAAGGTAGAGTCAACAAGTCAATATGTAAGGTCGGTATTTTCATACCGACACAGTCATCGCCGTCATCATTAATATGACAGTGAGCAGGGCAACCGCCGTGGTATAGTTGGGCGATCTGGCGTGTTTGTAGCTCGCGCCGCCGTTTGTCACTGCAACGCATGCTGCAACCACGCCTGAGTGCTATTCCGAGCCTGTATGCTACTCCAAGCCTGTAAGCATTTTAGCGTCGTCGCGCCGCGCGCCGTTGGGCGCCATGTAGCACGTGTGGTTCTTCACATTCCAGACGACAAGGGTCGGTGGCAACATCCGGCGGTGACCACCACAACGGTTAGTTACACTCCTGTCCAAGTGTGGAGCCTCAACGGAAGTTGTGTGGCCAAGAGCCGTGCGGCAGTGCGCATACTCAGCGTTCTCACGAGCTAGTCTCAAGATGTCCATAAGACGACGTGCGATGAAGCGTTGTTTTGTGGCGACTTTGATGGCAAGCAAGGTGGTTGTACCACAACAATGACCCTCCGGGGTAAGAACAGTGCCGCTCGCCGCGCACCGCCTTTGCCCGAATACACTTTGTCATGCCACAAAACACAGACGTCAGAGGCGGCCGCGGGAGTCAAAGGACTAGAGAACCCTTAAGTGGCAAAAAACATAGGCTTGCGATATTGTTTAGGCACGTAAAGGAATTGCCAATTTCGACGGGAGATAGTTGTTCCGTCACTATACTCCCGCCCCCGACGTCACCTTTTGGTAACCAAGGTGAAGACCTTCCTTTGAGACCCTTGCACGCCTATTTTTCTACCACTAGTGTATGTGACAGGGGTGGGTCTTTTGCTTTTGGTGTGCTGCATGTGCTGGGGCAACTTCCCACCAACCACACCACCACACACACCGTCTTCACCACCACCGCCCTCGACTTCCGACCTCCCTCCCCCCTCCCTCCTTTCCTTCGACAACACACCTTTCCACTTCCCCTTGTTCACCCCCTCCATCCCCTTTCGTCGACGCCGACGCCCACCCCCGACTCGGCGCGCACTTGTTTTCCAGCGCGAGAACGGCTGCTCAAGACGCGAATCCGCCCCCGCTCGCTTCCGAGCAACGCGCGATGCACCTCGCTTGAGGCTATACCCTCCAACACACCGTTGTTCCCCCAACACATCTACATTTACTACTCCCAACCTTTACCTACTTGTGTTCTTCTAGGACGGACAGCAACTCTTCCCACGTCCTATTCTTAACTGAAGCGTCGGCTCTTTTCTCGCAGACGCGACAGGTCTCCCTTGGCGTGCGCGTTCGCCGCCCACCAACACCTCAAGACTACTCCTCTCCCTTCCCCTGCACCTCACTCTCCTCTTAGCCATGATCATTCCGCCCGACCCGGAAAAGGACCCGAGGCTGTTCCGCGAGAGCACGGCCTCGCTGGTGACTGTGCCCGAGGACCAACTTGTGGACGTCGCTCCCGCGCTTCCAGAAGCGACCTATGCCCTCAACCCCGCCGCGCCAGTCGCGTATCCCTATGGCAACGGGCCATTCGCCGACGCCTTTGCTGTGCCGTTTGACCCAGCGCCGCCATATAGTGCTCGTCGAGAGCTGGACCCCCTCGAGCACGCGTCTGTCGGCCAGGGGCTAGGGCGGAGCACGAGCCGCATCTCGCACGCTTCGTCGTCTTCGTCCGCGTCTTCATCCTCCTCCCGACGCCGCTTTGACCTCTTGCGACGAGCACCAACGTCTTCGACTGCGCTGGCCAGCTCGTCTGAACCGAAGTTCGAGGGATTGGTCGTGGGACGAGGGTCAACACGCCGACGATGGCATGGCATCCCCATTCCGCCACGTCCAAACATTCCGGTACCACCAGAGGTGAAAAACGTTTGGCGCAAGTACCGCAAGTGGTGGATCGCGCTCCTCGTCTTTTTAGCCATTGGCATTGTGCTTGCCATTGGTCTTGCATCGGGCTTTACAACTGCTTTGGCGCATGAAAAGGACAACGGGTACACGCAAAAGGGCGAAGGCTGGACGGATAGTCATGGCAGGACCACAAACTACCAGATCCCAGACCTCAACATGACCTATGACGGCAAGCGCGACGGGCCCAAGCCAGAGGACGGCCACATGAGTGACTGCAACAACTTTTCCATGCTCAACGCGACGAGCAACCTTACCCAGCTTGCTGTTACAACGCCCAACTTTGCCCACTACATCTCGACCTTTACCTTCCCACTCAACTCGACGCACAACAACATGACAGCGCTCGAGCACAGTCTCTACGTCATTGCTCGCGGCCTCGCTGCGACGGGCACGGTGGAGATCATAGGCTCCAACGGGCCAGAAGGTGTCATCAAGGGTGGTGACGACGGGCAGATCCGTATCGACGTCTTGGCACGTTACGCGACAGACCGCGACATTAGCACTGTTGCCCAGGTGTGCAAGATGACTCGCGACGACGGATCGGCAGGGGTGGGCATCTACACTCCCACAGAAATAGACAACAAGGGTACTCCAGTCGAGGGCCTCTTCTTGCTGGATCCGCGAGTCACCCCAGCCTTCCACGTCGTGATCCGGTTACCACCCAATGTGCTCCAAAGCTCCAACGAAACGGTCTATGTGCCAAGCCTGAATCTCGACTTGGCGCAGATGGGCACACGCATCGGCAACATGCACAACGTCGCGTTGTTCGGTGACGTTGAGATCAGTGCAACCTATAGAGGCGCGGGCGTCGTCGCCGACTACCTTGCAGTCGAATCGTGCACGATCAACGGTGCCGAGAATACGGTGCAGGGCACATTCAACGTGTCCAATCAGCTCCTTGTCAACTCGACGTCTGGCACTATCCTGGCCAACGTAATTCTGGCCGACCCTGACAACAGGGGCGACAACAGCACGACTATTACAAGCACAATACCAATGCCGCACGGTGCCGGTGCCAAACGCAGCTTGCTGTCGGCACGGTACAACGTCAGCGACAAGGAAAACCTCGACGACGACGACGACAGCAGTGCCGACTCGCACGGTAACACTATCGGCGCGACATATGTGCCCACGGCACCCGACCACACGGTCAACACGACGTTCCTCACCAACGAGGGCTTCATCTTTGTCGCCTACCTGCATCACCCTCCCAGCACTGCGCTGCAGTCGTACGTCTCGTCGCAGAGCGGCATGGTCGACGTGTCGCTGCACCCCAACTTTGTTGGGCCTTTTGCGCTCGAGAGCCTCTGGGGCGCGATCCGTCTGCCGCCTATCGAGAACCCGGCGTCGGATGACCCAGCGAACGCTGGCCGCAAGCGCGTCGTGCTCCAGGGCCCCATCGACCTCAACTCGACGTACTTTGGCGGCTTCAACGCCACGGACGATTCCAGGGCCCCCACTACCGTCACTGGCGCCGCGACGTGGGTGTGGCCCGAGATGGACACGCCGCGCGTCAAGGATGTCCAGTACGGCGTCGAGGGCAAGGGCTCTGCCCTCGTCGCCGCTGCCACCCTCGGTGACCTCCAGGTCACCTTTGACGGCACGTAAATACGTACTTTTCTGAACTCTGCTCTTCCATCCGTACGAACCATCCACATCGCATTCCCGCAAAAACCACCACGCATGTGGCCATGCCACAACACCACCCCATCCCGTGTTTCCCGACATAGAGTGTCGAATATTGTATCCAGCGGCTGCTCCGCCCCTGTAATGCCATCTCTGCAGTACTGTCAAGTCTGACCAGGCAATGAGGTTGTGTTGCAACGTGAATGAAGGGCGGGAGGAAAATGAAAGCGATGCGTCATTGACTTGGCCTGACGGCAGTGCCGTTCTCTTGGCGGACCAGATGTGAATACGGTTCAGCAAGGGCAGGTACAATCTGGAGCAACCGTGTGCCATCACTCCGTTGTCGCCTTGACGCGATTTGGTCAGAACAAGTTCGTGTAGAGTCGATCGAGAAGAGAATGTCACAACGCCGAGCGGACCGAGGTCCGTCCTTGTCACGTGATGCGCTCTACGACTTCACCCTGGATGGTGATGACCGTGTGGTGGTGCCTGGCCACCCTGGGGGTGACGATGGCTGGGGAGCATGGGGAGACAGAGAGGGGGGATCATGCGGCTCCACTACAGTACTGCATGTGCCTCCCTACCCCCGGGCCCACCTCATCCGATGGCGACGCCGACGTTGCAATCGTTTCCTCATCTCCTCCCCCTCTCTCAATTACACAGCGACGACCACTCTTGTCACTGTCCGCGTATCGGTTCCTCTTCAAAGTCACAGAAAACACACGGACCCGCTAAGCCGCTGCCAACGCTCGTGCTCTCACACCACCACCCTGCAAGCGCCCAATCTCATCCGACCCAAGCGCAGTTGCTGGGTGGACCATTCCGCACGCTCGCTCTCCTACAGTTTTGTGTGTGTAAGCTGCACAGCGGGCATCAACAGCCAACCGCCCATCGCCCCGCTCGACAGTTTCATTGCCATCGTCTGGCCGGTGCGGTCGTCGTCGCTTAGTAGCGAGCAAGCACTGAGCGAGTCGTCGCCTCAATCGACGGCCAAGGCTCGTTACCGACACCGGCGTCGCAGCACGACGCAACATCTGCAGCAGCTCGCATCTCGCGCCACCATCGATCCCCGCGTTACTCTAGCACCACCATGCCGAGGCAAGACTACGACAAGATTGTCAAGCTGGCGTGCAAGCCTAAGAATGCACCGCCAAAGCAAAAGGTGGGTTCTACCTCGCCCACCGAGTGTTGTGTGTGCTGACCGTCCGCAGTACCTAGAGTGAGTTGTGATCCGTGCGGGAAACCTCGGCTTGGCAACGCGGCGTTCAACACCGCGCTCGGCGTGGCGGCGAGGCGTGACGCGCACAAGGCCATTCCGCGGCACATCACCTCGGTGCTTGTCCCGAAGCGCAGCCTCTCTTCCATTGCCCAACATCTCGCAGTGCTGACGCCAGCTCGCTTATCTCGGCGACGTTTGATGAGGCCGCGCTGAACGACATCACGCGCTCGCTGTCGATGCGCCTGCGCGACACTAACCCTGTGGTTTGTCACTTGCGAACGCCCGCCGCTCACACCAGGTCGTGTTCAAGGCGCTCATTGTGCTGCACCAGCTGATGCGGTCCGGCGCGAGCGAGTCCCTGCTCAAGTTTCTCAGCCGTTCCGACGTTCTCCGCCTGCGCAATGTCCAGGCGACGCCCGAGGGACCCGGCCGTAAGCCAATCATTTGCGTTCATTAGCTCACGCCGCAGCGTACCACCCGCCGTCCAACATGGGCACGTACGCGTACTACCTCGACACGCGCATCCGTTCCTTCCGCGACCTTAAGCACGACCTCGTTTACCTCCAGACAGAGAGCAACCGCCGCAGCTCGGGTCTCGGCGCAAACTGTAAGCGAGCTAATGTGGCTTTGGGCTTATACCTTCAGCCAAGGCACGTCGCCTGAGGCACTTGCCAGTCGACAAGGGCCTCCTCCGCGAAGTCAAGCAGGTTCAGCGGATCCTCGATGCGCTCATCCGGTGTACCGTGAGTGATGCTAGGTGGCTTCTCCTAATCCCAGTTTTACGATGACGATCTGCGCGACGAGAACACGGTCCTGGCGTTTCGCATGTTAATCAAGGACCTCCTGGTGCTGTTCCAGGCCGGCAACGAAGGCGTGTGCAACATACTCGAGCACTACTTTGAAATGTCCAAGGTGGACGCGACCGAGGCGTTTGAGATATACAAAAGCTTTAT
Source organism: Cutaneotrichosporon arboriforme (assembly GCA_002335565.1). Classification (NCBI taxonomy): domain Eukaryota; kingdom Fungi; phylum Basidiomycota; class Tremellomycetes; order Trichosporonales; family Trichosporonaceae; genus Cutaneotrichosporon; species Cutaneotrichosporon arboriforme. The sequence continues at coordinate 889,536 of BEDW01000002.1, read as the reverse complement.
CAAGCAGACGGACAAGGTCGTTGACTACTTGGCCATTGCTCGCCGACTGAACAATGTTGTCAACGTGCCTGTGCCCAACCTCAAGCACGCGCCCACGTCGCTTGTCAAGGCGCTCGAGGAATACTTGAACGACCCCAACTTTGAGCAGAACCGGATCGATTACAAAAAGTCGCTCGGCGTTGTCGAAGGACGTAGCACGAGCCGGTCGCCTGCGCCCAAGGACGCGGGCAAAGACACGGGCAAGAAGGAGGAGACCAAGTCAGAGGACAAGAGCAAGACGCCTCAGCCCCCGGCCCCGGTCGCCAATGCGCAACAGAAGATACAGGACTTCCTCGACTCGATCGAGACGGAGCAGCACGGTGGCACCGCGTCGTCCACGATTGGTTCCTCGTCGATGGGTCCCGGCGTAGGGGGCAGCATGAGCTCGATGAGTTCTGGCATGATGGGCATGGGCGGCATGCCTATGAACCAGTTTGGCCAAATGCCCATGCAGATGCAGATGACGGGCGGTCCAAACCCGTTCCGCCAGTCAAGCATGGGCTTCATGGGCCCGCAGATGACTGGGTTCCCCGGCGCGGGCGGCGGTTTTATGCAGCCACAGCAGACTGGTTTCCTGCAGCCACAGACCACGGGCTTCCAGCAACAGCCACAAACCGGGTTCCTGCAGCCAAGCCAGACGGGTGGCGGCCTGTCCTCTCAGTCGCAGCAGCGCCAGGGCTCGCTCTCGGGCCAGGGACAGCAGCAGCAGCAGATGTTTGGTCAGCCGCAATCACCACAGTCGGACCAGCACAAACAGACGTCGCTCCTCAACCAGCCAAACCACAACAACCCGTTCCCGGGAATGCAGTCGCAACAGACTGGCATGCAGTCGCAACCAACAGGTTTCCTCATGCCGCAGTCGACAGGGTCAAACCCGTTCCGCCAGAGCATGATGCAGCCGCAGGGCACCGGCATGGGCGGCCTGTCGCTCAACACCAACCTGAACGGCATGCCAGGTATGAGTGGTGGCGGCATGAGCGCCGGCGGTCTAGGCATGAACGGGATGAACGGGTCGTTTTCGCAGTCGCATTCGCCGTTCGGCGGCCAGCAGCAGCCGCACGACTACCGGCCAGGCTCGACGCCCGCTGGCGGCGCAGGTGGCACCACATCGCCCAAGCCGCTCACTGCGCAGAAGACTGGCTCGAACAACCCGTTCGCGCCGCCTGGTGGCATTCCCCAGCCCGCACCACAGCAGCCGAAGCAGCCGAGCATGAACGAGCTGCAGCACCAGCGTTTCCAGAATCAGTTCGCCATGTCTGGTGGTCTGAACCCGACGCAGACGGGTATGGGCACGCACCCCCAGCAGCAGCAACAACAGCAGTCTCAGCAATCAAACGACCCTTGGAACTTTGACCCACTGTCGTCGTCGACTAGCTCAAAGACACAAGGACAAGGGGGGTCAGCGATGGGCGACATTGCGTCGGCATTTGCAATGGACAAGCCGGGATCCAAGTCGTCGACCGACGACTTCTTCACCCAGTTCTCGACCATGTCGATGGGCTCGGACGGGCCGTCGCCGTCGCCTGGCGCGGGTCTGAACCGGTCAGCGACTACCGCTGGGTTCCTCCAGCCACAGCGTACGGGCTTTGGCGGGTCGACAGTCAAGCCGTTCAAGCCGTCGTCCAACTTTGGCACCCAGCTGGCGGACAGCTTACCCCCGATCCCCGAGCCGTCGTTCACAGGCGGCCCGACCGTGTCGACGCCAGACGCCATGGGCGCAACGCCCGGCTCCAACGGTGTAACGGCACAGTCGACGGGCTTCCCCTTCGGTGCGCCGAGCGGCAACGGCACGCCGAACGCAATGTCACCCGGCGGTAACGCACAGGGCGTCAACTCGCAGGCAACAGGTTTCCAGTCAGCGTTCGGGCAGCAGTTTAACACCAACACGGGCGGCGCGAACGGTACGCCGGGCGGTCTCAACACGCAGACCTCAGGATTCCAGCCGTCGTCGGCGTTCGGACAGCAGTTCAGCCCCGGCGGCGCTGGCGCCAACGGCGCGAGCAGCGGCGCAGGCGGTCTGAGCTCGCAACCGACAGGGTTCCAACCGACGTCGTCGTTCGGGCAGCAACTAGCGTCGCAGCACCCCGCGCCGCTACAGCGCCAGAACACGGGCTCGAACCCGTTCCACGCGATGAGCGGCGGGGGTGCGGGCGGTGCATTTAATCCGCAGACAGCTGGTGCAACGGCGGGACCGTTCGGGGCGGGCTCGCCTTTTGCGGGCCAGAACGCGTTCGCACAGCCTCAGCGCCAGGCAAGCTTGTTCTAATATTCATTTCTGTGGGTTGCTCGTGGGTCTACGTATACATGGATGCGACGGATACTACATTTTTGCTACGGCGGGGGCGTTGGGCAGTCGTGTTTGGCGGAGAGGTGGTCTGGGCAGGAGCAGAGGCCACACGTGTGGACACAGTTGTGCGACTGTGTGCTGTCACGTCGATGCATGTCCGGTGTCAATGTCGACTGCCAGCACGGCAGCAAGCACGGCAGCAAGCACGGCAGCAAGCACGTCAGCGAGTCTCTGCCCGGGCCACAGTCTACTCCTGATGCAGGTGGCCGTTATGCGACGCAGCCGGCTCCTCAGCGACGACTCTGGGCGAGACACCGCGGTTCTCTGCCTCCTGCTCGAGGAGAGTGACCGTGTCGCGGCGCGCGATGGGCGTCGGGGACAGGGGCGAGTCGGGCATGTCGTCGCTGTTACCCGCGCCGGCGTTGTTACGCTGTCGCGCCCGCGGCTTCTCGACAGGTGGCGGCGCGGACGGGATCTCTGCGTACGACTTGGTGAATACCGGCGAGTGCGGCGGGACGTCGTCAGACGGCTCGGGCGCGGGACGTCTGGTTGGCCCGCGGACCTTGTACTCGATCACTGGCGTCGATGCGCCTGGGGTAATGTAGTTGACGATCGCGGGTGCAAGGAGACCTAGTGCGAGCCCGGCGAGTTTCTCGTGCGGGTCATGGAAGTACACGGCCGTCATGAGAAGCATCCATACCCAGAGAGCCACAAGCGCCGTTCCCGCCACGGTCGAGGCGGCGTGTATCGTGCCGCGGATTCCTGGAAGTGGCGCGGCGGCAGATCGCTGGCCACGGGCGCGCGCGAGAGCTGCGCGCCAGCTCGGCGCGATCTCGGCAGCGAGAAGCACCGCACCCATGGTGAGGAGGAACGCGTGGCCGCTGACGTCAAAACCGCCAGACCAGCGCGGCGGTGGGAGGTGCAGTGCGCGGTGCAAGTCCTCGTGGGCGGCGTGCAGGACGTCGTAGAGGCGCGGGTGCGTGTGCGGCGTCAGCGGGACGTGACGTGCGCAAAAGCTTTGCGGGAGCGGCATGTACAGTGCTTCGCGCGCCGCCGAGCCGGGGACATGCGGGTCGTGTGCGGGTGTATGCACGATCGGCGTCGTGTGGCCTTCAGGTAGCAGTGGTTCCAACGCCCCAACGTCGACGAGGCCGGGGGGTAGAGGAACAGAGCATGTACCTCCGCTGGCCTGGATGATCCGATCACCTAGGCCTGCCCCGAAACACCACGCCGTAAAGAGGATCCACGCGAGTGTGGCGAGGACGAGCGCAGCGAACCGCTGTGCGCGGCTACGACGCACCACGACCGTGTTGGTGTGCAGTGCCGGGTTGACGCGCCCCGCGGCGGCGGCGGCAGACGCGGTATTTGGCCTCGGAGGGGACGTCCACAGGTGCACGAGGTACACGCCCGCGGTCCACCCCCACGCGCGCTTGACGAACAGCGTGTTGATCGTGTTGGTCTTGCGCGCAAAGTACGCCGTGCGCGCGGGCACTGTGCCGTGGACGTGGTGGAGCGCGGACGTTGACAAGGACGTCTCGTAGTGTGTCGCAAGCAGTGTCCCGAGGCTGCGGTCAGCAAGTGCACAAAGCGTCTACGCTGGGCGCGCGAGTGTGGATGAACGCGGTGCTCTGGCATTCCACGAGATGACTTGAACGTGACGCTCGCGGCACACCACGCTGTGGGCCACAACGGCCGCAGCGTTCGACCACAAAACTCCTCCCAGCACAACTTACAGGAAAACGACGGCACACACCGCACCGACGAGGATCTGGGGACGTTCGAGGGCGCGCTCGATCGGACCGGGGGGCGGCCGCCGCGCGCCGACGGAAAGGCGGCGCGGACGCCGCGCGGCAAGGTCGACCGCGACGGTGTCGTGCCCCGACGACGAGCGGCGCCGCGGCCGGATCGCAAACGTGGGGTGTTTGTCGACGGGCGCCATCACAAAAGGCACTGAGGAGCAAGCCGACAATGTCCTCCTGGTTTTGTTTGGCTTTGGACGGGGGCTTCGGTTCCGCGGATAGGGCTCAAGGTCGATCGGCAATGCGACGAGCCGGCGGACCAGGTGTTCGCGGTTTTGGGCGATGAGGGCGACAGCGGCGACGACGACGACGTAAGCGAGTCTTGTGATTTATGTGTGCAGTGACTGACAGACCAAACGCTACGTGCCAGTCGTGCGGGGGCCGGGTGGTATTGAATGGAAGAGTGGGATGTGGTAACGTTCGTCGTGGAAGACGCGGCGGAGATGGGGGGGGAGGTGTACAGTACCCTGTAACCGCGTGCTGAGTGACACCTCGGTGGCGACCTACAGTGACGTCGTGGCTCCCGGCAACGTGCTGAACCCTGGGGCCATGTGGCCATGTGCCGCCAGCCACGCCGCCCCCCCGGCTATCCCGCCTCGATCAATTCACATCCCTCTTCATCTTTCATAGCTACAACGCCTCTATCGTGCGCACATGAACACTGGCCCACCTTGCATCATCGGCCAGTGCACCTGTACCACCCCCGCTCGGCTGCGCGCGTGCAAGCACGCGTGGCATTTGTGCTCTTATGACGCCTAGGACGCACTGCCAAAGACGGAGAACCTGCGCACAAGACTCGGGCCGTACTCCTCATAGTCTGCGCGCGAGTAAGCCGAGTTGTAAAACTCGGGGGTGGAGGCCATGAGCGAGCCGCCGTACCACACGGCGTAGCGCTGGCGCTTGTGGCTGATGACGTTGACCTCGACGCCCGACGAGCGCATGAGGTTGCCGCTACGGTCCTCGGACAACGAGATCCGCGAGTCGACAATCGCCTTCAGGTCCTTCTGCAGGCGCCGCCCAAAGTCCTTGTACATGGTCGAACCGCCAGACAGCACAATGTTCTTGTACAGCCCGCGCCGCACGTCGATCGGTGACGTCTGGATCACCGTGTCGACAACTTCGGGCAACGGCGTCAAAAAGTCGGACGAGTAGATCTCGGGGTTGAAGAAGATTTCGGGGGCAAGGAAACGCTCGTAGCCGACGTCGATTTCGTATTGCTAAAAGTCAGCCAAGAACAATACGCAATGTGAACCGCGTACGCGGTGTACATTGTTGTCGCAATGGTACTCACCCTTCCCGTGACGGTGTGCTCGCCGGCAAAGCGCGCAAAGTACTTGTACGGATCCGCGTCGTACTTCCTAAACTCCTTGACAATGTCCTGGCAGACGTAGGTGTAGTCCTCCTTAATCTTTTCGGCGACGCGCATCTGGTCCTCAGGCGGGATCTTCGACGTCTCGTCGCGGTCGCGCAGCAGCTTCTGCACAAAGTGGGTGATGTCTCGGCCGGCAATGGGGACGTGCTTGATCGACGAGCCGATCACGTAGCCCTCGGCGACGGGGATGGTGTCTAAAGTCAGCTTGTATCAACGCAGACGCCCCAGGCCGATGCGCAGAAGCGCATGCCATAGCAGGAGGGAGAGTGGGCGTCGTGCCATGGCATGTGGCTAAAGTGGACAACAAACTCCTGTTCTACCAGTCGATGCCTGCCCCTTATTGCAGCCCTGCCTCTCTATGCGCAGCGCTCCTCGAAGTCTGGCTCCGCTCGGTCTCCCTCGGACGCTCCTACTCACGAGTAACACCGTCTCCCGAGTCGATGACGACACCGGTGAGCGTCCGCTCCGTGACCTTGGAGCTTGTCCACGACGCGGCAAGCGCAAGCACAGCCTGGACGGCAATGTAGAGACCTGCGACGTTGAACGACTCGAACATGATCTCGGCCGTGTTCTCGCGGTTCTCGGGCGGGTTGAGGGGCGGCTCGGTGAGCAACACGTAGTGGTCCTCGGGCTCGGCGCGCAGGTACTTGAAGATACTCTGCTCCCAGAAACGTTCCATCTGGTCCCAGTTGTCGATCTGACCGTGCCGGATCGGGTAGTGCAGGCCATAGGTTCTGCTGTCAGCGGCAATGCCGAGGGGGTGGACATGACCTGGGCCCGTCTCTGGCTCGAGAGACACCATCAATGGGTTATCCAGGCCAAGTATTCTGCAGCCTCATGGGGCAGCGCCGAAGAGGCGCGCCGGCGTCTCGACTGCGCCTCGCCGCCAGACTCACTTGGAATTCGCAATCGCCTCGTCGCCGATGTAAAAGTCGAGGTCCTCGATGCCGCGCTTGCTGGCGAGGTGACCGGGCTTGGCCGCGACAGGAGGAGCGGGGCGGCGCCCAGCACTCGATCCCCCCGTCGACGCCGCGTCCTTGGTTGCAATCACCGTCGGGAACACAAACGACGGCTCGGTATTACCGGCAAAGCTGCGGTCAGCAACAGTGCAAGAAGCCTGTGTGTGCTGAAGAGGAAAACGGCAGAGGGCTTGAACGACCAGACAAGCACGACAACGACCACAATCGTCGCTCCTTCTCCCCGGTCATTCCCCACCGACACCGCCCTGCGCCAGCCTTCCAGCACCGCACTCACCCCATCTTCGTGTAGCCCGTGCCATTGTCGATGACGAGCGGCGGGAGGCGGGACATGGTGGATGAGTTGGAGAGTGGATTGGAGGAGACGTCTGCAGTGTCAAGGGCGGTGACGATGACGGCGACGGGGTGACCTGGAGGTTGTCACGTGATTTCCTTAAGAACTGTAATGCATTAGCTCTTGACAAAATAGAAAGTGCTATGCGGCCATTGCTAATGCCCGAGGCCGGAATCCAGCGTTGACGTCAACACATCATCAGCCTTGCACAACCGCTTGCTGCTCATCCGCACCCACGATGGACGTCGACAGCGACCTGGGCAGCAAGCTCGGCTCTGCCGCTGGCATATCGTGCGTACCTTTATCCCCGCCTTGCTAACGGCAGGAACCAGCGCGAACGTATCGAGGCGTATCTGTCGATCCTCGAGGCCGTCCTGGCGTCGCCGAGCGTGCCCGACTTGGTAGCGTTTGGGCGGCATTTCACCACCTCGACGAGTGTGCCTCTTGTCGTTGGGCGCCGCGTGTTAGGCGCGTACGTCGCGGCCCTAGCCGGCGGACTAGACAGCGGCAATGATGCCGGCAGTCTCGCCACGGGTGAGGCGGAGGACATGGCCAAGTGGTCTTCCCTCGGCTCGAAGGCGTTCGAGAACGCCCGCGACATGCGTCGCGGAGCCATTGAGGGAGTGCTCGAGGGCGAGTGCGCGGGATGGTGCGAAGAACAGACAACGGCCCTGCGCCACGCACTCAGCACCATTCTGCAGAGTGAAGAAGATTGGCTTGGCGCCGCGCGCGCGCTCATGAAGATTCCCTTGGACGGTAGTAGTCGGTGAGTCGGAGGTGACGAGGTGACGTCGCTGCGTCAACATTGCGCTGTAAACCCTACATGAGCTTGCTGACACCAGACTCGTGTCTGACGAGGAGAAACTCGGCGTCTACCTCCTGATTGTCCGCCTCCTTCTCGAGGTGAGTCCCTTCTCGTCGGCGGTGGCAGCGCCCAACTCTTCCTCATCTCTGCTATTTGGACTTGCTGACGGCAGTGCGAAGAATCCGGCCTGGCGCAGACATACTACTCTCGCGCGTCTCTGCTGATTGGGCCCGAGACGGACAAGACGCAGCAGCTGACGTTCCGCCTCTCGCAGGCGCGTCTGCTCGACTATGGCGCGCGTTTCACGGAAGCCGCGCGCGTGTACCACGATGTGTCGCTGAACGGGCTCATTGACGAGGGCGAGCGGCTGCTCATGCTCGCGCAGGCCGTGACGTGCTGCATTCTCGCCCCCGCGGGTCCCCAGCGCCTCCGCCTTCTAGCCCAGCTCAACCGCGACGAGCGCGTGCACGCCTCCCTGGCCCCGCACCTCGGCAACATCCTCCGCCACATGCTCCTAGAGTACATTGTGCGTCCGGCCGAAGTTGCCGAATTCGAGGCCGGCCTTGCGCAGCATCAGAAGGCCCTCGTCGAGGGCGGCGGTACGGTGCTGGAGCGCGCCGTGCGTGAGCACAACGTCGGCGCGTGTGCAAAGGTGAGTCAACTCGGGTCGTGGTGTGTCTCGGATCGGCTGTCCAAGCATGTCAAGTGGTGCAGTCATGACCCAGCTCTGCACTACCGTGGTAGTATGGTCAAGTCGCATAGCGTCTTGCGTCAGCCTGCAATGTCGACCGCGACTCACTCCAAACTTGTGCGTCGCTGACTCTAGGTCTACGACAACATCAGCTTTGACGGCCTTGGCGCGCTGCTCGGCCTCGACGCACGTGCGGCCGAGACGGTGGCACGCAAGATGATTGAGCAGGGACGGTGAGTGGCGCAGCGCCCACTGGGCGTTGGATGTGTGGCCGCGGTCGAGGCGAAGTGGCGTCAGGACACTACTGGCGCCACACTGGCGCCAACGACGCCTGTGTCTGTCCTGGCTAGGCGTTGGTCGTCAACAAGTCACGTCCAACTCCCCTAGCCCCCAACGCCTTGTAGAAATGCCCACCTGTATCTGCCACGCGTGCTGACCTGCAGACTCCGTGCGTGGATCGACCAGCCGTCGGGCCTACTTTACTTTGAGGGATGGCACGAGGACGCCGCGGCCGACCAGCAGGGCACGGCAGGTGGACTCGGTATCGAGCGCGAGGACCGTGCCGTCGAGCCCGTGTCGTGGACGGAGCGCTGGGACGAGCGGATTCGCCGAGCGTGCGTCGAGGTTGAGAGTGTCGCAGAGGCGATCCGTGCGCGAGGACTCGTCCCCGCCTAATCAGGCCTGGTCACCGCGAGAGAGTGTTGTACATAGATTGGCGCTGTACATATCAGCCATGCATGGTCGTAACGTGTGCCTCGAGCTCGACAGCAGGTGCCAGGGCTGGATGTCATTTTGAATCAAAACTGCCGCCGCGCGCCGTGACGCGCGGCCGGCCCATGCATGCGGCACCGCGTGTGTGTGCTGCGGCCACTCTATTACAATGCAGTATGAAATGCGTCCAAAGTCTTACACCGCTACTGGATGTAGCGTGTTACACTGGCCCCAGGGGGCCGTAGCCGCCGGGGCCGCCTTGCTGCCCGTACGGGGCGCTCGGGTTGGTGCCGGCCGAACGCTGGCGCGCGTGCCCGTTTGTGCGCGCCTCCACGCTCGTGCTCTCTGCGTGGGTCGGAACGCGCCCGGGAGCCACGCCCGCGTACTGGTCTGGCTGTGTCATGCCACCACCAATGGGGCTGTTCTGGTTGGAAGACGCCATGGCGGGGCGGTGCAGAGGTGATGGTGCGCGTCGGTCCTGCCGCCACGCGGCAACTGGGGGCTCCTCAAAGCCTTGGTCAAGCATCTGCGCCATCTCGTCCATGCCAATCGTGGGCCCAGGCAAGGCACGCGTCTCGGGCGGCAGCGCAGCTGGAGGTGGAGGGTACGAAGGGTTGTGCTCGTCGTATCCACCAACGTCGCCGCCCCACATGTCCTCCTCGGTCGAGATGATCGAGCCCGCATCGCTGTCGTAGTCGCGTGCAAACCCACGGTCGGGCGCGAGCAGGTCGCCGTTGTCGTTGCCGTAAAACGCCTGGCCGTGTTTGCGTTCCATTTCGCGACGGCGCTTCTCCTCGCGGCGGAGCTTGCGCAAACGCGACCGCTCCCAGTCGTCCCATCGACGCAGCGGGATTGTCGTTCCATCGAACACCGCCGTCTTGTCGCTGTGGCCAGACTTGTCAACCACTTCGCCCTCGACCTTGCGGGTCTCGCCCCACGAGAAGTCGTCAAAGTGCCAGAACGAGTACACTGGGAGAACAAAGTTCCACACGGGCAGTGCGATCAAGTACACAAGCATCCACGCGACGTAGATGACCTTGCGCGTCGTAATGATGATGAGGATCGCTGGAAGACCCAGCACAGCCGCAAGCAGCATGAGCGGGATCGCCTCCTCAAACGCGCGAGGTGGTTTGATGACCGAGTTGATGATGAGCGCAAATGTGAGGCAGATGGCGATGGGAAGGACCACCGTGCCAATAAGGTCCATGAAGACAACAAACTGCATGGAGAAGCAGAACGTGCCGCAGAGATTGCGGACACGCACTAGCTCCATGAGGTTGTGCACAGTCGAGTTGATCCAGCGACGACGCTGCGAGAGCAGGACCGAAAATGTGTCGGGCGCGATGGTTCGGCAGCGCGCCTGGGGCAGAAAGATGTTGCGGCGGTTCGGGAAAGTGCGAAGCAAGATGGTGGACAAGAAACGGTCCTCGCCGAGAAGAAGCAGGTTCTTCTGGTGCAGCGTCACCACGTCCGATTGGCTGTACTCGCGCACAATCTCGGGTTTGACAAGCACAGGTACCCAGTCAGTCTCGGTGTCCTTGCGCGCTTTAATGCGGTACATGGAGAAACAGCCCGGGAGACACGTCACACCACCAAACACAGACTCAAAGGCCTTCATGTGGTGGTGCGAGATGTAATACTCCCACACCTGAATCATCGTCACCCACGACTGTCGCTTGTTGGCGATTCGAGTTTCGCCGCAGACGCCCATGATCATGTTGTCGTTGGCCATGGCGCTCACAAGTTTGCTCAGCGAGTCGGGGAACACTTTTGTGTCGGCGTCGACCATGAGGCACACCTCGAAGAAGTCGGGAGTCACGCCCATGAGGGTCTGCACCTTGCGGAACAGGTCGTAGTCGAGCGGGGTCATGCGGTCGTTGTAGGTAACGCGCGAGAAGAAGTTCATCAAAATCAGCTGGGAGTCGCGCTTGCCACGGTTGCCTGGCTTGGCGTCGTTGGCCTCGGACGGCATGCCACACTTGACTACCATGACAGTGGGCGCGCGGTGCCCATTTTTGGTGACTGTTGGGGTTTTAGCATAGCACGACAGCTGTCGACATACCATAGTGTCCTGCGTAGACCATGGCGCGGTTTTCACGCTTGGCGCCCTGTCCAACAGCGATGTAACCCATCGGTTGTGGGTTGCCGAAACGCGGGTCGGCATCAAGGAGGCCAACACAAATGTCGGGCGTGCTTTGCTTCTCACCAGCACCAGTGATCATGCCGTCGCACACGACCCAGAGGAGCTTGCGGGAATCGGGATAGTGCGTCGACGCGATCGAGTCGAGCGTACTGCGGATACCCTCCTCACCCTCCGAGTAACACGTAACGAGGCAGACGGTGAACAGCTCAGAGCCGATGCGGTCGAGGCTCATGATCGGCTGCGGAGAGGGTGCGTTACGCGCCAGAGGGTTCGTAGGACCATTCTTGTCGCCCTTTCGCTTGTTCTGTGCCCATGGCGCGGTGCCGTTCTTGTTGTGGATGGAAACGTTGGCGCCTTCTGGCAGAACGGTGGGCGCAATGCCAGTGCTGCCGTACCGCGACTTCTTCTCAACCAGCCGAGGCGAGATGAACCACGAAAAGATGATGGCCATGAAAAAACGGACCAGGACGACGCCGAGAATGACAATCAGCGAAGCGTAGAGGAAAAGAGCGGCGACAAAGCACCCCGGGGTGACCTTGTCAATCTTGCCCGCGAGGTACCGGGTCGTCAAGCACTTGATCGCGTCCTTGCTTTCCGACGAGCTGTAAAACTGCCTCGTCACGTCCTTGCCAGAAGCGGCTTGGTTACTAATGGCGCGACGAATAATGCCGTCCACGGCATCGTTGTCTATTGGCTTGGGGTTGGCGTTGACGTATGGGCCCATGTTGAGCACCCAGCCGTCGATGACAATGTAGTTTTTGAGGCTCGCCACCTGGTCCCAAGTGTAGCCCTCGTACAGCGTCTTGTTCTGGATCTGGTACGTCTGAAGCGCCTTTGGACCCAGCTGCTCCAGCATGCACTCGTTTTTGGGGTCGTTGCAAATGGGCGTAGACGCGTACCTCGCTTGGCTCTTGCAGTCTGGGTATTGCTGAAGAGACCGCTTGAAATACTGCGTGATGTCTTGCCCAGCCGTCTGCTTGGCGAGAGAGTAGAAGTTGACGTCGCCAAAGGGCTTGGACTGGTTAATGTTCATTGCGAAGCCGCCAATGCTCAGAGTCACTGAAGGAGTAAGCGCTGGCTCTCCTCCACGCAACTCACTATCTTGCGAGCCCAATAGCTCGTATGCTTGATTTGTAGAGCCGCCAGGGCAGAGCGCGCTTTGCAAGCCCATGGTTGCAAAGCCGACGATGCCGCCGAGGAGGATGGCAATGAAGCAGAGTGAAATCTTCTCTCGCCATGCCTGGCGCGACTGAGCCTCCTTGATGCCAAACATTGACAGGAGGCCGGATGGTGCCCAGAAGGTCAAAATCCATGATGTTATGGTCCACCAGTCGAGCTTTGACCCCGAGGCGTGGGCAGCGGCGTCTTCCTGTCCGGATGGATTGATGAGTGGCTCTGGGGCGACGTGTCGCTCAGGTCGAGTGAGGGTTTTGGAACGTTTGACGGTACCTCCGCCGCTTGGTGCGCCGTATGGGTTGCCAGCGTGACCGTTGCCTGTCGCTGTCCCATGGTCGTGGCCAGTGCCGCCAGTGACGCGCACGGTTGGGCGACGCGTTGGCATTGGCCCGTTCGACGAGTACGGCAGCGGCACGTCGTCGTAGCGCTTCATCGCCGCCGCCACAAAGGAATTGTTGGGGGGAGGGAGTGTGAGTAGTGTGTTGTTGAAGGCGGTTTGGTTGGGAATGATAAGTGTTCAACAAGATCGGGGCTGTAGGTGTGGGTGTGTGGGCGGGGGAGGGAAAGAGCTTCGGTTACAGTGGGGGGCGGAAGAGCGGCAGATACATTAGCCTGACGCCGGTGTGGCTGAAAGGAAAAAGAGTCGTGAAGAGCGTGGACCGGGGACGCTGTGGTCGAGGTCGTGGTGGTCGTTGCGTTTGAGCAGTTGGGTAAAGGTAATGGTATGCAACAATGCGCGCGTTGGTGGTGGTTTGGGCGTTGTGGATGAGGCCAGAGGTAGGGGGAGGTCGGAGGGGGGGTGGGATCTTTTTGTCTGGACGCGCGCGGTGGGGGGGAAGAGGATAGGGGAGTATAGGGGCTAAAGGGGAATGTGAGTGGGAGTGGGGGGAAACACGGCGCGGCGGGTGGTTTACGGGCAAGGGGGAAAGGGCAATCAACAACTAGGGTGTAAGGAGACCGTCGTCTATTACGGGTGTGGATAGCGAAGTGTACAGTTGTGATGATGTCGAGGGAGGTCAGAGTGTGTCGATGTAGAGTAGAGAAATGACAGAGAGAGATTGATTGATGCCAAAAGACGTTTAGACGATGCAATGATGCAAGCAATGCAAGCAATGCAATGCAATCAGTCCTGCAGTCTATGTGATGTGGTGGGTGTGGTAGTAGTAGTAGTATAGGTGGGCTGTGTGGCAAAGGGTAATGGGTGTGTGCTTAGAGTCTGTGCGCAACGCAACGCGTCTTGTGGTATTGGGGTGGAGAGGAGATTTTGTAATGTCCATTTACAAATGAGTCAATAGGCAGTGACGAGAGGCTAATGTATACATTATTAGCATCAGTGATGTGTTGAAGCAAGGTTTTTGTGTGGGCCTGGGCTGTGGCGGCGAGGGAAGGTGTTTTGGGCCAAGAGGCGCGGGCGCGTCTGTACGTGTCCAGCATGTAATTCAGGGCACACTTCTCAGGGCTAAGGTCCCAGGGACACCCGTGTGTGGCCAAAGGATGGCACACGCACACAGAGCGAGCACGCCGGCGGAGAAAGCGTGACAGCTTGGACAGGATTCAGGGTGCAAACAGACGCACACACGCGCGCCCACGGCAGAGGCATCCCTGGTCTCTATGCCGGGTATTAGGAAATTAGGAATCAAATCAAATCAAACATGTGTTCTATACCGAAATTGCCCATTTCCCCAAACGTGAAGAGAAGACGGGAGTGGAACCCTATTCTCTCGGCCTTTACCGATTTCAGGGAATCTATACTTTACAAGTACTAGTGCATGTCTCTGTCTTGGATCTGAGGCGTTCGCGTCGATCGACATCAATACAAAACATGACCAGACTAAAAGCTAATGTGTGCAACATTACATTACTAATGCCTTTAGGCCTTAGGCTAAGGGGCGGAGAAGTGCTGCAGATCACCGTCACCCCGCTTTTGTATGGGGATTGATCGGCAGGGCTGACGTGGACGTGTGAGTCCCAGTTAACCAGTTTCCTAACCAGACGCGTGTGCATCTACGCGTCTACCCGTACATACTTGCAGCGCGCCGTTTGCAGATCCGCACACAACAAGCTTCTCAAGGCGATCAAGGCACAGGGGGCCAAACTCGTGGCCTGGCGGCATCTGCATCAACGCGATGCCCAATGCCCTGGCATGACATGAGTACGGCATGCGGCTTCGGAAAGTGCAGCCAGATCCGCTTCCCGCCGTACTTTATCGGAGCTCGACGCCGTTGTCATGGCGACAACCCTCTGTGGGGTGTTGTGTTCCATCCACACTTCTGGGTCCAGGAACTGGCCACCTCGAACAAACCCAACAAACGCAACGACGCGACCCAGCGCGCACATGTCAGCAACAACCGTCTCAACCACACATTCCGCTGACCAGAATGTGCGTAGCTATTCTAGTCCAACGCCAAGCAGATGTGACCAACCTGTTGCGGCACACCTGACATTACTGTACAGCGCACCGGGCAATTCAATTCACTACGACTACGGGGCCGGACATTTGGGACACCTGGGCAATTCATGCCACAAGCTTACTCCCCTTGAATACGCACTCACTTGCAGAATGCACCGAGTCGGGTGTCGCCAGCACAAAGAGCGGATAGCAGTAGGGCCACAACAGGACTCACCTCAAGCCCCGGGCAGGAGCTTAATGCCGTCGATCTGTAGTGGCACGCCGTCGTACAGTAGTGTCGACTGGTCTGACCCAGTGTATTCCGCCCGGCAGCGCACTTTTTTACAAGTTGTCAACGCCAGTTAGGCAAACCTCCCGACTGCCTCACAGGGGCACATCAAACCTGTTATCACATGTAGCCGCCACTCGAAACAATCACTGAGCGTTGCCCTTAGTCCAACGTCCACGCAGTCGGCATGGGTCTCCTCTGCGGCGCCATTGTCGATGGCCCACAGTCCTCGGGGTTCCCCGTGGCCATTTTGGGCTCGGGAGCCTATAGAACATGCAGAGGATCCATGCGACCAGGCAAGCAAGAGCGCGAAGCGCTTGGTAGCAGGGGCAGCACCACCCAGCACACATTTCTCATTGTGTGCCCAAGTGGGATGTCTTACAAGCCATGCTTAAAGTCCGTTGGCTTCTCGCTTCATACAGTACACTACAATTGCTGCTCCAGCTCCAAACATCTTGAACTGGGAGAACTGTTATATCCGTCATTGGGACATACTGTGCATACTATGCAGTGCGCAAAGTGCCATACCGCTTTTGTCTGGGTCGTGATTGGACTCACATTATCTTTTCCAAATACTCGAATCCGTAGAGGTTCAATCTGGGTCCTACTTAGTGTCGATCCAACTAACGAGGACAATGCGGTAGCGACAGTCAGTGGGAAACCACGCTCCAACATATTCAATTACTCAAGGACCCCTAGCGCGTAGAATGAGGTTGCCGCGCGCAAAACGTCGACGGTGCTTTCGGCAGTGCGCAATGTCATCAAGTTGCTCTCCACTGTGTCCTCCATGCCTTCGAAACCTAAGTTTGGGGTCCAAGATTGACGGTATTAGGTGATGTTAAGAGCACTCTAAGCAGTTGCGTTGAGGCGACTCCAGTATTCCATCAAGGCAACGCGTGGTGTGACGCAGCTGGCATCTGATCGCCATCAACCAGGAAAGCATTTGCCACCTGTTGGCAACTGTACTGTACAGTACATACTGTACAGTATCTACTGAATGCACCTACAACGCAACAACCTCCAGTACACACAACAATACCCTCAGCTGCTGCTCAGCACAAGCGCACAAGCAGCCACTGGCTGTGCTGTATCACTGCAGAAGCGGATACCCAATGCTTGGTGATCACTTGCGTCACTTGTGCTATACATTTGACGGCCCACGTTAACTGGCACGCAGCAGCCCCTGACATGTTGTAACTTCAAATTGCATGACCCAGCGCTCATTCCAAGTTCCGAGTAACCAGTGCCGGTAAGCGTTGCTTTGAGGAAGCTTCAACCGGCCTCATACATACAGTAGGCGTATTGCAGGAGGTGCCGAAGAAACCACGCCCGCCCAGGCCTGACCCGGTCCAAGGCGAGGCATGAAAGCCTGCTCATGAACGACCCACAATGGCAGCAACTTATAAACGGTTGAAACACGTACAGAGCTGCGGTCCGCCTTCCTTACAGTACAGATATTGCCCAATCCTCAAACTGCCTTCAAGTTGAAGTACATACAGTACAGTACTGTACGTACTGTACAGTATTGGTGCAGCACCTACGCAGTCAATGCCTCAATGACGCTAAACGGTGGATGACCTTTGTTTAGACAATACAGTACTGTACTGTTTTGGAGGGCTGGCTGTACAGAGACATGATGGCAGTGCATTGCAAGCCGCAACTAGTGATGCCGCCGGCCTCTCGCGACAACAGCGTTAATGATAAAAGCAGGTCACTCTGCGACTCGAACGCTTCTACCTCTGAGTAGCAAATAGTGCATATACCTGACAGCAACACACGCGACTGCATTGTAGTGCTGTAGCTACCGTAAGTCTGACAGTGGGGCTCTGGTAGATCTACTGTACGTTCGCCACTGGTCCGGTTTGGTACTGTGCTGTACTGTACTATTTGCAGCCTTTATTTGTGTTTGCAATACACACTTTACCTTGGTCACGAATCACCCTTGTGTTCATAGCTATCCAACCCATCTCCTTGTTTAAACCGGGGCAATCGTCTTCATGCCACAGAAGGAAGGGGGCAAGGTCACTCCACTTCCATTGCTTGTTGTTTTCTTCAGGGAACTTTGAGTACGTGATGCAACATTGGCCCTTAGTCTTCAGGGTTATACATTTATAATCATCGTCGCCTCGTGTGTCGCCACACAACGCGTCATTATCCTTTATCTCTTCGTAGAGCCGCAAGCAGGCTTTCCGGTCTGGGGCCCTCTCCTCATCTTCACAGTGACCCCACCCTCCTAGTTTCTCTGTATCATAAGAACCCTTGACCGTGATACCAGGAAAGCTGAAGGTGACGTTGTGGGCAAAAGTGCCTGCAGCTACTGTCAGAAAAAATACAGTCTTAATCATGTTGCTAGAGTTTCAGTGACAGTTTAAAAGCAGTAATGAAAGGAGCGGGAGCGATAGGCCTGGGAGGAGGGATATCGGAAAGTGGGGAAAGCGTGGGTTGCACAAAACACGTCGCTACCCTGTGACCGTTTATAAGGTTTTCAGTCCTCCAACGGTGATGGGACTACGGTGCTAGCATGACATATGTCTCGAGCGCTGCCACACCAAAGCCTAAGGCGCTTAATCATTGACGATGCTTGATCATTGACCACCTTGTGACGGAGGAGGGAAGCAATGAAGAACTGACATTGAGAGGGCCAAGGAGAAGGAAGGAAAGGGGTGGACAAAGGAGTGAAGATCAATGGAAGGAGAGACTAATCCAGGGCCAATAACGGTCTGGGATACAGGCAAAGAGAGTAACTCATCAAGGGAAAAGCTGTACAGCCAAAATGACCGGCGGTGTCTGCTGGCATCAATATTCACAACGCTGTGGAGGTCTGGGTGCTGCGAAAGCACTGCATTTGCATGTTATGACAAAGCCCACTGACAATCACACAGACCAAGCTTTACCCAGAAGCAAGGGATTGCAAAAATTGCAGTGTTTGATCATTACGTGGGTTAGGACTGATTGGAACAGCCGAATTGGCTTCGCCTTGACGGATGGGTTTGCAACGCCTACAGGTTTGGGCCATCACAGGTCGTGATCTGTGTTTTGCCTACCGCAATGTTACTTGGGGGAAAAACCGCGGTAGCGGTGCAGTATTGATGACACCAAACATGGACGGTATTACAAGTCTCGGGCTGTGTTTCCATCACAGAGGCTATGCACATGGCTGTGACATTTGGGTCCAATGATGCCAACTACCCACGCGATGCAAAGCACAGCACGTTCGGCAAAGCAGTGATGCTGCGCAGTGCTGATCTTTGGGTAAAGGGAATTCACATCCCTACAGCCCCTTATGCTTACCTGCAAATTCGACGACCTTGTCAATCCAATAGAGATGACACGCCACGGAGACACCGGTTTCCAGGAGATGCATGCTCCAAATTTGTAGAGATGACAAACATTTAGCCGCTCACAACGGCGTTGGAAATGAACATTGGACGCACACAACAGATATGCGGCGCCTCTTTTCATGAAGATACCCCGTGCAAAGACAGCAGTACTGTAGCTCACTAGCTGATTTGACGTTGTAGTACTTAGGCAAGCCACCCCAATGCGTCAAAGGCAGTAAGGGGGCCCGCACTTGCAACACAGTGCGTGCTGTACCATGCAACGGTCAGGTGCGGTGGCAAGATGATTAGATGATGGCGCTAATCAACAGTATTGTACAGTATTGTAGCGTGCAGTAGAAACGACGTTGAAAAATGCGACAATGGAGACCAAACATTACATTCAACGGCGAATGCTGCCGAGCTTTGTACAGTAGAGACGAGCATTAATACTACAAATATAATGTAGAGCGTTTGCCGTACTACCCCTTTGAGCCGCAGTCCTTTTCTGTGTTCGCAACGCACACATCACCTTCGTCGCGAGTCACCTTTGTTCGCAAGCTTTCCAGCCCATCTCACGATTGTCTAGGTTGGGGCAGTCATCATCATGCCACAAAAGAAAGGGTGCGAGGTCTTTCCAAGTCCATTGCTTGACTTGTTCTGAGGGCGACTTCGTATAGGTAATGCAGCATCGGCCCCCTGTGTTAAGATTGTGACACCAATAGCTCTCCTTTTTTGTCCCAAAGTATTCGTCTTTATCTTTTAGCTTTTTATACAGCTCCATGCAAGCTCGCCGATTTGGGGCTCCTGATGGATCTTTGCAGTTACCAAAGCCCCCGAGGTTTTCTTTATTATATGAACCCTTGACCGTTATGCCATCAAAGCTGAAGGTGACGTCGAGGGCAAAAGTAGTTGCTACTGTAATACACTTAAAAATATCAAAGTCTTGAGCATGTTAATATTTAGTCAGCAGTGAAGCACGAGCGGGCAACTAGCTAAGGGGAGTAGTGTTCTGAAGTACCTGAACGGTGGGAAGACAACCCTAGCCTCCCCTCATCTATAAGTCACCTTTGTCCCACGTTGATGAGTGGGCAGGCCGACTGGAATTACAGATATGTGCTGGGGCAACTGGCATCATTCATGGGTAAGATCCCGCAACCAGAAAATAATCATATATTTCTTGACCTGATTTCTGCACCTTCCTTTACCAGTCAATGGGCGACAACGTCCCTGTTTCGGTCCGGCGCCCTTGGGCAATTATCTCTAGCGGTGTTGGGGTCTCAGAGATAGTTTTGATCAGGCGCTGAATGATTCATCAGATCTTGAATTTTTGGCAGAACCCCACGAGAACTGATGAACTGACCTTGTCACCACAGCGCTCTTTGTGTGCCAGCTTCGGAACACACCCGAAAAAGGTTGGAATACTGATGAACAACCGGTGCAAGCGATGATCATATTTTGTCTGGGGATTGCAAATACAGTACAGTCGCCGGAGTTTTGATGAAAGCTTGACGGTGATTGACATCTGCAGCGACTGATACCATAATGCAGCACTCATCAAAGCCTCGAGAAAATCGAAGAACCACCGTATTAATGGAACTGCTTTTCCGGTAATCATCATTTCGTTTGCCACCCTAGCCATTCTCGCTCACGCTCAGCCCTACCTCAGAGTACGTACTGTGCACCGCTTCACATACTACAGTAGCCTACCAAAAGTTCTTGGACTATCCGCATTTTCCACCGTAGGTAGCACATTGCCTCGGTTTGCCAACAATCACCGCCGCTCTTCCAGCATCCCTACATCCTTGCCCTTTGAGATACATGCTTGTCACGCCCATATGTATCTCATATGGGTCATTCAAATGCATGCATTGAACACAGCAAAAGATGCCCATGAATGTTCAGCAGTGTACCAGTGCCACACCTCAAAATGCGCCACATGATATGTCTCATCAGTTGGCCATCTATGGCAAATTTCAGTAGAGCTTTCAGATGCTGCTGTGTTCAAACGCTTGTAATAAGCTTGCTAAGCTGTGCTAAAGCGCTGCAAGAGCATGTGATGTAGAAGAGATCCAGTAGATGCCATTGCTCTGGGTGGTTGATATCAATGTCACTCATCAATATGAAGAATTGGGCCCTCGCGAGAGCGCCTCGTACGGTGAACTACCACCGAGAGTCCAAGAACTTTTGGTAGGGTACTGTACAACATGTTCCTTCTCAACAGAGAATACGGTCTCAGCACCGATGGTGGGACCAAGGCGCGCAGTTGGGCTTTGACTCCTGCTACGCAGCACAGACTTTGCAGTACAAGGCATGCTTTGCGACGGCTTGTACTCGAAGTACTGTATATCACGCGTCCAAGTAATAAATGACGCCCACATTAAAAGCAATGGCTGCCTACCGCTATTGCTTTTTGCGACTGTTGTCAGTCAAGAAGGGGTTATCGCAAAAAGGACCTTCTGTCTCCCTTACACAAATCAAATATTGGAATCAGAGTCAGAGCGAAAACCCAGCGTTTAGAAAGGGGCCTGCAACAGCGGGACAAAAGCAGCATGTGAATGCCCAAATGCTTAATTGCTTTTCCAGTGGTGTTCACACTTTTCCGGGTGGTGTAGCTGATACAGTATTAAGAGGCGGCAAGCTCATGTGAGTATTCCCTGATCCATCCGACATTGGTGCTAGGCCGCTTCAATTCAATACGTTTGCGAGCGTAAGGGCCCGCATTAGGGGTCTATAACAACCGATAGTACGGTAGTGAAAAGCTAGAAATTGTATGTATGTAACCTAAGACCAGCGAACGCAACCGACGAACGCAAAAGTGCAGTCCTATTCACATCAATTTGTGATGCGTACGAGATCGTGGCTAGAAATCAAGGCCCTATCTCAATTATTTTTTGATCTTGGCTGCTTGCCTAGCCTTGGCCTCATATTGTCCTGCCACACAAGGAGCTAGGCACAATCATTTCATTGCCATGTGTTGTAGTTATCGGGCTTATATTTAGAGAGGAGCCAACATTTGCCGTCAGACACCAGCTCATTGCCTTAATACTGTAACCAATTTCCATCCCCTCTCCCGCAACAGGTTTTATTGTCTTTTAGCTTTTGCCAAACTCACACGACAGCCTGTGTGTCGAGTGATCTGCCTTTCGTGCGTGAGGAGACTTGCCAAATGTGCTATGCACTTGTGAGCGTTAAACGCTCTTTGTAAGCAATGACAAGCCTGGCCCAAGCTTGAATGAGTACGGGTTTTGCACAAGAGGCTTTATAATTGCAGACCGAGTACATAGAGATGCGTGTGCACTCGGTTATCAACGACATAGCGGTCCGAGATCTGCCGGTGCTCTGTACAGTACAGGTGATTGACCTGTGCTTGGGGAGTGTTTGTTACAACAAGGTGACGGGACTGAGGAGTTACATACAGTACTGTAGGAGTGCAAATGACCCAGGATACCGGCAATACTGTAAGAAGACCGCGCTGCGTAAGTAGGGGGGGGTGCTTGACTATTGTCCCACGCGGATCTCTTCTGACCTGATAGATTATCATTGGAATGAGAAGCTAGGTCAAAGTGGAGAAAACGATTGGCGGGGGGGGGGAAATTGAGTGCAAGAGGACAGGAAATCTAGAGAATGGTGACAACAGAAGCAAAAGCAAAGAGGTCACCAATATAAATGGTAATGCGGGAAGCGGAGGTCACGCATTGCAACCCTTTACCGCTGGGCATTTTGGGTCTGTCAACAGCCACGACGATCTTGCTCTTGGCCAATTTTAAAGGCTATGATTTAAGTACTGGCAAAAATTAAGTACAGTAATGATGTGGTTCTGGATAGCTTTGTATGGACTTACATATTGTACTGTACGCCAGTCAATGTTAATACTAGGCGGCATCAGCGGCTGAAAAGCGCTTTCCATAAGCTTCCCTGATGCATTCACGCTGCCAATGTAGATAATTTGCAGGTCAATACAAATTGGCCCGACCCCCTGCCCATTCTCATGCAAAGATGTTTGCAGGAAGCGCGGAGCTCTTAGGCAAATGACAACTCTGGGTGCGACCTCTAATTGCTATGAAGAATCTTTTGTAAAAAACGGGTACTAAAAGCCGTGGCTATGTACAGTACAGTACAGTAAATTTGCCCCGCAAGGGACCAGTGACTGTCGGCTCTTTCTTATTCATATGGCCGCAAGTAGTTTTTCCGATACATACAGTAGTCTTGTGGTCATACTCCCTGTGGGAGCTCACCCAGTGGTCCCCTTTCTTCGATCAACTTCCCTCATTATTTTGCGTGAACCACCCCTGTGATAATGTACCCATCGATAGAAGACCCATATCACCACATACCAGAGCGTACTATAGGGTTAAAGCCCATGTGGTACCTGCTGTGTCAGAGCATGTCTGAGGACAGCGTGTCTGGTCTTCGCATTTTTGAGCAACTGATGGACTCCATCAGACCATTTTCGGATCCGCCGCACTTCAAGTGACTTTGCCTCTTTGTACAAGGTCATACATAGCCTGGCATATGGCATGAAAGCACCGCATTGTTATGACCAAGCACTCTGCACCTACCTTCTTTGGTGTTTATAGATATGATCTACAGTACATGGTGTAGTTGGGATCGGATGGCGGTGTACGGTGGGAAGGCACGATGTCGAGTCCTATTTCACTGTCCACTGTACCGTACTGTATGCGGCTACTTAACTTTATTATTGGTTGTTTGCCGCTTGTGCTTGCCTGACTGTTAGCCACAACTAGCCTAAACCGGCCGCATCATCTGCAAAGGTCTGTTCGAACAGTTCTACACACCTTTCTACTTTCTGATCGTGTTCATACTTTGCGTTTTTTATTGCAGCGGCATCCAGTGTTTTACAGCCGTCGGGAGTGTTTGAAAAGCAGAAATCAGCGGCGTCGTTGGCAACGTCAATTCCATGAAATTGAACCCGCTTTCCATAACACTGTCTTTTACCCTCTTCAATGAATGGTGCAACCTGGGACCACGTTACACCCGATTTACCTGCACTGACACTTAAGCAGCACCTATAAGGGTGATTGCCCTCGCACCATCCGCGTCGCTTATCAGACACCTTTCCACCGTTGTCCTTGTAATTTTGGATTGCCTCAATCAAGTGATTGCAATTCTCGTATCCCGGAACATTGTCATTGCTGCACTTGTAAACTTGATAGTCTTTACGATGCACGGGAAAGGGAGGCTTAGAAGAGTCCGAGGTATTAGTAGGAGTAGAAGGAGTAGTTGTATTGGTTGGACTTGAAGTGGCCGTTTGAGTGACCGTTTGAGTGACCGTTTGAGTGACAGTTTGTGCAAGAACGACATCTGGGTGTTTGAAGGAACACAACCCAAGCAACAGCACAAGCCTAATGACCAACATCCCAAGCTTTTGGACGACAGGCTGTGAAGACATTGTTGTTGCAGGAGATAATGTATGTATGGTGTGTAGAAAGGGACTGAGGGGAATTGGCCACCTTCATTGCTTTCCTTTATACATAAACGTAACATTGCATCCCCAGACGCGGTCTCACTGCCAATTGCCCCAAGAAACGACAGGAAGTGTCTGTGATTGCTGTGATCCCAGTGCTGTATCACACGGACTGGCCCTGATTTGTGCAAGTGTAGAAGTATACTTGGGTGTGAAGGGCACCACTGAAGATACAGACGGTCTGGGCCTGCGGCCTCTTTTGATTAACCGGTGACCAAGTGATGCGTGATTCATCGCACACTTGGTGGGCAAAGAAGGCATCAAAAAAAATATGATACAGGCAGGAGGTAGAAATCAGCTTCAGCTCCAGGGAAGCACATGTAGGACCCGGTCACCTGTGTGGTGTTGGGTTTTGTTGTTGTCAATGTATCTTCTAGCAATGATCGATCGTTAACAATGATCAATCGTTAACAATGATCGATCCACGCCAACAACGATAAATTTAGATGGGTGATGGAGGCGTTCACAATCATCTTAGATCAACACCGAGAAGCCATGAAGCTGAGCACCGCAGGTAAGAGGCACGCCAGGTCCCTAGTCCATTAAGCCGACATCCACATCTCCCCTGGGTTTGCGCAATATTAGTTCCAGTACCTTTTGGGGGATTACACTTCCCTGCCCATTTCAAGATGATCCATCCACATCCATAGAACGACGGTTAATTTTGCAAGCTCTGTGCGCACAGTAATCAATCCATGTTGCATGATTGCTTTCCGTTAGCAATGCTCAAGCCACGTTAACTGCCATCAGTTCACGTCGGCAGTGATTAGTCCACGGTATTGATGAGCCAGCCACAGACCATGATAATGATTGAGAACAATGATCGAATCACTTTTGTAGTACAGAAATGTATTGTACTGTATTCCTTGACACCAGAAACAGGGGTCAATGAATGTAAACAACGGGTTCAGAGAAAGAGACACACCACAGCAAGTATAAAAAGACCAACCTGTGCACTCAATCTTCATGTCACCATTCCCGCAAAGTTGGAAGCTAGCGACTTGCAACTCTGCAGTTGTTTGCAGCTCAAAGCATATCTTCAGATGAGTAAGGTAATTCATCAGTTCTGCGCTTTGCTCGAGAGTAGTTAACTAACTGCACTCGGTTGTCAAGTTAGTGTGATGTCCTACATAGTCCCCGCGATGTACTTACTCTAGTTAAGTTCTCACCCGTCGTGCCAGACAAGAAGCTAGCGGCGAAAGCGGTGGTCAAGATTTAACCAGTGCAGCTCCAAACAGCTCACTTCAAGGCTGATGTGATCACATAGATTTTGCCAACGCCTTGTACAAAACAGCCTGGAAACGTGAGCTGGCGTGAGCTGACCAGCTGTTTGTGCTCAGCAACGTCAGTCAAATAGTTAAAACGTACCAATCCCATGTAGTCGACTACGACCTTAGGGATGACTGAGTCTGAGACCGGCGAAGGGAAGAGATATGGTTTTGGATTGGGGATGATTTATAGGTACTAGCCGCAAGTCAACGTTGATACCACGTAGCACCCGCGACTCGGAACAGCTTTCATACGCTTCCGTGACGCATTCACGTTGCCCACGGAAGTGATATATGTACAGGTCTTCGGAGTTAAGCAATGCAAATCGACCCGAGCCCCTGTCCCAATGTCATAAGAAATCCTTGCAGAAAAGTGGAGCTCTAAAAGAACTGACAATTGCTAACTGCTATAAACATTGCTTTGTGCATACGTACTGTACACCCCAGCACACCACTTACTAAATACTGTACGGCGGCTACAAATGCCGTCGGGGGGCACCAAGTATGTAGACTACAGTACCAAAAAGTACAGGGCATGCCACTGTACAGGTATGTACAGTACTGTATTTCACAGTGCTTTATGAATACTTCTCATTCGTATTGCCAAAGCCAAGCTTTCCCTACAGAGCTGCGGTCATACTCAGGAGCCCACGCAGGCAATCAAATGCAGGGACATTATACGGTATGTTGCGCTCTTAGATTGCTACTTAGCCTAATTGTCTTTTAGGCCTGCTGCTCTGACTGTTAGCATGACTCGCGTAAAACGTCGGTATCAGCTAGTCAGACGTCTGGTCGGCTAGGTTTACATACCTTGGTATTCTCGCTCCGTGTGCAGCTGCTGCCTCTCTTTGTTCGTCTTTGCTCATTCCTGAACAGCCGCAATCGTGGCTAGTTAAGCAGAAATCAGTCGCGTTGTTGACTACTTTGATCCCGGAAAATTGAGCCCGCTGATCGCCACACATACGCTTAGCCTCCTCAAGGTATGGTGCGACTTGCCACCATGCCACCCCAGTTCCTTTTGTTAGTGACATGCAGGCAACACCTGGGGTCACCACCCTCGCACCACCCGCGTTTATTATCGGGCACTTTTCCGTCGTCTTTCGTGTATGCCTCAACCTTGCGGAAGTAATTCTGGGCAGTTGCTCCATCCAGGTTCTTCAGTGGTGCGGCACTTGTAATATCGGTAGTCTACACCATACACGGGAGTGGTATCATCGCTAAAACTACTTTCAGTAGACGCAGGTGTCGGACTGTCCGAAGAATTTGCAGCAGGGACAGCAGTTGTGGAACTTGAGGGCGCTGGCATAGTCACCGTGCTGAAAGCTGTTGTAGTAGCGTGGGGCGCCGTGACAGTTACTTTTTGAAAATCAGTTGTGAGAGAGTTTGTGCAAGAACCAGAGCAGGGTGCTTTAAGAGACAAAACCCAAGCAACACTGCAAGTCCCATGCCCAACATGGTAAGCTTGTTAAAGACAGGAAGTAAAGACAGTAATGTTTAAAGTGATACTGTACGTGTATACAGTACGTAGAGAGAATGAGGAAAATTGGCTGCCCGGTTTGCAATCTTTTATAGACGCGGCATTGCCTCCCCCAACGCGGTTTGTTGCAGGCCGTCACAAGGGATACAGGCCAATATGATGTCCTTGTCTCGGCGCTGTGATACACCACATTGGCTTAGACCCTTTGATCCCTGCTTATTACTAACTTTCACGGGTGTCTCGAAAGTGTTACGCAATGAATTTTAAGGAGGCCTTTACAGGAGCAGCAACGCGCACATTGCAGAAGAGCCACAGCGAGGGACAAAGAGTACTGAACGGTACTGTAAAGTTCATACAGTGTGGAAGCAAAACTTTGCGCTGGGGTTCTGTCCCAGTGTAGAGTCTTGATTGAGCTAACCTCCACACCCAGACAGCATGACCGCAACAGCCCGTGTTCCTAAACAAAAGCGGGTCACGAGCCAGTCAGTCATTCTCAGTGCAGTTGTACACTTGTCGTGAAGGAATGAGGTTGGATCAGACATTGCAAGTACATGCAGCACAGGAGGGCGGCCGCAAGCCATTTTGTTTGTATGAAAGCTGGCCGCAAGCTACCTTGTTTGTATGACAGCCGCGACCACTCCAAAGCCCTGTGACACGGTACCCGGTTAGTGATAACCCGCTATTGCCTGCTGACGTACATACAGTTTAGCAGCCCACTGAACCTCAAAGCCGGTATAAACTTTCTGCAACTGTCGCTGCGTTCAGAATGATTGCCTCTTGCTTTACTCTGTTCTCACAAGTAATTCATGTACGGTAAGGGCGACGTTCATGTCCTCCGGGATATTGTTAAATTGGCACTTTTTGTGCACAGGAATTAAGCTATGTACTTGAATGATGTGGGCGCTGTTGGCAAGAGCCCTGCAGAAGAAAGGAATTACCTTTCTGCGTACGATACCACATTGTTTAAGAAACTGTCTGTGCGTACCTACTTTTCTTCGCTTGCCGTATTGATTCGCTTGCCGTATTGACTGTAAATCCATGTACTTTTAGAGGTATACCGCACGCCGTGGGGCTGACACTCAGACCGCTGCGATCAGGCAGTCACCCCCAACTTACGACTTTAAACCCCCGGACTTTGTTATGAAACCTTCGCCTGGGAAAATTGTCGGAAGACTTCAGATGTCAAGTACCCTATGATGAGGGGAAAGAGGTACGGCGCAGATGAAACTGTGCCGGCGAGCCTCATCCGCGACCTAGTTTTGATGGCCGCTGTACTGTAAGTACTTTACTGTATGTGCGCTAAATGCTATACTGCAAAGTTTTGATCAGAGACTTAGATTTCTGTGTGTGCGGGCTGCGCTGGGCGGCACAACGTTTGTCATACAATATCTGTACACCTATTGCAGCCAGTTTGGCTTTGCAGAAACGATAATTGCATAAACCCGGTGTTGACAAGCCAGATACAGTAGGTCCTATACTATCAATTTGTACATTGGCAAGACTGGTGGTTACTTCTTCAGCTTGTGCAGTAAACTACGGTTTTAGCTCGTTAAGCAGGTGAACCTACACAGAGGCTCCCGCTTTCCCAAAATCTGAGTCAAGTTTTGACTAACGATCATTCATATAAACTTCCCAGTCATAACGCAGCTACATTACAGTACTGTACAGCCCATTTTATACCTGAGTTGGAGTCATTCTGAAACGTTAGTGTCCCCTCAACCAGCTCCTCAATCGATCCCGGCAAATATGATGGTACTTGTTTGTTCATCACTGCGGAATGCCATTATTGTTTAGCCGGTGATTTTCGAGCTATTGCGATGAAATCATTTCAGTGATCCTGTGGACTCGTCAGTGCGCACGCCGGGTGGGCATGCTATCTTTGGCAGCAGCAGCAGAGACATTCCACAACTGTACACGCAGTGCTGAACATACCAAAATCATTGCAAGTCAGCGTATCTGTCATGATGCCGTCAGTGATGTTTGTGTCGGCTCGACCTGGTTGTTTTGTCTTACAACAGCTCACAATTCCCTCTCCGCTTTAACCAAATCTTGCTGTACGTACAGTGAGACAATTGGGAATATTATTGTAAGGAGACAGCTCTCGCCTCACATAGATCTGACAGCCCGCCAATCCAATAACTCGTGGGGAAAGCCTACAGTACCATGCCTCCCAAATTTGCAAGGGGTGGTGATCGTGATTGTGATTGCGCTCGCGATTGTGAGCCTGAATGTGCGTTTGCGATCATGATAGTGATTGCGTTCGCGACCGTGGTTGCCTTCACGATGGTGATTTGTGTGGTTGGCCCTGATAACCATGCACACAATACAGTAGGTAGGTAGTTTGGAAACTTACAGAGTAGATTGGAAACTTACAGTAGGAGCATGCGTGCGTTACCAGGCCAATGTCAAGTCACAGCACAGTAGTACTGTGTGTGTGGTAGTTTCGGGACATCGTCAAGCTTAAGCCCCGGTAAGCTATGCGCATACAGTACTGACAGTAGGAACGTACTGTACAGTAAGTACTGTACATGTACTCTACAGTATTTGGGCACTAATTCACTAAATCGGGCAGTTGCAAACATCTCGCTTATTTTGAAGTTTGGTTAAACGCGACAGCACTACGTTTTTCAAACTGAGCTAACGCACAGTACAGTATCCATGTTTGGTCTACTACTGTACATAAACTCAAAGAGGCACGTTCCGCGTGCAACGCCCAATTACTTGGTTTCAGAAATTGGGTCCTGACTACAATACATAGAGTACACACAGGTGCCTTTAAACTAACCTACGCAATTTTGAGCGCATACATATGTCCAATACTGTACATTCGGAGCGGTTGTTCAAGTGGACGCGCGTACGACACCCAGAACAGTGTCTGACCAAGACACCATTGTGAGCTGAATACCGTTTTTACCGTCGGGATGTTGACACTGGTTGGGGCTCTGTGGCATTGCCGCTGTCTTGATACTTTGAATTCTTCCTGTTCTTCAGACTAGGACTCAACGCAACGCTGCATGGACATGACTTTGTGTAACATGGCAATCATCATGGTGAACTACAGTATAATCGAAATGTCAACCGCGTAGTTCGTAGTTCACTAATACTGGGTGATCAGCGGAAGCAAATCCACGTACGGGGGGAGTCAGATACTTGGGTGGGCATGGGGCTCCGCACTGTGCGGTATACTACTGTCACATGTGCTTCAGCCCAATGCTCGCCAGCCCCATACATAGTGCTCGCCAGCCCCATACATAGTAGTAGTGCAAAGAATGAACTTGAGCTCTGCCAGCTGCCGGAGAACCGCCTTTTAGACGATGTCAGGTATCTGAGGACGGTCTACTGCTAGGATGTTTAGCGGATTGGAGGAGCTGCGCCGACTTTATTGGTGTGTCCCGGATAAGGGTGGCGCCTGTCGGTCTTCGTCCATAATCGATGACAGCATGAGAGTGAGTGCATCTCACTGTCATTCAAGCGCACACTCCCCTTGGCCAGTTCGACCACGGCCACCACAGCGCATCGGCCAGACTGAGTACTAGCCCGTAGCATCCATCACCCAGACAACTTGGGCTTCACACAGCTACGCAGAGTACTCTGGACAGCGTGGACAGGCTTCTTTCGAATTGGCAGCAACGGAACCAAAATCCATCAAACCACCGTACAGGACATCACCCCAGCGACTCACGACTTGACCGGTGATGTCACGCTACACGCTGCCGTGTCTTGTCATTGCGGCCCTTGTCATGGCTCTCTTGTTCACTCTCCCTCGCTCATCCATACTCTTTGCACAACGTCCCCTGTACACAATGTCCCAGACCTCCGGTGAGTACCGACCGCGCACATGTCATGCTACGTACGCATGTGGTGCCATATTTGCCCCTCACCGATCGATGCACATGAGCACGCACAGGTGGACCCTGGGACCGGTTGGCCGTCATGCTCACCTGGCGGTGGCAAGATCAGCCCCAACCCCCACCCTCCTCCGCGGTCGGGACCACTTATCTGGCAGGCATGGCGCAGGTCGTTTGACACCTCATCTGCTGCGTCTGTTGCGCGGCCGTGGCTTGTGATGCTTGGATGGCAACCCATGCGCATCATAGGGGCGGGTGGTGACAGAGTGTGCCCTGTCTCTGCGAAGACCTGCTTCCGCCAAAACGCAGTCACTGACCGCAGCTGTTATCAAGTTTAAGAAGGACGCGTCCGACGACGCCAAGAACAAGGTCATTGAGCAGGTCAAGGCTGCGGGCGGCACGATCGAGAGCGAGGACAACAAGAACTCGAAGAGTGAGCCACGTTGCTGTCCCAACACTGACGTCAGTGTTCCCCTTCATTGTGGTCAAGGTCTCGCCTGAGCAGTTTACCGGCTTCCACAGCGGCCTTGCCGGCGACCAGGCCGTTGAGAAGATTGAAGAGGACAAGACGTTTACGACGCAGTAGAGCTAGTACAGAGACGGTGCTGTCGTGCGCCAGCCGCTGTCATGCATGACAAATGAATCGACCGTGTGAAGATAGCACCACGGACGTGGGGGCAACGCGCCATGCTAAACCGACAGCTATCGCCGCAACATGTCAAGCTCGTTCTCGCACCCAGCAGCAAGTTTGCGCATCTCGTCGCCCACTTCACTGCTTTTACCGAACGCAGCGTCACATGCATGGGCTGCCTGGCGCAGTGCCTCAACGGTGCGCACCATGGCTGACACTCGACGCTTCATCCCCTCAGCGTCCATTGCCACGCGACCTATCGAGGCAAAGTCCTCTGGGGCCATGGCAAGAAGCTTTGCTCGCTCGGCGAGGATAACTGCCACAGTGGGATGGTTTGGGGGATGAGCAGCACGTGCGCCCGCCGCTGCCGCAGTGAGCAACTGCACTGCCAAGTCGCGCTCAGCCAAGGTTTGAGGTGGTGTGAGCAACAGAGCGTTCAGCCTCAGCAGCTGCAGCAGTGGGTGGGATGAAGCTGGCAGGCAAGCTGCAAGCTCGGAAACAAGAGTCTGGAGTACCGCAAGCCCGGCCACGCGATCTGTGTCGTCAGACATATAGCCTTACGCAGCACCTCGGCCTAATGGATCACGTCGCCGCACACTGGAGTGCCAGCGATGAGACTATCCCAAAGCAGACGTACCCAGTTCTCCCCTTTCGTCTTGCTCAAGCACCGTCCGCCCTGCCTCGACCAGTCGTCGCAGAGACGGCACGTCAACGGTAAAGGTGCCGCCGCAGGTACATCGAACAGTTGCATAACCAGAGTGGCGCAGGTCTGTGTGCGTAAGCGGAGCGCTTTGAAAAGACTCACTTGGCATGGGGCCAAACCCGCCATCCTCACACCCCAGGTGTAGCACGCTCCATCGCGGGTCGACTTCCGTGCTGCGACACAGGTGACAATCGCAGGCAAAGCCGTATCTCTCCTGTAAATCCTTCTGGCGGTCGGCCTTTGGCAGTGACACGTCAATGTACGAGGTCAAGACCTGAGCTGTCAGTCTATAGCGACGTGGCATTGGCCTTGCCTCTTGTCCGGGTGCGATGTCTGCAATAGCGACAACGTGCATGCCCTCGCCGCTCTTTGGAAAGACGATGACCGCGTTGGGTTCGCATGAATGGTTAAACAGGGCGCACAGTGGGGATGTCGCGACGCCGACGGGCGTAAGGTCGGGGGTAGACAGCGTAAACGAGTTGACCGAGAACTGAAGTTAGCCGGCACTTGGCGCAAACTCAACTGCTGAGGCCATGTCGAGAAGCTCCTTCGCCCCAGTAAATCCAAAGCTTGCGAGGTCCGCGGGCTGGAGCACATCAATGTCGTCTGTAGGTGAAGCAGCGCCGAGGTAGTGACGGAGGTGTTGGACCTGGTTGGCGATACGCATCGCGCCCTCCTCGTCGAGCCGCGAGGCATGACTCTCGAGCGCGGCGACCTGGGGCCACCAAGCGGGATCCTGCCCACCATGACCGGGTACGTCCCGCGCGGCCTTGCGTGCCCAACACATTCGACCCATGCACCGTTGAGCCTCATGTACCACAAACCCGTTGTCGTTGGGGTTCTTGGCGCGCTCGGGGTACGTCCTGGCCCACATGCGACGCATGCGCGTGAGAGCCGCGCACTCGGACTTGTGGGCGGTCCAGTCCGCCTGCTGGCACGCAGCCGAGCAGTAGTGAAGCGCTTTGCATGCCGCACATCGCTTCACACTCGTTTGTCGAAAACAGCCAGAGCAGTGTGTGAGGAGCTGTCCGGCACCGAGTGCGGCCACGCGCGGTATCGTGCGCAGCACCGTTGTACCTATCGTCAATCGGCGACACATGCCCCATCAAACTTACCTGCTGCAATGGGCTTTGTGGTGTACAATCCGCGACCATGCGATGGAGTTGTGCGCACTTCCAGGGGTACACCCGCAAGGTCCTGCGCGAAGAGGCTGTCTGTTGCTGGTGAGGAGTTGGAAGCCTGATCAGTCGGTGCTCGCTCCGCGTCACCGCTGATGGTTGTCGCCTCATCCTTGACTCGTCTCAGGTGCGCATGCCGTGCGTTACGCTTGTCCTTGAGCGCCTGGAACGAAGACATGGCTCATTGAGCGTAGGATCAACTTGCCGATTGTTGATTTGTTCGGCAGCAGTCCACTGACATCAACTTTCCTTCACTGAAAGTGGAGGTGGAGCCCCATGCTTGCGGAAATGTGGCGGATCGAGGTCAGCCGCACGAACGGCTTCAACAATGGTTTCAAACTCCAGCACAACTGATCGCGCGTTGCGATATCTGAACATAATGGACTATGAAAAGTGTTTGTCTGTTTAGATCAATGCCTAGAAGCAACTGTTGCTGGCTGCCACTGGCACCGTTGGTGAAAGGCAACAACGCCAAAGCCGTTCACACTTTGGCGCCGCTTCTGCTGGTGCAATGGTGACAATGCTGCTTGCCTAAAACGTGGCTAAGAGCGTGTATACAGCCTCATATTGCTTGATATGACCAATACATTCAAGAAACAGCACCTGAACACCTTTACCACCGAGCTCTACCACGCCGCCGCACGCAATGCCACCTCCCCTTCACAACGTGGAGATTGATGGGTACTGGACTTCATTCGCTCATCGACGTCCCCTCGGCCTGCTATGCTGGCCTCTACAACCCCTCTGACATGATTATCCCCAAATACTGCTGCCTTCGACAGCCCTGTCCCAGAGGGGGTAGCTAAAGAATCATCGAGGCAAGTCGACAATCGCTGCGAATGCACGATCCGGTGCGTACTGTTGGCCGCGGCGCTTTACCCACAGCACTGATTACTCCTATGTACGGATGTACCACGCCTCCCAGCAATACAGTACGCCTGACTCACAAGAACCACTCACCACTTCTCTAGCAGACAGCACTTTGCCTAAAAGCGTTCAGCACACTCCTAGACGCTTCCCCCTGACCTCTTCTTTAGGCTTTCCCACAATCTTGGGCACAGCGCTTTTTGCGGCTCTTGTCTGTCTCGCGCGTAAGAAGGCCATGGGCGACGACCTCAAAATCTTAAGGTTGGCTACTGCCCCCATGCCATCCTCTCCATCACTCGCTCTGCCTACCGCGCAAGGCTTGCCTCTTTCCCGATCAGTAGTGATTGGTTTTGTACTTCAACATGATGAGTTCCTTGAAGGTCCCCTTTTGCCTTCCGATGATGCACCATCACGTATTTCTGAGCATCAATCTTTCTCATCACAACTGACCTGTCCTCTGGCCATGACGTTCACAGACCGTTGCAGCATTACAAAGCGGCAACCTCATCATGGCACACACACAGACTACGTAGTCGTGGTGGTGTGTGCTGAAACCGCAACTTGCCACGCGGGCTTGGTTTTTTTGCGGCGCATTCCAGCCACATGCAGATCTGTGTCGCAAATCCACAGCGGAGGGCGTAATCCGCAGCAACTGGGGTGGAAAGTGAGGCGTGCAGCAGTCTTACCTTTTGCAAGGTGCAACTCCAAAGGTACTGCACCTTGTACCTTGCACCTTGCACCTTGGACAACGTCAACCACGCGGACGATAGCATTCGCATGTTCCCATCCCAGCCAGTAATTAGCTTTACATACAGTGTGTACATGTACTGGAGTGGCGCCAAAAGCTGCCGCCTTGGCGTGTTCCAAATGTCATTTTGCCCACCACGGGTTTCTCCCACAGGCCTTCGATGCCTCGTAGTCGCGCAATACAGTACAGTGCAGTACAGCAGAGGTCACTGTATCCCCGTCAGCTTGTGTCTATCCCGTTACGTCCTCGTATGGCGCAGCTGCGCAGCACACGCCGCCACCACGAAGGCACGCATCAAACAGCCATCATGTGCGCAGCGTTGCGCCCGCTTCACACGCATTGTACAGCACGTACATTCGAACGCCGGGCGCTGTGCCGCAGCAACTTGATGGGGTGTGTTGTGTCCAAGAACCATAAACCACCACCGCACGGTTGACCGAGTCCCACCCAGCCAAAACATTCTTAAGAACGTCCACGCACCGACCCCTTCTCACATCTTTATCTGGCCAGCGTATTCCGACTACCTCTCACTTTCTTTACTCTTACTACCCCACCTCACAATGCGCGTCCACATCACTTTCCTCGCGTTCTTCGCCGCACTGGCTCTCGGTGTCCCGCAGGACCCCACAGCTACAGACGCCGCCCCAGGCGCCGACGCTACAGCTCCCGGCCAGCAGACGACCCCGGGCATGGAGGGCACTGGGACGCTTACTGCGGCCAACACCCCGCCGGGCGCGACACTCACCGACACGGCTGCGACGAACACGACCGACGCGGAGCAGACGGGCGCCAACGCTACCACCGACGCCAACACCAATGCCACCGCGACCAACACAGCGGCCAACACGCTTACCAACGCTACAGCCGGTACGGGCACGGGCACGGCTCCTATCACTGTCAGCCCCACGTCGCATGCTACGTCTCACTCTACGCCCGCGCGTGTCTCCCCCACACCCCCCGCAGGCAACTCGACTGGCGACGCGGGTATGCTGTCGCCTGCTCTGGCTCTCGTCGCCGCCGGCTGGGCGGCCGCCCTTGTGCTCTAGCCTCAATGTCATGGCCCTGCTTCAAACACGCCGTGTACCAACTCAAACTCTCCCCATCGTTCCTCCTCTTCTGTACGATGACCAACCTGCTTTCCGGACCCTCTCTCCCTCGTTGTTTATAGGAATGCGATGTTTATAAGACCTGAGAGTTGTATATAGCCCAGCCCGCCCAAGAGATAATAATGCAGCCAGTGACCGTCATCTCGCACGGTTCTTCTCACAGCGCAAAGCCGCATGCGACACTGACATGCAAAAGATGCGTGCACACACCGACTATCAAGTCCGAGCCGCCGGTGTGCACACAAAGCCCCCCAGTAACCCCATAGTTGTCCAGTGTTCCGTAAAGCCCCCAGTAAACCAAGCCCCCAGAGAACCAACCTTAGCTCCGAGGACTGGCCTGTAGAATCTCCGTGTCCGCACATCTCCGTGTCCGCACCCCCGCGTCCGAGGGCCCCCCGCGCGTCCACAGGGGTAGTGCCACGACGCCGCGAGCGCAAATGCCCAACGCGTCCGCCGGGGGGATCGAACCCACGACGCCACGACACCAGCTTCAACAAAGAGGCCAATCCGCCAAAACCGGTATACCGTAAAGCCATGGACTCTTAGGCTTTGGAGCTAAAACTGGATGACAGGGGCGGTCATGACTGCATTGTTGAAGCCCATCTGCCTTGAAAGCCGTGTTGGGGGTACTGCATGGTGTATTGCCTCGCTGCAATCTTGTGTATGCTGGGCACACAGCATGCATTTACTTTTAAAGTGACTCCTCTGGGCGTTAACGCACGGATCGTCAAGCAAGGGGGTCCTTTTGACGTTCTCAGCGATCAGCGATGCGCGACCCCGGTGTAACTGGTGGCGAGCGTGTCGTACGGATCTGCCTGCTTATGGTCGGCGGTCGTGGTAATGGCGGGAGACAACAATGACGCTGCACGGGGTGTGTGTCCTTCGCCAGCTAATGGATAATGGTGAAAGAGTTTTAGGCTGCGGATCAGAGTGTCAGAAGCAATGGGAACAGCGATACATGTCGCAAAGTGCGCGGTGCGAGACGGTGTACGGTGTACGGTGTACGGTGTACGGTGTACGGTGTACGGTGTACGGTGTGTAGGCAGGCGCACAGTCGCTACAAACACCGTGCGCCCTTTCCACACGCAACACAACCTTCTCCTCATTCTATCAACGTTCTTGCTCACCCGTCAACCAAACTTTCACTTGTGCACTCCCTCTCAATAAAAGCACCATCGCCAACGTCAGTCATGTACTCGCGACACCACCGTCCCATGAATGGCTCTCGCGGAAAGCGTGCCAATGGCCCTAAGAACATGTCCACCCGCAGCGCCGGTACACCCGTTCACGACAGTAACAAGAGCGACAACGGCAGCTTAAGCGACAGCGAGGCGACAACCAACGGCGTCACGCCGCCGCCGCCGTCCAGCCTAAACAGCGCCTCCGCAACGTTTACACCGTGGCCGTACGCGGCGCCGCCAAACACGGTTGTGCCCGTGCCCCTGCCGCAGATGGCCCACCGTGGTCCGCCGCGCGCGTACCACGTCATCATGGGCAGCGGCGCCATGGGCGCCAACGGCAGCGTCCCGCAGATAGGCATGAGCGGCGGTCCGCAGAACCAGGAGCGCATGTTCTTCATGCCCGATGGGTCGTTCGTGCCAGTGCACCACGAGTGGACGCGCGGCAACTTTGTGCTCGTTTGTCAGCCGTTCCAGACAAGCTTCAACATGCGTATCGGCTACCGCGTCAACGTCAATGTGCTGATCAACGCCAGGTGAGTAGACTGATGAGCACGCCTCAACGTGCGCTTATGTCAGCGAATGGCTCAAGAACGAGGTTGTCGCGCCGCCCGAGCTCGGCGGCGGTGTGATGCGCGACCACGTCGTGGTATACGAAACACCCGACGTCGCCGAGCTCCTGATCCGTTTCCTGCACCTCGGCACGGCGGGACACGACGCGTCGACCTTCCGCCCCTCTGTTGATCAGTACCTCAAGCTGTTCCAAACGTGCATGAAGCTGCAGTGCAAGCCTGCGCTGTGCCAGCTGCTTCGGCACCATTGCGACACGTACGCCGGCGACCTGGTCGACACACTCGGCCGCATGCCGACAAAGGAAGACGTCTTCAAGCTGCTAGAGCTCGCGCGTGTCCTCCGCTCAAGCGGTATCTGGAACGCCATCCTCGACAACAACTACTCGACCGGCGCGTGGATGCTCATCCACAACCCTTGGGACCTCGACTTTGCCGAAGTCTTCCACAACAACGAGGCGTACAACGTGCTCCTCCTCATCCAACGCCTCGCCGCCACCGATGACTGCCCCCTCCAGGAGTTCCGCGTCGGATACGACACCGGTGCGTGCTTCCCTCGCCCCAGCAGCTCATACCCAGCATGCCGCCCTCACGTGTACCATCAGGACACGCCCGACAAGAAGTTCTGTACATACTAGCATCCGGAGTTCTGAGAATGGCAGAACGGCACCCCGTTGACACGGCTGTCCCGCTTCCGATCCCGCGTGTATGGCCGAGGCGTTCGCTGCATAAGTGGGTGCAAGAACATTGTTGTAGATAAGAGCGACGCAGAGGTCGTTTGCGGTATGTATGCGCTGTATGTATGCGCTGTTGCCCTCCATCGGAGCTTGGATTGGGTGTTTGATACGGCTGACGTCGTTGTTCCCTAACAAGACTAGTTCAACCATCCTCTCACAAGCCGACTCCATGCTGCACTATCGATATGCGTCGCTGACCACGGCTACGACAACGCACTCTGTCGCTCGCCTGACATGATGCATACTCACTTCGACTTGAAGACTCACAACCTCTCACGCGCACCACTTTTGCAGACCAAAAGCCACCTCATTGTGGGCCACAGCCGGAACGGGAACAGCCGGTAGCTGCATCAAGCGACGACTCATGACGGGCAAGCTGTGCCAGTAGTGTGTCGAGCTTTGGCCGCTTGGCAAGCTGGCTTCGCATCTCAAACGCAGAATGAACTGGGGTACGCAGCATCTGACCACCACTCACCCATGGCGGACTCTGGCGCCCCCGACAGCGACACGACCGCGCACCGCCTATCACTGACCAGCGGCCGCGGCCGCGTCTCGCAGCGTGTGCTCGAGCGCGCAACGGCGATGGCCAACAGCGCCTCCTCCCGCGAAAGCTTTAGCGAGCGCGACCCGCGTCCCCGCCAGGCCAGTGTCTCGAGCTTTGCCACGGCCCCCACGTCACCTCTCGCTGCTGCCGCCAGCTTCCCTCCTACATCCCCGCCGTCCGTCGACTCGCTCGGCACGCCGCCTCCGGTCGACAGACACTCGCCTCTGCGCTCCCCACAGCCTACGGCTCAGACAAAACCGCCCGTGGCACAGGCAGCGCCGCCTGCGGCAGAACGTAATGCTCAGTCTGTCGGTACCCCGCAGCGACACCCACCTCCGGCGCAGACACAAGCGGTCTGCCAGGAGGGACAGCATCCAGTCTATGGACGGCTACAGCCAGGGTTTGACCGCGAGCCCTGCGAGTTCCGGGATATCTTTGTGTACGCCAGGGCTGCAGCAGGTGGCAGCCAGTGTGACCGCACAGGTTTTGTGCTGCTTAAAGAGGCGATACTCCAAGCATGGTTAGCATTGATTCCCGGTGCTGACGCTAACGACAGGCCGGCATTTCACAAATACACTGAGAATGGGCCGAACATGACTGGGGTTCGCACTCCAGGAAGCCAAACCTTTGGGATCAATCTCTCTGCAGCAGACACGGCGCTCTTGTTCAACGCATTGATATACGGTACCCCCGCCGTCGCACCTGCCGGCCGTGCCTCTCTCTCAATAGCCGAGTGCAGCCGGCTGTTTGACCTGTATCGACGCTTCGATGTGCGCAAGCTTTATCGCGACGTACTAGCCCACAGCATCAACCAACGAGCTCATGAGCTGAGCTCTCCGCTTGCCGACCCACGTCTTGCTGCCGCCTATGCTCCGGCCTACCTCTATCTTGCTTCCGCTTGTCGGTCGGCGCGTTTATGGGAGTTTGGCCTTCGGTACGCCCAAAACTGGCAGGCTGCGCTTTATCCTTGGCTCGCGACTAGTGAGCAGACCTGGGAACTAGGCGACGCGTACGCAGTTTTATTTGCCTTAGAGGCCGTCAAGAACGCGACAGGCGAGCGAGGCTACGACGCTCTCCGCGTAACATACACAGCTGGTGCGCCCCACCTCATCAGCAATGCTGACGCCAGACGAGGTCAAAGTCTATTGTGTGCGCGACCCCGGGACGCTGTTCACTGTGTAGAGGGGATGCATGCAGCGACGTGCAGAGTTCAGCACAGGGCCCGTTGGC
Source organism: Cutaneotrichosporon arboriforme (assembly GCA_002335565.1). Lineage (NCBI taxonomy): Eukaryota > Fungi > Basidiomycota > Tremellomycetes > Trichosporonales > Trichosporonaceae > Cutaneotrichosporon > Cutaneotrichosporon arboriforme. The sequence goes on along the minus strand of BEDW01000002.1, from coordinate 849,635 downwards.
CAAGTGTCAATTCAATGGTGGTTGGCTGGGACGGCCCGTGCACACCTAGAAACTCTGCGTTGTCAACGCGGGGTCGATCTGGCAGGATGGCTGTCACGCCGTCGCCATGTTCGGTACGCTGGGTACGAACCCGTTGATCTGCTTCTCCTGCGGCTTCAAGAGGGCGTAAACACACGCACCGTCTCGGTGGTCCCCACACCAATGCGAGAGCAGTGGATGCAGATGGGCACGCCGCAGGGCAACGCACGAGTTTGTTGCCCAGTGCCCGTGCTGATCAGGGAGGCCGCGCCCATGTCCAGGGCCACAGAGCATTGTTGGAAAGGATGTCAACAACCTACTCTTGTTCATTCATTCCACTGCTCTATCCTTCGCAGCTCCCATCTTGCTACCTGCAGCGCACACACTCATTACATCTCCTTATCAAACACCTCTCCACATCCTCACGGCAAACATTCGGCGACATGAAGCCACTGTCGCCAAAGAAAGTGGTCAAGCGCGAGCCGACGTACCAAGAAACGCTCGTGGTACCTGAACCAAACAACCGCAACCACATGGCGCTGCACCCCGACTTCAACGAGAATGGAGACGTGCTCATTGTGTGTCGCGACGGCGACAAGCAAATCGGGTTCCTCGTTAACGGCAGCATGATGCGCATGGCAAGGCGAGTGAGCATCCGCAACCACATACTAACGTCAGTCCTATCTTGGCAGAGATGTTGGGGCCGTTGGAAAAGGGCGCTCCGCCGAAGACGCTCCGTGTTGACGACAGCGTGCACGACATGCACGCCTTCCTGCGCTTACTTCGTTTCGCCGCGCCGTCGAGCCAGAAGTATCCTCCGCCCTTTGACCCCACAATTGCGCAGTACGCCGGCATCCATCGCCTGACACTCAAGTACAACGGGTGGTATCCTCGCGCTGTGCTTGACTTCCACGTCGAGCTGCATGCCGGGGCGATTGTGGACGGACTTGGTGCGTCTGCTGCCAAGGCCGACGTCTTTGCCCTTCTCCACCTTGCGCACAACCTTCAGTCGTCGTACCTCTGGAGCCAGGTCTGCGAGCGTCTGCGTTTCCGTCGGTGGTGGCACGATATCCTCAACCCATGGCAGTTTTCCGACGAAGACGCCGAGCAGCTCGGTCAGAGCATTCATTCCCTCCTCAGTATCCTGGCCAGCGTATCGTCGCGTACTCGCCTCTACTCCAACCTCGAGGAGTTGTGTGTCCTCTATTCTGATGGTGAGTGCGCTCTAACCAAGCCATGACCATAGGCCAAGAGTGGCGACGATTCGGAGCTTTCCTCTTCACGACGACGTGCTGACAGGCAGAGGGGGACGTGTCCGTCGCCGCGGCCGAACGCCCAATCCCCGGAGGATGCCCGTGCTCCGCTGCGGGCCGGTACGCGTGAGGCCCGGCGTTATGGTAACCTTGTACGCATATACCTTGACACGCGAGGGGAGACAAAACTGCGCAGCCATAGCGAAATACCACCAGCAGCCCCGCTGTACGTTGCAAACAGTCCTCCACCAAGTGCGCTGCCGTTGTCCACATGTGTCTATACTGGCGGCAAACCCAAACCTGACCTGTAATTTGCATGCAATAATGAGCAAACACTCAAAGGGCACACAAGCCCATCCAAAACCCTGTACAGTGCCTGTCCCAAATTTTGTGGTGCGGCGCAGAGGCAGACGCCACGGTGCGCTGGAAAGGACGGGGCCCAAGCGCAGCGTGCGCGGGCCTTAGCGCCAAGGTTACAACGTCTGGAAGAACGGCTGTTGCTCGTGTTCCTTTGTTCTTATTGTGACAGGTCTGTGCCTGGACGTGCTCATGGACCTACCGAGATCAGTGCTTGTGTAGGGGATGTGGCCGAGGACCAAAAGTGTCCCAGAACCCCGCTTTCTCGGCACACCTCCAAGGTTGTACATGCGTACACATACATGTAATTGAAAAACAACAGCTCAAAAGTGCATACAGAGGTCAAATCATAATGCGAACCCTTTGCATACCATGCGTCCTGCTGTACCAGGCTCTAGATTGTCTGCCATCTGCCTCAGCCCCACCCAAGCTCGAGGTGGACCACCTCCACCAGACAAACAACATCACGTGATCCCACCTCACGGAATCTATTTTTCTGAACGAAGCTTTGGAGATCAAGTTGGCGACGAGAGCAAGACGAGACGAGCACCACACATTACATTCACCAACTTGGACCACTAGACAACATGGTCCGCTCATACATGCGCCATGGGCCGACACAGGTGAGCTACGGTGTTGATGAATGAGATCTGACGACAGGCATTTGGTGTCGTTTGTTCGCCCACGGCGAACAGCGCATACGACGGGCGACTCGCCTACGTCGCCGGATGGGAGGATGTGCTGGTTTGGGACGTGAAGCGCGGCGAGCTGGTATCGATGTGGCACGCGACGGGCGTAACGTCGCCAATCACGTATCTTTCCCGTGCGCCCGAACCCGAGTCGTCAACTTCGTCCGCTGGCCAGACGTTTGCCGTCTCGTACACGGACGGCTCGATCCGGCTGTGGGCGTGGGACGCCGAGACGCTCGGCATCGAGGCGAGCGAAGTGGTGACCTTCAACGGCCACCGCAAGGGCGTGTCAACGCTTGCCTGGGACGCCGAGGGCTCCCGCCTAGCGTCGGGCGGCACAGAGGGCGAGGTTGTGGTGTGGGACCGCGTCGCTGAAGTCGGCCTGTTCCGACTCCGCGGCCACCGTGGCGCCGTCACCAGCATCAACTTTATCCCCCACCCCACTCTCCCCAGTACCCAGCACGCAGGCTACCTCGTTACCACCAGCCGCGACACATATCTCAAGCTCTGGGACCTGAGCACACAGCACTGCGTGCAGACCGTTGTCGTCGGTCGCACCGAAGTGTGGTCGGCTGCAGTGAAGGAAGAGGTCGCCAGCGACGACAGCGAGTCGGGCGCCGAGGATGAGGATGGCGACGACAGCGCCAGGAGACGCGGCCACTGGCTTGTCCTCACCGGCAGTGGAGACGGCGAGGTGCGCGCCTGGACGATTGAGAAGGCTGCTCTCGCAACGGGCCTGAAAGAGAATGAGAACGGAGAGGTGAGCAAAGGTGCTTCTGGCGGTACTAACTCTGCAGCTGCCCAAGCTTGTTCACTCACTGTGTACAGTTCCACTGCCCGCGTCGACACACCCAGTGTCGCAGCTGGCGTTTCACCCCACGCTGCCCGTAATCCTCGCGCAGACGTCGGACCGCACGACGGCGGTGTTGCGGCTGCGGTCCGAAGAGGAGGTTGCCGCGAAACGTGCGCGCCGGAAAAAGCGCGAGCGCGAGAAGGGCAAGAAGAAGGGCGTGACGGAGGAAGAGGCCGATGTCAACGACACGACTGCGGCCAAGGATGACGCCGACGCTGTCAAATGGGAAGACCGCGTGACGACGTGGTGCGTCGTCCGTGCCAACGCAAAAGTCAAGTCGTTCGCACTCGCCACCGAAGACCCATCAGCCAAGAACATGGGCCTGTTACTGGCGCTCGCCAACAATTCGCTCGAGGCGTTCACCGTGCCGTCTGTGGCTGGCGCTAAGAAGAGCAAGCTTGCGGACGGGTCGACGCCTGAGCCCGTCAAGATCCACTCGGTGGAGCTTCCTGGCCACCGGCAGGACATACGCGCCCTAGCCGTTTCGAGCGACGACCAGGTCCTCGCGTCTGCCGCAAGCGGCACGCTCAAGGTCTGGAACATGCGCACGACCGCTTGCCTGCGTACCATGGAGTGCGGGTATGCGCTGTGCTGTACGTTCCTGCCCGGCGACCGCCACGTTGTCGTCGGCACAAAGCAGGGAGAGCTGCTGTTGTACGATGTCGCGGCGTCAGTACTGCTTGCGCGCTACGAGGCGCACAAGGGACCCGTGTGGGCCGTGTCTGTGCGCCCCGACGGTCGCGGCCTCGTGTCTGGTAGCGCGGACAAAGATGTCAAGTTCTGGGACTTTGAGATGCGCGAGGAGGGCGAAGGTGAGCGTGTCGTGAGCCGCCTCGGGGTCGAGACTATCGTGAGTACTCTACCGCAGACCTTGCCTGACAACAGTACAAGAACAAGCAGCTCGCGCTGGTGCACACGCGGACGCTTAAGATGACCGACGACGTGCTCGCGGTCAAGTACTCGCCCGACGGGCGGTTTATCGCCGTTTCGCTGCTCGACTCGACCGTCAAGATCTTCTTTGCCGACACGCTCAAATTCTTCCTGTCGCTGTACGGCCACAAACTTCCTGTGTTGTCGCTAGACATCTCGTCCGACTCCAAGCTCATCGTGACGTGCTCGGCCGACAAGAACGTCAAGATCTGGGGTCTCGACTTTGGCGACTGCCACCGGAGCCTGTTCGCGCACGACGACAGCGTCATGCAGGTCGCATTCGAGAAGAACTCGCACTTCTTCTGGTCGGTCGGCAAGGACCGACAGCTCAAGTACTGGGACGGCGACAAGTTTGAGCTTATCCAGAAGCTCGAGGGTCACCAGGGCGAGATCTGGGCTCTGGCCGTGTCGAACCGCGGCGAGTACGTCGTTACGGGAAGCCACGACAAGAGTATCCGTATTTGGGAGAAGACCGAGGAGCCGCTGTTCCTCGAGGAGGAGCGCGAGCGCGAGATGGAGGCGGCGCACGACGCGGCCCTCGCCGATTCGCTCAACCGCACGGGACTGGGTGACGCCGACGACCTCGACGGTGAGGGCGGCGGTGGCGGCGGCGCAGGCGAAGCCGAAGCTGTCCAGAAACAGACTGCCGAGACACTCATGGCCGGTGAGCGCATCATGGACGCGCTCGAGCTGGCGGACGCGGAGCGGCTAGCGATGGAGGAGTACGAGGCGGAGAAGGAACGGTTGGGCGAGGCAGGCGAGTCGCTGCCGCCGCCACAGCGCAGTGCCGAGCTGGCTGCGCGCGGGGTCGAGCCAGACGAGCACGTGTACAACACGCTCGCCAAGATTCCCGCTGCGCAGATGGAAGACGCGCTGCTCGTGCTCCCCTTCCGCCAGGTCGTCAGCCTGCTCGCGTACCTTGACGAGTGGGCACAGCGCGACCGCGACATTGTACTCACCGCGCGTCTCCTGCACTTCCTAATCCGGACACACCACGCCCAGATTGTCGCGAACCGCGTCATGCGCGCGCGCCTCGTCTCGCTCCGCGCCCACGTCCGCGCCGCGCTCGCTCGCCAGCGCGACCGCATGGGATATAACCTCGCCGCACTCCGTTTCCTCCGCGCGCGCTGGGAGGGCGAGCGCACCGCCGGCCTGCTCGAGGAGGAGAACATGGACGAAGAGGCCGTGCGCCGCCGCCTCGAAGAGGGCAGGCAGAAGCGCAAGCGCGTCGCTGTCGTCTAGCGACGCCGTCGGCGTCTGATCTCGTAGCAGCTTGCATAGTTTTGGACAGCATGGATACAATGGCATTAAGCGGGGTCGTTGCGCTTGTTTGTCAGTCAGCAGCAGCACCGTCCACCGTACTTTTGATACAATGCTAATACATAATGCAATGATGGTCTACTACTGTATGCCTGTATGCGGCAATGTGCGCAACGGTAAGCTTCTACGACGTCAAGACTAGGGGGCGAGCATGGCGCGGCCTACTCCACCTCGACGAGCTCTAGCTCATCGTCGTCGTCGCTCTCCTCGTCATCGTCATCGTCACCGCTCTCGTCCTCCTTGACAGGCTTGACGTCGCCGCCCTCGCCCATCTCCTTCCACTCGTCCTTGAGCTGCCACATGTTGGCGTACTGGCCCTCGCGGATGAGCACGGCCACGTCCTTGAGCACCTCGCGGAGGTACTGGTCCGGCTGCTGCAGTGTCGCCTTGAGCGCCGTAATGCTCCAGTACGGTTTCTCGCTAAACAGCCCAAACAGCTTGTTGTGCAGCTCGCGGCGCTCGATGCGCGCGTACCGTTCCCCAGGCTGCACTCGCGAGCCCATCTGCGGAGTAAGCTACCATGTCCAAAGACATAAACGCCACTCACAACCATGCCCTTGCCCAACTTGCTTGAGGCATTGGAGAAACCAGACGCGAGCTGGTTGAGTTTCGCCTGCGTCGTGTTGCTCTCGTCCAGCTGCACAATGGGGCGTTTCGACTGCTCGTTGTCAAGCCGTCGCTGCTCCAATATCTTGAGGTACTGCTCGTTGCGCACGGGGCGGACACTCGCCTCGTGATCGAGGGCGCCGACGAGTGATGGTTTCGCTCACTGTCAGTCACAATGCCATCCCTCAGGGAACAGCAACAACGCCCCGACGCCACACGCTTATTGTGCACTCACCCTTCTCGCGCTTGCGCCGAGCCGCGCTGCCCTCCTCACCCGGCTGCGCCACCCACGTCCGCTGGTGCTCGCTGAAGATGTACGTGTTCTTGACACGCTCGCTCGGCATGACGACCTCGTACTCGTCAGGAATACCCTCTGTGTCGAGCTTCTGACGCTTGGACGGGCGCTGGTCCTTGTCTTTTTCCTTCTCCTTGCCCTTTCCCTTGTCCTTGTCTTTGCTCGTCTCCTCCACAGGCAGCTTGAGCGTTATCCGTGATGGCGTCGAGCTGCACTGTCAACACCCCTGTCCTGTCCCAACGTTGACTGACGAGTTGTCCACGACCAGCGTTCCCAGGTGCACGCCACCCTCCTTGACTCGCTCCCATCGCTCCAGCAAGAACCGCGGAATCTAGATCGTCAACAGCCATCATCACATACTGCCCAACCTTCATTGCCCAGATCTTCGAGTTGCCGTGCGAGGGTGCGACCTCGAGCTCCTCCTCCTCGATGGGGATGTGGAAGACATCGTGCCCGTCGACGGTGAGGTCGGGCTTGGTGTCCTCTGTCTTGACTGACATTGCTGGGTGATGGCAAGACAGCAAGAGCACGACGACAACAACAATGAGTATCTGTTGGGTGGCAAGTTGATGCAACTCACCTCGAGACCACCTCCACCTCTTGTCCAGCCTGGCGTTTGCCGGCAAATCCAAAAGTGGCGCCAAGATTGGTTTTACGTCAGAACCACGTGGTTTGTGCGGCAGTGGCCTAGTGGCCTCGGCGCCTCGGCCACTTTCCCAACAGTGACACCTACAGTAGTGGACGTGTCGCGACCTCGTCGGTCCCCTTGCTCTTCTCGGTCTTGTCTCCATTTGTCGCGCTTGTTCTTATCCACACAACGACACAACAAGGCCACAGGCCACTCTTCTGCCCACCATGGACATGATTGAAAGTAAGTCGCGCAACAACGGCCGCCCCCTCACTTGCGCGCGCCCTCGTCCTTTGACGGGCTGCCCCAGTGCCAAGCCGAGCTGGCCCCATGTCCCTCGGCGCCGCTCACACACCAGACCTCGCCAACAAGGCGTCCCAAATTACAATGTACGACATCAAGTCGTACTACAACACAGCCAAGAATGCCGTGCTCAACATCCCCGAGATGGAGGCAAAGGTCCGCGAGGCGACCAACGAGGACCCATGGTGAGTTGCCGACTTGTCAACCGCTGGCCCAAGCTTACACGCAGGGGCGCGTCGTCGACCCTCATGCAGGAGATTGCGGCGGGCACGCACAATTACCAGAACTTTAACGAGATCATGCCGACGATCTACTCGCGCTTCATGGAAAAGGAGGCGCGCGAATGGCGCCAAATCTACAAGGTGAGCTACGACCGTCACGACGCAGGGCCTAACTCTCAGGCCCTCACCCTGCTCGAGTACCTGATCAAGCATGGAAGCGAGCGCGTCGTTGACGACGCGCGCGCCCACATTTCCACTATCAAGATGCTCCGCAACTTCCAGTACATTGACGAGAAGGGCAAGGACCAGGGCATCAACGGTGGGTCAACTCTCGGGGTTATGGCTAACAGCAGTGCGCAACCGCGCGAACGAGATTGCCGAGCTGCTGAGCGACGTCGACAAGATCCGTGCTGAGCGTCGCAAGGCCCGCGCCAACCGCAACAAGTACCAAGGCCACGAGGGCGGTGTGTTCAACACGTCGACTGGAGGCCGGTACGGTGGATTCGGCAGCGACTCGTTTGGCAGCGGCGGCGGCGGCGGTGGTGGTGGTTCAGGCGGCATGGGAGGCGGTTATGGCGGTGGCTACGGCGGCGGCAGCTCGTCGCGTTATGGCGGGTTTGGTAACGACGACGAGTACCGCGGCAGCGGCGGGCGCTCGAGTATGTCGTCGCGTCGCCAGGAATACGACGAGTACGAGGGTGCCGACGACTTTGACGACCGCCGGCCGGCGTCGGGCGGGGCGCGTTCCGGCAGCAGCGCGTCGTGCTCGCGCCCCACGGCGCCGGTCGCCGCGAAGAAGGAGGAGCCCAAGCCCCAGCCTAAGAAGGAGGTCAACCTGTTCGACTTTGACGACGACGAGCCGGCCGCGACGTCGTCGGCCGCGCAGCCCCCCGCTGCTGCCGCGACACTCGACGCGTTCGGCGACGACGACTTTGACGACTTTCAGAGCGCCGCCCCGGTTACTGCCGCCGCCCCGGCGGCTGCCGCGCCCTCGGCCCCAACGTCTCCTGCCTCGCCGCCTGCGGGCGGCGCCAACGCCAACATCTTCGCGCTCCTCGACGCGACCAAGCCGTCGGGAGGCTCCGCGCCAATGCAGGCCCAGCCGGCCGTCGCCTCGCCCCAGAAGCCGGCGGGCGCCATGGGCGTCATGGGCGGCATGAGCGGTGGCATGGGTGGCATAAGCGGTGGCATGGGCGGCATGGGAGGCGGCATGGGAGGCGGCATGAGTGGCATGGGAGGAGGCATGGCGGCACGCCCCGCAGCGACCTCTCCTTCCGCGGCCGCGCCGCCAAAGAAGGCGGGCTCGGCGTTTGACGACCTCTTCACTGCGTCGCTCGGCTCGGCGCCAGCCAAGGCCGGCGCAGGCGACAAGAAGACGATTGGGCAGATGCAAAAGGAATCGGCCATGTCTGGTCTGTGGGGCGCGTCCAAGCCCGCTCAGACCAGCAGCACCGCGCCCGCCGCAGCCAACAAGCCCGCCCAGCCCTCAGGCGCCAGCGGCGACCTCCTCGACCTCCTGTAATAGACTTGTAGTTTAGATGTTGCAAAACGTTTGCCGGCTGTTTCGGCGAGGTGATATACCTCCACTCCGTCATGGCCGGAATGTTGATGCCTTGTAATTACCACATTCACCACACCCACACGACCCGCCACCATGTCCGACTCGGAGGACGACTTCATGTCGGACAAGTTCCTCGTCGAAGCGCCCGTGGCCGATACGACGACGACGTACTCGTCGCGCCGGAAACGCGCCGAGGCGTCGAGTGCCGCGCGCGCGAAAGCGAACGAGGTCGCGCCGCTGAAAGAGCGCGAGGCGAGTCGGCGCCGCGAGGGTCTCGCCACCAGCCTGCTTGACGCGCCGGACGCGGACAGGGGCCAGGGACAGGCCAAGGCCATGGACCTGATGATGAAGATGGGGTGGAAGGTCGGCGAGGGCCTGGGACGGCGGCGCAGCGCGTCGCCCGAGCGCGCGGAAGTCAAGCCAGAGGGAAGCGCGCGCGCCGACCGCGAACGCCAGCGAGATGAGGACGACACGCCCCGCGGCGGACTAGGGAGTCGTCGTGCCGAGCCGATCCGTATCTCCATGTGGGCTGGTAAGCTTCCGCCTTGAAAGACCAACGACAGCGCTGACGACAGGTCGCAAGGGCCTCGCCGCGCGGTCGCCGTCGCCACCACCGCTCCGGCGCGACGGCACACTTCCCCCCGACCGACTCGCGGCGCTCGGCGCGCGCGCAAATACGTACCGCGGCCGATGGGGTGCCGAGGCGAACGAGCGCGAGACGGAACGAAAGGCGGAGAAGGCGCGGCAGCTCCTCATTGACCTCGACGCCGCTGCAGGTGTAAAGGTATGCCTACATGTGGCCCTTGGCCCCGCTGACGCAAGTTCCATCCCCTGCACGTACGTCCAGGCTACCCCGACGCGCTGCCTAAACCCCTCTTTGCGCTGCTGTACCCCGACGAAGAGGGGTCACGCTCGCCGTCGCCACTCCTCGAGGCTGCCCCGCCGCCGCCGCCTCCAGCAGCGGCACCGACGCCAGCTGCGGCCGCGCGCGCAAATGTCCGGCATAACGTCAACGCAGCCGAGAAGCTGCGCGAGCAGATGCGGCGGGACATGTTGTCTGAACTGGGCGGGGACGAGGGGAGCGTACGGTTCGGCGTGCCCCTCCCCGACGACGAGGGGAGCAGGCCCAAGTCCGGGGACGAGGGCGGGCCGGTCGACTACGCCGATGTCGACTGGGCCGAACACGTCTCGGGCACCAAGCGTGTTCTCGCCATGAACGTGAGTTTGTCCCGACTCGCCGTCGCTGACGCAAGCCCGCGGAACAACTTGCATTCCTCGTGTCCCAGCTCCGACATGAACACCTGTTCTGTTTCTGGTGCGGGTCAAAGTATGCGTCCTGGGAGGAGATGGATGGCTTCGGGGGGTGTCCGGGCGAGGACGAGGATGACCACTAGGTGCGGGTCCACATGCGTCCACAAGCGCAGCATGTGGGCCGCCTTTGGCTCAACTCGCACGCTTGACTATATGTACATCTATATGAAAAGTTACAATGCGACTGGGCGAGGGCTAGTACCTCTCGGCGAGCTGTGTTCGACGGCGGCGCTCGGCCCGCGCAACGCGCTCCTCGATCGCCGTGATCTGCTCGTGGAGCTCGACGAACATGTCCGACACCGTCGTCGTCTGTGGTTAATTCTGCAAGACACCAGCAGCTCACAAACTCGGTGTACTGCTCGACGAGGGCGGCGGCGTCCGCGCGCGTCTGGGCGAGGGTACGTCGACGGGCTGCGACGCGCGCCGCGCCTTTATCCAGCGCAGGGGCGAGCGCGACAATATCTGCCCGTCAGCCGAGTCCCAGCCGGGCGGGGTGTACACACCTTCCAAGTTCCCCGCGCCCGCGACGTCACGCCGATTCAACACGTCAATCTCGCGCAGCCCACGGTCGGCGTCGACGAGGTCGCCCGCGGCCGCGAGGACCATTGCGAGTTTTGCGTGGGGCGGGAGGAGGTCGCGCGGTACGGCGTGACGCGCGCTGGGGGCACTCCCCTCGTCGCCATCTTCCTCTCCTTCCGCAGGCGACGTCGATGTAGGCGGGTCGTCTAGTCCAATACGCAGAAACGGCGCGTATCGATTATCTCCCAATGTCAGCGACGCACAGCCAGCGTTGCGACTCACAGCGGTCGTACAGCTGCTGGAACTCGGGCGTGTGGCTCACAGCCTCCTTGATCGCCTCCTCTACCGCGCGCACGCGCCGCGCAAGCGTCTCCCCTTCCGCTATGGGCAAGTCCGCGCGCGACACCTGGCTCGAGGGTACCCCGACCACGCGCGCTTCCAGTGCACGCAGGCGCAGTTCGAGCGGCATCGACGCGGCGGTGGGCGCGGGCCGGAGGCGCTTCTCGACGGCGGGGGTGGCGGGTGCAGGAACCGACGACAAAGCCGTCGCCGGGGCTAGACCCGCGCCGCCTGCGCTCTTGCTGCCCTCTGCGGCAGCTGGTGGGTTGTCGGCCATGACTTGGTGGCGGAGTGGATGCTACCAAACGCGTCGAGCCTCCACCACACCTCCTTTACCCTACCTCAGGCCGGCCAGTAAAGGACGGACCGATTCCACCCAATTGTGACATCACCACATCCATCTCACACCCTCTCCAACACCACTCGTCGCCGCCGCCGAACACTGCCAACACGATGCCTGCGTCCCTCCCTCGCCCCCTCTTCGGCGGCGCTATCAGCCTCCCCCTTCCCATGGACTACATCGACGCGAGGTGAGTGTGGAGTGAGCATTGAGGGCTGCCGGGGTTGGACTGAGAGTGGGTTGGAGTGTCTGTGGCCTTGTCTGCGCGGGCCCCACTGCAGCGCGACGTACACGCACAGTTATGCGACGAAGGCGTAAAGTCCTCACTGCCTCCCGGCTTGAGCGACCTCAGCTTAAGAGACTTGCCTACGACCCCCGCGCACAATACCCCGTCCCAACCCCCGCCTCCTGCCTTACTCATCTTTGCCACCCAGGCTGTCCCAAAGTGGCCCAACCCCCCGCTGACAGCAGCGACCTGCGCCAGATCCCCGACAACCAGGAGGTCTTCCTGTCGCCGAACTCGAACGTGAGCGTGATTATGGAAGTCCTGCGTATCGTCGAGGACGGCGCGGCGGCAACCGACCTGTGGGAGGCGGCAAAGTGAGTCCACTCTTCACATCAACCCTGACGGCCAGGTACCACTTCTCTTCGCTTGCGCACGACAACGCGGCGCTGTCGTCTTCGATCGTGACTCCCGCGACGCCGACCCCGGCCCCTGCGCCAGTCAAGACGACCGAGGCCGACCTGCGCCTCGTGCCCACCCCCAAACCCGTCGTGCTGGCCGGAACGCAGACGGTGCACAAGTTTAGCCACGACCCGAGCGGCGCGCCGCGCCCGGGCCACGAGGACGACATGCCCGACTCAGTCTACATTGCCCTCGCGCTGTGGCGCATCAACGTCGACATTGAGGGTCCCGACGCAGGACGCAAGCGCGCCGACCTCGTCCTCTCCGTCAACGTCCCCACCAAAGACGGTAACGCCGAGCGCGATGTCGTGGAGAAGTGGTTCACAGAGGCCGTCCTCGATATGAAGATTGTCGACTGGGGACTGTTTGCTACGGAGTAAGGCGTCGTGCTGCGCGGACCGCAAAGTGCCACTCCCTCCCTCGCCGTTGCGAGGACCCATTCATGTCGCCTGCCGCGGGCGGCGACACACCCCCATCCCCTCATCAAGCAAGAAGCAAAACCACACTCGAGCAAGATCAATATCTACGTAGACTATATACTATGCATTGTAGACGTCCCGCGGGGCATGACAAGTATAAACAGGAGGGTCAACGTGGGGTGGTGCTGACTGCGCGTGCCTGTAATCGCCGTCCTTGACAACAAGTGGCTGGTGCCTTGGCAATGAACCCCGCGACAATGCGACATGGCTCATGACCCAGTACAAGCAGACGTGTGGCGCAGTGCTCAATGCCATGTGCAGAGCCACGACGATTAAAAGTTCGTAGTGGCTCGCGACGGCCAGTACGGTCAGAGGCAGTACTGGCGCCAGCGCGTCGCGAGGGTGGCCCGCAGAATGAGCTTGTCTGATGATAGCAAGTGCCGAAAGACTATTAAGGCGGCGCGTTATCAAGCCTCATTCGACCCAGCAGCGATGGTGATGCAATCTCTTACGTCTCTAACTGTGGCTCGGACCTGACTTGTTGAATCCTGCTTTCAGAACGGTGCCCTTGGAGGGGAAATTGGTCAGCCCAGCAACCGCAAGCTTGACGACAACTTGACGCGGCGGAACAGTCATGGAAGGGTCACGGTCAGTGGTCCGAGGCACGTCGCGCCAGCTTCGTGGACGTGAAAGACTCTCTTCGTCTGCGAAGCGCGCAGAGTAATGTGCCGATGCCCAGCAACCCAGCGAGTTCAGCAGCACACCGGCTGGCCTCAACTTTTCAGACCACCGTGCCCCTCTCTCGTTAGCCACACCATTAGCCACCGTGGTCACCCCTGGGTGTGAAAAGCCCGGCCTGACGACATGTGCTCGTTGCCGACTTCATTGCCGCCCCCCGACGCCCGCGGTATCAGTCATACAGTGCATCCCAATGCTGTAGTGAGGGAACGGAGATTACGAGCGGGGCTTCTCCCTGAGGGGGTTAGCAAAGTCTATCAGAACGACGAGAGCGCAGCGACGCAAGCAGCAGACGCTCGCGCCACCTCGCTGCACTCGGTGGCACTCACTTCTTCTCCTTCCAGAGAGCGAGGAGACCGACACCCGAAACCTTGACGACCTTGAAACGGACACCGGGAATGTCACCCTTGGCCTTGCCACGGCGACCGAAGCCAGAGATGAGGACCTCGTCGTTCTCGTCGGTGAAGTTGAGGCAACCGTCGTTGGGCACGAAGGCAGTCACCTTCTTGCCGTTCTTGATGAGCTGCACACGGACACACTTGCGAATGGCAGAGTTGGGCTGCTTGGCCTCAACACCGACCTGGTTGTCAGTCGCGTTCTCCACTGTATACTGGGCACGGCGTGCGCGGTGTGCGGGCATCGAGGCCTGGACAGGGAGATGTCGGACGCAATGTCGGCAGCCTAGTCGCGCTGCACAGATTTGCGCCAGACTCGACCACATCCTAAGCCCAGGCGACTCTGACCAACTTCCACCCTCAAGTCTTCCTCCGACGCTACCACCACCGCCGCGCGCACGCCGGCACACACCCGCTCCCAATCCCACTCACCTTCTCCAGAACAATGCCCTTGGCGTGGGACGAGCCACCGGTAGGCGAGGTCTTGTAGAACTTGCCGAGGGCGCGCTTGTTGTAGTCCTTGTCGGCCCAACGGTTCTCGCGGCGCGTGTTGCGCAGCTTGCGGGCGGCCTGGATACCACGAGGCTTGTTCGCTGCGAGGTGAATGCGCGGTGAGGGGAGTTATCGACGAGGGGGGAAAGGGGTAGGGAATCGCAGACGTGCGCGCGGTTACGACGGAGCAGGAGGGCGAATCGAGACAATCAAGCGCAAGACGTAGTCGTCGTCGTCGTTGTCGAGGGGCACGAGTCAGCACACATCCTTGTCGCCACCAGACCCGACTTACAACCCATTTTGTCTGTTGATGGATGGAGAGAGCGACGAGCAGCCAAGTTGGCTCGACGACCAGCACCACACACCAACCTCCCACCGAGCAGCCGACCAGGATTCTCCCGTCTCTACTGGGTGGCTCACCCTGGCACAAGGGCCGCCCTACGGTGGACACCGGTGGTACAGTGACACCGTGTACGGTGAGACCTTGAATTGATCCCGCGGAGGCCGTCGGCGTTTACTCTTAAAATTTAGCGCCGACAGTTTCGGGCACTTGTTCAAGCCTACCTTTACTGTCCCAAGGGTTAGATTGGGCCCCGCCTCCACTTTGCCGGCCATCGCCGGTCCACCCCGGCAGAGCGCGGCTGTGGCAGCGTGGTGCACAACATGCCCACCATCGCTATCAACGCTGATGCCAACAACCCCGACTCTGTTCATCAACACACACACGACGATGCCGCTAGACACGAGCAAGCTGCACCCAGCGACGGAGCCGCAGTTTATGCACTTTCCCTCGCGCCGGAGCACAGTCTACAGCGCCAAGGGCATGGTCGCGACGTCGCAGCCTCTGGCCGCGCAGGCGGGCCTCGAGATCCTCACGCGGGGCGGGAACGCAGCCGACGCGGCCGTGGCGACCGCAGCGGCGATGAACGTTTGCGAGCCAACAGCGACGGGTGCGTACATGTTTTAGGACGCGCTGACCCCAGGTATTGGTGGAGGTTCGTTCTGTCGTTGACGAGCGCTCACGCAGACATGTTCTGTCTCGTCTACGATGCCAAGACCAAGAAGGTCGGCGCTATCAATGGGTCCGGTCGCGCGCCAAAAGCCCTCACTCTAGAGTATCTCCGCGAACAGGGTGTGATTGGCGACACGGTGCGTCTAGCATGTCGGCGTGGGGGATACTGACGCCTCTCCACTCGTGACTCGTAACTCAATATCATCAACTTTTAGATACCCCTCACCAACCTCAACTCGGTGACGTGCCCTGGTGCCGCTGCAGGATGGTGCAAAACCGTCGAGACGTTTGGCTCGGGCAAGCTGACCATGGCGGACATCCTCGCGCCGGCGATCAGGATGGCAAAGGAGGGCGTGCCCGAACACGAGCTCAACTGCGAGGCTTGGAAGAAGCAGGAGAAGCTGGTCAAGAGCGCGTCGCCCTCGTGGCGAGAGTAGGTCTGCAGAATCCGCCTCTGTTGACACTAGGATGATGATGCCTGACGGTAACCCGCCCGTTGCGTCCAACATCATGACACACCCCGAGCTCGCGCGGACGTTTGAGGCCATCGCCGCGGGGGGTAAGGACGGTTTCTACAAGGGCCGCATCGCCGAGGGTGGGTTTTCCCCACAAAGTCACAACTCACGTAGCCATCGTCGAGCTCATCCAGTCCAAGGGCGGCGTTATGACCCTCGACGACCTCGCGGGCACAGACGCGGAAGTCGTCGAACCGATCAAGTACGATTTCAAGCACGACGCGAGTGATCCGGGCCTGAGTCTCTGGGAGGTGGGCTGCAGTCTTCCATGCGTCGCTTACAGCAGTGCCCGCCGAATGGCCAGGGTCTTACCGCTCTTGTGGCGCTTGGCATCATCGAGGCCGTCGAGGACGTGCACGGCGTCGACGTCCTCGCCCTCGACCACAACAGCGTCACATACCTCCATGTCCTGATTGAAGCTCTGCGGCTCGCCTTCGCTGACAGTGAGCTCCTTTCGCGAACGATGAGCTGACGCCAGCGCAATACTACGTCACGGACCCCGAGTTTGAGCATGTCCCAGTCAAGGAGCTCCTCAGCAAGGTAGCTCCAAGACGTGGTCGTCTAGCTGACCCCAGCCGTACCTCCAGCAACGCGCTGCACTTATCAACCTCAAGCACGCGACCCCGGTCGAGCACGGGCAACCGGTAAACTCGAGCGACACGATTTACTTGTGCACGGCAGACCAGTGGGGCAACAGCTGCTCCTTCATCGGGTCAAACTACGCCGGTAAGCCTCGCCCCTCTCACGCTTCTCTAACTCTAGGCTTTGGCACTGGCGCGATCCCAAAGGGGTGCGGGTTTACGCTCCAAAACCGCGGGAGCGGGTTCACGTTGCGCGAGGGCCACCCGAACAACGTCGCGGGCGGCAAGAGGCCATACCACACCATCATCCCTGCGCTCGTGACGCGCGGCGACGACCTCGTCATGAGCTACGGTGTCATGGGCGGATTTATGCAGCCGCAGGGACACGTCCAGGTCCTTCTCAACTCGCTCCGCGGCCAGACGCCCCAGGCCGCACTCGACGCGCCCCGGTTCTGTATCTCCGCAGGCCTCCCCGACGCGAGTAAGCCCAACACGGCAGGGAGCGTCGACTCGGAAATCTGGTTCGAGGAGGGCATCGACCCAGAGGTGGTAGATGAGCTAAGACGTAAGTTGGGGCGGGCCACGTATGACCGTGCCGTCGTCGGCTCGCCATACCTTGCTGACATCAGGTATGGGCCACCAGTGCGAGGTTGCCAAGGGCTTCTCGCGCAAGATCGCAGGCAGGGGCCAGGCTATCCGCGCCGTGCGTGACCCGAGCGGAAGGACGGTGTGGGCGGGCGGTTCCGACCTGCGCGGCGACGGCTGTGCCGTCGGCCAGATCTAGCGGGCGCGACGCGACGCAGCCGGCAGGCGGACTTAGACGCGTGGTCACGATGGCGGACTTGGACATTGAACCCTGCCACGGCTCAGGCGCGGCCTAGATACAGTATGCATAAGTACAACCGAACAGGACTAGTGTCTAAGCGGGGTCGGCGACACGCCCGATGGCCGCGGCCGCGACGCGCACAGCGTCGAGATGCAGGGGGAGGGTACCGAGGCCGTAGCGCCTGCGACCGAGGCACGCGAGACGGTGAAACTCTGGCGCGAGGAGCTGCGCGGGGGTATCGGAGCGCGAGGGCGGCGCGCGGTGGAGCATGGCGTGGTAGACGGTTGTCTGGGCGTCGGCGCCGTTGGGCGTCGCGACGCCAAGCGCAAACGACGCCGGTGGGAAGACTGTGCGCGGAGCCGACAGCGGCGTTGGCGGAGGCGGCGCAGCGGCCGCCTCGGCCCCAGTGCTTCCGTCGGCCCGAGGGGTGGCGTTGGCGTCGGCGGCTGCGCTGGCCGCCGCTACCGGCTCAGCGGGGAGGTCTACCGCGATGCGGTGTGTGAACTGCGCTGTCGACGCGGCGAGGCTCTCGTCGACAATACTCGCTGCGGGGTCGGCGAACGTCGATGGCGGGATATTGGCTACGGGGGCGCGCGCGCGTGTCTGTCCCGGCGCGGGCGGTTCCGCCATGAGGAGCGTGAGGGGGTCACGGTGCGCGGCGGCGATGCTCTTCCAAGCGTCGAGCTCGTCGGGACTCATCAACCCCAACGATGTGACGCTCACGCGCCATTCCGTCGCGGCGACTTTGGCGAACGCCGTGACCACGTCCCATGTGCGCGCTACGCGGTCGCGGGGGGAGGCGGCGGAGGGTTCTAGACGAATAGCACGCACGTCGCACGCGTCGCCTGCCGCGTCCACGACCGACACGATGAGCACGCCGGCGCCCGCGATCCACGCGTACGCGGCGTGGACTGGTCGCCAGCGGTTAAGCACGTCGTACGAGCGCTGCGGCCACGCCATGCTCAGTTCTGGGCGGGGAGCGGGCTCGCGCGGCGCGAGCGTGAAGGCGTGGTACGCCAGCCACGCGCTGGGCAGGTCTAGCGGCTTGCCAAACATGGTCACGCGATTCACGCGGCGAGGCACAAGGTCGTACGCCTCCACAGCCGCCGCGGCGAGGTTGGCTGGCGCGCGCGCCGCGCCCACGGGCAAAGGATAGATCCACGACGTGTGCGACGGCGCGGCTAGCAGAGGCGCCAGTGATGAGGGCGATACACTCGCGCTTGACGTTAGGACGAAGATGAGCGTGGGTTCGGTGGCGGCCGCGCGCAGCCGGGCAATCATCCCGCCGGCGTCGGCCGGCGCAGCCGCGACTACGCCGTCGGAGACGCTGTCATGCGTACCGACGGACATGGTGCCCAGCCGGTGGGCAGAGTAGACTTCACGCATGTCGTCGAGGAACGCGCGAGCGCGGCGGACACCGTCGTCCCCGGGTTCATACACCACAAACGCGCTCACATTCTTTGGACCGCCCGCGGGCGCGAGGCCCAGCTCGCGCCAGTACCGCAGCGCCGCGACGCTCAGGCGCAACACGCTCGCGCCGTACCCGACATTCACCTCGGCCTGGGGGAGTGCGTACGTCGCCTCTTCCGCAATCGCGGCGGTCACATCCGACAGGGCGACGCCGCTCTTGACGATCCCAAATGGCGCACGCGCGGGGTCGGGTGTGCGCGCGCGCTCGAACAGTTCTCGGAAGAAACGGTTACGCACCACGGCGTTGGCGAGCGCGTCGACGTCGAGCGCCGCGAGCGCGTCGTCTGCGCCGGCGCCAGGAGGCGACTTTGGCGGTGTCGGCAAATCGGTTGGCGCGGCGCGGCAGTTGGCCCACGCCGAGCCCCACGCACGCGCGAGCGCGCCCGCCGCCGCAGCGTCGTACTGCAGCGACGTCCATTCGCCGCCGACGCACAGCGCGCCGTCGTACTCGACCTCGTCGTCGGCGGGTGCCGGCGGCGCGCCAGCCGGTGACGGCGCAGCGGTCCTGTCGTCGTACGAACCCGTACTTGACGGTGTCGGGGGCGCGCCCGTCGTCGCGGCACTTTCGTCGTCCGAGTCACTCTCGTCAGACTCGACGCCCCACGCAGACGCGTAGTCATACTTGTCGTCTACCGGCCCAGCCGTCGCGCGCCGCAACCGCTCCACCAGCTCCATCCTCAGTGTCGACACCTGCGCGACCGGCGACGGCAGGCCGTACGCGAACCGTGCGCGTTTCCGCTTGCCAAGGTCAATCGGCGCAAACGCCTCGGGGACGAGGTCGATGTACCGGCGCTTCGAGGGTACCGACACCTCGGGCGACGCCGCCTCCTCTTGCACGACTACGACGGCCTCTTCTTCCGCCGTCTGCTCCTCTGCCTCCTCGGGCACAGACGCGAGGTCCATAGTGATGTCTGGGAGCGACTCGGGCGGGCGCGCCGGCGTCGGCAGCTCCTTGCCCGTGTGGTCGTCAATGGGCGGATGCGGTCCCTCAAACACAGGCTCGGCGTCGTCGCCACCGACATCGACCGAGAACGTCTTGGTCGGGGACATGTCTGCCGTGGGCGAGTCGAAAAAGTTGAAGTCGTCTTCCGTGACGGGTAAGTTTCTTGGACTTGTCGCGCGGCTGCTGAGCTGCGTTTGCGCGGGCACAGGCGGGGGGAGCATCGACGATTGTTCCTCGGCCGGCGCGTCAATGACGGCGGCAGACTTGTCGTCCGCTGTCTCCTCGGGCTCGTCGGCGTCGCCAAACAGGTCGTCGTCGTCAATGTCCATTGCGCCCGCGCGGGGCGACGCAAACGTGCTAGAGGGGAACAGGTCGCCGCCGGCGTCGGTAGCGACGGTGGGTGCGCGTGACGCGCGCGAAGCACTCGGTGCCGGGGACGTGTGCGACGAGAAAAGGTCGTCGACGTCGGACGCGGCGTCGCCCGCGTCATCCGCGTCCGCCGGCTCGCCGTCGGCTTCGTGCTCATGCTCATGCTCGTGCTCATCTCCATGCTCCGGTTCCGGTTCTGGCGCATCGTCGCCGTCGGGTTCCGCGTCGTCCTCCTCCTCCTCCGCTGGGGCGGTATACGTCGCGAAAAAGTCAAACACACCCGCTGCGGCAGCGAGGAGCTCGGGCGGGGCGCCGAGTCCCGACATCGCTGCTGTCGTCGCTGCGTCAGTGACGTCGGGTGGTGATGTATCCCTGGGTTTTGCTGGCGCGGCGTCGCGCGCAAGCGGACGCACGAGATGCGTCGGCCATACGGTGAGCACGCCGTCTGCGCCGCGCCAGCGCGCAGCGAGCGCACCTGGCAGCGCGCCAGCGACGTCGGCGCCGCATCCCAGCGGGACCCAGTAAATACTCCAATCAGATGCGGGCGCGCCCGCCGCGCGCGCAGCGACACGCGCTTCCGTCCGGCCCGTTTTCCACGTCGCGCCGAGGGCGGCGTCGAATGCCGCGCCGAGACGGGCGTCCTGCGCTGGTGTCGGCGTGTGCGGCGCGACAAGCAACGCTGGGAGCGCGAGCGGGCGAAGCACAACCGGGTCGCTTCCCCCCTCAATGCCTGCAGCAGGCACCGCGCCCGCGACCCCGTTTGCCGCAACGACCAAGGGGCGCGGCGCGGGCGCGCAGTACGGTAGTGGCCGAGCATGCGCACGGAGCACGAGGCCCGTGGGTGCGGGGCGTACCGACACAGCGAAAGGCGGGTCACCCAGTGTCGCGGGGCACGGGAGTAGCGCTATCCTTGTACCGAGGCGCCAGGCGAGTTTCTCGCCGACAGCAGCTTCGAGCAGCGTCCACGCATCGGGGGGCGTAAACGTCGGCGCGCACGCGCTCGCGTCCTTGTCGTCGGCGTCGGGCTCGTCGACCGTGAGGCACGACAGCGCGTGTCCGTGTGACGGGCAGGACACGGTGTCAGCGACGCGGATAGGCGGTGGTGCGTCTAGTTCTGCGGCACGTCAGTAGGCAGTCACGGGGGGAGGCGTCGCCGTACCTGTCAATCCTAGGCCGTCGAGGGCTGCCGGCGGCGTGTCGTCCGGGGCGAACACCCACAGCTCGCGCCGTTCCCCTGGCTTGACGACTGCGCATGGCGCAGCGAGGACAGCGGAGGGTACGTCGCCGTCTGCGTTGAGCGCGAGCCACGCGCGTCCGAGCGGGTCGGAACGGAGGCGCGCGAGCGTGGAAGACGGTGACGGCGGCGGTACACCAGCGGCGCCAGCCGCACTCCGCGCAGGCGACGGCTGTCGCGACCGCGATCCCTCCCTGCCTACGCCGCCGTTCGGCGCCGGCGCGCCCGCCGCCGCGGGAGTCGTCGCACGCGAGCGCGGGATGTGCAGTGTCGCTGCTGGCGAGCGCGACGGCGCCGGCGACGATGGAACGTGGAGACTTGCGGCGGGCGAGCGCGCGAGGACGGGCGATGTGGGCGGTTGGGGGTGTATTGGTGTAGGCGTGGCTTGTCGCGACGGGTGAGTGCTCCCCGGCGCGGGCGACGGCGCCGCCGACATAACGCCGGGTAGGGCTGCCTCGCCGTCGCCGTCTGCGCCGGGCGCGCTCGTACCCGTGGCTATTGCGCCCGGCGCCGGGTCGACGATCGGCGGCGCGCCGTAGACCCGCACGTAGATGGTATCGGGGCAGTCTAGGAGCCATAGCCCCGGCACGGGTGTCGTTGGCCGGAGGGGCTGGCCCGCGAGCATATCGGGTACTGCGTGCGCGCGCGCGTGCACCACAGCTGGCTGGGGCGCGGGGTTCGTCGTGCTGGACATGTGTGGCTATGTCTGCGCGCGCATCGCGATATGGGTAAGCGAGTGGGTGGTGGTGATGTCGTCCGTGTTGTGGCTTGTCAATTAGCGCCGAGGTACGGCGGATCCGAGCCACCCCACCTGCCACCATCTCACGCGATCATTTCAATCCTACCGTCCTCCTTCGCTCGGGCGCGCACGGCGACAGCACAAGTTGCATGGGGTGGTACTTGCATAGAACAGAGTACGCCAGAGTCCGTGATGGGTGCGTGGGGTGGGGTATTGATGGGAATGCGTTGGGGAGGGGAATGGGAATGGGGGGCTATGTCTCGCTACTACCTCTCGCTCTATAGTAAACTTTGGAATAATGAAAAAACAGACACACTGTCCTGTCCTTGCTGGACACTAACTAGTTGAGGCTGGCTCGGGTTTTACGGCTTGCTCAGCTGCTCCTTGCGGAAGAAGATGAAGTAGCCGACGGGGATGACGAGCTGGAACGCGAGACAGAGCCAGAACTCCCAGTGCGCGACGGGGAGGTTCTCGCCCGTCGACGGGTTCCAGAACGCCGCGTTGGGGAACACGTTGCCGGGGCCCTCCTTGTCCGGCGCGGTCGCACGCGCAATCATGACGACGATCGAGCCGACAAACTGCGCGGCCGCCAGCGTCGCGCACACGTGTAGACGTGACAGAGTCTGTAGCAGGATCATGCCGAGACCGACACCCTGCACCGCGTCAAGCACGCCGAGCCACAGCCACAGACACGTGCCAATGTACGGGCCAGCGGCGCCGCCCCAAGACACGTACAGGCCAAGACCCGAAATGCCCCAGAACATCTGGCACCAGCGCGGCGCGCCGAGACCGACGGCGAACACGGGCAGTAACCACGAGTGTACCTTTGCGTATTCTACAGCGTCAGCATAAACTCAATAGCCAGCGGCAACTCACTTATCAAGAGACCCATAAGCAGACCCCAGATGCCAATGAAGAAGATGATGATCATGATCACCACCGACCATGTTGGCACCCTGGCGTCGCGCCACAGGAACTGCCAGTTGCGGCCGTACACGGTCGAGAGCCAGTAGTTGCGGAGAATCTCCGAAATCATGAACCAGATGACGAGCTTGCGGCGCACGAGCGTCTTGAAAAAGTTGGGCACGTACGGCGGGATCTGGTGGTAGTACTCGGGCAGGCCGGCGTACATGAGGTACGAGAAGATCCAGCTGAGCACGGCGAGCGGCCACACGACGTAGATGATTGCACGCGGGACAACCCACACGGCCGGGTCCTTGCCGTTGAGTGTAAAGCCCCAGTACCACAGCGCGGAGACCCAGATCTGCTGGAGACCCTGCACAATGCAGGCACGCATGATCCAGATCTCGGCAGCGGCGCCAGCCTCTTCACCAAAGTTGAGACCGAAGAAGAGGAAACCGGCACCGGAAGCCGTGGCGTAGCACCAAGTCGCGACACGCGTGATCCACTTGCGAGGCGGCGTGAAGGGGCCGTACAGCGAGGGCAGGCCGACGAGGAAGAAGGCAATGCCAAAAATGAACCAGGGGATGCACAGAACCCACACCGACGGGCGCATGCGGAAGAGCGTGTACCAGAGGAGCGTGGCGACGACGAAGATGGCGCAGATGATGTACATGTCGACGGCCGTTTGCGTGTTGGCGCCACCGAGCAGCGACAGCTGGAACGACGTCGCACTGAGGAGCTGGCCGAGCGAAATGACAATGGCGTACAGGGGCCAGCCGGCAATCTGCCGCTCCATGAGCACATGGATCCGGGTCATAGGCTTTTCGTCGTCGTCGCCGTTGGCAAACATCATCGACTCGTGGAACTGGTCCTCGGTTGGGTGGCTGTGACCGGACATCGAGTACTGGAAGGGAGCTGATGTCAGTGGGGTTCTCCAGTAGCAACCTACAGTCTGGCCGGAAACCGTCAATCGTGCTGCCACCCTTGGAGTGGGCCATGATCGAGTCGCGCGAGCGCACACTCATCGCAGAGAGTTTCTCCTTCTTCATGTCGCTGAAGAACTGCTTCTCGCTCTTGATCAGGAACTTTTCGATACACAGGTCGCCCTTGGAGTTGGACGACGAAAGGTTGCGCAGTCGCTGGACGAACGCCTGGGCGACCTCACCGTCGGCGTCGGTGAACGTGTCCATGGCCTTGTTGAGGGACGACGAGTGCTTCTCGTCGGCGAGCGAACCAATCGAGTCAAACGACGACACACGCGAGTGCACCGAGAACGGACGCGGTGGCGCAAAGTTGCCAGCAGAGTCGGTGCTCATCGTGCTCAGGCGGCGCTCCATGAACGGATCCGGGGCGTTCTTGTTGCCCGTCGTCTTGGCAAACTGACGGTTGGCCGCGGCAAGGAAGTTGTCGTAGACCTGGCCGCTGCCGCCGTCGGCCATGGAACCGACGACCGTCGGGTCACGCTCAGACGAGATGTGGCTCTCCGTGTCGTCGTCGCCGCCAGTGAAGAACTTGGGACGCGGGTGCGCGCCGCTGTTGGGCTCCTCGTCAAAGAACGACTCGCCAGACTGGTGGCTCCGGCGGTCGAAACGGCGGTGGTAGTCGACCCCAAGGCTGTTGCGGCTGGCAACAGAGGGAGCGGCGCCAGGTGGAAGGTCGCCACCACCGCCGTTGCCAGACATGGCGGATAACCTGCGCATGTCGGGGGATCCGGGGACAGAAAGTGTAGAACCCTGGCCAGACATCTGGGAGTCGGGCGAGCCAGGACGCGTCCACTGTGCCAGAGACGTGTCGCTAGCGCTTTGGCGAATGTTGGCCATGCTGTGGGGGCGGGCAAGCTGCTCGGACTGGTCAAAGCCCCAGGCGTGCTCGCCCGCGAGCGCGCGCGACTGGGTGATACTACGACGCTGGAAGTCCTCGAGACGCTGGCGCCACTCGACGACGGGGAAACGTTGGACGGCGGAACGCGCACGGAGAATGGCACGCTCCTCCTGGGTCGACTTGAGGGCAAGCTTGATCGTCTTGGTGAGCTGCGACAGCATGTGCTCGGCCGCGCTAGACTCGACAGGGAACCACCAACCGGGCATGAGACCGAGACCACCGAGACGCGAACCGACACCAAGAGCACCCTTACGACCAAACTCGACGGCAACGAGACCGAACGGCTCGTCACGCGAGGGGATCAGGGCAAAGTCGGCACCCGAGAACAGGAACGGCGGGAGAGCGGTAAACTCGGGCTTGGAGAAGACACGGTCCGGGTACATTTCCATGAGGCGGGCGAGCTTTTCGGCAGCGAAACGACCGTACAGGTCAATGACGGGGCCGACACAGATGAGCTGGATCTTGGGCTTCTTCTCGAGGAGGCTAGGCATAACGTCGGCGATGAGGTCGACACCCTTCTGCTTGGACCAACGACCGACGAACACGAACAGGTCCGCCTGCGGGTCCTGTTTCAGGTTAGCCCACTCCTGCGCCTGGCGCTTGAGCTCGGGACGCTTCGACTCGGCCTCCTGGTCGACCTGAATCTTGTCAAGCGCAAGCGGCTGCTCGTCGAGCGCGGCAATGTCGGTCGGGTCGGGGTTGGGCAGCGAGTCAATGTTGCGGAGCGTCCAGAGCGCAGGGTAACGCGCCCACGAACGCTTGCCGTACTTATCCGACACACCGGCAACACCGATAGACTTTTGGTGTTGCGAGATAAACGAGGCACCGGCGTGAAGCAAGTTGAACGTGTTGCCAAACTGGACATACTTGGAGCAGACGTCCTTGGAAATGTTGAACGCGGCGCACACCTCCTTCATCTCGTCCTTGGTGCGGAGCGGCCAGAGACCCTGGAACTCGGCGTTGTGGAGCGAGAGACACACGGGCATGATCTGCGGCAGCAGGTACAGCGGCGCAAGCGCTCCGTGGTAGTCGTTGATGTGGTAAATGTCAATGTCGTTGTAGCGACGGATCGTCTCGGCAATGGCCTGGTTCCAGGTGGAGTAGAAGATGGCCGAGCTCAGGTCGTCCATGCGCTGGGGGTACGGGTCCGACTTTGTCTGGGCGCGGAACACGGGCGAGTCGAGGATAACGTACGTGATGTTGTCGACACGGTGGGTCTCGACCTCGATGAGGTATGGCTCGCCAAAGATGATGACCTCGATGGGTTCGGCAAAGTCGCCTTGCGGGTAGTCAATGTCCTGGACCTTGGGCACGACCCAGATGAGGTCGACATCGTTCATGGCCTTGCCCATGAGGGACGACATGACACCGAGACCACCAATCTTGACTTTGAGCTTCCAGTCCATGATCTCGTACTCGAGCGTCGCGATCAGGACCTTGCGGCGCTTGTTGGGGTCCTCGGGCCAGCCAATGATGTGCTCGGGCGCCTTGGTCTTTTCGTGGTGCGCAGCCTTCTCGACGAGGCCGCCGTGGTTGCCCTCTTTCTTCTCGTGGTGAGCGCCGCCAACAATGGGGAAGTAGCTAGTCTCCTTTGTCGGCTTCTGGCCCCACTTGTTGATCTTGATCGAGTAGAACGAGTAACGGAAGATGGCGGCGGCGGCGAGCGCCGTGAGGATCGGAACAGTCATGAGGAGGACGAATGCAATGATAGACGAGCTCTCGTGGCCGATGGGCTGGACACCCCACTTGCCAGACTTGTCGTTGACCCAGAGCTCCCAGGCCAGGTAAGGGCGGGGCGGAACCGACACGTTGAGGAAGTTGGGAGTGAGCGAGCTGACCGGAAGGCGGTCAATAATTCCATCACCGTCGGCGTCGCCGTAGAAAAAGTCGTCAAAGGACCAGACGTTGATCTGGAACTCGGCGGGCCAGGCGCTCATGATCGGCATCTTCCACATGGCGTCCTCCTTCTGGGAGAAATGGGCCGACATGCCGAGGTCGTAACCCCAGTTGTTGAAACCGCCACGGAGGAGCATCTGGGGGTAGCGGCGCTGGGGACCCTGGTAGTTGGCGTCGGCGTGGACGACGTGGGCGGCAGTGCCAGCGAGCTGGGTCCAGTACTGCACCATGATGTGGTCACCCTTCCACCAGTTCGCCTCCTTGTCCTCCCACATGGTCTTGTTGAGCGAGGTCGTCTCCTCCATGTTGGTCCATTCGGTCCAGTGCTGGCCAAAGTCGGCCGAGTAGCGGAAGCGGTCGGCACCCCATGCCTTGTGCTTGAGGGTGTACTCGCCGCCATCGACCGAGAAGATGTCATTGTCATAGTCGCTGTCA
This sequence comes from Cutaneotrichosporon arboriforme, assembly GCA_002335565.1. Lineage (NCBI taxonomy): Eukaryota > Fungi > Basidiomycota > Tremellomycetes > Trichosporonales > Trichosporonaceae > Cutaneotrichosporon > Cutaneotrichosporon arboriforme. Next base: position 822,559 of record BEDW01000002.1, on the reverse strand, counting down.
ATGAACACAAACGTGTTGGCCTTGCTGCCGTAGCGGAAGTGGAGGTGGTCGGTGTGGCCAGTGAACGAGGTGCCAGATGTGCCGTTGCCGCTGTCCATGCCCTGGCCGGTTGCGTTGCCAATCGAGATGCGGTAAATGCCCTCGCCGGCGCCTGTAATCTGGCCCCTGATACGCCACATGGACGGAGTCACGGCGACGTACGGCGAGCGTTCGATGTCGGCGTCTGGGATCGTCAAGCAGCCAGAAGCTGGCAGGTTGAGCCTGGGCTGTTTGCCAGGCTCGCCGCGGTACTCGAGCTTGACTGCGCCAATGACACTGTCACAGTCCATGGGCTGGTCCCACTCGAGCTGAATGTCGATCGTGTCGCCGTTGGCCTCGACACGCTCGTCGTGACCAGGAGACGATCCACTGAGCGAGGGAGGAGGCGCCAGCCAGCGGCTCACAGGGACGTACGCCTTGAAGTCGTAGGGCTGCAAGTTCATCGACTGAACGCAGCCCCTGTACGGCGGATTGTTGTCCCGGTAGAAAGACTCGGCAGAGTTGGTGAGCTCGATCGTGTCGTACGGGTAGATGAGGTTCCTGATGGTCGTACCGCCTGTCCACGACGTGTTCAAGGTCTTGAGAGCGTCGCTGCAGTCAAACTGGAGCGAGGTCGAGGCGTTCTCGTTCGTGTACACTAGCCAAACAACCTGCGAAAGTTCGCCGTCCGCCTGCCAGACGCTGTCGTTGCCTGCGGCACGCTGCTTGGCCGAAGGAATACGCTCCGACGTCCACACGCCAAGCTCGGTGGGCATGTCCGAGTTGGGCAGGTGCTCCCAGCGTGTAAAGTTGGAACGCCACGACAGCATGAAGCCGTCTTGGACAGCAGGGTAGTGGGCGCGAAGCCAGTTCATGTTGCGCGACACGCGACGAAGAGGAGCAGTGGGGTCAAAGTGGTCGAGCGACACGGCATTGTCCAGGCAGCCAGTGGTCACCTTGTCGTAAGGCAGGTTGTAGTACTGGTCGGCACCGAGCTTGTAGCAACCGTGACGCTGCCACGCGGGCGTGGCGACCATGGACTGACGACCGTAGAGGTAGTTGGACGCCGAGCTGTCGAGAATGTAGAGCTCCTGCTCCTCGCCGTACCACGACATGGGAATACCGGGAAGCAAAATGTGCGTCACAAACATGCCAGCAAGCTGGCGCTGGGTGCCGTTTGTGATCATGGGCCAACGGAACACGTCTTGGTTGGTCGTGCCGTACTGGTGGCGGGGGTCAAACTCGCCCGTCGACGGGTTGAGGAAGTCGTTGTTGACCAGCATCGTGTTCCAGGCGTCCACAAAGTTGACCGGAATGTCGGGCTCGACCTTGAGGTTTCCGTCAAGGCCGAGGTAACGCGCGAGCGAACGGTACACCGAGTAGTGGAACGCGGACGAGTCGAGGGGGGCGAGGTGCTCCTCGCGCAGGAACTTGGACGTGTTCGCGTTTGTCAAGTTCAGAGCCTCCAGATAGGTCGTGCGCATGCCGGGAGCACGGCCACGACCAAGGTAGATGGAACCGAACGTGTCACCACCAGTGATTTCGCCGGGGATGAAAAAGTTGTCCTTGCCCAGCTGTTTGGCGCAGGCGCGCGTGTGGTTGGCCCACTCGGCGAGTGCGTCCACGGTGACCTGGGTAGCCTTGTCAATACGGATGCCGTCAATGTCCAGAGCCTGGATCGTCAAGCAGGAGAAGTGCTTGAGACGGTCAAGGACGTCGGGCCTCCATTCACGCAGACGGTCCTGGACCGAGGCGAACTTTGCCAGCTGACGCTTCCAGTCGGGCCAGACACCGAACGCTTCGACGTCACCGTACTGGTCAAACGACGAAGCGTAGCAACCAGTGAGGCCGGGGTCGATGATGTTACCATCGCTGTCGTAGAACGTCGGGTAGACACATGACTCGTTGTAGTCGTTGGTAAAGTTGAAGTCGGGGTAGTAGTCGATGCCCCATGGGCCGTAGGGAGGCCGCTTCCACATGACCTCGTACTCGTCCGTTGAGAAGGGAGTCGAAGAGTTGAGGTGGCCACTGACGCCGATCATGTCACCCATGGTACCGACTGTCAAGTCAAAGATGACATAGATGCCGCGGGCGTGGAGCTCGTCAACGACGAGCTTCCACTCGGTCAGGTTGCCAAAGTGGGGTTCGAGCAGGGTAAAGTCGATAGCAGAGTAGCCGTCGGCCTGCCATGGCATGTTGAGGTAGTTGGTACCTGCAATGTAGATTGCCTCGTAACCCATGCTCTGGAGGTAGTCGAGGCCGCGGGGATCCCGGAGACCCGACACGTCGCCGCCAGCTCGGATCTGGGTCTCGCGCCAGTCGTACTCGTGGATGAGTTTGAAGAAGTCATTGTTTGATGGGTCGCCGTCGATCCACTTGTCGAGCAGCAGGGTGTAGGTGGGGAAGGCGCGCCAGTTCTTTGGCGACGGGAAATATGGTTGCTCTCGCAATGGCGTAGAGTAGTCGAGAGCATCCGAGGCGTCTACAAGTGTCAGCAATGCCCTCCCTACTAAAGTCGTCACAGCACTCACCTTGATTCTTGTTAATGTTCCAAGGGTCAAGTGTCTCGTTAAAGACGTGGGCAGACACGCCCAGGGCCCATACTGCGAGGGCCAACATGTGTGCTGCCCGCCTTAATGGTCCTGGCGACCATGGACTGGACCCTCCGCGCATGGCTGCGAAGCGAGCAGCGGCCGGGAAGAATTGGCTCTGCTTGGCGAACGCGCGGTGCCGAGATGTGTTGCAAAACGCGTCACGCGAGGTCGTACAGTGGCAGTGCAACGCTGTGTGCGCGAGTTGTCGTCGAGAGGACAGCTGGGCAACACAGGCGACGTGTGTGGAATGTGCACAGACGCACTGGAAACAGCTGACTGCTGGTGATCAATACCGCTGTGTCCCTTTTGATAGTGTTGAGAGAGGAGAAGCCAAAGAGAGGCGATGAGAGAAGTGGTGAAAGTACAAGTTTTGTCACGCGTAGAGGGAGGGAGTGAGAGGCGTGTTTCGAGTGTGTGTAGGTGAGGGGTCGTGTACAATCGCGCGCGGTGAACCAGTCGCCGGGGTTGAGAAGTAGAGAGAGTGAGAGATGGAAGAGGAGGGCGACTAGCGCATGCAATGGGAATGTCGAGTGTGTGTGTGGGGGGGTTGCTAAAAGCCTCTAGAGGAGGAGTATGGCAACCGGCGGCTTTGTCGGTAGGTTGGCGTAAAAGAGACCCCGGCGTGTCGCAATCGTGGATGCCGAAAGAATCGGAACGAGCGGCGACGATGGGGGGTAGGTAGGAAGGGGAGGGGTATCCGGTGGGGGTTAGGCCGAGGTGACTGTCCGGAGAGATTGGAGGGGGGGGGGATGAGGGGAAAGGTTGATGATGATGAAGAGGAGTGTTGTGGTGGTGATGAGAGAAAGCAATAGTCAGTACTCTACTCTGTGTGTGAGTGAGTGAGGAAGGAAGGTCACCTACTACTACTCTACCCAAAAGTGTGCTTTGGTGGTCGCGACGAGGCGTTCAGAGGCGTTTTGGCAGGAGGAAGGGAAGGAGGGAAGGTTGGAAGGAAGGTCACACTTTGGTACTCTGGGGCGTAAGGGGAAGGAGAGGGGAGGGAAGGAAGGAAAGGGGGAAGGTGAGGAGGGAAGGCGAGACTCAAGTCGCCGGACAAAATGGAAACCAGGGTCATACAAAGGAAGGCAAAAGGGGGGAAGGTGTGCAAAGGAAGGAAGGAAGGGGGGGGGGTTAGATGGGAAAGGCACACTCACAGGCACATGCACACAGCCAAACTCACCGGGGTTGAGAGGGAAGGTGTGCACTACTCGTACACTCAGGGGTCAAAGATAACTGAATAGTCTAGGTAACTAGGTACATACAATGTCTTATACGCGCTACACTCCTCGTACACACGCACACTCACGCACATGCATTCATTCACTCTCAAGGATACATCAAGATACGAGGACATGCACAGAGAGCACAGAGAGCACAGAGCCCTCTACATCACACGTACAGCACCACCTTCCCCCCCTGGATCACGCACGCACGTACATTGAGGAATGGGCGATTACACAGAACATTACACCGCCTCCCTCCCTGCACGGACACTTATGCACCTGCTCATAGGATCATAGGATCATAGGGTAAATCGACAATCCCGCACACGTAAACCCACACAGCACAGCCCACGCCCCATATCGCTCCTGGCCCAGGAATTTTTGCTCGACACTCTTACTGGACACTGGAGATGGGGAGTGCACGCACGCCAGTAGTCGTAGTCGCAGTCGTGTCCCGAGCTGTGCCGAGCGAGTCCGCACATACGTCTCCGCAAAGAATTTTGGACAGCCTCAGGCCTCAGGGTATGGACTAGGTGCTCTCACTACCCTCCCTTTGCCGTTGACGCGTCCCATTAACTTTTTTATTTGGCCATTGGTTCATATGCTTACTGCCACTGGAGCACGCCACATACTTTGCTCTATTGCTGCTTTAGTCCTATCAAACGCGTACACGGTATGTGTCACATGTCAGCGCCAGCACAAACATCCCTGTGCAGCTGTGCAATGTACTGCCCCAAGCTGGAACGCCTCTTGGACGCCTCGATGCATACTGTAGTATGCCGCGGCCCGCCACAACGCGCCATGGCGTCTAGCCTTCGCGACGCTTTGCACGCTTGCTTGACGCGTCAAATTGTCAAACCAGGCGCCTACCCACAACGTGTGTGCGCCAAAATGTAAAACGGCTTGCGCAGCCATGTAGTGATCTGCAGGGGGGTCAAAGCCCTCTGATTCCCAAACACACCCGCGCACAGGCCACAGAGATTTTCCGCTGTGTACTCGTGTCCAGACCACACCGCTGGTCATGTTCCGAGGGGTAAGTGTATCGAAAATCTGGGACTCGGTTTTTATGGACGCGTCGTTTATGGGTGGATTCCGGTGTATGCGGCGTGTCTGTCGCGTAGTCTCTGGGTGTAGTTGACACACACGTCCATGCTCGGGTCCGAGGAAACCGTTGTCCCAGTCGCAGGCATGCGCGCAGGAAGTGACGATAGCAAGCTCGCACCTGGCGTGTGCCATCCTCAACACGTCCCACATTCATTCCAGTGCGCGTTGCGTGTTTAACGCGCCTTGGCCAATTTGGCCTTAAATTGACGACGTTCTCGTTCATGGCCTTATCGGCTGTTAAGCTAGGGGTACAGTACCTTTGGTACCTTTGGTACCTTGGGTACCTTGGGGTCTTGTTACGCACGTTGTTTCGTGTGCGTCGTACGCCCCGAGCACTCCGGCCCTCGCGCTGGGTGTCCTCGCCGTTCCTCTCGGTGCGTGTCCGGGGTCATTCGGGCGTTGCCAAGGCGACCCCAAAGTCAACCTTGGTCCCCAGTCTTATGTCAACTTAGGTGTAGATCGTTTGAGCAAACAACAACCAGGTCTACTAACGTAACACTCACTGCTTTCTCCCGCTCGCCACCTCGTCGCACAGGTCAATGTTTACAATAATGCACAGCAACAGCAACCCCCTCCCCCAAGCCCCCAGCTCTCAGTTGCTGTCAAAATGCCTGGGCGGCTCAAACTGCGGCAACTCGTAATGCGGCAAACCACCAAGCAAGAAAAAGCTTCCGTCGTAAAGAGCAATTGCAGGGAAACGACAGCACCACGGACCCTGACAGGTTGAATGGCTTAAACTAAATGGGGGTTGTAAATAGGGACTGCCCCACTCCTCAACGTAATGACGTGGCAATTTGAGCCGACCCGACTGCCGTATCAGCTCTCGCCCACGCGCCTTGCTTCTGGTGTCAACAAACCATCACAACAAACGAGCGTCAGCTTGACGTCCTCATCCATCAACATTCTCTCTTGGCCATCTATACAACACAACACCGGTCAAGATGAGGATCGAGGAACTCATTTTGGACGGTGAGCTGGAAGACGACAGCTATCACAGCTAACACCAGGCTTCAAGTCGTACCCTGTGCGGACGACAATCTCAGGTGCGTCGAGCTTGCTCGCGATCCTTCATTTCCACAACACAAACTCACCTATCAGGCTTTGACGAGTCGTTCAACGCCATCACCGGGTTGAACGGTTCAGGCAAGTCCAACATCCTTGATGCCATCTGCTTCGTCCTCGGCATTACCAACATGCAGTCGGTGGGTGCAGCTTATAAGGGAGTCCGCGAGCTGACTTGACAGGTCCGCGCGAACAACCTCATGGACCTCATCTACAAGCGGTGGGTGCGCGACGTGCCGTTAAAACTGACAGTGCAGAGGTCAGGCAGGCATTACCAAGGCGTCGGTCACGATTGTATTCAACAACCAGGACCGCTCCAAAAGCCCTGTTGGCTTTGAGAACACACCACAAATCACGGTCACGCGTCAGGTAAGCCATGACTCGGCGTGCATTCTTCTGACGCGCAGATCGCCGTCGGGAACGTTTCAAAGTACCTCCTGAACGGTCACAAGTCTACGCTCCAGACGATCCAGAACCTGTTCCAGTCGGTCCAGCTCAACATCAACAATCCCAACTTCCTCATCATGCAGGGCAAGATCACCAAGGTGCTCAACATGAAGCCCGCCGAGATCCTTGGCATGGTCGAAGAAGCCGCGGGAACGCGCATGTTCGAGGAGCGCAAGGACAAGGCCGTCAAGACCATGACCAAGAAGGACAAGAAGGTCGAGGAGATTGCCTCGGTGAGTTCATTCTCCGAGAGCTAGCGCTGACGCCAGCTCCTCCGGGAAGAAATCGAACCCAAGCTGGAAAAACTTCGCGCCGAGAAGCGATCATACCTCGAGTACCAGAAGGCCACGAGCGAGCTGGAGCGCTTGACGCGCCTCGTCAAGGCATACGAGTGGAAGCTCGTCATTGACAAGGTGGACAAGTCTGGCTCCTTCGTCGAGCAGAAGCACAAGGAGCTCGAGGGCGCCAAGGAAGACATTGAACGCGGCGGCAAGGAGTGCAAGGACATGGAGAAGGAGCTCGAGGATATTGAGGCGCGCCGCGCAAAGGTGGGTTACGAAAGAGGTCTTAAACTGACGTTCAGGAAATGGCCAAGGGCGGCAAGATGCAGGCACTTGCCGACGCCGTCAACGAGCTCGAGCGCGAGCTCGTCAAGGTCAAGACCCAGCTTGAGATCAAGGAGAGCACTGTGGTCGACGACGGCAAGCGCGTCGAGAGCGCCGAGGCCAGTGTCAAGGAGACAGAAGCGGCCATTGCCGCGAAGCGCGCCGACACCGAGAAGGACGCGTCCGGTTTCGCCGAACTCAAGGCTGCATACGACGCCGGCGCAGAGGAGCTGGCCCGCACCGAGGAGCTGCTTCAGACCCTGCTTACTGGCCTGTCGTCGTCCAAGGATGACGAGGGAGCCGGTGGCTACATGGGCGCACTTGCCGAGGCCAAGGCGCGACTCGCTGCGGCGGGCACCGAGGCGGAGCAGGCCAAGGTGAAGATTGGCCTTGCGGAGCGTGAAATCAAGGACAAGGAACCGCGCGCCAAAAAGGCTGAGAAGGAAGGCGAGGGCCTCGTCAAGGAGCTCGCGGCCAAGCGCGCCGAGGTCGAGCAGCTGCGTGCCCGCGTCGACGCCTGTGGCTGGGACGAGGACAAGGAACGCAGCCTGCTGGAGCGCCAGGCCGAGCACGGCCAGAAAATGGCGCAGCTGTCCGAAAAGCGCGACGCGATCAAATCTCGCCTTGCGTCGCTCGACTTTGAATACTCGGACCCGCAGCCCAACTTTGACCGGAGCAAGGTCAAGGGTCTCGTCGCCACCCTTGTCGACCTCGACAAGGAGAACTACGCGTCGTCGACCGCGCTCGAGATCTGCGCTGGTGGCCGCCTGTACAATGTCGTCGTCGACGACGAGAAAACTGGCGCCGCGCTCCTTGACAAGGGCCGCCTGCGCAAGCGCGTCACCCTCATCCCGCTCAACAAGATCAACGCGTTCCGCATGTCTGCCGAGACCATTGCGACGGCAGAGAAAGTCGCGCCTGGCAAGGTGAACCTCGCGCTCGACCTCGTCGGCTACGACGAGGAGGTCAGCGCCGCGATGGCGTATGTGTTTGGCAACGCCTTTGTCTGCAAGGACAAAGAGTCAGCCAAGGCTGTGACTTTTAACAAGTCGATTGGTGTTCGTTCGGTTACGCTCGAGGGCGACATCTACGACCCATCTGGCACGCTCTCTGGTGGCGCGGCGCCATCCGGCTCGGGCATCCTTGTCAAGGTTCAGGAGCTCCGCGCCATTGAGAAGGAGATTGCCGTACACAAGAAGGCACTCGACGAGGCGTCGCGCGAGCTGAACAACGCCAAGAAAGTCATTGATCAGTGGCGCAAGGACCGTCGCCAGGTTGACCTGCGCGCGCACGAAGTCACTCTCCTCGAAGAGCAGATCAACGGCAGCAACGCGACCAAAGTGGGTGACGCATGTGGGATTAAGCTTACGGCAGATCATTGGCGAAGTTGAGGCTGCGCGCATGAGACTCACCGAGTTCAAGGCTGTGATCGACGCTGCCAAGGAGAAGCAGAAGACGGCGTCGGCGGACGTCAAGCGTCTCGAGAAGGAGATGGACGACTTTAAGAACAACAAGGACTCCAAGCTCAAGGAGATCAAGGCGGACATTGCCTCGAAGAAGAAGGAGCTCGCCAAGAAAACGGCCCAGGTCAAGTCGCGCCAGAAGGAGGTGCAAACTGCCGAGCTCGAGTTCCAGCAGCTGGAGTCGGACCTCGAGGCTGCGCGCGCCGAGGTCAAGGAGGCCGAGGGCGCACACGCCAAGAGCAAGGCCGAGCTGGAAGTGCTCGGCCGCCAACTCGCGGACAAGCAGGCGGAGCACGCCGCCGCCGAATCCAAATTCAAGGCGGAGCGCGCGGTGCTTGCCCGGTTTGACAACGAGGTCGCCGACCTCGAGCACGACCTCAAGGCGAAGAAGCAGGAGATTGTGGACGCCGAGCTGTCGCTCAAAAAGGTCGAGCACGATCTCGCGCTAGCAAAGAAGGAGCGCACGTCGGCCGAGTCGAGCAAGGAGAACCTCGAAAAGCAGTTCCCGTGGATCCTTGAAGAGCAGCAATTCTTCGGCAAGCCAGGGTCGCCATATGACTTCAACGGCGTCAACCTTGGTCAGGCGCGGGAGCAGTGCCGCGAGCTCGAGGCTCAGCACAAGGGCATGAGCCGCAAGATCAACACCAAGGTCATGAACATGATCGACAATGTTGAGAAGAAGGAGCAGGCACTGCACAAGATGATGTCGACGGTGCTCAAGGACAAGGCCAAGATTGAGACGACGATTGTCGAGCTCGACCGGTACAAGCGTGACGCGCTGCTCAAGACGTGGGAGAAGGTCAACGGCGACTTTGGGCTCATCTTTGCCGAGCTGCTGCCTGGAAACTTTGCCAAGCTGCAGCCGCCCGAGGGGCAGGACCTGACCGAGGGACTCGAGGTCAAGGTGCGGCTGGGAAGCGTGTGGAAGGCGAGCTTGACCGAGCTGTCTGGCGGGCAGCGCAGTCTGATCGCCCTGTCGCTCATCATGTCCTTGCTCCAGTTCAAGCCGGCGCCAATGTACATTCTCGACGAGATTGACGCCGCGCTCGACCTGCAGCACACGCAGCACATTGGCCAGCTGTTCCGGAACCGCTTCAAGGGCAGCCAGTTCATCGTCGTGTCCCTCAAAGAGGGCCTGTTCACCAACGCAAACGTCCTCTTCCGCGCACGCTTCCGCGACGGCACGTCCATTGTCGAGCGCACCGCCACGCGCACCGCGTCCAACCCATACGAGGACAAGGAGAATGGCCAGGACTCGCAGTCCCAGGCGTCTGGCGCGGCAGGGAAACGCCGTGCCGGCGGCGCTGGTGGTGCCGGCGGGCGGGGACCGCTCCTGACTGTGCGGTAGTGCCGTGTGTCTAGTCTAGACTTTGTCGTCCTGTTGTACACTATGATCTGCATCTCTTGCGAAACGCCACTAGACCAGCGGGTCTTGCGGCTGGGCAGGCGGCGGTGTTCACCCAAGGTTGGTGAACAGTGCTGCGTATCCGCCAGTCACGTCGGAACGTCTGGCTTAAGATTGCGCACCGCAGAGCACTCTCCGCCCTGGAGAGGGGGCGGGAGCAGATTTGGCAACTCGCGTCACCCAGGGTATGTCTGGTTTCTGATAATTTGAGTGTGTGTCACACGGTCGGTCTGAACAGCGCGGCCAGAAGGTGGGAGCGTAGGGAGCATCACAGCGGTGTTCTCGTTCTCCACCCGATTGTGGCGCCGCTCGTGCGCCCTGCGGTTCTGTCTTGGCGAATGCATGCATGCGAGTTACAGTACGCTGGCAGTCGGGGAAGTTAGGACAGGCTCGGTGTATGCAGTGTCATGTTTACGTGCACCTCTGAACGTCTCTACAGATGTTGAGCCAAGGAGGTTGTGGGTTGCTCTTCAACGCCGCGAGTTTACCGTTGTGTATCTTGCCGCACTTAGCGAGCAGCATTGAGCGTCGACTGACAGACTGTCCAAAAAGCTCAACCAGGGATGAACTGCGCTTGTCGTTTTCTGATTCCTTTGGTGGGAGTGTACTACTGGCTTGGTCCCGAAGGGTTTCTTCTTCTCGAGTATGAAATGATTACAAACGGGTTGTATCGAGAGCACGGCCCGGCTGTGGCGAAAGCACGGTGCATGTTGTCCAGTGACGACGTTGTTTCTACTTTGTTGCCCGCCGTTCGAAGTACTGCTCATGCCACTGGTCTCTGCGCTGTGGCCTTTCTTGTTTGTCCGGACGACTCCATAGCAAGAGTGTGCGTCGTCAATTTGCGAGGCACTTGGTCGAGCAAAAACTAGCAACGTGAAAGGCCTATAGGCTTGCGAATGTCCTACGACCTCGGCGAGTATTGAACAAAGTCGTAAGTTCAGTACTAGGCGAGATGGTCTGCGGCGGCCCCGGTCGCACCTGTGTGGTAGCCACGGGCTAGTGGACCGCCTTAGAAATTACAGAAAGGTCCACGGTGTGTCCTCCTAACCGTCATGGCAGCAATCGACACATTGCTATTCGCACAGCCACAATGCGATTACTTACGGACCACAGCACATCCCCACGCTTAGCAGCTTCTCTTACCAACACAAACCCCGACAGATATCCAACCAATGCCTGTCAACCAATGCACGCCAACCCTCGTAACAACAATAAAGTTTATCCCTGTTCTAGTTTCTAGTTGTACAACACTAGTGTCCTGGCCTGTGCGCCTAGTCAAGCTTGTAGCCGAGTTTGTGCTCGAGTGCGGCGCGGGAGCGGTCCTGGATGCCGCGGTGGAGCTCAAACGAGTCGCGGAGGGGCATGGGAAGGAGCGCGGCAAACTTGTCGCGGGTGGCGCCCGGAGCCGAGGGCGAGCCGCCGCGCGAGCGGTTGTGCTCGTCGAGGTTGGACTGGAAGATACCCGCCGCCGAAGCCGGGAGGAAGTCCTCGTAAGTAACCGGCTTGAGGTGGACAACACCAGCCTTGACGAGGTCCTCGAGAGACGTCGGCTGGGCAGGGAGGACGGCGGCGTCGGGAAGCTCGTACTCAAAGTACGCGAGGTCATTCTCAAACATGCCCTGGTACGTGTCGGGGAAGGCGGTGAAGGCCTTGGCGAGGTTGGCCTGGTGCTCCTCGTTGCTGATGCTTGGGGGCACGGTGGAGAGAAGCTGGAGGTAGAGGCGGTGACCCTTCTGGGTGAGGGCGCATCCGCGCTGCTCAATCTCGCCGAAACGCGCGCGGTGCGAGCCCGAAGCGACGCCGGCGCCGTCGGAAAACTTGATCGGCTCAGTGAGGGCTTGGAAAGAAGTCTGGCGGAGGAGGATCTCGCAGGCGCGTTTGGGTGGACCCTCAATGATGGTCTTGGGCGTGATACCGCGGGCGCTCATGCCCGCCTGGGCGGCGTCAATGTCGAGCACGCGCGGCGTGAGGTGGTTGATGTGCGGGCCGCGGAACGCGGCGATGTCAGCCACGAGCGGGTGCGCGGCGTGCATGCGGTCGTAGACGTCGCGAGTGACCAGCGCCGAGTCGTGCCACTTGAACGTCTCGAGCGCGCACTGGACGAGCTCCTCGGCCTCGTCAGCACGCACGCCGCCCTCGACCTCGGCGCGCGCAATGATCTCGCGCACGCGCGGGTGGAAAATGTCGCGTTTGGACAGCACGTCCTCGACTTCGGCGCGGAGCGCCGCCGGCAGCAGCTCGGGGAGGAGGAGCGAGGTGAACACGCGGAAGGGGTTGTATGCGAGCGCCGCGGCTGTGGTCGGGCGGAAGGCAGTAGAGTGCACAGGCACGCCCGAGGGCGCGAGGTCGTAGTACCCCACGGGCTCCATGCCCATCTGGCCGAAGAGGCGCGAGATCATGACGAGCTCGTCGGGCTTGCCGAGGCGGATAGCGCCGTGGCGCTCGACCTTGAGCCGGTCCTCGGGTCGGCCCTCAGACTGCTCGTTGACGTCGTCGACGAGTTCAATCAGGTCGCCGTACAGCGGTACCTCGGCGCGGTACATCGCCGACAGCTCGGAGCAGAAGCGCGCACGCAGCTCGTCCTTGGAGATGAATTTTGGCGTCATCGTGTGGGGTGGGTTGGATATTTGGGTGGGTGTGTGGGCGTCATGATGGCGGCAAACGCGCGTTGTTGATATACTACTTGACGCAAGCGAGGCCAGCACCTTGCCCGAGTCGTATCGAGCACAATCCCGCTATCACGCTGTCCACTTGTCCTCGGACGTGTCGTCGGAGCTCGGATCTACAGACGTATCCCGCGCGATAAGGGTGCCACACGCCGGTTAGAGCATGTGTTTCGCCACTCGGCCGTGGGTTAATCCCCGGATTTAGACCCCGTGGTGGGCCATGTCATTGTGTTTCCGCGGCAAGCTGCTTTTCCGCGCATATGCGCGTTATATGCACCTTATATGCACGTGATCTGGGTAGAGCTCACGCGGGCGCCACGTAGACCATGTGCTCATGCGACGCGTCATTCCAAGCTTGCAAGTCGTTTTTACGAGTTGTCCGAGTTGGCGCGCGTCTGGTCGGATGTGGTCGCGGCCAGGGTGCCTGGCTTGGTGGACCCGAACAGCGGTAGCCGCTGACCAGGTCGCGGGGCAACCTCGGAAGACTGCGACGTCATGCTGTTGTGTTGAGTTCGAAATGCGCGAGCTGCGGATACTCTACTATACGAATGTCTCGGTGTGCATATGAGGCACACGCTATACTAACGGTGCCCCGTGCCCAGTTGCAGTCCTGATGTTGAGCCGACGAGCCGACGAGCCCGACGGTAAGAGTGTCAGACGGGCTCGGCTTTCATTAAAGCGGAGGGATCGCCGCGCCAGTGTGAGTTGCAGTCGTGGGTCGATCGGCGCCACCTGGATGCCGTACTTTTGCAGGGTCTAGCGACTGTTTTGGCGCGCGACCTACAGTACAACACCGATCGGAGTTGTGGTGGACATGGACCGGAGTGGAGCGCTCTACCTCAAGAGTCCTAGGCGGGGGCCGGTTATTGTGCGTCCTTAGGGCGAGGGCAGTACCGCCGGGAGACGTCATGACAGTCGGGGCCTTCTGTGAAGTGCACGCAGTGGCTAGCGCTGGGTATTTACCGATTGATGTGTCGTTAACCTCCCCGTCGCCGGGGAGAGGGACCAAGCGCCGAAAGGCAGAAACCCCCCATACAAAGTCGAGGAGCTGAGGAGTGCCTCATGTTCAGGCACGCCGAGACCGCCGTGGTTACATACCACACGTTGCACAAATCCACATTCCATATTCGCCCCCATCGGTCGCCTGGCGGCTTGGCTTTTCCGCTGCCAGCTGCGCTCGTTGCCGCCGCGCGTCAGTCTGGGCCAGGACAGGCAGGTGTCCCAATGCAAAGCGCCAACGCCCAACGCCAACGCCAATGCCAACGCCAATGTGGTGCATAGGTTTTTTGGGGAGTCACAGCCGACCGATTGATCACAAGAGCGGAACTGATCGTTGACAGTTGTCTTGTGCTCGCGCGATGCGCTACCGCTAAAGGTCGGACCGTAGTCGGCTTGACCTTTTTTTTTTTTTGTTTCTCTTCTGGTCTCGTGCGCCAGGGATACGCGCAATTCCAGAGTCTGGGTGATTGTTGGCACGGCAGCTACGGCAGGGGGGGTTAAAGTGTCACATGACATAACTGTCGTGTTTGTTGTTGCGCAACTTGGACAACTTGGGGCACCCACAAAGAAAGAGAGAAAACGTCAGGCCCATTCCCTGTTTCTCGGTCTTCCGTTGAATCACTAAGGTTTCGGGCAAAGCGGACAAGAGCCGAGACGCTAGGCTCGCGGGTTTTACACCTAGGCACGCGCAGTCGGCACGCCTAGCCGACACTTCCTGGGTGCCTAACTGCTATCTGGCACCACACATACGACTACTACCGTATACGGGCCCCTTGTCCCTGGGGGGTATACTTACTGTTCAGGTGGTACCACGCGCTGGATCACCTGCACCTTGCAACTACTACACAACACATATCTCGACGACTCCGCGCATCTGTCCATATCGCACGAACAAACGCACGCACGTCTTCACGATGACAGGACAGGATCGTCCAGACACCAGCCCGGAATCGCTCGGCCAGCCCGCACAGAAGCGCAGGCGCAGCCGCGCAGGGTGTTACACATGCCGGAGGCGTAAGGTGCGTGCGAGCGTCCGTGTGTATGTGTTGTGGGGGATCCTCTCTAAGCGCCCGCTTTGCGCGCACTCGCACATCCTCTTTTCCGCGCCCCACAACCACATACACACATCGACATATATTGTGTGTGCATGTATGCTGACATGCGTACAGAAGGCATGCGACAACGCTCGGCCCGTGTGTGGATCTTGGTGCGTCGCCGACATGTCTCGGCCGCGATCGAGAGCTGCTTAACGGTCTCTAACACTCTCCGCAGTACGCGCCTGGGAATCCCGTGTGTCTTTCCAAAGCTCTACCGAAACGCCAAGGGAGAGCTTGTCCCCAGCCCACAGCCCAACGGCCGTACAAAAAAGCTCTGTACGTCACCATTAATCCCCAACCCCTGCGCCCCCGTCGTTGGCTCCACCACTGCCTTGTGTGGCACTTTTTCCCTAACACATCACCACAGCACGCGAATCTGAATCCCCCGAGACTGCACTGTATAGTAGTAACGCAGCCACAAGTAGCTCGAACCCCTGGGACGCCACACCGGCTGGGCACCAGACAACGTGGCAGTCTGCACACTCGCACCCGTCCGCGACCAGCACAAACTACCCGCTCGAGGACGCCGACGCTAGTGGCGACAACGATAACGAGTTTTCCGATACCGCTCTGGACGCGTTTCTAGCTAGCCTCGGCGACACGGCCGAGAACGGGCAGGGGTGGGTCTGGCCCTTGTTTAACGACACCGGTTTGGAGCTCGACCTCGGCGTCCACGGCGGCGCCACCCCAGGAGGGTCACACGGGCACGGCCAAGGCAGTAGTGGCACCAACAACCCCCCCGCCCCAGGCTCGTCCCATTCTCAACAACAACAACAGCCAACCATGTACGACCACAGCCCCACGTCCGTCACGAGCGTGCCGCCCAACCCGGATTTTTCTCATCACAATAAGATGGCTGTGACGACTACAAATGTGCTCGACCACCTCCCTACACTCTACGACGTGAGTCTACAAAGTGATGGGGAAGCCTAACCCGCAGTACTGGGTCAACTCGTTTTCCCATGTCTTGTCCGTGCTGGGCCCGGGGCATAACCCGCAGGTGAACAACATGCTGCCGGTCGTGCAGCGCTCGCCACTCGTCATGTGCGCGTTGATAGCGTGGGCCGCAACGCACCGCGCAAACATTGGTCATCCGTACCAGGACGTTGCGCGCCTCGCGACGGATACGACGGAAATGCAGGCGGACAACCTCGACATTGAGAGAGAGCTCACGCCCGACGAGCGCGAGGAGTACATGTTGACACTACTTATCCTCGGCGGGATAGAAATTGTCACGGGCGACCTCAAGGGCTGGGTGCGCCGCCTGCCAATGACGCGCCGGTTACTCGCAAAAGTCGTCGAGACGATCGACTTTAACACGTCTCTCACGTGGCAGGCGCTCGCGTACAACTGCGCGTATCACGACATCCTCGCGTCTCTCACCACAACAAAGGCGCCAGAGTTCCCCTTTGAGCTCTACGACCGCATCCTCTGCGCCGGCGAGCTCGAGATGGACAGCTACATGGGTGCGACCCGCCAGGTGTTCCAAGTGAGTATTTGTTCTTACGCCGTAAAACTTGATCACACAATTTTTATTTCTTCATGATTAATTTTTACCCAACGCCAGTGCTAACGGCAGTTTCTGGTGGAGATTGCCGCGATGGCAGGCAAGATGACGGCGATTCAGTCGCGGCCACCGGGACCTGACCGGGACCGCGCAACGGGCGCAGTTCTTGCCGAGGCGGACGCGCTGCTCGTGCGCCTCAAGGCAATCGACCTGCCGCCGGGTCTGTTTGTCCACCCGCTCCCGATCGGCACGGACAGATCGCTTCTGATCGTGTCGTTTTACACGTACCAGCTCGCCGCGGAGATGTACCTGCGGCAGTCTGTCCAGCGGTGTGGCCCGTCAGACCTGTACACCAAACAGCTCGGCGTGCGGCTACTGACCAACATTCGGTCGATCCTCGGTACGCCGAACGAGAGCCAGATGTGTTTCCCCCTATTCCTAGCGGGTGTAGTCACCGCCGACGAAAAGGGCCGCGCAGAGGTGGTGCGGATCTTTACCCAGTTCTCCGAGCGCGTACAGGTCCGTAACGTCTTCGCGGTCGTCAACCTTCTCCTCGAGGTGTGGAAGCGCGATCCCGACGGAGACCGTTACGTCGACTGGCGCCGCGTCGCGGAAGAGGTAAGCCTCGCTGCGCTGTGGCCAAGAGCTGACGTGCAGATGGACGTGGCGCACTCGTTCGCCTAGCACTGAGGCTGCGAGCGCAGCGAGCGTTCTCGGTCAATAAAATTCCCAACCCCCGCGTCGTCCTCCGGACAGTGGGTGTGCGTCACACTTGATAGACGTCCTTGAAGCCAAGCAGCGGCAGCGTTTGCGCGGCCGCTTTGGCAGTGTTCAAAATCCCCTCTCTGTTTGTTTGCCGTACGAGCAGCGTTTATTTTGGGTTGTATGTAATAGTGGCGCACAGCTGTCGTGTCAGAGTGTGTGCCTCAGAGGCGGACGTAGAGGGCGTGTGCGGCGCGAAAAAATATGCAGTTGGGCATTGAGGCCATGTCTTGGTGACTGGACACTTTCCTGATCCATGAGGCCCTGCGGGCGTGCAATATCATACTGTACGTGCTATCGCTACTTAAAGTGGACATTGTTGGTCTGCAGGTGATAGGCGGTTGTGTCATTAGCACGGATAGAGTTGGTGCAAGGCACACACGCTCAGTGGCGTACAAGCATGTCCTCTTAGATAAGACGTGTAGTGCCCGCATGGACCGCAAGCAAGCACGTTATACATGACACGGTGCGGAGCATGCTAATTGCCACAAGGCCGCACGTGTACGCCACAGCTGCACGCCCGCGCACGCCGTACGCCGGCACTAGCGATACGCGCGACGATCACAGCCGCGATCAGCCGGGCTAGTATCGACTCAATAGCATGCCGCAGCGGCGTTACCGCGGTTGCAGAGGGTGGATGTACGGGTCAAGCCGATTCCGAGGGGTGGGCGGCGTACCTGTGGGCGGGGCGGATGCGGCGTCTTCCTGCGCGCACCAAGTATAGCGCTCGCCGTTTCCGAGCGCTCTGCTCACTTTGTCATCGCACACTCCACTACTCTATCCCGTCGCTACACACTACGGCGGCTACGACGGCGAAGACGCTCGGCCGCGACGTACGATGCCGACGCGCGGCGACGACGACGGCGGCGGCGCAGGCGGCGCCCCACCAAACCTCCCGCGGGGAATTTTGGACCCCGCACAACTTCAACTCGACACAAACACATCCCACGGCGGTCATGGTGGCCACGGCGGGTTCGCGGGTGACGAGAAAGACCTGAACGTCGGCGTCGCTGCGGCAGGGGGCGAGGTCGTGGTCACGCCAGAACTCGCGCTCGCCGAGGCGGAGCATGTCGTCTCCCGCGCGAGCGCCGTGAGCGGCAAGAGCCTCGGTGGCGACAAGTACCGCGACGGGGGACGGGAAAAGGACGCCGAGAACGGGGTAGCGGCGCGGGAGGCGCCGGTGCTCGAGCACCCGCCACTGTCAACGGCGCGGACACTCGGGATCATCATCATCGCGACGGCGGCCATGTCGCTCACTGGCGCAGGAACAATGTCGCTGTCCATTGCGCTGCCGCGCATCATGGCCGACCTTGACGTGCCCGCGTCGCAGCTCCAGTGGGTGTCGAGCGCGTTCGCCCTCACGAACGGCTGTTTCCTCCTGCTAGCGGGCCGCTTGGCGGACGTGTACGGCCGCAAACGGTGTTTCGTTGGCGGTGTGCTGTGGAACGCCGTGTGGAACATTGCAGGCGGGTTCATGCCTAGCACGTCGTCGCTTGTCGTCTCGCGCGCGTTCTCAGGCGTAGGCAGTGCGTTCTGTATCCCCGCAGGCATAGGGATCATTGCCGCTACGTTCTCGGGCCGCACGCGCTCCTCGGCGTTTGCCGCGTTCTCCGCCGGAGGTCCCATTGGTGGCGGACTCGGTCTCATCCTCGGCGGACTGCTCACCGCTTACGCTGACCAGTCGTGGCGCGCGGCACTGTGGACGTTTGGTGGCTTTGCACTCATCATCGCTGTCGTGGGATACTTTGTCATCATCCCCGACCGGCACCTCGACCCCGACCGGCGCGTCGACTGGGTCGGCGCCACGCTTGTAACCGTCGGTCTCGTGCTCCTCATGTTCGCCATCTCGCACGCCGAGAGCACCAAGCATGGGTGGAAAACGGACTGTGAGTTACTTTATGAGAATGACTCGAGGGGCCGGCTGACGCCAGACATCATCGCGCTGATCGTTGTGGCGGTAGCGCTCGTCACCGCATTCTTCTTCTGGGAACACTACGTCGAGTCGCGCACGACGCGGCCGCCGCTCATGCGCCTTGGGCTGTGGACACGCGGTAGCGGCCGCCTCGCCGCGACGTACCTGATCGGCGGCGTGTCGTGGATGGGGTTCACGACCATGTTCTACAACGCGACGCTGTTCTATCAAGAGGTGCAGGGCACGGGCACGATCGGCGCCATGTTGCGGTTCATACCGACGTTTACGTGCGGGTTGCTGTGCAACGTCCTCGTCGCCAAGGTGATCCACCTTGTGCCCGGCCAGCTGCTCATCTGCGTTGGCCTCGCGGCGACGGGTCTCGCCAACGTCTTCTTCGCCGTCGCGCCAAAGGATACGATATACTGGGGCTTTCCCTTCAACGCAATGTGGTTGTGTGTCGTGGGCGCCGACTTCCTCATGGCCGTGGGATCGGTGTTTGTTTCCACCCTCGCTTTTCCAGAGGAGCAGAGCGTGGCAGGAGGTGAGCTCAAGCATGCTTCACACAAACTGACGACTACAGCGGTGTTTCAAACCCTCGTGCAGTTGGGCGGCGCGCTCGGCCTCGCCTTTGTAGCGGTGGTACAGACGGCTGTGACGCGCAAGGCCGAGAACGCCGGCGACGACCACGTCACGGCACTGACAAAGGGCCTGCACGGCGCGTTCTGGTTCGCTGCCGGCGCGAGCTTTGCGGCACTTGCCATCGCCGCCGTCGTGCTCCGCGGTATGGGCACGTACGGCGCCAAGAAGGGCGACGAGAGTAGCAGTACGAGTGCGGGTACGGAGGTGTCGGACGACACGGCGCTCGAGAGCGCGGGCGGCGCGAGCGCCCAGGGCGGACACGAGCATGTCGTCGTGAGCGAAAAGCCCTAAGTCCAATGCCAATGCGGGGCGTGTAATCTCAGGTTTAGAATGGTTCGGTTTGGGTCTATGCATGCTTGCTCTCAACGCGACTTGCTCTCAACGCGACGGTCGCGTCAGAGTGCCACCTTGGGGGCCGGAAAGGGCCGGAATGGGTGACCGCTTAGAGACCCGACCCCACACCTGCTGTGTTATCTAGCATACCGATGGCGTCGGGAGATGGGCGTGGTATGTCATCATGTGCGGCAGCGGAACAACTTCCGCCCGCACCTCTACGGAAACCGCACACCTCATGCCCGGAAGCCGACACTCGTGCCGGCGCGCCCCGGCGCCCCGGTGCGATTGCCGCTGGGGAACGCCAGGACGCCCGCTTGAGATCGAGTCGATATCGCCATCGATGGCCCGTGCGTCGCCCGCTGTGCAGTGCTCCTGCCCAACAATAACAAGCGCACGTGCCCGACGACGACGTCACTGCCCCCCACGTAGTAGTGTCCTAAGTAATACATTCTCTACACAGGGTATGCTCTATGGGTGGGCTGGCGCGGCCTCTCTATGTACAAGTCGCCGGTGTGTTTGCTGAGTTAGGCGGCGGCGCGGAGGGCGTCACGGCGGTGGATGTAGACTGCGAGGTCGAGCATGCGGGTCGAGAAGCCCGTCTCGTTGTCGTACCACGCGACGAGGGTGGCCGTGTGGCCGTCGCCAAGGACGATCGAGGCGTCCTCGTCAATGATCGAGCTCTGCGACGAGGTGAGGTAGTCTGTGGACACGAGCTTTTGCTCCGACACGCCGAGGACGCCCTGGAGACCGCCAGCGGCGACGGGCGTGTTGGCGGCGTGGCGGAACGCAGCCATGAGGTCTTCCTTGGTACCAAAGGGCTTCTCTGTGCGCACGGTGAGGTTGACGAGCGAGACATTGGTGACGGGGACGCGCACCGACAGGCCCTGGAACTTGCCCGCAAGCTCGGGAAGCACCTTTACCACGGCTTGGGCGGCGCCCGTGGTCGCCGGGATGATGTTGCCCATGGCGCTGCGGCCGGAACGGATGTCCTTTGCGGAAAAGCCGTCGAGGACCTTTTGCGACGCGGTGGAAGCGTGGATCGTCGTCATCATGCCGTTGTCAACCCCAAAGGCGCTGTGGAGCACGGCGGCGATGGGCGCCATGCAGTTGGTGGTGCACGACGCGTTGCTAACCACGTTGTCGCCGGCGTAGTCCGAGTGGTTGACGCCGTAGACGATGTTGCGCGCGTCCTTGGACGGCGCCGAGACAATGACCTTCTTGGCGCCGCCCGCGGTAATGTGCACCGACGCCTTGTCGACCGTGGTCATCTTGCCAGTCGACTCCATGACGTACTCGGCGCCGGCCATGTTCCAGTCGATGAGGGCCGGGTCGCGCTGCTGGAACAGGTGGATGACCTTGCCGCGGAAGAGAAGCGCAGAGGGGTTGGGGTTGCCCTCGGTAGGCGCGAGGAGCGCGGGGTGGTCCGCGGGCGCGACCTTGATCTCGGTCGCGAGCGTGCACACGCCGTGCGTCGAGTCAAACTGAATCGCAGTGAGCAGGTGCTCGAGGGACGCGGCGGTGTGGTTGACCGCCACGAGGTTGACGTCGTCGCGCTTCAGGCAGATGCGGAACAGCTGGCGACCGATACGGCCAAACCCGTTGATGCCGACGGCAGGTATAGTGTCAATGGCCACTGGAGGGTTAGGGGAGTAAGGCAAGGGGCGACTCACTGTTGTAGATGGTGACTAGTGGTGACAAGTGGGAGAGTGTAGAGGTAGTCGAGGTGCAGGACAAAGAAGTCCTTGGGAAGAGTTGAGTCGAGTGAGTTGTAGTTGAAGAGAAAAGGGGAACAAGACGAGCGAGTCGCTGGGGTTTATATCCAAAGCAGGGAGAGCAGGGGCGAGGTGAGACCTTGCGGCCGACCTCGAGCGTGACACACACACACACACACATGCACGACGACTTACTCATGGTCCTCGCTCGCGACATACATGGTCGCTGCCCGCGCACGCCGGACGTCGGAGGACCGTCCGCCGCGGCCAGATGAGCAACAGATCAACAAATCTCGACTCTGTTGTAATTTTCGTGGCCCCGCAAAGGTGGTTGCCCTCCACCGCCGGCAGACACCGACAAAGCCGAGCAGTCGGGCCATCTACGCTGGTCGTCGAGGACAAGCACGTGGGTGCGCGGAGCATTGTTGCTCCGGGGCCCAGCCAAGCTCTGTCGGCACTGTCGGAGTCGAGCGGAGTATCCCGGGGCAATGCCAAACCGTCCACACTGCAAGCCAAATGCGCCGTCAAGGGGGGACTGTGGACGTCCATGCGTCCAGCTTTTTTTGGGATGGCCTTTTGGTGATGCTCACAGGCGACGTCGTCTGTACGGCGGAATGAGGCGAAACTGCGCCGACGACCAGGACGCCGTAGGAGGCCACGCGCAGATGTTCTGATGCGCCGCATGCTGCCTAGACCCCTGCAGAGCCCTGGAGATCTACGCGGCAGGGTCAGCACGCCGCTGTTGGAGATGGCGAGTGGGCGCGTTCGAAATCCCACCGTGGATATCTGGCAGTCTGTGCGGCGCGTTCGAAAATGCCTCCACCACAGCACACCTCGAGGTGGACCATCTCGAGCCCCGTTTGGCCGCGCCTACCGAGCAGCAGTGATGCCTAGCTTCAATTCGGCGCCGCGCGCGACCGCGCGCGTGTCGCGCCGCTCGCCAGTAGTTGCGGCGCATAACGTATTTTGCTCACGGGCGGTGGGCGTGAATGGTCCATTTGGGATGCAGCGATTTGGCACGACGCGTTTGGCAGAGCGAGAAAGAGCTGTTTGGCATCGACGAGACGGCGAAAACGCCTTGGCGCGTTCGAAAACGTCGATACCAAACCGAACATTCTGGTTTCTGAGCAGTTCTGAGATTTAGGGTGTGCACGTGTCAGTGGCAGTAGGCGCAGAAGCGGTCGCCGAGTGGCATAAGACGTGGTCATGTGCACGACCGCTGCCGATCACGACGATGAAGAATGACATGGATCGCAGCGTCGTGGGGTGGGAGAACGCTGATCACGGGTGGGAAAAACGGCGGTGGCCGCCAGGTTGAAGTTTCCGCAAACCAGCAAGTCTTTTCAATGTTTTTCATCGCGCCTCGGGAGTGTGTGCGGCCTGCCGACGTACAGGGTACATACATGCTGCGGTGTCGGCGCCGGGCCGGATGGGCGCCGAGAGCGGACACTTTGCCAGGGACACGAGACTGCAGGAGAGTAAACATCCATTGTATGGTGGCGAATGGGAGGCACCGTGGTTAGTCGCCCTCACTAACCCCCCTCAACCACACTCCGACGCCTCCGAGTCGCTGTGGCGGCTGACATGTGGCTCGGACTGTCAGCGAGTCAGCGAGCGGGCTGTGCACAATGTCCGTAGTTGTGACCGACGGCCTTGCCTCCTCGCGTGATGGTGTTTCTGAAGTTGCTTGAGACACGGCGAGATAGCGATCAGCCGCGGCAGTGCCACAAGCTCACATCAGTGCGTCGGATATTCCGCTCTTCACTGTCCACACCACATTGCTGCCGACACCGGCACTTTGCGGTGCTATGTATACCGCGATAAAACAAATCTAGTGTCACCCCTCATGCACATGCATCTGGCAAGGTATTTTGAGGCAGCATGCACTCTCCGCTGCGATCGGACTCCGCATTTAAAGTCTTTGTCGTCAGACTAAAACGTAGTACCACCTCGCTGCTGCGACACGGGCAGTTACACTCCACTGCTTACCTCACTTAGAGCGTCCCCCTGGTTTACCACGTGTCGGTATCCCTTTCCCCGTCGGCGGCCGGAGGGCCAGCTGGGCCCCCGTAGGGTGGCACATGTCCGCCATTCCAGGGACTGAGGCGGAGAAGAGAACGTTGTTTGGGCCGAGGTTCTCTGCTGCCACGCCGGCTGCGCGCCGTCGCTTAATCTCATCTAAGTGCCTGTGATGAGGGTCGTGTGCTAGACCAGCCGGGTGATGAGGGCAGGCGGGGGAGAGAACCCAGAGTGTGGGCGCCGGAAACGGGCAAGTACGGGTGGTGATATTCAGGGCCATGAACACACCGAGGGCGAGGCTCTCGTTCTTGGCCCGCGTGAGTGCCAGAGAGTTTGTACCCACAAACACTAACACGCAGCTAGGCATCATGGCTGCCTGCTCGCTCGCGGTAGACGTGCCTACTGAATAGGTCGGACATGACGTTTTCTGCTGCGATTTTTGTTCTTGGCCCAATAATGCCCGCCGGGCCCATCGTTCCCCTTGGGTCAATACCAAGCCCCGCACCCCTCCGGGCGCCGGCAACCCCACCCAACAACCTCGGGCACGCTCCATGCCACCACACCACCTCGTCCTTTAAATACAAGTACGCGATGCATGTGATCAGTGTAGGACAACAACGCCCCCTCCTTTCCCCTCAAGAAACAGGACTTTTTATCATAGTAGAGAAGTTGTTACCGCGACTCCTACTTCACCGTCCAACGGATCAGCCACCATGTCCGTGGTAGGCAATTTCACCACAAACAACGACCGGACGATGCAGCAAACTGGGGGCTCGCAGCGCCGCGGCTCCCATGGCTCGGGCGTGGCCCGCCGTCCTAGTCTGCGCGAGTCGATGACTGCGCCGTTTGCGGGACGCCCAGACCACCACTCGGGCGTGCCAGAGGAGGACGACGTCGTCGAGGAGTTTGCGCCCACGGCCGAGCAGCGCCAGGCGCATGCGACCGAGCTCGTCCGCCAGCTCACTCGCCAGTCGACGCGCGACACAGTCCCCGGCTCCCCCACCTCTCCCACCAGCGAGCACGGTCCTGGCGGCGGCGGCTTTGCCGGTCTTGCTCGCAAGCTCTCCACCTCCTCCACCACGCACCACAACGTCTGGGACTACCCCGAGGGCTCCGAGCTCGACCCGTTCAGCGACAACTTTGACATTCGCAAATGGACAAAGCAGTTTATACGCCAGGTCAAGGACGAGCACCGTCTCCCCCGCTACGCTGGCATCGCGTTCCGCAACATGAGCGTGCACGGTTTTGGCTCTGACGCCGGTGAGTTCATTTGTGCAGTTGTTTGGGTCCACCAACGGGAACCCCGTGACGCCGTCGTCCCTTTGGTGGTGTGGTGCCATTTCAGGCGTGACGTCAGGGGCGACAACGTGCAACGGGCTTGGCCTCCCGTTGGTGCGGTATGGTGTGGCAATCATAAATTGTGGCATCTGCAACAGCGGAGCTGTTCATGAGCATATCTTTGCTGACACTGCACCAGACTACCAGAAGACCGTGGGCAACATTCCTCTGTCCCTTATCGGGCAATTGCGCGACCTCATCGGCAACCGCAAGCGCAAGGTCCAGATTCTCGACCGCATCGATGGTGTCCTTGACGCCGGCGAGATGCTTGTCGTCCTCGGCCCTCCCGGCTCGGGATGCACGACCATGCTCAAGTCGATTGCCGGCGAAATGAACGGTATCTACCTTGACGCGGACTCGGAGCTCAACTACCGCGGTAAGCCTTGCATGACGACGTTAGTGAAACACACCATTTGCTGACAACATAGGTATTTCGCCCAAGCGCATGCACTCGCAGTTCCGCGGCGAGGCAATCTACACTGCAGAGGTGGACGTGCACTTCCCCAACCTCGTCGTGGGCGACACGCTCGACTTTGCTGCGCGCGCGCGTGCGCCGCGCAAGCCGCCCGGAGGCCTGTCTGTCGGCGAGTACGCCAAGCACATGCGTGACATGACCATGGCGATTTTTGGCATCTCGCACACTGTCAACACGCGTGTCGGCAACGACTTTATCCGTGGCGTGTCGGGCGGTGAGCGCAAGCGTGTGTCGATTGCCGAGGCGACGCTGGCCGGCGCGCCACTTCAGTGCTGGGACAACTCTACGCGTGGCCTCGACTCTGCCAACGCCATCGAGTTTGTCAAGAACCTCCGCCTCGGCGCCGAGTACTTTGGCACGACTGCGTGCGTCGCCATTTACCAGGCTCCGCAGGCTGCGTACGAGCTCTTTGACAAGGTTTCGGTGCTGTACGAGGGCGAGCAGATCTTCTTTGGCCGGTGCGACAGGGCCAAGGAGTTCTTCGTCAACATGGGCTTCCACTGCCCCGAGCAGCAGACGACCCCCGACTTCCTCACGTCGCTCACGTCGCCGAGCGAACGCCAGGCGCGCGAGGGCTACGAGGGAATTGTCCCTACCACGCCGTTCGAGTTTGCCGAGCGCTGGAAGGCGAGCCCAGAGTACAAGGCGCTCCAGGAGGAGATTACTGTGTACAATGAAAAGTTCCCTATCGGCGGCGAGGCGTACAACGAGTTCCTCGCGTCCCGCCGCGCCCAGCAGTCCAAGCACGTCCGTCCCCGCTCGCCATACACGCTCTCGTACGCGGGTCAGGTCAAGCTCTGCTTCCGCCGCGGTTTCCAGCGTCTCAAGGCGGACCCGTCCCTCACAATCACCCAGCTCTTCGGTAACTGCGTCATGGCCCTCATCATTTCGTCAATGTACTACAACCTGCAACCCGACACCAACTCGTTCTTCAGCCGCGGTGGTCTCCTGTTCTTTGCGATCCTCATGAACGCGTTCGGTTCTGCTCTGGAAATTCTCACTCTGTACGCCCAGCGTCCCATTGTCGAAAAGCACTCGCAGTACGCCTTCACCCACCCCTCGGCCGAGGCATTCGCGTCCATGCTTTGCGACATGCCGTACAAGATTTGCAACGCCATCATGTTCAACCTCATCATCTACTTTATGACCAACCTGCGCCGCGAACCCGGACCATTCTTCTTCTTCTTCTTTGTCTCGTTCATCCTAACGTTGACAATGTCGATGTTGTTCCGTTCCATCGCCTCGCTGTCTCGGTCACTTGAACAGGCTCTCGCACCCGCCGCTGTCCTCATCCTCGCCCTGATCATCTACACTGGTTTCGCTCTGCCCATCAACTACATGCACGGCTGGAGTCGTTGGATCAACTACCTCGATCCCATCGCCTATGGATTCGAATCTCTCATGATCAACGAATTCCACAGCCGCGAGTTTGAGTGTGCGCAGTGGCTCCCAATGGGACCGGGATACCCGCAGCCTGGCTCTGGCGAAAACGTTGTGTGCTCGTCGGTCGGCTCGGTGCCGGGCAAGACGACGGTCAACGGCGACCATTACCTGAGCCTCGCATACCAGTACGAGTATTCGCACAAGTGGCGCAACGTCGGTATCATCTTCGCGTTCATGTTCGGCCTCATGTTTGTCTACCTCGGCGCCACCGAGCTTATCACGGCCAAGCGCTCCAAGGGTGAAGTCCTCATCTACCCGCGCGGCAAGATTCCTCCCGAGCTCAAGGGCAACAAGCCCGCCGACGAGGAGACCATGGCCCTCGACCGTAAAAAGATGCAGCTCGACGCCGATGTCCAGGACCCCGCCAAGGCAATTATTCAGCGCCAGACGGCAATCTTCTCGTGGAAGGACGTCACCTACGACATCAAGATCAAGGGCGAACCGCGTCGTATCCTCGACCACGTCGACGGCTGGGTCAAACCGGGCACTCTTACCGCGCTCATGGGCGTGTCTGGTGCCGGTAAGACGACGCTGCTCGATGTCCTCGCCACGCGTGTGACCATGGGTGTTGTGAGCGGTGAAATGCTCGTCGACGGCCGTCCGCGTGACGTCTCGTTCCAGCGCAAGACCGGTTACGTCCAGCAGCAGGATCTCCACCTCCAAACGTCGACTGTGCGCGAAGCGCTCCGCTTCTCGGCCGTGCTCCGCCAGCCCAAGAAGGTGTCTCGCGCCGAAAAGTACGAGTACGTCGAGCAGGTCCTCAAGCTTCTCGAGATGGAGGCGTACGCCGACGCCGTCGTCGGTGTGCCCGGTGAAGGTCTCAACGTCGAGCAGCGCAAGCGCCTCACCATTGTTGTCGAACTTGTCGCCAAGCCCGAGCTCCTCCTCTTCCTTGACGAGCCCACTTCTGGTCTCGACTCGCAAACGTCGTGGAACATTCTCCAGCTCCTCCGCAAGCTCACTGCCAACGGCCAGGCCATTCTCTGCACCATCCACCAGCCCTCGGCCATGCTCTTCGAGCAGTTTGACCGTCTCCTCTTCCTCGCCAAGGGCGGCAAGACGGTCTACTATGGCGAGGTCGGCCATCAGTCGCGCATCCTCATCGACTACTTTGAGCGCCAGGGCGCACCAAAGTGCCCGCCTGGCGAGAACCCCGCCGAGTGGATGCTTGCCGCCATCGGCGCGGCACCTGGATCCCACACCGACGTCGATTGGCACCAGGCATGGCTCGAGTCACCGGAACGCGTCGCTGTCCGCGAGGAACTCTCCAACATTAAGCACGAACGCCGCGCCCTCGTACCCAAACCCACGCAGGACAAGAAGGCCGACAAGGCAGCGTACGCCGAGTTTGCCGCGCCCTTCGGCTTGCAAATGTTTGAGGTCCTCCGCCGTGTCTTCCAGCAGTACTGGCGCACGCCGTCGTACATCTGGTCCAAGATTGCCCTCTGTGTCTCGACCGGTCTGTTTATTGGCTTTTCCTTCTACCGCTCCGGCACGTCCCAGCAGGGTCTCCAGAACCAGCTCTTCTCGGCCTTCATGGCGTTCACCATCTTCGGCCAGCTCGTCCAGCAGATCATGCCCAACTTTGTCATCCAGCGTGCGCTGTACGAGGTGCGCGAGCGCCCGTCCAAGACGTACTCGTGGAAGGTGTTCATTCTGTCCAACATCATTGTCGAAATCCCCTGGTCCGTCTTGGTTGGCACGCTCTTCTTCTTTGAGTGGTACTACCCCATTGGCTACTACCGCAACGCCATCCCGACCGACTCGGTGACCGAGCGCGGCGCACTCATGTGGCTGTGCATGATGGCGTTCCTACTCTTCACCTCGACGTTTGCCACGGCCATTGTTGCCGGCATGGAGCTTGCCGAGACGGCTGGTAACATTGCCAACCTGCTCTTTTCGCTCTGTCTCGTGTTCTGTGGTGTCCTTGTGCCCGGCAGCCAGCTGCCCGGTTTCTGGAAGTTTATGTGGCGCGTGTCACCCTTCACGTATCTAGTCGAAGGCATGCTCACAACCGGTGTGGGTCGCGCCGCGGTACACTGTTCCGACACCGAGTTCCTCAAGTTTACCGCGCCCGGCGGCCAGACGTGCGGGCAGTACATGCAACCGTGGATTTCGCAGGCGGGCGGCTACCTGCGCGACGAGAACGTGTCCGACTGCAACTTCTGCGCCATGAGCTCGACCGACCAGTTCCTCGGCGTCTTTGACCTCAAGTACAGCAACCGCTGGCGCGACTTTGGCCTCATGTGGGTGTACATTGTCTTCAACGTGTTCGCCGCCATCTTCCTGTACTGGCTCGCACGTGTCCCCAAGAAGCGCAAGGACAAGGTCGAGGAGACCCCCGACCTCAACCGTACCACGACGGGCATGACCGGCATGAGCGGCATCTCGCGCCAGCATACCGGCGTCACATCGAACGGCGTCCCCAACGAGAAGGCAGAGTACACCAAGGCCGAGGAGGCAGGACACGCCAACGGCACGGCCGCTGGTCAGCCCGTACGCATGAGCGACGGCAGGTTCGCCACCAACCCAAACGACCCCAACAGCCTCCCATACACGCCGAGCACCAACGCCGGCCAAAACCCGTACGCCACGCCTAGCCCTAACGCAAACAACCCGTACGCCAACCCGGCCACGCCCGCTCCGGGCGCCGGCGTCGGCGCTCACCACACTACCTCCACCACCAACAAGGGGGCGCTCGCCGGCGGCGCCGCGGCAGGTGCCGGAGCGGGCGCGCTCGCCGGCGCCGTCGCGGGTCACGGCAGCGGCGACTCGACGCGCGCGCCGTCGCCCGAGACGCCGGGCGAGTTCTACGACGCGTCCGTCGCCCCAGGCGCCCTCGCCATCGACACGTCCCCCGGCCCTCCCGTCGGTCCCCGCCACCACGCCTAAACGTTTCACACGTACATAAACCACTCTGGATACTCTAGATTCATAGCGATTGTATAATGCACCTGACTGCACATAGCGGCGTGTTCCTCGCTCCATTCACTGATAGTCCTTGGAGGAGGAAACCAGGCCGTCCAAGCTACACTGTCGTCGCACCCATCCCATTCCAGCGTCACTCAATCCTATACCAGTCGTCACACCAATCCCATACCAGCCGTTTTCACTCCCCACCCTTGGACACTCTCGGCGCATGTCGGGCTCCGAGACGCTTGGCCGACGGCGACGGCAACTTGTCCGTGGCCCAAGTCAGGGGGCTATCGCCGGGGCAGCGTCGGCCCCCGGCGCTTGTCCGGCTTCAGCGAAGCGGGCACTTCACCCCCGGCAGACCCCCTGGCAGTAACTGCGCGATCCGTTGCACTACAGCTGCGTCTCGAGCGGAGAGGGCGCGTCCATTGCTAGAGGAGCGGCGTGCTCCTACGTGCATGTAGAGGATAGAGGATACCAGCTGAGACAAAGTGTCTGGAAGAGGCCGAGCGATGTGGGTGTCTATGGTGAGGTCGGCAACTAAACCATGTGGAAATACTTCCGCTGGTCCAAGTATCTGGCACGACACTGGAAATCCCACTGCCCGAGTCCATTGTGTCTGCACACATCACACCATGTCCCTCAAACGCAAGTCGCCGTACGGCTCCCAGTCGCCCGCGCCAGGCTCGCGCGGGGCCAGCGTCGGCGTCAAGTCCGAGGGCGGCGACGTCAAGCGCATGAAGGGTGGGTAGGCGTGTGCAGGAGCCGCGGCCTACGGTGCACCTCATCTCTGACGAATCCTGACCTTGCAGCTGACGGCAGGCCTGTCAGTTACGCCAGCTACGTACAATGACCCGCGCACAGTGGTGCTTGACCTGCGAGAATACCTCAAGGTAGCTGGAGCGAGGGGGACAGCCTGGGTGACTGACGGCAGAACCGGGTGACGATGCGGTACGAAGACGCGTTCTACCATGTGCAGGAGAAGAATCCTGGAGTGGATACTGGTGCCGTACTCGAGGCACTCAAGAAGCAGGACCGGGTCAAGTACAACGAGAAGAACGAGGTGTTTGCGTACGA
The DNA here is from genome assembly GCA_002335565.1 of Cutaneotrichosporon arboriforme. NCBI lineage: Eukaryota > Fungi > Basidiomycota > Tremellomycetes > Trichosporonales > Trichosporonaceae > Cutaneotrichosporon > Cutaneotrichosporon arboriforme. The sequence goes on along the minus strand of BEDW01000002.1, from coordinate 791,743 downwards.
GCCCGAGGTGGTACTGCGTACGCTGGCCGACCTCCGGCGACACATCCAGACGCACACGCACCCGAGCCCGCTGCGCGGGCTCAAGTACAAGGACCTGCGTGCGGCGATGCCGGGTCCAGAACTGCCGGGATACATGGACGAGCTCGAGAGCGACGGGTCGATCCTCATTCTCCGCTCGCTCACGGGCAAGCTCAAGGACGCGCCGCTGCCCCCGCTTGGCCGGCAGAACGCCTGGGGCGAGAAACTCAACGCGGGCGGACCAGAGCGATGGCGGACCATCTTCTGGGACGACATACGCGCCAACGGGCGTGCGGCGCCGCGCGTTGACGATGGTGAGCGCTAGAAAACGGCGGGGAGGGGTGGTTGTGTAGCAGGCTGACCACCGCGGCAGAGTTTATCTTTGCTTGGGCAGACGTGCATATTGCCGAGACGGACAATGTCGCCAAGCTCCTGGAAGAGCAGGACCTCAAGGCCAGCTCGGTGGCGCAGGCGCCGGCGAAAAAGGAGGACAAGGAGCAGGTCAAGAAGAAGAAGAAGGGGCGCAGGGCGCTCAAGATCACCAATACACACATGCAGGCGCTGGTAAGTCTCGTCTCGGCTCGGCTCGCGTGTTTGCATACATCTCCGCTGACACGCCTAGGGCATCGACTTTTCAAAAGACTACGAGGCGCCGTAAGCGTTTGCTGCGTGCTGCGTGCTGCGCGCTGCGATACTCGCATTGCCTGCCTGTCGCTGCATCCAGCTACCCCTTACGTGGCATTGCTTATCTCGGTGGTTTGTTGTTTTGCCGTCGAGTGGCGTTTCATTTTTATTTGTTGTTCATGGGTGCCAGCCACCCGATATTTGGTTCCGTCGGTCTACCTCCACTTTAGAGGTCCAGGCACCCACCATACACCTTGCCTCCACCGTACACCTCTACATTACATGGAATCCAGAAAAAGTTGTAACATTACCTAGCATGCATCGAATGGTGCCAGACGAGTTGGAGGTGGGTTGGAGAGTACGAGTGCAAAGTGTAATGTTCTTGTCGGTACAGAGTGTGACTGGGGCTGCGGGGTGGTATAGAGCCATGGGGTGTAATGCGGGTGAGGAAGTGGGTGGGGGGGGGGTAGGAGTAGTGGATAATAAATAAAAGAGGATGAAAACAAGAAATCCACGTCACAGAGTAAAAAGGCGAAGGAAGGTGTTGATTTTGTTGACAAAGGCTCGGGGGAAGGTTGTTGTTGATACGGTGTGCACCACTCTGTACAGTGAGGAGGGAAGGTTGCAATGCAATGTACACACACCTTCCCTGGATCCCAACCAACCCACCACCACCACCTTCCTCGTCGTCTCTCCTCACTCCAACTCTCATCACCATCATCATCATCACCACTCCCCTTCTTCTTGTCATCGACGACGACGACGACGACGACGATAACCACAACGACAACCATCACTACTCCTACTCCATCACCCACTACCCACTACCCACTTTTATCCACACCCCCCCGTCCACCCCGTACACCACGGCCCAAGTAACCACAACCACCACCACCCCTCACATCCATCGCCGGCTGGTGTAAAAACACAACCACAACAGTGTCCATAACTCTACCCATCAATCACTCCCCATCGTACACCTCGCTGCTGGATCAGCGTAGTGGCTTGTCTCCCCAACACCTCCCAGGTGGTCGACGACGGCGACGACAACAACAAAAACAACACCCACCGCCCGCTCTCCCCCCCCCCCCTTACTCACCGGCCTTGCGCCGGCATCCGCCCAACAACACACAATGGTTGACTTGAGAACCAGCACCCGCGTGAGTCATGCTTCTATCTCTCCTACCCCTCGAGCTCGCTGGATGCTGCGGAGACGGACCCATGCACTCGCGGTTCTTCTGGCTGCCCCTCCGCCCCGGGATTCCAACCCGGGCCCAGACCCCATCCTCCACTGTAGCCTCGTTGTTGTTTTCGCCCAATGGGGCCGACCTTGCTTCCCCCTCTCCCCCGTCTCCTTCCCACCTCATCCGTCTTTATCCAACCTCCCCACCCAACCATCACCGCTGCTGGCGACATCATCCATCCACCAGCGCCGGCACACGTGCATCCCGCTTACACCCAGAACGTCTCGGGAGGTCCCCGCACGCCCAGTGCCGCCGCCGGACGCAGCAGTGGTGGTGCTGCCGCAACACAGGCAAACCAGGTATGTGTTCATGTAGATTGGTCGGGCTTTGGGGGGACCGAACAGTCCGAACAGAGCGGCCCCCGCCGCGGCGGAGTGAGCCTGCGCGGCCTGGAACCAACTAGCTCCAGAACGAAACCCTGTTCTCCCAAAGCCTTCCCGAAAGCGAACAGACATTGCATGTTGCGCCATGGATGATGCATTGTAGGAGATGGGAGACTGTGATGCTGACAGACGTCCAACACCACACTTTTACTCCAACAGTCCACACGCCATTCATCACCCCGCAAAAACGGCCGTGTCCTCCCAACGCCAGACTCGCTCTCGCCCACAAACTCGAAAACATCACCCCGGCTGCCGCCCAACTTTGAGTCGAGCTCGCAGCTCCCTCCAGCGCTGCCGTCGCGCTACGTTTACACCCCCCAGTCGCCGTACCGCCCAGGGGAGTACCAGCGCTCCGAGTGTGCGCCATCCGAGCGCACCCGGATCGAGCGCAAGCTGTTTGACGATGACGAGGAGGCCACACCTACAAAGGACGAAAACTCGAGCTCGTCGCCTCTTGCACCAGCATTTGCAGCCAAGATGGTGCTCCGGAATGGTGCTTCAGTGGACCTGATCTCATGGTGCGTTACGGCCCCTCTTTTTGTTTGTCCCGACATGATGACCTAACTATGCTCAGGTTGCGCACAAACTTCCATCACCAGCCTCCACCGCACACGCCCGTCACCTCGTTCATGAACCTCATCCATGTGCAGCGCTTGTTACAGGAGCGCTTCCCGCGCGTGCCCGACCTGACCGAGCTGCGGCGTGCAGTGCTTGCTGCATTCCCTCACTCGGTATGGGAGGAGCCGTCGACCGAAGCAGCGCCAGAGCCACCAATCATGCGTGGCCTGACATGGCACGGCCGTGACGTCGCTGAGGAGGACGACGACCCCGAGTCGACGCCGGGCAAGTCGCGCCCCGGAGCCAACGGGTCGTCGCGCCGGCCACGAGTGTCGACGACGAACGGTCACACCAATGGCAACGACCCAAGTCGGAGCCCCACAAACTCGTCGCTCATGTCGCCAGACTCGAACAGCACGCGGCGCCTGCCAGACACCCCTGCGCGCAGCGTGCTCGACGAGTTTGCCGAAATTGCAACGCGTACGCCTGTTATGAAAGAACGAAGCCTCGAGCCGCTTGTGCTGCCGGGCCCAACAGCGTACAACGCCCCCCAGTCTGTAGACAGGTCGTGGCGCAAGCGGCCTGCGTCGCAGTCGCCTGACCGGCGGCGGCGCACGTCGACGCCTGACGCGCTGCAGGAGCTTCTCGAGGCCGCAGAGGCTATCGAAGGCAGTCCGCTCACGACCATGAAGCATGAGCGGGGCCACAAGCGCAGACGCACCATTGCCGGGTCGACGACCACGCAGGACTTTGCTGCAGGTCTCGGCTTTGCTCAGCGCCGGTCCCGCTCGGTCCGGGGCACGGCGTCACCCCAGATTGCTGGCCTGTCGCTGCTGGCTGTGCGCGAGCACGACGGACACGAGATCGAGCACGACGGCGAGCCCGTATCGCCGCTTGCCTCGGAGGAGTCGCATGCGTCGCAGCTCATTGCCATGGGCCAGGGACGTTGGGGCGGCGCGCGGGGAGGTGCCGCGAGCTCGACGACGTCGCAGCTGTCGCACATCTCCGAGTCGGTCGCGGGTCCTGGCCCCGGCACGTCGTCCAAGGCCGGCCGCAAGGTCAACGAGCTCCCGACGTCGACGCAGGGCCAGTACCCTGGTGTCGACTGCAAGCCCCCATACCCGTACCACGAGATGATCCGGCACGCCATCGAAGCGGCGCCGGACAGAAAGCTCCAGCTCGCGCAGATCTACTCTGCGATTGCGAACCGTTTCCCGTTCTTCAAGACGCTCGACGAGAAGAAGACGGCCGGGTGGCAGAACAGTATCAGACACAACCTGAGTCTCAAGTGGGTTACACCTTCGCACGAGATATACTGACTGCAGAAAAATGTTTGTGCGCGTCAACAAGGCAGATGGCACAGACGAGGGCGGCAAGGGCGGCTGGTGGACGGTACAGCCCGGCGTGCCGGACGAGGGAAGGCCAGGCCGCAAGGCCAAGGCGAAGCGCGCCAAAGAGAAGGAGCCCGGGGGCGGCGAGAGCAGCGGTGCGCCGAGCGGCACGACCACCGCGGTGGGTACGCCCGTGCCCGTCAAGATTGCGCCGAGTCCCGCGGCAGTGCCACCACCACTCCCGCTGGCTCTTGCGCCAGAACAGCAGTCGCAGTCGCCCGTGGCGCCAGCACATCCCCCTCCGTCCCGTCCACCCGTAGCAGCAGCAGACCCATTCATCGACGAGAAGAAGTAGAATATCTAGTGTTCAGGTTACATTGTGCGGTATGCACTGCATGTGTTCTCGAGCCGAGCGACCGCGACGCCGCCAGGCGTCGCCGTCGCGAGTGGTATGTGTGCGTTTGGCCACAGAATCCGCCACAAACCCATTGGCCCAGAACCAGCTGCCCCACTCCGACGATGACTCATGCGTCCCACTGGGTATACGACAGCCCAGGCACTCGACTGCGCCTCGGGTGCGTTTCATGTCCGTATTCGCCGGTACGGGTTCGGCTCGGCTCTGTACTACCGCCGATCCGACCTGTGTGCCGTGCGGCATGTCGGCCGATCTGTGCGTGTGCTAACCTGCGCCGCCGAGATTCGCCCCGACGATCGGGGCCGTATCGGTTATGCGCGTGCAAGCACACTGCGGTACGCCCCGTCGACACCTCGGCGGTGTGCTGTAGCTGACGACGCCGCGCACGGCGACGATGTGACGCACGAGCAGGTCGTGGCGGGACGCGTCGTACGTCCTGCGCTGCCTTGGCGCGGCGGCCAAGCAGCCACTGGCGTTGCGCCCCCAAGCCGGGCAGGTACGTACATATGTACAGTAGGTACAGTACTTCACGCTGTGAGCGCGAATGAATGCGGTATGGATGGTGGTACTGGAGCGTGCGTGCGTATAGCCGCACGGAACGGCGGGTGCAGCGCTGTCGATCGCCGCCGACAGTTGTTGGCTGGTGCAGCTGCTCTCTTCAATACCGAGAGTTGCGTCATGAAGAGCTTGACCCGAACTGTCATTTTAATGTCTTATGGTGCCCCCGATACGAGTGCGCCAGCATGAGAGTCAAGGTGGCAGGTCACTGTGGTCCTAGGCCAAGCCAAGCCTTTCACCTGTTGTCAGGTTGCTGTTGTGGCACCAATGAACGCCTGCCACAATGGCAGTTGCAAGTCCAGATCCAACGCGCCTGGCTTTGGATTCCCAGTAACGCCTTCTCATGTCTACAACGATGGGCGTTCGCGACTGTCGTGAAATGCCCTTCACCGAGGGGAGAGGGAGATTCTCGACGAGGCGGAATGGAACGTGTGCAGCCGCGTCGTCTTGGCAGCTCACGTCGACGTCGTGCACGCCCGTTTCCATGGTCGTCCCAACGTCGCCTGCACAAGCTTGCCGTCGAGTAACCACACGCGCGAAGCCCCGTAGCCCGGACTGTGGCGGCTAACCCGCCGACGTGCGTGGTCATACAGTACAGTACAGTTCCACCCGAGGTTCCGTGCGCGCAGCCGCGTCACTGACACGGCGTTGAACGCCATGTCGCCCGGCACATCACCACCGGCGAAGCATTCGTTCCAGCGCCGCTGCCGCCGTGGCCGTTACCATCGTTATTGCCTTCCTTCCATCGAGGCCCTCGTGGCCAGCAAGCACGCCAGCCGCGAGCGACATAAGCGAAACGGACATTGTCCTTTTGACAAGATATGGCAAGATAAATTGACAGACAGCGCCGCCGGTGCCACTTCTGTTTGTGTGCAGGCCGCCCAGCCGCAGACGCTCAACGACGAGGAAATGGAGCTCTGCGCCATGAGTACTTGGCCCGCACGTCGGTGCGCCTCCTCGTGAGCATCAGAAAAGTCAATTCAGTCATCAACAGAGGCGAAAGGCCGTCTCCGAAAGACCTGGCCTCGTCCCTCTCAAGTCGCGGCTTGTGGCTCGCCGACCAGGCACGACCACGCTGCTCTTATGCAAAAGCCGATGCAAGTTGCCACTCCGTCAGATCGCACTATCACATCGACGGCAACTCGCTAAACCCCTCCATTCGCCTGGCTTTGTCCGCGCTGGATGAGTGGTATCAGTTTCGTCAGCATCGTCACAGCTTGTGCCTGAAACATCACAAGAAGGCACCTTTGCGCACACCCACACACACATGCCATGCACAATCCCATGCTCGTACGAAGTACTGTGACAATGAAACAACTAGGCCAGGTAGCGGTACACGCCGATGTCGCTCGTGCGCTCGAGGTACTCGCGCTGAGTGTCAGCCACAAACTCTCCTACAAAACTTACATCAATCAGCCCTTCGATGCGCTTCTTGATGAGCGTTGTGGACGGCTGGAAGCGCGTGCTGAGCTGCTGGACGACTTCGGTGACGAGGTCGTTGTGCTGCATCGTCTTGCGTCCCTTCATGATGCGCACAATGCACGCCTCGACCTGGTGCTTGCGCTCCTCGTCGACCATCTCCTGCGTCTCCTCGCGCTCCTTGGGCGTCTCGACCTTATTCGCCACCTGCATAATCTTTATGCGCGCGAGGGGCGAGGTGAAACCGTCGTTGAACGCAAACGTGTCGTTGGCGCCCACGTCGCGCCCCTTCGGGTGCTTGGTCAACACGCGGTACTTGGCGCACGCCAGCGACTGCAGCGTGCGTTGCAGGTCGCCGTCCGGCAGATCTGTCGCCGTCTTAATGTCCTGATGTCAGCTACTCTAGAGCCTCCCCGTAACCCACCGAGTACGACAATGTTTCTCCCTCCTTGACCTCTTCGAACAAGAGGAGCACGACGAGCGCTTGGGTAGACACGTTGAGGTCGTGTGATCGAGCCTTGAAGCGCACCTTGACGTCGGCAGTACCGAGGTTGGCCTGCCACGTCAAGCGGCGGCCCGAGTGCCGCCCGTCATAGTAACGCTGGTACAGGTTTGTGCCGGTCGCGAGCGTCTCGCCAAAAGTGCACGTCGACGTCGTGACGATGGGCTGGGGCCAGTACGACGCCGTGAGCACGTTGACGTTCATTTCGAACGGCAGTGCACCGTGACGGTCCTGGTACGCGTTGAAGTTTTTGATGCTGTCCAGCGACAAACGCATGTCGTTGAACATGCCCTCGAGCTTTTGCACAAACTGGAAGCCCATCTCGACCTTGAGCTTGGCTACCATGCCTCGCTCGGCGTCGTCGCTCGCGCTCCGCGCGTACAGCAGCCGTCTCGCCAGATGGTTCTTGTAGTACCGCTCAAACTTGTCCTTGTCAGACAGGTATCGGAAGAGAATTAGCGTCTTCTCCAGCGCCTGGTCAATCTCCTCTTCGGTCTTGACCTTTGCGCCCCGCTTCAGGTGCTCGTCGATAAACAAGGACAGGAACTCGGGCGACCGCTGGTTGGCGTTGATGAACGACTGGAACGCCTCGTTGATCGACGCCTGCACCTGCTTGTCACCGCTGAACGCCTGGTCAAGGATTGCGTCAAACTTGTCCTTGAGGTCGAGCACGTCCTGTACCCAGCGGAGCGCCTGTGCCAATGCCGTCGCGCTTGGGCTCGGCGCCTTGGCTTTGCCTTTACCCTTGACGTCCGTCTTGTCGTCCTCGTCCTCTGCAGCGGCGCTCGTGCCAACAAGCATGGCGCTCTCGTTAATCGCCTTGCCTCGGGCTTCGACGCTGTCACGCAGAGCCAGACGCAACGCCTCCTTGCCAGCGTCGTCTGGTACCCGCAGGAACAAGGTATACAGCCGCCGCAGGTCAACAATGTGGTCGCCGTCGAGCATGGCGACGAGGCCGGTGCCTGGCATGCGCATGATGGCCTGGAGATGCGGTGTAAGAAGGTGGTTGACCACCAAGGCCTGCAATGGCGTGCTCGTGAGTGAGGACAGGTAGTGTGCCGTGCGGTCGTTCTCCTCGGACAACCGCCGCTCGACGTTGCGGAGATACGCGGACGCGTCGCCAACGACAAGCTGGCTGACGGCCTCTTGTCGGTAAAACTCTGCGCTGCGGCGCAGGAACTCGGGCTCAAAGTCGGAAGCATACACGGTCCTCCCTCCCAGCCGCTCAGGGTTGTCGAGGCGCAGAAGAAAGTCGACACAGTCGCGCACTGTCGAGCGCTGGATCGTGATGCCGTCGCGCTCGAGCTGCACCTGCGCAAGCAGCGTGCCCATGAGGTGTGTGTGGATGGGGTGCGTCGTCGCACGCACAATGTTGGATAAAAATAGCTGCAGGCCGACGTCGTATATGGGAGGCAAGTGCTGCTGCACCGTGTACGCCTTGTCCTGGGCGTCAGCAACGGGTGAGCTATTGCCGAACCCACCATGTACTTCAGAATGTCCTTGAGCTTGCGCATACTTCCTGTATGGTCGTCCCAGACACCCTTGACAGCGCGGAGGAAGCGGTCACCCTCGACCGTGCGCTCCACGGCCTCTGCGCCGCCGCCAAGGGCAGCGACAGACTGGCTACCACTCGAGCGGGGGAAGGTTGGCACGATGCGCTCCTCTGCAAGCTTGTCGAGGTGCTCGGCGATAAGCTGCTTGACTCCATTGTACAGCTGGTCACCGTCTGTCCGTGTCAGGAGGGATCTTTCTTGGCAGCGGCGGGGTCGGGGGACCACCAACTGCGCAGGCCGGCCGAGAGGCCGACGCATGCTTCGCCGCTGTAAACTCACTCTTGTACAAGACCATGTTGTACGCATAGCGGTAATGCTCCTCGAAGGAGAGCTTGGAAGCGTTGTGGTTCTGAATCTCGCGAATGGCATGGGACAGTTTTGTCCAGATCTCCTTGATACTCGTATCAGGACCGAGCTGGGGATTGTCAGTGGTCGTCGGTGGTCTCTAGGGAAACGTGCGAACCTTTGGTGGTGGGCGCTGGAGTCAGCATGGAGCGTCGAGAGCACAAGAGCTTACAATCTTGGGCTTGCCTCTACGGGCAGAGCCCATCGACAACGCCATGGTCGCTGTAGAGGGCCGTGTGGTGTTGTTGAGGTATGGAGATGACTGAAGAAGCGGCGTTCACAACACACTCACATCCCACATCCATGACAACAACGAGGCCCTGTCTTAGCGGAGGGGTTGTATAAGGTAATTGCATTAGGATTTTTGAAAAGGCAATATAATTACAGGTTAGCTCTTCTAATACCCCTTGCTAATGCTCCCACACGCGATCGTGCCTGGCTCAACCCACCCAACTCGGCTTGACCTACTTTTCCAGGTTGCGACTTTCAGCGACACTACCACACACAGCACTCATCCCGATGGCCACCTCGGCCAATGCGCTCTACGTCGTGCGGCTCGTGTTGGGCAGCACCGCGCGACGACGGTTCTCCACCGCGGCGCTGGCCCAACCACGCGAGGTCGTGCGCGCGCACACAGCCGCGAGCTCGAGTTACGCCCCCGCGACGCCGGCGCAGCAGACGGGCGAGTTTCTCGAAGCCGAGAGCGACGAGTACGCCGGCGCAGCCGAGTTCCTCCCCGACCGCGCGGCAAGGGAAACCGCGCCGATTCCGTGGCCTACGCTCTTTTCACACGGCGACGCAGCCAAGCCCCACCGCGCCAAACCGTGCGACATCGTCGCGCGCCTCGTCGCTGAGAACAAGCTCGGCCCTGCGCGCAAAGTCTTCAACGAGCTGCGCGCACTGCACACACCCGTCCAGCAACGAAAACTGTATCTGTCCCCTGCGCTCGCCTCGCTTGCACCGACGCCTGAGGGCCGCGCCGACTTTCTCTTCTGGCTCGAACTGTACCCCAACCGACCCGCCGTCAACAACAACCCCGCCCTCCGCGAGACATGGGAGCCGATCGTGTACCGCCTGCTAGGCGATCACGCCGACGACGGCGAGTTTCTCACTGATTTCCTATTCCTCGCTGGACGTAAGGGTCTCCTCCCCGCCGTCTTTCCTGTGATCATCGCGCCGCTCACGGCTATTCTGCCGCCCGAGCCGAGCGAGCGCGCCGTCGAGCGCGCGCTCAACGCATACTTCGCCTCAACGACGAGCCAGCACTCAGCCTCCAGGCGAGCCGAGTTTATCCGCGGCATCGCCGACACCCAGGTCGAGCGCTGGTGGAACATGTACCTGCGCTCACTCGCGATTGTGGGATGGGACGAGAGCGCACGCGCGCTGCTGTACTCTCCGCCGCACGGCGTGAGTTTTTCGCGGTTTACACGGTCGGTGGTGCTAGGACAGGGGCTAGGCCGGAGAGAACGCGCGGCGGCAGCACGCGAAGCTCAGCTCCAGCGCGAAAGGGAAGATCCTCTGGCCGCAGTGACCGACACGCCCGGCCCGGCGAACGAGTACCTCGCGCGGCGGGTACGCAAGGCGCTCGACCCGACGCAGCTCCCGTCTGTCGGCGAGCTGGCGGACCTTCAGCGTGCGATCCTCAAGCTCCAGCGCGCAGGTCTCATGGACCGCTTCCGCCACAGGTTCTGCTACCCGCCCTCAATGCCTGAGGGTCGCAAGGCGCCGTCTGTCGCCGTGCACTGGTGGCGGCACGCCGAGGTGCTCCGGCTGTCGGCGGACGGGGAACACGAAGACGCGGTACGTGCGTTCCGCGCGCATTTTCTCTGGGTCGGTCTACCCCCGACGAACGTCGCGCCCGCGGACGCGCCCGCGTCGTACACTGCCGCGCGCCGCGTACCCTCTACACAGGTAATCACGAGCGTGCTCCCGTCGATCCTGGCGCTACTCTCGCGCGCAGACCGGCAGACGTATTTGGGCGCGTACATGGCGCTTTCGCGCCGCCAGCCTTCGACCCTGCGTCCGAGCGAGTTCACGTACCTCGCCATTGTGCGTGCTATCGCGAAAGCCGATGGGCCGAGCGCGGCCACTGCCGCGCTGAACACGATCGCCGCGGGGGGCGCGGATCCAGGCGAGGCGGCATGGAACGCCCTCCTCCTCAGCCTGATTGGCCAGGGACAGGTCGACGCGGCCCTCGCCGTGCTCGAGGGCATGGAACGGCGTGCTCCCCTCGGCTCCGCGGGCACGGCTATGCCCCCGCCCAGTGCGCGTACCTACGCCGGCCTCGTACGTCTCTGTGCTCGACACGGACGGCACGACCAGGCCGCCCTCGTCCTCGCGCGCTTCAAGGCCTGGCTCGCGGCTCAGCCCAACGCCCCCGGCACAGAGACATCACCGCACGCCACCGTCTTTTCGGCGGCACGGGCGGAAATCACCGCCGCGCAGAGGGGTCATCCCCGCCTTACGCCGCAGGAGGCCGAGCGCGCGCGGCGGAAGAATCGCGGCATGAAGCAGCGCCATTCGGCAGATCAACCCGAGCATGCCGAGCATGACTCACCGGGAGTCCCCGTGGAGACCAAGCGGGCCGAGACGACGGCCGCGGCGACGCAGCCAGCCTCTCCGCCGAGCCAGGAGAAGGAGCACGCATTCGCATAGCTATAGCACTGTATCTGCATTCACTCAGTTTTCCACCCCCAAGAGTTACCCGCCGCCCCTTATTAGCTGCGGAACACACCTGTTACCATCCACGGCCATAGGATTGAGAAAATACCGCATCCCGTCCGATCTGCGAAGTCAAGCTCAATACCGCTCGGTTAGTACCACGGTGGGGGACCACGTGGGAATCCCGGGTGTCGTGGTTTTTGCCTCAGCCGCAGCTTGTTTTAGACCTGGGCAGCAAGTAATGTCGGAGCGCGGGCCCCGGCGTGTGTTGAAAGGTTGCATATGCATGTGCTGTGTGTCTACGTGTTGGCGCCCGACTAGGGCCCTATGCCGCCTCCTGACCTGGGACCTTGCCCATGCCGAGGCCCTCAATTTCCGCGAGGACGTCGTTCCAGGCCTCCTGGCGGAGCGCCTCGCGGCGCACCTCCTTGGCGTTGAGGGGGTATCCGTACCGCATCTCCTTTGGTGGGAGGCCGTACTCTGGTGCGGGTTCGCCGCGGTGCTCGAGGTACGTCGCGTTGATGTGGTCGGCGTCGGCGTCGGTCCACTGGGCGCGGACGAGCGTCGCGGCAGCAACGTCGGCGTCGGTCAGCTCGCGCTCGGCGAGGAACGAGCGCAGCTCAAAGTTGTCGCGCGTGACGGGGAGGTTGTGCTCGTCCTTCTGGCGCACAACCACAAACACGTAGCGGTGCTTTCCTGACCCCTTTGCGGGCGCGGGCGGCTCGTACGCCAGCAGCTCGGTGCCTGGCGCACTGAAGAGGTCCGTCTCGCCCGACAGAACAGAAAGGGGTACGTCCGACTTTGCGTAGTGCACGCGCTGGGTAAACGTGTGGTTCTCGTGGTCGGGCGAGTCGGGGTCGACCATGAGGAGGGTAAACTTTGCCTCGGGGGTGGGGTGTGCGGATGTCGGCGCAGCGGGGTGGTGGAAGAGCTGGAGGTGGACTTGTGGCGGAGCAGCAAACGCCGCGCTGCTCTGGACCGACCCAGCCTCGATCGGCGCATCGAGCCCCGCGCCGTTCAGCGATAGGGTAATTTCGGCGAACGGCTTGATGTCTGGGAGGAGGTCGGGGACGACGCCGAGCTGGAAGAGGCGCTGCATGACGAGGTCGAGGGGGCCGTCGCGGCGCCATGCGCGTTCCGCCAACTCGCGCATGACCGCGCGGTCCATGCTCCCCCGCCCGCGCGTGCTCTCAAACAGCCGCCGCGTCGCCGGGTCGTTGATCCACGCGTCCACTTCGAGACGCGCTATCCGCGCTTCCTGCTCTGGCGTCGGGTTCGCACCTGCCTTGGCGCGCAGTGCGTCCAGGCGCTTGCGCGTCTTGGCGTTGTGCGCCTCGATAAACTCGAGTGCGAGGTCGTATGCTGGCTCCTTGCCTGGCGGGAGCGCAGGCTCAAACGGCCCCGACGCGCCCGAGCTGGATGTTGTCGCGGCGGCGGCGGAGGCGGTCGACTCGGCGCGCACAAACACGCGCGACGGACCGGCTGACGCCAAGCGCGATGCCCTCGCGAGGAGTCGAGAGGCCATGGTTGTGTGTCTGGTGGTCGATGCAGAACACGATCGGATCAACTCATCGTCGTCCTCCACCAGCAACAACCTCGACGCTGGGCGGGCGGAATAAAACGCCGCCGACTTTTGAATGTCCGATGTGTGGCAGACACCACGTGGAAGGCCACGTGGCCTAATCCCCGCCCCACGGCTCGGTGCCTATGGCGTCGGCGTGTGGGGTAAGAGTAGTAGTGCAAGGTCCAAAGACCAAAAGAACGACGCACCATCGTCGTTTCGGACATCGCCATCACCACCATCATTGTTGTTGTTGTCGTCGTCGTCGTCGACAACGCCAGCTCGCCCGCTCTATCACACCCGCCATCCAGCTTTACACCTTGACACTGCGGCCGCGCCCGTGCCGCGATGCTCCCTGCTGACAGCGACGGCAAGGCACCAGCACCAGCAGTAACGACGCTCAAGCGCCCACCCCCGTCCCCCTCGACCACGTCGTCGCCAAAGCGCGCTGCATCAGAGGACCCCCTTGGTGGCAGCAGCAGTGCCAGCGGCGACTCGCAGCAGTATCCCACACACACCACACACGTGACCGTCGCCGCGCTCCCCTCGAGCCCGCTCGGCATGGACGTCGACGAGAGCGAGAGCCCGGGTTGGGTCGCGCGGACAGGCCAGGTGTCGCTCAACAGCGACGCCGCGGGGCCCAGCCTTACCCCCGAGGAGCTTGCAGAACGCTCCAAGGAGGTGCAAGGAGCAGTGATGGGTACGTGTAATGCATCGGCCAAGGGAACCAAGTTGCTGACGGCAGCCTCGGGCTCGCCACCATTCACGCCCGGTGGCATCTATTACATGATTCCCAAGTCGCTGTTCGCCGCGTTGACGACGTATGCGTGCTCGGGCGAGGGCGAGGTGCCAGAAATGGACGCGGCGCAGGCGTCCATGGCGGACGGCCCGTCGGTTGAGCTCTGGGCGCCTGGCCGCGACGCCAAAGCCGAGCTGCAGGCATTCTGGCGACTCCGCCCAGGACTTGAGGAGGACGTCGACTACATGTTCACGGGCGCAGACGGCTGGGACAAGCTCACAGAGCTGTTTGCGTACAGCGACGCCGAGCGCCCCACGTTTGCGCGTGTGTGCATGGCCGACGGCCGCATCGAGGTCTCGCCCAACCTCTACAAGCTGCACGTCGTCACCACCTCGCCCTCGGTGCCTGTGCCCCCTGCGACGCCGCCTGCACCCGTCACCATCACCCTGCCGCGGTCGAGCACAGTCAAGCAGCTTAGAGAGTTTGTGCGCGTCGTGTTTGCCGGACGCGCAGGGCCGACCGCCCCGCTGCGTGTCTTTGCCCTCGACGCCGCGGAACCACCATCGTCTCTTGAAGTCGACGCCAAGGACCTGCCGTCCTTTGACGCAAAGTTGCTGAGCGGCAACGACTCGACGCTCGAGAACCTCGGTCTCGCCGACGGCGACTCGCTCGTGGTCGAGATTGGCACCCCAGGTTTCACCCTCAACGTCGACGCCGCCACCGGCAAGGCGGTCCACATCCCTAGCCCCCTCTTCGCCAAGCCCGCGTTCTACTCTGGCAACGGCGATGCCTCGTCGTCGGCATCTTCCTCCAACCACCTCTTGACCCTCGCCAACGCCAAGGGTCCCATGACCCGGTCACAGCTGCGTGGCAAGAGCGGTGGCAAGGGACTGGTGGGCCTGTCCAACCTTGGCAACACGTGCTTCCTCGCGTCGGCAACACAGTGTCTGAGCAACACACACGTGCTGGTCGACTACTTTCTGAGTGAGCGGACCAAGTGCGAGTCGAGCTAACTTGCAGCTGGCGTGTATCGCGAAGAGCTCAACCCGGACAATCCGCTCGGCATGCACGGCCAAGTCGCGGAGGCGTTTGGCGACACGATCGAGAACCTGTGGGAGTCGCCGTCGTTCTCGTCATTTGCCCCGAGGAGACTCAAGGGGACGTGCTCTCGTTTCGCACCACAGTTTGCCGGCTACGGACAGCATGACACGCAAGAATTCCTCGCTTTCCTGCTCGACGGCCTGCACGAGGACCTGAATCGCATCAAGAAGAAGCCATACATCGAAAAGCCCGACTGGAAGCCCGGTGGCGGCGACCGCGAGCTGGCCGAGCTGGGCAAGTCGTGCTGGGAGGGGTACAAGGAGCGTAACGACTCTGTGATTGTCGACCTGTTCCAGGGCCAGCTGCAGAGCACGCTCGTGTGCCCCGACTGCCACAAGGAGAGCATCACCATGGACCCGTTCATGTACCTGACGGTGCCATTGCCCATCTCACAAACTCGCACGATCAAAGTTGTCTTCTTCCCCCGCGATGTCGAAAAGCCGCCAGTGTGGGTCCACCTCCTTGTGCCTGCCAACGCGTCGTTTGCCATGGTCAAGGAGAAGCTGGCGCGGTTGACTGGTGCGCAGCCTGGCAACATTGCCGGCTTTGACTTTTGGAAGAACAATGTGTACTCTTGGTGGATGGACGCCGAGCCAAACACCCAGATGGGCGACAGCGACACGGGCGTGTTCTACGAGGTCGGCGCGCCGGTGACCCAGAGCGCAAAGGGTGTGGGCACGCTTCCGACGGACGGTTCCGTCACCGTGCCCGTGTACACGTTTACGCAGCCAGACGTGCCGCGGTCGTCGTATCATCGCGGGTCGGTGCCCGACGCGTGCGCCGTCGAGCCCTTCTTCATCACACTGTCCAAGGCCGAGGCGTCCGACGCCGGGGCGGTTCGCGAGGCGATCACGCGGGGTTACTCCCGCTTGGTGCGCCCCGACATGCGCGAGTCGCTGTGGGTGGCGGCCAACGACCCGCACGCCAAGCCTGTTGTGGACGACGACGACAGCGTCGCCGAGATCCACCTGGGCGGGTCGCCCGAGGCGACGCTTGCGCCGCCGCGGGTGTCTAGCGACATTCAGCGGACGCAGAGCTCGGCGTCGCTCGCGAGCCAGTCGGGGCGCATCGTCCCCCGCGGCGACCTGTTCAAGGTGTTTGTTGCCGACGCGTCGAGCGCCGAGTCGAACACGTCTACAGGGTTTGGCGGCTCGGGCCTGTTTGGCAAGAAGGACCCGGCGGTCAACTCGTTCTACAAGGGCACGCCGTCACGCGCGTCGCAGTCGTGGTCGAGCCTCGAGAAGCGCGCACGCGCTCGGCGACCGATGCTGCAGCGGATCTCGTCTGGCCTGTCGTCGCTTGTTGGCAGCAACCACGGCGGTAGCGGCAGCGCGGCCAACTCTGACGACGAGGGCGACGACGCGGGTGTCTCGCCGTTGTCGTCGTCGTCATCGTCGACGTCGATTAGAAAGGGCGAGGGCATCTTTGTCGAGTGGAACGACACCACACTGCACGAATACTTTGAGACGCCGCGCGACCAGCTACTTCGAACGCTCGAGGACGTTGTCGACCCTGAGATTGCCAAGGATCAGGAGAAGAAGCGAGCCGGGCGGTCGATCACGCTCGACGACTGCCTGGACGAGTTCTCCAAGCAGGAGACGCTCGGTCGCGACGACGAGTGGTACTGCCCCCAGTGCAAGAAGCATGTCCAGGCGACCAAGAAGCTTGACATTTACAAGGCGCCAGATATCCTTGTTATCTGCCTGAAGCGGTTCGGGTCAAGCCGCACGCTGCGCGACAAGCTCGACCACCTGGTGCAGTACCCGCTCGAGGGGCTGAACCTCGACGAACGCGTCGGCGAGCGGCGGATCACACAAACGCTCAAGCTCACAGACGAGGAGGCCAAGCACTACGGCATCGAGCACAGCACCGAGCCGTTCATCTACGACCTGTACGCGGTGGACAACCACTTTGGCGGTCTCGGTGGCGGGCACTACACGGCGTTCTGCCGCAACAAGGTCGAGGACCAGTGGTACAACTATGACGACTCGAGAGTGTCCAAGGTGTCGCCCGAAGCGGTGCAGAACAACCGCGCGGCGTACCTGCTGTTCTACAAACGGCGCACCGCCCGGCGGATTGGTGGCGTGTCGAGACTCAAGGCTGAGGAGGCGAGCCGCGCCGCCACGCCAATGGGCAGCATGCCGGCGTCGCCCAACATTGGGCCGAGCGTGCCTGCCTCGGCTCTCGCGAGCGGCGACCCCTCTGGCCCCGGCTCGCCCGCGTCGACGTCGCCCATTGTCAGCGACGACGACGACGACGGGGCCGCGGCGGATTCGTCCGACGACGCAATGGACACGGACGCGCGGGTCGATCTCGGCACGGCGTCGGCTGTCGGGTTCGGCAACACTGCGTGGGGTGCGCGCGACACGGTTCCTCCAGCGGCGACGTCGCACGCGTTCGGTATCCTCACGCCCGACACGTCCGAGAACGGTGAGACGGACGAGTTTGTCGAGGTGTCTGCGCCGTCTGCGTCCGTGTCGGGCCCGAGCGAGAGCGGTCTCGGCGAGGGGTACGATCTCGTCCGGCACCGGTCCCCTCCAAGCGACTAAACCGCGCGCGCACGCGCCAACCCGCAATCTTGTATGTACAGAGTTGAGTTCCTTGCATGGCCCCAAGCCCCAGTCGTAGTCAAGCGCGGGTGCGCCGCGCTCACACAGCACAATGCAAACATATGGCATAGGCAGTCTATCAATCTCTGTACTCGTGTTTTGGGAGGTCTGAGCTTGGCACGCCGGCCGACACGACGTCCTCTTTAGGCAGCTGGACCGTGACGCCCGAGTCGAGCACGCTGCGGACCGCGTCGATCTGCGGGCCGGTGTGCGTTCTAACACGTCAGCAAAAACAAGGCTTGCATGGGGTACGACGTACCTCAAGTACTCGTCGAGGAAGGCGCGGAGGACGGGACCGGCTGGCCGTTCCATCTTGTCCACGCCAGCGAGGTCGTCTGCGCGCGACGGGCCAAGCGAGACCATGAGCACGGGCTTACCTGCCTCCCTTGCGGCCTTGATGAGTCGAAAAGCCGAATACGTCGCTAGTGTCGTGCCGAGGATGAGGAGGGCGGATGAAGACTCGACGAGGGCGAAGCTGGGGTCAGCGGGCGAACGGAACGGGCGCGGCATTGGCCTGGGTACGCACGAGTCGTCACGGGTCTGCGGGGGCAGCGTCTCGCCAAAGAAGATGACGTTTGGCTTGACCTAGTGTCAGCGCGGGTTGGGCGTAGGTAGGACGCACGATCGAGTTGTCGATGCCTTCCTCGGCGCACGCGGCACAGCTAGGCACGACAAAGTTCCTGTAGTCGGCGCCGGGGAGCTCGACGTCTCCGTCGGGGTTGGTGCGCGGAGACTCGCCCGTCTCGGCGGCGCGGCGCGCCTCGGCCGCCCAGAGCGGATTGCCCGCAGCAAGCTGGTCCTGCCACGTATCGCGGGACGCGTCGTGGCCCCGCTCGAGGCAGTGCACGCGCGCAAGCGTGCCGTGTAGCTCGACGAGGGGCGTCGCGCCTAGAGACCGCGGGAGCGGGGCAAGTGGCGCTGAAGACGGCGAGGCCGAGGGCGAGGGCGATGGTTGGTGTGACGACGCCGCTGTGCGTGCGCTCACCCCCGCACCCCCGCCCCCGGCACTGGACGCGAACGGCGCCGACACCGGCGCCGGCGGGGGCGTACCCACCTCCACGCCATGTTCCCTAAACGCCCGCGCGACGAGGCCCAGTGCCTTGCGGTGCAGGTTGTCGACGTTCTGGGTGATCAACCCCGGCGCGAGGCCGAGCGCCTGCAGCGCAGCGACGTAGATGTGCGTCGGGTTTGGCCGCGCGTCGCGGACGGGTGGGTACTGCGGCACAAGCACGCACGAGCACGAGCGGAGCGAGTGCGAGTACGAGTGCAAATGCGAGTGAGAGTGAGAGTTCCAGTGGGAGTCAGTGGAGTGCAAGCGCAAGTGCGACGGGTCGATTGGGAGGTGAGATTGTCGTCGTTGACGGCCAGAGCACGAGTCAGCACGCGCGCGTACAGTACACACCACGGCGTCGACATACACCAAGGAACGACCGTCCCCAATCTGGCATCAGCGCCGCTCGCCCGCGCGTCAACGCCTCGTCAACGCCCCGACGTACATCGTTTCCTGCCGTCAGCTCAGCCCCTCGCGCGCGCTCAGGACGTACCGGAACAGCTCGCCGCGCGGGGACGGCTCGACGAGTTCAGAGTAGAAGATTGGGCTGGTGTCAGCGGTGCGGCGCGGCGCGGCGCAGCGGCGTCGCATAGCGGCGCAGGGGGGGCCAGGCGGCTCGGGCGGCTCGGGCGGTGAGAAGAAATCAGGCGGCGCTCGGCATGGTGCCCGACGTACACGACGGGGGCACAGCCCGACCGACTCGCCACGGCGCCTTGGCGCGTACCGCGCCAGGCGTCGCGTCGCGGACGCACCTATAGTTTGGGTTGATGTACCGCCCCTCCTCGCCGCGGTATGCGCGTATCCCGCTGTCGACGCTGACGCCTGCGCCCGTGATGGTCAGTGCGCGACCGCCCGCACGCGCGAGGAACGCGCCGAGGTGCGCGCCCGCCGCCGCGACGGGCAGCAGCGTGAGTCCCGATGGAGGCCGGGGCGCGCGGACCGGTACGCTTGGGATCGATATGCGCACCATCCCCGCGTCTGGTTGTTAGTTTTGGTGAGAGGGCTAGATCTTGGAGCTGAGTTTGTTTTGTCGGTGGAGTAACCCTCCACCGATCAACACATGCGTCACTGCGCCACTAATAATGCATGAGGCCTTCTACACATCATCTACTCTTTGTACACTTGTGTCTCGCGTCTATGTACGTTGGCCGTGTTCGTCTAACGCTCTTTTTGGTCCGAGTCGCGCGTCACGTTGCTTGCTGGGTGGTGGTTGGGGAGCCTATTGTACAGATTCCAAGTGAGAAATTGATCCAGGTATGCCTTGAATGGCGGGTACAGGTTTGGTTTGGTTGGTTGTTTTTTGTTGCTAGTCACTCATGATGACATCGCCCTCGTGGTCGACCCCGTCCTGCGGGGCGTCGGCCTCGAGCTGGGGCGCGCTGGCAGTGGCGACCTCGCCCCCGAGGATGGACGCGAGCCAGCTCTGGTCCTCGAGAAAGACGGCGGGGCCACCGGACCACGCGCGCTGGAGCACGGGGTGGCCGGCAATCTGGTCGGCCGTCGGGCGGAGAGAAGGGTTGGCGTTGAGGCAGTCGGTGATAAAGTTGGCGAGCTCGGGGCTGAGCGTCGACAAGTCCATGAAATCAAAGTTGTTCTCGCGCAGCGCCTGCCAGCTGGGTCCACCCGTGGGCAGGAAGATGTTGAGAGCCGTCTCGAACATGACAAGGCCAAAGCTGAACACGTCCGCGGCCATGACAAACACGCCCTGCAGCATCTCGGGTGGCATGTACGTCTTGTCGCCCTCGCGGTGGAGCTTGTCCTCCGACACGGTCATGTCGCCGATGGACCCGCCGAGACCCGAGCCTGCAATGATCTCGGCAGGCGAGATGCGCGGCCAGCGGGTTGCAAAGCCAAAGTCGGCAATCTTGAGACTGCGGTCACCGGCAATGAGAATGTTGTCGGGCTTGATGTCAAAGTGGATGACGCCGTGCGAGTGGATGTGGCGGATACCGTCGGCAATGTCTCGTGCAATCTTCCACACTCTGCCCTCGTCGAGGCGCTCGTTCGTCTGCCCGTAGATCTCGAGGAAGGCAGCGAGCGAGCCAACACACGCTTCGGTCTGGATGTACAGCTGGCGGTTCTGCTCCCACGCGTCGACAAACTTGAGCACATGGTCGTTGCCGGGGTTAGACAGGTGGCGCAGAATGTCGACCTCTTCCAGGTGCATCAGTCTTGAGTCAGTATACGTGCCGTGCGCAGTTACCCACCGGTCCTTGACGCCGTTGAACACGCCGCGCGTGCGCTTGACGGCATAGATGCCAGTGCCATTGCGCTCCTGCACCTGGAGGACGCTCGAGAACGCGCCCCTGCCGAGCGGGCCAAGCACCACGAAGCGCTTGTCAAAAATGTCTTCCTCGTCGGGGACATGCGGCGGCGCGAGCGGGTGTGATTGGCGGTGGGCGCGGCGCTTGGCTTTGGTCTCGTCCTCCTCGACAGTCGGGAGCGATAAGCGCGGCATGACAGCAGCAGAGCTGCCGGCGCGGGCTCTACGGGGGCTAGGCGTCGGCGTCGTCATGACGCGCGACGTCGGCGTCGGGGCAAGGCACTCGCGAGCACCCTTGGTCGGCGTCACTTCGTTGTCGCTGCCTTCCAAGTCGCCCCTGGAGCTGATGCGGCGGAGCAAGGTGAGGCGCCCTGGGTTGGGCTGCGGCGACGCCGCGCCAGTGGGGCTCGACGACGCGTCCGAGGCCATGATGGCGTCGGGCGAGGACGTCGCGGTGACGGTTACCTGGGGCACGCCGTTGTTCGTTTGGCGGGACGAGGGCGCCACAGGCTTGGAAACCGAGGGCGGTGGGGGGATGGTCGGGGCAAAGACAGCGCTGGTGTCCGAGCCAAGCGTCGGCTGCGAGTACGATGTCGCCATGCGCGAGTGGGCAAACGCCTGGCGCTTGACGGGCGTGTTGGGCATGACCGGCTTTTCATCGTTGTGGAAAGCAAAGCTCGACACGCCATTGACGACAAAGTCAAACTTGCTCGCGAGCGACTCGCCCATGGGGTCCACAGGCGTGTTGTCTGGGCGGTGGCCAAGGGAGCGCGCTCTCTTGACAGCTGTGTTGCCTTTTGGCATGGTACCGACGCGGAGCACCGATGGCGGGGGCATAAGGACACGGTCGCCCTCGTTCGAGCTCATCGAGTCGCGCGCCTTGAACTTTTGCTTGAAGCCGACGGCGGCCTCGAACACCTCGGGGTTGGGCTTGACGTCGGCAAACATTGGCTTGGCGGATTCAAACACCGCCTCGGTCGACATGGGCGGTGTTAAGCTCGAGCTCGAGAGGGACGATATGGACGAGCTCGACGCCGTGTAGTCTGTCCGCGGCGACAGCATCGACAGGGACAGGCCGGATTTCTGGCCGACTGAGCGGGACATGGAACCCTCGCCCGGCGTCCGGCGGTGGTTGCGTTCGTGGCGCGTGCCGTGGGTCACGGGCATGGACGAGCGAGCTTTGCGGGCGTGAAGGAAAGCCGGGCCAAAGGGCTCTTCGATCTTGTCGACCTGCATGTCGCCGAGCGACACTGCCTTCTTCTGCTGCGACAGGCTAGACCCGGCATTTGCAGGGGCCTTGTCGCGAGAGCGGAGGTTGCGTGTCTGGCGTTGGATGCGCCACGGGTTGCAGTCCTGGGATTGGGACGATCTGATCGGCTGAAAGATGGGCGGAGGCGGTGCCTGCAAGTTGGGGATGTTGTCGTCCATAAACAAGCCGCGAGGCGAGCGGGCGCCGGGGCTACGGCTGCGCGAGTTGGGGGAAAACAGGTCGTCGCTGCTGTTACGCGTGCGGGCAGCGGCAAGGCTGCGGCTGTGTCCTGGCACATGGCGTATGGGGCTGTCGTCTGGGTCTGCAAAGCGCAGTTTGCCGCTCGCCGACGTGCACGCCGGGGTGGGGCTGTCGCCCATGGGCGACGACGAAGAGTCGTACGACGGGTCGGAAAAGCGGCTCGGCGTCGCGGTCGAGGTCAGCAGCGGCGCGCCAGTGCCGGGCGAAATGACATAGTCGTAGTCGTGGTGGCTGGGCGAAGGGGATGGGGACAGCTTGTGTTTGCCCTTGAGGGACGAGTGAGGCGAGCGAAAGCTCGTTGGTGGGGCGTGGAAGGGGTTGACTTGTTCTGTGGGCGTCTTGACTGCGGCCAGCGCGGGGGACGTTGCGGATGTGGACAAGGTAGAGAGGAACCAGGTTGATGGGCGCTTGGCGATGCGCTGGGCGCGCTGAGCGGTCTTGGACTCGGGCATGGTGGTGGTGTTAGTGGTGGTGGCGAGGGACGGTGGATGGATGTTTGTCAAAGCCACGCTGCACGCGGGGCATCAACACACACGAGGCGGTGTGTGCTGAATGGGTGGCGACAGCCCACGAGTCGAGATGGGACAAGGTGTTCGCTGGAAAAAAAAAGTTGTTCGCGGTGGTGTATCGTGTGTGTAAGCGCGTCGTGGAGCGGAGAGGTGGCGCGCGGGGTTGTTGTTGTGTTGTGGAGCTTGAGGATTGAAGATGAATAGTGATATGGGAGAAGAGTAAGAAGAAGAGGAGAGAGAGAGAGAGAGGATATGGATGAGTTTAAAGGTAAGAGGAGAGAGTGGATGTGGATGTGGTGGATGGATGGATGTTGTCGAAGAGGACAGTCGTCTTGATGGGCAACAAGAAGAAAGAGGCAGTGAGCGACACAGGAAGGAAGACACGCGCGTCCTTGTTTACACCCAAGAGGAGTAATTACGTAAGTGCTCCTTTTTGTATTCAGGGTAACAAAATAGAAACAATTCACCCCCTCGATTGATTTTTCAAAAATCACACACGTCGAATTCAGGCACACTGCTGACATGTCGCATGGGTTAGGTGCGCGCTCCATGCATTCTACAGTCTTCCACCAGATGCATGATGCTTGCTTTGTTTCTTTGCCACCCACCCACTCTCTGCATTCTCAGTGCATGCTGCTCGTCGTATGCTCAGAGTGTGACCTTGGGTTTGTATGGAGTAGTAGTGCTAGCCCACAACAGGAGCACCGGTGTGATCGTTGTGGGAGTGTGGAAAGGGGTGGGTAGACCGGATGTGCCTCAAGACCACTCGTTCCAGGGCGTGACGATCACCATCGACGTCGTGA
Organism: Cutaneotrichosporon arboriforme; assembly: GCA_002335565.1. Classification (NCBI taxonomy): domain Eukaryota; kingdom Fungi; phylum Basidiomycota; class Tremellomycetes; order Trichosporonales; family Trichosporonaceae; genus Cutaneotrichosporon; species Cutaneotrichosporon arboriforme. The sequence continues at coordinate 767,986 of BEDW01000002.1, read as the reverse complement.
CGTCCTTCGACTCGTCCTCGAGTCGTCTAGTCGTCTGGTATTCGACTCTTGCACGTGTGCGCGCGTGTGCACAAGGGCGGGGGTGCGTGGGGTGCGTGGCATGCGTGCGTGCGCGGCATGGCGTCCCGAGGGCGCGTACACTGGCGAGCACCCCGCGCCGGTCCCAACGGAGTATAACAAGGCTGCGTGTGCGGAAATGCACAGACGGCTTGTCGCGGCATGCAAACACAACTGGCCTAGATGGACACAAGTACGCTGGTGCTCCCGGCAACTGGCACGATACTCGGGTATGTGCATGTATGCACGTGTGCGTAGAGTCACACCTCGCCGACGACGACGGGGCCCTGCGTAGGCTGCGGGGGGTCTTGGCGCAGAGTGTGGGGCACTCGGCTTACCCATGGATGGCCCACCGGCGAGCGGGGTGTGACGCACTGCGGGCCTGCGCTTCATTGCGGGCGGCTGCGGCCTGCGGCGCAGGCAACAGTACAAAAGGTACTGTACGGCGGAACGCAACGACGACGACATTGCCCCGTCCGACTTTCGGGACGGGAGCGGGGACCTCGTCACGCTCATAGCGGACCTATCAAGCTCATGTCGTAGGCAGTGGAAAAACAGGGCCAACCCCCCTCGCCAGACAATGGTAGAGTTAAGGGGGTCGTGTCGTCGGTTGGACACGGGCGTGGTATACGTGGTATGCGCAAGTCCAATCTCGGGCCTGGCGGTGGTGGGAACCGGTGTGACGGCGTTACCACCATGCCGAGAGAGAGGAGTGTTGCGCCAACGCCCATATCACTAGCGATAAGGACGTCGAGCTTGCTCAGTACCGTCGTTGTGTCGCGCGACCGGCCAGGCAGTTGCCGCCGGTCCGGTTTTGTTTGGTTCCCCTCGCTTGAGCCCTCGCATTGCCGTCACTATGTGTACAGAACAAGTGACCTCCCCGCCTTTGCTGGTGTTCGCACGCATTCGTATTGGTTCTTTGTGCAGAGCGTGTTGGCTTCTGGCCGCTCTCAATGCATGTGCCACTGCGCAAGAGCTGAAACTATCCCTTAACTTTGCATCGAGCACTCTGTTTCAAGCGTTGTGTATGAAGAGTACCATGCCAAGGCATACTGTTCGGGAGGAGGAGCCCACGATCGGGGCTGCGCTCGTATGAGCTTGCAATGTACCGTCGAGAAGACTACTGTATGGAAGAGTACAGTATGAAAGTACCGTGCTCTAGCACCCCTGTGCGCTGCTTTACAGTACGCCGTTGAACGGAGCTGGGCGAATGTCCCAGTACGTTGCTCTTCACACGGTAGCTATCTTTGCTGCACGGTACAGCACTGCGGCGACAATACCCAAGTCAGACCATGCTGGAAGAGTCGCCTCGGACGCGGCGTCAGCAGTCAAGACCACCCGACTGTTGTACGCGCCAGCATTTTACGTCAAGGTCGTCAGTGGCCCAGCTAGCAGTAAGTGGCATGCGCTCACACCCACAACGTGAGCTCGGATGGATTGCATTACACACAAACTAGATTAATGATTGGTTTTGCTTACAGGCGCGCGCAGCGAGGCGTGGTTGTCACTGCTGCAGTTATGGAATTTCGCAGGAACCAGGGGACTGTACGCGGACGCTGGCGAAGGCATGGACGCGTTAAGGAGAAATTTTCCTCCTAGTTGTCGGAATTCTGGTTGTTGAGCTGTTGCGTTAGCCTACCGCGAGCTCGAAACACACTCACGATGCGCAGAATGTAGAGGAACAGGTTGAGGAAATCCAAGTACAACGTGAGTGAGCCAAGCTTTTGTCAGTCTACTGCGCGCGGACGACAACACTCACGATGGCCTCGTCGACGCTGAGGCGTTTCATGATATTCTGCGTGTCGTAGAGGACAAAACCGGAGAAAACGAGCACGCCGATACAGGAGAAGACGAGGTCAAAGGTCTGGTTGAAGGGGATAAAGATCCCGACCAGGCCAGTGCCAATGAGACCCCAGATACCCGCAAAGAGGAACGGGCCAAAGGAGGAAAAGTCAAACTTGGTCTGGAAGGTGAACAGCGTGAGGCCCACAAACACGGCCGTGGTGATAAGCAGAGCCTGAATGACCTGTGGCGTGAGCAACATTGACGCGGCGGATAAGTCCTGCGCGTGTACTCACAATGCGCGCGTCGTAGTACGAGCAGGTCGTGCCGATCATAATGCTCTCAAAGAGGGTGAAGAGGGTGAGGACGAGCATGTTGGCGGGATAGTTGTGGCGTTTCCAGTAAACGCCAAAGAGGGAGACGAAGCTGCCGATGAGCGAGGTGATGATGATCCACGGGTTGTTCTGGACAAAGTCGCGGGGGCCGGGGAACATGAGCGCTACAGATACGCCGGCGGTGAGCGCGAGCTGGCACAGGAGGATGGCGTAGACCTTGCGGAGAAAGGCGCGGCGGATGGCCTCATCGCAGTCCATCACCACCACGCCAATCTTGAAGTCGTCAGGAAGGTCGTCTTCCGCCGGCTGGTCCATCCACGCGTTACGCGACGAGCCAGCCTGCGCCGCGAGCGCCGCCGCGGCAAAGTCGTCCTGCCCGATGCCCGCCATGCCCTTCTTGTTGGGGCCGATCGCCGAGGACGACGCGCCGAGGAGCGGAGTCTGGTCAGACGCCTCGGCCTGCGCGCCTGTCGCGCCGTAGCCCTGGTCCGAATACTTTGGTGGCGAGGACATGCTGCTTGAAAGTCGAGAATGTGATGTGATGCAAACGTGCAGATGGGTGGCAACGGCGACGTCAGTGGCATGGGGTGGTCCTGCAGTGTGCCACAGAGGTAACTCCTCGGTGTTAGCCACGTGTTTGTTTACCCGTAATTACCCGCTATTGGTGGCTTGACCGGGTAATTGGGTATTTCACCGACACCAGGCCGAAGCTATGCTCCGCGCCGTCGCCATCGCCATCGATCTCGCCATCACACACTCTCTCTACACACACACACCGTCTACGGACACACCCTACGGCCTCGGCGCACTACCTGCACGTCACGGACGGCACTACCCAGCATGAACATTGACATGAGCGACGACCAGCAGCCCTGGCTCTTCAGTGGCGGTACGCGCGCCGCCACACTCGCCGCGGCTCACGAGCCGGCATTTGCGCTCGCGCGCGCAGGTGGCGCAGCGGGCACGACGTACGTGTACAAACGCGACGACGACGACGAGGTCGCCGACTGGGCCCTGGGCGCACACGCCCAGGGCTCGTGCTCGATGGCGGCTAGCGGGGCAAGGCAGTGGGTTTGAGGTTGGCGGGGGGAGCTTTTCACAACAACAACAACATCAAGACGGCGCCTGCCTCCCGCCTAACAACTCCAAAGCCGTTACTACCGACAACCAGCGTCGCGCGCACACCGCGACAGCACCTCTCCTTACCCCTCCAAGCAGCCTCAGCCCGCCGAGCGCGTTCTTTCGAATCCCGGCGCGCCCGCCGCTCCACTCCAACCACCTGCCCCCCTCGCCCGCGTCTTATCCCGCCCCTCACCCTCTCTCCTCGCGCGACCCAGCGTCACTCCCACTCACGCGTACCGACTCGCGCGCGTCCTCGTCATCGACCTCGTCATGCGACGCCGTCGCGCGCTGCGGCCCAGTCCTACCCCTCATCTCTAGCGTGTTCCCTTACGCTTCTACGGCCGTTGCGCGCACCGCGCACATGCTCGAGATTGTCACGCCGCCAACCCACGTTCTGCACGGTTTTGTCGCCGACACAAACGACGATTCCCTCGGTCGCGTGGTGTTTGTGCACCTCCCACCAACACATGCGAGCGCGCCCGCCCGCCCCGAACACCTCACACCAGCCTTCTCCAACGTCCTCCGGCCGGGTCAAGAACCGCCGTATGCCACGGCCGCGCCCGCCCCGCAGCCGTCTACCCCCGCGGCACTCGATATCCGCGAGAGCGTGACGGCGCTCCTCGACCTCGCCGACACGCTCGAGGGCACGCACCTCGTCCTCATCCTCGACAAGGACGAGCGCGAGCCCGCCCCGCTTGCCGAGCTGATGCACGCGCTCATGTACGTCGGCGGCGCGCCGATCCGCCCCGGTGCACAGATCGGTGACTGGGAGTGGGATTCGCGTCGCTGGGCACTCGTCTCGATCGAGCTGTAGCGCGCACCTGCGCGGCGAGATACCTCGCGGCGAGGGGCCCAGTCGTGCGTCCACCCACGCATCCCCCGGAACATTTCCCCGAGCCCCCCTATAGTCCCCAACCCTGTCCATCACTCCTATGTGCACCTTGCTGGAATCACCCTGGCCGCAGCGTGGCTGCACGCCCGCGCACAAGCGAGCGGGCGTCATTGCCCCCCCGCCTCTTCACCCCAACACAACCATGTCCCAGTATATATGCTGTTGTAGACTAGCCATGAACCATGCTTGACGAATGGGTGTGAGTGCAGGGGAGTTCAAGCTAGATAAGCTGTTCGTTTGGAGTACGCGGCGGGGCGCTTTCCGCTGCTGTCCCTGTGAACTTGCGTTTCCACGTTCTCGCTTCCTTGGCGCGCACCCGCTCGCTAGACGGACACGTGCATCGTTACGAAAGTACTGACAACGTAGCTATAGATCGAGAGTAGATAGTAGAAATGAGACATGTGTGTAGGGTTTTCTGTAAACTGTCAATGGACTACTGATACAGACGACAGACTAGTCGCGGAGACGGCGGCGGGAGCGCTGCTTACGGGCGCGCTCACGGCCACGCGCAACGTGGAGCGGGACACGTGGTACGCGGACAGCAAAGATGGCGACGGCCGCGAGGACGAGGAGGCCGGTCGCGACGACAAAGACGGCGGGCGCATACGTCGACACGGTGGCCGAGAAGATGGAGAAGAAGACGAGGGGTGCGATGAGGTTTGCGCCGGCGGCATGGATGACTGCAAACGCGCCGAACAGTCTGCCCGAGTCGCGTTTGTGCTCGAGGAACGCTAGGGCGAGCGAGTTTGCCGCGGGTGGCGCGGGCGCAGCGAGCGCGACAATGCCGCTGCCTAGCACGAAGATGCCCTGGCTCGCCGCCGCGTTGCCGCCTAGGATCGCGTACCCCGTAATCTCGAGGAGGACGCACACGCGCAGAATCACGAGGTCGAGCTGCGCCGAGCGTTTCGGCTTGACGGGTGTCGCTGGCGCCGGCGCCGGCGCCGACGTCTCTTCACCTCCCCCGTTGTTGGTCAAGAGCGGCGTGCGTTCCGTCGCGGCGCTCCCGCCCGGTGTACGCGCACCACCCTCCACGCTCCAGCCGCTTGCACCCGCGCCCTCGCTCGCAGCCTCGACAACGGTACGTTCTTGGAAATACGGCTTGATGAATTTCATGAGCACTGGTGTTAGGATCGCTCCAAGGGGTATTGTTCAACTTACCCGGCACGATGCCCAGTAAGACGGTCAGGCGGGCAATGCTGATGAAGCTGAGGTACGGCCCAAGCTCTGCCGGGGTCCACCCAAACGCCCAGAACGTGTACTGCGCCTTGACCTGGACGACGCCCTGGTGTCAGCAAAGTGTCGCAGTGCATGGCGCACCATCATGAGGGAAACGATAAAGTTGAGGAGGGCGAGGAGGAAGAGGTTCCAGTCACGTCCTCCACCGCGTTTTTTGGCGGGGATAAAGATGGTGAGTGGCTGGAGGGGCGTGGACGACGCGCGGAGGAAGCGGTGGACGACGCCGAGGGTACGGCGTGCTGCGCGGGTGCTCCGGAGGGGCGTGGAGAGACGGGAGAAGCCGGATGCGTCGGGCGCCGGGCCCCCATTGTTGGTCACGTCGTCGTCGTCGCCCGTGTGTTCCCATGCGCGCTGGGCCGCGTCGCGCTCGCGCGTTGCCTGCCTCGCCGCCTGCTCGCGCTTACGCAGGTGCGCGCGCGAGTCGGACGAGAGGCTCTCTGGCACGATGAAGAGGAGCGTGAGCGTCGAGATGGCGTGGAGGCAGATGGTGATCCAGAACGGCGAGAGAATGTTGCCAGTGACGCGGATGAGGAGCGAGCCGAGCACGGGACCGACGGCCATGCCGCCCATGACTGCCGCGCCGAGGCGGGAGAACGGCGTCGCGCGCGAGCCGTCGGGCGTCACGTCCGAAATGTACGCGTGCATGCCTGCGATGGCTGTCGAGAAGCCTCCGAGCAGGCCCTCAAGAACGGGACCGAGGAGCATGATCCACAGGCGCGTCTGCACGACCAGGCGGGGATAGGAGGCAATGGTGAAGAAGCACAGATCGTTGATCATGAACCCGACGGCTGCGACCGCGAGGACGCGCGTGCGCCCGTGGTGGTCACTGAAGCGGGCCCAGCGGCCGGTCGTGATGGCTGAGAGGATGCCAGCGGAGACCATGATGACTGGTGTTAGCGCGAGCGAGGCGAGCAGCGCAGCTGCGAGCCGAGCGAGTCAAGTCCTGTACACTCAAGTCCAAGCCACGCCCAGCTAGACCGTGCCTGACCTCGGGCGGCTACTCACTCTGTGTCAACTTTGCCGCTGCCTGCTGAACTCCCGCATCCTTTTTACACGTCGCGGGGTCGATTTCGGGGAACGGGGACGGGCGGTCGTCGTTGGGTTTCTTGCCGCCGTTGCCGCCCTTACCCGGTGTTGGGTCAGACGGGAGCGGGAGTGGTTTACCTGTGCCGTCGCCGTCCCTGTCGCCGCTTCCCTCGCGCTCGCGCCGGCGTGCGAGAATGTACTCGTATATGTCGCGCTGCGCGCCGAGGAACCACCGTTCCGCAGGGGTAAGTGCCGGTGACGTACCCGGCGCAGCGGGTGTGCCGAGGGCCGGCCCCGGTCCGTGGCCGGGAACAAAGACGTCCGAGGCGTGTAGAGGCGGCGAGGAAACAGGGCTGAAGGGGTGTACGCCGCCAACGGCGGACACGCCCGTCCAGTCTGGCGCAGTGAAGCCGTCTAGCATCGTCGTGGACCTGTGTTCGTCTAGGGCGACAAAGTCGGTAGAGCGCTCGGGCATGCGGGGCGGGTGGACGAGACACGCGAGGTCGAGAAGGAGCTCGGCGCGCGTCGCGAGCGACATGCCAAGACTGAGGGTTGTAGTCAAAACAAAGGGGAGGACCCAGCGCGTGGTCGCCCGACGCCATGCCGGTCGGCGCGCGACGCTCCCATCGCGCATGTTATCCCACTCGTCGTCGGATTCGGCGCCCGACTCGGCGCCAGAAACGTCGTCGCCGTCGTCGTCGAGGTCGGAGCAGACGTCGGAACTACACTCGGATGGGGACGGCGAGCGCGCGCCTACGGGCCGGCTGCGTGTGGGCGACACGGCGGGTGACGACGCTCGCTTGTCCCCGGCGTGCCGGTGATGGTGGTGGCGGTGACGTTCGGCGTGGCGTTCGGCTTCGGCCTGCGCCTCGCGCGCGGCAAGCCCGCTGCCGAGGCGCGGAACGAGCGCGTTGCCCGCGTAAGTGTACGTGCTCTGCTGTGGGTGCGGGAGCGAGCGCGTCGAGCGGTGCGAGCGGCCGGAACGGCCTGATGCCGCTGACGCGGTGCGTTCTAGCGCCGGCGGCGCGAGTCTCTGCGACGCCGACGCCGATGCCGACGACGGCGGGGGCGGCGGCACGCCGTCGCTGTGTGGGTTGGTCATGTCTTGCGCTTGCGCTTGTCCTTTGACGCAGGCAGCTACGACCGCTTCGGCATATGTCTCAGCGATGGAGCGATGCAGTGTAACCACCACCAGATACGACGGGCGTGATCTGTCAGCACTACTGTAGTGGTGAAAGCCAGCGAGCGCCGCCGTCGTGTGTGCCGAGTTGCGCTCGTCGTGCGCTCGTCGTGCGCGGTCGTGGGAGCGTGAGTACCGTCTCGCGCTGCTGGAGTGGACAGAGCAAACGCTTGCGCGGAGCAGCGGCTCAAAGTATTGGGGAGTACCGGGGCGGGGTGGATTGTTTGGAGCCGCGCGCAGATGCGCCATGTTGTCATCAGATGCCACACTACGCCGTCGGGCATGGCCGACCACTCGAGGCCTGGCCCCTCCCTTCGGCCGACGCGGGCCCCGGTGCACCACGAGCAACACGAGTAACCACCACTCATGACGCTCGCTCTACCCTCATGCCCCGAAGCACAAGTCTCGGCGTCATCATCCCGCGCTTCTCGTGCTCCCGGCGCGTACCACCTTTGCCATTGTCGCGGAATAGTTGGTTGCACCAGCCACTCCTATCTCGTGCCTTCGCTTCACCACGCGCCCGATCACTGATATCGCCTGTGCGCGGCGATTAGCCACTGCCGCTAATTATCCTATGCATGCATGTCCGACGCGAGGCGCCGGCGTGCATGACGATTTCACTCAAGACAGGCCCAGTCCTCACCGCGCTGGTCCTCGCTATTTTTAGGCCATGGGATGGTGCGCGGTGCATGAAGCACTGCCACGAGTCGCGATACAAAGACCACCCGACCGCGAGTCCACAGCGCTCGCCACGCGCTCACCACTCGCTCACCACTCACTCACTCACGACGCGCACACACGCGGCTCGCTTCGCTCGCCCACTCGCCCGCGCACTCGCTCGGCAAGACACGATTCATACTACCTACGCCTCGTACACTTAACTACTCGCACAAATTCTACGCCCCACACCACTGTGCACCCGCCTGATGCCGCCCAGATGCTGAGATGCTGCCTGCGGATGGGATATATGCCTCCATGGATCGACCGCCGTCTAGTGGTACCTGCCAAACGCCGGCGTCGCGGCCACGGGCGCCACGTCGTCGTCGCCGTCGCCCTTGGTCCGGAACTGCGCAAACACGGGAATGTGGCTGGCGTCAGCGTGTACAAAGAGGAAGAGAAGAAAGGCCTGGGTATTGCATGGAATGCACTTCTGTAGGGCCCTTGCGCACCGCGCGATGCGAGATGCGCTCGGTACTCACTCTGACGGGAAGAACGCATTCGGGAACCCTACGACCTTGGAGAGATACTTGCGGTCGACGTCGCCCAACACACTCGTAACCTTGAGCGCGCGCGGCGTGTAGAACACATAGTCGATTGCCTCGTCAAACGTCGGGGTAAAGTTTGTCATGGTCATCTCGCCAAAGCTCGCGCACGCGGAACGGAGGGCAAGGTCGTGCTTCAAACCCTTGGTCGTGTAAGGCCCGTACTTGTGGTCCATAAAGTCCTCGTGGTTGCCGGGGACCTCGCCCTTGGAGATGTACTCGTACACGCCCGAGTTTGCGAGCGAGTTGAGGTCGACGCAGAGCACGAGCGGAATGTCGCGGCCCTTTTCGCGCTTGTCGTACGTCGGCGGCGCGGGCTTGCCCTCGACGGCGGGCTTGGCGGGCAGACCAGAGAACGACTCGACAATCTCGCCGAGACGCTCCATCATCATGCCTATCTGCACAAGCTTGACGTCGCGGAAGCGGTGGTCCCAGTAGATGTGGGCGTTGGCCGCGACGAGGCGTGCGCCCGTCTCGACAAACTCGAGTAGGGCGACCGTGGCAATGTTGTCACGCGACATGACGCGGTTGAACATGTCCTCGGTTCGCATGTCCGTCTTGTGCAGCGCAATCTGGTTAAACTCGATGACCTGGGTCTCGATGAGCTGGAACTTTTCGCGCTTCCAAAACGTCGCGCAACCGTCAATGTGCTTGGCGTCCTCGGGCGACATGGTGCGTGCACGCGTGCGCGGGTAGTGGGCGCCGTCGTAGCCGCGCTCCTTGAGCTTGGGGTAGAACCATTCGGCGTACTGCTCGCTGTCAATCTCCTGCAGACACACAATGTCGGCCGACGCGTTGATGAGCTCTTCCAAAAGAGTTTCCCGACGGTACGACCAGTCGAGCGCCCACGACGGCGTGTACGCGTACGACGACGGTGGCGCAAACGACGGGCACAAAATGTTGTACGTCAGCGTCGTAAACGACTCGGTCTTGGACGACCCGCCGGGCGACGACAAGTCGGGCTCGACCTCGATCCACGTGCGCTCGGGCGGCTGCTCGCTCTGGTGGTTGTCGCGGTACTGCGCAATGAGCGCAGCCGTGCCGTGCTCGGCAATCAGCTTGCGCACATTCTCGTCCATTGGGTTGCCGTCAATGCCGAGCGTCTCGAGCTGGTACAGCCCGCCAATCTCGCTCGGCAGTGACGTCAGGTTGTTGTCGAACAGCAGCAGCTCCTTGAGCTTGGACAAGACGCCGATTTCAGGCGGCAGCGCCACGAGCTCGTTGCTGGTGGCATCGAGCAGCGTGAGCTGCTTGAGCGCAGAAATGGCAGGCGGCAGCACTTTGAGGTTGTTGTGGTTGATGTACAATGACGTGATGTGTGTAAATGTGAACAGCGATGGTGACAGTGTCTTGAGGTGGATGCCGCCGAGGTCGAGGCCCGTCCACGGCTCGTACGGCGCGTCGTCGGGCTTGGACGCCGGTGCGGGCGGTTGGGCCGGGTTCATCGGGTCGGCCGACTTGTCGCCGCTGGTGCCAGAGTCTGCCGCCGTGGCAGGGGCAGACGGCGACGTCTTTGGCGACGCCGTGTTGGACGCGACAGACAGGGCGTTCTTGCGGTGTGCCCCGTTGGGCGTGCCTGGGCCTGGCGACGCCGTAGCTGGTCTGTCGTTTGGGTTCAAAATGGCCACTGCCGCCGGCTTGTGTGTCATGCGCGACGCCATCGCCGCCGAGCGTGCCCGGTGGTGCGGCGACGACGCCACGCGCGACGTCTCGGCACGCAACAACTGCTGCTGCCAGTGTGCCGTGAGGGGCATGTTGGCCTCTGGCTGCTGACGCGGTGGGCTCGCGGTCGCGCCGCCGCCAAAGCCCATGCTGCCGCCTATTCCGCCGCCAAAGCCTCCTGGACCGCCGTGTCCACCGAGGCCGCCGAGGCCACCCGAGTTGTGCTGCCCCAGGTGCATGCTGCCGCTGCCACCGTTGCCAAAGGTTGGGTGGTGCGGGTGCTGGTTGTGGCTTCCGTGGCCGTGCAAACCGCCGTGCTGCGGATGAACGCCGTGCGGGCCGCCGGGGCCTCCGTGAGGTCCCTGCGAGCCTGGTGGGTGGTTGCCAAACAGACCGTTGGCACCGCCACCGCCAAACCCGCCAGACATGGACAGAGAGGGGTTGAAGGCGGCTGGATGCCGACCCCATCCGCCTCCATTGCCATTACCTCCGCTACCTCCTCCTCCTCCTCCTCCGCCGTTACCTCCTCCGCTTCCTCCCCCTCCTCCTCCTCCTAAACCTCCGCCACCGCCGCGGCCGCCGAGGCCCAGCTCACCGCCGTCGTGGTGCTTGGCCTGCGAGGACGTCGCCGACTGCTGAGGGTAGAACATCCAGCGGGGATCGGCCTATCAAGGGAGCTGGGATGGGTCAGCGGGGGGTGTGTTCGCGCGCGCGGAGGCGCACAGAGGTATGTGTCGAGGGCTGTGGTTTGTGTGGTGGTTGTATCCCCGAGAGTGAGAGGACGTCGCGTCGTATCGGGTGGGGAAGGATAGGAAGAAGAGTAAGTGTTGACCAAGGGGGGAGGCATGGGCGTGCCGTGGTCGCGGTGAGCGCAAGGCCAGGTCGGGGGGCGGTTGCGTAGAAGCGCGCGCGTCCTGCTACTGGGTTGGTGCGTAGGTTTACTGCTGCTCCTGTTGCGTTGGCGCAAGGTGGGTTGAGCACGTCGCGAGCGCAGTGGGGTGGGGTAGATGGTAGATGATGCGGTTGTTGCGTCCAAGAGGGAAGAGTCAAGTGGTTGTTTCGCGCCAGGTGACGCGGCCTTTAATAGAGTCGAGTTGATCGAGTGGTTGGTTGTTAAAGGGACGAGGTGAGTGTCGAGGGGTGTGCGAGAGAGATAGATCGGACAACGACAAAGGTGTGGTGGTCCAAGCGGAGTTGTTGTCTCGTGCCCGGTGGGTGGGTGTGTTTGTCAACCGGACCGGATTTGATAACACTGATGCAAGTGTGCTATGTGTTGTTGTGTGGCCTGGGTGTGTGCTAAGAGGGGAGAGGGGGAGGGGAGAGTGCGTGTAGAAAGGCGAGGGCGAGAGCGAGAGCGAGTGGATGGATGGTGAGGACTGATGGATTGATGGGATTGACAGACAGCCACGCCCACAGGACGGCGACGGAAGTATTTTTGGCCCCAACCCGCTTGTGGGCGGCAACGGCACCACACAACCTTCCTTCCCTCCCCTCTCCACCCCACGGCGTTTCGGCGTTTGACCATACAATGAAGCTTCACCCCACCTGCACACTAGCCCTTGTGGCGGCGATCACATGACGACATCGCGACTCGCGACTCGCAACTCGGCCTCGCACTCACACTTGATCGACACAATCCTATCCGCTTGACAACGGCAAAGGAAACAATACATGCACAATGATAGTCATACAAAAGATGAATGCGCAGGCGACAGGGAACCTGGAAAAATGCAGCAAAAATGGGACATGCGAGGTCGACAGTTCGACAGCCTGCGAGCGGTACACGATCGACACGAGCTGTGACCGCCGCCTCGGCGCGCTATCGCGCCTCTGGACTCTCCGCCTCGCTCAGAGTCGGTTCCCATGGCTTGCCTGTGGCATGGGCAAACTCGCGGATGAGTGCGCGGCCAAAGACGGCAAGGTGCGCCACGCTGTGTTGCATGCCCAGCTCGATGGGCCAGGCAAAGTTGTCTGGGTCGTCAATGTCGACGCTGCGCGCGGACCCGAGCGGGTCGGCGGCGACGGCGTCGTCTGTGAGGTCCGAGTTGAGGGCGCGCTCGTAGGTTTCTGGAAACTTTTGCCGGAGCGTGCGCATGGGCAGGAACGCGCGCGACTTTGCGAGCGCAGTTTGCGACTTGCCCGCAGCGGCGTATGTCATGCCCACGAGCTTGAGGACGTCGCTTGGTAACTCGGACTGTGACGACGACGCGGGCGAGCGCCCAACTACGCCCGGAGACGCTGACGACGACGCAGGCGACGGCCCGTGCGCACCGCCGCCGCCAGCAGGGTTGAGCGCATCTGCAGTCATCTTGCTGAGGGATCGCATGTCTGTGCGCGCGACAACGTCCGACGAGATTGCCGCCATCAAATAGCTTTCAGTCAGCACTGCCCAGCGTCGCGCCGCTTACATCAAGCCGATCATGCCCCGCACAAGCTCCTTGTGCTCGCCCGAGACGTGGTCGTTCCACCGCCCCAGCACAAACTCGCGCAGCCCCTTAAGCTGCTGGTATGCGGTCGTCGATGTGTTACCCTTGGCTCGCTCGTCGGCATAGTTCTTGTACAGGTAGAGGCACAGCGAGTCGGTGAGGTAGAGCACACCGCGGAGCTTGTCTTGCGACACGGCACCCTTGAGGTGTCCCTTGGCGCCAGCGGGGTTGATGTACGCGTCCCCAAGGCGTTTCAGCGCGTGTGCGCGTTTCCCGACGCTGCAAGTTAGCGGATGCCTGTGGTTGTGTGTGTGTGTGTGTGTGCTCACTCGTCTGCAAGGGTGGCCCATTGCTCTGGCGTCCACTCGGCCTTGCTCTCGCCGGGGGTTATCTCGTTGCGCAGAGAGCTGCGGTTCTTGGGCGACGATGGGGCGTGCGAGCTGCGTAATGGCGGAGTCATGGGCGCCGTGGGCGTCGACGTGCCCGAGCCAGGGAGAGTTTCAAACGTCCGCGACTTCTTGAGTGGTGGACGGCTCGACTTGCTCGAGACGCTGAGGCCGAGGCCGTTGAGGTCCTCATCGCTGAGTTTGCGCTTCTGCGCGCGCGCAAAGGCCTTGAAGGAGGAATAGGAAGAGGAGGCGGATATTGACGACGACGACGAGGGGCTGGTACGCGGCGACTGCTTGCTGAGAAGTTTGGGCGGCAGCGGCGAGCCGGCAATAGGCGCGGGAAGCCCGCTGATGAGCTGCCGACGTCAGCTGTGTTCTGGCCACAGGCGGCTGCCGCCGCGCACGGTCGCGTGCGCATCACTCACTTTCAAAATGGCGTCAGCGCTGCGCTTGACCTCTTCCGAGACGGGGACGGGTGAGCCAGGTCCAGCAGAGTGGCTCGGTGTGCGGGGGACGAATGCCGGACGTTTCGGAAGGGACGCGACGGACGAGGTCGACGCCGAGCCGTTCTTGGGCGAGCCGGGGGGCAGTGAGCCCGTGCGCGGCACGTATGCGGGCCTGACGGCGGTCGCGGACATGCTCGACAACGACGCAGAGAGTGTAGTTGAGACCACGACCACGCCAGGGCGGTGTGTTCTTCGGAAAGTTGTGGACGGTGTATACGGCTAGAAGCGCGGATACCCAAGAAGGCGGGCTTGGCCGCGGAAGAACAGAGGACCTAAGGGTTGCCGCCGGCGGGTAGGAATGTGGGCTCTGGGGTGGTGGTGTGTTTCGGGCGGCGGCGGCAGCAGCTCCCCAATTGCTGGGCAGAGGGCCTTGGCGCTGCGGAGAGGAGGGGCTGTCGCTGCGCTCAAGCTGTGTAGACTGCGACGAGGACGACGGCGATAAAGAGAGATGAAGAGAACGGAATCGTGGCCACAGCGGCGGCAACGTTTGTGTGCTCGGCGGGGTTTGGTTCTCGGGCAAGCCCGAAGCGGGTCGACTCGGCGGCAGCCGTTCGGAACCGTGACCAAGCTGTGGTTACGCCTTGTGCGAGCGAGTCGGGTCGTGTACACTCTGGGAGCAGCAGGTGTCGTCCGCAGTGGTGGGTGTGGGTGAATGCAACAGTAGTAGTAGTCGTGCGTGCGAGCACTTTGTGTGACGGTGGTCTGGGGAACCGGGGGGCGATGCGATAGGGATGACACTTTGGGTGTGTAGCCCAGGGACGGCGGCGGGGGCGGGGTCTCTTCTGTCGCTTGGGGGAGGGGCGGACAGACCGCTTTGGAACCAGGCTCGCCCACACACACACACACGCAGAGGCTAACTGCAGCGTGTCGTCGTCGAGTGTGGACACAGAAAAGTGGAGTGGAAGGAGAGCGATGATGGAAGAAGACGTAGTCCGATGCGTTGGGCTGATGCCGCTGCAGCTGGTGCTTTTGGCGGGTGATGGCGCGTGACGGCAGGCCTACGACGACGACGACAGCTTTGAGCAAAGCAAGCAGAGACTAGACTGTCGAGTCGGTAACCGATGCTGAACGGACGGGGTGGTGGTAGTCGTGCTCTCTCTCTCTCACCCTAATGCTCTTGGGTTGCTCGGGTCAGCCGATCGTGGCGGAGCGACGGCTGGGCACGAGGGCGTTTGGGGGGATGGGGCGGGGCAAGTCCCTCTTGTTCTGTGGGTCTGCAGTGGCGTTGATTTCCCTCGATGCATGTGGCTGCAGGTGATGGCCATGCTTTTTCCGGACATCTGCCACAACCCCCCTTTACAGCTACAGCTACTACTCGTTACGCTGATGCATTCACAAGATGCCTGCCTGGTCTGGTCGATTGCCTGATGCCTGACATGGTTTTGCCCCTGAGGTACGACAAAACTGGGGCATGCAGACGGTGACAACGGCGAGAGGCAGGCACCCAGACACGGACGGTTACTACTCGAACTCCTGGCCCGCTCGCTTGGCAGATTAACAACAGAACTGCAACTCTATGGTTGCTAGCGAGGGAGTTCGTCTGTGAATCTGGAACTGTAGCAAAGCATGGACTAACACACAATTAATGGAGCGGGACACGACGGCGGGCGGCTGCGTTGACACTCGGTCATTGATACTGCCTTGGGCTGCAGTTCCCAGGACTAGTGCTCGGTAGACTCGGCGCAGACGGCGGCATACATGAAGGGCGAGGGGGCGTGTGGGGGAGGCGCGCTGGGGAGGCGCACTGGGGCGAGGCCTGGCGCAGAGGCGACGCAGAGACGCTAGCTACGCCGGCGAGATGGTCGCGGCCCAGCCCTGTGGCACGTGCAGGCCGAGCACAAGATGGGTGGGATTGATACCAACAAGCGAAGCGAACAGCGACGGTGGTCGGGAGAGAGATGCCGGGCTCTGTCGCATGCCGGGCTCTGTCGGGGCCAAGAAAATGCCACCCAAAAACCGAGTTGGCCCTGGAAACGCTTATGAAGGCTATTATCATTTCGTTTGGGCACATTAATGGTAAGACAATAGGATATTTGATCCCGTGTATATTGAGATTAGTAACGATGGCTGGGGTTAGTGAGTGAAGACCGGACCCGGCCTGATGGTGGATGGCCTGGATGGAAAGACTGTTGCTCACCGTCTCGTGCAATCTTGTCTCCCCTTCACTCTCCACATCCTCACTCCCTCCCCCTCTCTCTCACGCATCTCTTGCTCAACTCCCAAGATCATCTCGACGTTGTCTACAGTCTGCATCGTTCACTCCCCTCGTCCTGATCATCGGCCCAAGCTACCATCTCCTCTCTCTCCACCGCTTCCCCCCCTCCCTATCACATCACCCACCCCACACAAACACCGCCAACACACCTCCCGACACAGCCATCTTTGCTACCATCGCCAACCCACTGGCACAGTCTCCTCCCCATCCATCGCTGCTGCTTTAGCGACAGTTAGACCATGCCCCCCACACCCGTCACCATCTCGGTGCACCCAGCACACGTCGGAAGCGGGAAGGGCGGCCGTTTCGGCAGTGGACCGCACCGTACAGCGACCGTCGCCGTCGCTCCGCGTGCGGCACCTCCCCCGCCGCCCCAGCCCTCCGCTCCGCCCCCCACCGCCAACCAGAAACGCAAGATACGCGTAGTGACGCCGCTGCCGACATCTGAGCATCTCAGCCACACGATGGTGCCTCAGAACGTGACGATTGTCGCCCGCTGCTTGGCGCGGGTCACGTCGCCGTCGCCGCCAACGTCGGCTAAGAAGCGCTCGTCGCTGCACCACACCCCGACAGCGTCGCCTGGCCCCTCGGGCCCCGCGTCCGCCAACCCATACTCGCGCGCCATCGACCTCGCCAACACTCGCAGCACGGTGCCGTCACCGCAGGAGCTGGCACGTGCCGAGCGAGCCGAGGAGGAAAAGGCTCGGCAGAAGAAAGAGAACGCCGCCGCCGCGCGTGCCGCAGCTGCCCTCGCCCGTCGCCGCAAAGCTCTTCGTTCCGGCCGCGGATCGCGCACACCATCCGCATCGGTCACACCCGCCACCATGATTCCGCCCATCCAGCGTGCTGTCGCCCGCGAGCGTGCGCGATCCGCCGAAGCCGCAGCCGCCCGCGCCCAGGCTGACGCTCTCACCCTCCCCACCGCCGAGCCAGAGGACGGCGGCAGCAGTGCCGGCGGCCTAGCATCGCGCGCCCTCAAACGTACCCGCTCGTCGGGCATCGCGACCAATGGCGCGGGTACGGTTGCCAACTCGTCGCCGCTGCGTACGGTGAGCACTGCGCCCGACGACCCCAAGGACATTAAGCGCTCGCCAGACGACGCCGACGTGCCATCCCGCAAACGCTCCCGCCTCGCCGAGTCGTCGCCGACAGTGCAGCGTAACGGCACCGCTGGCAGGAACAGCACGTCGCCAGCGGGCTCCACCACAAGTCTGCCCGACAAAGCGGCTGCGCGCACCGCCGAACTCCTCCTCTCCCCCTCTGAGCCGATGCGCCGCGTCGTCAGCGCCCAGGACACGACGGGCATTCGCTCGACGCGCTCGTCGGGCGCACCCCGCAACGCTTCCGTAGGGCCCGAGAGCACGCGTGAGCGTTCCCGCCGCGACACCCAGCCGCCCGCCCGCATGCGCGACTACGACCGATAGCCACAGACACACGCCCATGGCGCATTGCGCTAAACCCCCTCTCCCTGCCCACCATCCCACACAACAAGCCCACACCAACATCCGTGCACACCCGCGCACATCCACCGCACGCCCGATCTCACGAGCCCATCTACTGTGTCCGCCCCCCTGACTGTCTGATCGATTGATTGATTGTACTGTAATGTCTGCATGCGTATTGTCCGGTTGCCCCGCTTTCCCCTCCCTTGTTTTGCCGTGCAGCCGTCCAGGCTTGGCCGTGTTCCGTGTTTGCCCCACCCAGCGTGGGTACATGTGCCGGGCACAATGACGTAACGCCAAAATTTGGTCAACCCAGAGCCGGGTGGTGTGTGTAGTAGAGTCCGGCTATCGCCGCCGCGACCGCTGGCGCCAGCGGAGCGAGTACGCGCCGTCGCCGTCGACGCTGCCGTGAGACTCGTGCTGTTGGGAAAGTCCAGCCAGAGCAGTGATGGCGTTGGCCGAGTTTCATCTTCGGCGGTGATCGGCGATCGTCCGGGGGACACACGTGACGATTTTAGTTGCGCAACGGGGTAAGGGCAGAATGTCATTGTCTGTTTGCGGCGACGGCGAGACGAGAGCGCGACGCAGAGTAGCGGATGTGTCCCGCTTGCTCTGTGTGCGGCGAGACGCGTCGCGTCGCGTTGCCTCGCGCGCGTCGCGATGGCGTGCTCTGCCAAGTCGTGTGGCGGCGACGCACGGGCGCGCCGCGATGGGCTGCCGGCCGTGCGCCATCACTACCAGGGGGTGGTGGCCATCAAACCTCGCCATCAAACCTCGCCATCCATCAGTACCACGCGTGGCAGCGCCGCCACCAGCCGAGCAGCATCGTTTGCGCCGCCACGAACTGGACGGCGCCGCAAACGGCGATGCCGCTTGGCTGCTTGGCCGGATGCATCATGCCCACCCACCAAACCAGCCTAAGGCAAGACAATACAAACCGCATCCTAATCATCCCCTTACTTTGTCGAGGCACCGATTAGGCACGGAAGCAAAAAATGATGGCCGAATCCGGCGTCTTGACGGTTGCGGAAATTGACCGACCGACGCAACCGGATAAGCGTGGTGGAGGCCGGCCACTGTTGACGGTTGCGGTCGACGAGCACGCCCGCATGCGTCGTGACCTCGTCCTCTTGCGTCGTGAGCAATCCCCCTTGGGGGAGGTTATAAAATCATCCCCCCGAGGCGTCTGTTCTCTCTCTAGCAACATCGACTCTCGCCTACCTCAACTCTCACTTCTCCACGCTCGCTCACTACAAGATGCCCGCCATCGCCACACTCGTTTCCCGCGCCGCGGCCATCCGCACCACCACCCTCTCTTTCCGCAAGACCACCAACGCGGCTCTTTCCCGCACTCTCTCGCTTACCTCGTCCGCGTCATCCGACTCGCTCAGCACACTTTCTACCACCCCCGCGGTGACTACCCCGCCTCCCCTCCCGCGCCGCCCCACTCCGGCCGCCACCAAGACAAAGCTCAACCCCGCCGCCAACCTCGTCGCCGCCTGGGCTACCTGCCTGTCAACCCTCACTGCCACTTACGCCGCAACCCACTCGGCCTTCTGGAACGTCGGGTACGACGTGCGCTACCTCCTCACGCACTTTATCCTCGGCACTGAACGCTTCTTCGCCCTCACCATGGTCGCTGCCAACTTTATCGCCATTGGCGCCAACGCCTTCCTCGCCCGCCTCGACGGCTCGCACCTCCCCCTTAACCGCGCTTTTGGCCTCAACCCCGCCCCGACCAACCCTGACGGCTTCTTTTTCGCCCAGGACAAGTGGGCGCGCGTCCTCGTCGTCTCTGGCCGTCCCTACGCCTTTGGCGTCATCCGGCACGAGGACGACGTGCTCGCCGACCTCGTCCCCGCAGGCTCTATCGCCGACCTCCGTTCCGTCGCCATCGACTTCACCCGCGAGTTGGTCTACTTCTACGGTCTCTTCCTCCGCGCCATTCTCCACATGCTTGCTCTCTTCGTCGCTCGCCGCGTGCTCGACATCTACAACGCGGCCACCGCCGCACTCGACGACGCCCGCGCGGCCGCCCCCGGCCTCCTCTTCGACGCGCAGCACGCTGTCCGCCGTGACGTCCGCCTGACTACCGCGTACCTCTCCGGCTCACCAGTACCTTACCACCCGATGCCGGCGTCCCTCGCCGCGCTCTTCGTCGCCCCCGAGCCCAAGCCCCACTGCTTCCCACCCCTGGGACACGCGTACGGCTACACGGAACGCCACTACCTTGCCGACGTCGCCGAGCGCCTCCGCGAGTGGCGCTCGTACCCGCGCCTCAACGTCATCCAGCGCGCAAAGGAACGCAAGGCCGGCTGGGAACGGTACTTGCGCAAGCGCCTCGACCGCGACTTTGACCCCGCCCTTATCCCCGGTCTTGGTGTACGCGCCATTCCCCTCCCCGACGGACCGGGCGTCCTCTGCCCCCGCCCCATCGACGAGCTCTGGGCCGCCCACTCGCGCCAGTGCTCGGAAGACCTCCGCCGCGCCATCTGGGACCTCCGCCGCGAAGCTGCCCTCCGTGACATCTACCCACCCGCCGACGCCTGGCAGGCCATGTACGAGGAGGAGGTGCGCGAACGCCACGCGGGTATCGGCCGGTCCGTGCCTGCGTGGGAGTTCTAAAAAGTATAATACGGACTTTGTCTTCTTGTTTCTTGTCCTCGACTTTAATGGCTCTTATAATTCCCTAGTCTAGTCTCTGCATATAATATGACTCGCACATGTGGCATGGGGTGGTTGGAGTGATTTGTGGCACCTCGCGAGGAGGAATTGCGCGTGACATTCGCAACCTCAGGATGCACACACTGCTCTTCACTTGCAAATCCACTGTGCGCGACCCACCAGCTCTACAGCAGCTAATGCCCTGCCCGGCGTGCAACTCGGTAACGTGCAGCTTAGCGGGCTCAATCAGTTTCTCCACACTTGTGTACTCAAGACACCGAGTCGTCGCACGCTTCTGGCACTGCTGCTGTTTCTGGGGGACACATGTCGCAGCGACATCCACGCAGCTGAAACAGCTGTTTTATGCCTAGACACGCCGCAGCTTTGATTTTGGTGTATACGCAATGGTGGGACAGAGATAACGCAGCGTGGCGGATCGGTAAGTCACATCGCAGCGATCGCCGCCGCGGAATTCATGGCACGACGCGGCGCTGATCTCGGCTTGAGTGCTCGCAGCACGGCGTAGTATGGCTCCTTGCGATTGACATGTCGCGGGATAGCGCTCGCTGCGGGGAGCACAGGCTTGATAGCCACGAATGATCGGGGCGAGATATGCGTCTGATGCCACTGACACTCTAGGACTCTGTGTGTCCCACACATCGCGTCATGCTTTGCCCATCACGCGTTTGTCTTACGCACAGTCGCAGCGCGTCGCAGCCTGTAACACACAACACCTCACCTCACCGCCTTGTGTACGCCGTCACGATCGCCCTCCGCGCCATGGGCTGCGCGCTGCGCAGGCCCACAGCGCGCAGCGCCCGATCACCGATCGCGGTAGTAACCTCTCACGTATGTAACCGCGGCAGCGGCATGCGGTAGCCGGCGGCTTGAGCACCCGCCACCCATAAGCTGTGGCAGGTTGGGTCCATGCGGTGAAACTCCCGACGCACGTGCTGGGCGTGGCCAAAGCTGTAAGGCTGCAACTGTAGCTGGGTGTAGCGTCACCAGCTTGCCACCTCGCCGCCTAGCGGCGGCTCGCTGACTCGTTAACGATGCATCTATATCGCCACAGGCGTGTTATATGGTCGTGTAAAGCATATCTACAGTATGTATGGCCCCGAGTGTCCAATGCCGCAGGCACGGCCGGGAAATACAGCCGACGCGGGCTTGCCGCGCCAAAAGATGAAAATCGATACAGTATGATGTGTATAGTCTAGAGGACGAGGAGGAGGGATGCGGCGACGCTGAGGAGGACAGCGCCTGCGCCGGCGCCTGCGGCGACGCGCGCACCGCTGAGCGGGTCGTCGCCGTGCGTGTTGCCCGGCTTGCCCATCTTGTCCCACTCGTTGTAGGCGGCGTACGCGAGTAGCACAAAGCTCTGGCCCTCGGGCGAGTACGTGCCCTCCTTGACAAAGCTGAAGGGGTCCGTGACCTTGGTGAGGTATCCCGTCGAGTTCACGTTGTGGCTCACCGAGGTGAGCATGGTGGACGCCATGTTGACGTAGTCGTTGGTGAGGTTGAGCGTGGACATGCGGTATCCGGCGCTGGCCATGAGTGCGGTCGCGCACGAGTCGACAAATGTCGACGAGTTGTCCATGTAGTTGAAGAGGAGGCCGTCGTCGCGTTTGTACTTGTCCGCCGCGGAGAGGACCTCTGCGGCCCACGTCTGAAGCTGCGACTGCTGGTCGCCCATGCTGTCGCCAAACGATGAGCGCTTGATGGCCGCGAGCGTGCGCAGGATACCCGCGGCAGCCCACGCGTTGCCCGTCGCCCAGAACCGCGGGTCATGGGCCTCGGGACCGTCGGTCATGTGCGCCCACAGCTTGGTGTCGTTGTTCATCAGGTACTGGCGGTACAGCCTTACTTGGTCAAACGCAATCTCGGCGAGTGTCTGGTTGTCTGTGATGGCGCCAAAGTATGCGAGGAACGGCGGGACCATGTACACGTTGTCGGCCCAGAGCTGGACGCTCTTGGCGCGGTGCGAGATGGCGCCATCGGGGGTCTGACCGTTAGCACCGCAAACTAGCACGTTTTCCGCCCTTCCCGCATTATACCACTTACCCTAGGCACACCGTACAGCAGGTAGTCGACCTGGCTCTGAGCGGCCTTCATGTACGACACCGAGTTGACCTCTGCGCCGCCGGTCGCCTTGTCGGCGAGGACGACGGCGATGCCGAGCGAGGGTGGGTCGCCGGCGGCGTCGTCGGCCAGCAGCGGCTGGCCGTGGGGAAGGGCCGAGTTGCTGGCGAGAGGAATGTTGAGCCCGCCAGTGGTCTTGGCGGGCTGCGCGGACCCCGACGTGGGCGTCGCATGGGGCGCCGACGTCTGTGCGGCTACCGCGCCGTCCTGCCGCTTGCGCCGGCGGTTTGGGGGTTGTTGTTGGTTACCACCGTCATCACCGCCGCCGCCATTCTGGCCGGCAGCGCCCCCGTTCCCGGACGACTGTGCGCCGCCCTGCGTCGTGGTGTTTGGAAGACCAGGGTTGTGCCACTGCCGTGGGCGATTTGTCAGCGTGTCCTGCGCGAGCTTGACAACGTCGGGTATGCTGTCCTGCGAAAAGCCCTCGGGCAGTGGCAGCGGCGCTGTCGGCGAGAACACCGAGTAGTCGGGGTACTTCCACTCGAGGATGGCCTGGGACATTGTCCCGTTCTCCCACCTGCACGTCAGTCAGTGCATGCCTCCATGCCAGAGTTTTGGTCGACGCACGAAAAGTTGTTCAGCTTGAACATGACGTCCATTACCTGGTTGAGGGCGTCCTCCTTGAGGTGGGTTGCGCCGGCGAGCGGCAGCGCGGCGGCCGCTGCAAGCGCAGCGATGATGGTAGTGCTACGCATGTGTGCGAGTGGACGACGACAGAAAGAGGGGTGTGGGGAGTGTGGGGAAGAGAAACGAGACAGAGTTAAGAAGCAAGCATGCTTAGAGTAAGCAACACAAGGTGTTATTGTAGCCAAGCAAGACGGTGCTGCTGCGGAAGTGAGGGGCAGGCGGGCGGTGTGCTGGTGGGATGGGGGTTGCCCCAGGTGCCAAAGTTAGAGATTGGGCTTGGAATTCTTGGCACCAACCGGGCAGGTCTTGCAAGCGACGTATCTCATTCATTGCCTGGCCGATTACACCATATCTGTGGGCGGTTGTGCGCGTTGTGAACGAGGCGGCACACGCAGGCGGCGGCGATGGGCGGAGGGTTTGAGCCGTCGCGCAGCCGGATCGCCCGTCGCGCCTCCCGGAAAAAAAACCTCCCCCCTCCTCCTCTCATCTCAGCTATACATGGCATGCGTCAATGTCATCGCCGCGGCCCCGAGCCGCTTCCCATAAGGAACAATGTTCCGACAAAGCAGGGTGCAGGGTGTGTGTGACCCGGATATCCCCCTTTATGCCGACATTTGCCGACCACGCAGGTGGGATCGGTGGGATCGGCAGTCGCAAGGCACATGCTCTTCGCTGACACGCGCTTGCTGCATATCGCCCCACGGCCCACGGCCTACGACCACTGCCTTACTCAACAGTCACACAAGATGCACACACACTCACACGCAGCCATCCGGTATTCCTTGCCGACGAGAAGCACTAGCATATGCTTGGAGCTTGTAGCGAGCGGTGCTCCCACCTGGATGAGGCTTGGGATTCTCACGCCGGGGCGCCAGGGTGGGAGAGGAATGGGGGCCAGGGGAGAGGGGTAACGGTACATGGCGTTTGAGGGGTGCTTGATTGGGAGGCCTAAAGTGTGCAAGTATAGGCATGCAGAGGACAACCACGTGCTCGCACTCCTAACACATTTGGGTTAGGCCCCCAACACTCTTATTATAGCCGCCCCTTTAACTACCTCAGACAAGGGAGTCAGGGTCCAGCGTCTCCCCAAGTTGCGGCAGCCCTGAAGCCAGAGGGCAGGTGGGATTACTACTATGGACGTGATACAGCGCATCAGTTGGGTACACGGACGGAATCAAATTAACACGCGTCCCGGCGCGATGGCTACGGCGCTACGGTGAGGGTCCGCATGGTGAGCGAGCCGCCACACACACAACAAGAGCGTCGCGCCTCGTCGCTCGTCGTTGTCCTACTTACCTTGCTCGCTATCCACCGCATCGTCTATCCTCCCTCTCCCTCTCTCCTCCTCCTTTCATCCCCTCCTCCTACATTATCCATCTTCAAGCATGGGTAGGGAGATTATCAGCGTATCGGGTATGTCCCCGCGCCATGCACAGGCAGCTAACACACAGTCGGACAGGGTAAGCTCGAGCACCGGGGTGGATGAGGGGTGGCAGCATCGCGCAAACCGTTCCCCGGCCGCAAACCACCCCCCTTTCACTGCACCACCTACCTACTTGCTTGCATCGCTCACACACGCAGCCGGTAACCAGATCGGTACTGCGTTCTGGGAGAACATCCTTCAGGTAAGCGCCCCAGTGGCTTGCTTTGGGTTAAATCGCGCATCGTGCTGACACACACCAGGAGCATGGTCTTGACAGTACGTACGGGGAGTGCGCCCGCGCACCGGCACCTCGAACGCACAGTCGCGCGCGTGCCGTCTCTTGCGTCGCGCTCGCGCGACGAGAGGCACACTCGTTCCACGCTAACCCCAGCCTCCGGCAAGTACGTCGGCAACGACGACCAGCAGCTCGACAAGGGTAAGCGTCGCCCGTGTTGTCCAACTTGCCTAACCCCCCAGTTTCGGTCTACTTTTCTGAAGCGTCGAACAAGAAGTATGTGCCCCGCTCGGTCCAGGTCGACCTGGAACCTGGTGTCGTCGACCTCGTTCGCTCCGGCCCGCTCGCCGACCTGTTCCGCCCCGACACGTTCGTCCACGGCCAGAACGGCGCGGCCAACAACTGGGCCATGGGCTACTACACTGAGGGTAAAAGGACTCATGCATGGTTCTGGCTAACTGTAGGCGCTGAGCTCGTCGACCCCATCCTCGACGTCCTTCGCCAGCAGGTCGAGGCGTCCGACTCGTTCCAGGGCTTCCAGCTCCTCCACTGTGAGTAAAAAAAGTACTAGTTCACGTCTCATGGCAGCTCTCGGCGGTGGCACTGGCTCTGGTCTTGGCGCGCTGCTGCTGAGCAAGATTCGCGAGGAGTACCCGGACCGCATGCTCGCGACGTTCTCCGTGTTCCCGTCGCCCAAGGTCTCCGAGACGGTCGTCGAGCCGTACAACGCCGTCCTCTCGACTCACATACTTGTCGAGAACTCGGACATTACCTGCTGCATTGACAACGAGGCGCTGTACCAGATCTGCGTCAACGACCTGAAGCAAAAGTCGCCCGAGTACAAGGACCTCAACCAGCTTGTTGCCAAGGTCATGACCGGCTTCACCTCGACCCTGCGTTTGTACGTCCCACGGCTGACATGAAGTCCGCTTACACTGTAGCCCCGGCGTGCTCAACTCGGACCTGCGCAAGCTTGCCGTCAACATGGTGCCGTTCCCGCGTCTGCACTTTTTCACTGCGGGCTACGCGCCGCTCGTCGCGACGTCTAGCCGCGCGTACACGGCGTCCAACGTGCCCGAGCTCACGGCCGCGCTGTTCCAGCGCCGGTCGCTGCTCGCGGCCATCGACCCGGCCATGGGCAAGTACCTCACCGTGTCGGTGGCGTACCGCGGCAAGCTGAGCATGCGCGACATTGAGACGGCTGTGTACGAGTACCAGTCCAAGAACTCGGAGCACTTTGTGCCGTGGATCCCGAACGGCGCGCTCACGACGCTCTGCACGGTGCCACCCATTGGCCAGGTCGCGTCGGCCACGCTCGTGGCCAACACGACCGCCATCTCCGAGGTGTTCAAGCGCTCCCACGTCCAGTTCCGCCAGCTTTTCAAGCGCCGCGCCTACACCCACTGGTACACGGGCGAGGGCATGGACGAGATGGAGTTTACCGAGGCAGAGAGCAACTTGTCCGACCTCGTCGACGAGTATGACCAGTGTAGGCACCCGGGGATGGACGTAGCTGACAGCAGACGAGGCGGCTCAGCTGGACGAGGAGTACGACGACGAGGCCGAGGCGGTGAGTGCGCAGCGTCGCCGCGCAGCGGTGATGCAAGCTGTCGTAACCAGTTTTGGAACAAACTAACCCCAGGTCGCCGAGGAGTATGCAGAGGACTTCGCAGAGTAATACACCCGCCCGGCGCCGTCATTAGTAAACGCTATGTGATATCGTATGAGATCGTGCATGTGTCGTGGTGTGGTGGTGTTGTGTGGTGGAGGCCGATCAGACGTGGTGCCTGTCTGTGCAGACGCGTCCTTGAGTAACGGCACCGCGGGACTTGCCGCTGTGCCATTTAGCTTTGGCCATTCCGTCAGGTTACTTGTTCCGCCAGTGCACCACGCCATCAATCGCATACGACTAGAGCTGGCCGTGTGCGTATCGACAGCGCGCAAGCACGACACGGAGGGACGTGCGGCGGCCTCTGGGCAAGCGACTCGACACCGTTAGAAGTGGTCATCAACAGCGCCGTCCCGCGTGAGCTAGTCGTGCCTGCTGGCGGGGTCTAGCACTGTCCGTCGTCCGCCGACCACGCCCGCGCGTGGTCTGCGTGTACCCACCCAGCTACAACCGGATCACGCACCGCCGCCGGAACGATGGCACTCTCGCTCGCGGACGAGCTCGAGCTCGACCTCGAGCTTGACATGGGCCTCGGCGGCGGCCACGGCGGGGGTGGGGGTGGGATGACCCTCGCGGATGAGTTTGGTGGTGGTGAGTGTGCGCCGGGGCAGGGCTGATGGGTAGGTAGTACGCTAGGTGACGAGTTCGGGGGTGGAGGCGACGACCTCGCTGCCGAGCTAGACGCGGCGCTTGGCGGCGGCGCCCTGGGGGACGACGAGGGCGGCGACGCTGTTAGCGGAAACCTAGGGGACGATCTGGGGGACGACCTGGCGAGGGAGCTTGGGACTACGAGCGACGCCGACGACGTCAACGTAGATGTCGATGACGCGGGGGACGTGGTGGCAAATCGCCACGGCGCGCTGCCGTCGGCGCACGCCGCCACGGGAGATCGGCGGACGACGACGGCGCGGGTCGTGTCTGCGCGCGCTACGCCGCCAGATCCCACGCCAGCGCCACTCGAGCTCGCGCCGCTTTACGAGGCGATGGAGGCCAGTGCGCGTATGTGCGATTTGCTCCGGCGCCTCGACACGGCGGCGGCGGCGCGGCCGTCGTCGGCCGTGCCGGTGGTAGGGGAAGGTGGCGGCAGCGTAGCGTCTGGGCGTACGTCGTCGCCCGTTCCCGCGTCGGCCCAACCCCACTTCCCTTCATCGGCCTCTGACTCGGCCTCTGCCTCGGCCGCCTCCCCCGCGGCGACGGCACCACCCCCCGTGCCCATTGACGACCGCCTCGCGTCGTATATCCAGCACGTTGCGGCGTCTGAACGCGCGCGCGACGAGCAGACGCGCGACGCCGCCGCGCTCGTACGTGACCTGTCCGAGCTCACTGCGCCCGTGCTGGACGAGGACGTGCGGTGGGTCGATCTCGTGCTCGACGAGGGTGATAGCCGGGGAGGGGTGAACGGCCACGGCCGAGGCGGGGGATACGACCGCGATGGGAGCGATACCCTCGACTCGGCGGACGCGAGGCAGCCGAACGGGAACGGCGTACTCGACACCATCGCTGAGTCGCCGTCGCCTGACCTGCGCGACTCCCCGCCGCGACCGACATGGCCCGTATCGCTCGGCGGGGCCGTCCGTGGGGCACCGCACGACAACGGCAGCGGCGACGGCGGCGACGGCGCGCCGATCGCCTCTGCCGTGGCGGCGCTATGGCGCGACTCGGCGTCTGCGGCGTCTGCGCTCGGGAGTCTGCGCGACGGGGCCAGTGTCGGCGCGACGAGCGCGGCGGGCGCAGCGCGCACACTACGCGGCGTGCGCCTAGCCCTGCGCAGCCTGCGTGATGGCCAGGCCGCAGAGGACGCCGCGCAGCGTGCTGTCGACGCGTACGAGGCCTCGGAGCACGGCACGCAGCGCGCAGCTGCACTCATGCACTCGGTCACTTCTGGTCTTGACGCGCGCCTCGCCGAGCTGGCGCGCGCACATGCCGCACGATGTCGCCGCCCATGTCCTGTTCCATGACGAGCTCTGCCTCTTTCCACCCACACATACACCTAGACGCTACTCGTTATCTGTAACTTTGGTCCCATAGGATACTGTCGGGCGCTGCAGCCACCGCCGACGCGCTGGAACGAGGCGTTGTCGCGACCCCAGTACCAGCGCTGGCCCGAGGCTGGCGCCTCGTGCTTGCTAGAGAATGTACATGCATAGACCACGCGCCTGACCATGACGCGACCAAGAGAAATGTCCGCGTGTGTGGGATACAATACAAGGAGGGGGGTCTATCTTGGACCGAGGGGTTTGCCGTTGATGGCGGCACGCGGGCCCATGGGTCGCGGGGAGATACGTGGCGACGTGGCGTCGTCGCTGGGGGCTTCGAGGCCGGGACTCATGTCCTCTGGCGACGCGTTGAGCACGGTGCGGCCGGTTGGGTCGTCGTCGGAGGTGTTGCTCTGGATACGCGCGGCCAGTGGCGCCAGACCCAAGTCAAACTCGTCGTTGTCCGCGGCCGCTGCGCCGACTAACGCCGTGCGCTCCTCGCGCTCAGTCGCCTCGTCGCCCCCCTTGCGGTGCGGGTAATCTCTCACGCCGCCGCGCGCCGCGCCGCCACGCCGCATGTCGTCGGCTTGCGGGGTAGACGCGCGGTGCTCGACGTCGCCGTCAAAGCCGCCCGCGATGCCACGGAAGAGCGCGCCAAACGACGTCTTGCGTTCCGGCTGGTGGTGCCGGTGGTCCACCGGCGACAGGGGGTGCAGGTACGGGTTTCCAGTAGGTTGTGGCGAGGGGAAGTGTGGGCTCGGGGTACGGTTGGGACTTGGCGATTTGCTGGAGGGTTTCTCGGCAGACGCACCCGCGCCGAGTGCAGCGGCGCCCGCTCCCGCTGGCAGCTCGTCTCTCTCTAGCACCTCGGGCACAGCAGCCATGTGTAACCCGTCGTAGGCGCTCCCGGTGCTCGACCCCTGGCGGCGCGCTTCGTGCGGCCGCGTCATGTGCGTCGCGCCCTCGGTGCCGTACGCATACTGGTGTACCAGATCATTGTTGTCAAACTTGAGCGTAGACTGCCGCGAACGGCCGGTGGCTTGTGGCGATAGCGCAATGCTCTCCATGTCGTCTGGCATGGGGTTGTCTGACACTGAGACGTTAGTGTGGGATACGCGTGCGGGGGCAGTGCTCACGCTGATACCTCGGGAGGTGGTTGAGACCGTGAGTGTTGTGTACTGGCCTGCCGAACGAGTGAGCACTCGACCCAGCCGAGTCTTTGCGGCTCATGCGCCGGGACATGGACCGCGCACGGATGATGGAACCGACCGCGCCAAAGCCACCGCGGAGCGCATCCATGCCCGGCTCCTCGGCGGCCGCGACGTCGCCCTTTTCGCTTGCCTCGGTGCCCTGGCGCGACGCCTGAAGGAGCATGGTCGTGCGCCGGTCGAGTCCCTGCAGCTTCTTCGGATCGACCTTGGACATCTGCAACAGCGTGATGCCAAAACATGTCACGAGGAAACCAAGCACCATGGTGACGAGCTGCGTCGCAGGCGCTTTCAGACCCTGGTACAGGATAAACGACGTGACCATGGTTGCCGAGGTGAAGTAGCAAAAGTACACCGGCACGACCATGGACGTGTTGAACAGGGCGAGCGCCTTGTTGAGGTAGTTGATTCTACCGTAAGCTCACGCACACACAAAGAAAACTCACTCAATCAGCAAGGTGATGACGACAAAGAAGAAGAGGAACCAGAAGAACCAGTGCTTGACCTGGTTGTCGCCCTGGATCGAGGTGATGATGGATGCGCCGAGGCCCTGTGTACACGACACCGAGATGCCGCCGATGAGCGAGCACACCGAGATGTACGGTAGCATGTTCTTCTTGCCCCAGCGGGGTGCGACGTAGAACACGAGCACGAGCGAGGCGACGATACACAGCCCGGCCCACACCAAGAACCCCGGCGCGATGAACAGCTTCATAAACTCGGGGATGGTGCGGGTCGTCTGCTGGTCGGGTGCGTTGAGCGCGAGAATGACGGAACCCAAGATACACAGTGTGCAGCCGATCCAGCCCTAAGTGTCAGCGCACATGCACAGCCACCTGCTCACAAAAAAGGTCAACGTCTCTTTAAGGATAAAGTGTGACAGGATGGCCGCGACGACGACCGAGATTGAGCCCATGGGCGTGACGAGGATGGCGACGGTGAATGCGTAGGCGACAAAGTTGAGCACCTCGCCAACGACCATGAGGATCATGCCCGTCCACCACATAGGGCTCTTGAGGTACGCGTGTCCGTCGCCGAGGTCTGCGCCCGACTTTTCCGTCGAGCTCAGCAGTCCCTTTTTCTTAATAACAAAGCTGACACCGATAAACAGGCCGGATCCGATCGCGAGCGACACGCCGACAATTTTAAAGGCCGGGTTGCTACCTACGCTGAGGCCGCCGTGCGCGCCGCCAGACGAACTGGCACTGGCACTGGCACTGGCACTCGCGCTGGCGCTCTCCTCCGCGCGCGCAGCGAGCCACTGGCCCGCGACGACGGCGGCGGCGCGGGTCGCCGACATGGTCGCAGCCGGGTCTCCTAGGTCGCAGCCGGGGTCTCCTAGGTTGCGGTGCCGATACGCCGGTGCCGAAATGCCAGTAGTGCTGTTTGTTGTGAATGTACGCCGGTGCCGATGTTATCGTAAATGTTATGCCAAGAGCTGTCGGATGGAATGCTTGTTCGTCTTGGTGCCAAGATATTATAGCCTACTTAAGAGGGACAAGCCACGGAAACGGACAGGACGGACGTGTACACGAATGTGGCGGCCGGCGCGCACTGTCTGTGTGTGTGCGTGGGTTTGAGCCGTGCACAGACGAGTCTTGATGTGAGAAGCAGAGAGAATGAGATGGGGAAAAGAGATTGATATCAAGATGGAAGCAGTGCTGCGTCGTGATGGATGCACTGCTGCACACACCCCGGTTTGCGCAAATGGCGGTGTCGACTGGAGGAGTAGGTACAGTACGTCAAGATGTGTCTCCAGGGTGGCCAGGGTCGTGTCATGGGCTAGAACGTGTGGGGCTGCGCAGAGCACTGCGCCCTTTGTCTGCGCCCCCTTGCGCCCTCTACGCCCTCCTGCGCCCTTCTACGCCACTTACGCCCTTCCACTGCGCCCTCTTTGGTTCTGGGGCGAGAATAGACACGTACAGATGGGGTCAAAAGGGATTGTATTCAGGGTAATTCCTCACTGGGCGCATTCCAAGTTTATAGGACATTCACTTTAAGGCAGTAGTGGTCAAAAAGGCCCTGAGCGAGATCGCCATAAGGTCCACGTGGCAAATGACATGTCAATTTTGCACTGTGTAATGTGATAACCTCTCACGTGACCTCTGCCCAGGCGGGGTCACTTGGCCGCCCGCCTACACGCGTCACCGGGTATCTCACACGTCCCCGCACCCGGAGTGCACAGGTGCCCCTCTTAAACAATCCAACAGCCGTCATCACAACACCAAACGTCTTCATCCACATCTCAGTACTAGTACACTCCATCTTGTCATCCACTGTACATAATGTCTGACCTCAAGGAATCCGGTTTCAAGGTGGGTTGTCTCCCCGCAGAGCTAATGCTGACGCCAAGGCTGGCGACATCTTTGCCGTATGTGGCCACTGACGCCTGCATCGCTGAATGTCTAGGGCCTCGCGCAGGCGTTCGAGGCCATGCCCGCCGAGGAGAAGCAGAAGCAGATCAAGAAGGTAGCTAGCTGCAGTGCAGGACAGGAGCTGACAGAGAGACCAACGGTATCTTCCAGATTGACGTCAACGCCAACGGCAAGAAGGCCACCTGGGTCATTGACCTCAAGGAGGACGGCAAGGTCACCAAGGGTGCTGGCAAGAAGCCTGGTGAGTTGTGCGCCAGCGCACGCCAGCGCGCGCGTCAGCGTCCGCATTGGCGTGCGCTAGGGCGGTAGTATGCCGGGTGCACAGTTGCCACCTCTGCTGCTCGCACCGTCCTAAGTCTTATCCGTGCTGACCGCAGACGTCGCCGTTACCCTCAACGACGGTGAGTGGCCCTACTGGCTCGACAGCGACGCTATGCGCGTCGCAACTTTCGTCGCCGCCGCCATGGCTAACAGCAGACACCTTTGTCGGCCTCGCGGACGGCAAGGTCAACGCGCAGAAGGCGTTCATGACCGGCCAGCTCAAGGTCAAGGGCAACATCATGCTCGCGACCAAGCTCGACGGCGTCCTCAAGGCCGCCAAGGGCGCCAAGCTCTAACCGCAGCTGAGACGTAGTAGAAAAGCAGCGACTTTGTTGTATGCAGCACTGCGAATAGGGCCAGAGGCGCGCGCGGGGCGTAGCCTCGCGCGTGGCTGCCTGGGGTGTTGTGGCAAGGTCACTAAGTGGCCCCATGCGGGGACGTGAGGGGATGCGAGGCGAGGGGCGACGTGTCGCTGCGGGGCAATTTGCGTCCAGTGCGGCGTAGACGGCCAGTGGCGACTGGGTCGCATGCACAAGCACACCGCGCCAGCGTGCACATGTGCACATGTCCAATAGCACACGCCGACGCGTGGGAACGCGGCCGTGACTGCGTTCCTGATACGCCAGGGCGGCGAGCGGCCACCGCGGACACGGCGTACGTCATGCCGCGTGCAGCCGGGCCGAGCGGGAGTACATAGCCGGGTGCGCGGGGGGTGGTTTGACCGCGAGTTTGGGTTGGGTTGACTTTTGATCCAAACAACACTCGTCTACACACCGCTCTGATCACTGCGATGCGCACAGACACACACCACAACACGCCACAACGCTCTCGCCAATGTCGTGCGTAAAGCAAATGGCAGACTTCTTGCCATTGCCAGTGCATGCATGCATGCGTGTGTGCGGCGGTGAGATGCGGTCTAATGCCATTTGCCGGAGCCTCACTCCCCGCCCCAACCCGAGATCCCCAACCCGGTCGCTCATGCCCGCACGCATCTCCTCCCCCCGACGCCGCGCGCGGGGGATGCATGATACGGGGGAATGGCTGCGTGATGCCATCAGTGTTGGCCATGGGAGGTGTATATGAACGGTGAGAGGGGGGGCTGGGATAGAACAACTCTTGCCCATGTTCATGCCCGCCCTTCAATTTTTAGTCCCATGCTCTGCATGATTGCATTTAGTCCTGACTCGATGAACCTTTTAGCCACCGCTGCGCGCAGCAAGCAACGAAGAGCGCGCACCAGCGCTCATGGCGCAGTGGCTGCTGTGGCAGAGTGGCCTAATGCGACCGGCTACTAACCGGTTTCCTTCGGGAGCGTGTGTTCGAATCACACCGGCAGCTGCGAGTATCTTTTTTGCTGCCCCCACGGCAGTGCAGGGCGCTGTGCATTGTCTGCTCGCGACCACTGGCGGTCTGTGCGCTGTTATGTCTCGTCCCGTCGTCGTCGGGTGTGTTGTCGTGACGAGGGGTGGACATGTGTGGTGGAGGCGGGGCACCACGCGGGAGCAAATTTCTGGACTCGGTTTCGACTATGGTGGAGGTCCTACCTCGGCGTAATGAGCGTTCGCGCAAGTACCAGTACCTCACTCATGACGCCCGACCAAGCCGAGGGGGTCGTCTCGGCCGCGCACGCAGCGTACGCCGCGCTCCCGCGGCACGGCAAGCCCGGCGTGCGCAGCAACGGCGTGCGGGAATGGACGATCCTCGCTGGCGTCATGGTGTGTGCGCCGGCGAGCCCTCCCCGCGCAGTCGCACTAGGCACCGGTGTCAAGTGTCTACCCGCCGCGCGTCTCCCGCCACTAGGCGACGCGCTGCACGACAGCCACGCAGAGGTACTTGCGCGGCGGGGGTTTGTGCGGTGGCTGCTTGACGAGGCGGGGCGTGTGCTCGCCGGAACCGAGTCGGACGTTCTCCAACTCGACGACCACGGTGTGTGGGTGCTGCGCGACGGCGTCAAGCTCGCCCTGTACATCTCCCTCCTCCCCGTAAGTAAGCGTCCCTTACGCTTTTCAGCTGACGCTAGTGCGGGGACGCATCGACGCTGTACCTCGCCGCACACGCCGACGACGCCACGCCATGGGTCACGGCGGGTGACGGCGCCACGCGCGGCCGTGCAGGTTTCGCCGCGTTCGGCGCACTCCGCACCAAACCCGGCCGACCTGATGCACCCGCGAGTATATCCCTCAGCTGCTCAGACAAGATTGCCGCGTGGGCGGCACTAGGGCTCCAGGGGGCGCTCCTGCGGGCTTTCGCGCCAGTGTACCTCGACGCTGTTGTCGTGGGCGGCGTCGCCGTCCCATGTGGTGAAGAGAGGGAGGTGTGGGAGGGTAAAGTGCGCGACGAGCTGCGACGCGCGGTATACGGCCGTATTGAGGCGGTCAAGGGTACGTGCAAGCGTGGAAGGGGGCTGATGACAGGTCTGCTGCCTCGGCCGTATAGACTCACCCCGCCAGAGGTGTACGTCACGCGCACGCCGTTTGTGCATGCGCGCCCGGAGGCGGCAGGCGGCGCTGAAGGCGACGGCGACGGCAACGCACCAAGCCCTAGAGGTGACGCCGCCGAGCCGGCCAACACGTGCCTGCTCGCTATCGCCGGCCGGCGTCCCGAGGTCCTCGTCGGCGGGTGTGTCAATACCTCGGCGTGGCGCGCGCCCGGCACGACGCTGGTGAAAGCGAAACTGCGCAGTGCGGCGTGTCGGTTTGAAATGGCGCGCGCGTACGTCGCGCTAGAGGGAGAGATGCGCGCCGCGAGCGAAGCGGCGGCGGCGGCGGCGGCGGCGGGGGTTTACTCGGAAGAAACACGGGCGGACGACACATATTTCCCCACCCCCGCCCGTACCACGTACTCGACCTCCGCCGCCGTTGTCGACGCAGACATGACCTACGCCCAGCTGAAAGCGCGTAACGCGCCGTACGCCGCCGCCAAGGCCGTCCTGCGCGGGGGCGGGTACACGCCCGTCTCGGCGTCGTGGCGCCTCCCGCACACGTTCTACGCCACGACAGCGGCTACGGCGGGGCACCCTGCCGCGCCGGCGCCGTTCGCAGGTTGGATCGTCGCGGGGACGCCGTACGCTTCGTTTTCACCCGCCGGTGAGCTGCGCCGCGCCGACGGCGGAGAGGAGCAGCGTAGTTAGGCTGAAGGGTAGGCCTACGTGCCGGCTTGACGCCGAGCTGTCCAGCCGACACGGCGCCGGACGAGCCTCGCGTCGTAACGACGCCGAGCGCAGCGTTGCATCCTTTCTGACATCGACGGCGAGCTCGTCCTTGGCGCCGTGTGTCGCCGCACGGCCGCATGAAGTTGCCTCATCGTGTCATCGGCAGCGTCGACCGAGTGGCCATCGCCCTCGCGGAGGTCGTAAGCTCAGCGCACGACCAAGCGTTGGCCGAGAACCATCCGGCTCGGATCCAGATATGGCCGTCGAGCCAGCGAGTCACGCGACCACTCGAGGCACCTCTACCAACCCCATAACGTCTCGCAACGTCTGTGATCCTCACGACGACGGTGCACGCTACGCTCGTCTTTACGTCCCACTCTTGTCAAACCCCAGCCGCCGCCGCAGCGACACCGCCGCCGCCGCGCGTTTACGTCACCTAGGCACGCGGCACACGGCACGCACGTACGCAAAGTTACGACACCACACCACGCCCGCCACGCCACGCCACGTACCAGCGTGACGCCGTGTGCCTGCCGCCTGCGGGCGCTGGCGGGCATGGCCGCCGCGACGACTCGTCTGTTTGCATGATACGACGACCAGACGGGAAGCCGCGGGGGGCGAGCGGGTCGGCGGGTCGGCGGAGGCCAGACGCCACCCCGCGCGGCAGCGCGCCACGGCACGACACGACGGCAGCGGCCCCGCCCACGACGGCGGCAGCGACTGCCGCCATACAGTACCTCTCACCGCCGCACACGCCCGCCCGCAAGATATCAATCATGATGCATCGTGTGTTGTTTGTGCAGATCGCCAGGGCGCGCTCCCTCCCGACGTTTGCGCTCCTGCCCGCCCGCCTGCGCCGGGGTCTACATCCACTACGCCTTTGTCCAGATGAAACACTTCCCCCTCGCGCCGCTGCAATGTTCCCACATACCAAACCAGCCCGTCGTCTGGGCGCGTGCCGCCGCTGTGCCCAAACCCAATCTCCATGGCCTTTGCAGGGATGGCATTCATCGTGCAGGGTTCGTTACCGTAAGATAGATATGGCGAATGGCGGGAAAATGTAAAGGAGAAAATGGATAGAAATTCGTACAGTAGTAGTGTCCGGGGCTCTATACCCCCGTCATGAGTGAGGAGCGTGCGTGCGTGCGTGCGTACGTGCGTGCGTGTTGGCTTGCTTGCAATGTGAGCGGCGGGACCAAGATGAATATAGCGATTATTATCATTCCGAGCGGGAGGGGTGGAGACAAGTGGAGGGAGGTGAAGCAGCGCGGTTTGGTTGAGGAGCGACTGATAGTCGCGCCTAACCCACGATGCGCCGCCAGAGATCGCGACAAGGCTCAACCCCCACAATGTCGCGCTTACCAACTGCAGCGACCTGGCCGCTCTCGACCATGTCGCGGAGGAGGCTAAGGGGGAGGAGAGGCGAGTCGTGACCTGGCGACCGGGGGGACGCGGGGGGCACGCGCGTGGCGTCGAGCGGGGCGGCGTCGGCCAGCGTGTCGAGGACACCACGCAGCTGGCCCTGGATGTGCGGGAGCGAGATGATCGGCAGGTGAGACAGCGTGCTGACCATGCTCACGAGATGTGCAATGGCGAGGCCGAAGAACGGCCGCAACACGGGAAAGCTGTAGCCCAGCGTGCGCCCAATCTCGGGCGAGCCGAGCGTCTGTAACACGGCGAGCGCAGCGTCGCGCCCACGCTCCAGTTGCTGGTAACCCTCGTGACTCTGCGCCAGCGCCGCCCACATGCGTTCAGACGCAGCAAACACCGGTGACGTCGTGTAGAGCACGGCATAGTTGAAGTGGAGAGACAGGACAGGGTCGTGGCGTGCCCCACTGTTGCTCGCCCACGCCTCCCACTTGGACGCAAAGCGCCGCCAAATGTCGCGGCAGCGCTGGCGCTCGCGTTCGAGCGCCTCGTCCTCCCGTGTGACTGGCGGGGCGCCCTCGCGTTCGGTCGAGTGGCGGTCAGGGCTGGACGGCGGATCGGACGCCCGCTGCATCTGCTGCACCTCGATGAGCAGCTCGGAGAACTCGAGCCACGCCAGCAACTTTGAGTCACGGTCGAGGGTCGATGGGTCGGACGGACGAGACTCGGCCACTAGCTCACGCCAGTGTCCGCTCTGGGGGTCGTGGATCATTGGGACGTCAAAGTTTGGCAGGTGCACCATGTGGTCGGTGAGCACGACGTAAATCCACTCGCGCCACTCGTCGTGGCTGCGGCGCAAGACGTGTGGACGGTCAAGCTGCAGGTCGCGCGCGAGGCCAACTGCCAGACACGCCAGCGCTGGGTCAGCGGTCCATGTACCATAGACGCCGAGAGACAAGACCTCGTCGCGGGTCCACTGCACGCGCGAGCCGAGCAGACGGGAGACTTCGGCAACGACGGCGTCGGCAGCCGCGTCGGCGTCCCGGCGGGTGGCGTCGGTCCGGTCCATGACGGCCCGGCGGCCAAGGCACGCCAGGAGCAGCGCCGGCAATCCCGGAAGGGGCGAAATGCCGGGCAACCAGGGCGTGAGCGGCCACGCGCCCACCCGGTAGCTCTCCCACACATGGTCCGGAACGTCGACTGCCGCTCTGAGAGCCGCTTGGCTGGCGGTGCTCGTCGTTACGCCGACGCCTGCGCCCGTAGCGGTGGGCGGTGCAGATCCGCCTGCGAGCTGGGCATTGAGGGCGTCCTGGGTACGGAGGAGCATGTTGAGCGACTGCTGGATGCCTGCGACGGCTGCGGGTAACGTCGACACGGAGCGGAAAGCCGTCTCAAGGCCACGCAGTCTGCTGTCGATGCGCGACTCGAGCGCCTGCGGGGGCGGAGGGGGCGGCTGGATTTGCGGTGGAGGACCTCCAGGGGGCGGGGCACCGTACCCCGGTGCGCCTGGGGGCGGGCCTGCGTAGTAAGGGGGCTGTGGGTGACCGCCGCCTGCCGACGACGGCAGCGGGGGCGGCGTATGTGCGCGGAGGGGTGGTGGGTAGGCTGCCGACTGTGGGGGCGGTGGGGGCATTGGCTCGCGGCCGCCTGGACCTGGGCGAAGGACATAGTCAGGCACCATGGTGGGACGCGACGTTATGGGCGGGGCAGCCTGCGCAGTCGCAGGGTAGAAGCTGGGCCCACCAGGAGCTGCACCAGGGGTTCCCCCACGTCCCGTTGGCATGGAACCAACAAAGAACGGGGACGCCCGTGACGGCAGCGTCGAGATCGACTTTGGTCTGGTGCGCGACTCGAACACGCAGGGCACCCCGGCCTGCCGGCAACCGCGACACGGCTCCTTGCCTGGACCATCGCACTTCATCCTATTCCCCGTCAGCATTACATGCCCACAGCTACTCGGGTCCAATGACGTACTTTTGGCGCCGACACCGCATGCACGCCATCATACTGCGTGGCTGGCGGTTGGTCACGTCGCGTGTAAACACAACGTCCGTAGACCCCCCAGTGCTCGTAGACGTCCCCTCGGCGGCGGGGCGCTCCTCTTTCCGAGGGCGCTCGCTGCTGCCACTCGTAGCACTGGGAGGCGATGGCGACTTGAGGTTGACAGCTGGCGTGTCAATCGAGTGACGGCTGCGGTGGCCAGCCCAATTGCGCCCTTGCCAGTTGGACGACGACGACGGGTTCTGGGCGGCGTGACCTGCCGCTGAGAACGACTGAAAGGGCTCACGCGCCCCGCTGCCACTGCCGCCTGCGCTTCCCCCGGCGCTCCCGCCGCGTTCAGACGCCGCAGAACCGCCAGGCTGCATGAGTGGCAAAGGGTTGAGAGGTGGCAACGTTGGTCGACTCGGCGAGGCGGTGCGGATGACACGCGGGGATGTGTCCTCGCCGCGCGAGTACGAATTGGCCGAGCGCGGGGGCGAGCGGGGTTCAGAGGCCCCAGACTCTCTACGCATTCGCTTGGCCGGTTGCGAGTCTCGCTTGTTAGCATGGGGGCAAACTCGCTTAGCACACTCACCATGTGTGACAGGTCCCAAGGGACTGTCCGCTCTTCGTCGCATGTCGTGTGGGTGTGTCTCGGACGAAAGCAAGATCGGGTGTGAACGTTAGAGAAAGGACGTGTGCGGACGGCTGCTGCTTTGCGTCGGCGGAGCGCAGGAAAGGGGAATGGCCGTGCGCGGCGACGCCGATCCGCTTGTTTGTGGTTGGGCGATCAAGAGTGTGACGGGACCGACGTTGCGTTGTCGTCACGGGGTCGAGTTGTATCGTCGGAGATTATGAGGGCGAGTATGTGTTGAGGAATGCAGCGAGAGCAACAGGAGGTTGACGGCGTGTCGCAAGAGAGAGAGAGATAGGTGGGGCGTAATGTCAAGAGAATAGAGTTGGTCCAAGAAAGAGATGGAGATAACGACGATGGCGATGATGGGGAGTGGGGGGAGTTCGTCAAGGTGTTCGTCAAGGACGTTGGCTCACAACACACCGGCCATGCAAGGTCGGGTTGGAGTAGTGGCTGACGTCGACGGGGCCGTGTTGTAGTTGTGCACAGACAACGAGAGACAGCGAGTGTGGATGGGCGTGGCTGGAGAGTGGTGTGAGCAGAGGGTATGACATGCTTGCTGCAAAGCAAGGAGGCAAGGAGGCGCAGTGGGAAGTGATAGGGGCAATGGTGTGGGTGTTGGACGAATGGATGAGAGAGGGATGCAGACTATGCAGGAATGGCGGGTCTCTCAAAGACGTCAAGGTCAAGGGATCCCCCGGCAAGGGATCATGACGAGAGACCCGAGACCCCACAATATAGAAATCGGACGGAGGGCAGTGGGAACAGCGACGACGACGACGACGAGCCGCGAGCTGTCTCACTTTCAAACAGTGTCCGGCTGTTCAATGACGTCCCGGGCACACTTTGCGTTGTTGGAACACAAGAGTAACAACTACTTACTTTGTTGCCGTACCTGGATAAACCCGAGAGAGCAGAGCTAGCCGTGATCGTCGTCGTTCGGGTGTTAGGAACAGAGGCGAGTGTCGCAAGGATCGTCGGCGCTCTGTCCCAAGCAGTGTCGTGAACAGGAATCGTGACGCAGTTTGTTGTTGTAATTTGTGGTTGTCGGTTGGGACTGGGACCAAGAGCTAAGAACCAGGGAGGGCCGGGGGGCCGGGAGGGATAAGGGGCTGAGAGGGGCTAGAGCCGGGGCAAAGGCGTATAAGGGACAAACCCACCACCACAGCAGCAGTAGTGCTCTGCTGGTATTGTGGGATTAGATTACGGGTGTGTCGTGCATGCACCTTGCCTCGATGCGCGCACACACACACACACAACTCTCTTGAAAAGCAACAGGTGTGTGTGTATGTTTAATGCGTCGTACACAATGAACCTCCGACTTTGCAACTTTTGCTAGCGCCGTTCAGCGATCGGCCAGAGGCAACCTCGAATACGCGCGCGGGTGGGTTGGTGGGTGGCTAACAGCAGTCACCTGGGAGTGTGACCGAGGATATGGAGGAGGAGTCGTATGCTGCCGTGGCCAGCCCGGAAAGAGAGGGGAGGAGTGGACGATCCGGCTAGGTGTTTCGGACCGTTTGTGTCTTTTGACACTTTGTCCTTTGGTGGGATAGCCTCAGTGTCGAGTTGTTGCGACACGGACCCGGCGTTGGCCAGAATACGTCCGAGGGTTGTGTGTGTGTGCACGGTGTGGCTGGTTCCTGCCGCCTGTTGGTCTGTGGACTGCAGTCGTACAGCAAGTAACCGTACACGCTGGGTGTCGTCGATACCGCCTTGGTTCTGTGCGCGTCGGTGGTTCAAATGTCCTTTGACCGTGGTGAAAGCGACAAGCAAGTTGAAAAGTATCAAGAAGGAGGGATATGATTGAGGAACCGAGGCCAAGAGGTGTGTTGCGGGAGTTGTGGGTGGTGGCCACACGGGAGGCGGCTTTAGGGATGTCGACCAAGACCGGGACAAGGGTGCAAGTGAAAGGGAGAGGGGGAGAGAGAGAGAAAGCGGTTGAGAGTAGGTACCCGGCTGTTTCTGTCCAAGGCCGAGGTTGGGAGTAGTAGTGTCTGTGTGTCTGTGTGTCGACGAGGAGTAGTAGGACTAATGGAAGCACGTCCCCGTATACGCACGTCCAGCGGCCCAGCGAACAGCAAACGCCAGCAAGGCTACCAAGGCCTGTGTGTATGTGTGTACAGTCGTGGTGTCCAGCTGGCAGGGGCCGTGAGACTGGGACAGACAGGAATCGACCTTGTCGTCGCAGCGTTACTCTTTGTGTCACGCACCCGGCTCGGTACACCAAAAGGTGGCGACAAGTAGCAACCACAGCAGAGCAGAGCCCGGCTCCTTTTTTTGACTTGCTCTTACAGACGTCGTCGATCGGCCGTCGTCGTCGTCGTCACCGCCTGGGTAAACCACAGAACGTTTAAAGTACACTTTGAGTCAAGGAATGGGCAAGTACAAGACAAGTCAACATGTAAAATGCAACTTGAGAGCGAGGAGGGGGGGGGAGTAGCAGCGCGACGAAGCGACATGGATGTGGGAGGCAGGGGTTGGGTGGCACAAAGTACAAGGGGTGTGCGTCCCGGTGGGCCGGGAGGGGGGTATGCAACGACTAGTACTACTAGGATGCCAGCGACTCAGGAAGAGTGTAGTAGAGTTGGATGCGTTTGTGCACGACAGATCAGGCAGGGGCATGGTGGCTTGTGGCGGCGGCGAGGGCGGAGGCGGAGGCGCGGGGCGCGGCCGCAATGCTTGGGAACAACCTTGCGCTCCCAGACCTCCAAACTGGGCAATATCGGTATCGCACAAGGCAAGCATTAAAGGCAATCCGGGTTGGGTTCAGGTGCAGCAAGGAGCGAGCGTTCGCTTTGGGTCACTAGGGCACGGAGACACAGGGTTGGGTAATGAGGGGTTCGGGTGTGTGACGAGGTGCCGAGTGTGGTGGCGGCGGCTTGAGCAGCGGCTGCAGCAGCGGCGGCAGCAGCAACCAGCGGCAGCCGCCAGCACAACTGGGCTGTCAAGCAACCAGCAACACCAAGTTTGTTCATGATATTCACCACTACTACTACTACCTATTTGGGTGTGTGGATCTGCCCGGGGTCACACCTAGTCCCTGTTTCTCTCGAGTTTGTGGGTGTTCTCAGTTCCATGTCCCGGAAGGCCAGCCGGCTCACAGCACGACGTACCTGCACGGCACGCACGGCTCGTGACCTTTGGGCTTTGGGAATTGCTGGCCGAGGTGGCTTTTCGCTTTCCCGCACCCCCGCCCCGCCCACGCCTCCGCCGTGGGTGTCCTGGGTGTTTTTTTTTTACAAGTCCTAGATTTCCCTTGTCCGGCCCGTGTGCCTTGGCCGCATTGCGTATGCGAAGAGCTTGCTTGATCAAGTGTGCGTCACTGCTGCGTTCTGCCGAGACACACTCCCTCTTACCCTCTCCCTTCTCAGCCGGTGTGCGTGATCGGAAACTCAAACTCGCGCAGCCCCATTGTCATTCATGCCCGGGGTACAAACTGTGTATGTGCTGCAAGTGTGCGTGCGTACGCGTGTGTGTGTGCACCCACAATCTAGGAGGACGCGAACGATGGCAACAGTAGGGGGGGTGGGGTGTGGGCACGCACTATTGCTTGGTTTGAAGCATGTGTGCATGTGCATGTGCTTCCAAAGAGGCAAGATTACGGGACGCACGGCGGGGCTTGCGGCTCTGATGATGAAACATTACAACCTTCTCGGCACGTCCAGGTCCTTGTTCCTTGCCGTACGTCGTACATGCCTCGCACTACTACTACCTCTCGCCATGTTCGCCAGCTTGCCAACAAACCTGCCTGATAGGGGATTACCTGCCTGATACGGAATGGCTCATCTCGGTCGGACCGGACACTATTCCACTCCGGGACAAAAGAGGATCGTCAAGGACCGAGATGTGTGTGTATGGCGCCCACACAGTCTTACTCTTTCCGGAGGTTGGGTACGTACCTCCAAGCCAGGACGCACCCACACGGCCATCGTCGCGTCATATGCTGTGAGCACCTGTGGTAACCTTGTTTTCCTCTTTCTCGTCGTCGTGTTCATTTTTCACTACTCTGGGAATGTCCAGCCGAAAGGGCGTTCCGGCCCGACCTCCGAAAGGGGTAAACGGGTTGGTCCCTGTTCAACAAAGTTACCCCGTTGCCGTCGATGGCCGGTGCGACCGCCGGCGACTGACGTAGCGGTCAGAGCCAGATTGCGACGCGGTGTGTGTGTGTGTGGGTAGAAAATGAATGCATGGAGCAGCGAGCGGTCGGCCCTATCGCAAGCAGCATAGTGTTGAGACTAAGAGCCTAGCCGAGTCGAATCACCGTGACAGTCACGGAAACGGCAAGGGATTTATACGACAAAGTTTGTTCCAGCCGAGACGGAGCTGAGCTTGAGTGTCGGTAGAGTCTGCAGAGTCAGTCGCTTGTGACCAACCACCACACGACGGCACTGCTGTGAGGGATCGAGGGAGAATGCCGAGCAACATGACAAGCACAGGTACACGCTTCCGGCTGGTGCCTGGCACGGCCACTGCGCGGCGCCTCGCGACACCGTGACAGCCAGCTCCAGCCAAGCCATTTTTCGCTCACCAACGGCCCAACACGGAGCAATGGCATACACGCCGACACGGTCCCGACCCTGGACATTAAACCGGGGCGTGCGCGGTGTCCTGAGGCGCGCGGCATTTCCCTGCACCGCGAGCACCATGCTGCGCCTCATCCGACGCTGTGCTCGTCCATGTCCACAGCATCGCT
Source organism: Cutaneotrichosporon arboriforme (assembly GCA_002335565.1). Classification (NCBI taxonomy): domain Eukaryota; kingdom Fungi; phylum Basidiomycota; class Tremellomycetes; order Trichosporonales; family Trichosporonaceae; genus Cutaneotrichosporon; species Cutaneotrichosporon arboriforme. The sequence goes on along the minus strand of BEDW01000002.1, from coordinate 723,991 downwards.
GCTTCGGGTTCAGGCAAAGCAAAAACGGCGTCCCACCACGACAGACAAGAGGGCTTGGAGGGCGGCGAACCCGGTGTGCCGGAGAGGTACACGCACGGAATGCTCAAGCTGCGCCGAAACAGGTGTAACGGTCCGACCTGTCCTGGGCCAGGGGCACGGAGACACAGGGCAGGCACTCCTTCCGGTTGGTGTGTCGCCTATTTCGTACCTAGCCACGGCGACACGGCTACCATTAGCAAGAGACAGACACGCGCCATGGTTCGTTGGCAGGTCGGCTAGGGCCGGAGGGAGAGGCAATCAAAGGCGTCAGTGGCGTTGAGGTTGACCAAGCTGGCGTCGATGACAATATTGCAATGATCGTTTGCGGCAAAACAATCGCAGGTGTAATGGAGAATCTCACAGTCACACACCTACCACTGCCACATACAGCAGGAGACACCCTATTCGTATTCAATTGTATTTTTTTACCACAATCCTATCCTGCCTGGTACAATTCTACCAGCCTCTCACAGGCTCACGCACGTCCGCGGCAGTGGCGCATGGCGCCGGTGGCGCAGAGGGGGTATATACCATGCCGAGGAGCCACCGCCGTAGTGTACTGGAGTGACGGCGCCGCGGACATGGTGCGTGTCACACTGCTCCAGAACGACGCCCGCACCAGGGGTGAGGGTGTGTCGAGGAGACACAGCCTAGCCAGCGCAATGCAGACTCGGACCGACCAGCCTGGACCCCATGGGATAAACCCAACTCTATGTCACCGTCGACATTACACTTGGGCCAAGTCGCAGGAGAGTAACAACATGAGGAGGGAGGCATTCGGCATCACGGTTGTCGTTCCCAAACTTGCCGGGTCGACCGGCTGTTGCACCTGTTGAACCCTTACAAGGCCCTGTCGAGCGCCGGACAACCCTCTCTCCGGCGGCAGTGCAGCGGGCCAACAACAGTTATACCAATCCAGCCAAGCCCCAATGCAGCAGATATGCGCCGTTCGACGTGCCGCGTCGTGCCGCTCCGGCGAAGGCGATGGCTGTTTGTCTCTTCGGTCGTGGTCGCCGGCTCGTCCAGGGCCGTCTTCCCGTGGCTCCCGGCTCCACCACCACACCAAGCAGATGCTGTTACCAGTGCGTGTGTGCCAGTCCAAGTGGTGGCAATGCTTTGCCCTATCCATAGCCAGCACGACGCCACCGCTGTGCACTCATTGAGGTTCAGGCACCGTCGTGCCGGTCATGCTTCGGAACAACGTAACAGATGCCGGCAACCATGTAGGGGCAAGACACGCAAGGCAGGCAGGGCTTGTGGCGTGCGACGCTCACACGCCCACCCATGCATGATGCCCATGACAAGCGTCCTACCCACGCCCACACACCCACGCCAACACCCACTCCATAGGTACGTACACGCTGTCGCGACATTACTCACCGGCGTTAGACTATACGCTAGCGCAGCGCGTGCATGCAAACCGTGTGTTGGTGCGTGCGTGTGTTGGTGCGTGTGTGCGTGCGTGCGTGCGTACGTGCGTGTCAGATCTTTCATACCTTACCTACGCAATCTCTGCCCCACGCTGCACACCGCCGTCACCGCCCGACGTACCTCTTTACGCTCGTGCCCCAGTCATCGATGGTCGGATCGCCACGTCTGTGGCCGTGGCGCGGCATACCACGGCCTTTAACCCGTGGAAAGGCGTCCACTGAATGGGAGGGCGCGGGTCTGTGGAGTGGGCGCGCGGGGCGCTTCAGGTGGGCTCTCGGGGCGCGCCACATGCGCCTTGCGGCCAGGCGGTCGTGTTGCCCGACCGCGCGCGCGGGCGGACGCACGTCAGACCCTCCGACAGCGCACACCGCCATGTTTGAGGATCATGGCTCCCCATGCGCCGCTGATGTATCTGGACACAAGGCGTGCTCGCGTGCTCGCGTTCGTGTAGGCAGGCGAAGGGAGGTCGACAGCCAGTAGTGTCGCCACGCGGGCTCATTGTCGTTATCCACCCCTCACCGGTACGTTATCCAGACTACCGGTCCCTATGCCGTCGACTACATCACCTGCCACTCTGGGGAACTCGGTTACATGTGAGGGGAACGATGCACACAACATGATGAAAAGATATGCTAGTCTGTGGGAAGAGAGATAGGGGAACACGGCCAAATGCGAGATCCCTTTTAGGAGCGCCTGCGCTCCGTCGCGACGCGTCGTCTCACGCTTTCGAGGTTGTAGGCGTCGTCGTTCCCTTGGTGTCGCTAGCCCACAAGCTCTCTTTGCGCTGCTGGAGCATTGCGCGGATGTCTTCTGGCGTCGCGTTCAGAAGCGCGTCGGCGGACGGCATCGACTGGCCCAACGGCCTGTTGGCGGCCGTGAATATCCACTCGGCGGGACGGCCATATGGTCTACTCGTGACGGCGTCGAGCTCCTTTGCGATAATCTCCTGGCAAAAGTAGCCCAGGTTGAGGTCGTTCTTATCGAAACCAAAGGGGTTCTCAATCTGGTTTGGGTTAGCTTGGATGTCCTGTGCTTGGCGACGGCAACGGCGTCGACGACACTTGCCTCTTCGGCGATGCTTGCGTAACCCATGACAAAGTATGCAGTGATCTTGTCGGTCAGTTGGCTCAAAGTAACATCTCTGACACGCGATACGCACAACCACAGCGGGCACAGTTACCCAGCCCATCTTTGAGGCGTACAGCTGGAAGGGAAGGGCGAGGCAGTAGATCCAGCTCATCTCCCAGATGTGTGCGTTGTAACTCCACGGAATCGGCGTGGTGAGGATACGTTCGAGCGCAGCGACCGCGTCGGTCATTTGGGTGAGTACAAAGTAGAGCTGGGTGAGGGTGGGAACCTCGAGAAGTTTTCTGCGTTGCTGCGCCGCGACCCACGCCGACATGAACGTGATGATCTTGAGGGGCACGTCGTTGTCCTCGTGCGAGATGATCGGCATCGTCGCGAGCTCGCGCGCTTTGCGTCCCTTGGACGGCCATATGTCAAAGAGACGGAACCGCGGCGCGTTCTCCGCAGGCAGCAGGTGGATCGTCGACCCGCTGCTGTCTTTCGACTCTTGACGTTTGGCGCGCGGCGGGATCGGCCCAGCGCTCAGCATAGGTAGACCCGGCGCAATGTTGGCGTACTCGGCCGCGAGCCCGCTCGGGAAGTGCAGGTTGGGGATAAAGCTGACGAGGTGGAAAAGGTCCTCGTACATGCTGGCTATTAGCCATGCCGACGTCCCGGTTAGCTTACATGCCAGGCTCGTGGCGCAGATAGTGCTTTACGGCCACGGCGAACGCGAGCGCCAGCTGCACTATCGTCTTCTTCTCGAGCAGCGCCTGTACCTCGTCCCTCGCCGCAGCCGCGGGGTCGGTGATCGGTTCAACGCTGAGCGTGTCGGGACCTGTGGGGTCAGCGCCACTGGTGGAGCGAGGCTGCGCATAACGCACAATGAATCCAGACAATGCGCGCCCAGTTGCGCGACGCAATGACGATCTGCGACCACATGCGGCGGCCTTCCTGGTACTTGTCATACGCACTCGAGGTGCTACTGTCAGACCCCTTTCTACTGTTACGGCGCGCAGTACTCACCGGTAACTCAGAGTAAGACCTAGCAGCACACCTGTGGTCAGCGGGTTGTTCCAACAGCCGTCTACCCACCAAGCACAGTAATCATGGCATTGGGAAACTCGAGCACAGCGTCGGTTTTCAAGTTGACCAACACGATCATGGTACTCCACCCTCCAAAGAACAGGAGCGTGGGCCAGATCCGGAACAGAGCCGTGGCAAGGATAGCGCGCAGCCAGTGCTGGAACGTCTTGTGTGGCCGGTGTTCAAAGATGTTGAACTCCTGGTACCGGCGGTGGTCAAAGTGGCTAGATGACCCGGGCATGGTAGTCGGTGTCGTCGTGCGCGACGTGGGCGTCCGGCGCGTGTCGCGTTGTGGTGGGGTCGAGTGATAGCGAGGAGCGTAGGGAGAGTGAGTTAGCTGGATATATGAGTGTCAAAAGGATTCCGAACGAGACTGTCAAGATGAAAGGGAGGGGACAATGCAAAACTGCGTCTTGCTCTGCTCTCCTTTGTGCATGTCATGGAATGGAGCATTGACATGTGCGCAAGGGTGGGTGACAAGTGAAAGGGACGTGTGGGTGTGGTGTTGATGTTGTTGTCAAGTGCCCGAGAACCCGCGTCGCAGCTGTGGGGCTTCCGCGTTCCGTCGCCGATCGTGATTCCCAAACAAGGCACAGGTCACCCCACCCACCAAGCACCATCAATGCGCACGACGGCAGTGCGTAGCCAGTGCGCGCACGCGCGCGCAGCAGGAAACGCGGTAAACGTGGGCAGGCTGGGTTTGCCGCACTGGGCGCTTGCTGTGCATGAATGCATGCATTGCGCTTTGCACATGACCTCGTGCGCAGCGACATGGGCGGGCAACCAGCTTATCAAGTGGGGCATGCTCTGTGACCCGTCTAAGGGCAACGCACGCTTGTTCCCTATCTCCCAACGCTCACTTTCCCTCGCACGGCACCCTCAATCACTCTTTGCTCTGTCCACGAACCAACAGTGTCGTCACTTGAATGAATGAATGTTGTTGTTCGGATTTGCTCCAATAGGTCGAGTGGCGGGATGTTGTTCTTTTCTCCTCGTGTGAATTACAATGTACCGTCCTATGGTCAACAATGGAACAGTGCGGAAAACGCGTCAGGCGACTCCGTACGTTTCGGCTTGCAGAGCGCACCCGATAAGCGACCGCAGCGAGGAGACTGTTGAGTATCCGTCAATAATGTCTGCAAATGCTACCCAAGGCAGAGAGCACAGGCCACCGACGTTCTGGATCCCGCCTTACGCCCAGCACAGGAGAGTGTGCAGCGCCACCGGCGTTTCCTGCCGCACGTCCTGGGAACCGGCGAGTTTGGGCCCTCACGCAACCCCGAGACGGCGGACGTATCGTTTCCTTGACCTGAAACCGGTCTCCCCTCGCCGCGAGCCACAATGCCAACGGCCGTGTCCTCAACTGTCCGCGGACGAGTTAAAGTCACATCGAATTATAGGAAAACATTTCGCAGACTGACTTTGTACTGCATTATCACTGGTAAGCCGCTGTGCTCGTCAGCAACGTTCGTATGAGGTCAGTCATACACCCTCGCCATGCCTGATGAACATCGAGGGGTTGGTCTTGGTCGACCGCGAAAGAGACCGGTTGACTCAACACGACGAACGACTACTCCTTCCTCGCAGTTTCAACTGTCCACATCCTCATCGCCTCTTGCCGTTCCCAACGTCGCTTCCACTTACACCCCACAACTGACAGAGTACTCACTTCACCCGCGACTCCGCAGATCTCGGCGCGCGCGCGGTCCAGAACGCCCACCCACCGCTCGCACACAGCAGCGTCTAGAAGAGTCCGTTGCCATGGCGCGGGGCCGTCGCTCCCTTAACGCAAAGTACGACAGCGTCGCGAGAACGTACGGCCGTCGCGCACTGTCGGGCCTTGCGCCCGCGCGCCTCGACGTCGCGGCGCGGCAGAGACGCGACGCTGACCGTGCCGCGTTCCTCGAACGTCTCGGGATCGGCCCAGCGCAACTAGCACCCACGACTCCGAACAGCCACGCCTTCCATGTACACCGGTCCCAGATCGCCGGAACCACCAAGGCGACGCGGTCAACGCTAGCCTACCCCGTTCTCGAACCTGGAGCGGTGCGCAAAGTCTCCGAGATCTGCTGACCACCCAGGACATTGAGAACAAGCCGGAACAGTGGGTTCTCGATCTGATGTATCCGCCCGAAACGAAACAGTCCCCGGAAGAGGTTGCGTCGTTGCAGCAGCAACAGGCGGTCGAGTCGGCGCCAGCAATATTTTTCCCGCCCCAGATGCCAGTTCTTCCCCAACTCTGGCCCAACACATCTGCGACGACGGCCGTCACACCCGCGACACCCACAAGCACCCCCTACGTTCCGCTATGGCTCACGCCGCACGGCGTGGTGGACATGGCTGGGCGCCCACTACACCTTCCCCCTCCGCCCGCGCCGACCTTCCCCGCGCCAGGGCAGACGTACCCTTATGCCCACTACGCCGACGCCGAGGACATGCGCGGCGACACACCGAGCCCACCACAGGCGCACACGCACGCGCAAAGGCGCATTAAACGTCCGCGGTACACTTACTCTTCTGACTTTGACGACTACTACGATGACGACTACGACGAGCGGTATTACTCACCACGGCGCCGTCGCCGCCGTCGGCGCCAATACTCGCCTACGGACAGCGAGCTCGACGAGGAGGAGTACGCCGTGCGCTGCAGGCCCAGTCGGCGTCACCGCCATACGGCGCCGGCATTTATCGGCGAACCGGAGAAGGTCTTCGATGCCGCGGAGGCATCGACGAAGGTTGCTGAGGATGAAAGCTCCGAAGACGCACGCAACGAGGCGTTCTCGGCTGTGGCGCAAGTCGGCGCAAGCGAGGATGAGAACACCTGGACACAGCATTCCACACCGGTTCGCGATGAGGCCCACGTCGCGCACGAGGTTTGGACAAGCGCTGTCCCCGGACAGTCCAGGAAACTGCCGCCTTCGACCAGCTCAACGCACACTCCCCGTCGTCTGCCCCGTCACGAGAAGATTCCTGCACAGGCTGACCCGCCGTCCGAGGGACTACGAGCATCATCCAGCTCGTCCCACGCCCCCCCTCGCCTTTCAGTTCACCCCCAAGTCCCGACCACGACCCAGACCCCGCCTTCCCCCCCGCCAGTGGCCGCGAACGACGACCGTTCAGGTATCCGCGGCACACGCCTAGTACACGTCCTCGAGCGTGCCGCCGACGACTGGCCGAGCACCCCAGAGGGCGACGCAAAGAATGTAGACAGGCGCCTTATCAGGGAGAAGGCACAGACAGTGAGCAGTTTCACGAATCACGAACCAACTGCCCGGCACGCAAACGTCCTCCCGACTCCACCGACGAGCTCGCTCCCGCCCAGTTCCGCAGCGCGCGCGCCGTCGGGCGGTGTAACGAAGACGGCGCCAAGTTCCGTTACTCGCGACATGGCGAGCTCGACGAATTCGTCCGCTGTGTCAGTGACGCCGTTCACACCCGGTGCCACGACCTCCACGCCGCGTGCGACGCGCGCGCCGCGCCAGCACGTTGAAGAGGATGCCCTCCCCCACGCCGAGCCCGTGGCCGCCGCATCGCACCTCGCTACACCGGGCTCGAGCTCGAGTACCGCCACATCAAACGCCGCTACGCCCGCACGGCTCCAGCGCGCGAGCGAGCGCGCGTGGTGGGCTGCTGCTGGTATACGCGCGCCCGCGTCGACCGGGGCGGCGGTCGAAACAGTAGGAGACGAGGGAGAGATTGCCTCCGCGGTGTATACCGACGAGCACGTCACGGCACCTACGGCCGCCGCCGCCGCCGGCGCCGATGCCGAAGCCGACGGCGACGCCGACGACGATGCCGAGTCGATTGCGCAGTTCTCTGACGAAGGTTGCGTCGACGCGGGGGTTTGGGACGCTGGGTGGGCGGCGGTCAACGACAGCGCGGTGCGAGGCGACGCCGAGGAGATGGAGGACATCGAGCCAGCCCCTCCCCCTACACCCACTCCCCCGCCACCGCCGGGACCACTGCCCCACGCCACTAAAGCCACCAAGAAGGTCCGGTTCGCGCTCGACTGGGATATCGGCGCAGAGGGGGACGGATATCCCGGTTTCCGCGTCTGGCGCGATGGCTGGGACTAGCCGTTGTTGTGTCTGTGAGAGTAGTTGGCCTGTATGTAAATGTACCGTGCGTTGTGGTGCTCGGTTCGAGCGGGCGACGCGCGTGTTCCCTGGCGCGGTGATAGCCGGCGCGCACAGCCCGATGCGGTGCCGCAGGGCCAACCCGCCTTGCTCGCTTGAACGGCATGCCAGATCATTAGCGTGAGGTTCCGTAAGCCGCACTCTCGCTACGTCTACGTATGCATATCTACGCACGCACAGCGTGCGCTGCGCGCGGCGGGGTGTGGTTTTTACTTCTTCTTGGGTTTGGGCTTCGTGAGGCCCTTGTCAAAGGCAGTGGCGTCCTTGAGGTCGCGGCCGAAGGGGTCCTCCTTCTTGACGGCGTAGATACGCACGATCCAGTTCTCCGAGGTGAACGCCTCCTCGATGACGTTCAGGTCCTCGTGGGTGCCATGCTTCGGGATGACCTGGCCGCGGACGCGGTCCTGCGCCGGGTGTCCACCATACAGTTCCGGGAAGCTAGACGTCAGCATGTGATCATCACCAAAAAAAATGGGTTCACCCACCGGTGGTAGCACATCTTGTACATGAGCGAGTTGCGCATGGTCTCGGTGGCGCGGTCGTCGAGCGCGTACTCTCCCCGGCGGGTAAAGTAGTTTGGCTCCTGTACCTCGTCTGGCCACTCGCCCTGTGCGATTCGCACCATCCAGAGGAACTTGTTAATGTCGTCGCCCGAGTATCCGAGCAGACCGCCAAAGATGACGAGGACATAGTCGACGTCGTGTTTGCGCAGGATCGGGTACGCAATGTCCTCGTTCGAGGACATGGCCTTGCCGACCGTGGCGATGTGCGTGTTGTTCCACGTGTTGTTGTCAACCAGGGTGTACCTGTCCGCCATGCCGGCAATCTGGTAGCCATAGTCCCACCACGACATGATGACTGCGTCCTCGGCAGTGTTCTGGCGGAGCCAGTAGTACGCCTCGCGGAAGTCGTCGATGATGTTCTGGCTCCCGTCGGGGTTGCGCGAGCTGAGCACGACCGACGGCGATGAGTACGCCGTCGACGTCACGTACGTGCAGTGGTGCACAAACATGACCAGCAGGAAAAAGACGGTGAGCACGACGCCGACGCGCGAGTCCATGTGATAGATGCCGTGCGAGCGCTTGCCGGAGAACAAGCCCGAGAGCTCAAACGCGGCACTAGGCGCGTGCTGCTGCTGGGCGCTGCGCTTGGCGGCCTTCTTGGACACGGGCCGGCGTGGCTGTTCCGGCTCGTCGTCCTCTTCGGGCTCGGGGAGCACGGGGTCGAGGAACGCGTCGAGAAGCTTGGACAGCGCCATGGCCGCGCACACACACACGACGGGCGTAAGGACCAGCATGAGACGGACCATGACGCCGGAGAAGTACGACGCAAACACGGCGTAGACAATGACAAAGACGTGCTCGTCGCGGAGCTCCTTGAAGCACCAGAACAGACCGGCGGGGAAGAGCCATATGAGAATGTTCAGGTCGAAAAAGTACGACGGCCACGCGGTCGGCTGGTGCTCGGACACGGACGCAATGATGGGCATGTGGACCTTGGCGTAGCCCGTGTCCCAGAGCGAGTAGAAGCGGCCGGTCCATGGCGCGATCCAGCCAGAGAAGGTGAGCGCGACGAGGACGACGAACGCGACGATCGCCACGAGGGCGACAAACGTGCGCAGAAGCAGCTCAAACTGCTTACCCGGAACGAGCTTGCGCACCGTCTCGACAAACGCCACGAGCTGGAGGAGGCCAAAGATGCCGAGCGCGGCCATGCCCTCGGACGTGCGGATCGGCAAAAACTCGACAAACGGCACCTGCATCGACGCAATTGTGCCGAGGACGTACCAGCTCGTGTACGCGCTGTAGAGGCGGTTGTTGAAGCGGCCCATGAGAATGAGCACAAACGCGTGCAAAGGGATCATGTTGGTGATGAACACGTAGCCGCCCCACGCCGCGACCATCCAGCCGTACATGAGCGCGGCCGCAGTGCCCCATAGCGCGCTGCCCGTCTTGGCCGCCTTGATCCACAGGTAAAAGATGGCCATGAGCAAGAAAATGGCAATGGCCTCGTTGTCGTACGAGCCTGCAACCGAGCGCGAGATGTAACCTGGCACAATGCCGATAAACGCGGCCGCGAGGAGGCCCGTCGCGGGGCTGGCCATCTCGGTGGTGAACGCATACGTTGCCAGCGCCGTAAGGCCCGAGAACGCCGGCGCAAGCATAACCGTGACGTTGCGGATGTCAACGGGCATGTTGATCCAGTGCAAAAAGTTCCAGATCAGACCAGACGTCACCATCAGACCTGGGTAAACGGTGCCGCCGACGGTGCGGCCGAGCGGGTACCATGCTGTGGGATCGAACCAGTTCCAGAAGGCGTAAAAGCCCTCGTTCACGAGGACCTTGGTTGCGCGGCTACATGTTAGCTGGGGCTCATCCCATCACACTCACTAGTTGAACCATGGGTCAAACTCGTGAATGACACTCTCGAAGCGGATGACAGCAAAGAGTCGGCTCGCGACGGCTGCGCCGGCGATAAACGCGAGGATCACAAACCGGAGCAGGCTCTGCGAGTTTTCAATAGTGTGGGCTGGGACGTTGGGCAGCGGCCACGCAGTCTTGCGTGTCGGCGCTGGCTCGACCACCTCGAAGACGACGGGTTGCGTGGGCAAAGATGTCGTCGCGGCAGCCGACGACGACGCAGGCACTGCGGCCGAGGGGGCCGCCTTGGACTTTGGAGCCATGTGTTATGCCTGCACTCCGTCTCAAAAAGAGGAGAGGGGACGGAGATGAGGTGAGGAGGAGGATGGGCGTCGGCGGGAGTGACGGACCGCAGCGAGTGTGTCGACACGACGGCTGCCAACGACCTCATCAACGACGACGTGTGAGCTCGAGGCGCCTCCAGCGAGACGCGCGCTGGCCCTGGGGTAAGATCACGTGATACAGGTGGAGGCGGGCTATGCGAACACCACGCATAAACCACGCGACGGGATTTTATGGTCACGTGACCACAATCTGCTTAGCGGCTGCACGGCTGACGCCCCTCCCTGAAGTGTTATTGACGATTAAGCGTTGTGGTATTTGCGGAATGACGTCAGCTATATAGGGGTAGGACGATCAATAGTAAATTTCAATGAGTGACGTATTAAGTAGGTATAATTTGCTCCCGCTCTAATTCTGGGGTGGACCGATTTTTGCCCCTCTTGGCGTGCCTCGGTAAAGCCAGGGTGGCAGGGCGGGTGGGCCAGGGTAACACATGGACACAACCGTCGTCACCGGCAGCCGGCGGCGGCGGCGGCAGAGTGAGCAGCGAGCAAGAGAGAGAGTCGTCGTGGTTTGAACAGCTCCAACAACCGAAGCATACGAACACCTCCCCGACACTCTCATCTCTCCTCCTCTCTTCACATCTCGCTTACAGTCCTCAAAGGTTCACGACTGCTCCCCCCCCGCTCCCCAGGTCCTCGTCACCGCCCATCTCACCTTCAAGACCACCGCATCGTCCATCAAACACCCCCGGTCGCCTCCCCCTTGTCTTTCTCCCCCTCAAACCTCTTGTCCATCTGGTCACACATTGATCAACACACGAGCCAGCCAGCGGCACAAGCCACCGCCACTTACCAGCCCCACTGCCCGGCGCCCACAACACTTCCAGATCAACCGACATCTTTTTCAGATTGTCTTTTATCAGCTGAAAGCCATTTACAACTAGTTGATCGTCGCCGCCCAGCATGGACCACCTCAGGCCTGGCCATGCTCACCGGAGCAGCAGCGACAGGCTCCTGAGCAACTACCTGTGCGTAAACAAGTCCTGGAAATGTAATGAGTGGAACAGACACTAACGAAGCAGGGAGTCGCAAAAGATGTTTACAACATCGCTTCTGTCGCTCCTGTCCCAGTCGCACTCGTCCACATCGTCGCTGCTGGCATATGTGACATCGTCGCCTGGCGTGCTCCTCACGGTGCGCCGCGCAGTGCGGCACTCGGCGTTTGAGGGCCCGCTCTCGCCGTCGATGCTCGAGAACCCAGAGGCACACATTTACATGGAGCATGAGCCCAGCTCGCCCGGGTGGGCAGGGTACATCCGCACGCTGGACGACTTCCGCAAGGACTTGAAGCAGATCCACCTGCTCGAGGAGGAGATGACGCGGGTCAAGCGCGACAAGGAGATCCTGGTGGGCCGCCTGATCAAGCAGACCAAGGCGCGCCCGACCAAGTCTGACCTCAAGGACATGGCCAAGAGCCTCAACGCCGAGCAGCTGCGTGACATTGAGATCATGTCGTCGCGGGCGTCGAGCATCTCGCTCTCGTCAGACGTGTCTGGCATGTCGACGACGGGGCGCGAGACGCGCCGTGCGAGCAAGCTCAAGGAGGCACAGGCCGAGCTGCTCGGCTGCGAGGAGCACCTGCGCGCACTCGAAGTGCGCATCGAGAGCGAGCGCAACAAGGTCATGACGCGCGGCCTCGAGGAGCGCTTCCGCGCCATGGAGATTGTCGGACAGATGTGGCTTGGCCAGGCTCGTTCGGGTCTCGAGGACCTCGAAAAGATGAGTGCCATGAACGGCGACGGTGTCGGTGGCCAGCACGCAAACGCATTCGAGCTCGAGTCGAACGGGTCGCTTGCGCCGTCCCAGTCTGCGTCGCAGACTGGCTACGACGAGACAGGCGCGGCGAATGGCGCAGGCGGAGCCATGATGTCGCCCAAGCGCCAGCTGCTGCAGCGGCATATTGTGTCGCTGCGTGGCCCCGGCAGCATCAACAACAGCATTGCCGAAGTGGACGAGACGGGTAGCTCGGACGACGAGCCACGCGGCGAGCTAGTCATGCACGAAAACAACCCGCGTGCGTCGACCATGAACGGCAGCACGCACCAGCCGCCAACGCCAATGAAGGATTTTGCGCCCGCGCACTCTCCTAGCGTGCGGCGTGCTGCAAGCGAGCTAGGCACGCCCTCGCGGTACAACCAGCCGCAACTGCACCAGCCGCCCATGCGTCGCACCGTGTCCAACGACCACATGCATGGGCGCTACCGCGCGGACAGTGACTCGTCTAGCGCGCGCACCGCCACGCAGAAGCGCCGCGGCGGCTTCTTTGCCTCCATCGCACGCTTCTTCAAGGGCCCCAAGCACGACAAGCGGCACACGCGCCGGCCCGGATCGCCAGCAAGCAGCTGGAACAGCAACGTGCGGCCGACGCAGCAGTATGGCCGACGCGTGCGTTCCGACTCGAGCTCGGACGACGACGACGTCGGCAACCTCGTCTCCGTCAGGAACACCCCCGGGAAGACGTGGTCCGCAGCCGACGTCGGCCTCGTTCAGACCCCCCGGCCCAAGGTCAAACGGTCTGCGTCGGCAAAGTCGCGGTCCACCGTCGTCAGCAACGGCACTGCGACGCCGCGCCGCCCGGCCTCGTCTGCCGCAAAGGCACCACCCGCGTCGACCACCGTGTCCCGCTCCAACACGATCAAGTCTGCTCCCGGCGGCGGCGTCAAGTCTAAGCGTGCCTCTACGGTTAGCGCCAAGTCCAAGACCACGGCGGCAGCGGCGCCGTCTACCGCCGGTCAGCAACAGCACACGATGCCGCTCGCCAACGCACCGCCTCCGGCCATGCCCGACGTTCCCAAGGCACCGGGCTCGAGCAGCTTTGAGATTCCCAAGGCGCCGGGCTCGTCGCTCGCGCCGGGGCTCGTCCTCCCGAGCCAGGTGATGCAGCAGCCGCGTGCGTCGCGCGACGACGACGAGTTAGGCCCCAACGACTCAATCTCGCGGTCCAACTCGGCGCGAATCGCTAAGCCCAAGCCTGTGCGCGCGACTGAGCGCCGCAAGTCGATGAACGAGAAGCGCAAGGAGGATGCGCCGTCCAAGAGGCCGCTGTCGCCTCTGCCACCGTCCAAGATGCGCTCGCCGCCACTCAAGTCGGCGATGCGTCCGACATCGCCCATGCCCCATGCGTCTCTGCCGCCGGCTGTCACCGCCCCGCCGCCCGTGAACACGCTGTACGACGTGCACGCGCCGGGCCCCGTTCAGCTCCCGCCTGACGAGCCCATTGTGCGGCCTACTTCGGCTGCGCGGTCCGAGCGCTCGAACAAGTCGCGCGGCGCATCAGGCGACGACGAAGCGAGCATTTACGAGTCAGCCGAGGAGGACGGCGGTGCCGGCGATGACGTTCCAGCCGCCCCCGCCGCTGCCGCTGTCGGTCCCAGCACCACATCGCGCCCAATGGAAGACAGCGACTCTGACGACGAGAGCGTCGACACGAGTGCATTCAAGATGGTCGACAATGACCGCGTTGCCAAGAGTAGCCAGGCGCCTGCGGATGCGCCCCAACGCACGGACCATCCTGGTGGTGATGGCCAGCAGGATGCGCCCCTGGCTGATGATTCGGGCATTGTTCGCCGCCGGAGTGTCCGTATCCAGGCGCCATCAGAGGAGCAGGCACAGTACTATGCGCGCGAGGCGGAGCGAGAGCGCGACGAGCGTGACGCGCAGCACGCACGTGAGCTTGAGAAGGAGCGTGCGCGTCAGTACCTCGACGCCGCGGCGCAGGACTCGGACGACAGCATGCCACCTGCGCGCAAGTCGACAGACCACTGGGACACGCGGATCGGGCGCATGCGTGAGGACACAAGCGAGGACGAGGACAACGACCCACGTTATGTCAAGGCACGCAAGAGCCTGATCCGTAACAGCGGCAACTTTGATGATAAGAAAGCAAAGAAGAAGGGCAACCGGCTCAGCGTCAAGTCGGCGGCGAGCAAGAGCTCGCGCAAGAGCGACGCCGGCCGCAGCGACGTGCGCAGCGAGGCGACTTCGAGGGCGACATCGACGCGGTCAGCCAAGGGCAAGTCTTGGCGGCCGTAGTCTATCTACCCCCCCTGTTGTCAAGATCTAGGTCCAGTTTAAGGTTGAGGGCGTGCAGGCCGCCCGCGCGATACCCGGTGGTGGTGCACTTCTACCTGTTGTTCACCACCACTGACTCTGGCGAACCACCACACGTAGACTAATAATAAGGCGGAGAGCCTGCATACAATGCACGATGGGAGAACAAGGCCGGGGCCGCGGTCGTGCGCCCCGGGCGGGCGCAGCGGAGGGCGCATGGCTCGAATAATGGAAACGAGTGATGGGCCGGCAATCACCATGATCACTCAACTGACACACTGATGCGCTCCGCGCCGGGACCCATTGTCATCACCAAAATTGCAGCGTTGTGCCCTGGAGGTGTGCTCCGGGGCTAAAGCCGGCGACTGATGGGCAGGATTGTGGGCACAATGAGGTCTGCAACCGCCAATCGAGGACGACTAGTGATGCCGACGTGTGATGGTGGCCGCCGGGGGGCTGGTGCAGGCGTCGCAGATGCGGCCATCAGGCATCATCACACATGCCGCTATGCTCTGCGTCGCCACGGCAGCCGCCAATATAGCGATGGCAACGCGCAACTTGACATCCTCACACTTCCTTACACCTCGTCGTTGCTGTTCGAGACCGCCGCCGCCGCTATCGCGGTGTCGACGCCGAACACGAAACTAACCCATTACTTTTTGTCTGACCGACAGACCCGACCCACGACAACGACGACCGCGGCGTCGACACAGCCGCAACCACCAGTACACACCCGGCGCCGCTGTACACTGCACGATGGCGCCGCAGCCCCCGCCGGGCCCATACTTTCACTATCCTCCCGGCTTTGCCCCTCCCCAATCCCCTCCAAAGGCGGAGGACGCCGCCGCGGCCTCCAACGACGAGGAGGCCGACGCGCGTGCTCGCGAGCTCCCTCCCCCGCTCGCCACACCCGACGTCACACTCCAGCTGCTCGACGAATACGGCGCGCCTAGCGCTGCGTCCTCGCGCTCGGCCGAGGAGTTTGTGCCCCCGAATTCCTCCCTCTCTGACGAGTTTGACGGTCCCGAAGCTCCGACACTGCTCCTGAGCCAGTACTATGAGCCCGACGAGGAGCGCACGCCGCCAGCCGCGGCACCACTACCACCCCCTCCACCATCCTCCCAACAGCGACTGGCGCAGCCCCTCTCCCTCCCCGACAGACGGCGGCTCACCCCCCTCTCGCCCATCTCGGAACGTTCCGAGCCCTCGACGGCACCCACGCCGTCGATATACGACTGCTACGGCGATTCGCCAGCACCTAGCCGGCCCGTGTCCCGATCCATCGAGGGCGTGTTGGCCCCAGTGAGGGATGAGGAAGACGTGACGACGGCACTGCTCGACGAGTGCTTTGACCTGCTAGGCGAGTCGACGTCGCGTGTCGTCGACGCGTACCTGCAGCCGAGCGAGCGCGGCTCGCTGCCGCCTCCCCCGCGCAGCTCGACCCCAGCCCTCGCGTCTATTCTCGACGACGAGTCGTTCCTAGCCACGCCAAAAGCGCGCGACAGCTACCAGAGCGCCGGCGAGCCATCATCAGCCACGCCACGCACCTCTAGCTCGCGACGCACACCTCCCCCGCCGCCACTGTACTTTGGCCCATGCTGCCACCCATGGGCGTCGGCGCCGCCGGGCCAGACGTACTTTGTCCGCGAGGGGTGTCCTTCGCCACACCCCGACTGCCTCCGCCGCCCTCGCTCCGCGCCCGCAGCGAGCAGTGGGTTTGGCGTACTTGCCCGCCTTCTACCGCGTTTTCTCAACGACAACGCTAACGCCAACGCGCCACTGCTGTCCCCCGGCGGATGCTACGCCACGCCGACGGGGCCCACCTTCTGCCTCCGCACACTCTCGCCCCTCCCCGAGCTCAAGAGCGTGCCCGGCGGCCTGGCAATTCCACAGCCGCCACATTCGGCAGAATCGACGTACCTCCACAAGGGACACACGTCGATGCTCGCGCAAGAGTACTCTCTCGCCGACGTGGGTGCCCGCAGCATTGGACATGGCACCGTAGCCAGTCCTGTAGTCGGCACGCCGCAGGCCTTCTTTGAGGACTACTACCGGCCCAGCAGCCGGCGTGCAACCGTGCGCTCCATGTCGTCGGTTGCGTCCCTCTGCCCCACTTGCGGTGGAGAGGAAGTCGGGGACGGTCCCGGCATAGTCGCTGGTACCGACGTCGCGACGCCGCGCGGCGAACCATTAGAAACAGTGCCCGAGGTCCACGAACTTAGCAATGTGCCACAAGACCGCCGGCTCCTCGTACCAGGTGGGGACGACGTACCCAAGTCGCCGTCGCTCCAGGTCCCGCGACAGCCGAGATACTACACACCGTCGGTTATGCCGTCGTCTGCGCCGCGATCGGGCCGGCCGCGCACGGGCCTCACGATCGACACGGACCTCGCGCGGGGATCACGCCCGTCCCGGACCGAGGCGGTCCAACCCGACTTTGGAGAGGCCACAGAGCTAGCCAACGTCGCTGGTGCGCCGACGAGCGCGGCCGTCACTGGACCAATTGTGGAGGTGACGCCAGCGCCGGAGATGACGGCCGTGCCCACCGCCACGGGGACGGCACGTCCCGGTTCGCCTACGGCACACTCGCCGTGTCCGCCGACCGCGGAAGGGGAGGTGCGCGAGCTCGGCAACGTCGCGCACACGGATGCCGCTAGCCCCATTGCGCCGAGCGTGCGCCCCCCGCCGCCCGACATGCCCTGTTCCGCCGACGTGCCGGCGTCCGTTGGCCCCGACAGTCCCATCGCGCGCAGCGTCGTGCCCCCACTACCCCAGAGTGCCTGCGAGCCATGCGAGGGAACGCCCGCTCCCGACAGTCCCACGGCACGCAGCGTTATTCCGCCTCAGGCCGAGTGCGTCCCCGAACAATGCGACGGCGGGTCTGTCCCCGACAGTCCCATTGCGCGTAGCGTCATCCCTGTCAACGACGACGCTTGCACGCCCAAGGTATGCGTCCCCTGCACGCCGTCAGAAAGCCCCACCGCCGGTTCGCCCGTTGCTCCTAGCGTCGTGTTGGGTAACCAGCCCGTGGTGACGCCGAAGCCCGGTCTCGAATGCGCCGGCAGCCCCGTCGCCAAGTCACCTACCTCTGCGCCCCCTGCGCCGTCCGAAGACGGCGTGGCGCCATGCGCTGGGCTTGACAGCCCCGTTGTCGACGGTCCTACTGAGGCCGCCAAGGACGTTGCAGTCACGCCCCAACTTGCGGTTCCCTCCAACGCATCTAGCCCAATTGTCCCCTCGCCTCGCCCACTCTCCGCTGTGAAGCATGAGTGCGACGATCCTGACTGCCCCATGGCAAATGTGACGCCTGTCGTTGGGTCGCCAACCGCCAACTCGCCCCAGGCCGCCTCCCCCGAAGCCACCACGCTCGCTAACGTCGAAGGCGAGGGCAAGGTCGAATCGCCCATCGTCGCGTCGCCTAAGCCCGTCCCCTCACCGTTCGTCCTGACTCCCTCTACTGCCGGAGAGAAGAAGGATGAGGAGAAGAAGGACGAGGAGAAGAAGGACGAGGACAAAAAGGACGGAGACAAGAAGGACGAGGAGAAAAAGGACGGCGAAAAAGCCGACGCCGAGAAGGACGCCGAAAAGGACGGCGAGAAAGCCGAGGGCGACGCAAAGGCCGATGGCGCCGAGGTCGGCAAAGCGGACGGTGAGGACTCAGACTCAGAACTATCCCCCTCCTCTGACGAGGCGGAGGGCGACAAAGCCGAGGGCGACAAAGCTGACGGCGACGAAGCTGCCGACGAAAAGGAGGACGGGGGGGAGGCCGAATCTCCCACCACGTCTGCAGCGCCAACCACCGCGCCACTATCGGCCAGCTCTTTGGAATCGTCCCCCGGACCAGCGAGCCCAGGTGAGCTCAACAACACTACCGCCGACGACGCAGCCGAGGGCGGAGAGGGGGATGGCGACAGGGATAGCGACGCTGGCACGCCTGGTGCAGCAGCTGGTGCCGCCGCTGGAACGCCCGGCGCCGCACAGCCTGCAGGCGGAGACGGCGGGAAACCTGGCTCTGGTGGCAAGCCGGCCGGGAGCAGTGGCGGCAAGCCAGCGGGCGGCGCGGTAGGGGGTGAATCCGGCGCGGCGCCCGCTGGCGCTGCAGCTGGAGGCGCTACTGCCGGGGGCGCTGGTGCTGGTGCCGCCAGTCCTGGCGAAGGGCCCAAAATTGATGAGCTCGGAGACACACCTGATGACGACGGATATGTGACGACGCCCGGGCCGCAGTCATCTGCAGGCTTGTCGTCTGCTTCCTTGCGGTCCGAAGGGCAACCTCCGGCCGGCGGTGCTGGCCCAGGTGCAGCCAGTGGCGGTGCAACTCCCGCCGCCGGCGCGGGGGCTACAACCCCCCCCGCCGGCGCGGGTGCTGCAACAGGTGCCCCCGCTGCGCATGCTCCCCCTGCCGGTGCCGGCGGCACCGCGCATGGGAACACTGCCGCCAACATGCCTGTGGCCTCTGCCACACCCGCCGCCGCGCCTGGCGTCGTGGCGAACGCACCTACCGGCCAACCTCCGGCGGCGCGGTCCGACGATGGATACTGGGACCAGTCGAGGGCGACGACGCCCAATCAACAGCTGTCTCCCGCGACGTCGGCGCCAGGTGTACCGAGCAGTTACGGCGGCTACGACGGTCAGGCTGCTGCCGCGCACGACGCTGGGCAGGGCTTCCAACCCTCGGCCCATGCCGAACAGCAACCCATTCCTGCGCGGTCCGCGGCTGCGTATTCCGCACCCCAGGTGGGACACGTTCCCTACAACGCGCCGGGGCCCGTCGTCATCCCCCCACCACAAGTCCTTCCTTCAAGCCACCACACCCAGCCGGTGGTGCAGCCTGCACACCCGTCCAGTTACGAGGATTACCACCCTACGGGACATACGGGACATCCGGGATATACAGGACATGCTGAAGCCGAAGTCGAGCGCTCGGTGCCCGCTCAGTCTGAAGCTCAACCCGAAGCCGAGCGCCCGCTGCCAGGCCAGGTTGGAGCTCAGCCCCAGCAAGTCTTCAATGAATCCTACAAGGATCCGTTTACAAAGACGAACCCTCCAAACACGTACTTGCACAGCAAGACGACCGAGGCTACCACGGCCGTTTCGTCTCCGACTGAATCTTCGACTGATTCTTCAACAACTCTGACTCCGAGCTCCCTCAACTCGTACGATCCCCCAACCGGACCGCTGAATCAGTACAATCTCCACGACACCCCGACAGTGAAGTCTGGCCTGTCTAGCCCCATCAACGGTACTCCTCGCGATGATGCTCCAAACCGCCCCATGACCGTTGAGGAATGGCGTGCGAAAACCGAAAGGGATGGGATGGGCGTACCCGACGACCCGCCTCCCGGCCACGTCGATGGGGGTGGCATTGCTCTCAACGACCATGGTGCTCCAGACCGTCCCTCGGCCATTGAGCGATGGCGCGCGAAGAACGAAAGGGACGGGCTGGGTGTGCCCGACGACCCGCCTCCTGGCCAAGGCGACTACGCTTATCTTGGCACAGATGACATGGCCGACGACCACTACAAGAGCTACAAGGCGGGCGAGGGCGACATGTCTGACATGGCCGACACGCCCGGCGTGGCCGGTATGGCTGACGGGGCTGACACCCCCCACACAGCCAACAACGTTGGCGACAACGCTGGCGACAAGACTGCAGCTGGCAAGAAGGGCAAGCGGGTCATGATCCACGCCCCGGACAGGGTCGACCCTAGCACGATCAAACACGGAGGGGACCCTTCAGCGCATATGAGCGACCTGGGCACGGCGTCGACCCCAACTGGCACGCCGCCTCAAGCCGGCGGGACGGCCCACACCACGGGGACGACACCAGCCGGTGCCATGAATCCCACATCCCAGTCTGGTGAGATTACCAACCTCGCCAACGTCGCTACGGAGCGCGACGCCGCCACGGGCACGGGCGCCGGCACGCAAATGGCGCCCAACACCGGCGGAACGTGGGAAGAAATGGGGCCGCAGGAACCCTCGTACTACTCGAACCGCGCGTCGCGGGTACCTATGCCGCGTTCCCCGACCGAGGACGACCTGCTGCTGCGCGACTACGCCCAGGAGGCGATTATCGCCGAGCGCGAGAAGCGTGAGCGTGAAAAGCGTGAGCGCGAGGAGAGGGAGAAGGCCGAAGCTGCGGCCGACCGTGCGGCCGACATCGGGGCCGCCATGCCCGCCGAGGTAGTTGCCGCCGACGCCGACGCCGCCGCTGAACCTGCACGTGGTGTCAACGCTGCTGCTGGCGGCGCGGCGGCTGGCGCAGTGGTGGTCGGCGCTCCTATTGCCGAGGCTCAGCCTGGTTCCGCAACGGTTGCTGACAACGCGGTTTCTGGGGACGCTACTGGGGAAGCCGCCCTTGGTGGCGCCGCTGTCGGTGACGCCACAGCTCGTGACGCTGTGGTTGGTGACACCGCGGTTGGTGACGCCGCGGTTGGTGACGCCGCTGCTGGTGACGCCACAGCAGGTGACGCCGCAAGTGGTGGTGTAGCTGTTGGCGACACCGCAGCTGGTGACGCCGCTGCTGGCGACGCCGCTGCTGGCGACGCCACAGCTCGTGACGCCACAGCTCGTGACGCGACAGCTCGTGAGGCCACAGATGGTGGCGCCGCTGTTGGCGACACCGCTGCTAGTGACGACGGGAGCCGGACCAAGGAAACTGAAGTCGCTACCGACCTTGCCAACGTTGGCGCAGAGCAGCCCGCTGATGGCGCCGACTCAACGAAATCTGGCAAAGGCATTCCCGAGCACGAAGAAGGTCGAACGCCTCCACCACATGACCTCCTCAGCCCCGACCGTTGGCATTCACGACACGAGCACCATTCGCGATCGAGTAGCAGCTCGTCTAGCGACAGCTCTAGTTCAAGCGACGATTATCCCAGCTATCGGCGGTCAGGCGGTCATATGCCCCATGGGTTCGAGGGACACCACGACGACCCCGACGGTAGCCAGCACGATGGGCACCACGACAGCTACACCGACCTTGGCGATGGACACGACGGCCACTCTGATTACGACGGCCGCAGTTACGACGGCCGCAATTACCACGAAAACTACGAAGGATATTACAGTAGGTACACTCAGAAACAGAAGCTAAATGACACAGGCGTGCCATCGTCTAGGTACGTTTGGGGCGCGCTCCCTACGGTGTCGGACCTATCGCCGCGGACGACACCCGACCTGCCGTACGAGTACGAGCCTCCTAGGCACGAGGAGGGCGGCGCACTCGGGTTCTATCCGAACGGCGAAGCGTCGCCGCAGGAACTGTCTCGGGCGCCGTTGTATGGCGGTGCTCACGGGCTCCCCGGATTTCGCGATAGCGACCGCAGCGGCGGCGAGGACGATCCGCGAACCCGCAGCGAGGACTCGGTGTCTGGCGCCAAGGACGATGTGGCGGGTAGAGGCGATGGTGAAGGCGCCGAGGGCGAGACTGCGTCGCCTACAGGAAGCGGCGCCAGGACTCCCACAAGGCTCGCCAATGTTGCAGGTTCTGGCTCGCCCAAGACTCTGTCTCAACATGGCGCAGGGTCAACACCGGGTGCTAAGGGTGAGGTGAAAGGCGACGAGAAAAACGACGAGACGGACGACGAAAAGGACAGCAAGAAAGGTGACAAGAAGGGCGACAAGAAGGACAATGACAAGGACGACGACAAGGATCACAAGAAGGACGATGATAAGGATCACAAGAAGGACGGTGGGAAGGACGACGACATGGACGATGGTAAGGGCGAACACAAGGAGGGCGCAAAGGACCGCGCGAATGGCGACTACGAGGGTGCAGGTTCTCCGTCCCGCGCGAAGAGCCGTGCCGGCGACGCGGCGTCGCCGACGAGAAGCGGCGCCGCGACGCCGACTCACGCGCTTGCTAACGTTGCAGGTTCAGACTCGTCCAAGCGTCTATCGCGCGATAGCAAGAAATCACCGCCCGGTCCCCTTCTAGGAGAGATTGAGCCCGTGTCGCCTTTCGGCTATCCCGTTGAACTCCCCGGCGTCGCCACGCCGACGCGGTCTGGCTCGCCGACTCGGTCGCCGCCGCACGCTGCCTCGCGTGCTGGATCGCCGGCTCGGTCGCCGCCGCAGTCGCGGTCTGGCTCGCCGACTCGGTCGCCGCCGCACGCTGCCTCGCGCCCTGTCTCGCCGACTCGACCGCCGCCGCACGCTGCCTCGCGCCCTGGCTCGCCGACGCGGTCACCGCCGCAGTCGCGTGCTGGCTCGCCGACGCGGTCACCGCCGCAGTCGCGTGCTGGCTCGCCGACGCGGTCGCTGCCGCAGTCGCATCCCCAGTCGCTGAGCGAACGCGCCAAGGCAAATGAGTCCCGTCCCCCACGCCTTTCCCTCCGTAGCGATAACACGTCGCCGTTCCCCGACTGGCCCAAGTCCGGTTCAGCTAGTCCGAAGCGTGGTTCGCCGACAGCTCGGTCGCCAACGGCACGGTCGCCTACGGTGCGTTCGCCAACAGTGCGGTCGCCTACAGTGCGGTCGCCGACAGTGCGGTCGCCTGCAGCGCGGTCGCCTACAGTGCGGTCGCCCGCAGCGCGGTCGCCGACAGCGCGGTCGCCAGCTACCCGGACGCCGACGCGGTCGCACACAACGACGTCGCCGACAGCTCGCGCACCTACAACGCGGCTTCAGACATCCCCATCACCGACGTCCCGGTCACACCCAGCCCGGTCAGCCACAGGCCGGTCGCCGCCCACAGTCGGGTCGCCCACAGGCCGGTCGCCGAGAGCATGGTCCCCAACTGGCGCATCATCAACCGCGTCGACCCCACGTTCAAGCGACTCGGTACTGAGCTATTACCAAAAGAGCAGCCCCGTCCCATCGCACAATGAAGGCAAGAAGAAGACGCACGACTCGGCCGAGACACATACTCACAAGGACATGGCCAAGGAGCGCGCCACGCACGCCGGGTCTTCGGGTTCTGGCAGTCGCGCCGGCACACACAAGACTGTGCCGCACGACGCACTCTCGCCTAAGCGGTATGCTGCGGCACTAGGTCTGGAGCCAGCATCCCCGTCAGACAAGCCGCACCAGCTCAGAAACGTGCCCGGCTCCCCGGCGCTGTCGGCCACCTCGACCAGCTCCACGTCCTCTTGGGAACTGGACGCGTACAAACGCAAGTCCATCGAGTCCGTCGGCAGTGTCACGCGCGCGCGCCGTGTGGCTTTTGCCTCCAAGGACGGCTCGCCCGTTGGCGTCCCCTCCACGCCTTTGGAGCCGGGACACAAGGCGCCGTCCTCGCACTCGCACCAGAAGGTCCCTTCTACTCCCGATACGGGGATGTTCTCGGATGGTTTGGTCGTCGACGACCACGAAAAGCTCTCGCGTCACACCACTACCGTGCCTCCGGCTTCCAAGACCTTGTCCGATGGATCTCCATCAGCTTTGGACCGTGACCCCAAGCGACCCGGCTCCCCGGGTGCCACATCGCGTACCACCGCCTCTCGGCGTGGACACAGCGACGACGTGCTCAAGCCTCTTACCTCCCCGTCGGCTGGAAGCACCAAGTCCGCCGACGGCCCAGCTGCGCGTCGCAACTCGGCTACTCTGTCCGCAGACGCCGACGCGCCGAGCACTGCCGCGTCGGTCCGCTCCCCCCGCGATGGCCGGCACAGCGACCGCCACGCCCCGGGCCATGCTCGTCGCGACCACAAGACGCCTCCGTCACCTGGTCCGTCCGCCTTTGAAGACGCACCAAGCAGTGCGACGCCCGTCCGCTCTCCAACTTTCTCGGCCTTCGAAGACGCACCAAGCAGTGCGTCGCCCGTCGGCCCGCCCCGCGTTGGCCAGCACAACCACCGCGACGCCCCGGGCCATGCTCACCGCCACCACAAGAAGCCTCTGTCACCTGGTCTGTCCGCCTTTGAAGACGCACCAAGCAGTGTGGCATCCGTCCGCCACAGCGACCGCGACGCACCAGGTCCGTCTCGCCGAGCGCACTCTTCTAAGATGCCTCTGTCACCTACCGCCTCCGCTCTCGCCGACGCCCCAGGTAGCGCAGGGTCGATCCGTTCTCGGCGGAGCAGCCGGCACAGTGACCGCGTCGCCCACGGCCACTCGCACCATCCATACTCTCCCAAGCTGCCTCGGTCCCCGTCTAGCTCGGTTCGTCGCCACTCCCATGCTCTGTCAGACGTTGCCGACCCTCCTAGCCCCGCGGCGGCTGTCCGCGCCCGGCGGAGCAGCCGACACAGCGACAGCGACCGCGACCGCGACCGCGAACACCACCGTCCCTCGCACCGCGCGCAATCTCCCACTACCCCGCTGTCGTCGGCGAGCTCGCACCTCCCCGTAAAGCAGAGCACGCGTGCGCTGTCCCCAACTGCAGAGTCGCACTTGGACGCGCCCCCATCGCCCGTTCACAGTGGCCCCAAGTCCGAGACCTCGCACAGCCGCAAGTGCCGTCCCCGCCTGCCCTCGTTGGACATCTCAGGTGTCAAGCGGGAACGTGACGCGATCATGGACCTAACGTCGACGCCGTCGCCGTCCTCGCCGCATGCGAAGCCGTCGCCGCCGTCTTCACCGTATGCGAAGCCTTCACCGCCGCCCTCGCCACGTGCGAAGCCTTCGTCGTCGCCTATCCACAGTCGACAGAAGTCCGAGACCCCTCGCGGCAGGAAGACTCCTCCCCGCCTACCGTCGCTGGATTTTGCAGACGTGAATCGGGAGAGTGACTCTCTGATGGACATTACCGCTTTGCGGTCGCCGGCTGTGTCGCATGGAAAGCCCTCACCACCGCTGTCGCCGCCCTCAAAGACTTCACGACCGAGCTCGCCGACTTCAAAGACTTTGCACCCGCCCCCAGCCTCGGCTTCGTCCTCGTCTTCGTCGTCGTCGTCGTCGTCCTCTGCCTGGTCCCCCCCTCCCACTCCTCGCCGGCGCGGGCACAGTCGCGCAGCAATCGCCGAAGCTGCGTACTCGCCGTCACCGTCCCCATCACCCGTTCGTACGACACGGATCGTTTCGCTCAAGGACCACCAACGCGAGGACGGTAATACCCACGTCAGAAGCAACGTCGGTGGCGGATCGCGTCCAACACAAGCCGCGAGCGTTTTACACAGCGTCCCTGGCAGCGACAAGGCTCTGTCTCGGAGCGCGACACCTTCGACCGTCACACCGGTGCACATCGGCGGACGAGAAGACCTGGAGAGCAACCCGGCAGTCGTGGGCGCAAGCGGCCGCCACGACGCGCGGTCGACACCTTCGAGCCCTTCAGCAGCTTCTCCAGTGCGGGCCCCTCTGGCCGACGGGGTTTTGGCAACAGTGCGCAACGCGTCCGTCCTGGGCACACATGGTCCCGACGATGTGACGGCTTCGGCGCCTTCAACCATGACCCCGGCGCGCGACGCCCGCCACCATCGCCGTTTGTCATCAGGAAGCAGCTCACCAGGACTGCGGCTTCACGGCAGGGACGACGTCACGATGGCGCCGCTGAGCGACGCCCGGCGCCAAGGCCTTCTGTCTCCAGCAATTGACACTCCAGCCCGGGCGCATCACGGACATTCTGGATGGTACACCGACAGTGAACCGACTTCCCCTTCGGAAGGGGGTTGGTCGCCAGGAAGCAGCTCACCGGTGCTGCGCTTGCGCGGTAGGGACGAGGTTACGATGCCGCCACTGGGCGACGCCCGGCGCCATGGCCTGCTCTCACCGCCAGTTGACACTCCACATGCGCATCAGGGAAGTTTTGGATGGTACAGTGGATCGAGTACCCCGTCTGAAGACGAGATGACCCACTCGCTGACGGCGTACTCCCCGACTGGACTTCAGGATCTGCCGCGGCACGGCACCACCCAACGCGAAACGCAGCACAGCGACTTGCAGCCGGGTCACCCGACGCTCAATGAGCCGCGTCACACGGCGCGGCATGGGCCGTCCGAGCACCCCAAGGGCGCTCAGCCATCGACGAGCGGGCGCCCGGCTTCGCCGTCGGCTGCACCGTACGCTACGCCAGCGAGCCAAGCGCATGCTGCCCTGGGCGAGGCGACGCCGTACCATGACGACGTGCCGCTACCTAGCAACTCACCAACGCCCCATGACGCGCGGTCGCAGCGGCCCACGCCTCAACGCCAACCGCACGCGCGCCTGCCGGAAGACATTCCGCCACGCGTCCTGTCGCATCATGACGCGCCACCCGACGACGTCCCCATGTCGGCCTCGTCCTCACTGAGCGGCAGATCAAGCTACCACGACCCGTTCGCCGACCATCACGAGGTGACGTCTCCCCCAGAGCCGCACAACTGGTTTCCAGATCCCGATGCCTCCCATGTTCCCTCCAATTACCAGACATCGCGCAGCACGCCGCCCCAGCACCACCAGCGACCACCTTCAGACTCCGTGTACGGCACTCCACGGGGACGGCCACTGTCCCTTGGCACGGCGTTCGAGGATGTCGATGGGTGTGAGTCGTCGCCAGAGCCTCACCGTACCGGACAAAGGCAGGCTGTGAGAGAGGCAGCGCACACGCAGCACAATGTGCCACACACGACGGCACCAGACTCGTCTACCAATCCATGGGGATTCCCAACGCCCGAGCAGTTCCCCCCGCTGCCATCAAACAACGGGACGCCAGCGAATGACTTGTCCGAGCTTCCATCGCATCATGGCACACCAGCGCACCACCCTACGCCTTTGCCTTCGCGTTACGCGACGCCGGCGCGGGAGCCGTCGGCACTCCCGGCGATAGACGCGCGCGTCCACCACGCTTCGACAGAACATGGTGTGCACGCGGCCCAAGCGGCTGAGGCGCGGCCAAGCCACGGGGCCCAGCAGGATGAGGCGCCGCTTTCTGCCACGTCCACTTCGTCTGCGAATTCATATACATCGGTGGCTACGTCCGATCTTAGTTATTGGACCTCCTCCGAGGACGAGCCTTCGCCTTCGGCCGCACGAGGTGCGCAACCGGTGCAAACGGCGCACAACGAGCCGACGACACAGGTGCAAAGCACGCAATCTCACTCACCCACAGAGCACCACCGAGACGTTCAGAACGGCGCATCGGGGCAGCCAAGCTATTCGCTGTCGGCACATCCGCCAGCGCATCCGCCAGCCCAGCCGCAGCCAGCGCACCCAGAGCCTCCAGCACACGTGTCTTCGACCCACGCAGCGTCTCACCGCGATGCGCCGCCCGATGTTCCCTTCGACGCGGACGACGACCTGCTCCGCGACGAGCATGCCTTGTCCGAGGATGTGACGCCGAGCGTACGCCACCACGCTCGCCGACTCTCGCCGCCAGCGCACCTTGACACTCTGCCGCCACGCACGCATGCCAATGTCGGACATGCGCGCAAGCCGAGCGAGCCCGATGAGGCCGATTGGGAAGACACGCCACTTACAGCCACGTCGGGACTGCCTCACCTCGGCCCGTCGCTAGACGCCAACGTCTCGTCGCCGTGGTCTTCGGCGCCTCGTGTTCCCTCGTTTCCGCGCACGCACGCGCATTCTGAAGAGAGCTCGGTACAGCCGACGCGCCAGCGGCCCCTGTCCCCAATTCACGAGCGCCCATCACGATGGACAGCGGAATTGACGCCACTGACGGCCGAGCCCATGCCCATGTCCCCGCCATCCCCGCCCGCGCAGGAAACGGGGTCGCACGCGCAGCGTTTGGGCGACCGGCCACTGCCGCCACTGCCCCACAATCGTGAGACCGAGGAGTCGCTTCCCGCGCTGCCCCACAGTCGCCTCGACACGGTAGACTCGCTGCCCCCTCTTCCGCCTGCCCGCGGCAACTCGTATGACTCCCTGGACGACTACTCGCCGCGGCCGTCATCGCCAGTTCCCTGGCCTGGAGAGGCAGCGCCGCGCCCGCTACCGCCGCTACCCCCCCGGCGCCGAGACACATATGAGGCACGCCATGACCACCAGGTTCCTCTCTCTCCTGTACCACGGCTAGGTGCAGCCGATCATGCATCATCAACGCATCAAGAGCCGGAAGGACATACGCACCTCGCAAACGAACGAACGCTGCCGCCGGTTCTGCCGCCACCGCATGGTGACACGCACCGTTTAGATGAACGCCCGCTGCCACCACTCCCCCCGCAGCGCGGCGACACGTACGACGTATCCGACTCTTACCATGACCCGCAGGTGCCTGAATCTCCAGTACCGTGGCCTGGTGAAGCGTCTGCGCGCAAACCACAGCGGCCGCCGTCGCCAGTCCGGACCGGTGCAACGTCATGGTCTGAGTCACCCACAGCGTTGTCGCCCGTTGCCCTCCCTCGTCAGGAACATGGCCACTCGACAGACGGGCGGTACGAGGCTTCGCATGTCAACCGCGACGTTGGCACAACGCAGCTGGGCAACGTGCCGCACGCCAATACTCAGCACGAGACCACGCCGTGGACTGCCGAGCCGACCCCTCTGTCGCCGTCGTCACTGCTGCCTCACGAGCAGGACTATGGCCGGCATGAGGCGCGGCGCGTTGACCCAGAAGCCCCAGCAACACACAACGCCGCCCACTCCGGTACCCGACACGCAGTGCAGGGGACGCACGCTCCACACGTCTCGCGCCGCGAGTCGTCAATCTACGGTCCCTCGCGGTCGGCCGACACAGCACCTGCGGCAAAACACGGCCGCGAGCACGCCGACGACGCCCGCACGTATCACGATGGCCGAGCATCCCCGCCAGCGGCGCGGGCTCACTCGCCAGAGCTGCCGCACCACGCCCATTCGCACCGCGCACACGACCCCGCGCCGCATTCGCCGGTGATCGCGTCCCCGCCTCGCACCCCGCCTTCGCAGCAGTGGCCCTCAGCGCCCACCACGCAGTACGACGCCCCTACAGACTATCACCGCGCCTCGCCGCCGCCGACTCGTCGCCTTTCGCCTGAACACAGCACGCCGCAGCACATCCCGCACGCCCACCTCCCGCCAGCTTCCCCTCCCCACCCCGTCTCGCCGATTGCCCCAAGCCCACCTCCGTTTGAGCGCGCACCTCTTCCTCACCACGACCGCCACGACACCCATCCCCACGACGCCCTGCGTACCGAGTCGCGCAACGAGGCGTATGCCCCCCACTCCATCGACTCGCCCACCGTCCCCTCGCCTCCTCCGTTCGAGCACCCACACGTCCCTCACATTGATCGCCACGACGCCCCGCCCCGCACCGAGCACACAGCCCCGCCAGCCCATCTCCCACCCCGCTCCGAGTCACGCACAGCGGGGCATGTCCCTGCGGCGCTTGACTCGCCGCCTGCGTTCCAGCGTGACCGCCAGCCGCACCATGACCACTTCGACGCACCGCACGCGGCTGAGCACTCGGCGCCGCAGCAACACCATACGCCCCAGCCGCACCATGCGCCGCGGAACGAGCCGCGCAACCACGCACAGGTACCCCAGCCTCTAGACTCGCCCGTCTCGCCTATGCCTGGTCTGCCCGCGCATACCGTGCACAACGTACCCCGCCAAGAGCCGGAGCACACCCGTGGCGACGCTCACAATGCGCCATCGGGGCATGGAGGCTACGGCGCCCCACTCACACCCGAATTGCCTGGCGGTCTCCGCTCGCCATCGCCGCGCACCCACGCGCAGGTGCCCCAGCCTCTAGACTCGCCCGTCTCGCCTATGCCCGGTCTGCCCGCGCATACCGTGGACAACGTACCCCGCCCCCAGCCGGAGCACACCCGTGGTGGTGCCCACAATGCGCCATCGGGGCATGGAGGCTTCGGCGCCCCACGCACACCCGAATTGCCTGGCGGTCTCCGCTCGCCATCGTCAATGATTTCCACGGCTGTCGGTGGTCCCATCTCGCCAGAGCTTCTTGAGCCGTCTCCTCTACCCCACCTTCCGGCCTCTGAAGGACACGTTCCAGCCCATGACGCCCACGCTCCAGCCCATGACGCCCACGCTCCAGCCAAGGACGCCGACGCTCCTACAAAGGAAACCCACGTCCCCGCCAAGGAGGACCACAAGAACGATGCCGAGGAACCCGTCCCCGCAGGTCAGTCATCGCAGCAAGCCGTCAAGGAACACCACGACGGCCCCGTCAAGACGGACAAGCACGGGCGCCCCCACAAGACTTTCGAGAAGATCAAGGAGAAGGTACAGCACGCCGCCGAGCACTTACACTTTTTGGCCACGGGCGAGCCGCCACAACGCCGGGCCCGGCGCGCTTCCAACGACATGCCGGCCGCCAAGCCGACTAGGGACGAGCAAGAGAAGACGCACAAGATCCGCCGCCGCTCGTCTCTTCCCCACGGGTTTGGCGGTGTCCGCGACTCGCTCCCGCCCACGCCGCAGCGTGCCGAGGTGCGGACGTCGCGCCCGCTCTCGCTGCACAACGTCGCTGGAGCCGCGCCGCAGCCGAGTCCGTCCGACCTCATCCCTGACTCGACTGTTCACTCGCGCCACGCCGAGGAACCGGCACAGTCTCGCCGCCCCAACGATGTTCATGCCGCGGCCAGCGTGTCTCACCACCGTAAAGAGCCATTGCACCACCACGCCGAGCAGTCGCGCCACGCGCCGCAGCCGAGTCCGTCTGACCTTATCCCCGACTCGCCCGTTCACTCGCACCGCGCCGACGAACCTGTAGAGTCTCGCCGTCCCCACGACGTGCATGCCGAGGATAGTGTGTCTCATCACCGTAAAGAGCCATTGCACCACCACGCCGAGCAGTCGCGCCACGCGCCGCAGCCGAGTCCGTCTGACCTTATCCCCGACTCGCCCGTTCACTCGCGCCTCGCCGACGAACCGGCACAGTCTCGCCGTCCCCACGACATGCATGCCCAGGCTAGCGTACCCCACCACCGTAAAGAGACATTGCACCACCGCGTCGAGCGGTCCCGCCACGCTCACGATGACCACGACATGCGTGCGCCGCCCGTCCCTCACGACGACAACAGTAAGCCTGCGCCGACGCGTCATCACGACGAGCCGCGCCCATCGGACAACGGCGAGGAGTCTGGTCCGTCACGCCACCAGGCGCAGCCTGAGCATTCGCGCCACGCCCACGGTTCTCACGACGAGCCGCGTCCGTCGCGCCACGCGCACGACGCCCACGACGCACACGACACTCGCGACGAATCGGTGCCGTCCCGCCACGCTCACGACGACCAGCACAGGTCGCGTCCTTCCCGCCACCACGACGCTCGCGATGAGCCAGCTCCGTCTCGCCACGCTCACAACCAGTCGGATCCATATCGTCACGCCTACGCCGAGCCGGAGTGGAAGGTCTACCACCGAGCGCCTAGCCCGACCTACGACCGCGCCGAGCCGGCTCCTTCTCACCACCGCACCGACGACCCCGCCTCAACCTTGCCCGGCCTCGAGCCTCTACCGTCCCCACCTACCAACGTACCTATCAAGCACGCCCAGCACTCGCTGCACAACATTCCGCCGTCGCAGTCGCGGCCCGACGACCTCGTATCAATTGCGTCGCCTCTGCCTAACCTCGGTCCTACGCCCGCTCGGCAGCCGCACCATGCCGACAAGCACGCACCTGCAACCCATGTGCCCCACGTCGACAAGCACGCTCCCTCCTCCCACGCGACTTCATCCCACGCGCCTACATCCCATGCGGAGACTCACCACACTGAGCGGCCACTTCACGACCGCCGCCACTCGCCACCTGCGCACCACCACGAGCGGCAGTCCCCCACAGCTCACACCCTGCCCCTCCCACCACAGCGTGCAGCCAGGGACAAACGGCCACCCCCGATCGACACAGGTGTGGCGACGCAGGGCCGTGTGCCCCCCATCCGGCTCGTGGACAGTCCCATCGCTCCGTCTCCAGTCGCCCCGTCTCCGCCTAGGGAGTCTCTTCACCCGCCCCACCGCCATGCGCGCAGCCACGACTCCCCAACTTTCCAGATTGTGCAGGAGACTCCTACGCCCGCGCACGTGCACAGCCAACGGTATGTTTACCAACCCCGCCAACGATCCTCTGACGCCAGACCCGAGTCGTCGATAATTGTGCCTAGCCCCCCGCCGGTGGCAAGGCAGCATCACAATGTCGGACGCGAGGAGACCCGGCACGACCGCAGGCATCAGCACAGCGACAGCCACGATGACCATTCCCAGCAGCGCCATGCTGGCCACGACGATGTGGATGCCGCATACGACGGGATCCACAGGCCGAAAGCCCGTGATGACGAGAGCAAGGGTAAGGACGCTGAGGACTACGTGCCGCGCCACACCGACGCGCGGAAGCACGCGCCCACACAGGACGACCGCAAGGAAAGGCAGCACGACGACGGCAAGAATACGCATCACGACGACCACAAGAAGAAGCCTCGCGGTATTCGGGGACGCTGGAAGCAGATGAAAGACGGCGTCAAGGAAAACCTGGCGTTTTTGGGCGGAACGGAAGACGCCCAAGCGTCGAAGGACGCGGCGCCAGCAGGCAAGAAGAAGCCCTCTGCCGCTCATAACGCGCCGTCGTCGTCGTCCAAGGACGCCTCCGCGGATGCAAAGACGGCAATCCGCACGCCGCCACCGGCAGCCAAGGCTTCGTCGTCTGGCGCGTTCCTCGCGCCTCCCCGTTCGTCCTTCGGACCAGAGTCGCCCTCGTCCGTCTACTCCAACGAGGACGTCGCTAGTATTGCCCCGGCCAAGCCGCCCGCGGCCAAGGTTGCAACGCACCACCGCGACCACACACGCCACAGCCTTGAGCGTCACGACAACCATCAGCTGAATGCGGCAGAGCTTCACCGCCTTGCCACCGAGCGCCAGCGCGGAAAAGACCTCCACGACAACAAGTCGCGCGACAAGCGCGACGCTGACAAGCGGGCCAAGCACGACCCGGACTCCACTGCGGCTGGCAAGGCGGCCGCCACAATAGCCCTCAACAACGCTGCCGCTGGTCCATCTGCCGCCGACAAGGGCAAGGACAAACCTAAGGGATGGCTGGATACTCTCCGCGACCTTGGCGAGGAGATGACCCAGGTAGCTTCTGACAAGAAGGCGGCCGCCGCCAAGGAGAAACGCGACAAGACCGCCGCCGATGCCCCCTCAACAGCTGATAAAGGCAAGGGCAAGTCCACCAAGGGCTACATGGAGGCATTCGTAGACACGTTCCGCGACCTCAGCAAGGAGACTACCAAGGTGGCCGCTGAACGAACGGCGGCCGACGCAAGGGCAAAACGCGAGGACACCCAAGCAAACGCAAAACATGAAGACACCGCCGCAAAGGCAAAACGCGACAACACCGCCGCCACTGACGCTGCCGGCCCCGCTGCGACCTCGACGGCCAGCAAGGGCAAGGGCAAACCGTCCAAGGGCCTGTTGGGGAATATTAAGGAGGCTATCCAGGCGTTAAGCGATGATGTCGACCAAGAGGCCATCGCACAGGCGAAACGCGACAAGGCGACCAAGCAGGCCGAACGCGACACCAACGCTCACCCTGCTGGTTCGCACCACGGTAAGGGCGCTGGCGCGGGCGGGTCGAAAGACTCTAGACCGCTCCAGTTTTCCCGTCGCCTCGTACCCCGTATGTTCCGTGACGACTCGGGCCAGCACGGGCGCGACGACAGCGACAACGCCAACAAGCCCTCGTTACTCCAGTATCTGACCGGTGGGGCCAGCGACAAACCCGCCGCAAACGTTCCCCACGCCGAAGGTTCCGGGAGCGGCGCAGCTGCCGCCACCGGCTCGTCCCACGGCAACACCGCAGCTGGCGCCAATGCACGCGCAGGCCACGCCCGCGCCGTCGGGCAGATGCGAGACTGCCGCGACCTCATGCAGTGGCTGGCCAACACCGAGGCCGGCCGACAGGTCAATGCACATCGCGCACGCCGCGCTCAAGCTGACCCGCACGGCGCCGACCCTCAGGGGGACCACTGGTACACCAACGGCATGTGTGTTGGGCGCCGGGGAACCGGTGATCGCACCGATTGGCGCGGTCTCGTGGCTTACTTTGCCAACCTCAACCAGGGCGAGGGTGCCAATGGTCGCTGGTACAACATGCGCGACCGGCACGCAAACATGACCCTGCCACACTTCAACTGTCTCGGCCGCGACCGCAATGGCGCAGCGCGCGACCGCTGCCTGCCTTGTCGGATCACTGCTCCGACATGGTGGCGTGAAGCGTCACCGAGGAAGAAGAGGTATTGGAAGGTACGTCTCGTGACGCTCGTGGCGGGTACTGACTCTCAGCTCGGCCTCCTCGGCTTCATCGTCCTCGCTGCCGCCGGAGCTATCTTCCTTGCTGTGTGGCTCAAACCGAAGCCTGACGAGGCTGGGGCGGGCACGCCCTGGGGGGCCACTACCACCCCTGGCCAAGGCGGTGTGGCCACAAACCACCCCAAAAGAGGTATCGCGATGCTCGACGGCTGCGTGACCCAGTATACTGGGTCGCGGTCGTACCCCTGCGGCGAGTGCATGCCGCTGCTGCGCGACCACGCAAACGACTTTACCCCCGTTGTCCCCGGCGCGAAGGTGTCATACGGTGCCATCGCGCAGTTCTGTGCTCTCATGGACATTGCCAACGCTGCGCCGAACGGCATGGCTGGCGCACACTGGGCCCAAGGCATGCCGTGCACTGGCACGGGGTGGGATGGCGTGACCTGCGACGATGCAGGGCGCGTCACAAGCCTCGCGTTCCAGTACCCCGACGTGCCGTCTGTACTGCCCTCGACGTTCCCCGACTTCTCGGGTCTCGCCGCGCTCCGCATCATAGGTAATGGCCAGGTACCCTCCGGTCAGCTCGACATCAGCTCCTTACCCAGCCTCTCTTCCATCCGTATCGAACACACAGCGCTGCGTGGTACAATCCCTGCAACACCGCAGCTTAAAGACATCAACCTTGCTTCAAACCTAGGCATCGGCATCGGTACCGACCTGTCCCCGTCCACGGGCCTCGTCGATTTGAGAGTGACGAACGCCAACCTCAAAGAAATCCCTGGACTCCCCTCCTCCCTCCAATACCTTGACCTATCGGCCAACGCGCTAAGCGGCGCCATCCCCAGCTTTGACCACATCACAAACCTGCAAGCCCTCTACCTGCAGCAGAACTCGTTCACCGCTGTGCCAAAGAGCTTCCCCAAGTCTCTCCGAACTCTCTCACTCGCAAACAACCCCGGCCTCGCCGGCACCATGCCTCCGGTCGGGTGCGAAGAGCCAGATTTTGACACCTGCGACGTGCGCGGTACGCGCCTCGTCCTGTCACCCGACACACCGGCTTGCCACCGGTGCGAGATCTAATATAAGTAACATTGTTCTGTGTTTCGTGTCCGCGCGTCCGCGTCTCTGTATACCCCCGTGTCTGTGATACCCCAAAACACCCGCCAGATAGTAGGGCGGGTGACACTTGTATCATTGCTAGAGTATCTCATTTCATCAATGCATCGCATGGGTTTTGGTGCTACCTTGGTGCGCGACGTGGCGGGCGGTTGTTGACAAGCGGGCGACGGAGATTATCGATTGCTGAGCTCGGCCTCGATTGGTGAGCTCGGATGTTCAGCCAATGCCGACATGCCCGGCGTCACCAGTCGACAAGGTGCCCCGCGAATTTCCACCTCGCCGCCGAACTTGGCTTGGCCAGGCGCGCGCAATCAACACATCCACCCAACACCACTACCACCACATCTCGCATCTATCTGCTGTCCATCTCGGAGAATCTTGTTGTGCGCGCAGACGAGTGATCAGCGCATATCACGGACCACTACCCCCTCGCCCCTGTGCACGGACCCCGGCTTGCCTTGGTGTTGCAGCCGTGACCACACCTCCATCGAGAGTTATCCTCCCCCTCTCCCCTAATCTCTCGCCATGTCGTCCAAGGACTGGGCTGACCTCACGGACGAGGACGAGCCGCAGGACGTCGCACCCAAGGGCGACCTCGCGAAGCGCCTAGGCGGGTTTGGTGAGTTGCTGCGGGCGTGCAAGGTTGTGTGCGTGTGTAGGAAAGGGGAAGTGGACGATGGCAAAGAGGGATCTGCTGTGTGTGAGGATTGATTGGCGGCGGGGAGGGAGGGAAGACGACAGGAGAGCGAGCGAGGAAGGTTGATCCGACACACGCGTCCACGTCAACCTGCACGACACTGTCGCACCCGCACCTTCCCTCTCGCGCCCCTCGCGCAGCCGCGACACGACGCCCTCTCTTTCCCTCTTCATCTCTCCATCTCTTCTCTTTCTCCCACTGTCCCATTCCTCTTTCTCTCTTTCTCTCTCTCTCTCACTCTTTGTGTCCCTCTCACTCTCTCATCCTCTTACCATCCCGTCCTCTTGCGCTGACATCAAAGCCACCTCTGACTCTGAACCCTCCGCCGAACGATCAGGTGAGTTTTACAGCCGTCCTCGACAAGCTCACGACAGCCCGCGAATCCTCACCCGGCGTCACCTCGCTCGCGTCCCGCATCTCGGGCCTGAGTACAGAAACACAAGCTCCTCCAAAGGAGAAGGAACGCCCAAAGCCAAACACGGCCAACCCGCTCTTCGGCAAGGCTCTTGCCGGCGTCAAGGAACGCGCGCCCGAACCCACACAAGCGCCCGCACAAGCTCCCGCACCCTCGTCCACATCTACACCAGCAGCCGCGCCTTCATCTTCGGACAAGGCGACACCAGCCGCTGAGCCAAAAGACGACAAGAAGAGCGACGAAAAGGCACAGGCCGCATCTACCGACAAGCCCGCAGAGAAGAAGGAAGCAATGGACGACGGTGAGTGCTGGCTTTGGCGGAGTACTGACTTCAGGCTGGGGTAACGGCGGCGGCGACGCGACGTCGGCGGCTGGCGGCTCGGTCGACATGGACAACGTGTCCGGTCTTATCTCTAACGACTTCCAGGTCGAGGTTAGTTTTTATCCCCCAGGTTGAACTAACGCCAGGTCAAACTGGCCGACCTGCAGGCGGACCCCAACTCTCCCCTGTACTCTGTCAAGACGTTCGAGGAGCTTCCTCTGTGAGCTGCCACGGTTTGTGTCAGCTAATACCAGTCACCCGGACCTGCTGAAAGGCATCTATGCGACCGGCTTTAAGAAGCCTTCCAAGATCCAGGAGAAGGCGCTGCCGATGCTCCTGACAAACCCGTCCGTCTCACCTTCTTTTCACGCACTCACCCCACAGCGCGACCAACCTCATCGGCCAGAGCCAGTCGGGTACCGGCAAGACTGCGGCGTTTGCGCTCAACATGCTGAGCCGTGTCGAGCCAGCGCTCATGACGCCCCAGGCCATCTGCCTTGCGCCGTCGCGTGAGCTCGCGCGCCAGATCCAGAGCGTCATCGACAAGCTCGGCCAGTTTACCCAGATCAAGACCTTTCTCGCCGTCCCCGGCTCGTGGAAGCGCAATGAGCGCATCACGTCGCACATCCTTATCGGAACGCCCGGTACCCTCGTCGACATGCTTAGCCGCGGTCGCGTCTTTGACCCGAAGAACATCCGCGTCTTCGTTCTCGACGAGGCCGACGAGATGATCCAGCTCCAAGGCCTTGGCGACCAGACGTTCCGTATCAAGAAGTCAGTTGGCAGATCAGCGTTTTGTGAACTGACGACAGGATGATTCCCAACGAGGTGCAGAACGTGCTGTTCTCGGCCACATTCCCCGACGAGGTGCAAAACTTTGCGCAGCTCTTTGCCCCGAACGCCAACCAGATCTTCCTCAAGAAGGAGGACATCACCGTCGACGCCATCAAGCAGCTTTACCTCGAGTGCGACAACGAGGAGGCCAAGTTTGACGCCCTCTCGGCGCTCTACGACGTCATGTCCATCGGCCAGAGCATTGTCTTCTGCCGGGTGAGCTGTGTTAGTCACGTTCGCCAGCTGACAGGCAGAAAAAGATGACGGCGGACCAGATCACGGAGCGTCTCGTGAGCGAGGGTCACTCGGTGGCTTCCCTCCACGGCGACAAGATGCACGGCGAGCGTGACGCGATCCTCGATGGCTTCCGTGACGGCAAGACCAAGGTGCTCATCACCACCAACGTTGTCGCGCGTGGCATCGACATTCAGCAGGTCAACATGGTGGTCAACTACGACGTGCCTGACATGGGCCCCGAAGGCCACTTTGCCCCCGATGTCGAGACGTACATCCACCGCATTGGTGAGTACTTGCAGCGCGCGTACGGGTTTGCTCACAACAGGCCGTACCGGGCGCTTTGGCCGCAAGGGTTGCGCGGTTACGTTTGTCCACGACGACCGCTCGCGGGCGGACGTCGAGAGTATCCAGGAGCAGCTGGGCAAGCGAATGAAGAAGATCCGCGTGGACAAGGACCTCGACCAGCTCGAGATTGTGAG
Source organism: Cutaneotrichosporon arboriforme (assembly GCA_002335565.1). NCBI lineage: Eukaryota > Fungi > Basidiomycota > Tremellomycetes > Trichosporonales > Trichosporonaceae > Cutaneotrichosporon > Cutaneotrichosporon arboriforme. Next base: position 685,262 of record BEDW01000002.1, on the reverse strand, counting down.
TGGTTTGTGACTCTCCCAGTGCTGACGCGCAGGCGCTCAAGGCCGCGATGAAGGGGCCCGACTAGGCGTCGGCGCATTGTGGCCCCATTGGCCGGTTCATAGATTTGAGTTTGTGACACGGCGAATGTCTGTGTACATCCGACCATATGCATGACATGATGTTCGCAGCGGCTCAGCTAGGTGCTAGCTTGGAGCTACACGCGTCCGTGTTGACGCCTTCTGGCCTTCTACGTCGTTTTCAAAAGCTATACGTGATACGGATGCTAATCTGGGTCTATCTAGGTTTGTTAGAGCGCGAGTGATGACTTAGCCCCTTGATATGATGGCCATCAGTCCATCACTTTTCCCGCTCTTTCGCCGACCAACGCAGCACTGCCTCATGCGCCAACTGCAGATTGTCGCCGAAGTATACTTTGTGCATTGCGCATTGACCACCGCACTAACCCGCACCAACACTTTCGTTCACCTTCTGTCCTGTTCGTCTTCTGCGCATGCGCCGCTGTACAGTATGCCTGCCTCGAGGCGAGGCACCGCGCACACTTCTGACAGATCCGCTGTGTGCATGATTGGCCCACCCAGCCTAACTAGACTAGACTAGACGCACTGATGCGCGCGCCGCACTGACCACGACTGCCCGGCTAGCCATGGTCCCGGTCACACCATCAGAGCCCGATCACGCCCTTTGTTTGGACGCGCCTGTGCAAACTTGAGCGGGGCTGGCGGGGAGAGGATAGAATGCGGGAGAGCTGTGCAGCGACGCGACTAAGGAGGGGAGGGGCACGCTTGCGGACGCTGATCACGGTAATTGGGCCATCACGTCGCACGTCGCCGCGCCAGCAGTTAGACTGGGGGGGCGCAGAGCTGAGCTCGTGCCGCGCCTCTGCTCAGTAATCGAGCCAGCTGGCGGGATACGTTTGTATTCCTGCTGGCGTAGCCTGGTGACGCCGGGGTGTAGTGTTCTTCTACGCCCACGCCACCCCCTGCCGTCCCGTGCGCCGTGCGCCACTGAAGTGCGGCCGACGCGAGGCGGCGTCGGTGGCGGCTGCGCCGCTTAGTGTCTTACGCCCGACGCCCCCCCCGGTTCGTTGGCGCAACGCCTCCCATTTGCGGCATTTGCACGTGCGCGCGCGCGCAGGTTTGGCGCTACGCCCCGCAATGATGCGCGTACGCCTGTCTGCTTAACGACGACTGACACCGACGTGCCCGCCGCCTCGCCCCCACCGCCGTGCCCCGCCGCCCGCGGCCGCTAGAGACTGCGCCGCCGGGGTGTCCCGCGCGTGGGTTGTCTGCATACATACTGCCAGTTCCTGGCACGCACGCGACGCGCACACATCCTTTGGCACACATGCGCACTGCACGCAACAAGACACACACATGAGACACACACACGCGCACGTAGGCGCGGAACAATGCGCCAATCCCACGTCCATTCCCGTTAGTTGCGAGCAGCCCGTCGACTGTCGGTCGTGTTGAGTAGAACACTGCGGCCTGTGACTCCACTCATCCCCATTCATCCCTCGTCAGCCTTACCTCTCTCTTCGTCGCCGCCGTCGTCGTCCTCGTCTTTGTCGCTTCTCTACATCTCTGGCCAAACCCATCCGACACGACCACGCCCCACGCCCTTGTATCGGTGGCACTTGTCCCACTCGTCCTGCTACAATCCCCCTTTTGGTGGCGCACATTCAGTGTCACCTCTCAAGGCAGGCCGGGTTGTCAGCCAACACCACTGCCGGCGAACATCCCTCTCACCCCCTGTCGCTCAACTCTCCCTCTTTCCTCTTACCTCAACAGCAACCCACACACTCTGTCGCTGATCTTTTCTCAAGAGGGCAACATCGCTTTACTACTGAGAGCATATCATGCCCGACCATCTCTATCCCCCATCATCTTTTTCATCCTCCATCTCATCCTCAACTCCTCTTCTCCCAAGCTCCGGGTCCAAACCTCCCACACAGCCAGTGTCCCGCCGTGGCAAGCTGAGGAGGAAGCAACCCTCTCTGGTAGCTACACCGCAGACCCACTCTCCGCCTCGTCTGCCCCAATCCACGTCCACATTCTCTCTTCCTCTCTCACCATCACGATCTCTTCGACGTGTGGCGTCACACCCCACGAGGCGCTTAAAGAACTCGTTCTCAACACGTTTCTCACTCAACACGTCAGACACTGGCCGACCACCTGCTGTTCCCTTGCTACCGAGTAACCCCGCTGTCCCCTCTCCGCCCTTCTACACCAGTGACATGCTTCGTGGACCATCTCCACCACTCCTCGGCCCACGCGAAGCGGCGTTGGCCGATACGCTCATTCGCGAGGGTGTCAGCGAATGTGTCGCCGCCCTGGACGAATACGCGTGGCGCTCGCTTCTTGCTGGTCTCCGAGTTCGCGAGTACTGTGCGGCCGCGACGCACGCCGTGCATAATGTAAGTTGTCACCGGACTGTCGTAAATCAGCGTGCGTGCTGACGCCTGAACCTCTGTGCCACCACGCCACCACGCCATCGTCTGATGTATAAATCCCTTCCTTTTCCCAACCTTAACCGCGCTCGGACGTTCTTCTCGGCACTCGCTCACTCACGGCCTCTTGCCGACATGTCTTCTGCATGTTCCGTCACGCCCGAACGCCACCGATACGCTCTAGGCGCCGCCAAAAGGTCTCCGCCTCGCGCTTGCCAGCACTCAAACACGCATCCTGTACCCGTTTGCGCTGCCTGCTGGCTCTCCTTCCACGCCCTCGTCAATCTCTTCCATTCCGCCACACGCCTTCCCCCACCTCACCCGACGGCAGGTCGTCGACGCACTCGGACGACTTGCATGCACACGCGACCACAACGCCCTCGTCGAGGCACGCGTCTACGAGCTCGTCCTCGAGTATGTCGGCCGCAGGTGGCGTGCCGAGGGCGGCGTCGTTGACGCTATCGCCAAGAAACTCGCAGAAGTCGAGGTTGAGGTTGGTCATCTTTTCTCCCGTGGTGGGCTAACCCCTAGGTTCTCCAGAACGAACCACTTTCCCGAGGCGTAGTAATTCCCGCTTTGCAAGACCTCAGGTTCTATCTTGGCCTTGTCAACGCGCCCCAGCTCGTCGGACGACTCACCTCGACGGGCGCCTCGCGGTTCTCAGGGGAGACGACACAGCCTGTGTCAGCGTGGGCGGTGCGCCGTCTGAACGCGGGCGTCGAGCCGCAGGCGGTCGCCGACGATCTCGCTGCCATGCGTGAATGCCTCGTTGGGCCCGGACGTGACGCCATCTCCGACGTTCTCGTCACATTCTGCCTTGATGGGCGCGCGAGCATCAGTCCGGCCGAACCCCGCCAGCGCACCCGAACGCTTTCCCGGCTGTCGCTCCGAAGCGCAAAACGTCGTACCCTGCCGCTGCCGCAGTGGCTCTCCCCTCGACCCGTTCACCACGGAACTGCCCGGCTCCAACAGGCCGATGAGCGCCGCCCTTCGTTACCCACCACGCTACTCGTGCGCACGCCAGAACCTACACTTCCGCAGACGCCGCGGACCCCGACGACGCCCAGGTTGGGCACACCCACCAGCGATTCATCGTCTCAGTGCTCAACCCCATCCTCTCTGACACGTCACCCGTCGCGCCAGCCGTCACCACTAGGCGTCGCACCTGTGCCATTCCCGGGCGCCTGCGACCTTCCCTCTGAACGTGTCGCGCTTGTCGATCACCTCTTGTCCCTTCGCTACCGCCTTGGCGCCGATGCCGACAGCTGGCACCTTGGCTGTGGGCGCTTCAAGGCCTGCAACTTTCTGGATGGCGTCGAGGCCGCCAGCACAGAGGACGTCAAGGATGTGGTGGAGCAGCTGCGTCAGGCTTTTGGCCTGGCCTCGACACAAGGGGCCAAAGAAGAACAGACTCCCACACGCACAACATTCCATGAGCGGGACGCCTCCTTTGACCTTGAGCAGTACATCACTGACCTGGGTCCTCTTGATGGCGATAGCTCGGTCCACCTTTCCACCATCGAGAGCATGGGTTCCAACGAGGAGGAGGAACAGCCGTCGCCACTGGCCAAGCGCCATCCCCACACCTCCGTATCCACACTCAGCAGCGTTTTAACAACTGCAAGTACCGGGGCCGCATCTGCACTGAGCGAGTTTGTCATTTGCGAGGCTAAGCGCGAGACGCCTGCGGCTCGTCAAGCGGTCGCGTACCTCTTTCCCCCCAAGACCACTGGGGGGCTGAGCTTTGGGCCTGGCGCGACGTTACCCGTCAACTACAAGCGGTTTGCCAAGTCGATGCCAAACGTGCATGACGCGTACACTCGTCTGCCCGAGCGACCACCCCGTCGCCGCCGGTCGACAAAGGAGAACCCGCTTCCGCTTCTGCCCGCGTTTGAGGGAGCAAGCAACGTCACCGGCCTTGGTCTTGTCGGGGTCAGGCCATCGAGCGACTTCAGGCCACAGTTTACGCCACCTCACTCACCTCCGCCCGAGCGCACGCCCTACTCCTTCCCGCCCCTTCCGGTGCAAGCCTCGCCCGAATCAATCGAGTCGCCGCTGACGCCACGCCACCAGGTCATTGGGGGCGGCGAGCGTATTCGGCGGCAGCAGTTCCGGCAGTGTGTCATTGTCGACGGCGAGAGCATGTCGCCGCAAGCGTCCATGTACGCCGCGCCTTCCAAGACAAGAAAGGAGGCGACGCCTCTGGGTATTATCCTCTCGTTATTCGCCGCCCTCCGCTCAGACTCGCCCGACCCCACACCTGACGAGATCGAGCGGCGGCTCCTCGAAGCTGTGACGACCGAGGCGGCACGTCTCATGGCCCAGGGTGAGAGGTTCGACGCCGAGGCGCGCGCTCGTCTAGCCTGGTTGCTTGAGCAAGTGGGACAGGAGGTGAGTTGTTAGGCCGTCCAGTCAACTGACACCAGCTTGCCAGCCCAAACCTTGTCGCAGCAGTGCACAATGTTCTTGACAGCATCTCGTCCAAAACGCCGTCCAGTGACGGGCACACCCCGTCCAGTGGGCCGCGCAACCTGACCATCTTTGTCCCCCCGCGCAACTCGGACGACTTTGAAGTGGACGTGACCACGTCCGTTGTGTCGCCGCCTATTTCGCCCCCCTCTGGACCAAGTGACGACTCTTACCGAACCGCGCCGAGCACCAGCCCTCCCCCCACGCCGTCGGCGACGTCGTGCGGGTCGTCCTCGTCACAAAGCCCCTTGCAGGGCAAGATGCCACTAGGTCACTCACCTCCAATGTCCAAGAAGCTCGCGCGCCGCTCTGCACTCCGTCATCCATCGACACACACACCTATCACCAGTCCGGTGGAAACACCCTGCCACTCGCCGACACAAACACCCGTGCACAGCCCGACGGATGTGTCGCGCAGACTGTTCAGCTCGCCACGCGCGTCTCTCCCCCGAAACTCCAACAAACCCTCCCCGCCACCGTACACGAAACTTCACAGCAACCCGAATCAGCACACGACCTCACACACGATTCCATGCACGACTGCTCCCACGCCAATCACACACGCCCTGTAATGCCCTGCTCTGCGCCTATACACGCTTGGTGCCGATACTCGGCTCTTCTCCGCTTTCTCCTCGCTTTTACATTTACACACGTGCCCTTTGCGCCCATGGCCTCCGCGCACTTTGTTATGTTTATAATTGTACCCATGTTTACATTGTACTCGGTCAATACATGTGACAATAATGCAACAGACTGTTGGGAGCGGGTAGGCATTCATTTACGCTTCTACTGTGTTCTACTGCAAACCTCACGGCGCGTGGCAAGACCGACACTGAGCTGGCACTCCCTACTTCCTCGTCACGTAGTGCAGCGGCGCCACCTTGTTAATCATGAAGTTGGTCGCATTTCCATCGGGGTCGTCGTGAGCGTCGGTGCCGATGAAGTTGGTCGGGAAGCCGGGGTTAAACTTGTTAGCGTCGTCGAGACGCTTGACCTGCTCGGGCGTCAGGTCGATATCGAGGGCGGCAATGTTTTTCCGGAGGTGGGGAATAGACGTCCCGCCAACAATGGGGTAGCAGTATGCCATTTTCGCGCGCACCCAAGCGAGAGCGATGGCCGTGGGGCCGAACGCGTCGTCGCCTGTCCGGCCCATGCTCTTGTTGACTTCTTGCGCGACAGCGTCGAGCGCTTCAGTGGCGGAACGCTGCACATCGGTCTGCTGCGCGCCACCACGCAAGCCCCTCGCCTCGAGTTCCTTTGCCGTCTTGAACTTGCCGCCGCCGAGGGAACCCCACGGCGCCATGGACAGCCCATACGTCTTGCACATTGGCACAATGTCCGCCTCGACGTCGCGCTGCGCGAGGTTCCACTCGCCCTGGCTAGACATCAGCATTGCCCCAGGCGTCGAGTGCACAGTATTGTACGTACTAGACGACGAACTGCGCCAGGGCATGCGCCTTGGCGTACTCGTTTGCGGCGCTCACAACCCACGCTGGCGTGTCGCTGATGCCGAGGTAAAGCACCTTACCCGCCTTGACGACATCGTTGAGCGCAAGCATGAGCTCGTCGATTGGCGTTGTGTGGTCCCACCAATGCACGTAGAGGATATCGATGTAGTCTGTGCGGAGCTTCTTCAAAGAGGCCTCGAGCTGTCGTTAGCGCGAACGTCGAGCGAAGCGAGTCGTGCGTGCTGCGGCCAGGCAATGGCCCCTTCCAACATCACTCTCCCAGCCAGGCTCCTCACAAGCCCACACACGGCGGCAAGCTGCAGCGCCTTGCTGTACCCACCGAAACCCGCAGACTCTTCTTGCTGTTCCCGACGTTGTTGACCTGCACGCCCGGCTCGTTCTGGCCGCCGCGAATACGGTACGCGCTCGTGTACTTTGTTGCGAGGACGACGTTGTCGCGGTTTCCACGCGACTCCATCCACTCGCCAATGATATGCTCGGATTGCTCGTCTGCGGTCAGCTCGCGCGCGAGCACGAGTGCAAGTGCGAGTCGACGCCTAGATACGGCACACGGTTGGTCTGCTGGTGTGGCGGAATGTTGCCTGTGGCTAGTGGGGGAATGCTGCCATTGCAGACGCAAACGCTAGTGCCACCTTTTCGAGTGCAAGCAGCGAACACCAGTGTCTCCACTGTGGCCCTGTCGCCTGGGCCACTTACCCTGGTAATTATTCGCCGTGTCGATAAAGTTACCGCCGGCGTCGTAAAACGCGTCGAGAAACTTGAACGCGGCGTCGCGGTCGAGTCCCGTGCCCATGTACGGGTCCCACTGGTTCCCGATCGACATGGCGCCAAGGCACAACGGGGACACGCGCACGCCGGCAAGTGGGGAGAGCATGTGGTAGTGCCCCAGACGGGTCTTGGGCGCCGGGTCTCCCCCGAACATCATCTCGAGCGCTGCCGTCAGACACGCCCACGGGGTGCTAGGGCTCACAGAACTTCGCGTTCGGGTCGGGAGTGGGATAGTCGGTGGCACTCTTCTCGTGGAACTTGGACATTGTGGCGAGGCGGGCGGGTGTATGTGGTCGGTAAGTGTTAGTGTTAGAGGTTGTGAGTACGTCCTCACGTCTCGAGGCTAGATATATACTGCGACGAACAGTACTGAGCATCGTCTCATCTGGTCATGACGTTGTGCTCGAGACAGAGTAGAGTTGACCGCTGGCCGTGCTGGACGTCATGGCGGGGCGTGCCTGTTATGACCGCCGGGTATGGGTGGAGGTGTCCACAGATCTCCTAGATGCTCGGCAAGCTAAAGATAGCGGATGGGTTTAAGGAGATGGCCGACGGCCGACAACGACGAGTGGGGCGTTGGCCCACCGCCGGCCCAGTGTATCGGCGCACGCCGTTGCGTTCGTTTACTGAAAGTATAGGTTGCTTAAGATCTTCAAGGTGCTTTGCGTGACTTGCGCTGCCGCCGACGGCTATCACCTCCTCGCATGGATTTCGCGGCATGGTCACAACGCAGTCACAGCGAAATAGCGTCCGGGGTCGGCGGCCAGCGGCCACAACGGCGCCCGACAGGCGCCCATCCACAGTGACGGTATGGTCTCGCAGCGTAGCGCACTGGATGGTATCCGCCACACGCACGCATGCACAAAATGCCACAAGCACTCAAGGTTGCTGCATCCGCACTTCTGCATCCTACACCCCCGTCAAAATAAACACACTCTAAAAGCATTTCCTGCTCAGGCAGGTTACAGCTTGGACGCGGCGGGGGCGGTCCTAAGGTGACCGATGGCGATATCCGCGGCCTTTTGCGCAAGCCCAACGCTAGACTGGTATCCCGTGCCGCCGGGACCGTACGCGTGGACGCACGCGACGTTGCGCTGAGACACGGCGCGCGACTTTGGGGCGAGCGCCGCCGCGGGCCCACCAACGGTACGCGGCTCGAGCTCGAGACGTACACCCCCAATACGACTGGGACGCAGGCCGACGTTGTGCGCGACAATCTCAATGTCGCGCCACGACTTGCCGTCTGGACCGGCAAGCATCGGGTTGAGCTCGTAGCAGCTCTTGAGGATACGTTCCGCCTCGCTCATGCTCGGCAGCACGCTGTAGTTGTTCCGGTTGAACGTCCCGCCGCAGACTACGTGGCCCTCTGGTCCCGGCCGCGGGATGATGTACGCCACTTCCTCGTGTCCGACGGCATCTGCCGTTAGCCCGGGCTCGGCAAGAGTTGTATCCGCGTCGGCGACGGCCACGCATAACGCGCGTACGCCTGGCGTCGACACTTCCTCCGACTCACCGGCCGACACACCCGCCGCCGCCTTCTTGGACTTGTGCATCGCCGTGCCCGTGCTCATGATGCAAGTGTTGACGAGGGGCGCCTTGACGAGCACCGTCTGGCCCTGGGCAGGGTACATCTTGTCGTCCTCGACGCCGACGAGAGTCTTGTTCCCGAGCGCGAGCGAGTTGACTACCAGGTCGACCGAGCCCGTCTCAGGCAAGTCGAACGCCTCGTCGAGCGACGCCAGCCGCCGCCGAATGATCGGCACACCCCGCGCACGCAGGTTCGACGCAAGGTACTGCAGGTAGTTGGGAGCGTGCAGAATGTAGCTCTCATACTGCACGCCGTAAGGGAACCCGCCGGGCAGCTGCTTCTCCGCCGTCCCCTCGACGTTACGGCACTGGGTATCAGCACAGTTACTTGGTCTCGATTTGTGTGCACAGGCAAAAGTCACCGTGCACTGGCAATCGGCACGTCTGAGTCTGTCCGCCTGTCCACACGTGACAGTCACCGTGCACATCGACATTCGAGCATCTCTGCCCTCGTATAATGCTTGTGCCACCCTTTCACTCACGTTGAAGACGAGGCCGGCGTACCACGGGGCACCGCGCTTGTTGTTCCAGAGGTCCCAGAAGGGAATACGCTTGCAGAGGTCGGGACGTTCCTCCGCGAGGCGACCGAGGGCCTTGAAGGTGATCGCGTCCCATTCGGCAGCGGGCGTGTCGCCGCGTTCCTCAAACGTGCACCAGTTACAGCCTGCCCATGGGCTGGCGAACCCAGTGCTCGTCACGTCCTCGGGGAGGTCGCGCGCAACGACCGCGACCTTGAGGCCGCGGTTCGTGAGCTCTGTCGCGATGCTCAGGCCGTAGACTTGGCGTCAGCGAAGCAGTCTTGAGGCGAACGTACTTCCGGCACCGAGGACAAGTGCGTCATACATTTCGGAGTGTGTTTGTTTGTGTGTGTCGGTCTTGGCGGGTGGAAAATAGACACGGGCGATAGGCAAACGACACGAGGATGCAGCGCGTCTTTTTATTTCTCGAGCAGCAGAGGAGGGAGGCGAGGTCTGCGAGGAGGTGTCATGTGGGCGCTTGCTTGTAGGTGGGCTGCTGGGAGACACTCGCGGGCAGCGACTCGGCGATGCGGGCAAGGACAATGAGCACTACCTGGCAACAACTGGGCCGGATCATCAATTCCGGCGAGTCCGGGTGGGCAATAGTGTGGGGCCCTAAATAAAGCAAAGCGGGGGCATTTGTCCACGTGTTTGGTGTCACGTGACAGGTGCCAGTGCCACACTGTATATCCTTTTATTTCCGGGGAGAGAGTGTGTGAGAGACCGAGCTGTCCTTGTTTTGAGATGACCGACGCTCCGATCGATCGGCGCAAATACCAAATCCGTCTGGGTCGCCGAGGACCATGGCAAGCAGCATCGTCCAAACAACGCTGCAGCGTCGACACTGTACCACCTCTACCTACAACAGCTTCAATGCGACCACCTGTATGCACAAACACATGTCCACCACGCGAGGGACGGCGTCTGAAACCCGTGTTGCGTGACCGATCATTTGCGGGGAGAGAGTTAAGGGCGGGGGAGCGGATAAATTCGGCTTTCGGTCCAAGTGCCCGAGCGGCGCCCACGGTGCCGATGACAAGAGACACAGGACGCAACACGGCGTCTACGCCGTGTGACCGACCCACCGACAGCGAGAGCGAGAAACGCCGATGTGCCTGCTCTCCCCGGCGCAAGGTTCGGTGGCGTCTTCGTGCGTCGTGTCGTCAAGGCCCATGTCGTCACTGGGACTCGCGACGACAATGCAACGGTCAGCACGCCCAAACCCGGGCTGGGAACGACACGAGCCGAACGAGGAGAGGACTCCGGCAACTTGGCTTGGCACTGACTCGCCGACCCGACTGTCAATCATCCGGAACTAAAAGCCAACCACTCCGAGCGAGCAGTTGCATGCAGGCTTGTGCCAGTGTACATGCATACGCGTTGTCTAGAGAATGCTATGTACGCGTATGTACCGAGGAGGACTGCAGCGAGACGCGGGGATCAAGCCGTGACTTGCGTGGTCCACTGTGTATTTTTTTTTTCTTGTCAATTTTTACCGGAATGGGATTTTTGCCGGGTTCGGTGTCCATTTGTGAAGCCGCGTTGTTTTTCCAAATAGACAACGAGACAAGTATCCAGCCGCCACCCACACTCTCTCTCTCTTGCTCGTTGCTCTTGCCGCCGACCTCGACGTTGTCATCTCTCTCTCTCTCTCTCCTCCGTCTCCCCTCTCGCTTGGCCCCCCGACGATCAGTGGCACCCGGCAACCCACAGGTCACGCCCTTCATTCACGACAACACTGCTTGACAACTCTCCCACTACGCCTCTGCTCTCACGCCCTCTCTCCCCTTCCGACCCGGCAACCAACAGCCCTTGTCTCTCCCTCCGACTTCCCGACTTTGATCCATCCACCATCTCTCCGTCTCCTCCTCTCAACACCGCCGCATCGGCATATACAACGATGGACCACTCATCCCATCATAGTGCACACAGTGCACACAGTGTCCACACTGCACCAACATCGCCCGAGTCCAAGGCAAACTCGCCGTCGGGCGGCAACAGCGATTTCAAGCCAAAGCTCCGAGTAGTCGAACGCGGAAGCCAAGCGTGCAACGAGTGCCGCCGGCATAAGGTAAGCCGCCCCAGGCAGGCGCCCCCGCCGCCGCCACCACCACCTCCATAACCACAACGACATGAACTCATCGTCGCGCAGATTCGATGCCACCCAGCTCCCGACGACCCAGAGCACCAAAAGCCGTGTGCACGGTGTGTACGCATGTCGCTCGAGTGTGTCTTCAAAAAACACAACCGCGGACGCAAACGAAAGAACCCGTACGTACCTCTCCCCAATGGCTCGGCAGTTGCCACCTCGGGAACTACAACACCGAGGCACACCTCGTCGTCGTCGTTCCGCTGACACCTAGACCGCAATCCTCTGAGGCCTTCTCCGAGTCGACGACAAAGGACATGTTCTCGGACACTGCGGCCAAGGCGCACCACGACGCGCACTCCCACGCCCATGGCGGAAGGAGGGGCGGAATTCCGCCCCCACCCGGCGGCTACTGGAACCGCGGCGGGTCACCGGAACGTGCACTCATGTCGTCCGTTGGGCGGTATCCGTTCATGGCCGTTGAGCCGCAGGGGGCGGATGTTGGACCCGGGCAGGCAGGCCCATCGCGTCTCGCTCCGCACCATCCCATGCCGGCCAGCTCGTCCCTCCGCAGCATGGTCAACGCCGATCCATGGGACGGCGAGGAGGATGACGATGCATACTCGGAGGCGAGCGGGCCTAGACTCGCGCCCACTGCTGTGCGCGCCGAGCCACCGCGCGATATCGAGCGCTCACCCCGTTCCGAGTTCCACCGCGATTTGAGACCCGGGAGCTCGGGCGCTCAGCTCGGGGCCGCCGCCAACGGCGGCCACCAGGGCGACGATCCGGTCTCCCTCGGCTATCTCACCCTCGACGAAGCAAAGACCCTGTTTGAGCTGTACGTCGATACATGTGGACACATTGCTGATACCAGCTTTATGAAGCAGTTCAACTCGGCCATGTCGATTCTCGACCCAATCTTGCATACACATGGTGGGTTACATACTGCCTTGGATATTTGCTTACCTTCAGATGCCGTCCGCCAGCAATCGTCCTTTCTCTACACGGTCATTCGTAAGCTACTTGCCAGTTGGCCTCGCTCACTCCAGTTATGATTGCATCGCGATACATGGACCAGGTCGGGCAGCAGTCCCAGCCGCTGTCGCACAACACGATCCACCAGCAGATTGTCATCCTCGCACGCGACCACCTGATGTGGTCGTTTGCCGAGGCTGTCAGCACAGTGGACGTTGTCCAGGCTGTCATCGCCATGTCCCTCTGGAAGGAACCAGACGACGACAAGGCCACGTTTTACTTTAACAGAGTGGGTTTTTTCAGCCTCTCCAGACGGAGCTAACCACAGGCTGTCATCCTCGCGAAGGAGCTCAACCTCGGCCACGTTCCGCCACAGTCGCAGGTCGACCGCATGTCTGATGTTGAGCGCCGTGAGCTGCGCGTACGACAGCGTGTCTGGTAAGTCGGTTCACCGGTTCTTTCACTGACGCCAGGATGTCGCTCTTCCAGACCAACTCCATCTTCCACATGCAGTTCCGGCAGCCGATGCTGATTCCGCCGACAGACCCGCTCATCGCGACAAGCACGTTCTGGCTCAAACAGACGGTACCGGAGAACATGCTGAGCGACACGTTTACGGCTTTCAGCGTGGACCTGAGACGCCGCTTCTTGTACTACCGCGAGCTCCTGACCGAGGGACCGCCGCCGTGCGCTCTCAACCTCTCGGTCCTCACCAAGACCATGAACAAGGAGTGGGACGTAATGTCCGAGACGTGGATAAGAGAGTTGATCGATGGTGAGCTCAAGTACTCGACGCAGCTGATCCCAGTCGGAGGCACGCCCACGTACATGCACAAACCCCGCGTGTGGTACTCATCGCTGGCACTCAACCTCAACCTGATGATCCTGAATCAGATGCTGCGGATTCCACCGAGCGAGCGCATCCCGCCCGCACCACCTGCACATGGCTTTGGAACCGCGGGACAGATGCGTTCCATACCCGCGTTCCACCACTGCTTGAACGCGGCGTCGACGGCGCTGCTGCGCTTCAACGACATGGACAAGACGCAGCTCACATACGCGTCCGACACCATGCTGCACTTTGCGCTGTACGCTGCGACGTTCCTGTGGACGTTGTGTCGCACACCCGAGCTGTACGACTTTGACACAGCCGAGGTCGACTATACGCGCGACCTCATCCTCAACGTCGCCGATGCGCTCGACAACGCGAGCGGGTATCCGCACTCGTCGCCGGCCCTGCACGCAAAGTACCTCCGGCGGCTGGTCCGCATGCACCGAGCGGGCGGGTCGTACGACGACACGCCGGGCGAGCCACGCACGGCCGCAGACCGCGAGGGGCTCATGCCGCCCGCTGTCGGATTTGAGAACCAGTACGGCGCGCCGATCCCTGCTCCCGGTCAGACACCCGCGACGGCGATGAGCGAGCTCGACTACCTCCTCGGCGACTTTCCGTGGGCCGGTGTCGAGATGCCCTGGGCGCAGCATGGCGCAGCGCCGCAGGTCGATCCGGCACTGTACGGCGCAGGCGGCCAGCCGCACGCGAACGCCCCACAGGATGGGTACGCCAACGGCGCCAGGAGACCGCCTTCGCCAATCCCCCACCCACATGTTTAGACTGTAGCATACTGTAGATGTACTCTTGCACCTGAGGCCTGGGGTACTGGGGTGAACTTACGTACCACCACGTGGTTATCGGGCAAAGTTGCGGGCAGAGCCTGCCCGCACGTCCACCCGCATCGAAACTGCCCACATGCGACCGAGATTGATCAGGGCGGGGACTGGGTGCGGCCATCAAGACACCGGGAGGGTTGGAGAGGTGACACGGGGTCGTCGTGGAAGGAGGAGGGGACTACTTCATAAGCAATCGGGGGTTCTTCTCACCCTCTCTTCTCCCCCCTCGTCTCGCACCCCACCCACAACCACAATGTCACAAACGTACAAGTCCAAGCTCGCCTCGATCCCGAAGGAGACCTTTCTCGTGAGCCCTCATCTCCTTCTAGCTGACGGCAGTTCGGCCCCTCGCCCGTGCAGTTCTTACCGCGGATGACCGCCGAGCTCGGGGGACATGTCCAGATCTGGGCGAAACGGGAGGACTGCAACTCGGGCCTCGCATACGGCGGGAACAAGGTCAGGAAGGTGAGCTTCCTCCCAACCGTCCAAACAAACCCAAACTTATCCTGATGATGTAGCTCGAGTACCTTGTCGCGGACGCACGCGCCAAAGGCGCCGACACGCTCGTCTCTATCGGCGGCGTGCAGAGTAACCACACGCGCGCGGTGACTGCCGTTGCCGCAGCGAGCGGGCTCAAGGCAGTGACGGTGCAGGAGAAATGGGTACCGATCGACCCACCGCTGTACGACGCCGTAGGCAACATCCTCCTCTCACGAATCATGGGCGGGGACGTGCGTCTCAACGACCAGGATTTCGATATTGGCCATAAACAGGCGACAGAGGACGCGGTGAAGGATGTAGAGGCAAGAGGGGGGAAGCCTTAGTGAGTCTCTGCAAGAGGCGCGGGCGTGGGGCGGTGGCAGTTACCACCACACGCCCCTCGCTGCGTTTGGCGCGCTCGACACGTGCTAATGCCAGTTACATCCCGGCCGGCGCGTCCGACCACCCTCTTGGCGGCCTAGGCTTCACGAACTTTGTTGTTGAGCTGGCCGAGCAGGAGAAAGACCTAGGCGTGTTTTTCGACACGCTCATAGTCTGCAGCGTGACGGGCTCGTCGCATGCTGGACTTGTCGTCGGCGCCGTGGCCGAGGGCAAGGGGCGCAAGGTCATCGGTATCGACGCATCGGGCAAGCCGGCTCAGACGAAAGAGCAGGTGACGCGCATCGCGCGCAACACGGCCAAGCTCCTCAACCCGACTCTGCAGATCCCCGACGACGCCGTCGTGCTTGATGAAAGGTTCCATGCCGGCGTGTATGGTATCCCCGACGAGCAAACCCTCGACGCCATTAAATGTGGGTCCAAACGAAAGAGATAAAAGGTGTATGCTCACGGCATAGTTTCCGCGCGCACCGACGCCATGATCACCGATCCAGTGTACGAGGGCAAGTCGATGGCAGGCATGATGCAGCTCGTGCGCGAGGGCGCCATCAAGCCGGGGTCTAACGTTCTTTATGTCCATCTCGGTGGCCAGCCCGCGCTGAACGCGTACTCGTCGTACTTCCCAACGAAGTAGGCCCAGATAGTTGACTAAATGCATTATCAACACTTGTACTGTTGCCGACATATACTGACGGATCAAAGAATGGTTCTTCGGGGAACACGGTATCGAGCGCTGTGAGTGGGGCACTGCGCCCAAAGATGTTGTCGAGTATGCGTTTCAGTGTTGGGATGAAGTGGGTGTAGCGCCTCGATAGGACGAATTCCACCCAGCGTGCAAGGATCGGCAGAGAAGTTGGCGCAGCGCAGCCACGACGCCGCCACGTGCGTTCCTGTGAGTTTTGGGGACGTGTGCTCGTCCCCGGAGTGCTCCGCCAGCCGCTGGGAACACGCCTGGAGGGCGCTGTTGGGGTCGTGGAAGTGGATACGTGGATGAACTTGTGTCAGTTGTGCCGGGCGTCGAGGTTTTGTGCCCGTCAGTCTTACAGCCCATGGGAGACGCTCAAAGGAAAAGGGATATAACCTCGCTGCCGTGGCCAGCTTCCAATCCGACTCATGTTAGGAAGTGTTAGTGGGGTTGCGGAGGTCAGAACATGTCGCTACTCTACCCATTCGTGGGCAGGAATATGGACTCGTAGCGCAGTGAAGTGAGACGATGGGTGCTTGCCCCGCGTGTCAGTGTGCTCATTTCCCCAGCGATGATCACTGCAAAGGCGTGAGATCGTGTGAGCTTGTGACCGTTATCGCCCCAGGCAGCCTCGGCACTTCTGCATGTAAAGCCCCAGCGCCGCCCAGATACAGATGCTGTTCTTCACGAGGCGCAAGGGCCGAGGCGCAAGGGCGTGGAGACACCACGGCAACGTCATCGAGCTTATGCATAGCAGTTGATCTCACAATTTCGTAATTGCAATACATACTTGTGCTTCAACCGCAGGCCGCTGTCGGACCGGCGATGGTGTCGGGAGGAGGTTGCTCTTGAACTACGTGTGTCGTCACTGGCTGGCACGGTGTACATAGCTGTCGGATAACTGGCATGCTGCATCGTCGCGTGCGTTGCCAGAGACACGTCAAACGTTGGTGTTACTTGATCGGTGCGGGGAAAACATCATGAGGCTACTCTGTCACTTGGAGCTGGCGGGAGCACCGCGTGCGCGTTGCTCGAGGATTGGCAGTAAGATTGCGCGCATGTCGAACGTTGGTGTTACTTGATCGGTACGGGATAAGAAATCGGGAGGCTCCTCTTCGTATATTGCGGGTGTCTCTTGCGTGCTGGCGGGAACGGCGCGTGTACGTTGCTTGAGAACTCCATATGGGGAAGCCGCGTGCGTGTCGAACGTTGGTGTTACTTGATCGGTGCGAGAAAGACATTGTGAGGCTACTCTGTGGCTTGTGAGCTGGAAGGAGTGCCGGGTGTGCGCTGCTCAAAGATTGATGGAAAAGTTGGGTGCATGTCGAACGTTGGTGTCACTTGATCGGTGCGAGAAAACATTGTGAGGCTACTCTGTGTGCGCTGCTCGAAGATTGATGGAAAAGTTGGGTGTATGTCGAACGTTGGTGTCACTTGATCGGTGCGAGAAAAACATTGTGAGGCTACTCTGTGTGCGCTGCTCGAAGATTGATGGAAAAGTTGGGTGTATGTCGAACGTTGGTGTCACTTGATCGGTGCGAGAAAAACATTGTGAGGCTACTCTGTGACTTGTGAGCCGGCAGGAGTACCGGGTGTGCGCTGCTCGAAGATTGATGGAAAAGTTGGGTGCATGTCGAACGTTGGTGTCACTTGATCGGTGCGGGATAAGAAATCGTGGTGCTGCTCTGTTGTGTGAAGTTACTCTGTAGCAAGGTGGGGGTTTGCTGGGTGAAATACCGCCTTGATGTGGTAACTGAAATGGTCTTGGAAATGGCATGGGCGGCTCAGCTGACCGTCTGCATGCTGACATGCGGTGCTCTGGTTAAAACCCATCGATGATGCTGAAGAGAGTCTGATAATACTCGGCCTTGGCCCACAGCACCAGATCCCTGCGTTTCGTACTATTGCGGTTGAGGTTGTTGGCAAAGGCAGCCAGGATTTTGGTGGTATCGATGTGCGTGCCGTTTGGCGGCGTAGGGATCTTGCCGGGACTACCGTCGTAAGGTAGCATCCACGCCGAGAGCGGCCCGTAGCATCGGACGTACTGCTCCCGGACCAAGGCCGCAATCCGTTTGTCCTCAAAAGCGGTAGCGGGCCTCTGGATGGATTTGATGCGATAACTCCTACCTTGGGATGCTAGGAGGGCGAGAACGGTCGCCATGTTTAGTTTAACATGCTGCGCCCCTGGGCCCCGATGGGGCTTGTAGCCTTTAGCGACAAGCAGCCTTGACGGCTCTGGAAGATTGGCCACTACTACTGCATCAAACGTGCGCGGGTCCACGCCACAGTCCAACAGAACTTGCGCTTCCTGAAGACGTCCAGCAATTAGGAGGTTGAGTGTCGCTCGGGCCATAGCCTTAGGGCAAGTGGGCAGGGTCTGGTAAATCCATCGCACGAGATGCAGGGGTAGACAAAATCGTTGAAGGCAATCGGAAGGATCGAAAGGCGGCTTTGAGGGGTCGAGGAGTGTTCCCCACATGTTGGCCACGCGCTGTTTCTCATAGAGTGGAAATGCGTCATAGATCTCCTTGAGGATACACTTGATTACCGGGATCGAACGTGTATATTTCTTTGCGAGCACAAACCCGGCTAGCGACGGACAGCTCGCCCCCGGGGAGCTGCTCTTACGTTGGGCTATCCAACAGCTTAAGACGTGTCGAGCAGTCCACCTGGGGGGCATGTTTTCCGGTGACATGCGATCGCGGAGTGTCCGGGATGTGTCATAAAGCTTGTGCTCTGGGTTGTAGCGGTGGATCTCAAGAAGAAGCTAAAGTCAGTGGCGAGCTTCGGCGGACTCCTGGGACATACATCGAAGGGCAGCTTTTCGAAAGCGGACTTGTCCGCAAGGTAAAGTGTTGTAGACGTGGTAGGGGCGATGAAAGACGACGTTTCGGTTGAGAAGCTCATGTTGATGAGAAGTAGGAGTGAGAGAAAGGACGATGACAAGAGCATGGCGTGGTGAGCTACTCCTTTTATAACATTGATGTCAGCCAGTTGGTCGGGAGACGTCTCCGTCGTAACAGAGGGCGTACTCTGCTCTTGAAACATTGAGGTCAAGTGAGATGGTCTAAAACATCGTGGTCAAGTGAGTTGGTCGAAAGACAGCCTCTCTGTCTCTCATAGCAGAGGGCGTCCTGCCGGGCTGCAAGATAATGGATCCACCTGCAAAGATGAAGGTCCACTTGCACGCATCAGTCCAGAAGTCAGTTGCGAGAGCCAAAACGCGGTTCGGACAGAGGATATGCCAGCGTATTTAAAACTGCAGGGCCCCGAAGATGTGGGCGCCTTTGTTCGCAGGTATAGTCAGTAAACGAAGCGATGCCGGTGTATTAAACGATGTGTACGACGTGGCCACTGGAAGCGCTACATGTCAATACGCGCCTCAGAAGGCGGCGGAGCACTTCCACCCCGGCCGCGTCCTCTGCCACCTCCGCGCCCGCGTCCCGGTTGCTTCGGCGGTTTGGGCGCTGTTCCCTGATGCTGTTGGTGGGAAGGGTCGTGGCCGTCGGTAGTGTCGCCTGCGGTCGTCATGAGCTCTGCACCTCTAGCCCGCCCGGCAGTTTGTTCGGGGGTGAGCCCACTGTCGGCGGCGGCTCCAGCAGGTGCCTTTCCCTTGGCGGACTCGGCCTGCGCTGCTTTGCCCTTGGCCGTCTTCGGTCCTCCCTGCTTCCCCCGCGGCTTGCTGCTGCTCGCCTCGTTGGTTTTACTAGGCCCCGCGACCGCAGCGCCCGCAGCACCGTCGGCAGCCGTAACGCCCTCACCGTTCTTAGGTTTCTTTTTCTTAGGCGGTTTGGGTTTCTTCTTCTTCTCCTTGCCGTCGTGCTTGCTGTCCCGCGAGCTGCCTTCTTCCAGGGGCGCAACAAACACCTCGCGGCCCTTACCCGCAACCATAACAACGCCGGGTGCGGCTCCAGCCCCACCGGCGGCACGGGCGCCCGCTGCGGCTTTGGGGGCGCGTTTGTTCGCCGCATCGGATATGGATGCGAGCGCGGCCGCTTTGGCACCAGCACCCTCCTGAGCCGCCTTTCCCTCCTTCTTCGCCTTTTCCTTCTCCTTCTTCTTCGCCGCCTTGGCCTTGGACTTGCTCGCGTTGGCACGTAACGCGTCGAGTAATGGTGTGGACGTGGGCTGCGCGGCAGGTGCTGCTGTCAGCTGTAATCCTCATACTAGCTCACGAGCAGGCTCCAGAGCGGGTTTGGGGACGACGACGCCTCGGCTCTCAAGGAAGCTCAAGTAATCTGGATCTAGGCGTCAGATGTGTGTTTCCCCTGCAGAGCTCACCATTGTCGATGGTGCCCTCGCGCGCGTCCTTCTTCGGTTTCGACTTGTACGGTGTCTTCTCAATGGGGGCGTACTCGACCACAGCCTGGAACTCGGCGCCTGGCATTAGCTCGCAGGAGATTGGCCAGCTCACCAGCTTTTGATCGAAAGATGTGTCCGTCAAAGCCCGAGTGGAAGGCCACGAGCGAGTCGATGTCGTTCATGAGCACGTATGCGCGCGAGTGCACCGGGTGCTGGCCATATCTGTCGTCAGATGTCGTCCGCGAGGAAGGTCACGGGCCGGTAGTGTTGGCCACACGGCAACTCACGCATCTCCAGGACGTCCAGCGACGTAGCGCTTCCATGCGCTCTTGCCCTCGACGTATGGCTGCACGACATTCCAGAACGTCTCCTCGGGGAGGGTAGGGGGCAGCCTGCGCACGACGAGTTTGAGGCGCTGCGCGGGTCGCTGCCCTGGACGCTGTCCGCGCGCCATCGGGCCGTGTGTGTGCGTGGATGGGAGCGCCGAGAGTGGCTGGGGACGTGGTGTGGACGGCGGTGCGGAGTGTACGATGCAGCGAGGGACAAAGCCGGAAATGATTGTTCTCTTCGCCAGGGGAAGGAAGGTCACCGCCGCCCTCCCTGTATTTGTTGTTGGCCCCGCAAACCTCCACCACTGCTCTCGTCGTTCGTCCATTCCACCTCTCCCGGCGTCGACCATGGCGGCAGCCGTCTCCCCGACGCTCCAGAACGTTTACTATGAGCGTGTAGGTGGCGTCCGCTACACCAAGCTCACCTGCGTAGAAAACTGGCACGGCGCGGCCATGCTATGTCTGCCACCGGCCCACGACGACCGTCCTCTCTACCCTCAAGACCGAGGACTTCTTGTATACCTGTGAGGGCCATCTGAGCGATACGTGCGTGGCCCGGACGCGTCTAAAGAGTGCTACGTGCTGACATGCCTGCGTTGTCTGGCCGCTTTGATATGGCTAATCAAACCGTCTGCGGTCCTTGTCATCTAATCACCTCGGCTTCGTTCGGTCCTTCCGATCCTTCCTTCGCCCAATCCACACCACGTGGCCATTCTCTTTCTCTTTCACGGCTTGCATTGCTCCTCAGAGGATTGTAGGTGCTTAACCAACTTCGCAACCTACTCACGCAGTGCAACGCCAATTGCGGCTCCACCATCCGGCCCGACAGCCGACGACATCCGTAAAGTCGTGTCCGAGTACACGGCACGTGAGGATCGGAAGAAGGAGGCTGCCAAGGACAAGGACAAGGACAAAGACAAAGACACGGCGAAGGACGATAAGGGCGAGGATAAAGACAAGGACAAGAAGGACAGCAAGCCGTCGTCTCCGCCACCCGTCGTGCCCGTCGGCGTACCCAACTCGCCATCGCCAGCCAGCCACCGCAAGTTTGCCCTGCACCGCGCCATCTTTGAGAGCCGGAAGAGCGAAATACGCAGGAAAGAACAGACTGTCCGGGCAAAGGAGGTGTCTAAAGGTGAGCTAGAGAATGCGTGGTATAGCTGACGCCAGGTCTGCCCCAAGTACCCCGCGGCAGCTTCTAGCGCCTCTGCCGGATTACAGTGGTGCATTTAGGATGTACAGTATGGACATGTAGGTATGGTACAGTGTGTGTTGTCGTGCAAGTGGCTACACCTTCTTTGCGCGCGTGTCCTGCGGCTTGAGCTTGAGCAGCTCGATGATGCCCTCGAGCTGCTTGTTCCCTCCCAACGCCTGAATCTCGTCCTCCAGCTGCCCCATGATCGTCTCCAGCACGCCGCGGGTGTACTCGAACGACTTGGTGTGTTTGTCCAGATACTCGATCGTGTGCGCCTTGAGCGCATTCGACGTCGTGCGCTTTTGGAGTACATCTAGTGTTAGGTGTGCCAGCGGTCGAAATACGCACTGAGGATCTGGCGGTTGGACGTGTCTGCGCGCACGCCGTGCACGATGGGGAAACTAAACTTGCCCTCTGTGAGGTCCTCCGCGAAGCCCTTGTTATCCGCATACTGCTGTCAGTTGAAGAAGAGGAACTAAAACTGACAGTGTCTGACTGCAGGTTCATGTAGTCGTCGCGGATCTGGAAGAAGACCGAGATGAGATTGACGAGGGGCACAAAGTCGCTGCCGTCAGCTGGGTTGAGGAGAACGACACCACCCACACAGTGGACTCGGACTTGGCCATCATGAGCTTGACGGCAATACGGAAGAGACCTCCAGTTTCTGGCGTTAGTCCTCGTCGCACTGGAATACTCACTGCCCAGCACCATCTGCACGTACTCCTCTTCGGTCGGACACGTCAAGCTGTCGCGCCAGAAAAGGTCGAGGCCCTGTCCGCGGTGCAGGTTGAGCAACTCCTCTGTTTTATCAGCCATGAACGCACAGGCTTACACTCACCGTTCACCATGCTGACGAGATCGACCGCTTTCTTGGCGTCGACGCCACGCAGGGTGAGGAGGTCCCGGTACGCCTGAAAGTAGACGTAGTTGGCGGTGTTGATCGTCTGCGGGACGCCGTATACCTGGTGAGCGACGGGTATGCCGCGGCGCAGCTCGGCGTCGTCTTCGACGTCATCCATTCTGGCGTCAGCAAAGCTCAAGAGGGAGATCGGCGACAGTCTCTTCATCGCGTCCCCTCCGTCGCCCGCTCGGCTAATCACTCACAGCAGACTCGCGTTGTGCAGCATCTGCACTATACGCCGGATGACGTCGAGGTCGTCCTCTGGGACTTTTAACCATGTATTGAACGCCGCAATGAGCTGCGTGCGCACCTCCTTGCCGGGTGTGGAGCAGATATAGCGAAAGGGCTCGAGGAGGAGCTGGCAATGTGGTCAGCAACAGTAAGCTGGAAACGCGGCGGCGATGGCGACATGCCAAACTATAATGGCGAGCGGGGCTGCAGCTACGCATGCAGGTCTGGCGAGTGGTGTACCGCATGTGCAGCGCATGCACAAACTCTGGCGAATGCGCTGCGAACGGCAACACCGGCGCTAGGTGCAGGTCGGATTCCACATAAGGACGGCCACAGGCCAACACGTCGCCGGCTCGCGTGCTTGCTCACTGCAATCGCCTTGTATCTCCCACTCACCTGCTCCTGCTTATCTGTCCAGGCGTCGCGTTGAAACGTCTCGCGCAGCTTGGAATAGTCCATGTTGCCGCCCGGAGTGATGCGATGTGGGTGTGAGATGGTGGCAAACGTCACTGGCGACGGTTGTCGTCGTGTCGCGATCACGCGCGTCGTCGTGGTATCTGATCGGCATCTCTGAACCGCTCGGAGATCGATCGGAGACCGATTTAAGAAATTAGGCACCAGATTTGTCGCGTGGTCAACGTGGCCAGCCGCAGCGGACATTTTCAAAGTCCGTCCTACAATGCGACTGGTGGCAAGATCCGGCGGCCACCACGTAATAGAAAAATCTAATGGGCATGTCAGCTCGCCTAATAGATAATTCCTCTCGGCTGTTATGAGCATTCCGATTATTCATCTCACATTGCAACGGTCAGGACGGGTCAGGAGGGGTGACGTGGGGGTGGGAAGCGCCTGCATCCCGCGAGCGGACGAGGCCGACCGGACCAATACAGCGATACATCTCCGCGCCTCCGCGGCGGACGTGAACGGCGTGTGGGCTGGTAAAATGGGAGGGATCTACAGAAGCAACAAAGCAGCTCGGCTGTTGTTATCGCTCGGTCGCACTTTTGCGTCTACAGCCGATCTCGTCACAGTAGTGCATGACGTTTTGCCTGGCCCACCCCTGCATCCCCTATCATACAACGCAATCCAGAAAACTTTGTTGCATCGTTGCGCGAGTCTTGCCGAGGAACACGAGTCAGTGCGTTTTGCGTTGGTGTAGGCATGTCATGTGTGGATCGCCGACCCACGGCAGAATGATCGGCCCTCACCGAGGCCTCGGTGGTGCTGCTTGGCTTCATTGGGGAGACACGGTTACAGGATTTGTAACCCGTGCGTAGTGAGGCAGGCTTGCAGATGTAGATGACCGTGTGGGATGGGTCGCTTATGGGCTATCTGGACTTTGAGTCTCGATTTACCCGCGCAGTCTGGGTGTGAACAACAATTGCCACCTACGATATACTCATGACTGTCAGTCACCACTCGCCTCGTCTTGCCATTCTTCATTCCACAACACCTCTTCAACACCCCCCGCACTCGTCCTCCGCTCGCCTAAACTGTTATCATCACTGAGCGCGGCACCACACACGACCTCACGATCACCACACCCCCCTCCGCACCATCACACTCGCAACACACTCCCGACCACACACCCTCCTCCGCACCATCACACTCGCAACACACTTCCGCCCACACACCCTCCCGCTTCCCGCGGCGGCATGTTCAAGCTATTCTCAGAGCCTCTGCCGCCCGCGCGCCCCGAGCTTGCACACGCGCCATACTACTCATCGTGCGGGTGCGTCTACGGACAATCACGCTGCAGTCGCGCCGCGAGCCCAGAGCCATCTAGCACGACGACCAACACTGGCAGCACATCTTCCGAGACAGATACTGCCCCCCTGCCCCCCAAGCAATCAATTATGCCCGCCCTCACCAACGCGCGCAACCTCGTGCTTGCCGAGGCGCACGAGAACCGTCGGCGCATGGACCAGTGCCGCGCCTGGGCTTCCAGTGAGTATCCCCATTACGCCGTTACAATACTCTGCATACTAACCCCCCAGTCGTGGCCGGAGCCGCGCGCGACGCAGTCCACTTCAACGTCGAGGACAGCGGGGAGCCGTACGCTGGCCCACGCAACCTCCCCTCGTTCTATTACGACCCGGAGAGCCACGAACCAGTGGCTCTGCAGTCGGCCGTGCATGCGTGCCCCACGTCGCCAGTGTCCGTCAAGCGCGAGATTGTGCATGACAGCGACGTGAAGCAGGAGACTGGCGCTGCGCCTACACCTGCACCTTATCGCTACGTCCGTGAAGAGGTGCTAGACGAGAAGCCACGACGGCTAGACGTCCAGCCCCTCCTCGAGGCTTCGGCACTGCGTCGCCGCCGGCGTGACCGTCTTGCTGCACCCTCGGCCCGCGCCCAGGCTCACCCCTACGTGCGCGTCAAGACCGAGGAGACCGAGACCCCGAGCGTGCGCGTTGGCGAGACTGCCTCCACATCTGCGCCGACCTCTTCCCACCACTCGACAGCACAAGGCAGTGCCACGTCTGGGCGCGTCCACACTGTCGGCGATCGCCAGCGAGAGCCGAGCGTTTCGCACTCGCGCGAGTCGAGCCCGGCACAGACTCCCGCACACGAACCGACCGACAGTGCACCTCCGAGCCCGAGCCCCAGCGCCGTCGAGGGCCCGAGCCTAGCCGCAAGCCACGCACCAAGCCCGCTTCCACCCACATCACATACGCCACCCGCTGTTGCAACTACTCCGACTCGCGGGGTTCGTGACAGGGAGTCGCCGCAGGCGCCCGACCAGGATTCCCCGCAGCGGATATGCGACCCGCTCCCCAGCATCGGCAGCCTTGGCCGCTGTGCGCGCGAACCCTCATCGAGCAGCAGCAGCGGCTGGAAGCCCATGGCCAAGCAGCGCATCTAGGCTGACACATTACGATCTTACTTGACAACATAATCCATCGCTTCTCCTGCATAGACACTCTTAGATTCACGGGCGGTCGTGGCGAGTATTCCCGCTCGCCACACACACACACCCGTTGTAACAATGGCATGCACATGACACTGCTTTTCCCGTGGTTGCAATACATGTTTACGCTCACTTGCACGCACAGACAACAACCATGACGCCAGACGAGGCTCACATACATTCCTGGTGCCTCCATGCAAGGCCAGCCTTGCTTAGTGCCTTGTCCTGTGTACTGTCGGCCTGGGAAGCACGGCTCTCGGCTCTCGAGCTTGCGGACATTTAGGACAAACGGGTAATTCCCACGCCCTGCAGCTAATTTTTCCCGGGCCGCAATTTGCTTTGCTCGCGAGTTCGCCTTCTGCCTCGGCACGAAGATAACAATGCGTCATAGGTACATAGACAAGTTACCGCTGGCCTGGCTGGCTCCATATGCACACACATGCACACGGCTCGGGCCTCGCCGCTCCAATCATCTCGCGGCAGGTGTCACTGGAAGCGTGGCGAAAGAACCTGCAATGTGCTGGCGTATGCTGTGTGGGTATCGGAATCGATGTGTGGGAGTCGATGCGTTGTGCCTTTCGCGCGACGGGGCGCAGTCGCCTCATACCGCCCGCACGGTGACGGCGGCGTGTACGGTGGCTTCCATCGGAAGTATGTGGCGGGAAGCGGCGGCGCCGAGCGGCACATACGGCGGCGTCTACTGCATGGAAAGGAGCCCGCACGCCTCTGCCCACTCGGCAGCCGCTTCCACTGCCCACTCGCCTACACGGTCCCAACGCCCGGCCTCGCCCCAGGCACGCAGCCGCGACAGGAGTACTGGCACGTCGAGCGCGTTGGAGTCGACGTGTGGGCGGCTGGCGCGCTCGGCGCGGCTGCGGAACGTGGCTTTGCGATGTGCACGCTCCCCCGCCGCCAGTGGCAGCAACAGCGGTCCCAGTAATTCTGGCGGCAACGGCACATACGCTTCGGTAGAACCGAGCAGTGTCGATGCGGATGCGTCAAAGCTGCCCATCGTTCGCAACGAGTGCAGACCACCGTCGCTCCCGTCCGCCTGCACGAGCGCGCCCTCGCCTGCCGCCGCACGTATTGCCCACTCGGTTAGCCGCACCATCTTGGGGTACCGCTCCTCCGCGGAGAGCTTGTAGTCGCTGCTCTTGAAACCGCGAGCCTTGCGAGCCGCTACAACCCGTGCGTCCCGCTCGGTGCTGGTGCCGGTCTTCAACCGCTTGCGCCGCAAGCTCTCCTCTCGGCGGACCTTGGCGTCCACGACACGTGTGGCGAGTGCGCGAAGGTGATCGACATCGAGCAGAGCCGGGACCGTGAAGCCTTCGAAACTGTCACCTAAGCAGCTGTCGTCCATACTGCCCATCGGCGCGCGCGGCGTCGTATCGATACTTGAGGCAACATCCACGTCTCGCTCCTTGCGTGACCTGAAAGTCGTGGGTCGCTGCTGAACAACGGGTGGACATGGGCTGCGGCTCGGTCGCAATGGCGACTGTTCCGCTTTTGTTTGTTTTGCCGCTTCACGCTCAGCCTTGGAGCGGAATGTGCGCGGCTTCGGTGTGCAATCGTTCTCGGCCTGGCTCGGGGCAAAGACTGCTTGCTTTGGCGTTGACGGGGAGAACTTAGGCTGTTGCGGAGGTGACGGCCTGCGTGGTGGTGGCGCAGGAGCTGCCTTGGTTGCCGCCGCATATTCTGCGAAGAGAAGGGCAAGAGGGAGGACCTGCGCCGTTGCATCACGGAAGAGACACGCTGTCGCGGATTTCATTGCGCGTTTCGTCTCCCGCACCATGTAGTCCATCGCGTAGCGCTTGTACGTGTTCTCTGTAAGCTGCGACGATGAGAGCTTGGCGGGGTCGGGAAGATCAGGACCAAAGTCGTCGTCGTCGCCGTACTCGAGCTCGCTGGAGATGTTGGAAAGGGCCGTGAGGTCCATTGTTGACGCAACAGACTTGACTGGCGAGGGCTTGGTGCTAGGCGCCGGCGTGGGCATCGAGAACGGTTGGGAGTAGAGTTCCCGGTGCAACGAGACAACTGCTAGCACGTGGCGGTACTGCTCGTCTGGGTCGACCACGCCTGATGTCAGTTGACGACTGCAATGCAACTCACGCAGAAGGCCAGAGCCAGAAGCCTCATCGACGACCAATTGCCGCACCGAGTCTGTCTTCCGCGACCACTCGTCTACGCGCCCGACCGCGCGCACAGTGTCACCGACGCGAACGTCGGGGCGCGAGTACAACTTTGCCGGGGCGCCACCAACCTTTGGTAGCGCCGCACCACGTCCAGAATCACGCTCGCGTGCCGACCGGAATGTTTCTCTCTTCTCGGGCCGCGCCTTCTTTGGCGTCTGGGGCGTTTCCACCTCTGCGAGTCGAACCACGACTTGCAGGACATGATTCCCATCCCCGTCATCCACTGCTGTCAGTTTCGTTAGACAGATCACGCACGAGATATGGTGATGCTTGTGTCTTTATGGTCCACGCCCGCTACCCAGCCGACCAGCTCGACAAACTTGCACGGAAAGTTGTTCAGAAGAAAGACGTCTGGAATGAGCACGACTGCTGGCAGCTCGAACAGCGGCAGCATAGCTCCCACTCACCCCTTGTAATACGCGAGATCTCGTCCGTGCCCTCACGCAGTGCCTGGAGAGCATACACATCGCTCACAAAACACGGCGCCACAGCTTGTGGGCGATGTACCCAGCTCTGCAGCGCCGACAGGCTCGGGAGTGCATCCAGGATACACGCCGACGACGACGCGTACATCCCTCGCAACGTCTAAAGACGGGGTGGCGCGCAAGAATGTTCGTCGGCGACGGCGGCGTCGCCGCTGGTGTGTTTGTGCTCGGAGATGGTGTGCAGGAAACTGGGAGTGATGTCAACAACAATCCAGTCACCGTTGTGGCATTCGGAAACACCGTGCGGGGCCCAAGTGCGGAAGCAAATACTCGGCGGCAAACCACCCACCAGACGCCGGTTCTCGCTGGACGACGTCGACCGACGACAACGAGAGCGTCTTGGATCTTGTTCCCATCGCACTCTCCTGGCCATGCCCAGACCTAGCTTCTTCTCCGCATTCCGGGCGGCGTTCCATGGCGCCCGGGGACCGCATGCTGGACACTCGCCGTTCGCTGGTCTCGGAGGCCGTTTTGCCCGGTCCGGTTCGTTCTTTCGTTTCGGCGGTGCCGGCCAGCAACGGTACTCGTCCGGCACGGTCGTGAACCCGTCGCTGCGCTCGTCGCTCTTCCGGCCCATCACAGTGTTGCTGGCCTTTGCACCCATCCTGACTGGATACCTCGGCGTATGGCAGGTGCAGCGTCTGCAGTGGAAGCTCGACCTCATCGACGAGATCGACCGGAACCTCGCCAAGGACCCAATTGCTCTTCCTCCTCATGTCAAGTGGGTGGACAAGTTGGAAACCTACTGACCCATACAGCATGGCTGCTCTTCCCGAGTTTGGTTTCCGCCGCGTGCTGATCAAGGGCCATTTCCGTGGTCCTCCCATTCTACAGGGCCCGCAAACGCGCGAGGGCATTGCAGGCTACCACCTCATCGTGCCCTTTGACCGCAGCGACGAGGGTGGGAGCACTGTGCTTGTGAACCAGGGCTTTATCCTCACTGCTGAGGGAGACGCCATTCGCGAGGGAAGGAAGCCCGTGCCCGGCCTCCAGGCGAACGGTGCGCCCGGCGATGACATTGTCATCGAGGGCATGTTGACCAAGATCGACGGCAGCGCAAAGAGCTACTTCACCCCCGAGAACCAGCCAGACAACAACCAATGGTTCTGGAAGGACGTGCCGGAGATGGCCGAGTGGGTTGGTGGAGAGGCTAAGGGCGTACAGCCCGTCCTCGTCGATGCCATTGACCGTGAGTCAAAGTATTCAAGCTCGAGCTCACGCCAGACGGCAAAGTTCCGGCGTCCATGCTCATGTCCAAGGGCACGCCGGTTGGTCGCCCGCCCCAGATTGAGCTGCGTAACCAGCACCTCACCTACGCCATTACCTGGTACGTCACGGAGTGGCACTTTGTCCAGTGGCACCCACCTGGGCCGTAAATGACTAACATTAGGTTCTCGCTTTGTGCCGCCACAACGGTCATGCTCGGCCTGGTTATTCGCTCCGGACGAACAAAGAAGATCCCTACCCGCCGCCCATTCGGCCGCTAGCACTGTACACTACCATGCATCACACTTCACTCACTCATCACTAACGGCCGTGTGTTCGCTATATGGTCAGCAACAATAACTCATCATACCCGCCTGACAATGGCTGACAACAGCTCCTTGTTATCGCCACAAAACAAGAAGACTTCTCGCACCTGATCACAGGACGAAAGCGTGACGGGACTGGTGAGATCCTGCATGTCACTTGCATGGTGCGCGAGCCAGGCGCGAGCCACGTAGCGGCGGCCTTGACACTGACCACATAACGCGACTGACATTGTGTGAACCTGTGTGCGGCCTGCATTGTCCTTCGCCACGCCGGAACCCACCCGTGCGACGGACATGACACGGACCGCCACACACCTCGACACACACACTAACACACACGTACATGCCAGTCAACAAGTGCAGTGGTGTACAATTGGTCTCGGCGGTGATGCTTGCTGCCTCACACGCAGCTTCCGACGACGCATACATAACGTCCGTCTCGGGCGCGTTCTCTTCTTCTTTCTCCTCAACCAACAACTCCGACCAAACTTACCCCCTCCTCACCATTACTGCCACCTCAGCTGCAATAACAACTGCTTCGCGCCCAACTGAACGCGCGATACATGCCTGTACCGACCCCCTCATCAGTTCCAACTGCGTACATGTCCCGCGACCCCATCCTTGTCCGCTCTGGGTCTTCCCACCCGCGCGTGATGCCTCCCCCCGCTCGCGCGGAGGCTAGTGTTCCCCGCGGTCTACCTCCCCGCGTGCGCATGGAGGACCGCCTGCCGCGCCCCCTGCCTCAGCCTGACCTGCCCGAGCAGTTCCTCCCCGCCGTCATGGACGGTCCCGTCCCGCCGCCTATCGCCCTCGGTGACACTGCCAGTTTCCCCACCCAGCCCTCGGACATGCCCGCACTCCGTCACAACCCCGTTTGGCCGCGCTTTACCCCCGCCAACGGTGTTGACAGCATGCCCCCCTGGGTCTTGCACCCTCCCGTTGGTCCGACCGCACACCTTGGTGCCCCTCCTCTTATGTCTTTTCCTGGCCCTGATGGTTCTATCATGACCATTCCCGCTCACCCGCCCTTTCTTCACGACGAGGAGGTCCGCCCCAACTTTGACCCGCTCCTGAACTACACTCCCGAGGAGCAGCACCGCCGTCAGCGCGCTTACCAGACGTACATGGTCGCCCTCCGCCCGCTCTTGAACGACATCAATGAGTTGCGTGACGACTTCTTCCGCGAGATGGGTCAGGCACCGTTAACCCGCCAGCCCGACACGGCAATGACCCTCCTCCGTGCCATCAATGTAAGTTTCTTTTCTGAGCCAGTGCGTCGCTCACACACCAGCGTGAGCTCTTCGGGGTCGACAGCGCCGTCTTGGGCTTTTCGTCGCTCCGTAACCGCGCCCAAGCGAACGCCAGCAACGCCACGTCTACTACGCCCCGTACGCCCTCCCCCACTCGTGTGCCCGCTGCCACGAACCGCGTCCCCGTCGCCACGAACCGCGCGCCCCGCGGGTCCCGTCAGGAGCGTGCCCAGTCGGCGCCCATCATCGTGCGCTCCCAGGTCGACGTGCCTGTGGACATGGCAACCAACCGTCGCAACGCGGACGCCCCCTCGGCTGCTGTGCCCGCCACTCCCGTTCCTTCCAACCCGGCTGCGGTGCCCGCCACTCCTGTCCCTTCCACCCCCGGTTTCGTCTCGTTGTCCAGCCTTAGGATGCGCCGCACCGCCAGTTCCCACCCGACCATGACGCAGAACAACCGGGTCGCCTCCAGCGCCGGCCCCAATACTTCGTCTCGTTTTGGCCCCATCATCACGTATCTCGGCCCTTTAGGCCCTTTGAACCGTGCCACTCCCTCCTCCATCGCGACTACCGACGCACCAGCAGCGACGCAGACGGGCCATGTCGCCTCTGACCAGGACCGCATCGCGGACAACGACCTCACTCCTACTGCTGCGCGCTCGGTCGCAGCCAGCGACGGCGGCCAGGTGGGCGAAGCACTCGAGGCGCTGAGCCGGCGCTTTGACGAGCTCCGGGACGCTGACGAGGTATTCAGCACCGAGGTGGCTGCCTCTACGGCCGCGCTCAGCCAGGTTTTGGAGCGCCTGTTGGGTCTTGAGGAGCGTCTCCAGGCACTGGAGGTCAGCAACGGCCGTAACCCCGTCAACGAGTCGGACAGTTCCGACAAGACTGGCGAGGACGGCATGGACACCGACGACTCTAACGACGACTCCGCGGTGGCCTAAGCGACCTCACGCATACTCTACTTAATGACGACACCGACCGCAGTTGGCGGAGCTGGCTCCGTCAACAACAACCCCTCCCCAAACCCACCTCGCACAATGTCTGACGCCTTCCTCAGACTGTAATCTTCCCGTCACCTCTCGCCTTCCATCGCTCCCTCTCAATAGTCGCATATCCTAGGTATCTGTGCATGCAATGGTGATACAGAAGATGCAAGAGAATCCGTCTGACAGGGGCCTTACTTTGTGGCCCAACGCATCGTCGCTTCCCAAACAGCGAGCGCGGCGGCGTTGGTAGGAAACGCGCGTAGTACGACGGGGATAAAGCCCTGGATGTCAGGTTATGTGTCTCCAGCAGCGCAATACTCACCCGGTAAAAGTTGCGCACACGCGCAATGCTGTTCCAACCAAAGCTCTTTTTAGGATCGTACGTCTCGCGCCATGTCTGGCGGTACGCGTCCGGCACGCTCTTGTACCGCGGGTTGGTGGGCGAGTCGCACATGATGCGGTTTTTGACATTGTCCAAAGCTGAAATTTAGCAACGTTGCTTACTGACAGAACTTACGCAAGGCTGAGAACCAGTAGAGGTTGGACGCCATGCCGCCAGCGAAAAAGTTGGCTGCGCCAGGCGACATCTCCCACGACGTGCCCTTCCAGCTGTTGAACAGGCGGTTGAAGACTTCAAAGCCTGTCGTCAGCGCGGGATCAAGAGCCTGATGGTGACTTACCACCGAACATTGC
The DNA here is from genome assembly GCA_002335565.1 of Cutaneotrichosporon arboriforme. Classification (NCBI taxonomy): domain Eukaryota; kingdom Fungi; phylum Basidiomycota; class Tremellomycetes; order Trichosporonales; family Trichosporonaceae; genus Cutaneotrichosporon; species Cutaneotrichosporon arboriforme. Next base: position 652,692 of record BEDW01000002.1, on the reverse strand, counting down.
TGCAAAGCAGGACCGATAAATAAAGCTAGCGGGAAGGCCGCGCCACATGCCCGTAATGCCTTGGGCATTGTACGTTTGGCGAACGACGTCGATCGGACCTGAGTACTGCTTGGGTACGTGGTCCGGCTGCACAAGCTGCAGCTGCAGCTTGCATTTGATCGTTTCGGTGGGGTGGGCAACAGCCGCACTGTCGTCAGCCATACAAGTCAGTGTAGTCAAAAGTGACGCACTTTGTCCAGCCAGCAAACAGGCCAGCCAAACTGTGGCCCGCAATCGTCAACCGTGTCCCGTCTCCGTTTGGTGTGGGCTCAGAGAAGCCGTATCCCTTGAGGCACGCGCGGTAGTTATGCAAGCTGAGCGATTAACGGAGTACGGACGGACAGCCTCACCTCCCCATGAGGATGGAGTCGGTGATACCCCACGAAATGGCGGGCACCGACGCGCCCTTGTATACTGCCCGGGCACCTTCCTTGGTCACCGTCTTGACGAGGCAGTCCCACGCGCCTTTGTACGTTCCTGGCGGCGCGCATTGCACTGGGCGTCAGTTTGGTCGAGCCGGTGAGCATACATCGTGTCTGTCGTCAGCTCGCAGCTCTCCCGTCAAGCTCACTTTGATGGTGTCGAAGGGGTGTCCTGGGCATCAGCTGTGTCCGGAGCGGTATGAGCTCACCCACTACGAGCTGTGAGACGCGAGTCAGTCCATGGTTCCACACGTGGTCAGCAGAGCGAACGTACCTTTGTCCATCTGCTGTCAGCCATGCACAGCGATACCTCGCGCGACGTACCCGGACAGCAACCCCGCCGCGAACCCGATGAAAGGCGAGTGTCCCTTCGCCGGCGGATCTGGCGCCTGACTCTCCCCTTCCGGGTCGAGCACGGTCTCTGGGCGCACTGTGCGCGCCTCCTCAATCTCCTGCTTGCTCAGAAGACCCATGGACGCCGTTGGTGATGGTGGGGTGTGCGATGCGACATGCGATACGGTGCACAGAGAGACGAGCTTCGGCGTCGACCTTTTGGGCTGGCTGAGCGACTCGAGCTTGCCCGTCGCGCTCGCCCGTCGGTTACATCCCTTGTCCAACCCTCGGCCGGCTATCTCGCCGGAGGTCGCCTTGATCTTGGCCTGCACGCGCCGCGCTCTGGCGATCGGACACGAGGCGCGAAACGGCATGGCGAGCGGCGCAGTCTATCGGCGGAGTACATAAACCGCCTCCTGCATAGAATTCAAGACCGTCCAGACATATGGGAGACATGACAGACGGTCGCGCTTTGCCTGCTGCATCCCGTTTCGTTAACATCAAGTCCTGTCACGCTGTCTTGTCCTTCCTGTGATCTGACACCATGATTGATCAAGACGGACATGTTCAGAGAGCGGCTCATGACGCATGCATCGCAGAAGCCGTCAGACGAGTTTAGCTCCGAATGGGTCTGGACAGCAGGGTACACTTCCTCTCCCAAGCAGAATACCATGCCTTGCGGAAAGATGATCAGGCGGCGCTTGAGTTTGGCCAATAGACAAGCCGGAGAGCATTCCATGATTGTGCATTATACTGTACCACATGTGATACTTGTAACTCGAGTGTCGCTGGATACAGCATCGCTGTTATGGCTCGGCATGGGGAGTCGGATTGTGTTGCTGCAGGGGTTTCAGAAAATGAGATCGCCTCACGTCATCAAGGTACACACTGCCCCACGCTGAAAACAGCGTCATCGCACGTCGCCTTGACCTTGCGATGGACGCCGACGACTTCTCATACTCACACATCACCACCAGTGGCAAGTACACCGTGTGTCCGACGCCAGCCATGTGTGAGGCTTTCCCTCGGCCTTGCTGACGTCCAGCGGAACTGGTGAACGGCATCATGGCCGAGTCCAAGACGTATCCCACGGCCGTCCTCGATCAGAATGCGTTCCCACACATCTTCGAAGCTGTGTTTGCCGCGGCGCCGGCGGCGTCGCTCCTCGTATTCCGTCTTACATGCAAGGCTTTGCGCGACCGTGTTGACGAGGTACTCGCGCCCGACCTCACGATTCGATACGACTACACGAGGCGGCTGATTGTGGTGCGGTCGAGTCGGGGATGGGAGCCACACTTCCCAACACGCGTACTGCCGCGGCACACGCAGGCGGGCGAGTGGCCGGGGAGTGCGGTGACTCTGTTCTCGCGGACTCTGAAGCACACGGGTGTGGTGGATATGAGCGAGCCGTTCCCGCCCAACGGCCTCGACCCATTACCCGTCTTCCTCGAGCACGTGCATGTGGCGCGCATCGCCGTCCATCAAGACATGTTCAGCGAGATGCAGCGTCCACCCGACCTGAGTGGACCCGTCATTGCGCCCGAGTACATCTTGCTTGGGCCGGTCGAACATAACCGTAACATGCCTGGCCTGCGCATCCCTGCGTGGGTCGAGCGCGTCGTCATCAACTCGCCGTTACATTCGCCCACGGTCATTCTTGAGAACATTGGCCGGCCAGCCATGCTACGCGAGATGGTGTTTATCCTCAACAGGCGCTCTGGCCTCGACAAGAGCGTGCCCGACTTTGAGCTGAGACAGGAACATCAGGCGCTGGCCAAGTCAGTGCAGTCCATCCTAACTGCCGGCCAGTCGTTCCTGCACGTCATCGTCGTCGGCCTCGAGACCCTCAACCCCCTCACGCTCGGCATCGCTACGGCTGAGCTCGAGGGAAGATCCGTCACCGAGACATTTTGCAATCGTGTTCGATCAGGCGTCATCTTTCACTTTGGCGAGGACAACATTGCTGACCGCATGGATCGGGTCCGCTTCCTCTCATTTGAAGAGTACAGTCGCCTGCGCACGCCCGACCAGATCGCCTTCGAAATTGGCGAACCGTTGTGAGCTCAGCTGGGGCCTGCGAGCTGAAGCTCCTGTTGCACTTCTTGGCCCCGACTTTTCATCACTGCTTCCTCGTAATGAGACACGATCTCAAACAGCTACAAACAGGCCTGGACAGCCTCAAAAACGATACACGTCATCAAGCCGTGGAAGGTGCGAGGGCTTGGAGCATCTGGGACCCAGGCTCGACCACATCGGCCGCTCTCGACCGCCCTGGCCAGAGTTCGCAGTGGACCATGACAAGAGGTCCGCTCACGTCGTACAGTTAACGAAATTCTGAGACACTGTCCCCACATGTTAAAGGCGGACGGTTGTCGCCGCCAATTACCCCATCGGATGTAACCCACCCGCCATTCTCTTGCGCCATCACAATCAATTTGGGACGCAGAAGTGAAATGCGAGTAACGCAGCATAAACTCAGAGCGTGTGCTTGATTGTGGGTCCTGCTGCTGCCGACATAGGTGTCTGCTGCACAATAGGTCCTGCCACGCGACTGATGTCTAGTTTTACGCTTGAGCAGCTCTCATCGCATAGGATGCCGGGGCCGAACTAGAAATACCCCTCACTTGACATTTCTACCTTGGCTGCCTCAGGCTGTCGACGTAGTTACTGGCCAGCACGATTGGCTTAGGGTCGTCCAGAAGATACATACGTCCTGGTGACTGCACCCGATGCACTGAGCTGTGCCAAGTGAGACGATGTGTAGGGGCACGCTCAAGAAGTGGTTCCAGCCCATTTCCTCATTCTCACTGATCACACTGGTGTCCACTTGGGATACGTGCTGTAGACCTAAGCTGATGAGTTTGTTTGTGCGGGCGGAGGTATCCGGTTCGCACCTCGCCGCTGCTAAGAGCCGGAGGGCCGATCTTTGACCGCTGCCGATTGTCCTGCAAAGCCTCGCGGTGATGCTCGGCCTCATCACCGCCACTGCCCGCCATCAACCAGACGCGACGTTGTTTGTGCGGCTATGCTACTTTACTGGCCCGACTTGGGAAGTCAATTTTCCCGAACCAAGGGGTACATATACCAGACTGCTTCCTGCCTCCAATGCGGGGAAGTGGCGACACTCTCTGAGTCAAACGCGACACACACTGGCCCCTCTTAGCCATGTTCTCCCTTCTCAGTCGTCTGTCAGGGCATCGCGGGATCGGCGCAAAGCGCAGGGCAGCCCCAGGCTACATGACCACAACGGAGCGCGACAGTCTGGGTATTTCAGCGCCATACACTTCGGAGACGCGCGGTCCTGCTTATCAGACCACATCAGGCCTTAAGAAACTGAGGAGGCCACTGTCGGGGATGGCAGGCACCAACGCCCCCACGAGTGGCTACAGCTCTCCTAGATCGGCCAGCCCATCTTCGACGTCCTCATTCTCTGCTCGGACACCAAGCCTAGCACCCACAACATCAGGCCCTAGCTCCTTCAAGGTTGTTAGCAGGGAGAACGGGGCTACTACGAAGGCATCACAAGTGAGGCCGTTTGTGGTACTTAGCAGGCCAACGTCGGGAGGGAAACCGCGGCCCAAAACAAAGCCTGCCGAAAGCCGGGTTGCTTCCCCCCCTGCCCAGGCTCTGTAAGTGATAATGTGCCGCCCTATGGCTTATTTACTGCACATAGGGCTTTACTAAATTGCGCTTAATTTGACTGAAAGAAGGACGACCCAATCAACCCGCGACTTTAACAACCACCATTTGACCAGAGACGCGTTCAGACCTCCTGGGCGACAGACAGGGCGGCATCCCTCGTCTAGGACCTTTAACAGTTTTGAATACCCCGGAAAGATTCTCACATCCGAGGAGATACTTGCGATACCCGAGAAACCGCCGCGAAAACAAGCCAGAGACAAAGATCATGTGGTGTCAAGTGGCCACCTCGTAATTAAATCTAGGAGTGGGGACTTGGACGCCTACATTTTGTCTCGGGATAAGAGTTTTCTACAGAGTAGCCCACTTCGCACGATTTACTTGAAGCCTGAACTGGCGCCGTACCTGAAGTACATTAAAGAGGTAAACATTTGGAATGCACCAGCCCAGTCTGCCGCCAGCCAAGTTGTCAAGGCATTACAGCTCCTGCCTTCGTTAAAGTACCTTTCCCTCACCTCACAAGAGGTTTTGAGGCCCGAGACCCTTAACGATCATCTGAACGACGTCCACATCCGACAGGAACTCGCCTCTCGGTCGAAACCCGTCAGATGTGTCTACTTTTGCAAGCCGAGTCTGGTGGCAAAGGAAGCTGCCAATTTTCCTAATCTTGCGACCTTTGGTAAGCTGACTTACAGTACTGAGCTCCTAAAGGTGGTGTACAACATCCAGTACATGAGCTACAGTGGCCCCAGCTTTACAGAATCTACAAGATATCCTCGAAAGCCAGTTTTGAATGTCCCTCAGCTCGCTCGCAAGATGGTGTTAATCTTCACAACACAAACCATCCTGTCGCCAATGGGGGCCTTACAGGCTGAGAGGGGGGCAGCCGAGGAACGGCTGAATGCCCTCATTACCTTCATCAAGGCCGCCGCGGCAATGTACGAGGTGGCTTACAAAAAACGTGCATCCAGGCAGTCAATTATTGTTGTGGGTCTTGACGAGCTGCCCGAACACGTGTTTGGCGGTTGCCCAAGTGAGACTGTACGGTCTGCGCTCAAAACGGACAACAAGTTCAAGGCCAAGCTGAAGCTCTATGCTACGAAAACGTACCGATCAATTGAACCCGACGACCTACGTTGTGGTGCCCAAGTGAAGTGATGGGTGGCAAACATCGCTGCACTCATCGCCCAAAGGCCTGGCCAATCAGTGGCAATGCATTGAATCGTATACTGGCGTGTGATATTGCTTCTGCCAATCTGATCTTTTTCTATGAACCTTCGGTCACGTCTGGCCTTGTCACTTTGATGCAGCTTCCTTCTCTCGATAGCATGTTGGGTTCAGTAAGCTTGGCCGCTGCCGCAAACAATGTTGCCTTTGCGAGTTTGAAGCATGATCGAGCGCTCGAGCGGGCCTTCGAGTGGGTCTAGCCCTCTGGCGTTCCACGAGCTGCCCTCGGTGGGACCTGATACAGCTGTCGCCGTACATTGTCACCGCCCTATAAATATGCCGTCCCTGGTGGGTTGTCACCCCTTCTCAAAGCCCTCTACCCCTTTACTCGCTTACTGCAAGACTTGTTTCCACTGGAACAACCCAGTTAACTCAGATGGTCGAACACGTGTACGCTGCCCACGCATACGCGTATGACAGGTCAAAGTCTCAAGCGAACTGGGACAATTCCTCAAGTGCGCAAGGAACCGCGGCTGCAACATCAGGTAATGGCAGTGAAGCACCCAGTAACCAATGTGCGACGGTTGACTCTTTCTGGAATGCCAGTGGCGGCAGACCTGGATCAAACAACTAGTCAAATGCGGTGAGCGGCTCCAAGTACCCCTAACCTCCAGATAGGGATGTACGCGGTTTACCGAAAGGCTTGATGTTCTCGACAGTGGTATGTGGTTCCGTGTAAGGTTTCAGAGAAGAAACATGTCTGCCTGTTGATATGGTCGTAGCTTTGCATGAAGGAACCCTGATTGCTTTCTGATGAATCTCGGTGACGCATGGATTGACGCATATTTGACCTCTTTAGACCTTCACCACATCTGCTGCCATGGGTGTTCAGAAGCTCCGCACCCGCCCACTTATAAGTATAATGTACAATACCTTTGGTTTGCATGTGGTACCCGAATCTTGTCGCTCCCTCAGCCCGCGATTACAGACATCTACTGCACAGGTTAACGTTTTGGGTGCATCTCTCGGTTCCTTGCTATTTTTTTCAACAGAATTCAACAAAAACAAGTGAAAACGTCTGGTACGTAACGTAAAGGTTTAAAGGTCGTTGTTGTTTGAAAGGTGACAACCCGTTCGAATGCCAAATTGTGATGTGGCAATGGTTGGCGCAGAATCTCCAACAATCGATGAATGAAGATGTGGTTGTTTTCCCAACGGTCGAGGCAATAGAATATTGGCTTCTTTGACGACCATCGATGAGCCCAGCCTCAGAAGTGTGTTCCTGTGATGGATCAAAGGAACCCTCTCAAGCCTCGTGACTTGCTATGTGCATCTGTGCCCACAAAGAGTCTTTGATGGGCTTAAGTTCGGAGACTGCTTTGTGTAGGTACAGTACAGGACAGTACTGCACAAGTGCCTTGAGCTTTCGGAATCACTGTATCGTCGGAATCACAACCTAGAAGAAGCATCCTCTCAACTAGAACCAACACGACGGGTAACAAGCTATGCTTCTATCCGCGAAACTCCCGATAGCGTAGAGAAGGTCAAAGGTGCATTGAGCAAAATTGCAGTCGAGAGGGCCTTCAATAAGGTTGACAAAGTTATGCACAACAGTAATTCAAAAAAGGCCGACAGGGACATGGCTATATGTACATGTCATGCACCCTTGCTCATTTCGGAGGAACATGTCAGTGCCATGCGTGGGATATGGGCTGTCAGTTTCTAACGCCCAGCGGTGGGTCGTGCGGAATTAACACCACTGCACCCAAGTTTACCGAGAGCTGCGGGAGAGACCTTGAGCTCATGATATTGGGTGGGAAATGCCTCTAGCGGTTAGGAGCACTTATGTGGCTTTGTTCCAGCACGTGTACTCTACGTAGGGTACAGTACGGGAAGGCTGTGCCTGCTCGCTATTACAGTATACTGTACTGTAAATTGCAATGGGTATACCCGCTGAACAAATCAACCTTATGCATAGAGAAGGACTGTCAGTTACAAAAGGAAGACGATGTGTAGTGCGTACAAACGTGGCACACTTATGCATTTTCTAATATTCTGATGTTACAATGTGAAACAACACCTGTTCACAGCTGTTTCAAAATTACCATCATCTCATTTCTTGGCACCGTCTTTCTAATTCTGAACGGCACGAGCACTTATTCTTGACCAGTATTATCTAACCCCTCTTGACATGCCTATTGACCACCAAGTCTTCCCGCACATCATTGATCAGATCCTGGCCCAATGCTCCGTCCCGGCCCTTCTTGTATTTGGCGCAACCTCAAGGGCACATCGCGCGCGCGCGTGCGCAATCCTCGGCGGACACTTGCTGGCCCACACCACCATGGTAGCCGGCAAGCTTCCCTTTAGCATCCGCTCATCCCGGGGACCGCTAAAGAGTATTGACAGGAGGCTCGTGGACCTGTTCAAGTTTGAAAACGCCGTGCGGCGACAGCACCACCTTTTCTCGCATACCCATACGATCGACATTATCGGTTCCGTGATGGCGTACGCCCTCAGCGTCCTCAGCCTGCACTGCCGCCCTACGCACCTACGTCTCCGCCACGACGCCCAAGGCCAGTACACGCCCCAGCCATACGCTATTCCTGCACGCACCGTGGTCGTGTTCGGAAACCTCCAGCTCTACGCCAAACGCCGCCGATACCAAGCAGCCCCGCACACCGGCGCCAACCCCTGGCTCGTGACGGGGTCCGACAAGTCTGTCCTCTGGGGCCCTAGGATGTCGAAGAGCACACAACGCTTGGTTTACAACGTCGAGTACCTTGCCAGCGGTCCCGATTTTATCTCTCCCGTCTCATGCAAAGGGAAGGGGCTTTGTGAAGTCGTGCTCTCATTTACGAAAGCAACAGCACACAACCGCACATTCTCCAACCTCCAGTCAGTCTCGTCTTTACCGATGACCCCGGCCCAGCGCCTTGTATCCCTTGCAAACAAGATCCTCCAGATTGTATCCTTGAACATCTCGGTCACTGTTGTCGACAGCCATATGCTCGACCTGGAGTGGGTCGGCGGCGAGGATTTCGCCAGTACCCACGAACGCCAAATTTGGCTCAAGGCGGCGGTTGGCGACGCAGGGGTAACTTTCTTGACGCGAGAAGAGTATATCTCCAGGGTGGGTGTGGAGCGGGCGCGCATTGAGCTCGAAGAGCGCACCATGTAGGTCAAGAGCAAGAAGGCGTAGCCGTTCTTATGTGAAACCGCCTCATTTGATGAAACCTCGATGCCCCACATGGTTTGCCCTTGTTTGACTCGTTTGCTGAACCGCGTGCCACTATCAGCTCTAGGAGGTGGTGCTGAGGACCGCGTACGTGTACTACTACCATCAGACCAGGCCGGGCAATGGCTCTTCTGGGCCGCTGTACCCCGCTTATCGCTGCCTTTGATCTGCCACTTTCGCCACCCAACGTGATTGGACGGATGCAAAGTGACCGATTCGGTTATCAACGCTCCCATTGCCGTGCACACATCGGCATCACCCATTCCCAATCCTGTCCCACGACCACGCCTACAAGCAGTCGCGGAGTGTTGCCCGGCCTACAGCGGAGTGAACATGGTCACCCTCACCGACGTCAGCGAGCGCGGCGAGAGCCTCTCGGAGAGCCTGTCCGAGACGATCCCCGTACCGCCTGAGCGGGTGGCCTCACCAGCAGCACCAACGAGCACGACCAAGGTATGGATTGACGACTCGGCGTACCCGCACATCGTCGACGCCATCCTGAGCCTGGCAACATGGGACGTGCTGTGTGCGTTCCGGCGTACCTCCAAGCCACTCCTTGCGCGCGTCGACGCGCTGCAGGGGCAACACATCATCCTCGCGTGCGACACGCCGCCCGTCATGAACATCACGTCGCCGTACGGCCGTGTACCCGGTATGCGCGACCGGCACTACTCGGACTGGAGCAAGCCGATGAAGAAGCGTGCGCGGTGGGAGCTCGAGCGCTCCCGGGCTCTGCTAAGCCATACCCGCGTCGTGGACATTATCGGCATTGGCGACATATCGCTCGTGCCCATTGCACGGTCACTCACGGGCGTGCGCGTGCTCCGCGTACGGCCAGACCACGACAACGCGCAGGTGTACAAGTGCAATTTTTCCGCGTCCAAGATGGTCGTGTTTGGCGAGGTCGGCGCGCCGCAGCTCGTCCTTGGCGAATGGCGCACGGTCGTCGCGCCGACAGTGGAGAAGCTCGTCGTGAATATTCGATACCATCCCGCTCAGCACGGCGACGCGCGCTTCCCTATCATAGTTGAGCACTTTCCCCCTTCGGTACCCACTGTTGTTGTGCACCTCGCCCCGCCGCGCTGGATCAACGCCCTGCCGCCGTGGGACCGCGACCGGCTCCAGCGAGATCGTTGGAACAACATCTCCTCCTCGATCGCGGGCATGCTCGCGCGTACCCGCCGCGAGGACTTTACCGTCACTGTAGTCGGCCTGCGTGGTCTGTATCCTGGCTGGGTGGGGCAGCAGTTTGACCTCATCACGCAGGTCGAGCCGGAGCTGCTCCTGTCGATCGAGCAGAGTCTGCGCCAGCAACTCCCGACGCCCGAGGGCCGCAGAGAGGAGGACGACGACGCGAGTGAGAAGGACGAGGAGGAAGAAGACTCGCAACCTTGGCCATTTGACAGTGTTGCTGATGCGCTGAAACGCGTCTCGTTTCTCAACGAGTACCAGTACGCCGACACGCTGTCTCCCGAGGAGTATCATCTTGAGACATCCGAGATCCTCGAGGGACAGCAGCGCAATCCGCCGTTGAAGGAGAAGTGGCCGCCGCGGGGCATCATGGGCTTTATTGGGATGTAGGTTGTGAGTTGTGAGGTTGTTGGTCAAGTGAGACAAGGTTGGTCGTGTCAAGACTGCACCCTGGTGCCAATTGTTCTCGTCACACTTGTCCATTCTCCTTGTCATCCCCCGACTCGGACTCGCCATACATGACCGCGAGCGAAACCGGGTCGGTGGACCTCGACGAACTCGTCTCCTCCGTGGCCGCGGTAGCCCTCGGCAGTCCGCCGATACTCGCTGTGGCCAGCGCTACCCCTCTTCCATCGTCACCTTCCCCACCGCGCACAACTTTCTCTCAAAGCGACACACCCTCTGCTGGCAGCGACGCGGTGCATGCTCTCGGGCCAGCATTTGACGACCCAGCAACGCCAAAGTCCAGCGCCTCGGCCGACAGCTTCTGCAGCGTCCTCTTCGACTTTGACGCAGAGGCGTCATTCCTCGGGTCGCCTTCGCTTTCGCGGTCCTACACGCAAGTCATCTTCTCGCCTCAGGTAGCAGCCTCTGAGCTGACCACGGCCGAGTATGTTGGGCCCGAGGCGCCTGGCGCCGCCCAATACCCTGCAGCTCCTCCGCGCACACCTTCCCCGCTCTCCCCGATGTCAGCCTTCACGTCTACACCAGAGCTGCCAGCTGCCTCCACATCCGATGAACACCACAGCCCCGCAACTCCTGACATTGAGCACGAAGTCCACACTGCCGACTCTGAGCTCTCTCCAGCGTCTTCGTACAGCTCTTCCTCGACTCTCGCACCTTCCAAAGGCTGTATCGACCACGTCATGTTCCCTGACGTCTTCGAAGCGATCATCTCGCACTGCTCCGTTCCCGTGCTCCTCGCTCTGCGATGCACAAGCAAGCCCGTCAGCGACATTGTCGAGCCATGGCTGTACGGCCACATTGAGGTGTATGCCGATTCGGACGGCGCGTCTCTCGACGTCTTTTGCAGTGGCTCAGACCACCGCCTGCCTTTCGACCTGTACAGTCTCTGGCGCTTCTCGTCAACACAGGCAATTGACCTCCACGGCCCTCTACCTGAATCCGTCTTTGCGGAGCTCGCGCGCTACCTCACCAACGTACAGACGGTCTACCTCTTTCCCGACGAGAACGGCCATTGCGTCGACCGGTGTCCGATTCCGACGTCGAACCTTGTTGTCGTCGGCGAGCCGCGCATGCCACGGACGGATCCAGGGGACGAGACGATCGTGATGGAGACGCGGCTTCAGCGCGTCATCATCCAGGTCGACAGTCTGACCGACACGAATGGCCTGTGGTACCACCAGCTGCTGTATCCGTACGGCACAGAGGAGGTGGTTTTGGTCATGTCGGGCTGGACACAGCCGTTCACCCCGTACGTTGCGGCACGCGGCCGCTCGACGCAACGGCGCGACTCGCACCTCTCCAACGAGCGCTTCCAGCAGCTGTGCCGCACCATTGCGCATTTCATCACTAAGCAGGCCGCGTCGTGCGGGTACACGCGCTGTGTCATTGTCGACCTCGAGAATATCGATCCGGAGTGGTTCGGCGTCCCCGAGTTTGTCCCCCTCGAGCGCCACCTCGAGCAGGAGGTACGCGAGGCGCTCGGCCATTGGCGTTCCGACGCAGACGCGGATCAGGCAGCGCAGTTTCTCCAGTTCTACACTGCCTCCCAGTGGCAGGCGGCACTCGCGCGCGAGGAGGCCGAACGTGCGGCGGCCTAGTTTGCTTCTAGTTGTATTCTCTTGGTGCTTGTAGCCGTTCTTTCCGATGCAGTTGTTTGTACATTCAGGCGTATCTGGGGCTCCACCAGCGATTTGAGGACCAAAACGGTGACGTCGGAAAATGTCTTGAATGCGTTTCAGCGTTTACAACATTGACATGGCTGGGCGTTCACATGAGAGTCCACAGCAGCGCGCAGCGCCAGTACTCGACTACTCGGCGTACCCGCACGTCCTCGACCTGATACTTGAGCATGCGCCAAGGGCCTCGCTTCTGGCACTCCGTACCGCCTCGCACGCTATGCGCGACCGTGCCGACGAGATTCTGTCACGGCACATCCTGTTCACGAGCTACCTCCCGAACGACATTGTTGGAAAGAGCGGTCAGATTCCTGGGCTATGGCCAGCATGCGAGTGGAAGGAGGAGGGCGAGGCGCGGGTGTTGAGCCATGTCCGTGTTGCGGACGTGGTTGGACACTTGGGCATGCCTGACTCTCGCGCGCGGCAGATCAGTAGCGCGTTAACCCGCCTCGAGGTCGTGCGACTTCGGCATCACCCCGCAGGCCAAGTGCCTACCTCGTGTCCCCTCCGCGCACCCCACCTCGTCACCTTTGCGACGTTTTCCGAGGTCGGCGCATGGGACTACCCCGCCATTGCCGAGGTCGGCCCCGTGCCGGACGGTACGTGCCGCTTCGTCCTTAATCTTCGGTACGACCCTGGGCGCTCGTGGATGCCGCAGGCGCACGTGCCGCCGATTGCGCGCCCGCGCAGCTTGCGCGAGGTCGTGGTTATCTTTACCGAGAAGACAACGCACCAGGAGGAAGAGGTGTGGTTCCGGCGCGCGGCGAAACCGATGGGGATCCTCAACTCGCTCGTCCTCGGCATGGCGACGGCTATTCCCCGCGGTGTGCACTACACGCTGGTGGATATTGAGACGCTGCGTCCCGAGTGGCTAGGGACCGACGCCGCAGGCCACACTATCACGCGCAACGCGCCCGATGCGATCCAGCGCAGTATCGTCGCGTCCGTCGCGGCCGGATGCCGCCGCTGGGAACGCTGCGACGAGGAACAAGCCCTCGCGGCCGCCAACACCATCGCATTCCTTACACGTGACGCGTACCGCGCGTCCGTGGGTGCGGCCCAGTTTGCCTTGGAGACTGTCGAGTAGCGGCGACGATCAGAGGCTGGACGTCGCCATGCTGTGGCGAGTGGTACCAAAATATGACCAGCAGCCATCAATCACCTCGCCCACGGTATCCGAGCAACCTGCGGCCGTGCCCAGCCGATGGCCAGTGCATCCCCTGGTCGGCGCAACCCACGGACGATGCAGATGCCCATGGCCGTGCAATCGCCACGCTGCTGGTCTGACGGGATCACGGCGCGGGCGCGATCGGGGTGATGTGCACCAAGGCGCGCGAGGGGCGCGACAGCCGCATCAGACAACGCAGGGTCTGATGGCCTTCTGTGCTGGACCGGGCGCATCACGGCTGCGAAATGCCGACAATGCGTAGAAAGTGATCATCACTGGCGTGGGTTCTCGCTGCCGCGGTGCGACATTGCATACCTGCCCAGTGGTGACAATAGGCGGTGTCAAGATCTGCTTGCGGCGCACGCCGGCCGCATGGCCGAGAACAAGCCGCCGCGAGGCGTATCACGATGGTCATCATGCCAGCGTTGGGTTCGCGGCCGCCATCATCCATTGCCCGGGGCGAAAACGTATCAAGCCTGGCGTGCCCGGTACCTGCACTTGACAAGCCTCTTTTCGTTGTTGGAACACTTCTGCTCGTCACTACGAAAGCTCTCATGGGCCAGCGGCACAGCGCCGTCGACAAGGAGAGGTATCGCCACACGGCGCGCCAGTTTCCAAACCACAAATCGTTACGGGTAAAACAGCCAGTGTACACGCTCAACGATCCAAAGGCCGTCAAGCGTATCTGCGAATGCGTCGCAGCGCACCTCGACCGCCAGTCGCTGTTTGCGCTGCGGCGCGTCTGCAAGTGTCTATGCTACTACGCCGACCAGGAGCTGGGGCGACACCTCGTCATTGCCGAGCGGCTGCATCCAGCAGGCAGCAGAGGCGTTGTCCGGTCACTGCATGGGCGGCTACCCGCGTTCTATCCACAGGCAAGGTACGTTGCGAGAAGCGACAAGTCACAGCTGACACGACAGTGGCAGGCTTGACGTTGCCAGGCGGTATGACGCACTGAAAGAGGCGCGCGTGTTAGATATTACTGGAGTCGCCGCGCCAAAGTTTTCGTTACGCCGCCGGCGCCTGCCAGAGGTGAAAGTCTTGCGGTGGGAGGGGAGCGAGTCTGGCGAGCCGCCTCCAGGGCAAGGCGTGGTCGAGCCATCGTTTGATGCACGCGTCCCCTTCGACTGCAAGCGCGTGACCACCGTCATCCACTTTGCGCCGTACGAGTGGCGGCGGCTACCCGAGCCTGCGTCGTGCGCGCGATACATTATCACGTGGCACCGGGGGTCCGAGGCGCCGCCGATGGCGCCCATCCACGTCCCGCACGGCATGAAGGACATGGTACTGATTGTCGCGCCGCCGCCTGGGCCGCGGTACGGCGACCTCTCCCCCGTGACCGTGTACAGTGCGATTGCGGCCATAGTCCACGCGGCGGGGCTCGTCATCCGCGGGTCTAAACCAAAACCGAAACTCTGGCTCGTCGGGTTCGACGAGATCCCGGGGTACGGCCGCTTGGCCCGCAAGCTCACGCGCCAGGATAGTTGGGAGAGCATCTTTGCGCACTTTCCCTCGCTGCGTTCCGACTCGCTCATCCCACCAGGCGAGCTCGCCTCGCTCTGCGCACGCTTCGCACATACCATGACGCTGGAAAAGTATCGCAGTCGCGTGGGAGACGAGCTCTTTGACCTCGCTACAAAGCTGCCAGACTCGGCGTATATCCCTGCAAAGCCGCCGGCGCTGGCTAAGACGCATATCTAGCGCGTGGCGCAGCGGCCGCCGTATCGTTGTACTATAGCTGTGAGTAGTAGCATTCATGCATTAGGTGGTCGTCGGGCAATCGCCATGGGTTGAGCGTGGCGACCTTTTGTTGACCAGTGGAGATAAAGCATGGGCAAAATCGGGCATAGCATAAACTCAACACGATGAGAGATACAACGGTACTACTAGATGTCACGGCAGAGGCCACGGACGCGCTCAGCGACATATGCCTCAGAGTACAGGCCGACAGTCTCCTCAGTGACCTGGCCAGGCTTGGCTGCGGTGGCGAACTCGCCGCGGGTGGTGATACGGAGGTGGAAGTCGGCGTCCTTTCTGACAAGCTTGATACAGGGGTCGTCGCTGCCCTCGAGGGAGGGGATGGGTCTAGTGAGGAACGAGTCGAGGGGGTGAGGCTCGGCCTTGGCCTTCTCGATAGGGAGGTAGGTTACGTTCGCTCTCTTGACGCGCGTGTCCTCGACCTCGGGCTTGATGTAGATGTCAAAGCCGACCTCAGCCATGAGGTCGTGCAGGCCCACGAGCTGCCAACTAATGTGTCTCGCTCTATGGATCGCCTCGAACAGTCTGTCGACAAGCCCTGGCACCGTCTTGCGGCGGCGGCCAAGCGGCACGAAAGAGAAGTTGACAAGCACCTCTCTAAGAGTTCTAGCGGCGTCTTTGGCGACTGCCTCGGTGAGCCCAGAGAGTTTGATTTGCTCAAACGGCACAGCGTCAAACTGCGTGCCGTCCTCGCGCCACAGACAGAGGTTGAGGACGAGGCGGCGGAAACCGTTCGGGATGGGCGAAATGGCGAAGCGCGAGCGCGCTCTGTTGCCGGTCACGTTCACGAAGAGGACGAGGGTCTCCGCGCGCGGGAGGTACTGTTTCCAGTTTAATCTCCACCAGTGGTGTGCGAGGGGCATGCGCGAGAGGCGGAGGGTGGTCGTGTTGGCAAAGGGCCAGAGACCCGCAATGTCGTCGATGGTTGGCGCGTTCTCCAGTGTGACGGTACACACGCGCAGCGCGTCGAGCATGCTTATGTCCGCGATGGGAATGTCGAGGGGTCGGCGCTCGCCGCTGCTCGCGACCAGCTCGGCCGTCGTCCCGTCTGTCGAAATGTGCGTGCACAGCTCGGACCCAATACGCCACTGTTCGTCCGATTCGGGGTCACCCCGCGTGTCAGGCGTTGGCGTGTCGTCATCGCGCGGTCTCGGTCTGAGCATCTCAAAGCCTCTGGCAAGGCTCGATCCTGTGATTCTCATTCTCTCCTGGTGGACGCGCGGTTTCATCACGGGACGAAGGCGCGGCAAGGCCAGACGCGTGATCTTGACGCGCTGAGACGGCGCCGGGCGCGGTTTGTCTTCGCCTGAACCGTCATGCTTGCGCTTCAGGAGGCGAGCCGGTAGCTGGGCGGGGATCATGCGCATCGAGGAGAGCGAGTGGGACAGCACGGGCTTTTTGCGCGGGCGCGGCTTGCGGCTGCGAAAGTAGATTGCCATGGTGGCTGAGGAGTATGGTGGTCGAGGAGTAAGGTGGTTGAGGAGTGGTTGTTGTTTACGCAACAGCAAACGTAGTTGGACGTAATATAGTTCAACCCGAGAGTGCTTGTAGCGCTGTCGCCAAACACAACATGCATTGTGTTTACGCGCGCGGTGTGTATATGTGTGTGCGTGTGTGTTCGTGTGTGTCCCGTCGCGTCGAGTGATGCCCTTCATTGTTACCCAGAAGCGATTGGTCCGTGATGAACATCACGGTTGTGGTCAGAAGCTTTCGTGCAGGTTAGGTGCCGCACAATACCAGCCCGGAAGAGTCCGCTGATCATGCCGTCGAGAAACCTGACGGCGTCGGCGAGCAACTGATGAGAAGCATCGACGCCATCACCGCCCGTTATTGCCCTACTCGTCCTTGACGCGGCGGCCCTGCGGCGCCTCGGTCTCGAGTTCGAACTGGGCCACGCCCACTTCGTCTGCGTACTCGCCCGTCGTGATCAGACGCACGTGGCTGCGCCACTCGCTGTGCAGCTTGCCGTCCATGTACGTTTCGAGCTCGTCGAGCGTCGGCGGGGGCGTGCACGCCATCTCGTCGAGGAACGCCTGGGCACCAACGAGCGTCCAGCGCACCTTGGGTCCTGCGCGCTTCATGCCGTGCACGAGCGTCGTGAGGAAGCTGAACTGCGGCGTGCGTTCAATCGCACCGGCGCTTTCGCTGTCGCTACCGGCCTCGGACGCCATGTCCTCGTCTTCCGAGGGGGCGCGGGAGGACGCGCGCGACGTCGCACGCGACGTAGAGTCACATTCCGTGTTGACTAGTAGCACGACGACCTCGCGCAGGGTAGGCACCTGAATCCCAAACAGGCCGTTGAGCTCTTGTCTTGGCGCCGCGCGGGCGGTATACGGGATTGTAAAGACGAGGCGCTCGACGCCGATGGGGAGGGTCGGCGCTTCGACATAGTACCCGCCCGAGTCGTCGCCGAGGGGCGAGCCGCAGCGGCGGGGACACGAGAGCGAGCCTACGCAGACCATCTCGTTGGCGCCGGGGGCGTTGTCGCGCATCTTGGAGAAACGGTGGTGGAGCTGGACGTTGGAGAGACGGACCGTCTCGAGGCGCGCGGCGCTGCCCGCCAACGTCGCGAGCATGTCTGGCTGACCCGCGTCCGCGTACACGTTATGTTCCCACGGCTCAATGTCGACGAGCGTGAGCACCCGCGTGTAGTCTAGCCCAAGGGGGGGCTGTTGTCCGGGTACCCAGCGGCGTGTGAGGCACGCCCGCTGCGCGCCGGGGACTGTCACGTACAGCCCCTCCTCGCGTGTCCGCCAGTCCGAGCCGACGACGACATGCCGAAACAGCCTGTCGTCTGCCATTTCGCACAGCGGCCGCGACACGGCGCGTAACCGCAGGAGCGCGTCTGTGTCGGCATAGTCAAGGACGGCGTTGAGGATATGTGGGAACGCGCTGTGGTCAAGTGTCACGCGCGGCTGGGGAGGTGGTGCCTTGGTGGCGACTCGGCGACGGCTCGCTTCGGCCGGCGCGGGACGCTTCATGGGAACGGCGCTGGGTAGAGGTACAGCGACGGGCATGGCGTTGTTGTGGTGGGTGTTGAATGTGTCGAAGAGTAGGTACAGTGGCGATACGGTCGCTGTACAACAAGTTAATGACTGGTGAGAGATGCGGTGTTGCAGACCGCATTGCCTCCTGCTATCTTGAAGTCGGTGCTCGAGTGTGCGGGGAGACACCTTGACGGTCGCCGGTCGGGGTCAGCCTGACAAGATGCGAGGTTGCCGGAATTCCGAATTATCGGTGTCAGGCTCACGCATCCTCCGAACAATTAGTCGCCGTCCGCTGTATCTCCCTAGCTTTTTGGCAACAACAAACTGCCTCCGTAGGCCACTCCGATATCCACGTCTGCGCACCACGCGCCGCGTGTGCTGGAGAGCGCTGGCGTTCCGAATGTGTAGATCGTTAGCCAGTGTACGATAAGATTTTCCTCGCCAGTCAGAATCTCAGGTGAGCTGTGAGTTTCAGCGCGCGAGACTGAATACATGCAACGGGCCTGCTGGGATTGGGCGACACGGACACGGGATTAAGGCACAAGAAACGAGACAAGAATCCGGGGCAAGACGGTTAGTCACCGTCCCCACAATGAGCCAAGGGATGAGAACCAATCTCAAGAGCAACCCCTGGTGGCGCTCATGCGCACACCGTAACGTCCTCACGCAGCTCGAGCTCGAGGTCCCGCTCAGATCGCGACGCAGTATACTCGCGGAACGTGCGGAAGACGATCGTGTCTATGGCGGCGAGGACAGTGGCTTCGCTCGCCTCGGGGTACTTTTCGTGGAGCATGACGCGCACGGTCGCGAGGAGCTTGTGCTGGGCGTAATCGGGAGGCACGGGGCCAAAACTGGCAAGAAGCGCAAAGCCAAAGTTCATGAGGTCCAGCTGGTCGAGGCCGACGATCGTGTACTTGACAAGTGGCACGCGCTGGCAGATGATGCGCGCGAGGCCGCGGATCAAGCCTTCTGGGCGCTGGAGGAAATCTGAGCGGCGGCGGACGCGCGCGCGGGCCGGGCTCACCGCTCGGAAGATGAGCGTCACCCGCGTCAGACTGTCGGGCTGATCGAACGGAGGCATCGGCGCGGGCGTGTCTGGCAGACATTTGAGCACGCC
Organism: Cutaneotrichosporon arboriforme; assembly: GCA_002335565.1. Lineage (NCBI taxonomy): Eukaryota > Fungi > Basidiomycota > Tremellomycetes > Trichosporonales > Trichosporonaceae > Cutaneotrichosporon > Cutaneotrichosporon arboriforme. The sequence goes on along the minus strand of BEDW01000002.1, from coordinate 633,492 downwards.
CACGAGCGACCGTGCAGATGACGGCATCGGACACAGTTGCTGCCCGCGGTCCGAGTCTGGGTCGAGCAGCGCAAACGCAATAACCTTGAAGTGACCCTCCTGACACGCCTTGGGGCGGAAACCGACCGAGTTCTCACGGAAGCGCACAACGGGGATGTGCCCGACGAACGGGCACAAGTTGAGGCAGGCGTTCGTGACGGGCCCGCGGATGTCGACGACGTTTGAGTGCAGAAGAATGTGAGTGCTAGGCACAGTGTTGGGAGCGGGGCTGGGGCTGTCCCTGCCGCAGTTGAGGGGCGGCGGCGTGAGCGCCTCTCTCGGGGGCGGGAAGGGGAAGATTGGGCCCGACGGCGAAAGCGTGATGCCGTGCTGAGGGTGCGCCCCGTACTGTTGCCAGGGCCACACGCTCGCGACGCCGGGAATGTCGCCGTACCACCCCGTGAGGGTGACGTGGAACGAGGGCTTGAGGCGGACACCAAGGAGGACGTGGGCGGCGAGGCGCTGGTCGACGCGTCGACGGAGGGCGCGGCAGGTGCGGCGAAGCGCGAGAAGGACGGCACGGTCGGCGTGGCGCAGGATGGCGTCGATGATAGGTGGGTGCGCGGCAAGCTCGAGTCCGTGCGTCTGGGCGTGTTTCGGCGGCGGCGTCGGTGGCGACAACGCGCTGGCTCGTGTATTCGGCGTGGCGAGGGAGAACGTTTGGCGCCGACGGCCAGCACACGCTTCGAGGGGGTTCATTCCGGTGCTCGGTCCGTCGCGCCAGCGCGACGGCGTCGCGGCCCGTTTCGTCCGACGCCACGACCGTTCACGCGTCGGAGATCCCGGTGGTGGTGACGCGGCTGTGTCCCCGCTCGGCGCCGGGCTCGGGGAGCGAAGCCGGGCTGGGCTCCAGTTGCGGAACCACGCCTCGGCCATGGCGAGGGTTGGTGAAGTGTTGGACAAGCAACAACAGGTGATGAGTTGAGGAGAGGAAAGAGGATGAGGATGGAGATGTTTGAGGAGGTTGCGGGTCGAGGGAAGGTGTGTTATCCACGAGGCTTTGGGTGGTGTTTTGAAAAGTCACAGCGTCTGTGGATGTATTTTACTTCTTGTCGCTTCCTGTTGCATCTTGTCAACACTCTCTTTCTCTCTCTTTCTCTCCTTCACTCTCACCGTTGTTCATCTCAGCAACACTGCTTACGGCCGTCCCTCGTCGCTGCTCGGCGTCCCTCAACACCCCTCAACACAACGACAACTACACCGCCAACACCAGGCCCCCCACATCCATCGCCGCCCCCGCCCCTTCCCTCGGCGTCGCCACCATGAACCCGCGTCCGTCCAAGCGGCGCCGCCTGGCGCAGCCAGATAGCGCCAAGATACACACCCCTCCTTCGCCGCCCCAGCTCGAGTACACAAACGTCATTCAGTACGCCGACCACGCTTCCATCGTCAACCGTATCATCTCGTACCTTCCCCGTCGCCAGCTCTTGCATCTTCGTCTCACGTCACGCGCCATCCGCAACCACATTGACAAGGTGTTTAGAGACCACATGGTACTCAACCCCCCTTCTAGCTTCCACTCGATCGAGGGGCGCCACCCCAAACTCGCCCCCACTAAGAACCAGCCAGGCTTGACCTGCATGGTCCACGGCCCCAAGTACTGCTGCGACTGCTGCTACGCAACCATGAAGGAGACCTACAGCCGTGTGGTCAAGACAACCACCATCCTCGACTTGCGCTACCTCACCAACGGAAGTTACGAGGTTATCAAGGCAATCTTCCGCGGACGCCGCGACACGCCCCTCGTAGCCATCCGCATGTGGATGTGGTGCCACAAGCCCATGCCAGGCCGCCTCCTCCTCAAGACCGACACGCTCGTGCTCTTTGGCTGGACGGGATCGTGGGAGCCCAACGGCGGATTCCGTCGGGAACGGTACGAGCTCGCACCGCGTGACACGCCAAAGGTCGTCTTCAACCTCCTCGTCACCAACACAAAGATGCCCTTCACCTTCAGCGGGCTCTTCGTCAAGCGCTCCCCACCCGCATCCCTACAGGAGGTCGTGTTCGTGTTCCACTCCCGTTGGATGTCTGAGGTACTTCCCGATACTGTAGAGGGAATGCGCGGCATTATCCCTCGGCTTGTCCAGCTGACGATGGAGTCACGCCAGCCGGTGCGCTACACTTTTGTCAACGCCGGCGCAATCCTCGAAGGCACCTTTCCCGTGCCCCCGCCAACGTCGTCCCCTAAACTCGCCGTATGTGCCAACTGCACGACCTTTCAAGACTACGCTCGTGTGGCTTACACCTCTGCCTTTGGGAAGAAGCAGTACACCCAGCGGGTCCAGTTCCTCTCGTGGGACGAGTACGAGGCCAAGGTCGGTAACGAGCAGTTCCGCATCGAGACACTCGGTTGAGTGACGCGTCATGTTTCCACCTGTAGCCTGCAACGCCTCACAAAACGCATCTGAGATATAACTTTGACAGTGCGCATGCGTTTCTCAATGTCACTGTCTTGTAGTTTAGTAGCCTGGTGTAATGAACCCTTGGTGTCTGTGACTTGCCGGAAATCAGTCAAGGTGGACGTCAAAAGTGGAGGCAACAACAACGGGGCCCCAGCCACATCCCACGGTTGATCATGCAAACGACTGCTGCTTCGACGCTACTCCTTGCCCATCATCCCATCGCGAACAACAAGTACTACATCATGTCAGCGCAACAGCACTACTGAGGGTGCGTCATGAGCCATAAGGGGTCATCGGCGAGCCACGGCTGCTCCATAGTCTCCCAGCGGTACGTCTCGGTGCCCACTTCGGCTTCGTACTCTGCCGAGGTGAGGAACCTGACCTGGCGCATGCGGTGAGTGTCGTCTTGGAGCACGTTTCCTCCGGGGCCGCTGTAAGTAATGACGCTTGCGTTTTCGTCGTCATCGCTAGCACTAAACTCGCTTTCTGTGAACTCGCCTGTGAACTCGCCGCCGCCATCGCTCTCCTCGTCGTCATCCTCCTCGATGTCGCTGAACTCGTGCCTGCCGAACGGCTCCTCTCCCACTTCGTGGTCGGGTGGCGGATTCCGCGCGATAGGGTCGCTAAAATCGTAACCATGAGCGGGGACGATAAATTCAGACTCCTGGTGAAGAAAGGCAATGACGAACGTGCGGAAGGATTTGCACCGGGACGCAATTCTTGCGGTCGATGGGTCCAGACACTCTTTGATTAACCGCAGAATCTCGTCGGGTACGCCCTCGGCATTGACAATGTAGAGGGGACGGCATTTCCACTGGCCAATCCAGTAGAGATCCTGGATTAAGCGGTGCAACAGGTAGACGGTACGGAACGCGAGCCGCGCAAGCGACGAGTCATCGTATGGCCCCTCTGGCCATGTGTGGAAGTTTACCACGACGCGGCGGTTCCACGACGCGATAAGCGTAAGGTCCCAGTCGTCGCGTTGCAACAAAGTGTGCTGCGAGAGGTTGATGACGAGCTTGTTTACGTCCCAACGCATGAGGTTGCTCTCGGCAACCTCGTACTCCTTGTGCATCCGTGGCATGTCCTCGGGCACGCCGTGGAAGTCGAGTTTGTACGGCCAGCCAAAGATGACGCCAGTGTGCGCGCGGATCCACGGCTTGTCTTCGATGATTACAGGCGCACCCTTCTCGTCGTGGGGAAACATGGTTTCCCAACGGCGCACAATCGTTTCTATGCCGTTACGCGGGAGGCGCAGAAAGCGGATCGCGTCGCGCAGCATGGTGAGCGCATCAAACACCTGCGTCTTGGCGGCCATGACCTCCCACCACTCCTCCCTCTCGGCCCTCTCCTTACGCAGCGTCGTCGTGAGGACGTGGTCGTACCGTTTGCGTTTGCGCACAGACGAGAGCTGGTGCCGCACAAACCTATCCATTTTGCAAGACTGCCATGGATGGCGCACGGTGAGGCCGCTCGCCGGGTCAACGATGCATACCGAGCGCGACGGGACGAACGCGGCGTAACGCCACGGCGCGTCGTGCGTGTTGCTCTTTCTCCTTACGGCGCGCAGCGCCCGAATCATTTCCGGACGGTCTTGCTCAAACGCCACGACCACCGCCCACCCGAGGATGGCGTCGACAATGTGCGGGTACGCTCCGTCATCAATGACTGGCCCCATCGTCAAGGTGCGAGTCCGGGAAGCGGCGAAAGATGCCATATCGGAGCGCGAGGCGCTGCCCTTATGTCTCTACCTGCAAGCGCCGTTGATTGTTATTGAGCTACTTTTGCACTGCCCGCTGCGAAGCCGGCGTCACTCTGCACATCAGTTCCTGCGCATCACACATTAGCACCCCCAACGACCACCAACAACTCCATCAACGCCCATCAGCAACATTCCATCAGCATCAGCCAGGAAGCTGGTGGCCCACGCTGTTTCCCTGGTCTGTGCCGTTGACTTACATCCACATACCTGCACAGACATGGAAGTTTCGTCTGGGGCGGCCAAGTCTGTGCTTCCAACGCTGTTGCATTCCGCACCGCCACAACGGCCACTACGTTTATAAGTCCACGAGGTGAAACGCGATGGTGGCCTTGCCACTGTTATGAAACGCAAACAACGCTCCAACCAACACAACGATGATAAAAGGGACAAGAGTGCAGGTGACGATCAGCGTGGATGCGCGTGTGAGCGTACATTGTGCTACTGGAGCAGATCCTTGACGTTGACACGTCCAAACAATGCCGTCGCAACGACAACAATAGGGAGAAAGTGGCACTGGTGGCACACAGCACACGACACACCGTCGCGACATCACTATGTCCTTGAACTCAAAGCGCACTTCAGGTGTCCTTCGCGCCGTAAGCTTTCGCGCACTCTGCGCGACAACAGACATAAGCTGCGGCGGCCACGGGGATGCTTTTCCCGAACCCGTGCGTACTCGTCCGCCTCGATGTCGCTGTCGACAACCCCACCTTCAGAACCTGTGGCCGCGCCGTGCCTCGACGCAGGCGCGTTCCCGCACATAATCGACAACGTGTTCCGACACGCAGACCGGACGGCGCTGGTCCGCTTACGCCGCGTATCCCGCGCGTGCCGCGACCGCGCCGACTCGCTACTTGCGCGCCACCTCGTATGCGCCGGCGACGTCGTCGGCAGCTCGCGCGACCACCGCATACCCGCATGGTACACTGCGCTTGACCTGGCCGACTGGCCCTTTGGAAAGTGGATAAGCCACGAGGCGATCAGGGCGAGCCGGTGGGCGAGGCTCGCGACCGCCACGCGCTCGCTCGACCTCGTCGAGGCGCCAGGAAAGCATTCCATGGCGCTTCTCTCCCGGTCTCTCCTTACGCCGCTCGCCACACTCCGCGTATGGCTTAGCCTCGTCGAACCAAATTACCCTACCGTCACAGTCCCCGCGTACACCATCGTTATCGTCGCGTGGGCGCACCGGCCCTTCCACCCGCCCATCCCCGTTCGCGAACCCGACATCATCCCGACACAGACGCTCCGCAAGGTCGTCTACATCGTCACGCGGCAGTACTGGAACCATCCGTACCTCCTCAATTCATTATTTTCGATCGACCACGTTGATTTGGGAATTACAGTGTTCCGTCCCCTGCAGGTCGTAGTGATCATCTCGCCGGACCAGAGAGTGGACGGAGTAGCCAGCCTCGTGCGCCCAGCACGTAACGTCAAGCGCTTTCTCGCCCAGGTCGTCGAGCTCGCACTTTACCTTCTCGACCTCATCAAGGTCACTATCGTCGACGCCCAGGTGCTTCCCACGCAGCTAGCGCCGGTCAAGTTTATTTCCCCATATCACCCCCTCGTCGAGGTCGACTTTGAAGAGTACACAAGGGCGACGTTTACCAACCTCGGAAAGATTCAGTATTACCACTCACAGTGGCGCTGGGTTACACGTGAGGAGTACCGTCTCGAGGTGGGGCCGCACCAGTTTGCCCTCGAGACGGGTGAGGACGTCGTCTTGCCCCTGCACGAGCCGTCCACGCTGCCTGCATCTCCATTATCCCCATTCTAGCCTCCCCTTGCTACCACCTACTTAATGAACATCGCCATTGGGGCCTCTATGTATAATGCGCATTGCCATTACCAACCTAGACTACACTGCACTCACGCCATGTTGTACACTACTGTACCGATCTGCATGCATGTATGAATGTCTGAAATATCGTGAGGCCATTGTCTATTGCGTTTCTGCTGTCCTTGGGCAGCTTGCTAAATCATCGACCACATGAGGCGACTGCGCTGGTTCCAACCGCCTTCCCACGGCTTTCCGTCGGGGTCGCACGCGGGAACATCCTTGCCTGTCCAGCGGTCGAGCTGGCGCTCAAAGAACGCGAGTTTGGCGGCGGCGCGAGCGTCGTTGTCGCACTCAACCTCGAGGCCGCCGCACGACACGCCCCTCGCCCAGTCGATGTACGCTCCGAGGCGCTGCAGGATGCCGGGAGGGGGCACACCCGCCGCGCCGGCAATGATGAACAGCGCTTCGAGCGTGAACAGGACGTAGTGGCGCGGACGGGTCCGTTCGAGCTCTGGCGCGAAGAACTGCGCCGCGTCCGTGGGGAAGGACCCGATCGTCTCGGCGATGTACGGCGCCGCCGCGTTGGGGTCAATCACGGAAAGGTGCGACGCATACTGCCTTGTCAGTCACGCCCCATTTCCGGTTCCGAGTAGTGTCACTTACAATAGCGTGGTACCACAGAGTGATGTTGTTGCCCGACTTGCGCGCCTCGGATCCCTGCTCGCTCGCGGCCATCCAGCGCGTCTGGGCTTCAATCCAAGCACGAACGCCCTGCGCAACTTCAGGCGCAATCGTTCCCGTGAGCAACGCCTGGTCCACAAGGACAATGTATCGCAGGGCAACGGCAAACTTCTTGTCGCCGACGTTCTCTCCCGGCACGCACTGCGCGTACTTGACCTCGGGCACCATGCAGGTCTCGGGATCCAGGAAGAAGACCTTGAGCAGCTGGGACGCGTGCGCCGCGTACTCGTTAGCCTTGGGCAGGCACGTCGCGCCGTAGGCGAGCGTCAGGACCGTGCGGGCCATCTCCTGCAGCTGTTTCTGCGACTGGGGTTTGGCGCATTCTACACGGGCAAGGGCGAGTGTGCGAGCGAAGCGAGGTCACGAGCGCGTCACAATCAACAGTGGGGAGACGTGTAAATTGTACATCGTCACAGTCACGCGTGCGTCAGTACCGCATCAAACACCTCCGCTCAAACTTACCCGGATTGCGATGCCCATCCCTGCGTTCCCACTTGCCCGGCGCCGTCTCCCACCAGTACGGCCTGAGCGTGTAGAGCTCGTTCTTGCCCTCGCCGACAGGACACGCCATGGGCGACGCGGTGACGCTAAACGGGCCGGCCGAGACGTCCTTGTCGCATACCTGCCGCAGGACCTTGTGACTCGCCTCGGGCGGCGGGATGGGCGGCGCGGGGAGCAGCGGCTGGTCTGGATACTTGGGCACCGGGAGGGGCTTACAGCTGCCGCCTCCGGCGTTGCCGCCCGGCGCAGGTTTCGAGTGTTCGTGGCCCATTGATCGTGGATGCGTGCACTGAAGTGTGGATGAAGGAGAGTGTGAAAGGAGCAGAGGCAGCACTGCCGTTGTCACGCCGAGTTTATGTTGGTCTTCACCAGACGCGCGATCGAAACGACGTCATCAAGCCACCAAACTGACAACAGAATTCCGCAGTAGCCAGATCTCGTGAGATTCTGGCCATTGCAACAACACACTGTCCCAACGCCATGCCTCATACAGGATGCATAATCTACAGCGCGCTCGCCATCGTTCGCCCACTCATTGGCCAGCTCTAGGGGTTAGCGGGCCCACGCTGGGGTACTTACAGAGCTTTGCGGGTGACGGCGCACGGGGCGAATCAATCTCGACCACGAGCTTGCCAAAGTGGTTTGCGTTCTTCATGTCGTCAAACAAGCCCTCGATGGCGGGCATGTTGTCGAGCCCCGTGACCCTCTTGGAAATGATGGGGCGGATCTTGTGCTTGTCGACGAACGCGAGCATGTCACGGAACTCCTTGCGCGAGCCCATCGTGACGCCGCGGAGATCAACGTTGGCCAGCACGGCCTGCATGAGCCAATCCATCTTGGGCGACACAGTCATGCCGTACTGGCTGATCACGCCGCCGGGACGGAGGAGGCGCACGGCCTTGGCGACGATGGGGCCGCCGGCGCCGTCGATGATCGCGTCAAGATATGGGCGGTCCTTTGGCAGCATAGCCTTGAGCTCCTTCTCCCACCCCTCGGTTTTATAGTAGACACCGCCCTTGGCGCCGAGTTTACGAGCCTCTTCGATCTTGTCCGCGCTCCCGGACGACACGTACACGTTTACGCCTGACGCGACCGCGAATTGGAGGACAGTGAGGGCGACGCCGCCGCCAATGCCGGTAATAAGGATGTTCTTACCCGCCTCGGCCGCGCCAGACTTGGAGACGAACGCACGCCAGCCAGTGATACCACAGATCGGCAGGGCCGCACCCTCGGCCGGCGTAAGGTGTGCCGGTGCAGGCTCGACCTCGGACTCGGGGAACACGGCGTAGTCGCGCGCGGTACCAGAGTCAGAGTGTGCCGTGCCGCCGGCAACGTGGAAGTTCTCGCCGGGTGCAGGGCCCGCCGGGTCGTCCTCCCACCCGCGCATCGGCGCAGCGAGGACATTCTTCCCCACGAGCCCGCGCGAGCACCCTGGTCCCTCCTCAACTACCGTGCCGTATCCGTCGCCAAAGAGCGCCTTGCCAAACCCAATCCCCGGGTACAGCGCCTGCCGGATGAACAGGTCGCGGTGGTTGAGCGCGGCCGCTTTGAACTGTACAAGCACCTCGCCCTTGCCCGGCTTGGGCATCGGCACCTCCTTCACCTTGAGCCTGGGGTCAGCCTGAGCATGGCAAGAGGGACGCACGGGTAGTACACCTGCCCGGGCTTGCCGTCAATCTTCTCAATCACGAGTTCGCGGGGCATGTTGGCTTCGTCGTTGATGTGGAGCAATGTCGAAAGTGGGTTGATCTCGGGATTTAATAAGCTGGCCACCCGGATTCCTCGGCTAAGTTGTTTATTGGGCCGACAGGTGGTGGTGCCGTATCAGTATATCAGTAGTCAGCACGGTGAGGCAACATGGTGACGGAGTAACGACGACTGCGTCGGACCATGCCCACGGGGGCTTGCTGTCTAGAGCATCAGGGGCTGCGATGGTATCTGCGTTCTGGAAGCCAGACATGCAGCGGTGGTGAGCACAATGGGGTGTGTGCGTCGGTACTGGCCTGACAACCTCCACCTGTGACGTCCAGCCCTTGTGAGCTATGTGAGAGTCCTCGTCCACTTCGGGTGCACGAACGCCACAGCGGCGTGCTTCCTCGCGCCCACTTGCGTCCTCCCACTCACTCACTCTCTGACGCACAATGACAGGACACGGTACCGCGCGAGCGGCAGTCGGCGCGCCAACGGCCGCAGAGACCGCGCTGATCGTTATCGACATGCAGCGTTTCTTCGCCGACTCAGCACACGCTGTGCTGCCCAACATCAACGCGCTTATTAGGCTGTTCCACGCACACGGCCAGCCGGTCGTGTACACGCAGCACGGGCACACGCGCGAGCAGTTGAGCGGCGAGGCGCCGTCGGAACTCGTCAAGTTTTGGGGCGTGAAGGGCAGTGTTCACCGGTACTCGCCCGAATGGGCGCTCCTCCCAACCATGGAACCGCCGGCAGACGGCGACGTCCTCGTCCAAGACAAGGATACGTACGATTCGTTCCTCCATACCCGCCTCGAGGAGACGTTGCACCGGCACGGCGTCAGGCGTGTCCTTATCACTGGCGTTATCACGAACTTTTGCTGTACGCGTGGCAAGGGAGAGGGTGGCTGACGACAGGCGAGACGACGGCGCGGTCGGCGTTCAACCGCGCTTTCGAGACGTGGACTATTTCGGACGCGTGCGGCGCCCTGGACCAGACGCGCCACGCCGACTCCCTCGAGGCGATCGCGGCCGGGTTCGGAGAGGTCATGACGACCGCCGAGGCGACGCACAGGCTGTGGCCAGATGTCGGGAAGTAGCTTCATGTAATCAACTCAGTAGGGAGGTTTGATTCCAGGGCGAGCATGTTTCTCGTCGCAAAGTGATATTGCAAAGCTAGCTGGCACACGTAGCCGCCTGAGCAGGCATCCGAGCACACGGAGCTCGTCGTGCAAAGTACACCATCAGCGACGGGTCGCGCAAGGCGGTCGCGCAGGCCACGGCCCCTGTTGAGCCATGTGGTGGCGGCGGTGTGCGCATGTGCGTCCGTCGATCAGGAGCGCAGGGGTTACGATTCCCGGTAAAAGCTGCAGTGCATAGTTACGACTTGATCGTCACGCCGCGTCCGCTGATACCGCAGGCGCGCAGGCACGTCGCTGCGCGTAACCCCAGCGCGGTGGATTCCAGTGGTGACACAGAGACGCGAGGGTAGACGAGAGTACGCGAGAGTACGACTGACACGACGATGAACTGTCGGCCTAACGACGCGGGTCGAACGCGCACGCTCCTGTGCGCTGCAAATTGTCCTGTGTGGAGAGGTTAAGACGGGGTAGCCAGCCACGCCGTCTGCTCCGTGTATCTCGCTCTTACACGGCAGCGACGGCAGTCACCGCCACTGCTCACAGCCTTGATGTCAGGCATCCTCTAAACCCACGTCACGTCGTGACGGCCTTACCGTGCGCCCTTTCCGATCACGGCTGGGCACCGATGCACAGAGGCTGTGCAAGGGGTAATTAAGATGACTTGTTACGCGGTTGTGGCGCGCGAATCCACCGCGCGACAAGGCGCCCGGCGAGGTTCCGACAGCTCGACGTGCTCCGCTGGATTCTGCCGCTGTGGCAATCTTGGCGTTCCTGCACAGCTGCTCCGATTCACACACACCGAGCGCTCGCGCTCCCAGTGTGCACCCTCCACGCAATGGCACAGTAACATCACGTGCCAACCCTACAATAGAACGAGTTAAAGAGTGTCCATACAGCCGAGCTGTTGCGTGGCGGGGGATGGAGCGGGGGAGGGATCAAAGGAATGGGGATGGATGTCTATTACACGTACACGTACACCAAGAGCGATCCAACACACGCCGCCAGAGCATAAGCAAGACGCGGGAAGGAAGTTAGACGTTGGTGACAGTGAGGTCACGGTGGGTCTGTGGGTTTGCGCCCGGAGCGATGCTGCCCACCGAAGATGGGCGGCGCGCGGCCTCGTCGTGGGGCGCCTGGGGCGCCTCAAAGTCGTTGTAGTTGTACGCGCCCTGCGCCGAGTCGTCCGTGTAGTTGTAGTAGCCGTTACCGTCGTGGGCTCCGCCAGCGGGCGCCTCGTCGCCGGCGTACACGTGCGCGACGTCGTACTGCGGGTCGCCGTACGAGTGGTGGAAGTCTGGGTTGTGCGAGAAGTCAACACCGTGCTGGTTAACGCCGTCGTAGTATTGTTGGCCCGTAACGTCGTACCCGCCGTTGTCATAGCCGCCGTTGTCGTAACCACCGTTGTTGTCGTAACCGCCGTTGTCGTAACCACCGTTGTCGTAGCCGTTGCTGTGCGATCCGGGGGTCATCTCGGGGACGCCGACAAGGCTCGACGCGTACGGGTCGTAGCCGCCCGCAGGGTCGCCGTAGTCGTAGCCACGTGCCGACGTCGGGCGCACGCCCTCCATGTCGCCGCTGCCGGCGTAGTAGCCGCCGTACTGGGTCATGGCAGGCGATGCGTCGTCGTCATCGTCGAACCGTGGCTGGGCGGCGGCAGCGGCAGCAGCAGCAGCGACGTCGCGGTCGAGGCGCTGGCGGCGTCGGCGACGGAGCATAAAGTAGGCAAACGAAGCGACGGCAGCCGCGACGGCAAGACCAACAACCACAAAGACACCGACAACTGCGCCAGTGTTGTCAAAGAAGCCGCTGGATCCGTGGCGCGACGAGGAGTCGTTGACACCGCCCGTCTTGTTGACGACGGCAGTCACCGTGAACACCTGTCCATCTGGGGCAGTCGATGTCGTGAGAGAGAGAGACTGGCTGGCGTTGGGGCCAGTGGAGACAAGCGAAGGGGGTGGGGTGGTGTGCTGGGTGTTGGATGCCTGGGTCTGCTGGGTCTGCTGCGATGTCTGCGGCAGCTGAGAGGTGCCAGGGGGGGTTGTCGACGGTGGCCCCGAAGTCTGGGGTGGGGTAGATGGCTGCGTCGACTGGCTTGGGGTTGTTTGGGGCTGCGAGCTGCCGTCAGACGTCGGGGGCTGCTGCGATGTGGTTGTGGGCGGGTTCGAGGTGGGCGGGTCCGATGTGGGAGGGTTGGAAGTCGGGGGTTGTTCAGATGTGGTGGGGGTGGTTGGGCTGTTGGACGTGGGCTCGGTGGTCGTCCCCGGCTGAGGCTCGGTGGTCGTCGGACCGGAGTCGGACGTCGTCGATGGGCCTTGCTCTGGGGCTGATGTGGTGCCCGGTTGGTCCGTGGGGGGAGCGGACGACATGGTGAGATGAGAGTGTTTGTTGAGTCAAAAGGTCGAGGTCGAGGTCGAGGTTGAGGTTGGGGGGGAGAGCGAGTGAGTGGGTTCAAGTTGGTGGCCAAGGAGAGACGAATGGTAGCGAGAGGATAGACGAGGAGTGAACGGCGAGAACGAGGTGGTAGAGAGTAGAGAGAGCGAGAGAGGAGTAGGTGTCAGCACATGGTGGCGACCGGAAGAGACGGCGAGACGGCGAGGACGGCGAGAGACACAACCACAACGACGACCACAAGCACGGAAAAGAGGGGTCCAGGGCGGGAACAAGACCACAAGAGGCAATTCACCCCATAGTCAACCTTCCTTGGGCGTCGTGCCTTCCTTCCTTCCTTGCCTCCCCTGCATTTTCCCTGAGGCGGGGCCGCACCACCCAAAGGACAGAAGAAAAAATGCCACCAACACAGCCACACGCGCGCGCTCTTCCATACGCGTGCGGTCGGCGACACTTCCGACACCTCCGACGGTGGGCTCGCGTCCATGCATACACCACCGCAACACTGTGTGTCGGCGCGGTAGACACCATCGCCGACAGTGGGTGCCGAGCCAGCGCTGCTGGCACAGCGCCGGACAGCCAGGGGGGTTGTCACGACGCGCTCTGCCTTGGTAACCAAGTGTTGACGGAATAGACGCAGCAGGCACCGGCACAGTCACGAGCTGTAGTCCAGGCAGTGTACGTTATGTGGGGCGAGTCGCCCTGGTCTACTGCCCGTGTCCACCCTAGGAATGGCCAGTCCAGACAGAGGAAAAAGCGAGGCCCCGTCCGTTACAGCTCTGCACCAACAGCGGCACACCACGGCCGATGGCCTCTCCCGGCCTCGCTAAACCCAAGCCGTATGTGGGGCACACACCACACACTTACCACTCATATTTGGTTCCAGTGGCAGCACAGGCTTGGCGCGAGGAGGAAGGAGACGGGATATGGTCGACGCGCCGGGGCGCTTCCGAGGGGAACGAAAATGCCGGCCGTGTCGCGTGCAGAGTTACGTGTCGATGTCAAAGGCGTCCAAGCATGCACAGACTAGTTGACGGAGCGGCGAGCAGTTGTCGCGAGTCGATGCAGGCGAGTCGATGCAGGCCGAGGCCGAGAGTGTGTAGAGGGGTAGATGGAGAGGTCGGGATTGCTGCGGAGTGTGGGGCTCAATACCACACCCAATTGTATGGAGAGATCGAATTAAACTTGCCAAGCGACGCGTTTGTTTGTTTGTATTGAGTAGTATGAGTGATGATGCTTCTTGTTGTTCAACGCCGACAATCGAGAATGAACAAAGAGAAAGCGACAGCGTCGAGAGAATGAGCAATGGTGAAGAAGAAGAATGAGGCAGTGGACAGTAGAAGTGCATGTAGCATGCTTCTTGGTGTGTGTGCGTGCGCGCGCGCGTGTACGACAACCACTGCTCCTCCAAAGGCGCTGTCTTGAGGAGTCTTGTCTGTGGGTCTGAGCGCAGCATGAGGTGAGCGCGCCGTGGGGGGCCACAATCAGGCCTGGACCGCCACCACACCACCCACCCAACACAATCCCCAGTTTTGCCCCTTTGGTTCCTCTCTCTCTCTGCTGCTCGCTATAAAGTCGCCGTCCCAGGCCATGTCCGTCAAAACATCCATGCAATCCAAGGCGATGCAGACAGAGCGTGAGGACCGCAAGAGGAGTCGTCGGCAGTAAACAGTAGGAGTGTGGGCATTATGCCCCTGGACAAACTGCGCGACACATTCCCTTCGCCCTTGATCAAGGGTCATTGTCCTGTCTCAGACATACTCCAAAGGCTTAGGAGCAGAGGTCACACCCCTCTATACACCGTCGTCGTAGTCGTTGACAAACAACCATCATGCGTCTTGGCTTGCCGTTCGCTCTGTCTCCTGGACCGGCGTGTCTAGTCAGTAAGGACTCTTGGTATTGCGTGCTACGGAAGAGCACAGGGGCCGTCCGGCATGCGACACGAGGCTTAATTACCCCTCGGTCGATGACTCTAACATGTTTGTTTATCTCGTGGTCGGGATCTCGGCCCGCAATGCCCACTCCTGCATTGTCCAGTTGTCCCGGCTTACATCTGACGCTAGACCCTAAACACTCATGCACACATACACACTCGACCATCCAGTTGAATGCCCAAACGAAAGAATCCCTCGTAGGTCTGACTCTGACTAGAACAGACGCGGTGCCATGCGGTTGCCACCGGGCTTAGCTCCCGGAGGACCCTGCGAGATGCCGAGATCGCGGACGGTGCCCTGCGTGTCAGCAGCGGACTCTCGGCTGAGTTTTATTATTCCCTCGTGGAAGACATGGACTGAGATTGTGGCCAGAGGAACTGACACATGCCTGACCTCAATCTTGGCAGCCTCTGACTACCCCCAATGTGGTACTCACATTCTCGAGCTGGTAAACCCATCCGTGGACGGTGACGCCGTAAGCGCCGCGGCGCCTCCAGTCGTCGAGGATGACCTGGGACGCGAGGAGGTTACGGACCTGCTGCTGGACGTTTTCCTCGACGAGGAGGTCGAGCGACGGCGGGCCGTCCTCGGTCGCCATGGCGCGCGCCAGCGCAGTCAGCGGCTTGAGGTATCGCTGGATCGCCTGTGTCTCGGGCACTGGCGGGAGGAGCGACGCGCGCAGCGCCGTCTGGCATCCGACGCAGTTGGAGTGACCCTGCGTTTGTTAGCAGTTGCGAATGGTGGATCTCAGGACAGCCTGTTCTGGTCGACAGGAAGGCATGCCGTTTGCCTAAGGGGAATACACCGATGACCCGACCGCCAATCGCGCCCAGCAGTCGGTTGGGTGGCGACTCGCTTGGGCCAGCGCACGCGTCGTGATCCTCGTGCACATCCCGGCCCGACAATGCAAGCACCACAGCCCATTGTTCCATGCTGCTCGCGCCCAACACGTAAAGACGCGCAGAGACGTGCAGTATGTGCAGTGGAGGTCGCAACGCGACAGGGGACCCGAGCGGCGGCTGACGCACGCCACAGCCGGTACACGGCGAAAGGAGGGTCATGGCCGCGCGTGCGCGTCTACGAGCGCAGAATCGCGCAAGCACGCGTCGCAACCACATGAGTTTCACAACAAGGCGGCAGGCATTCAAGCGACTCCGCTCCTTGGTGGCTCGTCCTCGCACAGAATCACTCACCGCGACGATGATGTGCTTGACCTTGAAGTTAATGAGGCCGATCATAAGCACAGCGTTGAGTGAGTCGTCGTGCGGCGAGTACAGGCTGCCGAGCGTTAGCGTCACTGCTGTCACGCCGGAGCAGCGGCCATGTCGCTCAACGGAAACCCGACCAATCGCGATCGGCGGCGTGATTGGACCTGACGCTCGTGGAAATGCGTCGGGCCCAAGGATGGCGCGGTGTAGCTATCCAGCTCCACTACATCTCGACTCACTTTGCAATGCCGCGGTGAACGAAAATGTCGCCGGGCTGGGACGCCATGATGGTCGTCTCGGGCACGCGCGCGTCGGAACCTGCGACTGTCAGTGGCGCGACCCCGTCCACAACCTACACCCAATCCAGAGAATCTCGGGGCGCTGGCCGGGATAGTGCCGGGGGAAGAAGCTGGGGTTAGCTCTGCCAAGTTGCGTCAAACGAACCCCGGGTCGGCCTTGGCGGTGCGCAGAGCCCAGCGCTGGTTACGGAGCATGAGGTCGTGCTGGTGTCAGGGACAGTGCTTGTGGAGATGAGTAGTGACGGCGGCGAAGTACCTGGGACCAAGGCCGTTGAGAGCTAGCCCATGTCCCCGGCCTCAGAGCCTGGAGAGCATCGAGATGCCTCTAGTTCGTGACACAAGTGGACTTCCCCTTCCCCTCTCACAACACCACCTCACTTACCAGCTCTGGATACATGTCAGACGAGTGCTTCTGGGTCGCGGAGGAGACGGGTGCGCCATCCTGGCGACCTCGGGCGCTGACAGCGGCGTTGGGGTTCTGGGAAGGCAGTTCGCGGCGAAAGGGGAGGGGCATCGTGGGCGACCTATGTGAGTGTGCGAGGGTGAGTAAGAGGACGATGAAGTGGTCTTGGAGCGCCACGAGATCGAGCAGCGAGTTATAAGACGTGCTGGTGGACCCATGCTCGAGTGTGTGAGCGGGGCTGCACACAGGCGTGCGCACGGTGCTGGCTGGCTGGCGCCAGCAGGCGTCAGGCGTGCCCCGGCGCCCTCTTGGCCAACCAAGTCCTCACCCACCAAAGCCAGACTGCAGTGACTGTCAGCGCCCAGCCGAGTCCAGAGGGGCTCCTGCTTGCGTGGAGGACGCCATCGCTGCGCAGGCCCTCGTTCGTCCCGGCACGCACCACGCCCGTCGTAGCACAGACCTCTGCAGCGTTCCCTGGCGACGCCACGGCCCCCACTCGCCTCATGCGGAGTAGCTGGCTGGCCTACGGGCCTTTCAAACCTATTGTGCATGCATGCGTGAGCCGAGAGATCCTACACCATGCACGCAGTTAGTACCGCGGCTTGCGCCCTCCGAACAGCCTGAGAGCTCTGTGGAGGGCGAGCATGGGGCAGTCGATGACTGCGCGGCGCGAGGGATTCGTCACAGTCGGCCGACGGGTGTTTGTGCGTAGGCACGAGCTCATGCGCGGTATGTGCGTCGATTGTAGTTGTAAATGTTGTACGTGAGCAGCCATGATGTCCATCGCGTTGTCAGTGGATTAGGAGTACGTCGAGGCTACTGACGGCCGCTGAGAAGCCCAGCAGTTGCCAGCAAGCTATCGCCTAACGCAGATGCCGATCACGCCTCCACGCCTCCACCACCCACTGACTTTTGTCAACACACAATGTCCAGCTTGACCGTCAGACTCGTCGAGACGCCCGCGGACCTGGAGGCATGCCACAAGATCCGCGTAGAGGGTGGGTATGTGCTGCGGGGATGGGCTGACGCGCAGTGTTCGCGCATGAGCAGGTAGGCGGGGCCTCGCCGGCCAGGACTGACAGCAGGGGTTCCCCCTCGACACCGAGTTTGACGAGTGCGTCGGCATGGTGGGGGGCGCGCGCTGATGCTCGCAGGGTGGACAAGTCGGGCGCACACAAGTCTTGGCTTGCCGTCGCGCCGGGCCCAGATGGCGAGGTACCCGCTGGCACGATCCGGCTGGTCACTGCCAAGGGCAAGCTGACTCGCCTGGCGGTCGACAAGGCGTTCCGCTCTGCCGGCGCGGGGCGCGCGCTCGTTCAGGCCATGGAGGCGTGGCTTGTTGCCCACGCCGACGACGACGATGTGCGTCACCTCGTGCACGATGTTGACGGCAAGCGCGCTCTCCACGTCAAGGTCACGTCCCAAGTAAGTTGTCGGCTATGGCGTGACTTACGCAGATCCCGGTCATCCCCTTTTACGCGCGCCTGGGTTATGTCGCCCAAGGAGACGAGTTTGATGAGGAGGGCCAGCCGCACCAGCTCATGGTGCGCGACATCTTCCTGTAGACCGGAGCCCATCTCGGCCTGTGACATAGAAACAAGAGGGGGAGGCCCAATGCAGGAGTAAATGGATACATCATGGAGTACATGATACGATACAGACTCTATGAACAAATTGAGATGCGCACGATTCACGCTTGGTCTTCTGTCAGCACTGCCCAAAGCCAGTCGCGCCCGAGTAGTTCAGATATCGATGAATTCACCAACTCCTCCTCCCCGCCTCTTTTTGTACACCGAGGCGTTTAGCGCAAGCGCATAGGACTTGGATTTCTGTCCGCCCATCGAAAATGATTTCATCCGTGTGTGGAAGGGAAAGGGAGGGAGCTTACCAGTAGGTCTAATGGAGTTGTGTTGCCGGGAGCGGAGAAGTTCGTGATGGCTGCAAGTCAGCTCAGGCTCAAATTGCGGACAGCTGGAGTATGCGCTCAGCCAAGGCTGAAAATGTCTCGTCAACACGGCTGTGCCGGGTTACGAATGAGGTAAAGTATGGTATGTATGTTGTTCGTCATCGCGCGGGGGTGGGAAGGGGGAGAGGAAGACTTACTCAGTAAGATGGGGTGATCGTGACGCGCTCGAGTTGGCGCAGGTTAGTAAATCCTGACTGTCAGCGGTGTTCAGAGACCACAGTAGAAAGAGATGGTCAGGTCATGTGTAATGTAGCCCGCACGCAGACCAGGCTTTTGCCCGGCGCCACGGCCGCTGACCGCAATCCTTGCCAGGAGGTTCGCGGGAACAGCGCGCTTAGGGATTATAGAATGTAGGTTCATCAAGCGGATGGAAGAGGGCGGCGACTCACAAGTGTCAGTTGGAGTTGGGCTGTCGCTGGGCAAAGGTTATGCCAGCAGTCGCATTGATGTTGAAGAGAGAATGAGTGTGAAGAAAAGGACGAGGATGCAACAGGACAGAAATTCGACCAGAGCGGGGGTGCGAGGTGGCCGGATAAGTACGTGGCATTCTGCCAGCTTTGGCTCGTGTTTAGATCCAGCCAGGAGTGATAATTTTACATCCGTGGAACGCCTACGTCACACCGAAGCCAGCGTGTATGGGAAGTGTCCCTTTTGAGGTGTCCCTGGGCGCGCAACTTCTTTCTCTTCTCCACCGACAACACACTCGCTCGTCCCACATCCCTCTCCATCCTCGCTCTTTCTTTCTCTCTCTCTCCCTTCGTCACAACACCTGGCCCGCATCCCGGCGCCGCTCTCCCCAACCATGCCGGCCTTCTCACAGCGCAACATGTTTGACGTCCTCGACGTGCAGCAGGGCGTAGAGCCCGAGCCAGAGCTCGTCGAAGAGGACATTGTCGAGTGAGTCGCCTCATCGCACATTCCCTCTCCCTCGGTTATTGACACTGACCGGAAGGACAACGGCCGACATCCCATCCACTTCCTCCGCCTCCGCACCCGGCACGCCCCTGTCCAAGTCGGCCAAGAAGCGCGCCCGCAAGCAGGCGCAGGCCGGCAGCAAGGTTGGCAAGGCTGACGCGCCCGCTGTGCCCGCTACCAACGGAAAGACGGAGCAGCCGTCCAAGGCCGCGGCTCCGGTTGCGGCTGCGCCAGCGCCCCTCGCAGCTGCTAATGGCGGTGACTCCAAGCCTGCGCCCGCGCCCAAGGCCACTACCCCAGCCAAGGCGGCGCCAGTAGCCGCTCCCGCCGCCGCTCCGGCTGCAGCTCAGCCGAAGTCGCAGCCAAAAGCAAAGGCAGACCCCGGCGCAAAGGACACCTCCCCGCCGTCGACGCCCCAGTTCAAGCCCCTCATCCCCGATTCCATCCCCCAGCACGAGACCCCGCCTACCCGGAAACGCAAGGCACCCACCGACTTTACTCCCGCGGGACCGGGAGCGGCCCTCACGCCCGCGAGCCCGAGCAAGAATTCAGTCAAGTTTGAGGACGGCGTCGTGCCCGGAGAAGGCAAGGACGGGGAGAAGACCATCACGCCGAAGAAGGGGGACGCCAAGGCTGCGGCCGCCGTTGCCCCGCCCAAGAAGAACCAGAACGTTATTGAGCGTACCGTCTGGACGTTCATCATGATCGGCGGGTTTATCAGTGGGTTTATGGTCTTGACTATAGCTAACGCACAGCCCTTCTCTGCATGGGCCACCCGTACATGATCATGCTGGTGCTTCTGTGCCAAACGGTTGTGTACAAGGAGATCTCCGCGCTGTTCGACCTGCGTGACCGTGAGTTAACGGTTGACGTCCCTAACTGACATGCAGAAGGAGCCAAGTCGCTCAGACCCGCGGGCGACTGGAGCAAGTCGCTCAACTGGTACTTCTTCGTCGTCACCAACTACTTCCTCTACGGCGAGTCGATTATCTACTACTTCAAGCACATTGTGTTTGTCGACGCCTTCTTTGTGCCGTTTGCCAAGAACCACCGTTTCATCAGCTTCATGCTGTACATCCTTGGCAAGTGAGCCTGACCGAAAAGTCGCTGACGCCAGGCTTTGTTGCGTTTGTTGCCAACCTGCAGCGCCAGTACCTGCGCCAGCAGTTTGCGCTGTTCTGCTGGGTGCACATCACTCTCCTCCTCGTTGTCGTGTCGTCGCACTTTATTGTGAACAACATCCTCGAGGGCCTGATTTGGTTCTTTGTCCCCGCGTCGCTCGTTATCTGCAACGACATCTTTGCGTACATCTGCGGCAAGCTGTTCGGCCGCACGCCGCTCATTAAGCTGTCGCCCAAGAAGACCGTTGAGGGCTTTGTCGGCGCGTTCATCTGCACGCTCCTGTTCGCGCTTGCCTGGGGTACCTTCTTCCAGCAGTTCAACTACATGATCTGCCCGGCCAGGGACCTTGGCGTCAACGTCTTCTCGGACATCCAGTGCAAGCCCAACCCCGTGTTCCTCTGGCGCGAGTATGAATTCACCGGTCCTATCCGCGCTCTCTACGAGGCTGTCGTGAGTAAACCCTAAGCAGGACACCGCTGACCTCAGGTTGGCCACGCACCCCCCAGCCTCTGGTACAAGACCTACCAGATCCACTGCCTGATCATGGCGACGTTTGCGTCGCTCATTGCGCCGTTCGGCGGCTTCTTCGCGTCGGGCTTCAAGCGCGCCTTCAACATCAAGGACTTTGGCCACTCGATCCCCGGCCACGGCGGCATGACCGACCGCATGGACTGCCAGTGAGTTGTGGGGCGTTCAGCGCAACTGACACCAGATTCATGATGGGCATCTTTGCCTACGTGTACTACTCGTCCCTCATCCGCATCCAGAACGTCTCTGTCGGCTCGATCCTGCAGACCGTTGTCGTGTCGCTCACGACGGCCGAGCAGCTCGAGCTGTACGGTGACCTGAAGCGCTACCTCGAGGGCCAGGGCGTTCGCACAAAGTAAGCGAGACGTTGGAGTTGAAAATACACGGGCGGACGGATAGAAGGGACACGTCCGGTCACGACCAATAGATAGAGGCGGTAGTCGCCAGATAGCTAGCTACATCACGGTAATGCGCATGCATCATTCATAACGAAGCAGGAGCATTCTGGCGCGCAGCGCCGGAATGCGACGACCGGCGCCACTGGGCGACCGGGTGACCATGCGCACGGTGCCAGGTGCAATTCGCCACCCCTGGCCACAGGCACGTCATGGAGCCATGCAATAAGGTGGAGGCATCCCACGCAAACTCGTCCTTCTTGCTCATCCACCAAGTCCCCCGCAACCCAGAAAGATGTCGGCCCTCGCAAAGCTGAAGACACTGCACGAAACGACGCGCGCCGCCGCGAGTCTCTTCACGTCGTACAACTTCCGCAACTACTTTGTGCGGCGGACAGACACCATCTTTGCGCCGGCGCTCGCTGCCGCCGGGGGCGAACCTGACGCTGCTGCGCTCGCGCGCGCCCGTTCCGCAGCGGAATGGGCCTCGGCCACGTCCTTCGCTACCCCGCCTCCGCCCGCTGACCCCGTCGCGCCGCTCAAGGACTCTGGCGCCCTCGCGGCCTTCATCGCCGACCGCGAACACGAGCTCGCGCAGATCAAGCGCAC
This sequence comes from Cutaneotrichosporon arboriforme, assembly GCA_002335565.1. Classification (NCBI taxonomy): domain Eukaryota; kingdom Fungi; phylum Basidiomycota; class Tremellomycetes; order Trichosporonales; family Trichosporonaceae; genus Cutaneotrichosporon; species Cutaneotrichosporon arboriforme. Next base: position 611,670 of record BEDW01000002.1, on the reverse strand, counting down.
AGCCGCGGTGAACGCCATGTTTGGAGGAGACAAGCTCGTTGTGGAGATGCCTGAGAACACGCACTCGTAGGCGGAAAAGAACGGATGCAAGGCGGAGTGCGGGGGCGCATGCAACACGAGGGCGACGATGGAGCAAGATGGAAGTAAGGCGGCAAGACGAGTGTAGGAGCGTCAAAGCCAAACACAGCCGTGGCGCCTGTAACGGATACGTAGGACGAGAGATGTGAGCCCAGCGCGGGTGCCGTCCCGCGCCCTTGATGTATATGTCCGCGTTGATTGACTGACTAGCTCACCACACACTGATTGCACCTCATGCGTTTCTCGTCATGGGGCAAAGTCATGCCCGCATGATTGGCTCACCCGCTTACCGTACACGGCTGACCTGAGCCTCTAACCCGGCGCAGGAACGAGTAGGGGAAGGTACGCCGAGCACGCTGTTGGTTGGGATACGCCGAGCGCCATGTTGGGGCATACGCCGAGCAGTCAGTGGTGTTGGCAAACGCCGAGTATATCTAGCATAAACCGAGTGTGTGTAGTGGTACACGCCGTTTCCACTGTCTTCCAAGCCTGTTCTCTCATCTACATACTGTGCATACTGAGCTTTCCGCAACGTGCCCTGTTTTTGCTCGTCAAGTTTCCCCGGCCTCTTCCTTCAAGCCGCCTGCCATTCCCGGATACCTTCTCGCCAAACAGCATTTAACTCGCAGGACGTTGCTGTCCAGGTGAACGATGTGTGAACTGCGAGCACAAGTGTTGTGATTGCACAATATACATTTGTAACTACAGTACCCTCTCCAAAACCAAGTCACAACTCCCGGACTACCCAAAACCCCCTGCAATCTACCGTAGTGCGACCTTGACCTGCCTCCCCCTCACCCCCCTTTTCTCCTCTAAACTGCCATCTCGCGCCGCTCGCGCTCCTCGGCCTCACGGTCAATGTGACCCGCGGGCTGCTCGGCAGGGTACCTGCGAAGCATGATGGTGAGGGTGATGGCGATACCGCCGATGAGGGCCATGAAGATAGTTGTGGCACTCCAGCCGGGGATGTAGCGGGGCGCGTCGGTCTTGGGCCACAGGAAGACGCCGTAGATCGAGGCCGAGTTGCCAAGAGCGTTGACGAGCGCAATGGCGACAGCACGCTTCTCGGCCGGCCACGTGATGACGTTGGGAACCCAAGTGAGGATGAGCGGGCAGACGGCGTAGACGCTTCCAAAGCCGAAAATGAGGAACACATACTGCACCATGTGTTTGTCGACAGCCACCGTGATGATGAAGCACAATGTGCCAATCGCGCTTGCAATGCAGATGAAGAGCGGCTTGTTACGCTTCCAGTCGGCGCACATGCAGAACGTGAGGATAAAGACGAGGGCCGAGGCGTACACCGGGATGGTGTGGTACTGGGCGTCGTAACCCTTCCAGCCGAGGTTGGCGACCAGGGTCGGGACAAAGTACTGAATGGTCTGCGCGCCCGTGCTGAGCATGTAGAGGACAACAAAGGCCCACACGCGCCAGTCGGTAACAGTAAGCTTGAGGGCCTTAAGCTCGGAAACCTCCTCGCCACCGGCAGTGGCACCAAGACCGTCGTAGGCGAGGCGAGCCGCGGCCAGAGTCTTCTCCTCCTCGCTCAACCACTTTGTCGTCGCCGGCCAGTCGGGCATGATCATCCAGGTGAAGCAGCCGAGGAAGGACGCGCCGACACCCTCAATAATGAAAAGCCACTGCCAGCCTCGGAGACCCTTGGCGCCATCCAGGTGCTGAGTGATCAGACCAGCCAAAAGACCGGAAAATGCACCAGAAATCGCCGTCGCCGTGTAGTAAATCGAGTAACGAGTGCTCAACTCGTAGCGACGGTACCAGCTCGAAAGGTAAAATGCGACACCGGGGGCGAAACCGGCTTCAGCAATGCCGAGGCAGAAGCGCACAGCAGCGAGCTGCTTCCAGTTTGTGGTGGCCGCCATGCAGGCCGAGACGCCACCCCACAAAATACACAGGCCGGAGAGGTAAAGCGAGGGACGAACGCGCGGGAGGATGAGGTTGGAGGGGACCTCAAAGAGCACGTAGGAGACGAAGAAGACGAGCAGGACGACCGAGTACTGGGTTGACGTGAGCTCGAAGTCTTCTTCGAGGCCGCCGGTTTTGGCGTTGCCAATGTTGGCACGGTCGAGGTACGAAAGAGTGTAAAGCGCCCAAATGGTCGGGACAATACGCATGTCGATCTTGCGCAGGAACTTCTTCTCGGCGTCCGAGCCCGGGACGTAGGCCGCGGCGAGGGCCTCGCGGCGCTCGTCGACGGTGTTGTCGTGCCACTTCTCCATGTGGGAGTCGGGGCCGCCCTTGTCAATCGATGTCCGGGAGTCAGTCATGGCGAATGCTGTGTGTGTTGGCGGATCGCTGTGGAGCTCCTGTAGGTCGCCGTCTGGTGTAAAGGCAGTGCTGTGGTCTGTTGTCGTTTGTCTAGGAGTGCGCTCGCGACCTCGTCGGCAGCTTGGGTTGTACGGTAGATGTCCCCATGGGGCCGACCTTTTATGCACAGTGTGCTCGGTGCGTTGGGACGTGTCAGTGAGCTGCCCCGGAGCAATAATGTCTTGCTGAAGTCGCCAATGCACGCTCTGGGGTCCCGGTGGGACCGGTATGAAGGACAGTGGCGAGCGGCTTTGCTCCGCACACGACTCCGGGGGCGGAGTGGTAATGGACGGTGGGGGACTCCACCCTGCAGCCTAGGTTGATGGAAGCCCACAATCCACCAGGCAGAGAGGCCGAGGGTAATGCCTGCTCGACAAACGACTCGCCCTGCGTGGCCGCGGAGACGCCGAGGCAGGCCAGGCGTAGACGCAGGGAACTACAGGGGGTAAACAAAAGGATGCCACGCTCTCACATCAGCCCGTGAGACATTTTGTCGGCTGGTTGTGCCTCAGGCCTCAGGAGTGGTGGTTGTATCACGGCAAACCTGGGCATTCCGGAACGATACAGTCGTTAGCTCCACTTCGGGCCGATGTCCGCGTGCAGCTCGCGTGGAGGCGGCTCAACTTCTCGCCGCGGGTCAGCATGGTCAGCCCACCGTTCTACAAGCTCTTGGCACCGGCTCTTGAACTCTTGGTGTCTGACAGCAGCTGCTCACGCGACGTAGGCACGGCAATGCATGGTTGGCCGCGGTGTGGCTTTGTTCCGGTAGACGAGTACGGGAGATGTTAGAATGCCGAGAGCGAGAAGCAGCGACGGATTCCGGAATACCCCTAGCCTCGGCAACCTCGTCTATGCTGCCAGGCGCATGCCTCCAGATCTGTCCTCAGTCTGCCTTGATATCCCCGGCCAAGCACCCCGGCGTGATGGAGGGAGGTTGGACAACAGTTGCAAGGTCCGTCGTTGAGCTGGTGGAGGGCCGGTCCGGCTGTCCGTCAATTACCGTCGTCTGCCACATGCCCACCCCGGCGTCTTTGCGTCCTCCACAACAGGCCATTATTGTGCAGCAGCGGGCAGACGCGGTAGAGTCCCACGGGCTGGACGGGGCTCGTCGACAATACCTGGCCCCGAGTTGACTTGTAACTGACTCTTTCTCATTCACTTTGTCAACAGTTACCACCATGTCTGGCCTCAAGAACAACCGCACGCTCGAGATTCTGCGCAAGGCCGAGGAGGGCAGGTATGGCATCCTGGCGCAGGTCGTGTACGACACAAACCAGGCGCTTGCGCTTGTGCGTGGTCTCGAGTCGAAAAAGTCGCCGGGGATTCTGCAAATGTTCCCCATCACGGTGATGCACGGCGGCGCGCCGTTCCTGCGGTATTGCCTGGACATTGCGCATAACGCGTCCGTGCCGATCAGCGTGCACCTCGACCACGCGACCGACGAGGAGCAGCTGGCGTACGTCCTCAACCTCGCGGACAACGGCGTCAAGTTTGACTCGATCATGGTCGACGCGTCGCACGCAGACAACGAGGCCGAGAACATTGCCATTGCGCGTCCATGGATCAAGCGCTGCAACGACCTCGGTATCGCCACCGAGGTCGAGCTGGGTCGTCTCGAAGGTGGAGAGGCTGGCCTCCGCGAAATCTCGGGCGCCATGCTTACCGACCCCGAGAAGGCCGAGGCGTTCATGAAGGGGTGAGTACACTCGGAACTTGTTAAGCAATAAAGAACCACCTGGCTAATTCCAGCACCGGCGCAGACATCCTCGCGCCCTCGATCGGCAACCTCCACGGCTCGTACAAGTTTGTCAAGGGCGGTCCGCAGTTCCGCCAGGAGATCCTCAAGGACCTGCAGGTGCGCTTTGCCGGGCGGACGCCGTACGTCTGCCTGCACGGAACCGACGAGATCTCGGACGACCTGTTCCGCGAGTGCATCAAGAACGGCGTGACAAAGGTCAACGTCAACTCGTGGCTGCGTGACCCGTACTGCGCCGCCCTCGCAAAGGGCCTGCAGGAAAAGACGATGCCCGAGGCCATCGACGACGCCATGGCCGAGTACGAGAAGGAGACTCGCCGCTTCTGCGACCTGCTCGGGTCGACCGACAAGGCTTAATGCGTGCATCGTAGACGACCCAAATAGTGCATGTATGTTTATTATTTGGAACAAAGGCGAAACCATTACTACCGATACAAAATCATTGATGGCTACATGTGTACGCATCTACGCGCCTCCCTCCTCCTCGTCCATGGTGACGTCGTTGTCGCCGGCATTGTGCCCATCCTCGTTCTGTGCGAAAATTCTGTCTACCGTTTCAAAGTATTGCCCCCTGTCGTCAGCCACAGCGGCTCGCCTATGCACTCACCAGCCCTGCCAGTCAAAGTTGGACTCTGGGATGTTGTCGAGGAACGACACGTCGTGGCCTTGGTCGTCTGGGTCCCAGAACTGAGCCGTGCCGTTGGCCTCTGTCGGGTACTCGACGAAAATGGAGCCCCCAAGCTCGACGTTGGCTAAGTACTGACTCTGCTGCTCGGCGTGCGCTTGCGACCTCTTGCCAAACGCCGGCGTGACGCCGTCCGGGCGAGGAGCCGCGCTGCCAGAGCCAGAGCTGGAAACCGGCGTATCCTCTGAATGCTCCGTGTGGTGGTCGTCGTCCGGCAGAGTCTTGAGGGCCGCCTCATACAGCAGCATCATTGTCTCGCAGCTCTTCTTGCGCGTACTCATCTGGTCGGGCTGCAGCGCCTCTTCCCAGCGCGCGACAATGTCGCGCACGAGCTTAAGCGTCTCGAGTGCCGCCGGGTCCCGTTTGCGAGCCCACATGTGATACTGTACCAACGCACACGATGTCGCCGTGTACGGGAACACGAAAATGCTGTCGAGCACAGTGTTGTGCGCATCAAGCCACTCGATAACCTCACGGGACCACTGCACAAGCTGTTGCCATCTGTTCGCATCGAGCGTGGTCTTGAGGTGCGGCGGCGGAGGCTGTGCCACACGCAGGAAACCACGCCAGAATAAGAACTGGACAGAAGTAAACTTGAGATGCAGCATGCCAGTCAACTCGGAGCTCTCGGGGCCGGTGAACCGGAGCTCATCGGGTAAATCGTCTCTCCATGCCTCCAGGTCGTCCAAAATACTCTGCAGCTCAGTATCGGTAGCTTGCTGAAGCCCGGTTGGTCGATACATTGTGCGGAAGACGCGTCCAAGGATGAGAGCCAGTTTGACGTTCTCGGCGAGGCACGAGAACGCTGGCACTTTGACCGCCTGTCCGTCCGCGTCGAGGCAGTATGGCGAAGGGAGGGGCACGTCGCAGTCCAAAACGTTGATGATCAAGGGCAGGGCCAGCGCGCCAACATACCAGGCGTCGTATACGACGCACGTTCCCCAAATTCGCCGCCGGAGCTCGACAGCCTCGAGCTCCTCCGCCGTGCGGGGCTTGCCCATCGTCTGCTCACGGTGATAACCGAGGTCCTGCGCCATGCGTATGGCAGCCGTGAGGCGCAACATGGCCGCACTGGCCGTTCCTGCTGTTGGCTGAGCGTTGAGTTCTCCATTCGTGTTGATTAGGAGAATTGCCTGAATGTTCTCAATACAGGCATGGCTCAAGACCTCGTTGGCACGCAGGAGGCCATTGACGAGACCCCGCATGCGCTGAAACACGTGACGCGGGAATTCGCGGCGCGTCGCCGTCGCCGCGCACATGGCGTACAGCAGCAAAGGGTTCGGCGACTTTTGCTTGAGGAATTCAGAGCGTGAAACAATGGGCAGAAATTTCACGACATTGTCGAAGAACGAGTTGACAAGCGCCGTCATGATCGGGCCAGGTAGAACGTATTTGGACAGTCGTTGGGCGTGCGAGCCGTCGGCGTCCTCCCCGTCGTCCGAGCGCGCCTCGACGTTTATACGGCCATCCTCGTCTTCCGACACCTCCCAGTAGGCATGGTTGGCCATGTCAAATTGTTCAAACGATCTGGAGGGGAGCGAAGTGTGAACCAGCGACAGTATGGACGCCGGACCACCACCGCCTGGTTTGGTATCCTGCCCATTGACCGCCGCACCCTTGGTCGCGGGTGACCCAGCGGCGTCAAGAGCCTGTCGACGTTTCTTGAAGCGCGTCTCAGTGATTGGAAGAAAGAACGTGCACTCGGTCCCGCTCTGTTTGCAGTGGGCGCAGATCGGCTGTGCGTCGGCTCCGGGCCCCGCGTCGGCCGTGAGGATGTCACAGCGGATTTTCTTGGAACGCTGGATATTAGGGAACACGATCGGTGCATTGCCTTTAGCCACAACTCACGCAAGCATCGCATGCTCGTCCAGTTTTGGTGCGCTTCTCCTCCGCCGTCGCCGAGTTGTCTTCTGGCCGGCGCTTTGTGGTCTTTTTGCCAGAGGTCGTGCTGGGTGAACCAGAGCCGGGGTGGGAGGACCCATCAGCACTGGGGCTCGGCAGTGTCATCTGCATCGCAGTGGGCGGCGGCAGTCGTGTACTTTGCGGTCCACCCGACTTGATGTACGAGTTGTAGTTCATGTATTCGGCGCCGTTTGTGCCCCGTCCGCCATGGTCGGGTCTGGCCTTTGGGGGCGTGCCGCCATCGAGCGCCTGTGGGCCTATGTTGTTGCGGCGTGCGCCCGACGGTAGATCATCGGGTAGTCTCTCTTGGTGGGGAAAGGCATACTGTGACCGCGAAAAAGGTTGTCTCGGTGCGCGCTGCCCATGGTCCGAGGGATGCCCACGACCCTCGCCCACAGGCGGGTTAAACATGTTGCTCGGCAGTGCTAGTGGCGAGGACGTAAACCACGGTAATGTGTGAGATGAACCGTGTTTGGATGCGTTGCGCTTGACGGCGTACTAAATCAAACGCAACCGCCTGCGTGCAAAGGTGCAAGTGCGAACGTTATCTCTTTGATTGCGGGCTTTGGTTTTAGCCGTCAAGCCAGCTTGGGGCCTCGGTGGGAAGGGGCCCAAGAGCTGGAATGGATCTTGGGTGCAGCAGGAAAGCTCCGCGGCAAAGTGGAGTGGGTCGCCAGTGGATTGCCGGTATGAAGATGATGATGGAATGGAAAGTAGAGAGGAGAGTTGGGATGGAGTAGAGAGAGGGTTGGAGAGAGAGTGAGGCGTCGAGAGGAGGAGGATTGTGTTGGTTGTGCCGCCGGAGTGGGTCGTTTGGTATGTGACGTGAGGTGCGGCAAAAACACAACCCCCCGCCAACACAACTAAAGGCGCCGCCGGGCAATGCGCCTATGCATTCCGCACTTGCACGAGGCGGCAACAGCTTGGACAACGGGGCGGCGTTTGCCTTCAGATGGGCACTTTGGACCATGTAGCCGCTGGCCATTTGCAGCCTTGACTATTGCTCAATGCCCTTTGGCCAGACACCGTACACCGTTTTGCGTCGCAGCGCCCCATGTGGACAATGCTCATCACTCTGAGGGCCAAGCCGTTACACATGACGAGGCGCTTCGGCACCATCTCGGCAGGGCAAGTCGGTCAGGCTTTACCTTCTATTCGGCATTCGGCACGGCAGAGGCGGCCAGTACTGGGTCACGGGGACCTTGTTACAACAACAAGAGGGGAAGTGCGCGGCCATGCCCGGGCGGGATGACGCTTTCAGACCTACCAAATGGCCAAATGGTCATGCGACGTCCACACGGTGGGGCCACACGGTAGGCGCCGCTCACTCATGGCTGGTTCCAGCAAACCACACATACGACATTTGGGACAACGTTGTAATAGCAGTTGAAACGTGGTAATTGATAATACAAATTATCAAAGGTCTAATAGTGCAGCGTAATGACGTGTTTAAATGCCATGCTCAGAATTCGGATCCCACCCAAGCGACGTTTGCCTCCGCTTCCACGCTCGCGTCCAGTCTGTCCCCACGCATCCTTGCCCTTTGTATGGTCCCCCCCTGTACACCCTGTATGTACGCAGGTGCAGGTGGTGGTCCGAGTGGCCGAGAGTACCATTGTCGCCCGTCGTCTCGCGATCACTTCCATCACCTTCACACTCTCACCCCTTCAACAACACTCATCACTCCTTCCATTCTCCGACACGACTCCCCTTCTCGCAAACATCTCCCCATCGCTCCGCACAGCCCGCACATCCTAGTCGTTGGCCCATATATAACGAGCCACACAGTTGTCAGACACACCTCTCTCGACTTTCGCACCCACTCGCGCGCCTTGCCACAGTCATCCGCGCCACTTAACATCACCTCAACCCACATCCTCTCACGAAATGTCTGACGCTGCTGCCGACAAGAAGGACCAGGTCGTCCTCACGTCCTCGGACGACGAGTCGTTCACCGTCGAGAAGAAGGTCGCTCAGCGGTCCAACCTCCTCAAGTCGATGATCGAGGGTGAGTCAACTCTTGAGATTGGGCGCGTCGCCTCGCTTGTGAACAGGTGGATCGTCGCCGCCACGACGTTTCCTGCGCCTCTCGACGTGCACCTCATGCCGTCGCGTGAACGTCGACGCGCGTGGGGCTTGTGTAACGGACGCGTCGTTGCCCGCACAGTCCTGCAGGAAGCGCACCTGGCGTGCCTCGCCGAGGCCCCATCTTGCAATGCTGACACCATGAACAGACCTCCCTGGCAACGCCGAGGAGCCCATTCCTCTGCCCAACGTGTCGTCCTCTGTGCTGGTCAAGGTGCTCGAGTACTGCGACCACCACAAGAACGAGCCCCTCCCAGCCTCTGACTCGAACGACGCCGACGAGTCGCGCCGCAAGACTTCTGAGATCGGCGAGTGGGACGCCAAGTTTATTCAGGTGGGTGTCTTGTGGAAACATCGCGTCATGCGCGTGCTGACGCGGATCAGGTCGACCAGGAGATGCTCTTTGAGATCATCCTTGCCGCCAACTACCTCGACATCAAGCCCCTCCTCGACGTCGGATGCAAGACCGTCGCCAACATGATCAAGGGCAAGACACCCGAGGAGATCCGCAAGCTCTTCAACATTGTCAACGACTTCACCCCGGAGGAGGAGGAGCAGATCCGCAAGGAGAACGAGTGGGCCGAGGAGTGAGTCTGACACGCTCCGTTTTGGAGTCGGATGCCTGCGCGTAAACGAGACTGACACTGTACCCCAGCCGCTAGACGGGTTGTGCATCTCTCATTCGCGTGACGTGATGACCTCGTTGTAGAAACCCCAGACGTGTCGCGAGAGGGCGAAGGCTGTAGCTGGCGGCAATGTATATATTGGCGTGGCAGCTTTGCAGAGGTGGATTCGGAGGCCTGTGCGTGGTGTGGTGGCCCCGCCGTGCCGAGTCATGGGCACTGACAATGTTTATGTCACATTCGAGACATTGCCATTCCACCATAACATACTTGCTCCTTTGGCATCAATGACACAACTGCAACACTTGATACATGAGAGGGTCGTCTATTATGCTGGTGACTATGCGGACAGTTGGCAGCTGGGTGAAGCATAGCACACCTTACTTGCCCTCGTACTCGTGAATGGCCTTGACCTTTTCGGCACTGGCGCTCTTCTCGTCAAAGACGTAGCCGAGCCACTCCTTGGCGAGGCGGCGCGCGAGCTCGATGCCAATCACACGCTGGCCCATGCAAAGCACCTGCGCGTTGTTGGAGAGAACGGCGCGCTCGACGCTGAACGGGTCGTGCGCCGTCACCGCGCGGATACCCGGCACCTTGTTGGCGGCAATCGCGACGCCGAGGCCTAAAGTCAGTACTATGCCGGGGTACAAATAGTGCTTTGGGGAAGAGCTGCGCAGCAGCGGTTTGATGATCAAGCAGGCATAGGGAGACGACGCTGGCAGTGACCGCAACGAGCACGTCACTGCGACATTGTCGTTCCCACGCGAGCGGCTCTTGTCATCGCCACTGGTGAGTCGGCCACTTTGCGACACCGAGCAACTTCGGAGAGAGCTTCGCTTCATCGCCGCACCACCCCTGTCTGCAGATGGCCGCCGCTCGCCACTCTCCTGGGGGCATGCCCTTCCTCTTCAACAGCCCGTGGTTGCACTCACCAGTACCGCAGATGAGGAGGGCGCGGTCCGCCTCGCCCGACTGGATCTTGCGGGCGGCGTCGACGGCGACATGGGGATACGCCGTCTTGTCGTGGCTGGCGGGGACGCCGACGTCGATGACCTTCTTGACGCGCGGGTCGGCCTCAAAGTCGGCCTTGATCTTCTCCTTGTAGTCGACGCCCGCGTCGTCGCAGCCAAACACGATCGTGTACTGCGGGGTGGCTCCGTTCGTGGTCGACATGGTTGTTGCGCTGGCTGATACGACTATCGCTAACTTTCAAAGTTACAGCAGTAGTGGTAGTTGTTGTTGTTACGACATGCATCTCGCACACGGCACAGCGGTGTTGCTGCATTAACAGAGTGGGCTTAACACCGGACCGGCCGGTGTAGTGGTGCACGGCACAAGCCGGCTATCCCCGCCTACGGCTTATGCCCGGACCTTCCGGACTTGGCCTGCGACTTATCGCCGTCGCGCCGTCGCCACTCCCTCAAGAACACCTCCGTACTCCGTGCGCCGTGCATACCGAAAAGCAGCGTGCGTCTCGCGTGGACGAGAGGACCGCTTGCGTACTTGCGTTCGTGGGAGAGTGGATTAGATACCCATCCGTGTCGATGTGGATGAACTGGGGGCTTCGGGTGAACCATCCGCTACTGGATTGGTATCATCGGGCCGATCCTGAGACAGACATGCCGGACCCATAACATTGCTCCAGACGACGGTACTCGGCATTGCTCCAGGCGACGGTACTCGGCATGACGGCCGGCACGACACAGGGCCATCGTCGTTCCGGGCTGCCCACTCGTGTGCTCTGATTGTCGTCGATGCACGCCGCACATAGTACAAGAGCAGACAGGCGTCGGCGACGATGGACAACAACACCTCCTCCCCACAACTACCAAAGCCAAGACCCATCACAATGACTGTCGACGACATCAAGGGCGCCAGCGACAACAACGTCGTGCTTATCACCGGCGCTGGCGGCTGGCTCGGTGGCATTCTTGGCGAGGCTCTCCTGGCGGACCCCAAGACGCCAGACGTCAAGCTCATCCTCGCGGACATTGTCGAGCCCAAGGCGCCCAAGATGGCCAAGGCCGGCCAGGTCGTGACCCGCAAGGCGGACCTGTGCGACCCCGCCGAGATCGACGCCCTCTTCACCACCGAGTTTGGCGTCCCCGACACGATCTACTGCTTCCACGGCATCATGTCGCGCGGCTCTGAGGACAACTTTGACCTGGGTCTCAAGGTCAACGTCGACAGCATCCGCGCCATGCTGAACCGCGCGCGTGAGGCTCACGAGAAGGACGGCGTCGCGCCTATCAAGTTCATCTTCACCTCATCCCTTGCCGTTTACGGCGGACCCCTGCCTGAGGTTGTTGGCCCCAGCACGATCGCGACGCCAGAAGGTGCGTACGGGTGCGGCAAGCTGTGCTCCGAGTTGCTCGTCAACGAGTACACGCGTCGTGGCTGGGTCGACGGCCGTATCCTCCGCCTGCCAACGATTGTTGTGCGTCCAGGCGTCCCATCTGCCGCCACGTCGGCCTTCATCTCGGGCATTATTCGTGAGCCGCTGCAGGGTATTGAGGCCATCTGCCCCGTGGGCTCGTCTCTCGAGTCGCCCGAGCTCCAGCTCGCAGCGTGGGTCGCGTCGCCCGAGACGACGATTCGCAACTTTGTCATCGCCAAGCACATCCCCGCAGACAAGTTCCTGCCCCACACCCGCGCCGTCTACCTCCCTGGTTTCACCACTACTGTCAAGGAGGAGCTCGACGCCCTTGCCGAGGTCGCGGGGCAAGAGGCCCTCAAGCTCGTCAAGTTCAAGGACGACCCAATTAACCGCCGCATCGTCGGCTCGTGGCCTGCCCGCTTCGACAACTCGTACCCCTGCGGCCTCGGGTTTGTCGCCGACGAAGGCGGCATGGTGCCCATCGTTCGTCGCTTCAAGGAGCAGCTTGGCAAGTAGTTGTTAGAACGTGGAGATGTCGCCTTTGGGTTTCGGTAGACTTGTAGCTATGGACTTGTGTGTGCACATTCAGCAACGAGCTGTGTTGGGGACACTGTGTGTCTACAACATGGGAATGTGAACTGGCGTCTACAACATGTCTGTGAATTGGCATGGATACTCAAGGCATGGCCGCCGCACCCGGCGGTCGAGCACATGTGAATGTTCGTTTGTCTGCCCGATTGTCACCGGCAGACCGCTCGGCTTACCATCTGATCGCAACCGACTGCAGTAGTGTGCCCATTCTTGGCATTCTCACGGCATGGGCACGGCTCGCGTCCCGCATAGCACACCGCATGCCCCGCTAGGATGTCGTGACACGGTTTGGGATCTGACGTAGCGATGCGTCCTCTCGAGCAATGCCGACGAGCGCTAGCGTCGGCATGACTGGTGCCGAAGGAACGGACGTTCGCATGACGACTCTAATTGAATACGATCAGCTGGACCTAGAGGGAGCGGGGCCGCGTTCCCGAGAGGCTTATTATACTATTTATGTGCGAGTACATGTGGGCAACAATGCGGAGGTGCCGCCTCGCTTAACAGGGATGGAGAGTGTACATATTACGTTTCGCCGTCTTTTGTGGAATGCTGGGCATGACAGTCACCTTCACACATCTGACCTGTTCTGCATCGCGAGCAATGAGGAGTGCCGGCCGAAAGCCAATCGTTCTCGGGCTTTGATTATGCCGACACCCAGCGCGCCCGGAACATGCCTTTGCTCCGAGCCACCTACGCTCCTTTGCGACGTGCGGTGTACGCAGCGCCGATTGCGGGTCTGCCACGCTCCCACAACAGCAGAAAACAGCTTTGCTTAAAGCTAAAATTCTCGATCCGAGACATATACCTTGGTCAACGTAAGATTTTAGAGTGTGGCCGGAGAAAAGCGTTCATCGATGCGCGTGCGAGTATGCGCTCTGCGCGTCGTACCACTCGAGGCGTCAGTAGTTGGTTTGGGGGGATTCCGGAAATTGAAAGCGCCGTGGTGCTGGTTGTCGGAAGTAGCGTCTACAGTACACTGCGTAAGACGAACCACGACGCCGCCTAGTCTGTCACCCGACGGCCCTGCCGCGGCGCGAGTGATCGTCATTCGCCTGCAGCCACCAGAGACGGCGTTAACGAAGGCGTCCGCGTTGCGGCGCGTGCGCACACACGCGCGCAGTACAGGGCTTAGAGGGAGAGTCGTACTCTGCGAAAAACCTGGGTCTGTGAGGGTGCGAGAGATGCTGCTGGAAGCCTGGGTTCAGGAGAGCCAATTTGGCTTGATGGGGCTTGAAGGGTCACAGATCTTGGTCACTGGTCAAATTAAGCGGAGACACGCTGTTCCTGTGGGCAAGCCTGCAAACCTGGGAACAAGCCAGGGGGCGGCGCATCTAGACATGGAGACGGTGTATGGCAACCTCGGTCAGCAAAAACAAGGGTGGTCGTCTCCAGTGTTGTGGACTCGCGTCAAGAAGGATCAGAATGAATACGACGACGTGGGTGTGGCTGATCGTCGTGACGATCAATCTTAAGCCACACAGGACATTCAAAGAATTCAAATGGAGCGTCGTAGATCTCTGCAAGCTGGAGGCACCGTCGGACGCCTGCATTGTCCGAGACATTTGGGAGGCTGGAGAACGTGTAGTGACGCTGCATGTCTGTCGCCGATGGATGAAGAGGAGTGCGCGTATGTATGTCTTGTTACCCTTGGTGAGAAATGGCCGTATGTGGAAGTTCCCATGACATGGTGTTCCTCCGCTCTAGCTGCTCTCCAACCCCCCTGATGTGCCGTGTTTCGACGACGGCACGGGCTGGCAAGCACCCGTCCGGCCAACACCGAGGTGTGTGGGTGTTGACGGCATCGCCCCCCACTCCAGGTCGGGCATCTAAAGGCAAGTAGTAGCGCCGGCTGGGCGCCAGACTTTGCGCGTCTCCACTACTGGTCCATGTTCGTCGCTATTCTCATCACAACTGCCTGTCCTGTGCAGCGGTGACCTCGTGTCCTTGTCGCCGCGACCAGTCATACCGCTCGCCAGCGCCAGTGCCAGACACCGCATATGGTGCACTTGCACCCACGTCCACCATGCTCCTAACGCCACCATCAACTCCCTCCAAGAATCTCGGAATGGCGGCCCCAGCGCCTTCCGAGCCGCCAGCGCCACCGGGGTCACGAGCGCAGGCGGGCGTCGGCGTGTCACAGGCGAGTCCGTCCCACCCCGGCACGCTGCGGCGTCCCCTTAGCAACGCCGAGGTCGCCCTGTATCTCCCTTCCCGGGACGACGGGGCTCACGATTTGTAAGTGAGGACGGGGCAGTTGGCGTGAGAGGTCGAAGACCGTCAACGGTACTCGCCACTGTACTGTCACGGAGATGCACGTCTGCGACCGCGCTCACCATCGAGGTTGCTGACGTCAGGTACCTTCACTTGAATCTATCGTCGGCGTCGTCGCTGGCGACCGAGCCCCGCGTGCGCACCGCTTGGGCGCTACAACTGTGCCGACATCCATTGTTGGCGGCGCGAATCGATATGCGCGGCTACGAGGACGTGAGCTTTGTGCACACGCCCCCAGGGACCGTTACTGAGGCGCTACTTGCTGCCGACGCACGATTATCATACTTCGGCGTCGACGAGGGACCAGAAGACCTGGTAGATATGCTGGTGAATGGGCCGCGCATACTTGCTGGCGACACACTTGCACACTTGGCCGTTCGACGCGCGGGCACGCGCGATGTCGACATGTCAGGCGCAGGCGTGCCAGCGGCCTCGTCACACGCCGTAGAGATGGTCCTCACCACCGCCGCCCACGTCGCTGACAGCCGTGCACTGCACGTGTTCACCGACGAGCTCTTGTCGCTCCTCTCCGCGCCCAACGAGCACCTCACTACGCTGCTTGCTGCCGCGGTTGACCGGCCCATCCCTTTGCCCCTCGGTGCCGAAGAACGCCTTGGCCTGTCACACCTCCAGCGTGTCACTGGTGCCGTGGCCGCCCTGCGACGTGACGCCTGCCAACTCGGCGGTCAGTGCTTCCCCGCCCTCCACGGGAGACCACGATACACCGCAGTGCCCACTCGCATCTACTCGGCTGAACAGACATCGACCGCCCAGCGTCATTGCGCGGCAAATGGCGTTTCCCTCGCTGACACGGTCATTGCGCTCTGTGCAGTCGCATGGAGCCGACGAGCAGCTGACCGCACGCAACCAATGTGAGTCATTTTGTGAGACAGGCAACGGCAGCAGCAGCAGCATCATGCATGTCTACGCACTCCGACTCCAGTGACCTGCCGCCACCCCAGGGCTGTGGGGGGCGCGGGGGAGCACGGCCGTGCCCTGCTCGCCCCACTCCCCTACCCGTGGGTCATCTGGCGTGCCAGGACAATAAATTTCCTGGATTGCGGGAGTGCGTGTTTCGGGAGATTACTTTGGCGCGGTTACACTTTGGGCCTGAAATCATGACTGCTTTCTGCCACGCCGGCGTGCTCCTGACTATCGCTGACACCTTAGCCTCATTTCCACTGTGGCTGATTTACGCCCGGCCTTCGGCGCAGCCGGCCCGGACTCGTTCATGTATTTGGCCGAGGGCACACGGAGGATAGTGCTTCCAACACAACGGCTAGCACCGCCACGCGTCGTCGACATGGTGTGGCACCGGGCGCGGCAAGTCCGACAGCAGCTGGCGCCGCCAGCCGCTGGTAAGGGGAGTAAACGCGCGCGCGTCGAGGGCGCCGTGTTCTGTGGCGACGCAGCGGCGCGAGCTTGGCGCGCCCGTGTGGCCGCCCGCGACGACGACGATAACGCCGCAGCGCACGACGCTAACCCTGGCCTCGGACTTGGCATCGTCTTGCCTGACCGACCGGCGCCGGCGCCTGCCACTGACCCTGCCAACACACCCCCTCCCCCACCTACAGCCCTGCCTCTTCTCCATGTCGCGGCCTTTGGCGATCTCGACGCGACGTACCACCACGAGCGTCACGCCATGGTGATCGAAAGCGTCGTCGCCGGATCGCGCCTCGGCCAACGAGGTATCCTGGTCACCGCCCACACCGTGCGGTAAGTGGTTGCCCTGCGTTGCACCTGTTTGAGCCTTCTCTAATTTGCAGTGGTAAACTCCACCTCTCGCTCAATTACGACGTCAACGGCTTCGTGACCGGCGCCGTTGAGAAGTGGTGGGGCGACGTGCTCTCCCTCGCATCTCAAGTTCTCTTGTATCCTGCCCTCCCTAGGACTCCACCACCACAACCCCGCCGCAACGCTACTTAAGACTGCCACCGAATTCCGCGAGGTTGGCACTGCCACACCAAATCTCGTATAATCTCCCATAGCATCTCACTGGCTCTAACCATTGCATTTCAAGTACTTCTATGCGGACATGTGTGCATCTGTGCGTCGAGCACTGATTGACTCCTCATTTGTACCTGACATGTTTTGAAACAGCTGATTCTCTACAACACTGGCTTACAAGCGTGAAAGACGAGGTTCTGCGACCGTGCACGGGTCACATTGTGCTCTTGGTCGGCTGGTAGCTGATGCCGTTTTCCTCGTCTGAGGCCTTGGAGCTGAGTCGCTGAACCATGCCGTGCTGCTGCTCGTGGTTGTTGTGGGTGCCATTCGGAGGGTGAGGACCGCGACGCTCGTACTTGTCGTACTTGACAGGAAGGGCACGTGTGCCATCGTCGGCCTGGCCGAAGGGGAGAAGCCAGTTACGTCGCCCACCGCCACGCTTAAGTACGTCAACGACGACAACGACACTCTGCGCGAAGAGGACGACGACATAGAGCCATGCGATGGCCACGAGGGCCGGGTGGGCGTTTGCAGCCGTCATCTTGGGGTGTTCCTCCGGGAAATCCCGGATCCCTTGGAAGAGCTCGGTGTCGAGCGAGATAAGCGTTCCATAGACGATCTGCTGAATCAAGACGGCACCGAAGAACACGACCTCTGAGCTCGCCCCGATGAAGCAGCTCCGTAGAGTCATTGCCCAGTTGAACATAATGCTCTGCGTCAGCACAAGCGTGGAAGATGACGCGTACACAACCACAGCATAGGAAACGCCCTGCCATGCCGAGCACAGAAGAAGCCAGTATGAAATGTAGTGGGTGTGCTCCACACGCTCATCCGACGTGACTGAACCGTTAAGAAATGCACGCTCGGTCCCGCCTCACGGAGTTTACGCATTTGAGTCCCGATCGCGATCGCCAGCGATACCTGGACCATCGCCAGCGCCATCCCCACAAACAACAGCACGCGGTGTAGTAGACGAGCAGTCATGGTGGAGTGAATAGCAGAGTTCTGCAGCTGTGAGAAGAAAGGCCATGCAAGCCTGTGGTTCTCGCTACTTAATGCATAAGTGGTGTCCTAGCAAGCACGGCAGCAGAGGACGGAGGCGAAAGGAAAGGAGGAGAGAATGGCGAAGGAGGTATCGTCATGGGTTTATCAGGTTACCACTTCGCTTGAGCCTGACAAAGAAGCTTAAGCCCCTCTGGCACTCTGCGTGGATGCGTTCAAAGCAGCAAGACTTTAGCGTTCCTTGACGACGCGGGTTTCAGGCTGAAGCCCTTGGCGATTACGCAGTGTGCAGAGAAACCTTGTTGCGGCGCAAGGTTGCTCCACCCACTGCGTTCCTTTCGTCCTGCGACGTACCTGCTATCCACATCCCACGGTGCCGTTCATGTGATCTAGAGCAGGCTTCACTTGCTCCTCACGGAGGCAGTGCGTTTTTGAAGCAGTCACCTATGCCAAGCATGAACCGCTTCGTACTCCGATCGCTTGGCCCACATTATGCGTCGTACGTCAGTCGCGATACCACATCGCTATCTCCGATTCCTGCAAAATTAAGTACAAGATACATATACTGTACATTACGTCCTGTGTATGACTGGCCTTTGGCCGCGCGCGACTGCCAGAGTCAGCGCCAACCCTGTCCCCCCTCTGCTCATCGGCGCTTCACACACGCTAGGCAGCGAAATTAACCCGCCGAGTCAGGATATGACACGGTCGTCTTATGGCATCGTGGCATTCCAACCTCCGAGACCCTAGGCTCCCGGGTCTACTCCAAGACGGTTGCCGCGTTTATCGGGAAGAGCGGGCAGTGGGCGAGTTGTGCGGCGCTGTAGCGTCGTGTCTTCGCGAGCTAGAACGTCTGAGGGCCGCTGCAGCTGGTAGCGTTCTGGGGGCACGTGGTTCTGGGGTGTCGTCGCGGGTGTTTTGAAGGGATCCTGAGCGGCCTTGTCTGCCACCGCCGGGCCAGTGACGCCTGGGCGCACGAGGTGGTCGTGCGAGTAAGTGTGCTGGTCGGATGAAGGCGAGTGGCCCGTCGTGGCGGAATAGCCGCCGGGCGAGCGCCCGGCGGCACTAGTGAACGTCGCCGGCGAGTGTGCACTGGGGGAGTATCCAGCCGGACTGAGCGGGGCCGCTCCGCTGCCGGCCTGCTCGTTCGCTGTCGCCCACTGCGGGTCGTATACTGGCGGCACGAGCACCTCGTTCTGCGGCGACACCTTGCCGCCGTCGAGTTCCTGCCGAAACACGGTTTCGCGAGGGATCTCGTCGGGTAGCGGCAGGCGCGGCGCCGCAGACAGAGGTGCGGCACTCAGTGGAGCAGCGCTGAGCGGAGCGCCTTCGTACCATCCCGCCTTTGTCGCCGCAAGCAGCGACGGCGTGTTGGAGACTGACGCTGCAGCAGCCGCGCCGGGCATCGTCAGCCGGGGCAGCTGCTGATGCTTGCCCGAGTGTGCAAGTGGTGGTAGCTGCAACATTGGCAGCTCGGCTACGCCCGCGGACCCCGACTCGGAGGTATCGGGCGGTGTCGCGGCCGTGTGGTGCTCGGAATACGGGCTCACATCCTCGTTGTCGTCGACGACAAAGT
This sequence comes from Cutaneotrichosporon arboriforme, assembly GCA_002335565.1. Classification (NCBI taxonomy): domain Eukaryota; kingdom Fungi; phylum Basidiomycota; class Tremellomycetes; order Trichosporonales; family Trichosporonaceae; genus Cutaneotrichosporon; species Cutaneotrichosporon arboriforme. The sequence goes on along the minus strand of BEDW01000002.1, from coordinate 592,449 downwards.
GATCTGGCGTACGTTTCCTGAGGTCGTCAGTAAAGGGAACGGGGAAGTGCTCACCCGGCCTTTGCGGGACGCTTCCGTCGCCGGCGAATGTTGAACCAGATGAGACCGGCAATCAGTGCGATGCCCACGACACCGCCAACGACGCCACCGGCAATCGCACCGCCGTCGACCTTCTTCTGGCCCGCGGCGGGAAGTGTAGTCGGGTCGGTACTGCTCCCGTTCGCCCAGAGGATACGGCGGTCGTCGCTGAACCAGTTGGTGCTGCCGTCAGTACCACATCCACGAACGCACACACACGTGTTGATCCACCACGGCGTCACTGTCGTCGAGTTGAGGTGCACGCCCAGCCCTGCCGTTGCCGCTTCGCTCGACACGCGGACGGTGTAGATCTGCATCGGGTCCAGCGGGGTGTGTAGCAGCACTGTCTCCATGATCCATGGCCTGTCAGTCGTGCGGTTCAGCGTGTCCGCGACCGACGGGGGCGCAGGCTCAAAGTGCGCAAACACCCTGCCGTACCCTGGCCCGACGTACCCCCGCAGCTGGTACGACGACACGTTTGGCGGGAGGGTGAGTTCTGCCAGTGTATCGCCTTTGAGTACCACCGACTCGATCTGAGCGCCGTCTGCGTCGTTAGGACATGCCCGGCTGCGCGCGCAAGACCCACTCTTGAACTTGTACGGCTCAATGCCCGCCTCTCCTGTCCACTTGTACGCGTCGTTAGGTCTGCCCTCGTCTGCAAACGACAGCCGGTTGCCCGCTGTACCCGCGTACACTTTTGGACTCCAGTCAAGGTCACTGGCGTAAGCTTTGAGCACGGCACAAGCACTTACCCCTGTGACATGACCATGTGTGTGGCTGTTGCGTTCCACACTGTCAACTCGCCGTGCCAGTTAGGCCCGGTTTCGACAGTGAGGACGTGATGCTGCTCTGCAAACTCGCCGCACCACATGGTCGACGGGGCGTCGTTCTCGGCGCTGACATTGCAGTTTGAGTGCAGGACTGACACGCCGTCGAGAAGCATGTCCCAGTGCCCGTCGGACGACAGGAGGCCGCCGGGCACGTTAAACTTGCCGAGTAGCTTGAGGCGCCTCCCGAAGAAGTGGTAGTGTACCCTCGTGTTGGTCTCGTTGGTCACCAGGCTCGGCAGACGCAGCGCGAGGTCACGACCGTCCACTGTCGCCTGCGCGTCCCATGAATTTGGGTCTGGCGGCACGACACCATCAAGCAACTCTGTCCAACCGTCGCCTTCCGTCTCCCACGCAGCGCCACCGACCTGGTCAACGATGGGATGCTTCGTCCTGGGTGCATAGCCCAGTTGCTCGTTGTCATCTGCGGTGCGCGCGCACGGTGCAATCGCCAGTAACGCGAGAACGGCCGCAGGGCCAGCAGCAACCATGCTCCCGACCTCTTCGGTTGAGATGAACGCGCTTTTACGCGCACTCGCTGCATGTCAGCGAGACCCGGTGGCGCGACGGCTAGGCTCACGTTGCGCTGGGTCGACCAGCCGCTGCTGATGTTGCCTTGGTCAGGCAAGTTCAGGCAAGTTCCGCTATCGCTCTGGCGTTGGTGAGGAGTGCCGAAGTGGTAGATGGTGCGCACGCAACGTGCCCAATGCTGTCTTTACCACTGGAGAAAGTTGTGCAATGGAGAGCAGCTTACAAAGGGGACTCCGCAGCGCTCGACTCAGCCCGAAATGCGTCCAGGCCGACCCCTTGCATCACCGCGTTCTGGACTGGAACACCAACGGGTCATTGGGCTGAAGGCCGTGGGCCATAGGGGTAGGCACCTCGCGTGAGGGCCGAGAGTGGTAGGTGGATCTTGGCCGGAGTCTCCCCTTGGGTGCAAGGTTTGGTGGAACCGCCGGTGGTGTCCAAGGGTGTTTTGTCGCGAGAGAGCCTGACATGGTAGCTCCGAGCTTTGAATGTGACGTCCCGTCCATCCTTCGGCCCTCACCGCCCTCACTTATGCTCACAGCACCCCAGTTCCATGCTACGCTTACGGAAGTGGCCCGATCGCAGCGTGGCCATTCATTGCGGTGAGGCGCAGTGGGCAGTGAACGCACTCGGCATACTCTGCAACGCCTCAAAACCGGTCGTACTGTTGATTCGTACACCTCGTGCGACGTGGCTGGGCACGTGTAACACCATAAACAGCTGCTTCAAAGCTTGTTCCTGCTTTCCACACCTCCTGACTGCAGGAGCCTACCCCTGCACATGTCAGGCGGCCTGACCTGCTCCTTGAACTAATGCAAGAACGTCCATTCCGTAACTGGAATCATCTACATGTATACACATTAACAATCTAGGGGGGCGAGAGGGCCAGTCACACGCGGAAGCGAGGACAAGCCATACGCCATGTCATTCTGGCGCAATGCGGTAAAGTATAGTTCTCAAATTGTTCAGATGGTGGGATGGGTGCGCCGACTTAGCGTTCGCTAGAGTCCCATCTCAATGTCGAACTGCCGGGGGCCGACGCGGCCGCGATATTCGTCCAGCGAAAGAAGCGCCCAGGGACGCCGCGCGTCGTCCTTGACACCATCGCTCGAGCCACTGCCATCCGTAAGAGTATCAGAGGTGATCTCCGGGTCTGATACGTCCTCCGACGGCTGTGCCAACTCGGTAACCGTCTCGCTGAGGTGCGGCGGGAGTTTGTCTACGTTGACGACGGTGATTGCCAGGTCGGGGCGGCGGCAAGCGACGTCGGCGACGCAGCGAAGGAGGTTGACGAGGCCTGCGCTGTCCCACGCGGATGCGGGCGGGTCAGAAGTGGACAGCAGGAGCACGAGCTCGCCGACATCTGGGCCGCGGCGCGTGAGCTGGTGCAGAAGGTGGGGATGCGCGCGGTATCGCGTCGAGACGTGGTAGACGACTTTGCGGGTGCCGGGCTTGAGCGCTATGGGAGGCTCATACACCCCCGTCGTGGCAGTGTAGTTTCTAGCAGCCGCCGACTTGCTGCTGCTGCGCCGCGAATGGGACGGTACAGGCGACGAACGCGCCGTGTGCTCCGCCACAGTGTAAGGTGGGCGTTTCGGCCAGCCGAAAACGACGAGAGTGCGTGCTGGCAGAGTGACGCTCGGGTTGTGCATAAACGTCGTGAGCCACACGCGCGCCGTCTCGGCGCGGGGGAGCAGCGACATCGAGCGCGGCGTATACATGTCCCCAAAGTCGACGACGTCGGCTGACCCCCGGAGGGCAGCGTACGGCGTGCTGCTTGCTACTGACGCCGCGCGCGTCGCGGCGTGGACACGCGCAAACGCTGGCAGTCGGCCAAGGCCGCTGTCGACTGTCGTCCAGTTACACACGAGGTGTCCGCCCATGCGTGCGTCTGCGCGGTCGCGAAACCCCCGGGAGACTCGCCGCAGCGCAAGTAACCCCGCATGGTCGGCGCGCTCGAACACACCGTCGACGATGTGCGGAAACGCCGTGTGGTCGATAGCTATCGTTGCCGTCGGTGTGTGTGCCATGGTCGAGAGCAGAACGAGTAAGTGGATAACAGCAAGCTCAGAGTCGGCGGTGCACTAAGCATGTCGGTGCGCGTGTCCGTGTCACACTGTGGTTCTTCGAAAGCCTGCGCTCAGTGTGGCGCGTGGTGTGGTGTTGTCGTGGTTGAAGACCCTAGATGGTGGCGAAGGCGTCGCTTGATTCTGGATCCCACGGTACGTGCCGCCCGACGTCATGAGCTATTAGTACCAGTAGTGATACTTTGCTCGCTCTGGATAGGCAGAGGCCGCTTTCTCGCTAACGGACGCCGGCCGCGACGTCCGCGAGAGCCAAGGTGCAAGGAGGGGCACAAGGCACGCGTCGCCCGCTGCAAAAATAAATGAGCGATAAGCATGCCTCTTGCCAGGTACAGTACAGTACATGCTGGCTGATCGCTGGCATGGGCCTCGTTTAGTCGCACCGCCGAGTCCAGCCCCAGTCTCGTCGGCGCGAGGGTAGCGTCAGCGTTGCGGCGCCACAGAACCCACGGCCGAACCACGACCACTTCGCCATTGCCGCCGGCAGAGGACAATGATCCGGCGGCCGTGCCTGCCGAGGCCCGCTGCTCTCACGGCGTATGCCACACGTCACCGGACGCCGCCTCACCACACCTCCAACGACTACCTTCTATTATGCATGCCCCCACGTTCCACACTGTTGTGAGATGGTGCAATCCTCGCTTGCGGCGTCGCGGGAACGCGCCGAGTTCTCACGTCCACGCCCAGTGGGCGCTGACGCGATGTGGTGAACACTGGCCGTGTGGGCCCCGCAAGGTGCCAGTGGCCAACTCTTTATGCTTGCTGTGCGCCACTGTGCAAAAGGTCCACCGTGCAAGGAGAGGAGAGTCCACGGGGCAAGGAGAGCTCACCGTGCAAGAAGAGATAACAGGTTCGACGCAAGCATGTCTACATGCCTCTGACCGCTGGTATCGATGTGCCTACTCACCACCGGGCTCCCGCTGCCCATCCCCGTTTGTTGATGGAGTCTACGCCACGTAACTTGCACGAACCACGGGTACTACATACCAAACCCGTATGGCTGAGGCTACGGCTGAGGCTACGGCTATGGCTGAGGCTATGGCTATGACTGAGGCTATGGCTGCCGCTGACCGGTGGCCGTCACGGCAGCTGCTTTAGCGAGCACCAGCCAGGCTACCGTATTCATGCAGCAGTATGTAGCTTTGCAACAGCGCAAAGGCTCTTGCCAAGCTTTCCTTTCTTCAATTCATGCGAGAAGTGCACGAAACCACGCGAGCCGAGCATAAAGCAGTACTGTACAGAGGTCCCGAGGTTGCACGAGCTCCCGCTACTGGGACACCTCATGCTATAATGGCCCACATGCGCAAAGCGGCTCTGTTGCCGAACGAGAAACCGGCAGGACCTGGCGCTGGCTCTGCACGGTTGCATCTCTGGGCAGCTGGGCACATCGGACTGGTACACATGGTATTTGGTGTCAGACTCCGGCCGGAATTACAGAGCGTGTGGTGGGCAGCCTCCACTGTCGCCCCAATCGCCCCGGTCCGGAGGTATCGTGAGAGCACGCACCCGCCGTTCCGGCATCGATAAGCCAGCACGCAACTGCAAGAGACAGACAGGTAGACATATTTGTGTCGTGCATCAAGCTCGAAACAGCACATCCCTTCCTCCCTCTTATCCTCTTGCTCAATCAGAGATCATGTCCCAGAGGCACATCTTCAACGACCACACGACGCTTGTCCAGCGCTCGCTGCGCGGCCTCGTCGCGCAGAACCCCCGCCTCAACCTCATTCCTGCGCTCAAGGTCGTGTACCGCGCCGACGCGGACAAGTCCAAGGTCTCGCTTCTGTGCGGCGGCGGCAGCGGTCACGAGCCGGGTACCGTCGGGTTTGTGGGTGAAGGTCTCCTCACCGCCTCTGTCGCCGGCGACGTCTTCGCTTCCCCCTCGGCGCGCCAGGTTCTCGGCGGCATCAAGGCTGTCCCTAGTGACAAGGGCACCATCCTGATCATTACCAACTGTAAGTCGAGGCGTGAGGGGCGTGGGGGGTCCCGAGATGAACCCCCGGAGTGCTGTGTTGGCTGCCTGGCTTGCTAGCTCGTTGGACGACTGGCCTTGACGGCAGCGTTCGTCGTCCTGGCCCGCTGGCGTGTTCTCGAAGTCTCCCTGCTTCCTCTGCGTGCCGAGAGGTCGCCAGCGGAGCTCCCATGTGACGCTCGGCTGCGGCAGTACGGCAGTGGACTATGAATTCGTTTCCCACCATTGTGGGCAGGTGACATGGTAGCGCGGGGTACCGCGGCAATTAACGGTAATCGGCGCTGTTTAAAGCTGACACCTCCAGACACTGGCGACAACTTGCACTTTGGCCTGGCGCGGCTCATGGCGCAGAGCCATGGAATCGAGAACGTCGAGCTTGTCGTCGTCGGCGACGACGTGTCCGTGCCGCACTCGCAGGGCAAGATGGTCGGCCGCCGCTGCCTGGCGGGCATCACCCTGAGTGAGTACACCACCCGAGGCGTCCAACTGACAGTCGCAGTCTGCAAGATCATGGGTGCCGGCTCCGAAGCCAACATGGACTTCCAGCCACTGGTCAAGCTCGGCCGCAGCATGTCGGCCAACATGGCGTCGGTCTGCATGGCTCTCGAGCACTGCCACGTCCCCGGCCGTGGTGGTGAGTGGGCGCAGATCGGCGACGGGCGCATCGAGATCGGCCTGGGTCTGCACAACGAGACTGGCGTGTTCAACATTGAGCAGCCCGGGCCAGAGGAGGTCATCCACAAGATGCTTGACATGATGCTGCGCCAGGACGATCCCGAGCGCTCGTTTGTCAAGTTCAAGGACGGCGACAAGCTCGTCCTCCTCGTCAACAACCAGGGCGGCATGAGCGAGCTTGAGATGGGCGCCGTCGTCGACGAGACCCTCAACCAGCTTGGTGCGTTTTTTTCTGCCACGTTGAGGCTTGCTGACTTTTGTAGAGACCCGTGGCATCGCACCCCTGCGCGTGCTCAGTGGCGTGTTCATGGGCTCGATGAACATGCCCGGTATCTCGCTGTCGCTGCTCAACCTGACCAACGTCGAGGGTGACACTGGGACGACAACGGCGCAACTCCTCGAGATGATTGACGCGCCCCACTGTGCCCCCGCGTGGCCCGCCACTGCGGATGTTTACAAGAACCTTCCCGAGAAGCTGGCAAACCGCAAGCGCGCGGACCAGTTCATCGAGACCGAGGAGGAGGTCAAGGAAGCAGCGCCGGCAGGCCCGCAGCTCGTTGTCGACGGCAAGACGGTGCAGGCAGCGCTGACGACGGCCGCGCAGGACGTCGTCGCGCTCGAGCCCGAGCTCACAAAGTGGGACACGGTTGTCGGCGACGGCGACTGCGGCGAGACGTGCGAGAATGGCGGCAAGGCCGTGCTCGACGCCGTTGCTGGCGGTCTCGGCCAGAACGGCGACCTCGGTACTCTCTTCCGCGAGCTCACCGACATCATCGACGAGGCATGCGGCGGTACACTTGGCGCCATCTTCTCCATCTTCCTCGCGGGCCTGACAACGGCCATCATGGAGGCCGCCGCACAGACGCCCCAGCCCAAGGTCGACGGGGCGTTTTTCGGCGAGATGGCGCTCAAGGCCCTCGACACGCTCGGACAGCGCACTGCCGCGCGTGTCGGCCACCGGACCGTCATGGACGCGCTCATCCCCTTTGCGGAAGAGCTTGCCAACACGGGCGATATTGGCATGGCCGCTAAAAAGTGCCGCGAGGGCGGCGAGTCCACCGCCCACCTCACGGCCAAGCTCGGCCGCGCAGCTTACGTCGGTGACCGCAAGGACACGGCCATGCCCCCCGACCCGGGAGCCATGGCCTTTGTCGCCGTCGCCGAGGGCATCGCCAAGGCCGTCAGCAAATAGATCATCATCATCCTCCCTTCCCAGTCAGTGTAGCTGTGGCACGACACACAGGTGTACTCCCAAGTCTCTTGGACGCTGTTTTATGTAACACAATGCAATTCATGATGAAGATGACAGGTGCCGCATGATGAGCTCGTACGAGAGCATGGTGACAGCACTGCTGGGCACGGTGCGGACAAGGTTGATGCTCAGGCCGCGGTAAAACCCCCTCCAGCCGTCTTGCCTGTATATTGTGCGGAACACGTCGATGATGCCCCCCTTTTTCGGGTGCCACCGCCGCCGCCGAGCAGTGTTGGCCCCATCAGCGTGTTGCTCCTCGGGCGGCACTGGTGGGTTGCTGCCCGTCACGAGCGGCGAGTATAAGTGCGCGGTAGAAGGGAGATGGCGGCCTGCCGTCGCGGGCGCCGTCGATGCTGCTGGCCCGGTAGTCGTCGCAGATGCAGTCGACGACGCCCCAGCGGGCGCACCCACAGGCTGCACTGGTGCAGCAGAAGCAGAGCGATCTGGTGGGCGCCCCGAGCTGCCCGGCGCGCGCGACCGCTGCACCTGGATCCTCGTTCGCAACACCTCGTGGGGATACGTCGCCAGCGACGCCACCATCTTGGCAAACGCCGAGCACAGCAGAATGAGCGTCGGTGTCAATGGCTGGTGGTCGCGAGCTAGGAACCATCAGTGAACGCTCTTAAACCAACTGCCCTGACGGGAGACCCACCTGCGATCTCCTTGCACTTTTCATACAGGCCGAATTGCACGGCGACGTGCGACACGCCAAACAAGCTCGGCAAGAGGCCCTTGTAAAACGCGCCAAAGCCCTCCTTCGTGTAGATGCTGTAGAACGCCTGGAGCGTGTTGCGGTATCTGGGTGCGGATGGGGGTAGAATTGCTTGGGCCTAGGGCGTTAGCGGGTGCTCCCGATGTAGATCGGCGATAGCGAACAACAGCCAATGACGCAGACTCCTTCGCACATCGCACGACGTACCATGAAACGGGTTTTGACGACCCATAGAGGGTTGGTGAGGATTGTGCCCGTCGCGCCGGCGGTCATAGCTGCTACGACGTGGGACATGTCGGGATGCTCGTTGGCGAGAGGCACGTGTCTCAAGCGGTCCTTGATAAAGTCGTAAACAGTAAAGTAGATACCCCAGGTTGGAAGGTATCCGCCGATAGTTGGACCGAGGCCGCGGTAGAAGCCGCGCAGGCCGCTCTGGCGGTAGATTCTGAGACACGTCTTGGTGACGCCCTCGTAGCCCTTGGAGCCGCGCGGGGCGCTCTGTGCCTGGAGAGTGGTCTTGACGACGTCAAGGGGACATGTAGCGACAGAAGAGACGAGGCCCGCTCCGGCCCCAGCGACCATCGAGTGCAGGGAAGGGGGGATATGAAATGTGCGCGATCGCCCTCGGACCTCCTCAAGCTCTTGCTGGTTCGCATCCTCGACCGCGTCCAGGTCGGGCCCGGACGAGATGGGCATGGCGCCGGCGTCTGAAGATCCGGGGTGGTGTGGTAGTGGTGGGGGTGATTGTGGGTGTTGGTCGATGCCGTGAGCGATAGGTGCCCGGGACGTGCTGGCCTCGGTGCTTGCATCGCGCGACACGGCCATACCCGTGCCGGAACTAGAGCGTGAGTCCAACTGCACCCCCAGACGAGCGCGTACGTTATCTAGGGCGGCGCCGCGCAGCCCCGTCTATGAGATGTCTATCGGCGCCTCGCCGCGGAGAGGTAGCCTTGAAAGAGGGAGTACGGCTCGGTCGCCGAAGTCGGGCGCGAGGTGGTAGATGACCGCGACTTTGTCTGTGGCGTCGTGTGCGCGCGCAAGAGTCTGTGCGCGCTGGCCAGGCCGAATCCGGGAGCGGCGGCGCGCAAAGAGGCGCGAGGAAGAGAAGCAGAGGAGCAACGCCGGCCCCGTCCTGCTTTGTATGGTCGAGGGTATGAAAGTGTGTTGAAGACTGTTGAAAGTAGTGATCTCGCCGCAGTCTCGGCGCAGTTGGGCCGTCGGCTCTGTCAGAACACCAGGCCATCGAATCGAGCGGGACCAAAATTCCCACCCATACAAATCGCGACTCACTCACACCAGCGCACGGTCAGTCAGTCACCACCACCCAACGACTGGGCAACTCGCATCTCGAATGTCGCTGTACTCACGCGACTCCCCAACGCCCTTGTAAACTGTCCCAATGCATATGCCCAATGTGTCGCTCTAACGTATAGTATACACCTAGTCAAACTTGATCTTGGACCCCGCACTCTCTACGATACCAACCTTTTCGCGCTTGGCCATGGCCAGCGCCGCGCCGGGACGGGGACGTCCAGTCGACTCCCACTTCTTGCCGCGCTTGTCACGCTTTTCCCTCGGTGCCTCGGCCTCATCGTCCCCGCCGCCAGAGACCATCGCCGCAATACGCGACTGCGCCGCGGCCTCGGACTTGAAGTCGGTGTGCGTGGGCTGGGCAGTTCGCCGGGGCACATTGTCCTCGTACGAACCGCCGGCCTCGTCGTCGCCGCCTTGTTCAAAGTATCGCGGGGCGGCGCGCTTCTTCGCCGCGCGCTCGTCCTTGCCTTCACGCTTGCGCTTGCCGCCCGCGCGCTTCGTCGCCTCCTGGCTGGCGTATTGCAGCGTGAGCTTCATACCACGCAAGTAGTGGTTCTTCCTGTTGAGCAGCGCCGCGCGCGCATGCGCTGGGCTCTTAAAGTCCCAGAATGCGAAACTGTCGTCAGCTAGCAGAGGTGATCCTTAGCTCACCCTTTACACCGCCCAGTGTCCTCGAACTGAGCGACACGGGTCTTGATCAGGCCGGCACGGGCGCCGCCGCGGCTGCCCTTTGTGAGTTCCTCCTTGATCTTCTCCTCGTCCTCGTCTCCCTCGCCGTCGCCCTGACCGGCGTCGTCGTCGTCGGCAGTCTTGGCCTCGTCCTCCTCGACGACGCCCATCTGCTCCGAGTTGTCCTCGACGAGGTCGCGCAGCTCTTCCTCCGTGACGTCGAAGGGCAGGTTGCCGATGAACAGGGTACTGCTCTCGGCATGCTGCTGCTTGCCGAGGCGGACGGCGTCAGGACCACTGGGCATGGTCTTGGGGGTACGCGCGTTGGGGTTGGCACGGTGGTCGTTACCGAGCTTGATGAGCAGCCGCCGGCCCTCGAATGGACGCTCGCTCAGCCCAAGCGCGAGCAGCATCTGGCTCTCGCTCTTGAAATCGCAGTATGCAAACCTGGCTTCAGCTAAAAGAATGCAAGCAAAAACTCACCCCTTGTTCTCCGAGAACTCGCCGCGTCCAGCCTTACGGGGGAGGTACACGCGCGTGACCGAGTCTGGCTCACCGCCGAGCTCGACGACGCCGTCCTCGAGGAACTTCTTGAGGCTCTCTGATGTGGTACGAAACGACATGTTGCCGATCCACACCGAGAACTCGCCCTTCTCCTGCGGCTTGGGCTTTGCTTTGCTTCCACCGGCCTTCTGGCTCGCGCCAGCAGCTCCCGCGGCGTCGCCTTCCTCGCCGTCCTCCTCACCGTCGATCGCCTTGGCCTTCTTCTCGTACTCGGCCTCTTTGGCGACAGGCTCCTCGCCGCGCTTGGCACGTTTCTTGGCCGCACGGAGCTCGGCCTTGGACAGCGGCGCGCCAGCAGCCAGGTCGACCTCGAGCAACTCTCCGTCGTCGTACACTGGCCGCTTGCGCTTCTCCCCTTCCTCGGTGGAGGCGTCAATCGCTGGCGCAGCCTGTTCGGCAGCCTGGGCGAGCTCGGCGGCCCGCTTGGCAGCTTTGCGGGCGTCCCGGGCAGCCTGTTGTTCTGGTGTACGGCCCGACTTGCGTTTGGTAGCAGTGTCCGCCATGTCGTATGGGTGTTGGTGTAACCTTGTGCCGTCTTGAGCAACTTGCCACCCAACCGAGGTCATATGGTCATGAATCATAACATTTTGGGATTAAATTAGAAAACAAATAGAACAGATTAATACTGGCGGCGGTGACAGCGTGGCCATGACGCGTGGAGTTGTCCAAGTAGGAAGTGTGTTGCTGCGTTCGGTCTGGTGACTGGGAGCGTGCGACTTCTTCAACCTCGACGATCGCATCCACTGCACCAACCACAATGTCCTCGCCACCCTACACGACGTCGCGCTCGCCGCCGCCGCTTCAGCACCCAAAGCCGACGCACCCAGCTTATCCTCCCCCAGAACCGCCCCATACTCCGGGGCGCAGCTCGACGTCGTCCATTACCGGCAGGCTCAGCCAGGACATGGGCGACGGGTACGTGCGGTACTCGTCGCCCCCCGTCGGCGTGGACCATGCTGGCGCGCAGCACGGGCCCGGCGGACATGGCCAGCACGCCGCGCACGCATCGGCCTACGCGCCCGCCGGTGCCGCCAGCGGCGGCGCACACGCCCGTGGCTTCTCAGGCGGCGCCGGCGTGGGCGCTGGACCTAGTGGCCCAGGTGGACCACGCGGCCAGCACCCCCCGATGGGATACGGACAGCCCGGACCAGGATTCGCGTGGACCGGCATGAATGACGCGACGGCGCAGATGGGCATGCAGTTCGGCGCCAACGCCGTCGCTGCCGGCCAGGACTATGTCGAGAAGAACGTGAGCTAGCGTGGGCGACGTCCGTTGAGCTCACCACAGATCACGCGCTACCTCCCCCTTCCCCTTGTCAAGACGTGTTTTGCCGTCACGAATGGCTACGTGCTGCGTAAGCTGCGCGTCGTGCTCTTCCCGTGGCGACACAGGCCGTGGGCGCGCCAGCCACGCAGGACGGCCGAGGGCGCTGGCGCAGTCGAGGCGTGGCAGCCTCCCCGAGATGACATCAACGCGCCAGACCTGTACATTCCTTGTGAGCTCGTGTAGGTCTTTGCGTTAGCTGACACCAGCCATGGCGCTTGTGACATACACGCTCCTGTCGGCGCTCGCTGCCGGTCTCGGCAAGCGCTTCCACCCCGACCTGCTAGGCTACGCTCTGAGCAAAGCGATCGGCACGGTGGTGACCGAGTTCGTTCTGATCAAGCTGGGTTGTTACTTCCTGGACGTGCGCGGCGGCGGAGCGAGCGGTGTCGAGCTGCTCGCGTACGGCGGCTACAAGTTTGTCGGCATCATTGTCACTGTCCTCGCGTCGCTCCTCAACCTCCGCCGGGTAGCTACCATGGGCGTGTTCCTCTACGTCACATGTGCCAACGCCTTCTTCCTAGTGAGTTTGACCCTCCATTATGTGAGCTGAAGCCAGCTCCGCTCGCTCAAGTATGTTCTGTTGCCAGACTCGAGTGTCAGCTCGTCTGCGGCGACACTGTCACACGGCCAACGCAGCCGGCGTGTCCTCTTCCTGTTCGTCGTCGCGGCCATGCAGGTCTTGTGGATGGGCATGTTGAGTTGGGTGTAGGCGTCCGTAGCATCGTAGACTGCATGCCATGTGTGGCGAACCGCTCCAGAGGCCGTTGCCGTTGTGCAACGCCGCGCTCGCGACATCTTTGCATCATGCTGGCATCGTATACATGAGCACACTACCAGCACCGAACATGACGCGTCCGGCCTGCAGGTGCCACAATCCACCGGCGGAGATAATTCCACCAACGCCACCACGTGGAGTGACTCCGAGAGATCCGACCACCCAAGTTTCGCCTGGGCAAAAGTCGAGCCAACCTCAACCTCCAACTTTCTTCAGCTGCACTTGCTGTAGCCCTCTTCGACACCATGGCCCTCTCTGCTCTGTATGGAGCGCGGACACGAGTCGCCGAGCGTGAGTACATGCCCCACAGCGGTGTGAGCTTTACTTACCCTAAGTGGTTGCGTCGGCGGCTGGTCCATCCTCGCGAGGACTGCACGCATCTGCTGTCGTGGGCAAGGAGTCGGCCCGGAGAGCGACGGCGCGGCGTAAGCGTAACAAGGTGTTGAACCTGCGCGTGAGTCAGGCGACCGAGGCCGAGGCGAGCGCGGCGCACCCCGTCCTGGGATCGCCGATGAACTCGCCTGGCGGGCCGTCGAGCCTGTACGAGGGGAGCCGGTTGCAGAAGACGGTTCTGCGTCCCGAGGCGCTGTGGTACTCTGCCCCGCCAAACTACGCTGCTGGCGGCGAGCCGGCACATTACGTTGGCGGTCTAGGCGAGGCGGACAAGGAGCTGCTGTTTGGTGCGGTGCCCCTTGCGAGCGCGGCGCTCGCGTTCGACCCCGAGCGCCCCGTGGTGAGCGCGGCCCAGGCAGGCGAACAAGCCAAGCAGACCGAGGCGATGCGTCGTATCCTCGACCTCCGCAACGCCGACAAGCAGGGTATCGAGCTCGTCAACCGCCAGCGCATCATCGACGAGTTTGGCAAAAATCCTCACGACACGGGAAACACGGTAGTCCAGGCCGCCCTCATCACCCACAAAATTCGTAACCTCTGGGAACACATCGAGGCCAACAAGCGCGACATCCACAACCGCCGCGCGCTCCGTCTTCTCGTCCACAAACGCGCGCGCGTCTTCAAGTTCCTCAAGCGCACAGAACCGCTTAGGTACCTCGACACCCTCAACGACCTTGGCCTGTGCCCACAGGCGGTCGAGGGCGAGCTCAAGGTCGGCATGTAACCTTGCCACGTCCAACCGTGAGTGTCTATGCCCCCAACACCATCTTGAAGGATGTTTTACAAACCTGATTTAATGAGCCTGAGCCGATTAGACACCGGCATAGAAGTCAACCTACTTGTACCTGACGCAAACCTCTCTCTCCTTCGCTGTGTTCACAGTGCTGACGCCGCGCAGCTCTATCAAACAAATAGCACTAGTGGATAGTCTCATATGTTGCATTACTTCCCCAATCATGTTTTTGTTCAGTGGCACGCGTTCGACGTTTGACTACTTGAGGAGGTGTGCGTTTTACCCGGAATCACGGGTCTCATTTGCCGGAAACGCAGTGCACATGGTGATCTATATTGCCCACCTGGCTCTGCCCGATCTGCCCACCGAAGTTGAAGTGACGCAACGTCCTCCTCCCGGGGTACATAGGGCTATTTGTGTCCTTGCAAGCTTGGCTTTCTGCTTCAACCACTACTGACAAAACTTGGACGACGAGAGACAGGCAGGCAGAAGACTATGGGGATCACGATCGAGCGGCTGACTGCCGCGGAGGGACCAGCGTTCGACCAAGCCGCCAAGGTGATCCACGACGCGTTTGAGCCGGGGTACATTGCCCAGTCGGTGAGCCCGCGCGGCGAGCTCCCGCATTTCCACGAGACGCGGTATACCGACAAGACGCGGCACGGCGTGCTCGACCTTGACACGTATGTTGCGCGCACAGGCGACGAGGTCGAGGCGGTGATTATCGTGCAGCCCCCCGGCACCCCCGACGACACGTGAGCACGAACCTGTGGGCCTTGACACTTATGCCAGACCTAACGCCGAGACGGCGCAGACACGCGCGTTCAAGGCAGCCCTCCCCGACGAGGTCCGCACCGCCATGAACACTGTGAGTCTAGACCTGTTGGCCGTAGTCTGGCTGACGGCAGATGAACGAGACCGAGACGGAACTGCAGTACCGCACCTTCCCCGACTGCAGCGACGTGTACTGGATCGCGTTCCTCGCGACGTCGCCGCAGGCGCAGGGTAAAGGGCTCGGCAAGGCGCTCGTCAACGCCGTGCGGGAGCGCGCGCAGAAGGAGGGCCGGCGCGTCGGTCTCCTCACCCAGACTGCATCCAACGTGAGTACAGCGCCTTGTCGCTGGGATGTGTGCTCACGACCCACCAGGTCACGTACTACGAGCGCATGGGATTCGTCACCCACGACGAGGCCAAGTGCGATCTCCGCGGAACGGAGATCACGTACTGGACAATGAGCTGGACGCCGCCCAAGGCGTGACCGGCATCGCTTGTATGAATGGCATGGTCGACCGAATGCGCGAGACTCACTTTATGGAGGGGTGTACACTGAAGCGATTATTAATGTCTACATAACTGACATGAGCAAGAGAGATCCACTGACATGAGGCAGTGAGGTAGATCACAGAGTGTGATCCCACGCGAGTGTGAGACATGGCTATCCGTGACGATGCGAGTGCAAAAACAATGTCCTTGCTCGCAATCGACCCTCGACCTTCGACATCAACACTGAGGGCCGCCGCCGCCGCCGCCGCGGGTGGCAAAAGAGTTCGGGGCCTTTGGGCCCGTACTTCTCTGCTTGATGTTTGTTTAATTATCATTGCTTTAATGATCATTTGGCACTTTGTCCAGTTTTTTTTTTTGTCCTCTGTATCGAGCCCGGCGAGTACTGCGCGCCCAGGTTGAAGAGCTGATTGCAGACCTCTTAACCGTTAAGCCAACGGGTCGCGACAGTACGGGCGTTGGTAGACTTGGGCGGTTGCACAAAAGGAGGTGTGGTGAGACAGACAAAGGGTCACACACGCGTGGCAGTTAATCATGTCAGCGCGTTTGTTTCACTCCGAGGCTGAGCTTTGGGGCAGCTCGTCAATTGTGCATTGCATCTAACATACTACGAAACGCTGGATGACGTAGAGCTCACACGAGCATGCGGGCTACTGCTGCGAGGGGAGTGTCACGTCGACTTCAGTGTCGCGCTGAGCCTCGTTTGCCGTCGTGTTGCTCTTACCCTCGAGGTCGGCAGCCCAGAGGGCGGCGCCGACACTCGACGCCAGGCTGAGAAGCACGCCCACGACAGGGATCATGTTGAAGAGGACCGAGACGACGCCAAACGCCGTGTATGCGCCGCGACGCTTGTCGATGAAGGCGGTGCGACGCGCCTTGTCCCAGCCCTTGAGCTCAAAGTAGCGGGCGTGGCACGACGGGCCAGACTTGTAGCCTGCGGCGTCAGCGAGTGTCAGCGCGGTGTGGAACATACCGTTGTAGAGGAAGAAGAAGGCCGTGCCCACGACAGGGATGAGGTTGAGCGGGAGAGTGAGAATGTAGCGCACGACGTTGTCGGTACTGAACTTGTTCAGTGGGCGCGTGAGAACCTTGCCCAGCTGGCGCACAGTGCGGCCGCCCGACGACTTGGTCGTGACAGGGCGCATGCTCTCGACGAGCGACGGGTATCCTTTCTGCACGAGGACCGCATCGAACAGGTCTGTGCCAACCTGGCCAAAGAGGAAGTTCTTGCCGATGAAGTTGAGAATGAGGTACGACTCGCCGAGGACGAGGGGTACAGCGGCGAGGAACGCTGTTTGTAGTTAGCGGGGAGTGTAAGGCAGGTGGACGTACCCAGCGGGCCGGTGAAGAAGGCCAGCCACGCAACCTGCGGGAGGTACAGGAAGAAGAAGCACGCCGCGACGACGCCGGCGGATACGAGGAGAGCACGCAGGACGAGCGGCATGACGGGACCAAGGAGACCCGGATCTGGTGTAAGCTTAGCGCTTGGCATGCGGCAGCTCACGAGAGATGAGGTACAGTGCGCCGTAGAGCGGGTACGCCCACGCGCCGCTGGATACCGCCTCGGTGGCGACGGACGCAACGCCGCGCACCTGTCTCTCGGCGCTCTCGGCCACTGCCTCGCCCGCGCGCGCGGCCTGACTCTTGCGCTTGACGGCAGACGACTCGGCAGTGCGCTGTCGCACGCCGGTCGCGGCGGGCGCGGTGTCCTGCCCCACACCGGGGTCGGCCACAGCAGGCGCAGGGGGATGCGAGAGGGGAACGCTGTCAGACATGATGAGTGGACAATGTTGGGAAAGGCGAGTGTGAGTATGCGCTCATTTTCCTAAGACAGACAGAGCCTGGATCCCGCGCGTCATAAGTTGGCCGTCGCGACGTCGAGTGATGTCACCGCTAGCGTCAGACCGTCAACAAGAAAGTCGTCGAGCTCCTCGACATCACGTAATACAGGCTACTCCCACGTTGACCACGCGAGTGCTCTCTTTGCCGAGATCCGACGACTTTACATCGGTGCTTTACCGATCGATCAGGACATTGACGCAACGCCGAGCAGCGAGTGAGGGTCGCAGCATAGCTGGGCTTGTCGCATGCATGGGGAGCGAGCAGGCCAAGGGCGAGAACGAGTGGCCTACTGGTATCGTTTTATGCGCTAGACACAGCGAGGTAGTCAATAACTCTGGGCCGAAAGACGAGGACGAGTTCGGCACGAGCAGTCATCAAACAGAGTCTAGAGTCACCGAGAGTGTCTCAAAGCCGAGCCTAATGAAGAAGTCGAGCCGAGCTGGCCCCGCACCCCGCTCCCTCCGTCCAAAGCCGCGGCCACTACTCCTGTGCATAGTGCAATGCCCGGATGCATGGCGGCACTCGGTATCCAGACTTACACTGGCGTGCACGGCTTTGAAGCGGGAAGCCGTGCGGGGCCCATGCATAAACAAGAGATACTACTACTGGCAGAACCCGCGTGGGTGAAAGGCACATCGGCTATGTTGAACGGTCAATGTCCTGGCAGAACACATGATCCGGCCGCCTAGCCACCCTCGCCTCGGTGCGACTGTCCCGGGCCACTCTGACGCCTCTTTCCATCGCGACCTCGGTTGGGTCTCTGCATGCTTGCTTGCGCGACAGACCTATAGCTCAGACTTTTACTCTGCACGCGCGTCTTTAACTCTTGTGTCTGTCTGTCTGTCTGTCTGTCTGTCTTGTCATTCTCCTTTCTCGACTCTCCACCACTCGACTAGACACCATGCTGCGCAGACTCGCGCGTACGCGCCTCCCATCAGCCACTGCGGCGCCGACCGCTGCTGCTCGCCGCATCGCGCCCGTGGCGCCCCGCGCCCTCAACACCTCGGCGCGCACGACACCCACTGCGACGACCACCGTCGTCTCGGCGCAGCGCCAGATGGCGACGGCCGCCGCTTCGACCACCCAGACAATGACGCCCAACCAGCAGGGCTTTGAGCCCAGGACCGACGCTAAGAAGCTCAACAAGGTCCTCATCGCTAACCGGTAAGTTGTGGCCTGCAAACAGCCGAGGTGCTGCCGCGCTAGAGTTAGGAGACTGACTCTGTAGTGGTGAAATCGCCTGCCGTGTGATCAAGACTGCGCGCAAGCTGGGCGTCAAGACGGTTGCCGTCTACTCGGACGCCGACAAGGACTGCCTGCACGTCGAGATGGCCGACGAGGCATACCACATTGGCCCTGCTGCCGCGTCCGAGTCGTACCTTGTTGCCGACAAGCTGCTGCAGGTTGCCGCGGCCTCGGGCGCTGATGGCATCCACCCCGGTTACGGTTTCCTGTCCGAGAGCCCCCAGTTTGCTGCGGCTGTCGGCCAGGCAGGCATCGCGTTCATCGGTCCCCCCGCCGAGGCGATCCGCGCCATGGGCTCCAAGCGCGAGTCCAAGGAGATCATGGTCGCCGCCGGCGTGCCCTGCGTTCCGGGCTACCACGGCGCCGACCAGGCCGAGGACGTGCTCGTCAAGGCGGCCGAGGATGTCGGTTTCCCCCTCCTCATCAAGCCCACTCACGGCGGCGGCGGTAAGGGTATGCGCGTTGTGCGCAAGATGGACGAGTTTGTCGAGGAGCTCCGCTCGGCCAAGCGTGAGGCGGCCAAGAGCTTTGGCAACGACGAGGTGCTCCTCGAGCGCTGGCTCGAGCGTCCCCGCCACATCGAGGTCCAGGTCTTTGCCGACTCGCAGGGCAACTGCGTCAGCTTGTGGGAGCGTGACTGCTCGGTCCAGCGTCGTCACCAGAGTAAGTAGACACGAAGCGGATTTTGGCTGGAGAGCAAGCTGACAACGCAGAGATCATTGAGGAGGCGCCTGCCCCGGGTCTCTCTGCCGAGATCAAGAAGGATCTTGCCGACAAGGCCGTCGCTGCTGCCAAGGCGGTCAACTATGTCGGCGCCGGTACCGTCGAGTTTATCATGGACGCCGACAGCGGCGAGTTCTTCTTCATGGAGATGAACACGCGTCTCCAGGTCGAGCACCCCGTCTCTGAGGAGGTCACTGGCGTCGACCTTGTCCAGTGGCAGCTCTCGGTCGCCGCCGGCAACCCCCTTCCCGTCACCCAGGAGGAGATCCCTTGCATCGGCCACGCGTTCGAGGCGCGTATCTACGCCGAGCGCCCCGAGGCCAACTTCCTCCCGGACGCTGGCCGTCTCATCCACACCGCTGCTCCCCGTGACGCTCCCCACCGCCTCGACACTGGCTTCCGTGAGGGCGACGACGTCTCGTCGTTCTACGACCCTATGGTGAGACCCCTGCATGTACAGCTTGCGCTGACGCCAGATTGCCAAGCTCATTGTCCACGGCCGTGACCGTAACGAGGCGCTTGCGCTCCTGCGCTCGGCGCTCGACCAGTACCAGGTCGTTGGTCCCTCGACCAACGTCGAGTTCCTGCGCACTGTTGCTTCGCACCCCAAGTTTGTCGCCGGCCCCGTCGAGACCAACTTTATTGCCGAGCACCACGACGAGCTGTTCCCGCCCAAGGTGACGCCTCCCGAGATTCTCGCGCAGGCTGCGCTGAGCATTGCGCACCACGAGCCCAAGGAGGGCGCGTGGTCGTCGCTTCCCGGCCGGCGGTTCAGCGACGTCAGCGAACACACGTACCACTTTGACGAGGGTGAGGTTGTTGTCCGCCAGAACCCGGACCGCAGCTACGACCTGAGCGTTGTCGTTGGCGAGCACGCCGACGCGCACCAGGGCGAGGACGCCGGCAAGGCCGTCAAGCTGCACGCGCGCGTGCAGCGGACTGGCGCCAACGACCTTGTGGTCCAGTTTGGCAAGTCGCGCCACGAGGCCACCGTCATCCCCCACGGCCCCAAGCTCGTCGTCTTCACTCCCGAGGGCAGCCACACCCTGCGCCGCCGCGGCGCCGAGGTCGACGGCGAGGACGCGGGCGCCGCCGCCGGTTCGGACGCTCTCGTCTCGCCCATGCCCGCGACCGTCATCGACGTCCGCGTCAAGGAGGGCGACAAGGTTACCGAGGGCCAGGTCTGCGCCGTCCTCGAGTCGATGAAGATGGAGATCAACATCCGTGCCGAGCGCGACGGCGTCATCGCCGCCGTCAACGTCGCCAAGGCACAGGCCGTCGAGGAGGGCGCCGTCCTCGTCGCTCTCGAGCCCGAGGCCGCCGAAGAGTAAAGCAGTTGTGCAGATAGACAATAGGGAGATGTATCATGGCATTCAGTGAAATCGTGGCACTTGCAGACGAGTATCTCATTAACACTGCATAGATGGTATAAGTACACTACCCCTCCTTGTCCCCTCGCCCTCGACGCCCGTCTGGGGGAACGCCTGTGTTCGCAGCAGCCATGAGGCGCGCAAAGTCAAAACGGTCCGCGGGGGCAAAACTCATGTTCTCGACGCTGTAGCCCGTGAGGAGATCGCTGACCCAGACGGGGGATGGTCCAGCCGAGTGGCCGCTCTGCGAGCGCGCAATGCTCTCGTTCAGACTCGTCTCTGTCGCCGGGGCAATGTTGCGTGGGTCGTCGCGCACGTCGGCCTTGAAGCGGCGCAGAAGGCCGTGGTCGGGCAACGAGATGAACGTCTTCTTTGCGCGCGCGGGTGCGGCGATACCAGAGCCTGTACAATCAGCACGGGGTCGCCCGCGGTGTGCTTACGCTTCTCGAGAAGGTTGGCGACGTAGCCCGCACCAGCCCAGTAACCCTCTATCCGTGAGATGGCGCCAAGGAGGGCGGTAAAGTTCTGTTTGGCCATGGAGAGGAGGAAGAGGTCGCTTGCGTGTGGCGCGCCCGGACCAGCCGTGTCCTCGGTGTGGGCCTCGGACGCCTGCGCCGCGTGCATCTCGTGAATGAGAGCCATGGCCGCGACGTAGATGGGCTGCACAACGACGGGACTGGCCGTGTAGCTCGAGTGGCTGACGAGGTCTGCAAACACCATACACTCCCCTATCTGGCGCGAACTCGCTATTGCCAGCTTGACGTTGCGCGGCATGGAGCGGTTCAGCGGCGTCTCTTCGCCGCTCGGAGACTTGAGCAGGTCGGGGTGGTACACTAGTGCCAGCACGGCGTTGGCCCACAGGTGCAGTGCGAGAAACGTGCCCCCGTGGCCCCGGCTGTGCTGGTACTTGAAGTTTTCCGCCGACCAGCGCATAGGTTCCGGCAGGGACGCGTAGAACTTTACCAGGTGCGCTTGGAGTTCTGCGAGTTGCTCGCCGTTTGGCTCGTCCGTCGCCACCAGCGTCCGCGCACGACCCCGCCGCCCGTTCAGCACGTTACTGATTCGCCCGCAGATAATCATCAGGCGCGTGAGGTACACGAACGGCACGGGTTGTATGGCTTCTGGAGGGAAGCCGGGCGTGTTACGCGCCGGGTCGGGGAAGAAGTCGGCGTCCTCGGGTAATGGGATCTCGACAATGTCTTCTGGGATGCTCGCTGGTCGGCCCGTCGCGAAAGCCACGACGCGGTCGGTGATGAACAGTGTCCAGAATAGGAGCCGTGTGCGTACCTTGTGCGCCTCGTCCTCGTACAGCGCCGTGTTCTCGTGCACGCCGAGGTCGATCGCCATGCGCATCGCCATGCCCGAGTACTGCCACAGCCCCGAGTCCGAGTTTTGCCCGTAGCTCGCCCACGCGAGCAGGAGCAAGCCCGTCGTCACGTCGTACGCGGGCAAGTGCAAGAGCGGGATGACGAGCTCCTGGGCTTTGGCGACAAACGGCGCGCACGCCGCAACGCCGTCCGCGTCGCCCTCGCCGCCAAAGCGCGCGCCCAGCGCCATGATGCAGTTGGCAAGGAACGCACTCATCGTCCCGCTGTCGTAGCGTTCTTGCATGCGCCGCCGCGACACACTCGGAAAGTGCTGGCTCATGTGTTTGAGAAACTTTTCAAACAGCGGGTCCCACACGTGCTTGTGCGGCAGGCCGTTGGCGTCGAACAAGTCTGCAGGCAGTGGTGGTGGCGGCTTTGGCGTCGCCTTTGCCTTGTCGCCGCTGCCGCCGCCCCTCGCAACGTCGCCATCCTCCTCGCTCTGCCCGGGTTCTGGCGCACCCGGCGCACCCGACGTCGGCCGCCGCTGCAGCTTGAGCGCAATCCGGTTGATGCCTGGGTTAAGCGCCGTCGTACCGCTAAACCGGTAGTAGTACAGCTCGACCTCGTCGTCCTCGGCTGGGTCGCCAGAGAGGTACGCTGTCTGGTCGAGTGCGGTGAGGAGGCGCAGGTCTGTACCTGGGGAGTTGTTGTCGCTGAAGAAGCCAGCCCACAAGTCGACGCCGCCGACTTGTTGCGGTTGCTGCTGCGATTGTTGTGGGTGTTGTGACTGGGCGACGCCTGTGGTGTCGAGCAACCCGGGCAACGCCGTGTCGAACGAAAAGCCTTCGGGAAGGAAATTCGCTGGCCAGACAAAGTTACTCTGGCCGCCCCATGGGTCCAGCATGCTGGACGCAGAAACCTGCGCTTGCTGCTGCTGATCGCTGGTCGGCGGCGCCGAGGACGGGACAGACGCGGTTGCGCCGTTCAGCCCGCCGCCGCCACCAAACCCTGGCGTGGGACCGTAACCAGTGCTTCCGGCTCCGGCGGCCGTCGCGGCAGCTACAGCGGCCTCGGCGCGCCGCGCCTCCTCCATCTCGCGCCGTGTTCGCTTCCGTCGCCGTCCCGCCGGCCATTCGCACTCGTTTCCCGCCTTGTCGCACGCACTGCACACGGGTTTCGTCCCGCTACAGCGGATCCGTTTCGCGCGGCAGTAGAAGCACGCGAGCTGGACGCGCTGTGTGCCCTCGTCTCCTCTACGCGTTAGCCTGCCCTTGCGCTGTGGCATGTGCGACGGCGCCAGTGTGTGCGCAGCGGCGCCCATCCGCCGCTGACAACAAGTGCCATGCACACGCCTTCCTCCACCTACTTCTGCTCCGACGACGAGTCGCCCGACGGCCCGGCGGCCGCCTGCGCCGACATGATGGCCGGTGGATGATGCCAGTGTGCCGCGAGCCTGGCGGTGTGTGTGGGAGAGACCACTTGTGTGGCCCGGTGGTTGTTCTGCGCTACAGCTGGGGCTACAGCTGGGCCCCGATGTTCCAAGAGCCGATGAGGAATGGACAATTGACAAGTCGTGTGGGATATTGACAAGTCGTGCAGGATCTCTGTAAGGGACAACAGCAACAGCTACAACGGCTGCTCTGCGAGATCGGGCCGGCCATATTGCGGCTGACGGCTGACGGTAGCCAGAGTGGCTTGGCTCTGCGTCTGGATCTCTGGCCGATTGGAGGTGTGAGAGGCCGAGAGCGATTATTACCCTGGGAGTATGGAGCTCGCCTCCGGCCCTGTACGGCCGGTCCCGTGACGCCGACTCTAACTCATTGTACTCTCCTCCTAACAACCGATATCACCACCGCAGGGTGTTCATGTGTGGGAGGCAATCTGTGGTGGGCATCGTCCTCTACCGTATGCCATGGAGCGACATTTTGCGGCATGCCACACTGGCCTGTGCGGTCTTGTTCATCTGGCTGGCAACTGTCATTCTGCCCCACTCCGAGAAGGCCATTTGCTCACAGGCTGCAGCCCCTCGGTCCAGGACGTGAGAGCAACGTTACCCAAAGCCCGAACACTTTCAAGTACGCATGCATACGCACGACTACTCACATCAATCACATCTCAGTCAAAAGCCAGAAATTCATGTCATGTCCGGGCCGGACTTGGTAAAGCCGGAACAGGCTATATCCGGGGACAAGTCGGACGTTGGTGACTACCTGTGGAATAGCGGAATCAAATTTCACGTGGTATTCTTTAATAGAGAGTTCCCTGTTTCGTTATCGCCCTGACGTGGGGAAAGGTAACATTCGAGTTAAAGAGAGAGAGACGGCAATGGCGTGCCAAGGGGAGTCACTATTGTCCTCTCGACTAACTGTCTCGCTGTCTCCCACTCGCTCAACACCTCGCAGCACCATGGCAAACGAAAATGGAACAGTGGTCGATGGCAAGGGCTCCAAGGACTACTCGCCTGAGACCTTCAAGGTGCTCCTGAAGAAGCTCGTCCAGTCGCCAAACGAGTTCAACGCCGCCGACTGTGGTGAGGCCTTTGAACACCTCGCGCGCGACCGCGCCGCCCCCGCCCAGGCCGGCGCGTTCCTCACAGCCCTCACGCTGTCCGGTCTCGACAACAGCGCGTCCGTCGTCGCCGCGTGCGCAGACGTCCTCCGGCGCCACGCCGTGCGCGTCACAAACGTCAAGGCCGAGCCCGAAAACCCCTTTGCCGGTCACGGCATGTGGGACTACGCCCACACCGACCCCGAGGGGGAGGGGTACAAGGGCCTCGTTGACATTGTCGGTACTGGTGGTGACGGCTGGGACACGTACAACGTCTCGACGACGGCCGCCGTGGTCGTCGCCGGCACGGGCGTGCGCGTGGCAAAGGTGAGCTATAGGCAGACATACGGAACTGACGGCAGCACGGCTCTCGTGCCGCTACGTCGACGTCGGGCTCGGCGGACCTGCTCATCTCGCTCGACTGCCGCCTGTCGTTCCCCGTGGAAGCGCTCAAAGACTTCCTCCCCGCCTCCCCCTTCCTCTTCCTCTTCGCGCCCCACTACCACCCATCCCTCACACACATTGCACCGATACGTCGACAGCTCAACTTCCGCACCGTCTTCAACGTTCTCGGTCCTCTGATAAACCCCGCGCGCCCACAGCGCATGGTCCTCGGTGTGGCAAAGTACGAGCTCGGCGACACGTTTGCCGAGGTGCTTCGTCTCCTCGGCGTCGACCGCGCTCTCGTTGTTTGTGGCAAGGAGGGCCTGGACGAGGTGTCGATTGCGGGTCCGACTTGGGTAAGTGATGAGCCGCTTTTCAATTAGCTAACAGCAGATCTGGAAACTTGTGAACGGCGAGATTACACGCGGCGAGATTGACCCAGTCAAGGACTTTGGGCTGCCGCTGCACCCCCTGTCGAGCGTCAAGGGCGGGACATCTGACGACAATGCGTTGACGTTTAATGCCATCATGGACGGCACTGCGCCACCTCCACACCTTGCCAACCCTGCTGGGCCCGACGCGCCGTCTCTCGAGGCGATCCGCGACTATGTGCTCATCAACGCGGCCGTGCTGCTGCACGTGTCGGGCCGCGCAAAGGACTGGCGCGAGGGTGTCGAGCTCGCACGCGAGTCGCTCGAGAGCGGCGGCGCGCGTGCGGCCTTTGACGGGTTCCGCGACGCGTCCAAGGTTGCCATGGGCGAGAAGGGCAAGGACCTGCCGCCCGTACTCGAGGACGACGGTGGTGTTGCCGCCCGCAACGGTTTCGTCAAGGCTTGGCTCCAGCATCGTCGCAGTGGGCACACCACACCAACAGACGAGCACCCGCCCGACCTGCGTACCATGCCCACGGCCTTGCCGCCCCTCCGCGAGTCGCACGACGCATAAAATTAAGTGCCTGCTTGACGCGGGCCGAGTATGTTTCTTGGTATATAGCTATGTGTATCTCTCGAGGTTCTCTCTTCTTGCATGATGCAGTCGCCGCAGAGGGTTTGGTTTCAAGGCTATCATTCCTTATCTAACTGACAAAAACAGTGGAACTATCGTTTACACTACTAAAACCTAACTCAGCCAGTGCTGGCTCATGATCTGCTGCACGGCCATGAGGGCCCAGTAGCGGACGTCGGGGTTGTCGCTTGTCATGAGCTGCATGACGCGCGTCTTGCCGTTGTACTCGTCGATCATGCGCTTGCTCTTGTCGCCGCCATACTTGACAAACTTTGCAACGTCGTTGCACGCGACGGCGAGGACTGTCGGGCTCCGGGACGTGTTGAGCAACTCGATCAGGCGGCGCACGAGCTTGCCGTCGCCTTCGTTGGCGATGCGGCTCGTGTTGAGGCGCCAAAAGTCGTCCGACTCGTGCGCCGGCGACCACACAAGGTGCCCGCTCTCGAGCTCGGACACGTACTCGTCGTACGTTGTCAGGCCGTCGAGACGCGTCTTGAGCTCGTCCTTCAAGAAGGTTAGATCTTCGACAATGTCCTCGTCGCTCCACTGCCGGTCGCCTAGCGACTCGATAAACGGCAGCAGGCGCACGACAAACATGGACGGGAGGTTGTTGGCTGGTGCAAGAGTGATGAGGTTCTGCAATTAGCAAAAATACAACCAAGTATCACCCACCCGGAACGTCGCGACGATCACGCGGATGACCTTCTCCTTGACTGCGCCCTTTGCAATGTCGGTGAAGAGCTCGATGATGTCGTACTTCTTGTCGAGGCCCTCGGCGGCCTCCTGCTCAAACGACAGCTGCCAAATGCATGAGATGGCACCGTACTGCTGCTGCGGCGACGGGTTTTCCTTCAGCCACTTGACGAGACTGACGTTAGCTACGAAGAACGCTTCCAAGCTTACCCCGAGATACACTCGCCCTGGTCCCATACCGCGATGCGAAACTGTTTCTTGGCAAGCACAGCGTTGAGAACCTGCGTGGCAATGTCGCGCGGCTGCAGGCGTGGGCCGTTGATGAGCGACGACAGCGACTTGAGCAGGGTCGGCATGAGCTCCTTGGGAAAGTCGTTGGGGTCGGTGCTACCAGTCAGCTTTGAAGAGCGCGAGCCTACTTACGCAATGAGCAGAGCAAGTATCCGCAGGCTTTCGAGGTGGACATACTCCTCGTCCGTATCCATTGTCAGGCACTTGACAATGGGCTGGTACGGGTCGAGCGGGTTGTCCTTGCGCAGGTCGTGGAAGTACTGGAACGTGTTCATGTCCTGCAGCATGCCCGAGATGGACACGAGCACGGCCTGTACCGTGTCCACTCGCTGCAGCTTGCGCAAAAGGTCAATGTACAGCTTGGCATACTGCGCGCCCTCGTTGGCGAACTTGGTACCGCGCTGCGCCGGCGGCTGGCGTTAGCGTGCGACGACCACGAGCGCAGCCAGTGGGCGGCGAAGGGCACGACACATTCACCGCCCTTCCCCGGTCTCTCCCCCTCCTCAACCACTCACGAGCTTCTCAAGCGAGCGGAGGAGCGTGCACTCCTCCTGCGACAGGAGCTTTGCGCGCTGGTATCCCTGCGCGTCAGCCGGTGTTTACATGGAAGGTGGCTCACCTCCCAAGGGATCTGCTTGGCCGCGAGCTTGGACGTCTGGTCGTCCAGGTACGGGCTGAAGAAGGGTGGGGGAATCGCTGTGGCCGTTACCATGGTGCCGTCGTCGTCGTCCGTCGGCGATGTGGTCGAGTTGGATTGCAGTGCGGTGAAGCGTTATGCCTGGTGCTTCGACACGGCCGCACACCAGGAGGGACAGCGATGACGCCGGGCGACAACCAGCTGGCTGGGAGGGTGTAACTGGGGGGATGGAATACGGTGCACCTCAGCGAGCAGTCTGGGGATGGGCGACCTTTGCCACCTGCGAGTGCAAACTCCATGCATCGTCTATCCAACCCACTTCAAACCACGGGCTCAGCGACGATGAGCACGCCCGTGTCGTTTACGGTACGACCTCCGGCGTCGGGCGGGGGGTCGCGGAGGGCAGGGAACTGGAACGCGCCGAGCCAGCGGATGTTCCACGGCGACTCGGACGACGACGACGACAACGGCGGGGC
Organism: Cutaneotrichosporon arboriforme; assembly: GCA_002335565.1. NCBI lineage: Eukaryota > Fungi > Basidiomycota > Tremellomycetes > Trichosporonales > Trichosporonaceae > Cutaneotrichosporon > Cutaneotrichosporon arboriforme. The sequence continues at coordinate 564,745 of BEDW01000002.1, read as the reverse complement.
GTTTGGCCGCGCCGCGGCGTCGTCGCGCGGGAACAGCAGGGCGAAAGGCAAAGCCAAGGACGAGGTGCGTGAGGAGCGGATAGACGGGATAGGCGCGAACGGGCGCGCGACTGGCTCGCGAGCGCGGACCCCGCCGCTCGTCATCGCTCCCCTGCCTAACCGCGACTGGCGCGAGGTCGCCGCGGGCGCTGCGCTCGGCCAGCGCCGCGCGCCAGGTTACCGTCCGGAAAAGCGCGACGATGGCCCGGTGGTGACGCACGAAAGGTCGGGCGACGAGCCACAGCGGCGTGGTCTGCGTCGTGCGGGCGCTGGCGAGGCGGACGACGACGACGTCAAACCTGATGCTGCGGCGCTCGCCGAGGTCAAGCCCGGCACGACCACGGACGAATCCGCCGCCCCCGACATCAAGCCGCTTTCGTTGGAAGAAGAAGCGCTCGCGGCGGTGCTCTCCGGCGAGACAGAGGCGACAGCGACGCAGGCCAAGGCCGAGCTAGTGATTGGCGGCGCGGTGAGCGAGGAACAGGCGCTCGCGCGCGACCTGGACCTCTTGCCGGTCGAGAGCACCCTAGAAGACTACGACGCGGTACCCGTGGAGGCGTTTGGCGCGGCGATGCTGCGCGGGATGGGCTACGACGCGAGTAAAGACACGCCGCTGCATGTACCCAAGCCGCGTCCCGCGCTGCTCGGTATTGGCGCGACGGCGCTCAGCAGCGAGATACCGCCTAGCCGCTCAAAGGACCCGAAGAAACGCAAGGAGGCGTACGCTACCCGCGGCGGGCGCGGTTACAATGCCGCCAAGCTTCTCGTGCGTCGCGGCGGCGAGGATACCGACCTCGACGAGTCGCGCGCCACGTCCCGCGCCACGTCCCGCTCCCGTGACGACAGCGCCGCGCCGTCGCCTGCCCTCAGTGAGAAACGCCGCCGTACGGACGACGAATACGATTCTGGCCGCGACTCGCGCCGCCGATACGACAGCGACCGCGACAGAGAGGACCGTAGTGATCGCCGCAGGGATCGGGATCGAGACCGCGACCGCGACCGCGATGGACGCCGCTATGAGACGGACGAGGAGCGCGCGCGGCGAAAGGCGCGCGAGCGCGAGCGCCGCGACGACCGCGACAGAGACAGAAGTAGGAGGGACGATCGCGACGACAGGCGACGTGACCGCCGCGACGACGATAGGCGCGACCGTGACCGCGACCGCGACCGCGACCGTCGCTAGACGGGCTGTACCAGCCACGATAGATCTGCATGTACACTAGCATAGTTTCGCTCGCCTCTAGAGACAAGAACCGACGACACTGTGCTGATCTCGGTTGCAAGGCACATGGCATATGTCTACGGAAGCAGCAGTAGTATTGAGGCACGGCGGCGCTATGGTCCCATGCCAGCCACATTTAGTCGTTGTTACTGCTTTCTGGTTATTTTACGTTGTTTGGTTGTTTGGTTTCTCAGTGGAGCCGAACTCGACTGGTTCTTGGCATGGAACGACGGCCCCGTCGTGCCGCGGTATGGTCTACGGCAATCGACATGAGGTGTCCAGGGACTGGCGGCGGCACGACTGAGGCTGGCTGGCGTCCGCTCCGCCCTACAACATGCGTTCATCGAGCTGTACAATAAACACGTACAGCTACGTACGCGGCAGTGTCCATTGCGCGCGGGAAAGTAACGGCGGCAGCAGCGCTGTCACCACGTACCCCTGGCGCATACCACTCTTGGTCTCCAGAGCGCTAGTACTCGCCCTCGGGCTTTTCGAGGTAGAGCGGGGGCGCCTTGCGGCTGAGTTTACGGACGACGGGCGAGGGCTGGCCGTGCGCCGCCGTGCTGCTCGTCGGCGAGTCGCCAGAGAGTCTAGGCGCCTCGTAGGTGTACGCTGCGGGGCGGGCGTGTACCTGCGCCGCGAGCTCGGCGTAGTTGTGCGCTCCGCCAGCGCCGGGCAGCGGCGCCGTAGGGTAGATCTTTGCGAGGCGCGCCATGCGCTTGTGCAGGCGATCGGAGCGGTACGCCAGCACGCCCTAGAGTCAGTTTAACGACGGGCGGGGAAAGGGGGGAACTCACAATGGCGATGGCTTGGAGGGCACAGAGTACGGCGAGGACGACCGTGGCGACAAAGTAGCCGCCAGAGGCCTTGCCCTGCGTCTTGTTGTCGGCGTGCGCTGCGGCGTCCGAGGCCGACGAGGCCGCCGTGGTGGTGGTCACGGTCGTGGCTGCGTCCTGCTTCGCCGAGGTGGTCGTCGCTGCGGCTGCCGCCTTGGTGGTAGCAGTAGCGGCCGAACGTGGCACGGTGGTCGACGCGCGCGTAACCGTCACGACACTGACGCTCGGCTTGATCCCAATGGCGGACATGCCGCCGTCGTCGCCGCCGTTGGTGTTGGGCGACGGGAACGGGCCTTCAATGATGGCACGCGTTGCGTCAGCGTCGGAGATACTCGTTGGCGCTTGGGCGCGAACGATGGCGCCGAGCGCTACGAGGGCGACGACCGCGAGGCGCATGGTGTGGCGAATAAGAAATTCGAGATGGATGCGACGCGGCCGGGCGACTTTTATTGCTTATACTACTACTACTGCCGTGCCGAGTGGCCGTCGTCAGACTATCGAGGCTGCAATGTCGAGGATGGCCGGAAGGGGGCCGGCCCGGGTGTCTGGCGCGGCAAGAGTTATATGAGAGTGGAATGAGGTCAGTAGGAACCGGCGATGTGGGGGCGTCGTGTTGCCATCACAACCCTTCTTAAAGCACGCCTCTGTCGCGGACGAGGGGTATGCATGAGGGGCGTGGGAGTCGTGGGAGTCGTGATGATGGACACAGTTGCATCGGCGGGCATGGGGGTTGCGAGTGTGTGCGGTGTAACTGCACGGCCTGCACGGCCTCGTGACCCGAAGTAAATGGGTAAAAGTGCGCAAAATGAGGTCGAGGCGGTGCACCAACCACCCGAGCTTGTTAGCGGCCGTAATGTCGCCATGCCACCATCATGTCCCTCTTCGCCTGCCTTGCATGCTACTACTCTGCCCTGGAACACTGGAATGCGAGCTGAGGCGAGGACGTACCCGGGGCGTTCATAGGTGTGCTGTACTACTGGCTATATTAGTAGTCAAAGGAGCCGTATGAAGTCGGAAGAAACACCCAGAGCCGCCACACCGCATGTGTGGGGCCTCCGCCCACGTCATAAATGTGGCCGACGTCGTCGTCTCGCTTCGTGTTAGCTACACCCATTATTGCGCAGGGTGGCACCCGACCGCACAGCAGTGCGGACAAGGCCATCAATGTCCCCGGCTCACTGTCTGTCGGACCAGGTGGAGATTGATGTTGTTGATGTTGTTTCTTGGTGTTGGGCGACGACATGAGACAAAGGGCCGTGCGCGGCGGCACGAGCTAGGCGCGTGGTGGCGCCCGGATGCGCCCATGCGCTCATCGCCCATCAGGCGTGTCAGCAACGTCGCTCGGACCAAGTACATGACGCGCTGGGCCGAATTGGGGGGCCACCTGTGCCGCCGGGAGAGTCCGAGAGCAGCACAACGATAGACTGCGCTAGATGCGGGTACGGACACATGGCGGGCATAATGGATACAAGCATAAGTGAAGGCCTGGGCTGCGGCGACGCGGCAGTGAAACGCGTAGAAGGCAATAGGTGCGCTAGGCGGCGACGTAGGGGTGTACCACGACGCCTAGTGGGGCAGACTTTGTCATTGTTGCTGGCAACAACAGTCGCAGCGACGCAGCCGCACCGGGATCGTCGCTGCCAATGGCGCAAGTGAGCGGCGGGGCGGTTAACAGTATATCATAGGCAATGGGGCGTCTTGTGGCTCACGCAACCACACGCCCCACACACGTCCCACTCGCCTGCTCATCACCGAGACCTCAGCTGACCACTCCGCCGCCGCCGCCGGTATCCTCGACCATGGCCTCAAGCATCACCACCGCCGAGCGTGATCGCGACGTGGTGCGCCCCGGTACGCCCGATTCAGAACGTGCCCTCTCGCCCGACACGTACGACCTCGAGCGCGAGGGCGAGCGCGACGACACTCCTCCGCCAAGCAGCATGCGGCCGCTGCCGATCCACCGCCGCAAGCGTCCCAGCGCCCTGCTCGTGCTCGCCGCAGCGCTCGGCCTCGTATCCACGACGCCTGTACGCGCCCAAGGACCGGGCGCGGCCGGTTTCGGCATTGGCGCCGGCGCTGGCGCTGGCGCTGACAGGTTCAACACCGCCACGCGCTCGGCCAACGGCAGCGCCCTCGACGGCGAGCTCACCGACGGCGGACAAGCCGCGTTCTGGATCTTCATAGCAATGTTTCCTATCCTGGGTCTTGTGGCGCTTGTTGTTGCTGTGGTGAGTGAGCCGAGCCGCCGCCGCCGCAGGCGGCCATGACCCCCTCAAACCCACCATAACCGTTTACGGCAATACGCGGCGTGTGATGCCTGCCTGATGGCTGGGTGAAACGCGCCGTGCACAGTCAAAGCTCTTTGCGTTGTCGTGCTAATGGCAGGTGATGGTGTATGCTTGTCCCGGGGAGAGCCGGCGCGCCAAGGCGGCCGCCGAGGCGGCAAAGGCCGAGGAGGCCGAGGGCGGCGGCGGCATGGGAATCACGCACGACGAGGCCGACGCCGTGCTCGAGTATCGCGAGGAGGACGAGCTCGCTGCCGTGCCGCACCTCGGTGCGCGATGGGACGCAAGCGCACCCGGCGCCAATGGCGCCAAGGGCACCGGCGGCGCCCCCGGCGGCGCGGACATGTCGGACGGCTTTGAAAATGTAAACGTCGTTCCGGGCCCACCGTTCCCCCAACACGCCGCTGGCCCTGCGCCCGGCACGCCCGCGCCCGCGCCCGTCCCCGTGCCGTCCCCCGTCCACCTCGCCGACGCGCAGTGCGCCCGCCACGAGCGGTACGCATAGGATGCGGCGCTGGGCGGTGTCGTCATCATGTGACCTGCCCGGCACCAAACAATCCAACGATTGATCGACGTCGATGTAGGCGCGAGGTGTCCAGAAGATGCTGTATCCTTAGTACGAACGCGTATTCCAATGTACTGTATCGTTAGTGCGGGTGGAGCCGGCGGTGGAGCCAGTGACGCATGCCGCCGGCGGCGGCGACGACGTTGGTGTCAGTGTTAGTGTTAGCACTAGGGTGTTCTGCTGAACCCATGCATGCCAAACAGATAGACTGTGCCGTTGATCCGGTCCGTACCGGGGTTACATTCTGCGGATCCCAGGGGTGGTAACATGGCGTGAAGGCGCGCCGCGCTCGGGCGCCTACTCGGTGACCCAGATACGCGTGAGCGAGTCCTCGTCCAGAACCAGTCCCATGGCCTCGCCGCCTTCGGGCTCCATGAGCCACTGGTTGTCGTTCTTGTACGCCGTGTGGCGCTGCTGGCCCTTGTGCTCGCCCGCAATCGCAATCACCACCTGGCCCGAGTCGTTCGGGTGCACGGGCACGAGGTACTCTGCGGGAATCTCGACACTCTCGTCGTCGTCGAGCACGCGGCACGTGATCACCGGGTTGTTGTCGTCGACATTCTCGATACCCAGCGTCTTGCCGTCGTACGTGCCCCGCTGGAAGTGCCGCGGGTTGCGCGTCTGCGGGCGCTGCGACGGGCCAGCTGTGACCAGCACGTTGCGGAACTCCATCGCCCAGTCCCACTTGCGGCCTAAAGTCAGCTACTGTACATGTTTATGCTTGTACTCACCGTCCTGAGGAATGTCGTGGCCGCCGCCGCCTCCGGGGAACGGCGTCGGGGCGCCGAAGGGTGTAGGCGCGCCGAAGGGTGTTGGTCCGACCCCAGGCGTCGGCGCCGACAGACCCACACCTGGTGTCGGGGCGGAGAGCGCTGCACCCGGCGTTGGCGCCGACAGAGCCGCGCCGGGCGTCGGCGCAGAGTATGGCGTGGGCGCGCTGAACCCTCCGGGGGGCGCCGGCGTGGGCGCGCTAAGGGCAGCACCAGGCGTCGGAGCAGAGTACGCCGCTGAAGGACCAGACCATGGTGTCGGCGCAGACATGGGTTTAGACGTTCCTGGGTCGTTGTAGACGCCCGGCGTCGGCGCGCTCGCGTACGGGTTGGGCGTCTTGCCGCCGCCGGCTCCGGCACCTCCCCAACCTGGAGTGCGCCCGCCGTCACCACCGCCATATCCTGGTGCAGGCGTGCGTCCCCCGGCACCTGCCCATCCTGGCGTCTTGCCGCCGCCGCCGGCAGCCCAACCTGGCGTCTTGCCACCACTGCCTGACCATCCTGGTGCGGGCGTCTTGCCGCCTGCTCCCCAACCGGGTGTCTTGCCACCTCCTCCTGCGTACGGGTTCGGCGTCTTGCCATAGCCGCCACCGTACGGATTAGGCGTCTGACCAAAGCGGCCGCCGGCGGGACCAGGGGTACGACCACCGCCACCATACGGGTCGACATCGTATCCGCGGCCGCCACCACCATAGCCACTGCCACCGCCGTAACCACCACCGCCGCCACCAAACCCTGTCCCTGTTGACTCGAGGGGGTACGTCGCGCCCGTCTTGGGGTCCTTGCGCTTGAGCCACGCGGTCGGGGTCAGGATGACCTTGTTGTTGGTCGAGAGCTCAACACGCGCCTGCGCAGCGCCCACCACGTCCTTGATGACGCCCAACAGACCCTTGTACGTGCCGCGCGTGACCACAACAGGTGTGTTGACAATCCGGCGGTTACCGACCGACGCGGGCGGGGGCATGAGGCTTAAACCGCCCTGCGGCAGCTGCGCGTTGAGCATGGGGTTCATCTTTGTGAGGTCGGATGTTGCCGATTTTGGTGTGACCGACACGAGCTGCGTTGCACGCGCGACAAAGACCCCGTTGTTGTCAGTGTACTCGCGATTGTGGAGGAACACAAAGAGCGAGCGCGAAATGTTGATGACCTCGCCGCGGCGGTTCTCGCCGTCGACCTCCTTCATCGCGTCGCCCACTTTCATCTCGTTGCCTGCCTGGTCGGTCGCGACGGCGAACCGGGCATTGTCCCGACGCAGCGTCACCTCGTTGCCGCCAACGACACGGGCAATGCCGTTCTGGTCCAGCACGCGCAGGCTCTTGCCCTCGAGCTTGGTGACGACGGCGGCCGTCGTCGAGTCGAGCATGACCAGGTCCCCAACGTCAAAGCGGCCCATCACCGACTGGCTGCCACCGGTACCAATGTCGGCCGTCTTGCGGACGTCTTTGGAGAACGCGCGGATCTCTTCGCGACCCTGGTCCGACATGATGGTGACAACGTCGCCCTTGACATCGACAATCATGCCCGAAATGTCGGCATTCTTGCCGCTCATAATCTTGACGTGCTCGCCGACGTCAAACTTTTTGCGCACACTGGCAGCGGGGACTTCAATGACCTGGCCGTGGATCTCGCCACCGACAGCCTTGATGGAAATTGTCTCGCCTGCAATCGTCTCGACGGTACCGTACATGCCCGCCAGTTCGCCCTCGTGCACCTCGACCTGGTCTCCAGGGACGAGTGTGCCAGCAGAGATGTTGCGGTTGGCGTCGGCGATCGTCGACAGGTCAAGGTTGCCGGCACCACCGTCGTCGCCGGCAAACTTGGACACCTCTTCGAGCGTCGGCTGGACGCCCTCGGTGGTCAAAAGCGAAATCTTGACGTCCTTGATGCAGAAACCGTCCTGGTACTCGTCGCCGTCAAAGATGAACGTGTTACCCTGCGCGGCGCGGACCTGAGAGCGTCCGTAGACCCGCTTGACATCGTCATAGTTGAACAGGCGCTGTGGGGGACGGAACGAGCCACCAAGGCCCTTGCCGTTGGCGCCGCGGTCGGCCCTGCGCTCGCGCGGCGTCAGGTCGATACGTGGGATAAACTTGACGACGACGACGCCGCTCGTAAGCTGCTCGACCTCGATGACCTGTGCGAGGTCGCCAGCGTACTTTCCGCGTCGGAGGCGGACCCACATGCCCGGCGTGAGGTTAATCTCCTTCTTCTTTATACGCAGAAGCGGCGCCATCTCTTCGATGGGGACGAGCTGGACGCCGCGGCCGAGGTACACGCCGACGATACCGTTGAGGATGTTCTGGACGGCCGATGACGTGCGCGCTTCGACATAGATCATGCCCGGTAGCGAGTCGCGGAAGAAAGCAGAGAGGACGTCCGGTTCGTGGCCGCGACGCTTGGTCTCAAACACCTTTCGGAAGACGGACACAATAATGTATTTCTCGCGGCCAGCCTTGACACGCACCTGCCACAAGCTCGGGTCGTCGACGCCAGGCATAAGCAGGCGTTGCGGTACCTGGTCGCTGTCGGCGTTGTAGCGCGGCTGGCGCTTGTGGCGTTCCTTGAACGCCGCCGCGAGCTGCTCTGCGTCAATCTCCTCGTCGCGGCGCAGGTCGCGCTCGATGAAGCGGTGGTGCGTGTCGTCTGTGTGCCCGACGTCTGCGCCTTCTTCAATAAACTGGCGCACGTCCTCGTAGTCGTCCTCGTCGTCTTCTTCCTCGTCGTCGTCGTCGACGACCGCTTCAACATCGAGGAAACGGTTGGTGCGTCGCTGGCGCTTCTTGCCGCGCTGCCCGCGCCCGCGCCCGTCATCGTCGTCGTCGTCGTCGTCATCATCGTCATCGTCGTCTTCACCCTCCTCTCGTTCTCCCTCGTCGTCGTCGTCCCTCTCGCCTGCTCCCTCCCCATCATCGCCGTCGCCGTGCTCAGTCTGTTCGACATCGTCCTAGAGCGTCAGCGGGGTCCCCTTCGTATGGCCACCACTCACATCGTCCTCTTCTGTAAACACACATGTCAGCATGTCACCCCACAGCACAATAGGCGTTTGCCACTCTTACCATCTGGATCAGCGATCCGTGGCTGAGGGAGTGAGTACTGCATCCTGATGGGTACATTTCACGTACACGCTTCTTTGGACGCTTTGGCGTCACCTCGTCGTCCGACTTGACGTCAACTTCATCGTACCGCTCGTCGTCCGACATGTCGGGTGCTGTGAGCGATGGGGATGTGGACAGAGGAGAGGTGGAAATGAAGAGGTTGGTTGCAGTGCAGTTCTGTATTGTTGGCGCTGGTGGTGTCGGGAATGGGTGCTCCCAGTTGAAAGGTGGCTAGGCTTGCGATGGGTCAAGCAAAGGTGGCGGAAGCAAATGCGTGCCTATCATACTCGCACACCTTTTCACCCAGGCTTGGTGGGTGGTGAGACGACGAGGAACAAAAGATACTCTGCCCCACTCTGAAGGTGCCCCCCCCAGTGGCTCCTTGTGCCATTGTGGCACATCACTCCCCGCAGTCGAACACAATGCATGACCAGCAGGTCTACGACAACCCCAGACGAGGCCTACTTGGCCTTACTCTCGGCCTCTTTAGCGTCGTCCTTCTTCTCCTCGGGGAACGGCCAGTCGCAGAACATGCAGATGACTTTCCCGTCCTCTAGAGTTTTGGGACGACACTCGCCTGGCGTCAACGGCAATACAACCGCTTGGACTCACGACCACGGTTGAACGTGTCGAGGTCGCCGGGGCATCCGATAGATGACATGGTATGGCAAATTCCGACTGTGCCAGTCAGCACCAGCGACGAGTGGCGAGCCGCGCAGCGACGTACTTTGCAAAGGCGTTTCCGAGAGTAAGTGTCGAGGCAGAGTGCTCCACCATACGCATCGGCCGCAGCTCCTCTTATGCAAATTCGATAACGGTGCTTGGGCCGGGAAAGCACAGGCCAGCCGCATCGCAGCATTGCGCAACTGTGCTTCCTACGCACACACGTACAGTACACAAAGGGGAAATATTTGTGGACTGCAGATCTCGGCACCTACCGCGAGCTTCTTTCTCGTCCGAGCGGGGGAGTGAACCATAGCTCGCGACGACAGCGTGCAGCGCGAGCGCTCGGCGCCATGTTGCTCCGCTTGCGAAGCATGGCAAAGGGCAAGGTTCCGACCGATACGTGCTCCCTGTGGGTGCAGGGCCCAGCTTCACTGAACGGCGGTCTCTGAGCGTGCTTCTCGACACACAGAGATCCAAGCCCGCTTCTTTGTGGAGATGGCGTGGAGCAAGCCCCGGCCCTCACCGCCACCAGAGCCACAGTACTGATAGACCGACTACGGCCGCCAGACCTGGAAATATCCGGGCGTGGTGATCTGCGACCACTGCGCAAGCTGCACGACCTTGTCGTCGCCCTCGTACCACCGATGGACCTCGTACACGCGGTTCTGTGAGCCGACCTGCTCGAGACGGGGCATTTGCGCAACAAGCTTGGCAAGTGCGTCCCGCGGCACGCCGCCTGGCGGTGCGTTGACGTGAAGAATGCGCAGGGGTGCCGTTTTCAGCGCTGGACACGCGAATAGCGTGGACGACTCAGGGCTGATGCAGATATACAGCTCCTCGAGCAGTGGCGCGTGTGCCAGAATCGACGATAGCACGTCCGCGTCAACAACGAGGTTCAGCAGCGCCAGCCGCGTCAACTGGCCAAAGTCCACTTGCACCAACAAGGCTTCGAGCGCTGGTGGCAACAGGATGCGCTGGCGCTGGGTGCCTGTTTGAGCCCCGGCGGAGAGGTTGAGCTCGAGCGCGCGCAGCGAGTCTGTGTGCCGCAGTACCGGCATGTCCCCGGCCTCGATCTGCGGGTGTTTTGGCGGTGGGAACGAGAGGGAGAATGTGCGCAGGAAGGGTGTCCGAGGCGCATCAGAGAGGTCGACAAGGTCCTGGGGTCAGCTCTTCCACGTCCTGGCAGCTCACAGAGTGTGGCGGCGCGTCAAGCACCAACTCTTCCAACTGCGGCGTGACCTGAAGTACATCGTACACGCCCTGGCGGGTGACTTTCGTGTTACCAACGACCTGGAGCCTGCGGAGGTGGGTGAGGTGCGGGGCGAGCTGCCGGAGGAGCGCGTCGTTGATAAAGGTGAAGTCTCTGCAGACAAGCGCCAAGCCGCGCAGCCCGCCGTTTACACGCGCGTCAAGGCTGGCCGCTGCAGCCGGCAATGCCGCACGGAAGCTGGCATCGGGCATCATCACGCGGAGGTCCTGCAGCGCCCGCATCTGTCCCAGCAGCGTAGCGTCAAACATCCGCGTACTGTGACCCGAGATCTCAAGGTGTTCCAACCTCGGTAGCGCTATGATTACACCAAACACGTCGGAAGATAGTGATCTGTCCCGCTGGTAAAAGTCAGCTACTTGCAGAGACGCCCAATCTGACGACCACCCGACCACACAACTCACGGTCCAAACCAGCCGAGTCAGGTTGACCATCCGCCTCAGGCTAGAGAGAATCATGTCCTCGAGCTCGGTACGCGATTCGCCCATCATGTCAAGCGGGAAGAAGCGGATATCTGGGTGAGATGGTGCTGCCATGGGCTACGACTCACCGAGACTGCGCACCGATTCGCACAGTTCGGGATGGGTACTGAGCGTCTCGAAGAAACGGAGAAGCTGCTGTTAGCAACTACACGGAGCGCCGCACACCTTTGCCTTGGGCGAGGCCTCCCCTAGGCGTCAGCACAGGCACAAACTAGGGCACGTACATGGCCGAACCCAAATATCGCGGTAGAGACGACGGCGCGTTATCCTGGACCATTCGGAGCAGACGCGCGCCGCGACGGCCAGCTCGCCGGGCCGCTGGAGCTGTTCAAGCACGACAGGAACGAGCTCGGGGTACGTGAACAAGCCCGCTAGCGGGCTCACGTCCGTGCCGGACAGGGGTGCGGGCAGCGCGAGGTGTACTGGCCCCGCAGCCGGCGACGGCGTCCGTAGTGGTGCCGACGGCCCAGCCGACTTCCACTGCTGCGCGCGGTTGAACATCTTGTCTAACCCCAGCGGGCGGCGCGGCGGCACGACTGTGTCGTGTGCGCTCCGAAGCATCGCGCGCACGTCGCTGTCCTCGTCCGTCATCGTCGTTGATACTCTTGCTCGAACGCGTGGTGCTGGTGGACTGAACGTGAGGTGAGGTGGGGCACCTCCACCGCTAATGTCGACGAAGGTACATACGTACTGTAGCTACGTAGGTACGCCGGGCCCTGCCCTGGCCGGCACGCCCGCCCCGCGCCCCACTCTGCGCCCTTCGCGTGGCTTTGCTTCCGTTTCCAGCTGAGCTTATCCTTTCCTCCCTCTTACCCCCTTGGCTGGAAATTGCCCCGATGCTCACGACAACGGCAAAAGTCGAGCATCCAACGACTACACCACACACACACACACACCCCTAGGACCATGCTTGGCGGCGCGTTCCTCTCGCGCGGCAAGGCGCTTGCGAGCACGCAGCTCGGCGCCGACTTGCGCCAGCAGCTCTTCGCCGGACCGTCAGGTATGTCGAGTGTTGAACCGGGGGTTTAGCTGACGCCAGGCCTCCAGACGCAGATCCGTACCTCGACAAAACGCGGCGGCGGCTCGTCTCGCAACGGCCGTGATTCGAGCGGCAAGCGTCTTGGCGTGAAGAAGTTTTCTAGTGCGTTACTTGGCCGGCGGGAGGGGTAAGGCGGTCCACCTCGGAGCTGTGGGGAAGCCATCGCGACGCCGCAGACCCAGACACGGCCGACGCCTCCTCCCGCTTGACACTCTCGCTGGACGATAAGGACTAACGGCAGACGAGTACGTTACGCCTGGGCAGATCCTGGTGCGGCAGCGCGGCCAGTCTATCCACGCGGGCCAGCACGTCGGCATGGGCCGCGACCACACGCTGTACGCCCTGGAGCCGGGGTACGTCAAGCTGTACTCGTCGTCTCTGGCGTACCCGCACCGCGCTTCCGACCCGGCCGCGCAGGCGGCGCGCGACGCCGCCCGCCCCCGCGTCAACATGCCCCGCGGCGTCAAGCAGTTTATCGGCATTGTGCGCGACCGCGACGACACGCTGCCCCGCGACGAGCGCGCCCTCGGCCGCGAACGCCGTTTCTGGGGCTGGCCAAAGGGCGCCGCCAACGGCGCCGACGAGTTTGAGATTGACCTCGAGCTGCCCATGCCCCCCCAGGCGTCCGTCGCTGCCGAAGGCGGCGTCGCCGCCGAGGACAAGCCCCGCGCAGCGTAGATTATCATATAGCCCTACCACTCATGCATGTATCACCGGCACAGGCGCGCAGGCGCAGGGACGCGCTTGAGACCGACAGGAGGGGCTTAGCTCTTTGGCTGTCATGTAGCCTTCATTCTTATAAAGCTTGCCTCTGGGCTCTCCCCGGGCCCAGCTCTGACCGTACGCCTCCCACGACCCTACCGATGCATCTATTCATGTGTAAATGTACGCGTACCGCGCCCGGTGGTTTTAAGAGTTCTATGTGAGACGTGCGGCCTAGATCCCGGGAAGGTCGCGATGATGCTTGATCTCGACCGCCTCAGGCTGGTACGAGGACGGCGTCTGTCGCTCCCAAATGGGGTCGACGTCGGGCCCGGCAATGTCGCCGGCGCCGTCCCAGCCCCAGCACCAGACTGGCATTAGCAATAGCACAACAAGAGACAGAAGCTGAAAAGCCCTGCGAAGACATAGCCACACGCCGCGCTCGTTTCGCTCGCCCTGCGTGTCACTCACCATACTCTGGCCCCGGCTTAAAGTCCAGCTCGAGGTCCTCCTCGGGCGTAAACAAGCGGTCATGTGGGCCAAACCACGACCGGTCCTGTGGGTCACTGCGCGGGTCATCCGGCATGCCGCCGAGGCGCTTGTACCCGCGGATAGCCGTGAGGTTGCGGCGGTCGGGGGGGATAATGTCATAGACCTTCTTGTCGTATGCGAGCTTGACACGGGGCACCATGATGATGCGCCCGTAATGCTGGGCCCAGTAGTCGTTGCAAATAAGGGAACACTCCGAGGCCGAGCACTCGCTCACGGACAGGTCGGCCATGCGGAACTTGACGGGAACCGACTCGTAGAACGGCGCCGGGTCGAGAATCGCCACGCCGTTCCAGCAGCTCTGTACCTGAACCGGCAGGTGGCGCTGGAAGCGGTGCGAGCTCTCCTGGTCGACAAAGACCTGCTCGAATGGCGCGTTCTCGAGGGCAGTCCCGTTCAGGTCACGCGACACCCAGTTGTCGTAGAACACGGGGGCACCAATCTCGTCGTGGTACATGTAGTCGGCGGCGCAGGTGATGCCGGCGTTCTGACGGCGGCTTTGCCAGATGAGCTCGAGGAGGTCGTCGACGCAGGGCAGAATGTCGTTCATAAACACGATCGTGTCAAACACCTCGCCCTCTTTCTCGCGCAACTCGTGCAGCGGCACCATGGCCGAGTTGCGTACCTCGGCGAGGTACTCGATACGGTGGTTGAAAGTACCACGCGTGCGCATAGACGAGCGAATGTCGACGCGCAGCCCGACCGAGTGGCACAGAGCGTCGAGGAGGCGCAGCAGCGCCTTGGTCTGGTCGTTGGAACCGTTCTCGTAGATCGAGACAAAGACGTTGTGGTAGCCCAGGATCGCGGCCGTCTTGAACAGTGTCGAGAAGAGGTCCGGAATGACGTCGAACGACTCGTACAGGTTGATGGCGAAAAAGTACTTGTGGTCGTCGTTGCCGCCAAAGGGGTTCAGGTCGCGGCGAATAGCCTCGCGCTTGCTAAAGCGCGACTCGGGCATCTTGACTGCCTCGCGCTCCTTCTTGGTCGAGCCGCCGCCAAACAGGCCAAAAAAGTTGCGAGACGAGCCCCATCCGTGCTTGTGCCCGATCAGCGGCTGGTATCGCTCCTTGGCCTGCTCGACGTATAACTGCTGTGGGTTGCGCGTACACTCGCGCGTGTTCTTGGCACTGAGCGTGCCCAGGAGCTTGAGGACGCGCAACCGCTGCTCGAGCGTTGGTAGCTGTGTATGGCGGTGGAGTCGTCCGCCGCCGATCGCGTTGGCGTATGGGCCGACACTGCGTCCCCTAAACGTTTGTGGTGCAGGCTGTTTTCGAGTAGGTATGTACAGTGTGAAGCGTTGTTCGCGCGGAAAGAAGCGTCAGCACCGCGCCAGTGCGGTTTATTCCAAACTCACGTCACTTCGTCGCAACAACGAGGCGACGAGCAGACCGACAAGGATACCGATTAGAAGGGAGCCAGCGCTGGGTGCGCGTCGCCAGATGGGCGATGCGCCGGTGAGGGGGCGCATGGTACGTGAACGAGGCCGCGGTGTGTGTGATGGAGAAAGGAGTGGGTTACGGGGCGGCGTGAATCAACGCCGCTGGCACCTAACTTGCGGCTGGCGCGTTGCGGCCGGGGAGAAGGCGGGTTGTCGCGGGTCGTCAACGGGACTGGGGTGGAGTAATGGTGGGGACCAAGTGGACGAGTTGAGAAGGGACGGATGTCAACGACGTGCCAGTGGTCGCTGTCGCTGCGTGTGGGTGTGTCGTTTGACACGTCGTTCGCGTCGTTGAGCAAGAGGCGGGATTGAGAAAGAATTAAAGACGCGGCAGTGCTGCGAGAAGGAACGCGGAAAGAGTTGTAATAGCCATTACAGTTGCTTCGCTACGCACTGAGAGTCAGGGCAAGCAACTCCAATTGTCAGGGTAGCCACAAGGTAATCGCGCCGGGGTACAGTCCGTGCAACCTTCCTCCCGCCACGGAACCAAAAATTCCCATACAACCGCCGTATCGCTCCCCTCTTCACCCTGCACGCCCACAGACTCCTCCCTCCTGTGCCTGTCCATCTCTTCCAAATGTCCTGAACGCTCGTCCAACAGCAGAAAACACCATCGTGGTCACTGCGCACGGCGTCGCGGCGTCGGACGAGCGTAAAGCCTCGTAGGTCCACACCCGTGTACATGGACAAGTATTACATTGTAGCAACAGCGACGATAAACTAAACCCCAACCCAGAGCACACACGCCACGCCATGCTCACTCCTTGAGCTCCTCGGGGTCTCCAATGCCATTCGCGCTGATTTCGTTAGCATGCTGCCCTCGTCGTCACAACCCACTTGATAGCAAAGATGCCCTCGGCTTCGGGTAGACATGGGCTGTCCACGATACGGCAGACGCGAGACGAGCCGCGGCCCTTGCGCAGCGACAGACGCGTTGTGGACGCATGCGCCCTTCCTAGGTTAGCGCGTGCTCGAGCACAACTGTGCGGAAAACGAACATAATGTTTCCACCACTGGCCGTCAGCTTTGCTCTCCAAACAAGAAAGCTGCACTCACATTGGCTTCTTGGCGTCGGCCATGGCAAACTGACCGCCGTCGACCTGTGCCACGACCTGGTTGGTAACAACGACAGCGACGCCAAACTGTACGTCAGCTATCAACCGGCCCTTCACAACCCACCTCGTCGGCGAGGCGCATGAGGGTGCGCAGGAACTTGGCGAGGTGCATCTGTCGGGCACTCAGTTCGCCACGACCGGAAAAGTCGGTGCGGTACAGCGACGTGCACGAGTCGACAATGAGCATAGAGAATCTGTTGTAAGCGGGTCGTCCTCGAAACACAGCACCCACCGAGACTCGGACATCATGGCGCTGGCCTGTGTCAGAAGCTGCATCTGGTGGTCGGCGTTGTACGCGCGCGCGTAGGCAATGTTGTCGAGCACCTCCTCGCCGTTCAGACCGTACCGCTCGGCCACGGCGAGCATGCGCACGGGTCGGAACGTGCCCTCCGTGTCGATGTATAGGCACTTGCCCTCACCGCCGCCCATAGAAATCGGTAGTTGACACGTCACGGCCAGAGTGTGGCAGATCTGCGACTTGCCCGTGCGGTATTCGCCTGAAAGGTTAGCCAAGCGGGGTGTATTAACCTACCAAAGAGCTCTGTGATCGCGCCAGTCTCAATACCGCCTGGTTGTCAGCTCTAACATCACCGCTCAACGCACCGCCGAGGATTGTGTCCAACCCCACCGAGCCCGTCGTGACGTGTACGAGCTCTGAGCGGCGCGAGTGTACCTCTGTCGCCGTCGTAAATCCCATAGGGACAAGCTTGCACGCTGCGTTGTAAGCCAAGCGTGACCATTCGAACCCACCCTCGGCGAGGATCTTGTCCGCCTTGTTTTCACTGATGCCCTTGATGGTACACAGCTGCTTCTTGGGCGTAAAAGCCACAGCCTCGATGGTGTGCAGGCCCGCCTCGGTGAGCTTTTGGCAGTCCTGCGCCGCGATGCCGTACTCCTGTAGACGCCGTCAGTAATCGGATCGGCTGGGGCGGCAAGGGGGGCAGTTGGTGCGCGTACGTACGGCGAGTTTTGCCACCACCATGGGACCGATCATCTCGTCCTCCTCATCTTCATTCTGGAAGGGGTCGTGCTCTGGGTCTGTCATGATGAGGGAGTGGTTATGCGTTCGTTGGAGGAGCGGAAAAGGGGATGGAGAGATGGAAGACAGGTAGTTGGGGTGGTCAGTCGCGTCGATGTTGTTGGGTGGGAGGGATTGTTTTGATGCCGGACCCGAGGACAAGAAACAAGTCGCGTCCATGCGGTTGACGTGTGCAGCTGAGTAGAGCTGCATTTTGATTCCGTCCAAGCCAGCCCCCTGTATTGAACCAGCAGCGTGCCCCACTCCCCTCTCGGCCCTCTGCTGCAAGACCCTCCGTACCCGTCCAGGCCTGCGCTGTGACGTCGAACTGGACACCCACGGATGAATGCATCCCGAATCGTAGTGTACAACGAGGGCGAGGATATGGAAATAGAAGGTGATGGGCCTGATGGGGGATGTACCGACGAACGTGTGGGCCGTTTGGGTTGGTTTTAGAGGGCATTGAGGGGGCGTTTAGCGGGGGAGAAGCTCACCAGTCGTGCAGTCGTTCGGCACGTCGCTTTCGTCAGTACGAGTAGTCTAGTAGACAACCTTCCCTCCAAAGTCACCACCATCGTCCTCTTTCTTTCTCTTTCTCTTTCTCTCTCTCTCTCGTCGACAACATCTACACTGCATCTTGCTCGCCGTCACATCCTCATCTCTTACTTCCCACCCAGGTCCGCACGCAGCCCGGACCCGACACATCTGTCCGTTGCTCCCTTGTGCGGATCTCTGTGCGTGCAGCAATCGAGTCGACGGTGGTAGCCAGCCTCAAGGGAGCGACCGCGACAACACCCACAATAGCCAGCAAGTGTGCGCGCCGAGTGTCTGGTACTCGCCTGCGCACAGCACCGCACACCCCCGCGCACAGCCCACTCTCGCACTCGGCAATCTTAATTCCTCGACCGTCACCCACCGGACACTTTCTTCTCTTCTCTCCGTCCGTGAGGCTACCACTCGCACCGCCGTAGTTTCTCTGAGCTAACCAACTTCTCCTAGACCTACGCATAGCCAGAGCCCCAACCTCCTTGACATTCCCGGCCCTTCCTCAAGATGCGGCCCAAAGTGCTTGAGATTGCGTACGTCTAACCACTACTGCCAACGACACTACAGTAGCGCGCGTCATGGACCGCGTCAACGCGTCCAATAGCGCGAACTGCTAGCAGTGGAGCACGCACTGGCTTGGTGCTGACGTTTGCAGTTGGCACGAGACCCAGGCCATCTACTCGTGCGACTTTCAGCCACTGCCAGTGTCACAGCTCAAGCGGCTACTCCCCGCGACCGCCGAGGACGACGACAAGCAGCAGGACAAGCCAGCGACTGCGGCACCGGCACCACCGCGCCAGTATCGCTTAGCGACATGCGGCGGTGACTTTAAAGTGCGAGTAAGTGGAGCTCGCCCAAGTCTGGCGCGAGGGTCGTCGCTCACGCCGACGCAGTTGTGGATGATCCACCCAAACATACCTACCGTCTCGGCTGCTGCCCACGCGGCTCTGACGGGGCAAGAAGTCACGCCCCACCCCCCGCGCGTCGAGTACCTTGCAACCCTCTCCAAGCACACTGCAGCGGTCAACGCCGTTCGCTTTTCCCCCAACGGCCAGATCCTCGCTTCCGCTAGCGACGGTGGGTTGGCGTCGTGGTCGGCTATAGCACAGCGCACTGACCTCAGATGGTAACGTGATCCTGTGGGTTCCATCGGACCGACCCGTCGCCACGTTCGGCGAGACTCCAGAAGAGCAGCCAGACAAGGAACACTGGCGCCCGCAAAAGATGCTCCAGGTCACCAACAAGCACGTCATGGACCTCGCGTGGTCGCCCGACGGCGAGTTCTTCATTGCTGGTTCGACAGACAACACGGCGACCATCTGGAAGGCCTCGACCGGTGTGTGCATTCCCACAGGCAAGCGCTGACTCTAGGCGAGTGTGTGTTTGCCCTGCGCGAGCATGCGCACATTGTGCAGGGCGTGGCATGGGACCCCCTTAACGAGTACATCGCGACCCAGAGCAGCGATCGGTGAGTTGACAGTCGTCCGCGTTTAACTCACGCCAGCACTGTCCACGTCAACACGTTTGCGGTCCGCAACGGCGTCGCTGAGGTGCACCCAGTGTCGCGCCCGAGCAGAATGGATGTTCGTCACTCGAGGACGCCGTCGATCCCTGGCGTCGGGCGGCCATCACTCGTTCGACGCGGATCGACGGGATCGGAGGCCGGGTCGGTGGTCACCACCGCTTCGGAAGTGACAGAACAGGCACCACCACCAAGCGCGGTCAGCCAACCGCAGCCCCCACCAACACCCAGCAGCATCTCTGTGCCGTCGACGCCCAACGCGAGCTCGATGAACCCTCCACCACCAGGGTCAGGCCACAAGGGCACGAGCTCGCGCCGGTCGTCGTTCTCGTCGCAGGCCCCTGGATCGCCTGCACTCAGCGTCTCCACCCACCCTCGCGGCCGCTCGCCGTCGCCCATCCCCCCATTGCCTGCGATCCGCAACGCACCCGTCCCCTCGATAAGCCAGCGGCTGTACGGCGATGAGAGCGTGACACGGTTCTTCCGGCGGCTGTCGTTCTCGCCCGACGGCAGCCTACTTCTCACGCCAGCGGGCCAGATCGAGGACCAGATCTTCAAGGGGTCGCCCATGCTTGCGGCTCGGAGCTTGTCGCACGAGGGAACAGACGGCAATCCTTCTGCGGGTACCACCCCGCGCGCGCGTACCTCTGTCTCCGACACGAGCAGGCCCACCGTGTACATCTACTCGCGTGCCAACCTTGCGCGCAACCCTATCGCACACTTGCCCGGACACAAGACAGCCGCAGTGTGCATCCGCTTTTGCCCAATCTTCTATGACTTGCGTACCGCTGGCACCGGCACAGTCCAGGCCGAGCCCAAGCACATTACCCTCGACGCATCCAACCCTGCGCCAGTGCACGTGTCGCTGTCGATGCCGCCGCCCCCGCCACCGCAAAAGGACGGCGACGAGAAGAGTCGCGACCGCGCGCTGGGCAGTGTGTTTGGGCTGCCCTACCGTCTCCTGTACGCCGTGGCGTGCCAGGACGCCGTCCTGCTGTACGACACGCAGCAGTCTGGCCCCGTCGCCGTGTTCCGCGGCCTCCACTATGCGGGTTTCACTGACATTGCATGGTGAGTTGTAATCCTCGGGGAGTAGGAACTGACGCCAGGTCGCCAGATGGACAGGCAATGATGCTGTCGAGTGCGGACGGGTACTGCTCGATTGTGGTGTTTGACCTGGGCGAACTGGGTGCGGTGCACGCGACGCAGCAGCACCATCGGCAGTTAGCGGCCATTGCGCACTCGCACGGCGGCGGGTCTGCCGGCGCGACACCCGTGCCGCATTCTCCGTCCGTGTCGACGATGCGGGCGAGTCCCGCGCCGCCGCGCAGCGAGCGCGAGTCGTCGGTCGCGTCAAGCGCAGCCGTGCCGCCTCCGCTGTTTGCGCCGTCGGCCGTACGTGCCCCGTCATCAGTCAGTTCCGTCGACCAGCCGCTGCCGACGCCGAGCGAGGACGAGCTGCCTCCTAGTGTGCGCCGGCCGTCGACGACGAGCTCGGACGCCGACGTCGAAGATGGCGCAGCGCCAAAGAAGAAGCGCCGCGTGGCGCTCACCCATCTTGGTTCGGACGTCTAGACGCGCTTGGTCAGAGAGAGGGGCCTTGTATGATAACGCATATGCATGAAGCGCAAGAGCGCTGTGACGTGACTACGGCGGTCGTGCTGGCGTCATGGGCGCCATGCGGCCGTCGGCAGATGGCTGTCGCTGGGTATGACACGCTGAGGCAATGGGTCATGGGAAAGTGCTGCCTAGGCGTCCTTGCTATATCTCAGAGACACCGGCGCGCACCGCGTCGAGGACGACGTCCTGCGCAGTAGGTCGAAACCGTTTGACGAGGGTATAGTCGGTGATGCCTGGTGGGTAATCGACGACCTTGCCCACGACCTCGTATCCGTGTTTCTCGTAGAACGCTGGCGCCTGGAAATCCCACGTCTGGACAATGGCGCCGATACATCCGCGGCTGCGCGCGAGCCGTTCCGCCTCGGCGAGGAGCGCGCTCCCGAGGCCTGACCGCCGCGCGCTTGGCGACACGAACAGGTACGTGAGGTGCAGCCAGCGCGCCCACGTGTGACCTACGAACCCGCCGAGGATGTCTGAATCGAGCGCGGCGATGGGTACGCCGGATGTGTGGGGTTCGTGTCCCGTCGGCGTCGAGGTTGCTTCGCGGCTGGCGTCGCCGCCGCCCATCGACCCCGCGGCGGAACTCTTTTCGTTCTTGCCACCGAGGGACGGCAGTGCCCCACCGCCGCCATCGACGACGACCCGGTTCCCGCCGGGCACATCGGGGAGTGCCGTGAGCAGGACGCCGTCGCTCGGCGTCGTCTTGGGCGTGTTGTCCAATGCCCAGACATGTAGTGGTTCCTCGTTATCCTCGGGGCTGTTGCGCAAGCGCGCGAGCGCAGGCGACGACGCAGTGTTGCTCGCCCGAAGCCGGCTGTGTAGGATGTCCCGGCGCGTCCGGTCGACTTGGGCTAACAGGCGGACCATCGCGGCGGGGCGCGGCGCGGCGCGGCGGGGAGGGGGTGGGGTGGGGTTGGGTGTGAGTGTCGACGGCGAAGGCGGCGACGGCGGCGGGGGCGACGAGGGGCGCGGCGTGGGGCAGCGTTCGTACTCGTCTGTGTTGGTGCTGGTGTTGGTGCTGGAGCGATGGAGCTTTATCAGAGCTCAAGAACCGACTTTGCGTCATATTAACCTTTGTATAGGGTGGCGGTGTGTCCATGTCGATCACTTAGTCGCGGCGGCGGTATTTTGCCACCACACCCACACGACAAAACACGTCTTCGGCATCACCGCATCACCTCGCCGTTCGTTACCACCCCCACACGCCCACCATGTCGACTATTGTCGACGCAAGGCCGCGCGGGCAGTACCTCCCCGCCGACTGTCCCGAGTAAGTGGAGCCGCGGGGCGTCGGAGCGGAGCGGAGCGGTGGGTGCGGGGCGTCGCCGTCGAGTAGGACGCGGGCGGGGCTCGCTTGCCGCCTGTGCGTCGTCCCCTTTCGTCACGCGCCTCCACGCACCCGCACCACACCGCATCCCACACCTACCCGGGCTAATGACAGATGCGGCTCGCCGCAGGAATACCAAGTGCCGCCGACGTATATCGGCACGTTGCGGGTGCGCTGCAGTGCGTGCCGCGCGCTGTTCCAGCACCCGCCGCCGCGTTCTGGCGCTGGCACGCCGAAAGAGCGCGCCGGGTCCAGCAGCGCCGCGGGTTCCGGCGCAGGCGCCTCTGAAGCAGCGGCCAAGGCCCGCCGCAGAGGTATCGGTACCGACGCCAACCCCATCGATATGGCGTACTACGACGTCCTCGGCCTCCAGGCCGCAGCCACCACCGACGAGGTGAAAAAGGCGTATCGCCGCCTCGCTATAAAGTTTCATCCTGATAAGGTGAGTGCCCGCGCTCGCGCCCGCGTGAACGCGCGTTAAGCGTGCGGTGCTATCCACTTGGCACGACGGCATGCGTCACACGACCACAACCCTCTTGCCGGGCTCCTGGCTGACTGCAGAACCGCGATGACCCCGACGCTGAGGAAAAGGTGAGTTCCGAGCATGGACGGATGCGCCCGCCTCCCACGCCCACACGCCCGCCCACACGCCCGCCCACACGCCCGCCCACACGCCCTCTCACTAACGCCCAGTTTAAGCAGATCTCGGTGGCGTACCAGATCCTCTCCGACCCCAAGACGCGCAAGCAGTACAACGAGTTTGGGCAGAAGAACGGCGGCGGGGGCGGAGACGAGGCACAGGTCGACCCCGAAGAGATGTTTGGGCAGATGTTTGGCGGCGCGCGTTTCGAGGACCTAATCGGGACGATCAGCATTGGCAAGTATAGTTTTTAGTGACACGTTGCTTACGCCCAGGCAAGGACATGAAGGATGTGTTCCAGGAACAGCACGAAGCGGAAGCCGACGACATTGTCATTGTCAACGGCAAGCCGCAGCTGTCGCCCGAGGCGCAGGCCCGGCGGACAGAGCGCGAGCGCAAGCAGCAAGAGGAGAAAGCGCGCGAGCGCGCGGCACGTGTCGACAAACTCGCGGCCAACCTCGTCCGCAAGCTCAGCATCTTCACGGAAGCGGCCAAGGGTCCCGACGACCCGCAGGTCGGCCCGTCGTTTAAGGAGATCTGCCGGCTCGAGGCCGAGGAGCTCAAGGAGGAGAGCTATGGTGTCGAGCTGCTCCATTCAATCGGGAACACGTACCAGGCGCGCTCGGCGCAGCACCTCGTGGGTCTCCGTCTCCGTTGACGCCTTTGTGGCTGACATGCAGGCGACGTCGCAGTTTGCGCCGCTGGGGTGGTTCCACGGCGCCAAGAACACGTTCAACCAGGTATCCGAGGCCGTGTCGACTGTGCGGTCAGCGCTCGAGCTCCAGTCCGTGTTCAAGAAACTGCAGGCGGCGGAACAAAGCGGCATGCCGCCCGAGGAACTGCGCAAGCTCGAGGAACAGGCTGCGGAGCAGGGCGTGCGCACGCTCTGGAAGGGCGCAAAGATGGAGGTTGAGAGCGTCATCCGCGAGACGTGCGACCGCGTCCTCGGCGACCCGGACGTGCCGCGCGAGAAACGCGACCTGCGCGCAGCGGCACTCGGGCTCATGGGCGAGGTGAGTGGCGCAGTGCCAATGGCGACTGACAGCAGGCTTTCTCGTCGGTGCAGGCGGGCACGACGTCGCAGCCGTCCGAGGACTACGTCAAGATTGAGACGGCGGCGAGCAAGCAGCGCGACGCGGCGCGCGCCGCGAGCGGATCGTCAAAGTCGCCCGGATCGGTGTACCCGCCAGAGAAGGGCGAGGGCGGCGCCGTACCCACACCGCCGCCATACGCGCCACGCCAGCCACGCGGCCCCCCGCGGCAGTAACGCCGCTGCCCATGCTAGAGCTAGATGTGTATAATAATGCATACAATGGCACGGACTAGGTCGTGTCGTCTTCGTGGACCTCGTCGAGGAGGTCGATCGAGAGGTAGAAGCCGGGCCAGGTATCGTCGTCGGGGTCGGTGTCGGCCCACGCCGTGGCGGCGAGGACGAGGCGGGCTGCGCGCGCTGCTGCCTCAGCGGCGTCGGCCGCTGCGTCGTCGGCGTCAGACTCGGCCGGAGTCGTCGTGGCGGCTGCTGCTGCGGCCGCGGCTGCGCCCAGAGCGGGTTCTGGCCTGTGTGGAAAGTCGTCGGCGGGGGAGAGCACGTCAATGTCTTCATCCTCTGCCGCGTCCTTTTTCCGCGCCGCGTCCACCTCGTCTTCAATGTCAAACTCGTCCTCGCGCTCGTCGTACTCGGCGTTTTCCTCGAGTTCCTCAAACCCGGGCGCGAACGCCGCCCAGTTGTCGGGTGATGAGGTCTGCCATAGGTGTATGTCCCCGGAATTCGCGACTGACGCGATCATGGGCCGCGTCGGGTGCCACTGCTGTCAGCAAGGATGAGCCGCGGAGCGGCGAACGACGCGCGTGCCACGCGCGTGCCATGCGCACTGGTGCTGTAGCACCACAGATACGAGGTTAGAGTTGACACGTCTAGACCGCCTCGCACTCTGTGCCACCTCGCGACAACTCACGTCGGTATCCATCAACGGCTCCTTTGGCCCTTCCAACACCTTGACGAGGGCGCCCGCCTCGCGGTCCCAGACAAACACGTTATGCGCCATCTTGTGTCCCGCGCCGCCAAAGACGTACTCGCCGTCGCCGCTGAACCCGATCGCATGCCACGGCGTGCGGTTTACGAGGTCCTGAAACCGGTGGATTGGCGCGAGCGCGCCCGTCTGCGGGGATACGGTGAGGACGCGCAGGGCGCGGTCCGACGAGTTGAGGATCAGGTTGCTAGAGCGCCCGCCGAGGGTCAACGAAAAGCAAAGCGAGACGCGGGGCAGAGATGCGGTGGTGATATCGAGAGTGGTAAGGACGGGGACGCCACATGGCACGCATCAGCATAACGCTCACCAGCCCCTCGCTCAACTCGACTCACCGCCCAGAGGCGTCCAGCGCAATCTGCCGAATCCCGCTCGTACCCACTCTTATCCGCGAGAGGACAAAGCGCGACACTGGGTCAATGATGAGCACGACGCCGGCGGTCGTGCCGGCGTAAATCCGGCTGCCGCACGGCGACCACACGGCGCAGGCGAGAGAGGACCTGGCGTGAGCTAAGACACGGGCGCGCCCAGCGAGCGTTGCTGGCTACCGACGCCGCTGCGTAAGAGCCGACGTACTTCTTCTTCCCCTTTGCCCCTTCCTCCTCCTCTTCCTCGTCGTTGTCCCCAGCCTCCCCCTCCATGGCGTCCTCAAGGACCCAGCGCTGTCCGCCCGTGTCTGACCCCGCGCGCAGGTCGACGAGCACCACCTCGTTACATGTGAGCGTCGCGAGGACGATATGGGCGTTACGCGGGTGGAAGAGGGCGGCAGCGACGGGCGCGTCGAATCGGAGGGTGGTACGCCGCGCGGCGCCGCCTTCCCTCCTCGTTGGCCGCGGCGTTCGCGGCCTCAGTAACGGCGACACCACGCCAAGGTCCCATACAATCGCGGTGGCGTCAAGCGACGCCGAGAGGAGGTAGCGGTTATTCCGCGACCAACTAGTTGTAAGCGGCGAGTCAAGGGGTAGATACAGTACCTTAGGCCTCCGACGGCCTTGACGTGCCCCTCAAGGACGCGCACAACGCCCCGCGTCTCCACGTCCCATACCTCAACTAACCCGTCGCTTCCCCCCGCGGCGAGATAGTGTCCCGCATACGGCCCGGACGGGTTGAAGCGCACGCTCGTGGCCTGTGACGAGAGGGTACAGTCGACTGCCTCGGGGTACTTTTGCGCAAACGGGTCTGGTGTGAGCGATCCGCGAGGCGCGTAGCGGTGAGCGACGAGAGGCCCCCCACTCCTCGCCCCTGATCTCAACGCCTACTCACTTAGGAGCTGCTGCATGGCGGCAGCTGCGCGATGTTGATTGTCAACAGCCGAAATATGGCTTTGAAGGCGCGTTGTGGTGGAGGCCTTCGCGGATATCGCATATCCGCACACACCCGAGAACAACAGCAAACTCATGACGCCAGGTGTCACTGCCATCAACTACACCGCGAGCACACCACGACACGCAATGATGCAGCAACACGCTCCACCCGGCGGCGGCGGTGTTGGCCCTGCTCCGCCGCGGTTCACCCCGCCGACGCCCGTACATGTCCCGATCCAGGCGGTGCGGAGTATCGTGCCCCAGCTGGCGACGGCCATCAACGACATTGACGCGCTGCGCGCGCAGATTGCCGCGGGGAACGCGAATGGGTCCATGCCGAGTTGGTGAGTTTGCGTAGCGCTGCTTAGAGCGTATCCAGACGCGGCGCGGGTGCAGGCGGCGTCGGGATACCGGGCAGGTGCGTGGTCAATGGACGCTGTCAGCGCCGCCATGTGCGCTGCAGCACTGGGTAGGAGTCGCGCCCAGGCCCTTGTTCTTGCCCGCCTTGTCCTCGCCCGCCCTTGTCCTCACCCGCGCCGGACAATCCTCCCCCACCTTTTTGCTGACCCCAGGGACACGCTTCTGCAGCGTTACGCGCTTCTCCTCACGCGCGTGCAGAGTTTGACAAAGTACGTGAGCGAGCCGCCCAAGAGCGTCTTGGGTGGCGGGCCCGGCGGCGCTGAGGGTGCGGCGAGCGGGGCAAGCGCGAGCGGTGCGGCGGGTACGTCGTCTTCTGCCGCGACGGCGGCCGCCGCCGCCGCACCCCCAGCACTCGCGCACTACCTCGTCCATCCACTGCGCACGCTCCCACCCGACGTCGACCCGCTCGCGCCCGACGTGCTCTTCCAGGCGATCAACACCATGCCTCTCCCTGTAGCCGAGGACGCTGAGGCTGCCGCCGCCTCTTCTGCGGGTACAGCCGCGGACGGGAGGGGTGGAGGTACTGCTGCCGGTAGCGGGGGCACACTTGGCGCCGCTGCCCTGTCGGCGATGGACGACGGCGCGCTAGCCCGCCTAACGGACTCGCTTCGGTCGCGCCTCGGACGCGAGGGGGCGCGCGCGCGCGCCATGGCGGCCGAGATTGAACGCCGCGCGGACGAGTATGACTGGACGTATCGGCCCGACGCGGACGACGGGGGCGACGAAGACGAGGGCGACGAGGAGGAGGAGGGTAAGCGGCCCGGGGCCAGTGTCGCGCCTAGCGCGGCAGCGAGCGCCGCTCCGACGGATAAAGACGACGACAACGCGTCGGATCTGTTTGGCGGCGACGACGACGAAGACGAGGATATGGCCGAAGTCACCGACACGGGGGTGCCTAACGCTCCCCCGCCGCTGCCCCTGCCAGCGCCTAACCCCCGCGAAGGGTGGGCTGTCGCTGATTACCTCGCTTTCGTCGATAGCGGGCGTGTGCCCCCTCCACCGGCGCAGGCGGCGCCGCCTGCGCAGTCCTAGTCTGTGCCGAGGGCTGCGACGTAGTATTGGCCATGTATCATGTACCTGCAGACACTCTGCGCAGCGACGAGGACAGACCAAGCCGGACGAGCTCCCTAACCGGCTTGGAGGGCGGGCCAACCTCGCCCTGGCCCCCATCATAGCATACGGCGCGCATCCTAGCATCTAATTATCTATCCGCGACGACATGCCAGTTACCAGCCCTGCGTCGCGGTCGCACAGTCGCAGTCGTGCAGGTTGCTCTAGCAGCTGGCTAACGGCTGACTGCATTTGCATCGCACGCGACCGCCGCGTGCACCACGCGTGGGCGCAACGAGTTAGAGTGCGGCTCTTCGGTTTGTCGCTGTCGCCGCCGCTGGGTCCGGGCGGCACGGGGCGGGCGCTGCCTGAGCACCAACACGCCCCGCGCTGGGCCGCTGCGGATGTGAACTGGGGCGGGTGAGGAGGGATCGGCGCAGGCAAGGCAGGCACTCGTTGCGGCGGGTAGACGTCCTTGTACATACTGCTGGACTCGAGGTTGGCTCGAGGTTGGCTCGCTGGTGCCGAGATACACGGGTGCCTTACGGCCCACCCTCATCTTACCCCTCTGCAACGCCCGCAAGGGCCACAACGGCCACAACGGCCCACCCGCCTCCTCGCCACCGACATTACGCGAGTCGTCACCCGCGTACGTAACCGTGCCGTATGGCCCTGGCATGGCATGCGGCCACCTCGATGTGTCCGAGCAGCGAGCGACGCATGAGGCGTTATTATTGAACCTTGGCGCGCGCCAGGGAGCTAGGCTACGTAGGCTACGTGATCGCACTGAGCCTAGCAACAGCGACGACAGGTCTGGGGATATGGTACAGTTATACATGCGACAGTAAAGTCCACAAAGGTCCGAGTGTTCAAAGTGTTCAGCTAATAAAGTCCAGGAGAAAGAGGGCTCAGAGCCAGCGCTTTGGCGTGCCGTCATCGGCGTAGCGCGCGTATTGCTGGTACTCTGAGAAAGGGTCGTGGTTGAGCGACGGCGTGCGGAGGACATGTGTGTCGTCTGTGCTCTGGGGGCCGGACGTCGGCGGCGACGTGGGTGTGGAAGGCTCGGCGTCCTCGCCGCGGAGCTCCTCGGCGCTGGCGCGGTTAAAGTCGAAGCGGTCGTGGTCGGGCGATCCGAGGGCGATGCCCCACTGGCCTCCGGCGGCAGCGGCGTACGCGTGCGACGTGTCCGAGCTCTCGGGGGTGAGGAAGGGTGAGGGCTCGGCGTCGGCGAACGCGTGGTCGTCGCCGGCGCTCGCTTCGCGCCTGTGCGGCGCGAGCGACAGCGGCGAAGGGCGCGATGGCCTGTGGCGCTGGGTCGGTGGCACAGCGGCGTTGGCGGCGGCCTGGTCGGCGACAGCGGCACGCTGAGCGCCGCGCGACTTGCGCCGAGCGTCCACGCTCGAGCTGGGCGGCGAGCTGGGCGGAGACGACTGGATAGACGAGGGCGGCGAGGTGGATTGAGACGAGGGGGGAGAGACGGACGCGGACGACGGCGGCGAGATGGACTGCTGCCCGCTGTTGTAAGACCACGGGGGCGAGACAGAGTTGCGGGCAGGAGGCGAGATCGAATGCCGACTGTGGATCGAAGGCGCGTAGTATGCCTGGTCGACGTCGGGCTGCTCGGGCACAAGGACAAACTGGGAGGGGAGGACGTTGGGCTGCAGCAGCGATGGGTCGTAGCCGCCCTGCACGAAGTACTGGCCCGTGGCGGGGACAAAGTACTGCATTGGTTGCTGCTCAAAGCCGTACCCGTGCTCTGCAACGTATGGGTCGAAGCTCTTGGGCGCCTGGTACACCTGCATTGGGGGCACGATGCCGCCGTACGGGTCCTTTTCGGACAACGACGTGGGCGGGGTTTTCAGGATGGGCGGGGACACGGTCGACCTAGAGATGGTGGAACCGCCAATGGTCGACGACGCGCCAGAGCTGGGGCCAGAGTGGGTGCTGCGCGCCTTGTTGTACTGCGCCAGTTGCCTCTGCTTGCGCCGAATGTATGCACGCCGGATCGCCTCCTGGTTCTTTCGGCGGTGACGAATGTACCACCAGATAAGCACTGCACCGAGGATGCCGGCGGCAATGCCGCCAACCAAGCCGCCGATAATGGGACCAACGGCCACTTTCTTGGGTTTGGGCACATCGGTCTGCCCCTTGTTCTCTGAAATGATCGTGCTCATCACCGTGACAATCTCGGCCCGCGCCGCGAGGACGGGTGAGGGCATCGGCGTGGCCTCGGCGTTAGGCGCCATGTTGACGAGCAGCTGTTGGTGTTAGCAAGAGGAGTGAGGAGTCAAAAGAGGAGGGAGGGATTTTGGAAGGGGTGATCACATTTTCTCTCCCACGCACTGTCCGACAAGAACGTGGGACACGCCGGGAGGGATACCAACAGATAGCGATAGACGCCACCTTCAGGAGTGTTCGGTGGTTCTGCGACTGCATGACTGCATGGCGCGCAGGGGGCGCGGTGTCGACTCACCCTAGAATGGAATGAATGGCCAAGTGGCACTGGCGCAGGGCCGTGAGGGTACACGCGCAACAGCAATGAATGTCGATAAGTACGTGTTTTGGTCCAACAATTGTCTTGGCGACAATCCGCACAGACGCGGCGACGGCGATGAGGACGTTTGTGTGCGAGGCGGTGTTGTCTGCTGTCGAGCACTACTACTGCTATGGGGCCCGATGGCTGAGCGGTCCTTTTCGGTAAGGTTGGGTTGTGGGAACGAGTATGGTTCGTGCCTGCGCCGAAGCGTCAACCGACAACGGTGGACCGAGAAGGCTAATATGTGGGCAGCGGGCGTGGGGGGGCGGTCGTCGTCGGCGACGAACAGCGTTCGTTTTGTGCAAAGGACAGCGAGCAAGTGGACAAGAGAGAGAGAGAAAGTCGACGAGAACAGGCGGAGAGAATGGAAGAGGAAGCGTCAAGGACGACTAGTTTTAGAGAATTGCGGCGCAACGCTCAAATGCCGCGGCCAGGAGAGTTGTGTGTGGGGCAAACAGGAGGGACCTGGGCAGTTTACGCGGGGGGAGAGGAGGTTACGAGAGGGATGCCGAGAGAGGGGTATACCAGGATTGCAAGCCGAGTCGGAGCAGACGCCGCTGGTGCTCGTCGATCCCCGCGAGCAGTGCACAGGGAGTTGTTGTTGGTGTCTGGTGTCTTGGAAAGACGAAGGCTGTCGGTCTGTCGCCGGTTGTTGGCCGTTGGATGGGGAGTGGTGCTGCAGCGACTGACGTTTTGGAATGCGGCAGTCGTCGATCCGGCGGTGCGGCAAAGGGATCCTGTTTCCGCGTTGTGTTGTGGTTTGTTTGGCTCCTCGTGATCAACGAGTGTATGAGTGATGATGAGAAAGAGAACAACAGCGACAACAACGATGATGACAAGAGCAATGCATACGAGTACGAGTCGCGAGTCGCTCGATGCATGCACAACTCTTGTTCTCGTCGTCGTCTGTGCTCCTCGGTCGACAAAACGGTATATGGTCATGATGGCTCACCTTCCTTCCTTCCCTGGGCGAAGAAGAGAGGAAGGGAAGGCGAGCAGTGGTTGCAAAGGTAATTCCAGGACAAATGTTCAGGGTAAACATCTATATTCAGGGTTACTTACCCCGTGCCTAATCTTCCTTCCCGGTGCCCAGTTGGTCTTGCATCACGAGTTTTACATGACGACCAAGCTGGAGCTGGTTCATTGCGCCACGCCGTTGATACAGGAGCATAGAGGCTACATGTGCGGGGGTTACTAGATGTCGGTCGTGGGATACGCGACAAGCCTCTCCCGGCCGTCTTGGTCCTTGGCGACGCCGAGCGTCCGAGGAAACAGCTCGAGGAGGAGGAGGGCGCCGAATGGAGGCGACACCGAGGGGTCACAGGACGGCGGGCTGTCGGGGGTAGCTCACTCATCACGCAGCTCACTCCTGGTCGCATGCTTGCTCTCTGCATTCTTTGGGTATGTCTGTACGCCTGTCCGACCTTGGCTTTGGCTTGTCAGGGCAGCGAGCAGGAGCATGGGCAAGAGGACACGTTGCTGGTCCGCCCGCCCGCCCCCCTAATCCTCCCCGCCCACTTTACTACCCGCACCCTCGCAGTCTAGAGGGATACCAATAAACCTTGCCTTGGCCAAGATCACTCTTGCGCAGGAGCAGGTGATGTCGCAGGCACCGGAGCGAGGCAGCGCATGACCCCCTCCCTCGCCTCGGATCCTCTTCGTCCCGACGGTCGTGCCAAGCTGACACAATGTCACCGTGGGCCAGCGCAACAGGTGATTTCCTGACTACTACACATATCCCGACCTGCCCGACACAGAGAGCGTATAAAACCCACTCGCCTCAACTCCCCGCATGTGCAGTGGTGTTCTGCAACCTGCCCCCGACGTCACTTCCCTTAGACAACAGATCGACCCGTCTCCCGCTGACACGCTCCACGGACCACTCCAGGAGCGCTTCCGCGCCGGCAAGTCTTCTCACCTCCGCACTCGAACAAACACAACGTCTCCGAATTGATTAGGGGCCAAGACGCGGTCAAAGCAGGGCTTTAGGTTGCAATTCTCAATGCTGAATGCTAGTGTAACGTTCATTCAACCTCCACATGCGCCTGACCACCACCCTGCACACCATCGCAGCTGGGCGCGTCTAATATCCAATGCATTACGGTCCTTGGCACAGCTCAATACGCCAAGGGTTACGACAGGGGGTGTGGGGAGACAAATATGAGTATATGCGGGCGACCATGCGTCTCTACTTGCAAGAGGGGCAAGGTTTAGTCGTGCCTGCGTGGGCATGAATTCGCACGCGTTTACATGACAATGCGCGGCTCGGTGATGCTCGACGAAATCTGGACATGTCAGCGTCCGTGCTGGCGTTGAATTACTTACGCTCTTGTGTGGCAGAACCGACGCGCCGTTGACATAAAGCTCGTCCTTGATCGAGACGTCGTCACCGAGCACAGTAATGTTCTCAAGGCGGCACTGGAGGCGTCAGCTACGCGTCCCACACTAGCGCCAGTGCACCAATGCACCAGCACACGGCACCCAGCACACGTCATGACGCGACGACGCGTCAACTCAAGTGCGTGAACGGAGCATGCACACGTGATGCGCCTGGGTGCCTGGTGCAGTCTGACTCACCCAGCGACCAACAGTCGAGTTCCAGCCAACGATCGAGCTCGCGATCCAGGCGTGGTCGCGGACCTCGGCGTTGGACATGATAACGCAGCGCTGGAGACGCACGCCCTTGCCAATCTTGGCACCGGGGCCGATGACGACGTTGGGACCAATGACCGCCGTGGGGTCAATCTCAGCCGTCTATAGCGCGTCAGCAAATGCAGTGCTAGCTCAGACTCACAGGGTCGGCGAGGACGTTGCCTCCGTACACCCACTTGTTCTGGGCGGGGTCGGTGAGCAGGGGCGAGTGCTGCGACGTGAGGTGCGAGAGGTAGAGGCAAGTGCCTACGCGGGTCAGAAACGCGTCGCCCAGGGACCGACTCACCAGAGATGTAGTCCTTGGGCTGACCAACGTCCATCCAGAAGCCAGCGAGGTCATACGAGTGCAGCTGCTGGTCCGCCGCGATGGCAGGGAAGATCTCCTTCTCGATCGAGGTCGGGCGAAGCTACCGTCAGCAGACAAAAACCAGCAGTAGGGCTCACCTCAATGCGGTCGAGGACGGAGGGGTTGAACATGTAGATACCGGCGTTGATGCGGTTACCGACAAACTCGACAGGCTTCTCGACGAAGCGGTCAATGACAGTCGAGCCGGGCTTGGTGACGACGACACCGTACGCCGATGGCTCAGACACCTTGGTGACCATGATCGAGCCCTCGGCGCCGTGCTTCATGTGGAAGTCGCGGAACTGCTCGAACGGGTACGTGCAGGTGACGTCCGAGTTGAGCACAAAGAAGGGCGAGTCGTCCTTGCCCAGAATGTCGCGCGCAAGGGCGAGCGGGCCGGCTGCAAGTCAGCTTCTCGCATTCCCGTGTCGCACGTACCAGTGCCCAAAGGCTCAGTCTCGACAGAAAAGTTGATCGTGATGCCGTACTCCTCCTCGGTCTTCTTGAGCACCGAAACCATGACCTCCGGCCGGTAGTTGACGGCCAGAACAATGTCCTTGACGCCGGCCTGGCACGTCAGCTGGGGACTACACACGGACCGGCGCGACTCACCTTGACGAGCGCCTCGATCTGGTGAAGGCTGGAGCGTTAGCCGTCGATCACGCCGGGGCCGGGACAGCGCAACAGCGCGCGAGGAGCATCGTCACTGAGGACGGGCGGCCGCGCACGGGTAGTACCTACATCATAGCCTGCGAGTCAGCGATACAGCTCAGACTGATGACAGCAACCACTCACCTTGTTGCAGAACTCGACGAGGGGTTTAGGCCACGACAGCTGCGGGGTGTTAGCTCTCCACCCTTGATCTTTGATGGCAGTCGCCCCGGTGCGCGACGCGCTTTGCGCGCATCCAGAAGCATGGGCGTCGCTGCATTGGCACCTCAACTGCAGAAACTTACAGTGAGCGGCCTAAGACGCGTGCCGAAGCCGCCGACAAGAATAAGAGCGTAAAGGGACGTCAGAACGTGTTCACTTGGGACGTGCGTCGGAGAGTACTCATCTTCATGGTTGGGGAGGAAAGGGGGGGTTGAGAATGGGGCGGGGGTCGAGGAGCAGTTGTTTCCAGCGACCTTGTTAAGAGGGGTCGAGAGTGAGTGTGTGATGGATCAGAGAGTAAGAGTAGAAAAGAGAATGATGGTTTGGAAGGTAAAGTGTGAGTAGCGAGGGGGGGTTGTTGCGCGGATGTGTGGCTGTAAGCGTTTGAGGGTCCCTCTCGGTCCCTCGGTCCTCGGCGCGGTCGTGTCGTGGAACGTGGCCGGCGTCTAAAATGCCCCATACCCACCCAACTCCCCCTTTGGTTTCCAGGCCAAAACGATACTTACACTCTGCGTACCCCATGCTTTGCATGCTCTCCACCCTCTCCGCTCCCCTGTTCTCCCCACGCAGCGGCCGAAACGTGGGCTTTTACGTAGTCAAGGTGATTAAATTCTACTGCTGCGCGTCTTGCTCCGTCCGCCGCGTCTCGGTCGTTTGGATTCATTATTGTCCCTTATTCCTTAGTCTATTGCCCTATACAAACCGACTATCAGGGTACAACGTCTCCGCCCAGGCCACGTCGGTCTCGGCGTCATCACAGCCCCCCCTCTCCCCTTCCCACTCCAATCCTATGCACATGTCCCGAGACAGCTCGCTCGCAGCGTCGTGACAGACTGACGCAGGAATCACAAGCAAAAATAAAATCGAAGGGTGGAAAATTACGAGCCGTAATCAGCACCCGGCGGGTTATCAACGGGTTGTCCCGCCCTCGTAGCAAGCCAGCCCCCCGTCTCTCTCTCCCCCCTGCCGGGCCGCTGCCGCCGTTTCCTTGCCCGAGACCCTGTTCCTTGTGATCAGCGCCTCTGCCCCTTTTGTCCCTTTCCCTCGGCACTGTTTGTTCCATTCAACTTTACTTTAAAACCAGCGCGAACCAGCGTGTGCTCCCAAGCTCGGGCACCTAGCAGCAGCCTAGACAGACGGCGACGCGTCAAGGCACTTGAGATATGCGCTTGCTTGTGCCTCTACTGCTCTAGGCAGACTCAGTGTTGCGTAGTCCTACTGGCTGCGCAAGACGCAGATGGGCTGTGCTGTCACGGAATGCCTTGTAGCACAGACCTGTTGATCATGTGCTGGCTCACCCTGCCCCCCGGCCCAGACTTCTGGATCCCCGTCACCTTTGTAGATCCCACATCGCTCCGATGCATACGACGTCTTGGGACGGGGACATCTGTGCTTTTTTCTACCCTGTGCATCTGTGCGCTCCATGCATGTTGAGCTGTGAGATGACAACAGTAGCAATCAGAGTGGGTCCGAGGTAGAGTGCCACTATGGCCACCACCGATGGCGCCGGGAATTTCCGCCACGTGCCTCCACCAAGACTCAACTTGCCACCTAACTTCAACAACCTCATCGAGACTGAGCCACATACGACAACAATCGTAGTAGACACCACCACCTCCACACGGCCCGGACAACATGTCGGGACCAGGCGGCCGCGAGCGCGCGCCGCGCGTGAAGAACCGCGCTCCGGCGGCGGTCCAGGCAAGTACGGCGCGCCGGCACAGCTGACATGGGCAGATCACGGCGGAGCAGATCCTGCGCGAAGCGCACGACCGTCAGGAGCAGCCGGTGCAGGCTCCCAAGCAGCGGATCCAGGACCTTGAGGAGCTGCAGGAGTACCAGGGCCGCAAGCGTACCGAGTTTGAAGGACGTATTCGGTACTCGCGCGATTCCATGCCAGGTAAGCGGCTGGTTTAGAGGCAGAAAAGTGCTCACGGCAGCTTGGATCAAGTATGCAACTTGGGAGGCGAGCCAGAACGAGTTTGAACGTTCGCGGTCGGTGTTTGAGCGCGCGCTCGACATTGACCCCCGCCATGTCGACCTGTGGGTCAAGTACACCGACATGGAGCTGCGCGCGCGCAACATCAACCACGCGCGTAACTTGTTCGACCGCGCAGTCACCCTCCTGCCCCGCATTGACACGATCTGGTACAAGTATGTGTACCTCGAGGAGCTGCTCCTCAACATTGCGGGCGCGCGCCAGATCTTTGAGCGGTGGATGCAGTGGGAGCCAAACGACAAGGCATGGCAGAGCTACATCAAGCTTGAAGAGCGGTACAACGAGCTCGACCGCGCCAGCGACATTTACGAGCGCTGGATCGGTGTGCGACCTACGCCAAAAAACTGGACCCTCTGGGCAAAGTTTGAGGAGGAGCGCGGCAAGCCCGACAAAGCGCGCGAGGTGTTCCAGACGGCGCTCGAGTTCTTTGGCGACGAGGAAGAGCAGATTGAAAAGGCACAGCAAGTGTTTGGTGCATTTGCGCGCATGGAGACGAGGCTCAAGGAGTTTGAGCGTGCGCGGGTCATCTACAAGTTTGTCCTCGAGCGTCTCCCCCGGTCAAAGTCGGCCAACTGTGGGTCATAGCTACGATACCGCTGACGCCAGTGTACTCGTCGTACACCAAGTTTGAGAAGCAGCACGGCGACCGGTCTGGCGTCGAGCTCACTGTGCTTGGCAAACGGCGGATCCAGTACGAGGAGGAGCTGGCGTACGACCCGACCAATTATGACGCGTGGTTCTCGCTCGCCCGCCTTGAGGAGGACGCGTACCGTGCCGAGAAGGAGGATGGAGGCGACGCCGACCCGGCGCGCGTGCGCGAGGTTTACGAGCGTGCTGTCGCCAACGTACCCCCTGCCTCGGAGAAGCGGTACTGGCGGCGATACATCTACCTGTGGCTGCAGTACGCTGCGTTTGAGGAGATTGACACGGGCGATTTTGACCGCGCGCGCGACGTGTACAAGGCGGCGGTCAAGCTCGTGCCTCACAAGGAGTTTACGTTTGCCAAGCTGTGGCTCGCCTACGCGTACTTTGAGATTCGCCGGGTGGACGTCAACGCGGCGCGCAAGGTCCTCGGCGCGAGCATCGGCATGTGCCCCAAGCCCAAGCTGTTTACGGGCTACATCGAACTCGAGATGCGGTTGCGCGAGTTTGACCGCGTGCGGACACTGTACGAAAAGTTCCTCACATACGACCCGTCGCTGTCGAGTGCGTGGATCCAGTGGACGCAGGTGGAGTCGCTCCTCGAGGACTTTGAACGCGTGCGCGCCATTTACGAGCTCGCAGTTCAGCAAGACCTCGACATGCCCGAGCTCGTGTGGAAGGCGTACATCGACTTTGAGATTGACGAGGGCGAGCGTGAACGTGCGCGACACCTGTACGAGCGCCTGCTCGAGCGTACAGGCCACTACAAGGTGTTTGTGTCGTACGCGCTCATGGAGGCGAGCACGCTCGGCGCTGGCGAGGACGAGGACGGCAACGAGGTCGACGGCGAGCCAGGTGACGACGAGCGCGCAAGGGGTATCTTTGAGCGCGGGTACAAGGATTTGCGGGCAAGGGGCGAGAAGGAAGATGTAAGTCGGGCACGAGCGCGAGCACGAGCGGCCGCAGGCCGCGAGTGTGAGTGCGAGCTGGCCTCACACAATGGCTCGCTAGCATTGTTGTTGCTCGTGTCGCAAGCGCAGACAACGCTAACGCCAGCGCGCGCTTCTCCTGGACGCGTGGGAAAAGTTCGAGGGCGAGAACGGGAGCGACGCGGACCGGGAGCGCGTGGCGCAGCTCAAGCCGCAGACGCGGCGGCGGTGGCGGCCCCGCGGCGACGGCTCGGGCGAGTACGACGAGTATTGGGACATTGTGTTCCCCGACGACGAGAAAGAGGACAACCCCGCGGCATTTGCAATCTTCCAAGCGGCCAAGGAGTGGGCTGCCAAGCAGGAGAACGGCGGCGCGGGCGGTCTCAATTACGAGATGGACTCGGACTCGGACGACGACGGCGACGGCGACGACGATGGCGATGGCGACGACGACGACGACGACGATGCCATGGACGAATAGACATATGCATCAGCAGATATCACACTGGGCGGTACAGGTTGCCGAGTGGGGGATGCCCGTCGCTGCCCGTCGTTCTCGGCTGGTTGGACGGCGGCGCTCTTTTCGATG
Organism: Cutaneotrichosporon arboriforme; assembly: GCA_002335565.1. Lineage (NCBI taxonomy): Eukaryota > Fungi > Basidiomycota > Tremellomycetes > Trichosporonales > Trichosporonaceae > Cutaneotrichosporon > Cutaneotrichosporon arboriforme. The sequence goes on along the minus strand of BEDW01000002.1, from coordinate 526,635 downwards.
GTGCATGGTTGAACTGTGGGGGTGCTTGCTCATAGCACGGCTTCCTCATGGACGGCTTCCTCATGGGGCACCCTACACTCCACAACTGATGCACAATGACTGGTGCAGCAGTGAATAGAGCATGCTCTCCAGGGATGGCTCGGGCCCGATTGGCAGGAAGCAGTCGTGGCATGGCATAGCAGGGGGCATACAAGAGCATAATACAACGGCACGGCACGAGCTAGACGAGATCAAACTGGAAGTCGTCGCCGCCAAAGGCGCCGAAACGGGGCGAGGGCGGGGAGGGGGGTTCGTCAATGTCCGGAAGGGCGAGGTCAAAGTCGACATCTGTCTGGGTGAGCACGGCCTGATGGGGGCAGGGACGACGTACCTATTGGCGAGGGCTCGGGGACGCCGTGCTCGTGGTCGGGGGGAAAGAGGTCGGCGAGGGCCGCTGCGGCTTTGGCGCTGTGTGCAGGCGGCGGGAGGGGCGCGTACGGTGCGTCAATGGCGCTAGGACCCGCACCGGGCTCGTCAGGGAGGACAGAGATGCTCCGCGCAGGCTTGGGTCTCCGCGGTGCTGTATCGGGAACAGCGACGGGGCGACGTTTAGCCAGCAGAGCGGCGCGGACGGCGCCCGCGGCGCCAACCTGTTCCGCGGGCGTCTTGGGCGCCGCGGCGCGGCGCGGCGGGGTACGCGGCTCGCGGGGACGGAGCGGCGCCGCCGAGGGGTGTCTAGCGCTCGCTGTCGCGCCCGCCGTGGACGACTTGAGGCGGGGCAAGCGGCCGACGTTTGCTCCACCGCCGGGGACCCGCCCGCCCGCGCGCGTACCCGTCGGAGGCGCAGACTGCGTTTGCGTAGGCAGCGAGGTGAGTGCCGAGCGGGCACGGCCTACGGGCGGTCTCTTGGCCGCTGCCGCCTCTTTGGTGTCCTTGCTGGCCTGCGGCTTGCTGGCCTGCGGCTTGCCGCTCACCGCCCCCGTCCTGTTCTCGTCGACGGGCTTGCGCGGTTTACCCGTCTTGCCCCGCACATTCCGCAGGTCACTCCTGTTCTCATCGTGGATCGCCGGTCCGCGCATCGTGTATCCCGTCGTCCTCAAGGTTGGTCTTGTATGTGGTTGGTCCCAAGTTTGTGTCGTCGATGACGAGTGGGAAGAGGGTGTTGTTGACTTACACAGGGTTGTTGACATCCAAAGTCAGTCGCGACACTTTGATTCCGCTCTGCCCCACTCTGATTCCGTCGACTGCACGAAGCCATAACAACAACCCCCTCGCCTCCTACTCGCTCGCCAAAACATAACAATTCATCAAGCGTGTCTCTACGCAGTACGTATTTTGGTTCAGCACGGGCGCAATTCGTGTATAGGGGGGTATGCGTCGCGACGGCGGCGGTAAAACTAAAGGTGTAGCAGTAGTGAAGAAGAAATTAGACCGTTACGACTCGACGAGTTGGGGGTGGGTTACGACTGGCCGTTGACCGGGGTCTTGTTGTTTGGGGTCATGTTGTTGTTGAATCTGCTCGAACGGGGCGTCTCGGGCATGGGCGTGGTCTGTTTAGAGCTGACCGAAGGGGTACGGCTGCGCATGCGCGACATGCCGCGCTGCAGCGTACCGGCCTGCCAGTCGAGACGGAGCTTGACCTGTCCTGAGCCCTGTGTGAGCTCGACAAAGACGTCGGCGTTGGGCACCGCCGGCTGGATGTGCCGCCAAATGTCTACTTGCGCCTCGCCAAGGTCCGTGTCCTTGCCGAGCGTGTGCTTGTCGTAGACAGTAACGCCCAGCGAGTTGGTGCCTGGGGCGACGTTGAAGTTGAACGTCTCGTTGTTGAAGTCGGCGTCAACGCCCTTGCCGTGGTCAGTCTTGTGCGACTTGTTGCCGACACGGAGCATGACGTAAGGCTTGAGCGACGAGGCAGAGTGCGAGCCGGCCGGTGCAAGGTCCTTGACACCCATGACCGTGACGGTAAGGGTACCAGGCTCCTGCGGCGCCTCGCCCATGCCCGGGGGAAGAGTTGTCGCCTGGTCACCGACGGGCATTTGCTCGCCATGGCCAGCCGGACCCGAAACCTGGCCCGAAGCGGGGTTGGGCGTAAGGCCCTGCTGAGGAGGCATGTCATAACCAGCCGCGGCACCGCCAGCAGCAGCACCGCCAGCAGCGGCACCACCAGCGGCAGCGGCGGCAGGCGCACCGCCCATGGTGGGAGTCTCCTCACGCGCAAACTGCGGAGGAGGCACCGCGCCGACCGACGACGACGATCTGTCCTTCTTTCTGCCGAACAGGCGGCCGGGCGCGCCGACAACAGTGCCGACGCCCTTACCGACACCGCCAACGACAGCGGTACCACCGTGGATGACACCCTTGCCGACAGCCACGGGGGCGCCGAGAGCGGCACCGCCTATGCTGGTCACGGTGCGGCCAGCAGCACCGAGCGCACCGCTGGTCTTGGTTCTATGCCGTGCGACAATCATGGGGCGGAAGAGGAGCGTCACCTGGAGGCTGCCGTGCGGCTGGCCATCGTGGAAGATGGGCACGTCAAGGTTGGCGGGCTCGAAGGGCTCAAGAGCAGCGAGGTCGATCTGGCCTTCGCCCATGAGGTCGGCAGTGCCAACACGGTCCCAGTCGTTGACCTGGGCAATAAATTTGGCAGCGGTACGCGACGGGACGACCGTGTCAAACTGCTCGTTCCACGTGGGGCTGACCGTCTTCTTCTTGGTCTCCGACTTGAAGACCTTGAAGTTGTTAAGGAGGAATGTGACGTTGGGGTCCGACTTGCCACCGCGGTCAACGCCCTTGAGACCCTTGCCGCTGATGAGGTTGACCGAGAGCATGCCCTGGTTGTTAATGCTCTCACGCGGCTGCAGGGTGATCTTGACGGGAATGTAGCGTGCGCTCATCTTGACGCGGCTGGGAGCGCCTCCATTGGGGTCCTGAAGGATGAACTCGGCCTCACGGTCAAGCGCCAGCTCGAGGAACTCGCGCGTCTCCATCTGGACCTCGGCAACAATGTCGTCCTTCTCAGTGTCGTCGCTGGCGTTGATGCGCAGCCAGGTGCGGCCAAAGTCGAGCTCGCGCACAAAGCCCTCGCCGACCTGGTCCCAGCGCTGGTGCGAGCTACGCGCACGCTCAGAGGTGTACGCCGGCCAATAACCGTCGTCGAAGAGCACTTCGAGGCAACCCTTGCGGGCAAGCACACCGTCAATGACCTGGAACGCGAGGACACCCGACTGGCAGTTGAGAAGCTCCTCGTTGGTCATCACAACACCCTTCTCGGGCTCGGCTGCCTCGGTCTCCTCCTTGCCGTTAGCGGCCACGTCCTTGCCGTCCTTGTCCTTGGTAACTGGGGCCTTGGCAGCGGCCTCGTCCTTGAGCGTCTCAACAGCACCGTTGGTCGCGCTGGCGACGGCCGAAGCGCCGTTGGCAGGGGAGGCGCCGTTGGAACCGTTGACAGCAGGCTTGCCGTTGGCGCCGGCACCGTTGGCAACGGCGACACCGTCGTTGGCAGCCGCCTCCTTTGCAGCGTCCTCAATGTCGGTCGCCTTGGCCTCAAACGACACGCCACCGCGGAGCGACACGGCGGGGTTAAAGTCGACCTCAAAGTTGAGGGTACCTTTGTACTGGTTGTTCTTGCCGAGGAAGATGGGCTCGGAAAGCTGCAGCAGGCCGCGCGACTGGTACGGATACTCAATGTCGTTGGGGGCCTCGGTGGCGCACTTGGCGACGTCCAGAGTGACCGAGCCAAGGCTGCGGTCCTTGCCAATGTTCTGGTAGTCCATGAGCTCAAAGGTAACCTTGTCCTTGAGGCTGTGAACGGGGACGTAGACGATCTGGTCCCAGTTGGGGTTGAGCTCGTCATCTATAATCTCTGTGCGCGCAACAATCTTGCTGCCAATCATCGCACGGACATACGGGTCGCTCTTGCCGCCGAATGCCGCCTCGACGTTCTTGACATCGACCGCGTTCTTGAGCCAGACACGAAGAACACCGATAGGCGGGGTGTACGACGTCGAGCCGTCAATGACACCGGGGAGGTTGACGGGCTTGAACGTCGCGGTGAGACGAATCTTGCCAGCCTTGGAGTTGGTGAGCGGGAACCACTCCTCGCCCTTCTCCTTGCCCTCGAGAATGTCCGAGAGGCGGATCGAAATGCGGCCGAGTTCACGGTCGTCGTCCTTGGCGTCGACGACGCGGATGGTGATGACGCTCGCCGACTTGTCCGAGCAAATGTACTCGACGTGGTCCTCCCAGGCGGGCGACGAGTTCTTCTTGATAACCTTGGTCTCGTGGATGGGCTTCTTGCTGTTGCCGAGGTAGACAATGGCCTTGGCGCTGACGTCCGCACCGAGACCAAAGTCCTTGGCCTGGTGGATCTGGACACGGGCGATGCCAGACGGGAGGTCGGGAACAGGCTCAAACGTGCCGTCCGGGTTCTTCTCGGGAAGAATGGCCGGGTAGTACGACATGCTGTAGCGCAGCTCACCGCGGTCCTTGCCGTTGTGCAGAATGTGACGAACCACGTTCTCCTGTTCGGCCTCCTCGCCGAGGGGCGCAAGCTCCTGGTTGACAGTTCCGAGAAGGTTGTCGGCACGAGTGTCGTTGTAGTCGTAGACGTTGAGGTTGAGCACGTCGGCGAGCGACTTGAGGAGGATGAACTGGGTCTCGTTCCAGACCGGCGACGTAGTCGAGTCGATGGTGCGAGTGCGTGCAACAGCCTCGCTGGCGCCGACCGACAGCGAGACGTACGGGTCGGGGTCGCCGCCGCCGAGCTTGGTAGCCTTGAGGCCCTTGGCGTCGATGACCTGGATCTTGAGGACACCGTTGGCCGAGTCGAGCGGCGCACCGGAAAGGAGCTGCTCGAGGTCCAGGGTGAAGACGTTGGGGTCGTACATCATCGGGCCGAGGTTGGAGTGCACCTGGTCACGGATGAACGGCGCAAGACCAGGTATGCTGTTGATGTCAAAGCCAAACGTCTCACCGCCAATAGGCTTGAGGACGTAGTCGAACGATGGCTTCTCGAGGAAGCTCATCTCCACACGCTGGATGTGGGGGAAGTGGGTCATGAGCTGAAGCTTGATGCGCATGCGGCCCGAGAAGCAAATGTCCTCGAGGAGGATAGGCATGCCCGTCGAAACAACACCCTTCCCGAGACGGATCTCGAGAATGATCTTGGGGTTGATGCGGTTCTTGGCCTGGATCGGGGTAATGTCGGACACGTCGGTGGGCGTGAACGAGATGGCCCAGTCCATGATGACAACATCGTCCGGGCTGCGAGGTTAGCCGGCGCCGTGTGCTACTACTCACGTCTTGGGGAAGGTGCGGACGTGGTCGATGCGAGGCGCCTTGTTACCGACTTTTGAGGTCAGCGTGGGTCAGGCATGGCGCTACTCACGGGTAAAAGTGGTAAGCTTGATGCCCTCGAGGAAGCCTGGGCAGTTCTGTTCGAGAATGGGGTCGACGCTCGACACAATCGTCTGCGAAAGCACAGGCTCGTAGCTGGAACGTTAGTCAAATTCTGAGGTGGCTGACATACATGATCCAGAAACGCTCGAGGAAGCCGTTGAGCCAGTCGGCGCTCTCGACCTCGGTGACAAGGCGGGTCTTGCTGAGCTCACGCTGGATGTCGTCGCGAGCACGCTGGCGTGTACGCTGGATCGAGAGCTGGTAGGCTGTCGCGCAGAAGGCCAGGATAATGAAGACCCAGCCCCAACCGAGGCGGATAACAGTGATGAAGCGGGTAGCTACAACAGCAAAGACGATCTGGCATCAGTCGCAGGTCGGAATAGGAAACACTCACGATACCAGCGTTGTGGTACCAGCCGCCGTAGTATTGCTCTTTGCTGCCCGTTAGTCTGGCAAGTGCGACGCCTACTCACAGGAAGCCCTGGAGAATCGTGAGCTGCTCGGCGGTCTTCTTGTCCGGAAGGTTGGCACCCTCAAGGCCCGCGACCTCCTTCCAGCCAATGCCCATCTATTTCATTAGCGCTCATCGGCGACTCTCGCACTCACCCATTCGGGAATGCCTGGGAGGACCGTCTTGGGGATGGTGCCCGGAATGTCTTCCTCCTGAACTGTTAGCGACGACATGCGATGGGATAAAAGTGCAGACGGCAACAACGCACCGTGGGCTTCTTAACCGCCTTCTTGGCGTCCTCGAGGGACGTCGTGGGTTTGGGGGCCTTGCCGCTGGTGGACGTGTCAATAGCCACCGCTGGGAAAAGGGTCAGTCTCGTGTGCGCACGGGAAGCGTGTGTGTGTGTCGAGGTCGAGGCTTCTGTCTGGGAGCTCGGAGTCCATGACGCACGGGCACCCATCACGCAAAAAAACACTTGTTGTGCCTTTGCGAGACCCCGGCCGACGACACACGCTGTGACTCACCGCGAGCGCTGTTCGTGGGGTCCTCCTTCAGCGCACCCATGCCCGGCATCGAGCCGAGTGCGTTCTTGGCCTGGCCAGCGACGGAGCCAACACCGCCAGCTACGGCGCCGACACCACTGACGGCGACGCCGCCAACGCCAGTAACGACGTTCCCGGCACCTCTGCCGACGGCGCCAACACCCTTGCCGACAGCGCCGACACCGCTCTGGCCGACGTCGACGACGCCTCTACCGACACCGGCTACACCCTTGCCGACGCCTTGGCCAACATTAGCAACACCCTTGCCGAGGGCCTTGGGGGCACCGAAGACGCCCTTCAGACCGCCCTTCTTGGCGCCAGCGACCTCGCCCTTCTCCTCGGGCGACGACTTGGGGTCAAAGGTCTGGCGTTGATCAGCACAATTGACACGGGGGGAGGCACCAAGTACAGTACAGCACAGCTCAGCACAGCCACGTGTGTGTGTGTGCGTGTGAATGGTTGCGGCAAGACTCACGTAGACGTTGGCGCCTTGAGCAGCGTCTGCAGCGACAACGTTGGCGACGGCCTGCTGCTGGCGCGAGTTCATGTTGGTGGGTGCGACATTCTTTGGGTCGACACCAGCCTGTGCAGCTTGGCCTTCGTATGCAGCTTCTGTGCTGTTTTGATGGCGATGGAGGAGGCCCATGGCGCCTGTAGCCTCACCTGCACGACGACGACGGTGGTGCTGGATGAAACCGATGTAGGCGTCGGTGGATGGGGTGGATGAGCCGACGGCCACACTCGTCTAGGAGGATTCTCTCGGCAACAACAAACCACTAGCTTGGCGGTCGTCGCTTAGGTAAAGTCGACCAAGATTGCTAGGAGACTTGTGTTTTTGTTGACTTGATTTGGCCCGAGGATTGAACGGGGGCCAGTGTCGATGTCAATGTCGATGTCGATGGATGTTGCAAAGGGAAAGAGAGGACGGAGGGAGGGAATGAAGATCGACAGCGAGCTAAGAGGGGGTGACAGTGAGGAGGGGGGGTATGGGGGTGGGATAGAGAGGGGGAGAGAGGGCACGAGCGAGGAAGGTCATGAAGCGAGGGGTGTGTGCAGTGTAGTACTACTATGCACGGTCATTGTGGGCATGAGAGGGAAGGAAGGTGAAGCGTGACGTGAGAGGCTCAGATCGTGGCCCAGGGAAGGTGAGCTAGGCGTGACTGTTGTGACTGCGATTGCGATTGCCGGTGTCTCATCCGAGGCATGCCACCGTGTCCACTACTTACTCTCCCTCTTACGTAACTGACTTGTCTACCAAAACACCACGGTATGTTGTTGTTTTCTTTCAACTCCGGGGCATTTTTACGCTCAACCGGTGGTGTGCGCGTGCATCCACCAATCAGTCACATCCCCTCTCTCAAGGTACAACCCTACTTGGTCTCCGAGTAGGTGCGATCGGCTCCAGACCTGGTTTCGTGCCTTTTGTACCTCATCGTCGTCCTCTCCGCGCATGCTTTTGAGCTTTTGCTCGCGGCTCGCTTGCTTGCGGACCATGTGAGGACATGGACACGTCCCTACAAGGAACCAGGTTGACGGCAGGGTCTAACGCCAAAAGCCTCCGCACGGCGTAGCCGCTACAGCCCTCTTGCCTGATGTCGCTTGCAGGTAACGGCAGAGGCGTCCCTAACCCTTTGTCCATAGCCAAGCCCCCATAGCCACGCACGCACGGCCTGCGTGCGCTCCGCGGCAGCCACGATTGCACGATTGAATTATGTATGCCACCTACCTCTGGCTTTGAATTCCGCGCTTGAAGAAAAGACAGCCGCCAAAGTATCGCAATATCGGGCCTAGGGGTAGAGCAGCGTCATGTGGTCAGTGTGGCCGGGGTTGTCTGCATAGTCCTCTCATCCATGGCAAAAGGCCAAAACTGTCCTCACCCTTTTACCTCTTCCATCATAGCGCCCGCCTAATTCTCCTTTCCTCCTTGGATCCCTTGCCCCCATGCTGTGCCGCTCTAAGCGGGCGTCGCAACCGCAAGCGACTTCCTTGCCCTGCGGCGGTGCCCGCAGTTTCTGATCCAGTAGTCTCATCTAATCGCCCCCCGTGACCGCGGTTAATCAAACGGGTTAATCGAGATTTAGTCTGATTAGCACGGTCCGAAGTGGAAATTGCGCGATTGCGGAGACAGTAAGATTTGGTCCCGATGAACAGCGCTGCAATAGGCCTATGATCGGTCCTTCGTTGCAGCACAAATCATGAAGCTGTGGTGAAATTTCTGTGCCTACGGTGGGAAGTGGTTCTCATACGGTGAGTCAAGTCGGGCGCCTTGACTCCCAGATGGGTTTGGCAGACTTGCGATTGGTTTGGCAGACTGAGGGAGAGATTTGGCAGCGCGGTTCACTTGAAGCAACCAAACTGCACTGGTTCAACAGACATGGCAGTACGAACCCCGAGTGCTGTTCACCTCGCGAGCAAAATAACACACGTCAATACGGGAATACTATCACTCACGTCCTTTACTACTGCCCAATATTTCTTGCAACGCCAACTTTCCATCGACTCTCAACTCTCTAACCACCCCGTTCGCACAATGCTCAATGCGACAAGCCTAGCAAGACACTCTGACAGCAAGCTACTCACACAATGACACGCTCACTACCTCCTCCCTCCTCTCTCATCCTCCCCCAACACACCCACAGCCCCTTTTATTCACGATCGGCGCCCAATTCCTCTGGCGTCCGGACGGGGAAAGGGGGGCGAGAAAAAACACCACTCCGCCCAGGCGCGACGCGGGTTTTAGTCGACTCGCGCGTGGCCACTTGCGACGAAATGAGCTCAATCTCACAGAGTCCGCGGGCGGGGTGGGACATGTGCGCGGCATTCTCGCTTTGCCTCACATCTCATCATCGGGCGTGAAGCTATGCGACGTGCCGCGCCAACTTTTGCTGCAGACAACTTTGCAATGCATTCTATCACAGAGCCCTTTTGCTCGTCTACGGGTCCCACTCCTCGACGACGCTGTAGAATTCCTGGGCAATGTGCGCCTGGGTGCCGCGCACCGTGTCGCCCTGGGTGTGAGCATTCTGATCCCGAACACAAACACACGTACAGTCAAAGCAGGGACCTGGCGGATGAAGAGGTACTTGCGACCGGCCATGAGCGCCTCGGTGGGCTCGCCGGTCCATTCGCTCTCGACGCCCTTGCCAGCGTACGACGCGCCGCCTGCTTCCTTGAGGATACACATGCCCGCCTGACGTCAGCACCGCCCGTTGGCGCGTAGACTCACGCAGACATCCCATGGCCAGCACTTGGAAGTCAGCATTGTCTTCGCGGCGACGCCAGACACTCACGCCAATCTCCCAGTATCTGTCGTTAGCTCATGGGGTGTTATCTAGCTACGTACACGTCAAGAGAGCCCGAGGCGACGAAGCAGATGTTGAGAGCCGCAGAGCCGGCACTACGCAGCGAGTGCACCATCTTGCCGCCGTCCTTCTTGTCGCCGGCGAGGCGCTTGAACGTGTCGAGCTTGTTCTTGAGTGCCGGGTCGCCGCGGGAAGAACCGTACTCGACGGCGACGCTGGCGTTAGCTTGAGACATGGTCGGCAGCGTACAGAGCCTCGCCGAGCGAGTTGAGCGGGCGGTTGGAAACCGGCAGCTTGGTCTTCTCGTTGAGGTACGCGCCCTTGCCCTCGGCAGCGGTGTACTGTGTGGTCAGCGACGCACGTTCGTGGCCGAACTCACGAGCATGTCGAGGAACGGGTTGTAGATCACGCCGAGGACGGGGACACCGCCAATGGCAAGGCCAATGGAGGTCGCGACCATAGGGAAGCCATGGATCTGGTGTCAGCTTGTCGACCTGGAACAGGGAGTTAAGCTCACAAAGTTGGTGGTGCCGTCAATTGGGCTGTTGTCAGTTGCAATCGCGTCGCATACCTACTCAACTGGATGTCAGCGCGGTGGATGCTCGCCTGTCGACTTACCAATCCACGTCGGGTCGTCGGTAATCTTCTCGCCGTTGTAGGTCTCCTCGCCAATGCTGCCGTCAGACGCGACACCTTCCCTCCGTCGTCAGCCAAAGGACCACCTACAACTTGTGGTCCGGGTACTGGTGCTTGATCTTGTCGACGAGGAACTTTTCAACTTGCTGGTCACACTCGGTCACAAGCTGCTGTCAGCTGCAAAAAGGTTTTTAAAGCTCACGTCAACCGAGTTGAGCTTCTCGTCCTGGCCGACGTTGGCGGACAAGCGCTTGTTCTGGCCATCGACCATGAGCTTGCCGGCCTGTTGTCAGCGCGTCCACCCCCGCCACGTACATCCTTTGCGATGGACACGGCAAACTTGAGGGCAGCGTCAAGATCGACGTTGTACGACATGGTGTGCGTGTGTGGGCGTGGACAGTGTGAGAAGATCGTCAAGTGTGCGCGACGCGAACGGGTATGGATGGGGATGGTCGTCAACAGCGAGGCTACCATCCGGAGCGGCCCTATGACGTCGGGCCGGTAACGGAGAGCTAACCAAGTCCGTGCTCAACGGAACTAGTTAAATTTACGTAACAACTCCTCTGACATATCGGACTTAACGACATCGTGAAAATCGGTGCATGGAAAAACGCCACAGACGGAAGCTTTTTCGGCACCTCGTCTCAGTGCAGCCCTTCGACGTACCCAGCAGCCAGGTTTGGGTGGCAGGCTGGCTCTGGCTCCCGCGGCCGGTGCGGCGTTGACCTTGAACGTTTCGTGCACATCCTTCTCATCCTTCAAGCATAACAAAATGGTGAGTGCCGACGACAACAGCAGCGGGAATCGAGCACGATGGCGACCACAGTCCGCTCGGGACGTGCCGACGATCGCGCGGGCGCAGCAGTCGCACACTGGCAAAGTCTTCGTGGCTCCTGGGGTCGACAACTGCGCGCGTGTCTGGTCGAGTGCCGATCCCGGTCGCCTGAGCAGAGGGACAGATGGCGACAGAGGAGACGGAGGGGGAGTGCGCGGGCGCGAAGCTCTCCCCGTCGACGATGCTGTTGTTTCGCTGTTGCTCGACGTTGCCCGGCCTCGAACCCGCTGCTGTTGAAGATTCTCGCGCGACTTGGTTGCGAAGCACAAATTTGGACCAACGACTAACGACGCAGGGTCGCGGTCCTAAGAAGCACCTCAAGCGTCTCGCAGCTCCCTCGTCGTGGATGCTCGACAAGCTGGGCGGCACTTACGCCCCCCGCCCGTCGCCCGGCCCCCACAAGCTCCGCGAGTCGCTCCCGCTCACCGTCTTCCTCCGCAACCGTCTGAAGTACGCCCTCAACGGTGACGAGGTCAAGCGCATCGTCAAGCAGCGCTCGATCAAGGTGGACGGCAAGGTCCGCACCGATGTGACCTACCCCGCTGGCTTCATGGGTGGGTGATGGTCCGGAGAGACCAAGTCCCATTGTGGACAGGAGTAGTATCGACTGCGTCCTTAAAAGACCAGTCGATCCTCCAACAATCTATCCAGCGAGGAGAGTATATTCTAACGATACAGACGTCATCACCATCGAGGCCTCGGGCGAGCACTTCCGTCTCCTTTACGACGTCAAGGGCCGCTTCACCATCCACCGCATCACCCCCGAGGAGGCTACCTTCAAGCTCTGCAAGGTCCGCCGCCAGCAGCTCGGTGCCAAGGGTGTCCCCTACCTTGTCACCCACGACGGCCGCACCGTCCGTTACCCTGACCCCCACATCAAGGTCAACGACACGGTCAAGTTCGACCTCACCCAGAACAAGATTGTCGAGCACATCAAGTTCGAGCCCGGAAACCTTGTCATGATCACTGGCGGCCACAACATGGGCCGTGCTGGTATCATCACCCACAAGGAGCGTCACCTTGGCGGCTTCGACATTGTCCACGTCCGCGACTCGCTTGACCGCAACTTCGCCACCCGTGTCGGCAACGTCTTCGTCATCGGCGAGGGCAACAAGCCCCAGATCTCGATGCCCAAGGGCAAGGGCATCAAGTTAACTATTGCAGAGGAACGCGACCAGAAGCGCGCTCAGGCTGCCAAGGCGGCTTAAGCGTGTTGCGTTCATACTGGCGGCTTGTACTGGGATGTTACATTCTGACATAAAAACGGAGGTGTGGTGAAAAAGTGGAGGTTTTTGGTGGCGGATGTGGAGGTCCTTACGCATCCATCTTGGTGTCTACTGATTGCCCTGGCTCTCAAGCATCTACTAATATGTTTCCCAGTATTTTCAGATGCGTCGAGGGAGCGGTGGACGCGATGGACGACGTCGAGGTCGAGCACGATTATATGTGGCACTGGAAAAAGAATTTGGGTGGAGGTGGAGGTGCCACCAAGGGACCCATCGACTTCCTGGGTGGATTACGTCCACACTCTCAAATCGACTCTTCCTCATGCTGTCTCCCACTTCGTCATGGTCTGCATAACCCAGAGGATCTATCCTGCATATATGTCCTAGTTCGCAAACCGTTCGTTCATCCTGAGAACGTCAATAGGACCCCGGTTGCCACCCCATCACTCGACTGTAGTCGCCTTTTGACAAGACTGCAACACATCCTCGTTCCCTATCACTAATAGTGCACTTGCCCGCACGCTGCTACAGACACATATGTGCATGGCAAGTAGAGACACGCCTAAGCTCCGACTACTTCTACGCCGTACCCCGCCTAGGCCGCCTTCGACGCAGTGACCTTCTTCCACGCCTTAGCGACATGCTCGTCCGTGACCTTGAGGTGGAGCTCGTCGCGGAGCCAATGGGCGAGTTCCGCCTCGGAGCTGAGCGTAAACGTCTCGGATCCCTTTGACGTGCGCTTTCTAGCTGTGTCGTTGAAAACGGTGACACGGCCCTCGTCACGGAGGGAAGCGCACACGAGCGAATGAACGAAGAGGGAGGAGGGGTACGTCGCTGTCCACCAGTTGACAGCCTCGACATCGGCGGGGAGCACGATGTCATCAGTAATACCGTACAGGGCCGTCCACGTGCCGTCCATGAGATACTCGACGACGGTGGTGAGGTCGGGCGAGACGAGGTGCGAGGGGATGGTGTCGTCCGCGGCGGCAGAGATGGGGCGTACGCGCCACGTCCCGTGCTCGTGTTCTTGTGGCGCGTCGCCTGCGTCGAGGCGGAGGGGGAATGTAGGCCCCTGCGCGCCAAATCCGGGGTCGTAGAGGTACACTGCGCCGCCGATACGTGCTGTCGTGACACGGTGTGACCTTGCGCCAATACGATCTTTACGAAGCACGACGCGTGCGAGGGCGGGACTTACGTCGAACCCTAGCTCGCCGAGCGCAGAGTACGTCAACTGCGCGTGTTCCATGCAGTATCCCCCGCGCCCGCCTTCCAAGAGCTTGTCAAATACGTCCTCGGGCTCGACGCTCACCGTCTCGCCAGTGTACGACGACACGTTCTCGAACGGGATTTGGCGAAAGTGTGCCGCCAGCAACGCTGTCAGCGCCGCCAGGTCGGGCGACGTCGGCCGCGAGACTCCCAGCCGCGCGAGATACCGCTCCCCAACAGACGTGGTCATGGCAAAGTGTACAGAAGCAACATCGGAGTCAGTGCAGTGGCTGTTGTCGTGAGTCAGCCCGCGGCGTCCCCGGTCGCCGACTCGTGAAATACCCGAGTCGAGCTATCGCGGATATACGCTTTCCGCAACATCGGCGTTGCCATTGCCGCGGTCGTCCCGCGGGCCAAAAGACACTCTCAACTGTCGCAGCCATTATTATTAAGGAACAATGCTGCTTATCAAGGAAACCTCCTGGACAGATCTGTCGCATTGTTGCAGCTGACACTCCCGGCCCCACGTGACGACAGGGTAACCGATGCCCGCGTGTGAGATATGTCCATTGGAGCTGCCCGGCCTCAAACTCCGGTGCGTGATAATGACTGCATGCGTGGCAACTAGCAAATGCCGACAGATGATGGATATGATAGTGTACAAGATGGGGTCTGTGATGCTACCTCGACGCGGGCTGGGATGCGGACCAGCCGCGACGGCCTGCCACAATGGCGGCCTGCTCAATGGTCCAGACCACAGCCTTTATCCAGTTGAAGAGCTCGCGGACGGCCTCGTCCATGCGCTCCGGGTCGTCGGCGAGCCTGCGTCGCGCGTCCGCGGCACCGCCGGCGTCGTCGTACTCGGACCCGTCGTCCCACTCAGTCTGGGCGGCTGCGGGCAGCTTGAGCTGCTTGGCGTGGTGCAGCTGCTGCTGCTGCTGATGCTTGGCGTGGTGGTGCGCCATGATGGCACGGGCCTCGGGCGACGTCAGATACGCCGGCCGACCGCGCACCATGCCCTGTGTCGCGTTGGGGTCGCCAAACAGCGCCATGGCCTGCTCGGCGGTAAGGTTTGCTGGACGCCCGTCGGCGCCGAGCACGACGGCCTCAAAGCCGCCCGGCGGTGCCTCGTCCACCTCGCCAGGCGCACAAGAATGCCCAGGCATGCCGTGCGCGTCGGCATACTCGTACCCGTCAACATCCGAGTCGACCTCGCCATCGTGGTGGTGCAGGTGGTGTGCGTGGGGAGGGTGGTGGTGGTGATGGTGATGGGGGTGGCTGTGGTGCTGGGGCGGAGGCTGGTCGACGTCCTCGTACTCTTCGCAGTCGCACTCTCCGGGCTCGTGGTCGCACTCGATGTACGAGTGGTCGTGAGAGCAGCAGTCGCAGCACTCGTCCTCAGTGTCGTAGTAGTAGTAGTCGTCGGAGCCCGAGTGTGCAGATCCGGGGTACTCGTGTACGTGTCTGCCGTCAATACACAACAAAAGATCAAAGGCCTACCCATTTCGGCCGCACGTGCACTCGGCCAGGTCTTCGTCGGCCTGTGCGACCTCCTTGCCCTTACTCGTAGTACCGATCGCAGCGCCCACGGCCGACACGCCCTCGCGATACCCCTTGAGCTCCTTTTGCATGCGCATGAGCTTTGCCTTTTCGCGGTCGAGCGTGAGCTTGGCCTCGAAGAGAGCCGCAAGGCTTGCGGGCAGGTCGATGGGAAGTCCTTGGCCGGGTGCCCCACCGGCTGCGGCATTGTTTACCGCTGCGGCTGCAGCGGCCGCCGCGGCGTTGCCATTGCCATTACCATGGGCGCCGGCGGCAGAGGAAAAGAGGCCCGAGTCGCCAACACCCGCAGCTGCGCCGGCAATCGCCGACAGCTGGCCTGGGGTGAGACGCGGCAGGTGGCCGAGCTGGCTGAGCTGGCTCAATGCACTCGTAGACCAGCTCTGGAACGCCGAGGGAAACGACGGGTCGTTAGGGTCGAGCGCGGCGCTGGGCGGAAACAGGCTTGCCGCGGGGTCAAAGTATGCGCTAGGCGCGCCCGGTGCGCCGCCGTGGTGGTGGTGCACATGCTGCTGCTGCGCAGCGGTCACGGTCGTTTCCGGTGTGGCCGGCGCACCGTTATTGCCGGCTCCAGCGCCACCGCCATTTGCTCGGCGGTTCGGCTTGGGTGGTGGCCGTTTGTTGGTGCGCGGCTTGGAGCGACCCATGGCAGACGCCGAGGGGGTGGGGACGGCGGCGCGCGAGGGGTAAGAGGTGATATGTGTTGCCGCGCGAGCACTAGTCGAGCTGCGGCACGCGGGCAAGTGCCGACGTAAGGCGGTCTGCCTGGTCTTTTTCCTAGTCGCTGGCGTTGCTCGTCGTGCTCCGTCGGTGCAGCAAGTAGGCGAGCTTTGTGGTGAAGACTGACGAGGTGGAGTCAAGAGTTGTTCGCAAAGGACCACCACGGCTGAGACAACGGCGGTCACTGTGGCTCAACTCTCGAGTTTAACCACACGTCATTTTTTTAATTATGCCTCCTAATAAACCTTTGGCCACTCTGTCCCCGACAATACATGATCAGATATTTGTGTCTCGCAGTTGCAGCTTGCCCAATCGCCTTTCCACCATCGAGTGCCCATCAGCGGCCACCCAACGATGCCGACGCTGCACGAGACGATCGAGCCGTCCAAGCGCATCAAGCGCATCACCGTCCTCATCTCGGGCTCCGGTGAGTCCACCTGTCAAAGACACATCGACGCACGTTGCTAACAAACAGGATCCAACCTCCAGGCAATTCTCGATGCGTCGTTGACGGACCGCCTGCCGAACGCACAGGTGACATATGTGCTGTCGTCGCGGTCAAACGCGTACGGCCTGCAGCGTGCGGCGCGCGCCAACCCGCCTGTTCCCACGTCGGTGTGTGCGCTCAAGACGTTCCTGAACCACAACCCCGGTGCGACGCGTGAAGACTATGACGCCGAGGTTGCGCGGCGCGTGCTCGAGTCGCGGCCAGACGTCGTCGTGCTCGCGGGGTGGATGCACATTCTCTCGGACGCGTTTCTAGACATTCTCAACGGCCACAAGGCGCCGCCAGCTGCCCCAGCGCTGCCGCCACCGACCAACGCCGACATTGCCACGGCGGGCACACAACATGCGACGTCGGCCGAACTCTTGCCCGTCAAGGAGCTCCCGCCGCCGCCTCCCACACAGTCCTTCCCCATCCCGTGCATCAACCTGCATCCCGCGTTGCCAGGTGCCTTTGACGGCGCCAACGCCATCCCGCGCGCGTTCGAGGCGTTCCAGAAGGGCGAGACCAAGGGGACTGGCGTCATGGTCCACCGCGTAATCAAGGAGGTCGACGCGGGCGAGCCGCTCGTGGTGCGCGAGGTCGAGATCAAGGAGGGCGACAAGCTCGAGGACGTCGAGGACCGCATTCATGCCGTCGAGCACGAGATTATCGTCGAGGGAACGCGCCAGGTTCTCGAGGAGATTGGTGTGCCCGAGCAGCAGAGCGCGAGCGGGACGGCCAGTACCACGGGAGAGGACACTGTCGAGGCGACGCGCGAGGCCATTGAGAAGATTCAACTCAAGGACGTCGCCGACGCCAAGGCCATCTCCGAGGCTGAGAAGGCTGACAAGAGCACATAGCGGAGCAGGGGCTCCAGATCACTACTGTACAAGTTCTATGCACGGGACAGTTAATGGCTGTTGTGTTTGTGGCGATTTTGTCGGGAGGTACTTCCTGCTCGTCACAGGCACGTCAAAGTTGCTGCGGACGCATTCCAGCGACGACCCCGACGGTCGCACCTGTTGTACACCAAGCAAGCAGCACAGACCTTGGCGCAGCGCCAAGCATCGGAGAAGAGGTCTACAATGCCTCTCTGGAACACTTACGAATCGCACACAACCGATTGCCGCCACACGACTCCACCGCAATGTGCAGCCTCGCTTCCGGGCCCGTTCTCGCATATTTCACATGAGAGCCTGCGGCCCTTCAAGGCTGCATAGCCTGTGGCTCTTTTCTACTATAATACACACCACGCGACGAGCCGCGCGGGTACAACACTAAAGGGGACTTGTGGCCTCTCAGAGGTCGTCGGCGACGCTGAGCTGAACCTTTTCGCCAGGCTTGAAGGGCGGCATTCCAAGGTAGGGACAGGACCCGCAGCGGAAGGCGTCGCCGAGGTAGCACGACGAGCAGGACGAGGTCTTCTTGGCCTCGGCACGGAACTCGGTGGGCCAGACGCCCTCGACGCCGGCGGTGGCCGCGCGCACGTGGTCCGGGATGTCGTCGTCGCCCTCGAGGAAAAAGGCCTTCTGGGCCTCGGTGACGGCCGCTGCGGCGCGCTCGTCCTCCTCCTTCTCGAGGTCGGCAAGGCCGCACGTACAGTCCTTGCATGCGCGGCGGCGCTTTACCTTTTTGCCGTCGGCGTTGGGGAACACGCACTCGGGACGCGCGCGGTCCTCGGGAGTAAGGAGGGACACGCCGCCGTCCGCCATGGGTGCAGAGTCGAGTGCCCAGATCGCCGCCTTGGACGCCTTGTCCGATCGCCGCTTGAGTGCCAGGGGACGGGACGCGAGGGGAACCGCGCCGCTGCCCGAGGCAGACGTCGATGCGGTCGCGGGCGCAGTGAAGACGAGAATGGCGGCAGTCGAGCCCGCGGGGTTGTGCACAAAGCCCTTCTCAGACAGCGTCGTCTGCAGCGCCGATGCGACCTCGGGCGAGCCCGGCTGAGGGAGGTGCACGTTCAGAGTCGTCGAAGGTGGCAGGGCGGCCAGCAGCGCGGGTGGCAGCGGGAGCGGCACCACCGAGTGCACTGTCAGCGGCGCAGGAGGCAGCGTGGTAGCTAAACGTTAGTACACATTGTCTGCACGCTTGCACCCACCGTTGTCCAGGATACGGTCGACCATCTCGCCGTTGACCGAGGCGCCAGAGGCCTTGAGCTCGGTAAGGATGCGCTGGTAGTCGTCGCCGCGGTCGAGCGAGCCGATCACGACCACGGGTTGGCCGGGGACTGTCATTGTGTTCGCGGCAGGGGAGGAGCGTAGACAAGAAGACAGAGTAGCAACTGCTTGAATGGCAGTGATGATATTTTTTGAAGCCTTTGAAAGAGTCGATTGAGAGTGGTGTTGAGAATTGGCTCCTGGCTTAGTGATGGCAAGCACGCGACTTGTTGGCCCAACTTGATGACTCACTCTCCATCCCGCCACCCAACTTGGTGCCCTCCACGAGTTTTGCTCCCGTCCCAACCCTTTGACCCGGGGTGGCTTGGCACCCGCCCTGCGTACCTGCGTGGTTTTGGCCGCGGGCGTACAGGTCGTCAGTCAACGTCGAGCTCGCTGGCCAACCAGAACAGCTCCATTTGTCACCCATGCATGATCCCTGGGGCGTTGGGGCATGTGCACAGGTGCTGGAATCCCTATGCACCCGAATTCTACAGTTTTCCGGATGACACGAGCGAGGGGGACGCAGGGGCTGATGACTGGCCATTGTGAACGCTTACCGAGACTGTGTAGATTGTCCCTGGGCCCATTGCGGCGTTTTCAACTTATCTCATAGCCGCAATCTCCTTTCGAGAAATGGGCCACAATCACATGAAACGATGCTGAGTGCACCTGTCGACGATTCCACTGGGCCATCAAAGCATGGGCCGTCGCCCTGCATTTCCACGCCACGGCCATGTATCTGCCTTCTTAAGCCGCCACGGTGGTCGAATTTCTCTGTGGCAGGGCGAATTTGCTCGTTTGGATTTGCCATGGGGAGGAGAGGGAGTCGTGGGTGGAATTGTGTTGGACACCAGGCACCGCACCTTGCGCAATCTCCAGCCCACAACGCGTGATCTGGGCCGCCGTCACGTGCTGACGCGGCCAGGCAAGCGACACTGCCCGCAGTGCATGCACGCGCAAAGAGATGCATGCGCGCAGGCGCTACGTGGAACACCACAACATGCACGTCTACGGGCGCGACGTGCGCGTGCATGGTGCTTTTAAGGGGAGTGATCAAGAGATCAGTTTGGGGGTGGGTTTGACTGGGGCGGAGAAAGCTCGGTAGAAGGGTGCGGCGATTTGACCGCGAGGGTTCAACAGAGAACAAAGGTGAGATGGCGACACGACCTCGCCATTGTTCTGCATTCTGCGCTTTGTGTGGGGTGATTTGCCGTGGCTTACGCATGGGTCGCACACAATCGTCCTGTAATCAAGTTTGCATGCACAGCTTGCGCGTACCTGCCTACAGTGCCGGTGATGTCGGCCACATATAAGCATCACTCTTGTGTCGCTCTTTGTTGACGCATCTCCCTATTTATCGTGGTCTACCCGCTCCACAACAACAGCAGTCGCATCTCCCGACTCGACAGTCGCATCTGCCCTTCTTGCTCTCACGACCACATTCCCGAACGTTGGCACACACCTCCGGTATCTGACCGCGGCCAACACTTCCCAGGTCAAAGACCGATCACGATTTCCACTCTCGTTGCAACCCCCCACTCGGCCAGGACCGAGCCTCCCCACCTCCGCAAACAAATATAACCTCTGGCCCGCACAGTAGAGTCGCTCCCGCGCTCACTGCACATTCCATTCCCACTGCATTCACAGTCCTCTGCATACAACCATGTCGCCTGCCTCTGCGTCGCCCGTCGCTGTTCCCGACGTCTCGGGCATGAATGCCGCTGCTCGCGGTCGCCCAGCTCACCGCGGGCGTACTGGCACAACTCCACCTGGCGCTCACCCTACTCCGCACATCGCCGACCTAGTCCACAGCATCTTCAACGCATACCGCTCCACGGGCACGCACCGTGCGTCTGACCGCTCGCCGTCGCCGGCCACCATCGCCCAGTCGCAGGCCGTCGCATCAGCCACGACCGCGAGCGGCCGCGCCCTTCGCTAAGCCCCATCGCACGCACCCGGGGCACACCACTCATGCACCAACCCCCAACCGAGGCGTGCCCTCATCTTGCCACCCATTCGTGCCCCGGTACCCTACAACCGCATGCCGATCGCGCAGAACACTGCCACGCCCGGCCCCCCATCCTCGTCTGCGTGACCGTTACCACGGTCGCTCGTGCGCGATCGCCTCATGCTCGCATACCCATCAACAAGTCTTGCTCTATTGTGAGGAGGTGGAAGGCCCCTGTGGAGATTGGCGGACCGGGTGGAGCGGATTGTGCTCGAGCCGTCCCCCACCAAGTCCACCCACTCTGTGCCGGCTTTGCTTCCGCTATTTGGTTCCTCCTCTGTTGTATAGTTGAGTCGTCTGTATAGACCATGTTGCCTGTACGATGCATACGTATAAATATGCTTGTGGCAGTGTTGCCTGAATGGGGGTCAGAATCCTGGAGGAGCAGAACGTCGCGCCACTGGTTCAATCAAGTCCTCATGTTGAGTCGTGCAAAACACACATCTCTGCAGGCCCCGAACCCGCCGGAAACTGGGGTTAAAGACACCTGTTCTTGTATACTGTGGCTAGAGGTACGCCTTGCGTCTGGACGCAGTGGCGTTGTGGTGTGAATCATGGGTCGCGTCGTGGGCGGCGTGGAGGGGCGATCGTGGCGAGCAAGAGTCTAAAGCATCGACTCGTCGTGCAGCCGCCGTCACAGTTTAATCCAGATGGCTTGTCGGGGCGCCAAAGCACCATCTGTGTGCGTATCCACACAGGCCACGCCGGCGGCACGACGGTCAAGTCCGTGTTTGTGCTCGAATGTGCGTTTGTACATGAGGGACACAGGGGTCAGGAGGCAGAGTGCTCGTGCGCAGGATTGCGAGAGCGTGGTGTGTGCGTGTGACAGGTGTGTGCACACCGGGCACGGGGGCGTTCGGCGTGTCCCGGTGCTAAGTGCTTGTAGCTTGTATCCATGTGCGCCGTCGTGTGTGCAGGTGCCTGTTTGTCTGTAAGCATGGCAGCGAGTGGACGCTGCTCAGGTACCCATTGCCTATGAAGCACCTCCTCCCAACGACGTCGTGAGCCCGTGAGACGACGGTCGAACCGCCCTGTCTCCTTGGTCTCAGCTGCACTGTGCCCTCCCGGTTGCGCCCTTGCACGGCCCCTCGGCAGCCCCGTCGCCCCTCGGCGGCCCGGACGCGAGCGCGAGCGCGACGCGTGAGACGGCTGGACGCATGGTGCATGGTGGATGTTGTGTGGCGGTCCGAGCGGGTGGCGCCGTGGTTGCTGCCGTGTCTTGCCTGGAACCGAGCGTTCCCCAGTGAGCGCAATGTCCTCCCCTTGCTTTTCCTTGTGTCCTCGCCCTTTACAGTACAATCGACGTTGCTCTCTTGCTCTTTGAT
Source organism: Cutaneotrichosporon arboriforme (assembly GCA_002335565.1). NCBI lineage: Eukaryota > Fungi > Basidiomycota > Tremellomycetes > Trichosporonales > Trichosporonaceae > Cutaneotrichosporon > Cutaneotrichosporon arboriforme. Next base: position 504,805 of record BEDW01000002.1, on the reverse strand, counting down.
CTCGTTTCTCGACACTCAACCCGCTGTCGTGACCACTCTTGCCTCTTTCTTCATTCCTCATACGCGCGCTCACATTCCCGACACACGGCCTCGCGCACGTCACTGACACCACTCTGCACAAGCCACACTTCCGGGGTATCGTTATTCCTCGCGCCTCTTCACCTGTCTTCTCCCCTCCTCTTCTTCATCAAACACAATCTCTCACATCTCAACTACCCCTCTCCGACCCGTCCTCATTCGTTCCAACACCACGCTCGTTGAAAAAAATCTAAACGTCACACTCTGCCGCCACGTCGTCGTCTAGCTCAAGCCACGCGTCTCCATCCGCTGCTCGCAAGCCACAGGCCCACGCCACAGACCATTCCAGCCCTCCTGGCTGTCGGCACCAGGCACGTCGGCGTCGGCACACTAAACTCGTACCTTGCCCAGAAAACCAAATCGCACTTGTTGAACAACCGTGACCGAAAAGGGACAGGCGCGCCTTTCCTTCGCGTCCAGGTACTCTGCCTCTTTGGGTCAAGGTCGACCAGACTTGATTTTTTTTGTTACCCAGCAGGTCGACGTTGCTGTTCACAGTCTCTTCCACTGGCCCCGCCCTGATCGCCCTTGACTCAAGGCAACGCTGCGATCTGCATCCGTGTTGGAGGCGACGCCAGCTCTTGGCTGCTCGCCATTGCCACGGTCGTCTAGTATTTGCGCAGTCAGACCGTCCACTCTCTCGCCACGGCCGCCACGGCCGCCACGGCCGCCACGGCCGCCACAAGCCACCACCTTGGTAACGATAACAAGAGCCGCAGCAATACCCTTACCGACTTGTGGGGTCGGGACTGGTGACGGCACACAGAGGCGGACGTCAGGCTCCGCAACGGCTCACGCTCGAGACCGCTCTTATTACTTTCCACTCTGTCCCTGCAGGCTCTGCAGCTGTGTCCTCGGCCAACAACGCTGTCGGCCGACTGAGCAAACCCCCGCCCCTTCCAGCTGTGAGTCGCAGCCCGTGCGACGCGTCTCTCAACTACAAGCCCGGGCCACCGTCATCGTTCCTTGCGCCTTCAATACCGACTGTCCAGACTGTCGCACAACCGACTGCATCCGCAGATCCTTGGGGAAATTATCGTGACCTCTGGACGTTTCTCTGTCGTAACTCCTCCGTTCGATAAACATCCTCTCACCCTCCGCCATTCCTTAGAACCTCTCACTCCTTTTTCACAGCGGCGTGTGCAGCACCGGACACCTCCGCCACTCTCCTCCCTCCCGGTAGACACGACACTGGCTGTCTGGACCGCTGGGCCTTCCTGAACAATCCCATCATCTGTTGGATATTTTCAAGTCGCCCTTACGTGGCAGACAAAACTATTCACTCCTTCATCTTCCCGGCAACACTGCCCATGGCGGCATACCAGCCGGACGACTACGCGCCGATGCCGAGCAGTCTGCACGACATCGGCAGCGGGGGCCGCCCGTTTCCCCCGTCGCACCCACAGACCAGCATGCCCGACAACGCAGGCAGCAGCTCCCCGCTCCAGCCGCCTCTCCATGGGCCCCCGCTTGGCCCCGGTATACCACTTCACCATCCATTCCTCGACCCCCCGGCTGCCCATCGGCCCTTCATGCCTCAGTGGTGGACGAGCAGCAACAACGCACTCCCTCCTCTTGGTCCCCACGGCGCGTTTCCACCTGCGCTCGGAAATCCTTATGCCGCTCCTGCCCCTCTCCACCCACCACCAGCCTACGTCTCTGGGTCAATGCTTCAGAGCAGGCCGAGTGTCCCCAATCTCCACATCTCGACGCCTAGTATCCACAGACCCGGCCCCTACACCAACCATGCGTGGACTGGGACTCTTGCGTTGGGTTCTCTCGACCTCGCGTCGCCCGGATTCCCCTCGCCACAGTCGGCGCAGTTGCCAGTGACGCCGAGCGAGCACGAGTCTCATCGTCTCGGCGCCAATTTGCTGTCGCCACAGTATGCCCTATCGCGATCCAACTCGGCGAGTTCGATGGGCTCGGTGACAGACAGTACGGGACAGTTCTACTCGCCCCTGTCGGCGCACGGGAGCGACTACTTTGCCAGCGAGGACGAGCTGCGCCGCGTCTCGGCGTCCCTCAACCCGCCGCACCAGTATGTGGGAGGGCGGCACGACACCATGAGCCCAGGCACAATCCACCTGTCGCGTATCCACCAAGCGCGTCCCGACGTCAAGTTCGAGGTCGCGAGCAGTGTCATCGATTCGGACGCGGGCTCACCGCTGTCAAGTGCGCTGCCTAGTCCCGCGGTGCCTCAAGCTTCCCTCCCAGCGTCGCCCGGCAAGCGCAGGTCATGTTCGCCGGCGAACACGGCGCCGTCGCCAGCCAGCAGCGTGTTTTCTGATGCCTCGGACGACTGGCCGCCGCGGCCCAAGCAGGTCATAGAGAAGGCCGGGGCGTCAAATGCGCCACAGGTCAGCGGTACGTACCAGTTGTGTTGGCCTTGTGTGGTGCAGCTGACTGGCAGAACCCGGGCGTACGACTCTGGCCCTCCCAAAGCCAGGCCATGACCTAGGGCATAGCGCCGGCGATGAGGAGGGCTTTGCGTCGCCTGAGGACGACAACGACGACGACGATTTCCGCCCAGCCAAGCGTACACGCAGTCGCAAGCGCGTGTCTGCGCCACGACGCCCACCCGTTGCGCGCCGACGCCCAAGCCCGAAACCCGCGCCCGAGTACAAGCTGGGCATCTCGCGGTCAGCCCTCGTGCAGCGGTATCCGATGCTGGTGCACGACCTGCCACTGTTCTACCACGCGCTCCTGGACGACATGACGATGAACCCCCTCGCGGCGCCAATGATCGGAACAATTCCGTCGTTTGCAACCCTCGACCGCAAGTGCGAGCTGCTGCGCGACTACTTCCACCGTGGCCGGCGCAAGCTGCAGCAATTGGACGCTTTCACCGGGCGGTGCGACGCGCGCAACGACCTCCCGGGCCGCTTGCCCGAGCTGAGCGAGCCGTACCGTGTCGCGATCCGGGACGTGCGTCGCAAGATTGTCGAGCGCTGTGAAAACTACAAGTACACACGTCGCGACATTCTCACAAAGTGAGTACAACTCGGGGTGCCTGGTGTGTGGAGCTAGGCTCAGCAACCTCTGGCCACCTCTTGGTGTGGCGCCTCGTTCATGTCATGTTTGTTCCTGAGAAACACGTGAAAAGCGCGGCAAGTACCCGAGCTGACGCGCAGGCTGTACGGAAAGGACAACTGGGAACCAATCGAGGCTGGCTTGATCCTGTGGGATGCCAAGAGCGGTAACAGCGACCCAGCCAACGACCTGGCGAACCTGGATCCCAGTTCTGCGGGCAGGGACGGTAGTCACGGTGCGAGTGGTTCCCGCAGCGCCAGTAGCAGTGTCACCGGCGGTAGCCGCAGCGGGAGCAAGGCCCCCGCTGCGCCGCCAGCAAGCTCGCCAGGTTCGACGGCAGGGGGAGGACGTACAGTGCGTTCTATCCCCTCGCGATCGTACCTGCGCACGCGCCCCTCACCCGGAGCCACGCCCATGCCCGAGAACAGCGTTCCCGCCACGACGACGACGGCGGCGGCGGCGCCGGAGACACCGCGGCCGCGCCGCGTCTCTGCAGCCGCCAGTGGTCGCCGGGGAGGAAACGCGCCACGCGCCCGCAACCCCGATACACCAGGCATGACCCAGCTTCCTAACGGCCTCGCTGCGATTACCATGGATACGCCCCCTCCCCTCGCCGCAGCAGCGAGGGGGCCACCCGGCGCCGGCGCCTACGCCTCCGCGCGCTCCGCTAGTGGTATCGGCTCGTCTGTGGGTCAAGCAGGCGCCGAGGGGGCCGACCGTCGCGAAGGTCGCGTTGGGTCGTCGCCAGCCAGCCCCCCGTCGCCAACGAGCTCGACGTCTAGTTCGAGGAGCAGCTGAGGCTGACGACCGCCGCATGCTAGTCCGAGTGCGGTGACACCCGCTCTCGTCCGGAAGACCCGGACCAGGACCAGGCCCTCGCGGGTTGAGTGGTAGCGCAGCACCTCGGAACTCAGGCACCAAACTCTACATGCCGTCCAACCACCCCGATTTTTCCTTTGTACAGTCGCCGATATACCATCCCACCAACCACGATCAATCCCATCCGACCATCCACCACGCCAAAACGAGGTGCGCCCAGACCGGCTCGGCACAAACCCGCACAACACATGCAGATCTCTCTCCCTCCCTTCCTTAACTTCCCGGGCGCCGACCCCTGCTCCGGCCCGCTAGACCGGCTCGAGCGGGTGACTGCCCACGTCGTCACATATCACCAAACTGATCTCTGTTTTCCCTCAACACCCCTAACGCGACCCCTCTCGATCCCCCCCTCTTGTGTGATTATTTTAATTTTCGTCGTCCCGTCGTCTGTTTCGTACGTCAGTCGCCGGTCAAGACGCCGGTCGGGTCGTCGTCGTGCGTATGCCCCGTCATCGATGCAACCTGGTGGTGGATACCGGATGACCTGTCATGGAACACAATTCGGGCATGTATCAATGCACAGGAGCGAGTCGGAGCAAGCCATCTGGCGTATGCACTCAGCGTGCGCGGCCAAACCGACGCAAAGTCATGGGACTGGAGACGCCGACGCGGCAAAACCGAGTCGTGGTCAGCTGTCCAAAACGTGCACTTTTTGTGTTGCTGCGCATCAATTGTGCTCCGCGGGCATGCACACTCGCATTCACTCGTGACTGCCCAAAGCACACAGGGTCGCCGACTGCACGTCAGTAGAGAGGGTTTGAATGGCACTACTGTCCGCGCTCGGAAGTTTATATTGCCTCCGAGACTAGCAGCGCCATCGGCGCCACCGGGCCAGTTTGGCCATGTTTCGGGCTCTGGTAGTGATTCAGTATCAATCAGATCCGTCGTCAATCGAGTGCGCGTAGCGGCAAGCCGAGATCCAAAACGGATCACGCGGGGCGTGTACGTCGCGCAGCTGGCGCGGCTGGAGGCGACGTCGTGCGCGTGCTTCAAGTGGATTCTGTATATTGTGGCATTAGAGGCCGCCAGCGACCCTGGCTGCGGCCGCGCCGCGCGCCCGTGTGTGTGCGTGTGTGTGTGTGTGTGTGTCTAGGTATGTAGGGAGGTGCGCAGACGGTGGCCATGCCCGTGTGTTGGCCGTCCCGCGCTCGTGTCAAATGCCGCAAAGTCGACGCAGGTGTCGCGCTTCAGTCGAGCCGATTGAGCGGTCTCACAAGGAGTTGCTGCGACGACGCCGCGCAACGCCTAAGCGTGACGCTCGATGCGGGACAGCCAGTGACGCCTCCCTTTGGCGTGGTGAATAATGAAGAAAGAACCAAAAACGAGAGTGCCGTTCGGGCAAGTGGCACGCGGCTCCTCCAAGACCCAAAAGAAACGAAAGCGGACAGGAGGGGAATCTGTGAAACGGCCGAGCGTGTTTGTGTGTTTTATGTGGCCGCTCACGGGATGAAAAGGTAGAGTGGTGGTGTTGTGGTGGCTCGCGCTCGACGCTACTCGGGATTCAAGCCGCTCTTGCGTACCGCCTCGGGGGCGATTTTGAGCTCGTCGTGGGCGTTTTGCAGCATTCGCTGTAGTATGCTGCTGTGCCGTACCGCCAGGGGAAACCGGCTCGCCATTGACGAGAATGCCACGCTGTGGTCAGAAGGTGAACAAAAGGGGTTCAGACATGAGCGTAATTTTGGGCACAGAATGGGTTGTGCACAAGCTCGCAACTTCGTTGCGGAATGCCATCATCCCGAGGCTGCCGCGTTTCCCAACTCTGTCTCGGCGTTTGCAACGCCCTCGAGCGAAAACGCTAACGGAACCGCGTCATGACCCCAGTTCCAACACTGCTGCCACGCCCAAAGTCGCACTTACCGGAGCACGTCCATTTCCTGCAAATGGACCGCCGCGAGCGACAGGTCGCGCGTCTCGAGCGTCGCTCGATACGACCTTGCCAGCATGAGGGCCACAACAAAAAGGTAGCTGGAATTAGCGCCGCATAATTGACAAGGTGCTGGGCATCCTCACCCTGTTTGTCAGCTCATAACCCAGCGACGCTGCTCACAGGAAGTCACAGCACTCATGATAAAAGAAAAGTCGTACGCCTTGTTCATGAGGGCGTACACGTGGCGGATGACCTCGCGGCATGCGGCCAGCACACGCGTGGCAGACTCATTGAGGTGGGGCAAAAATTGAATGTGATGCTCGTGAAGTTTGATGCGAATGATGTGGGGCAGAATGTGTGCGTTCTGGGGTCAGTCCAGCTATTGGGGATTGATCACAATTAAATCAGCGTCGATTGGTTTGTGCATGTTGCTGGGCGCCGTAAACGGGTCCGGAAGCTTGCCAACCAGAGATGCTCTGCAACGTCAGCACTGCGGCAGTTGGGACCAGCGTACTGGTATCTGTCTAAGCTCTGATCCAGCTGGTCGAGCAACTGCGTGTCGCGCGGCAAGTGCATATCCTCGATGGACGCGCTGCGACGCACATACTTGAGGACCTGCCCCAGGAGGTGCACGCCCTTTGAGTAGACGACGAACGGATCCGCCTGTGGATGGCTGAAAGCATGTCAGTGAGGTGTGCTGCTGCGCGCTAAAGTGCCACATCCGCTGGGCAGCGTGACGACGACGAACTTTGTGTAAAGGTCTGGAGTATGCCATAACTGGAGATTCTCGGGTATGCTTCCCTGACATGTGTCAGCAGAACAATGGCGTGTCCCAGCCCCCATTGTTCCAACACACACGTACCCCTCGGTCAAAATCTGGCAGCGCTGCAGGGAGCCGTCCCATCTAGACTCTGTCAGTGTTCTGCGCCTCCGGGGTCTGGAATTTTTCAAACCCACAACTTCGTCGGGATCCAATGAAAACGTCCACTCTGGGCTCTGGGCGGCGGCGTAGTCGAGCTGCATAATGTATGCCACGAGCAGCCGACGTTCCTCGCGCTCAACGTCGTGCGGTGCGCTCGGGAGCACCGTGTCAATGTTGCGTGACCCGCTGAACGCTTCGCGCGTGAGGGCCAGTGGCCCAACCAATCGCAGTACCTGGCCTACCAGCTGCCAACTGTCAAACCACCTGCCTAGGAACGGCGTTAGTAATTTTCTTACGGCCGTCGAGGCGATGGACGCACCGTGTTGGAGGTAGTAGTACGCCAACAGCGTCTGAGCTTGCGCCACTTCCAGTCGCGAACCCGTGTTGACGCTGCCGTAGCGTGTCTCGAAGAGGGCATACTCGGCGTGGCGGTCGGCGAAACTCGATTCCGTCGCCGCAAAATCGTCGAGCGACATGCCAATCGGCAGCGACCGGTTTGGGGTCGACTCGTTAGCCCGCTGACGAAGATACTCGTCCACAGGTGGCGTCTGCCCCGTGTTGGTGTATCGTGCGGTGAGCGCGCAGATCGCATGTAGCAACGCGGGATGGGGAAACGCCTGCAGCGTGGGGGAGAGTGATAGTCGCTGGATGAGACTCTGGCGATGCAATATCCGTGGCACCGACGGCACAACGTTGAAAAACGAGTGGACTCTGAAAATAGATTAGCAAAGAGCCGGACGGGCTGTGGCATGCATTTCCCACGCACAAGTGCTCCATAATCTCGGGGGCGGGAAGTTGCGGGCGCCAGCCTGAGCGCATCACTCCAACGCGGTTAGTAGCCTCTGGCGCTGTTGCCGGTCGTGGATCACCATGCCCGGTGACATGCGTGGGGAATGGTGGGGTACCGCTGGGTAGTGTCCTGGCATCGGCTGTGTGAGGCGCTGACGGAGGATTTGCTAACGGCATTTGCAAGGTGGATGCCATTCCCCCCATGGACATTTCGACGTAACCGGTCATGGGGTCGGCCACTGCCATGCTCTCGTTAAACATTGGTGGCGGATGGCCATGTGGGCCAGGCTGGGGGACAGGCGCCAGTCCATGCACAGACCAGCTTGGTCCAGTGGCAGTTGTAGACGACACGGGAGATTGAGTGTTATGGCTGCCACTCGCCATGGCAGAAAAGTCTCCCGTAAAGGACGGAGTAGAGTGGTGGCCCGAGGGAGGAGTTTGGACAGGGTAGTGTTGATGGGTAGCATTGTGGTCAACAGGCGACCAACCCATGCTCTGTCCGTGCTGGGGGTGGAACACGGGTGGCTGACGCGGTGTATGTTGTAGTGTGCCCGTTGCCGACGCACCAGGCGACGTTATGCGGCCCAAAGCACCTTGCATATCTGTGGCGGATGTGGTCAGCAATGGATACTGTAAATCACGGACGTGAGGCAGAGTCGTGTTTGTTGCTCGACGCCTCGCCAGGGATAGACCTACCAATTCGCGCCTCCAGGGCAGGAACTGAGCCGCGGTGATCGTCCTCGAGGAAACTGCGGACATCCGTGTCGCCGAGGTCAATGGATCCTTGTGGATCCCCTTCGTAGAAACACTGCACGCCGCGGGCATCGCGTTCTGGATCTGGCTGGGTGCGCGCGAGGAAACGAAACGATCGGACGCAGGACGAGCAATGTGGCCGTCCCGCATCACACTTGATGCGTCTTCGACGACACGGAAGGCATGCCTGATTTCGGTGAAGCTGGTTCGCCGACCTGTTCAGCTTGCGCGGCGCGCGGCGCTCGACGGTCAACGACGAGGTTCCTGGTGGGCCGTGAGCTGTGCTTGGCGCCGACGACGACGACGCCCCGGCGGACGAGAGTCCACCGCTACTCGAAGCGACCCCCGAGCTGCCTGGTGCGACCGACGCGACACCCGCGGAGGCAGCGGGGCCGCCGACCATTACCCGCAGGCGACCGTGGCGGCGGGCAGATGTCGGCCGCGCAAGAGTGACAGAACAGGCTGGGGAGGGGACAGCGGACCCGTGGCGGTGGAGGTGGTGGAGGTGGACGTAGGGTGACTTCGGTGCACCCAAAAGTCCAAACTAGGCAGAGGGCCAGCCAAAGAACGAGCGGAGTGACGATGATGAGAGTGAAGCAAAGGTCCGACAAGGGACCGTCGATGACGGCTTGCCGCGGCTGTTATGAAGATGCTAAAGTGTAGAAGAGCAAAGCAAAGGTCAAGTATGCGAACCAACTCTCACGTCTGCAGACTGGAGATCTGTAAGAGTCCGGTAGAATTGTAGATCGACTTGGACAGTTACGCAAGAGCAGGGGTTGCCCTTCACCCTGTTCAAATGACTGACGGGCGGTAGGCAGGGAAAACAGGCGCCACGCGATGAGCCAAGGGGCCGGCCTAGCGATCTAAAACGTATGATGGATACATTCGAGGGAACAGGAGGGCAGCTGGGCTCGGGCGAAGAGGGAGAGGAACACAAGAGGGGAGGCAAGACCCAGACTTTGCGCGGGGGGGAGGAGGGCCAGACTGGGGAGGGCTGCAGGGCCCACAGCACCGAGGGGGCCAAGATGTGCTTTGCTATGCGCCAGGACACCAGCTGACTGGCAGATGCCCGATGTTTGTCCGTCTCACCTCGCCAGTGCACCAAACATTGTTCTGCACGCACTCAATACTGCTGCATCGCCCAAAGCTGGCAGTGCGTTGCATATGGCAAACAAACAGTACGGCAAAACCTTTCACCGTCCAACACACACACTGCAACTCATGCCGCGGCCTCGCCGGCCCAGACCGCGGCTCCTGTTGCAGCACCACCGCTCCCACACGTCATCACTTGGTACTACTCTGCGACATGGGTCTGTTGGTGACGATGGTGGTGGGACCTGACTAGTAGACGATAGCCGAGTGTGGGTTGGGGAAGCTCAAGGAATCATTTTGGCCCGACTGCAACCACGGTCAAGCGCTTGTGGACGGTAACAGCACGACAGGAGGTGAGGTCTCGTGGCCATGCTAGTGTGTTCTGTGGGTGTTGCGTGCAGCCGAAGAGGATATAGATGTGAGAGGTGGTGTTTGGTGCTGCTCTCTCAGAGTGCGCTGGGCCGTACTTAGCCTGCAACAACCCGGCCATCACATGGCGACGGTGCGTTGACGGCACGTCCGGGTCCCTGGCTGCGGCCTGGGTGTCCGAGAAGACCTGAAGCCCGAAGGGTCTACAAGGGTGGGTTGCCATGGGGGAGGACAGCCTGCCTAGTGCTGCCCTGCTTTGCCTGCCTGTCGCCTGGGGGGCGGGCAGCATCTCTCTCGGTTAAGTTGCATACCTCAGTCCTACACATATTCCTAACCAGTGTGATACCCAGGGGGTACCTCGCAGGGAAACTCCGACACCACTCGCCGTGTGTCGGAGTGATACTTTGCCTCCCTGAAGGCGGCACTTCCAACATGCTTCATCATCAGACAACATTACATGCCAAGTGGAGCACTCGGGCAAGCCCCGTAGCTGTGCATCTTCGTGATACTCGGGTTGCGGGTAACTTGCGACTGAACTCGTAAACAGAATAGCAACCATCAGTATTGAGTTGCCGTCCAAAAAAAAAAAAAAAAAAAGATGTAGCCTGTCCGTACAGAATCCGGCCATGAGTCATTGGGCGGATATGCCGGGGTGTCCCCTGTCCGGTCTAGATTTTGGGGAGATATGCTGCAATGATTGCGGGAGCGACCTGACAGGGTGAAGGGCTAAAGAGTGATCTCAACGCTCCCAGGGCGCCAAGGGACGCACGACTCCCACCGCCGGCGACATCTATGCGCTGTAGCAGCTCGACAACGAACGGCTTTCGGCCATTTGTTGCCCACTCTCCGGCATTTCGTTTATACAACCTACGCGTCCGGTCAGGCCCCAACTACTGGCTAACATGCTGCCACTGCTGTAATGCGACAACAGGGGCTGGGGGCACTGTGCTCGGCGTACTTTCCCGTCTGCTGGTGGGAGTCGGACACGAGTCGGTTGGTGCCTGCGGCTCAGCAAACTATATGCTCCGGACGTCGTGGGGTGCGCCGGTTGTCGCCGCCTGAGTTGCGCCTGAAGCTGGCCCCTAGAACACCGCCAGGACCCCCGCCCAACCAGAGACTAGATTTACATTGCTTCCGACCCTATGGCGTGTCATGGTCCTGCGTATCCACAATGTTGGAACGCACCTCGCCTTGACCATGTTGCCCTTTTCGGCGACGCTTTACAACATTTTGGCGGGTTTGAAACGTTGCGGAGCCGGGAGACCTTGTTCCACCTATGCGCCACAACACTGGAGCGGCGCACTCCTGCATTCCGTTGGGCTTTGCTGGATCCGAGCGTGTGGTGCCTCCACTAGTATTGCGCAGTAAGCGTGTCTGTTCTTGGCAACGCTAAGCGTACGTATTTGGATGCAAGCGTTGACATCCGTAATTGCGCCCAGCTCATACACACAACGCAGGCTCAGCACCACGAGTAAAGACAAGCATGTGGATTGTCAATCACATCATCGTTGATTGCCATTCGGTCCCCTTTCGCGGCGTCTGCTCTGGTAGCGGCTGAGACCCCAGTCGTCAGGCGCTGGCCAGAGTGTTCACACTACCTGTCAATTAATGGACTGCGGTATGCGGTCGATCACTCTTGGCGGCCATGCACTTTTCCGTTGGAGCGTCAGACGCCCTGCCTGTCGTTGCGGCCGATCTGCGAGTTGCACCGAAGTCGCACCGACTTTGAGCCGAATTCCGAAGCTAGTTCTGACCACGTTGAGACCGCGCGAGTGTCGCATGGCGCGCATGTGGGCAGGGGCACCGGCTGCCGGACCGAAAGTCCGGACGGTTGCCCCGGTCCGCAACGGCAAGCGGCGGTCGCAGCGGCACACGGTTCAAGAGAACGCAGCACACGGTTCAAGGCATGGGGCAGTCTAAAGTCTTGTGGGCAGCTCGCATTCTTCGTCTGCTCTCTTCTCCATCACTACTATTCTTGAACCTTACATCTCTAAAATGACCGTCACCCGCCCCCGTGTGCTTATCTGCGGTGAGTGGAACGTGTTTTGCTGTCCCGTTTCGTCAGCTAACGCTCCAGCCAATCCCGAGAACGGCCTCATCTGGACCAAGGAGGACGCCAAGGACAAGTTGTCGTCGCTCGCCGACATTGTCGAGCTGCAGTCGTCGTCGCGTGACCAGTTCTTCAGCGACCTCGACACCAAGTACAAGGACGTTGTTGCCATCTATCGCCACAACGACTCCGCCTGTGAGTAGGGCCACTAGTTGCCGCGGCGCGGCGTACTACTCCGACGGCTCTTTGCCGGCTGAGTGATCTGCACGGAAAAAGACGATTACGGGAGGCTTTGTGCTCCGGGCTTAACGTATATCCGTCCGTAGAGGAGGCATTACGTGGGTAAACCGGTCCTCAAGTCCGACGATCGTCAACTCCGACGAGGGATGCAATCCCGACGCGTAGGAGTTCGGGGATAGCCTTTACCCCGGGCGCTAGCTTTCGTGATTCCTCCTTCATATCCGAGTGCAGCGCCTATTTCCTCATTCTCGCGGAATATCCGGTGCTGACGGCAGCGGCGGTGGGTCTGTTTGACAAGGAGTTCATCGACAAGCTCCCTGCGTCTGTCAAGCTCATTGCGCACAATGGTGCGGGATACGACCAGATTGACGTTGCGGCGTGCACTGCGCGCGGAATCGAGGTGACGCACACGCCCAAGGCCGTCGACTCGGCCACTGCGACCGTTGCGGCGTTCCTCACCATCTCGGCGCTGCGCCAGTTCTGGCGTGCCGAGGTCAACGTCCGCGAGGGCAAGTGGAAGGCTGGCCTGGTGCCCGCCCTCGACCCCGACAACAAGACGGTGGGTATTGTCGGCATGGGCGGCATTGGCTCTGCGTACGCCAAGCGCATGATCGGCTTTGACATGAAGATCGTGTACTACAACCGCCGCGAGATCAGCCCCAAGCCCGACTTCCCCTGCACGTACTGCTCGAGCCTCGACGAGCTGCTCGCTCAGTCCGACGTCGTGTCGCTCAACTTGCCCCTCAACGAAAAGACCAAGGGCTCGTTTGGCCGTGAGCAGTTTGCCAAGATGAAGAAGGGCTCGGTTCTCGTCAACACCGCCCGCGGCGGCGTCGTTGACGAAGACGCCCTCATCGAGGCCCTCGAGTCGGGCCACCTCTTCTCGGCCGGCCTCGACGTCTTCCCCGACGAGCCAAACGTCAACCCCAAGCTTCTCGCCAACGACAAGATCTCCCTCCTCCCACACATGGGCACCGAGACCCGCGACACCCAGCGCAAGATGGAACTCCTCGCCCTCGACAACATCGCCTCCTTCCTCGCAGGCAAGGGACTCCTCACCCAGGTCGCCGAGCAGCGCAGCTAGGCGGTGAGATCAGTGGTCAGTGGTTAGTGTTGTGTGTGAGGGCGTTGGTCGTTTCTGTATCCATGCATGCGTCAAGCAACAGGGGTGTAGGATCAGGTCTTGAGTGTCCATTCAAGCCACTGACTTGGGCCATTTTTTCAGCTCACAGGAACAAGATTAATGGCTGAAGTACGCGCTTAGGACCCACACTCATACCAACTGAAAGGACTGAAAGGCGACGCCCGAGAGATTGCCCCACTTCTCTGACACTCAACACGCCACCTGTGGGGTCTTACTAGCACTGCCGTTCGTGTCGCGTTTCAGCACAGGTGGCGCCTATGCCTCACGAAAGGGCGGAAGCTTGGCGATGTACACCTTCGCGCATGAACCTTGCAGTCGGTGGAAGGGCTAATGGGCAATCGCGAGCGTGTGCATTAGAGACAAGCGCAAGGAACCCGCACAAGCGGTAATGGACAGCGGCAGCAGCGTGCCTACGCTAGTAGTGGCCCGCTGGCGCGTGGCCGCCAAGAACATGAACATGACGACGACCTTGTGTGCTTGTGTTCGATTGCGGCTGCAGTCCGGTCGTCATGTCAGAACAAGGTTGAGCGTGCAGAGCAGAAGTGTCTGAAACTTGGATACAGCCCTTTGCAAAGCATGGTCTTGCACGAGTTGTGACTCATGACTGGCTGATTGGTGCTCGCGCTCGCACGCCCGTTGCCGATCGCACACGCGACGCGTGGCGCGTGATTGTATCATGTTTCCACGTTCGCTGTGAGCACGATCCCGTCGCGAGCACAAACACGGTGATTCGCGACAGGCGCGTCTTTCACGCGTCACGAAGAGCCGAGCACGCTAGCACAGACCACACATGCGGCGCAGGCATCTACCCCCGTTGCCGTGCTGTGCGGTGACTGAGGGACGCCCGGCGCCGTGGCACGCGTTGATGCACTCGACCATGTCGTGTGCACATCCCGCTGCCCAGCCAAAAGACCCCCACTGGCGATGCGGTCGGCGCCGAACCGTGCTGAAGGACTGTGCGATCGACGGGACATGAAACGCCATACAGAATGACCCATCTCCGCCTGATGATACGCGTCACAGAGTGGATGTGCGTTGACGACGCGTGTCGCGCTGTATGAGGCATCGGCACGACACGAGGGAGTGCAAATCGGGCTACGCCCCGAGACCCGCATCTGGTCAGTCGTGTTGTAGTGTCCTCCGCGTTCCTTGTCCCTCACACTGACGTTTCCCGCCGGGTTACAAGACCGTCGCAAAGCTGAAACTCGCCAGACCTGTGGGTTGGAATGGCCGCGACCGAAACCTTGTACCCGCGTGCCAGTGTGTTCGCCCACATACCACTCGCACTTTGTGCGCGTCGTCTTCGTCCTGCACTACTTTGGTGCTGCTGCGCAGTGTCACGGTGGGCTTGTGGCACTGTGCGTACTGTGCGGAATGATGTTACAGGGTTGGCTTTGAGAATGCGATGTAAGCGCGACGCGTCGACGCAGACGGGACGCGCCGGAGAGCCGGAGGGAGTGTGACAAGTGCGAGGCTACGGCAAGCCTTCGAGCCAACGAATAACTTGCACGCGCATGCAGTTCCTATTGTACTCGCTGGGAAGAGCGCCTTACGCCTCAAGAGAGTAGCTAGAGTAGGTAAGTAAGCCACCTTGCCAAGATGGACGTGTTCCTCGACTAAAGAGGGAGACGAAGAAAAATGAGTGGTGTGACACTCAGGGTTGGGTGGTCACGCCTGATTTTACCACTCTCGACTCTTTCCCAACCCATCGTCAACGCGACAATCTCGCTTTCTGCAGCCTGAGACATCGTCTGGCTCTGCAGAAAGCTTACAGTCGGCAGTTGGAAGGGGAAACGACGCGCGTCAACGGACTACCGTGTCATACTCATTGTGTCGCCCTCCTCTGCTTGGGCGCACGCCCTCATCGCCCCCTCTTACCGCGTCCGGGTCACCCGGGTCGCCGGGTCCGCGCACCGGGGAGCACTGGCCGTGCCGTGTCCCGGTCCAGAGCCTTGGCGTCAAAATTCTTTTCTCCTTGTTGTCCTGGAGCCTGTAACTGGAAAACTGCAAACTGCAGGCTTTTCAGACCCAACCGCCGGAGGCGTCAGGTAACTGCAGGCTTTGTAGGTTTGGTATCTGCGCCACTGTGCCGGATCGCGCAACCGCAGGCACACCCACACACACGCCGTCAGAGCTGAAATCGATCGGATCAGAGCGCTCAGAGCGCGACTGTCTAGAAAACCCGTCTCGCCGTCTCTTGTCGTCAGCGGCAGCCGCCGGGTAACTGACATGGAAATGTCCCCTGGCCCTGAACACCTGCTTCGACGAGATCTCGTCCCTCCCCCTCCCCACCCCTTGCTATACCACTTGTGAACCAGTCGTGATCGTAGTAGTACGCAGCAAGAGCGTTTTTGCAGAAAGGTTAGGAAGGTTATGGGAAAGGGCGAGTGGGGGGGACGCGCGTGTCGGGAGAGGACGGGGCGCGGATACACAGGTACACACAGGGGAGACGAGGGAATGAGACGGGGGCGAGGTCTACGATCCCAAAGGACAATGTCAAGGACACACTTCTCGTTGCCCCTGGTACAGCTCTACCCCTCCCTACAAGCGGTAATGTTGTCGACGACGAAGCGAAGAGAAAAAGTCAGGCAGGTGGCAATTTGGCAGGGTCTACTTGGCGTTAACGCGTGTTGCGCGTGTTGGCGGTCCAAGCGGGGAATGGCGAATGGCGTGCATGCAGCAACGCACAAGCGGCTAGTGCGAGCATGCGAGTGGTACTGAGCAGCTGAGTATGGATGGATTGGGACGAGGTGAAACGCAAATGGGAGAGAACTGGAGTGTGCGAACAGGCCGCCTGCCTGTTCGGATCGGGACGACGAAGTGTTGGGTGGCGACTTTTGAGTGCCTGTCGGACAGTAACGACACTCCAGGGACACCTATACACGCGCAGGTTGTCCATGCGGTTCTCACTGTGCATACCAGCTGCCGGTTGCCAGTTGCCAGCTGCCAGGCTTGACGGCGTGTCCGAAGAGTACATACTTGCTGCGTATGAGATGCATCGATGCTAGATGCTATAGATGCTAGATGCTAGATGCTAGAAGGCCAGCCAGGCACTGTGAATGTATGCATGGGCGTGGGCGTGGGCGTGGGAGACAAGGGGCGAGAGCGAGCGAGGAAGGTCAGAGAGAGGGAGGCAAGGGAAAAGGAGACACCAGGCACAGCGCGTGCCGCGTTACCCTGTTGGCCCAAAGAGTCCCTTAGTGACCACCCTGGGACGTTTCCATTCCCACTGTATGCTACTTTTGCCACCGTCAGGCCCATCGCGCGACACCTTCCCTCCTCGTACTTTGACACGGTCACTCACGACGACAGTAGAGCACGAGCACTGTAGAGGGGACACCTTCCCTCCCCCCCTCACCTTCCCCCTCCCCTTTGTCTTTCGCTTCTCCCTCCCTCTCTCTCTCTCGTTCGCATCATCTCTCTCTCTCTGTCTCTCTCTCTCCCCTCGCGATACATTGACCTCTGCTCAACGTTGACTCAGTCGTCTACACCCACTCTCCCTTTTACCTTTAACACACACCACACACACCCACACACCCACCCATTCTTGAGCTCAAGTTTACATTCCACATCAACAACAACTCGACCTTTGCCACCCGCCCTTTCTTCATCACAAACCCACAATCACAATGTCCGCCGCCGAGGAGACCAAGGTGAGTCTAGTCAGAGTCTACTGTGCCATGAGCGCCATGAGCAACGAGCACAGGCTGTGTGCTAGCGGGTGACCACACGCCGTCGACGTTCTTCACAGACGGCGCCGGTTTGCCACTTGATGGCAAGTAAGGGGGGGTCCTTTGCACAGCCGCCACACACACACACACACAACACGACAGTTGTTGTGATCTGCCCGGGTTGCCGGGCTGTCGGATTGCCGACTTGTGGGGCCCGCTGCTACGCTCCAAGAGTGTATGCGCGCACACCCTTGCCTGGCACACGCACAAAAGGACCACACAGACACGGTAGCTGACGCCCGCCCCTTTCTCATTCTGTTCAAACTCACCTCTTATCGCGCAATCTCACACACAATGTTCACCGTTACCGACCCTCAGCCCGTTGTCGTCGCCACCGAGGCCCCCGCTGCCCCCGTTGAGACGGCCCCCCTCGTCGAGGCCGTTCCCGAGGTCAAGGCCGAGGCGCCGGCCGCCGCCGTTGAGGCTGTCGAAGTGAGTGGCAAATACATTCCGCAGCAGCGCCGGCGGTTCCGAAAAAACGGCGCAACGCACAACAAGGCGGTGGCGCTGACCCTATCCACAGGCTCCGGCTGCTCCCGCCGCTGAGGCTGAGGCCACCAAGGTCGAGGGCGAGGCTGCCCCCGCTGCTGCCGCCGAGGTGACCGAGGCGCCGGCTACTACCACCGAGGCCGCACCCGCCACCACCGAGGAGGCCACGCCCGCTGCTGAGGCGACCGAGACCGCAAAGGTCGCCGACGACAAGGCCCCCGCCACTGAGGTAAGCCACATTCCTTGGTTAGCCCAAACACGCAGTCAGCTGACCCGTTTCACAGGCAAAGGCCGACGCGGCCAAGGCTGAGAAGAAGGCCAAGGGCGACGGCAAGCCCAGCTTCTTCACCAAGATCCTTAACAACTTCAAGGAGAAGAAGGACAAGGCCAAGGCCCCCAAGGCGGCCGAGCCTGCCGCTGCCGCCACCGAGGCTCCCAAGGAGGACGACGCCGCCAAGGCCGTCGATGTCCCCAAGACTGAGGAGGCTGCCACTGAGGCCGCCGCCGCCCCCGCGGTTGAGGAGCCTGTTGCCACCGAGGCTCCCAAGGTTGAGGAGGCCGCCAAGGTTGACGAGGCCAAGCCCATGTGAGTATACACGAATGTGTGAATGAGCGTTGTTGGTGTCTGACGAGCGCCAGTGAGCCCGCCGCCGAGGCCACCACCGCCGAGTCGTCGGCTGCTGCGGCCAAGCCCGAGGAGAGCGAGCTCCAGAAGGTCGAGGGTGAGGCCAAGAAGGCCGAGGAGGCCGCCGACAAGGAGGCCACCAAGGCTCTCAAGGCCAGCCGCCGCCTCTCGGCGCGCTTCACCGGCTTCTTCAAGCCCAAGGACCACGCGCAGGCCAAGAAGGAGGGCGGCTCCCCCAAGGCCGAGTCTCCCAAGGACGAGGCCCCGGCTGCTGTCGCCGAGGAGGCCCCCAAGATTGAGCAGCCCGCCCCGACTGAGCCCATCGAGATTGAGGAGGTGAGTGACAAATGTCAGTCAAGACCTAACGAGTGTAGACCAAGTCGTCGGCGCCACCTGCCACCCCTGCCGTCGCCGCTGCGGCTTAGAGAGTAGCGTGACCGTTTGACCGAGTTGACGACCTGTGTATGAGCGCTGTCACCATCACTCCCCCCTCGTATACCCTCTCTCCCCTAATTGCACTTGGCCGTTGTGGCGTTTTCCCTCCCCCCTTACTCCTACTGGCTCTCTACGCACCATGACTTTATTCTCTCTCGTTGCTTTTGCAGCGTTGAACGCAAGTCGCTTGATAGCTACAATGCATGAGCGTGTTAATGCGACGAAATTGGGCAGTGTTGGGGCCGACGCGTCAGGCTTTATGAATGATACATGCAGCCGTCCTGATGTGCCGGAGGGCACTCCCGCAGAGTGGTGGTGGAGCCAAGTGGAGTGTGTGTAAGAGTGGGGCACCAGCTGCATTAACCTGGCTCTTATTTAATCCCCACCCTTAACCTCCACCTCAAGATTTCCGTCATGTTGCAAGTAGTGGACAAATGTTGTTGTTGGCTGTCGACACTCATACTCCCACTCCCACGCCATGTCGCAGGCTGCACAAGGATCGCGTGGCAAGCGCATTGGCGGGCTTCTTTTCTGCCCGGCGTGCGGCACGCTCCTCGACCTCCCGCGCGACGACCAGGACGAGATCGAGTGTCACCAGTGTGGCCGCAAGGAGCCCGCGTCGTGTGAGTCGAAGTGCTGGCCAGGGTGGGGCTTGTGTTGGGCGGCGGAGGCATGTGAAAGGGCATAGTAGGCAGGGCATATGCTCCTGCGTTGATTCTAGGCGTCCTTGGACTTGCGACAGCCCCAGTATCACTGCTAACTCCCAGCGTACGAGAACCTCGCTACCGAGACGTTTTCGGCGCCGAACGCGTTCCCCTCGGCGCTCAAGGACAAGCGCGCGCTCGTGCAGAACACCCTCTCGGCGGGCGAGGCGGCAAAGGACAAGGACCCAATCGTGAGTCGGCGCCGAGTCGTGCCATGGGTCAGCGGGGTAGGCAGCGAAGACGGGGCAGTGCATGCTGCCTAGCGCCCAGCAACGGTTCAGCAGGCCGGTTTGCTCTCCCCGGGTGTCTAGCGCCTTGCTCGGCTTGGAGGCCATCTGCGCCTCCTGGTGCGACGTTTCGGCAGACGGCCCGTGGGCCGTCTCCGCTGCGGCCTTAACCGTGGCTCCGTGGCACTTGTGATCACAGCCCTTGGTATCCCTTGTTACTGCACCTCCTCCCCGGCTCCATCTGACGTTGTTTCTTGTACTGACTCTAGGCCAACGAACGGTGCGACAACTGCGGACATATCGGCCTGTCGTACCGCGAGATGCAGCTGCGCTCCGCCGACGAAGGCTCGACCATTTTCTACCGAGTGAGTGTTGTGTGGAGGGAGTGAGGACTGACGCCCAGTGTCTGTCGTGTGGACACCAGACCTCGACGAACAACTAGACGGCTGTTGTAATGCATATTTGTCACCGCGGGCGTAGCCTTTGAGGTCTTGGCGATCACCACTTGGCGACGCGAAGCAGTGATGAAGCCTGGACCGCCCGGCGCAGCCAAGGTGATTCCGGGCTCACTGCGATGCGGCGACGCTTCGCACGCCTGCCGGCATCGTGCAAAGTGTCCAGACTGCGACCGGCCCAGAGTTGGTTGGAAGCTTCTCGTGGGTATTCTTTTGCCTCCACTACTGTATACTTTGGGGCTGGGGACGTAGTCTTGCCGGTGAGCAAGGGCTGCAATGCGGTGCTTCAACCTACAGGCGCTGTTGGGTGGGCACGGGGACACGGGGGCACGCTCGGGCAACGCCACGCGACCCCGTGATTATGAGCATGGGCATACAGGCGAGGGCAAGCTGGGCGCGTTTCTGGGTGGCCCAGACAGTGTCGTCATGGGGAATGTAGGGCATGTAAGGACACGTCGAGCTGGTGTGTACACTCTACGAAGAGCCGTTCCGTGGCGTGCACGCGTCAGGTGCCAAGTGTCAGCTGGCCTGCGGGTATGCAGCACTTGGGTATGCAGCTTGTTTGCATGTTTGGGGTGGCGACTACCTGCGACCCGCTGCAGCGTGCGCATGTGGTGGCTTTGAGGCACCCGAGGTCATGCAGCACCCGGCCCAAGCAAGACGTCATGCTCTCGAGTAGTGGCCGACAACACGCGCAGCGAGCCCATGCCTGTTGTTGACGTTTGCCACCCGAGTTACTGTTCAAGTGCCAAGCACCTGCGCTACACATTCATAGCCAGATGTATAGCGAGCGACACATAACATGCAAGTGTCTGTGCAAAAAGAATGGTACACACCTTGTCTGTCACTCCCCTACAGTACTCGCTGTCGACTCGAGACGCGCTCTGATCGTTCCCGTTTGTCCTGAACGTGTGGGGGCCGAGCCCATCAATTGCCCTGCCCGCGCTCGGTGGCAAGTTGCCACCCACAGCTGCCCATTGCCGATCTCGGGCTCTGAAGCGTTATCACCACCCAACCACACTACTCGACCACGCCATTACACCACTCCCCCAACACGTACATACACCCACACACACTACTGCTTGCTCTTTCCATTGCCCACTTGTTCGTCGGCGACACCTGTGCTATACCGGATATTCCAGCATCTTATCCCCTGGCCATCGACTACTCCCCCGCTTGCAACTCCCCAAAGGTGACATCCGCGTCTCTCAGCCTTCCACGTCTGCCGCCGCAGAGCCCACTGCCCCACCGCCCGTCGACAGCTTCGCGTCTGTCGACCTCCAATGCCCTCGCCGCGCCATGCCAGCTCCAGCACGCGCACCACGGCGAGGGACAACACTACGCGACGCGGGCGCACCGGATGGCGTGAGTCGTGATCCCCCGACCTCGTCGGGAGGTCGAGTCGAGTCGAGTCGAAATGAAACTCCCGCTGACGTCCTACAGCCCTGCCTGTCGAGTGAGCCTGCCCACAGCGCTCGCTGCCAAAGCCACACAAGCTGACGCCAGCAGCGATGCGCCCCCGTCACTCCTCAGTCCGCTCATGAGCAACCTGCCATCCATCTCGGGAATCTCCGAGATGGCAGGCGTCGGCGCGCTCAAGTCGTTCCTGCCAATGGGGTCGCCCAGCCCGCTGGCCGAAGTGCCTCCAGTCAACGATGACACGACGGCCGTGTGGCGCGACGCCGACCTCGGCGGCGGCAAGTCGTGCGTAACCTATCGAGAAGCCCTTGATTAACGTACCCAGCCGCATCTTGCTGCTCACGTCAGCGGCGCATGCCTTGCAGGTATTCGCGTTCACGGATGGCGTTATTCCAGACGACCCCCACATCCAGGAATCGTTTCCGGCGCCCATCGAGCTCGCCTCTGTCCCTAGGATCGAGTACGAGCGCGACGCCTGGCGTGCCGCCGTCGCTGGCGTGGAGGTGGCCCGTGACGCGACACTAAAGGAGCACGTCCTCGCGGTCGACCTCGTAGACGCTCGCATGTCTGCGCAGCAAGGCCCCACCGTCGCGCTGACGTGAGTGACTCGGCACGAATGATGCTGACGACAGCTGCCGGTCAGCCGACGGCCGCCTCGCTGCGGTTCTGGTCAGCCTACGGACGGGCAAGGCGTTCAGCCGCCTCGACCTAGGCAAGGGCCAAGCTGCTTCCGTTATCTGTTCGCCCCGCGCCATTGTTATCGTGCGTCTCAGAGATAAGCCCCTTTCCGCTCACACCAGACCGCATCGCACCCTTCTCCCTGTATTCATGTCGTAAACGGAAACCTAGAAACTACACATGCCGCAATAACAGACCTCCCCGCTGACGCGACGACCTTGCTTCCCGTCGTCGCATTGTCGGGGCGCTTGCTTGCGTACGCCACCGACGAGCCGGCGGCGACTCCTGGGCCACATGGCCTTGGGTCTATCGCCACCGCACGCACCACGCGCCCGCGCGTCGCTAGCGCAGCAGCAGACACCTCTGCGCCCCATGCCGGCGCACAGACGGCCCAGGGAGCGTTCCGCTCTGCCGTCGAGATTGGTGGCGGTGTCGCACGCGGTGTCTGGGCCGGCATCAAGATGGGTGCCAAGGCCGCACAGGCAGCGCAGGCGCAGGCCAACGCTGGCCGGCTCGCCCAAAGCGCACCCAACGACCGCGTACTGGAAGATCACCTCGGTTTGCCTGGAACAAACGGTGCGGTCGAGAGCCGTTCAGTCGAAGACGGAATGCCAGCCCCTGACCAGCTTGCCAAGCCTCCAGCTGGTGTGTGGGTCAAGATCGTGGACCTAGGCAGCAAGGGCCGCGTCGTGGCCCACTTCCGGCTCCCACCACAGCGCCATCTCGTCCCTACCATGCCTTCGCAGAGTCCACGGGGCAGTGCTGTTGCCAGAGACCACCCAGTGTCGCTCCTGTCCTTCTCGCCCGACGGCACAAGGTTATTTGTCGCGCCCTCGGACGGACGTGCCTTCAACGTCCTTGAACTCCGGCCCCAGGGCGCGACCCCGGGTAAGCCGGGAGCCTCCCACGGCGAGGTCTGGGAGGCGTACGTGCTCCGCCGGGGCAACACGACCGCGCGCGTGCGGACGGTCGCGTGGGCGCGCGACCAGAGATACATCGCCGTCGGGACCGGCCGGGGAACTATTCGTGCGTACGCGTGCAAGACAATCCGCTAACCCTAGACGTGTTCGCCATCAGTCCCGGCGGTGGTCAGCCCTCTGCGGCCAGCCACGTCCCAGTCAAGCTTAGAAACGCGCACCTCCTCCCGCCGCTTTCGGTCAACATCACGCCGTGCGCTAGGATACGCCCGTACCGCGATGCGTCAGACACTGCAACTGACAAGGCCGAGGCCGAGGTGCGGTCGTCGTACGCCGTCCCCACGTTCACCGCACTGCGCCCACACCCGCTCGCCAAGGACATTTTGTGTCAGGACATGGCCATTTACCGTCCGCACAACGGTGAGCTGGACCTGGCTCGCCTGGGCGTACGCAAGACTGCCCCGGCAGCCGAGCTGTCGCCTCCCACCGGCCGCCGCGGCAGCAACCTCACCGAGATGATGCGCCAGCGCACAGGCTTGCGCAATGACAGCGATTTGGAGGTGGAGGCGATCGTCAAGGCGCGCTGGGCTTTACCGCTTGGCCGCGGCGACGCCGACGACGTAGAGACCATTACTAGTCCCAAGGCCGCTCCAACTCGGGCCACTGCTGGTCTCAAGAACCTCCACCACGCCGAGATCCGAACGCACACGACCAACCCGCGCGTGCTCCCCGCGTCCATCTACCTTTCTCACCAGGTCGAATTTTACGCCGCCGTCCCGACGGACGAGTACTCGCCGCTATCGGTGCTCGACAAGGTGGCTCGCACGCGCCGGCTCGTGTTCCGCCCCGAAGTCGAGGTTTTACCGTCGACTGAGGCGCGGTCGTTTGACGAGCCGCTGAGCTCGGCGCTGCACTCGATGATGGACTCGCGGCCGTCGACGCAGGTCCCGCGGCTCCCGAACGGGTCGCCGTCCAAGGGCGGTCTGTGGGGTACGATCCCCATCCGGCAAGTTGCCGCCAACCTCGGCGAGGGCGTCGACCGTGTACGCCGCGAGTATGCGCGCGCACAACACCGGCGTTCGCGCCGCCGCTCAAACGCCGGAGCGGGCGGCACGCCGCTGTCGTTTGAAGACGACACGGTGTTTGCCACGCTCGACGACGGCGAGGGCGACATTGCGAGCGCGAGCTCGGCGCCGAGCTCGGGCCCCCTCCCGCCCACAGTTGACGGGGGCGATGCCGAGCTCGACGAGTGGAACGACCGCTGGGAGGACGAGTACCGCCGCGCAGTCGAGGACGACGGCGGGGCGGAGGATCTCGTGCTCGGCCTGATGGACGAAGAAGAAGAGGAGCGCCGGCGCTGGGAAGCGCGTCAGAAGCAGCTCAAGAAGCAGTATCAGTAGCGAGAGAAATCAGTTATAACCCGCATAAACACATTTTCAGCATCATTCGCATTGTAGTGCCACATGTAAGCTCTGAGCATCTTGCGTGATGGTATGGGTGGTGTATGGGTGGCAAGCTCGGCTCGTGTGCGCAGGCGCTCTATGCTGCAACCCGAGAACTGGGGCACGAGGCGGCTTAGTCGTCGCGCACGCGGTACTTCTCCTCGCGCGCGGCCTGCGTCGCCTTGAGGCTCTCGAGCTTGTCCTCCTTTGTGGCGTTGTACGCGAGGTGTGTCTGGTTAAACGGGTTCTCTGGGGCCTTTTGGAACTGCTTGTGGATCATCTCGCGCATCTGGTTCTGCCGCAGGCCGGGGTGCTTTTAATCAGTCGCCATCCTCGCACACACACCTTACCTCCTCCTTGAGCCGCGGCATCTCCTTGTCAAGGTACGCCGCGAACGCGGCCTTGTATCGTTTCTCTGGGTGTTTCTCAATCTGCCCCGCCTACAGCCGTTAGCCCCTTGTACCTCACTACTGCCTGTGTGTCTTGCCTTTGCGCCCATGCTCTGCTTGTCCGTCTTGGCGTTGACAAGCTCCATGGCCTCGAGCATGTCGTCGAGGCCTGTCGCGGAAATCTCGTCAATGACGCGGTCGGGATCACGCCGCTCGCCCGTGGGGTCGTCGCTGCGGAACGCGGCGAAGCCCGCTCCCATCTTGGTGATTCCGCCCGCGGCCGAGTCCTTCTTCTTGTCCTTGGCACTAGGCGCCTTGCCCTTCTTGCTCGGCGCAGACGCCTCCTCGGCAGCGAGGAGTGCGTCCCGCTCAGCCTTCGCCGCCGCCGCCTCGGCGCGTTTCGCCGCTTCAGCCTCGGCCTTGCTGCCCCCCTTGGCTACCCTTTAGCTCTCGGTTGCTCTCTCGAGGATCTCGAGGAGTTGTACCCACCACCCTGCTTCCACTTGTCGGCCTCGACCTTTTCCTTGGCCTTGCTCGCCTCGTCCTTCTTCTTGGCCTGGGGTTAGTTGCCTTCGCAATCTGTGCGCTTTGCGACAGCGCAGCGAGCGAGCGGGCAGCAGTGACGGGCAGAGCGCACACGAGCTGCTGCACCACCCAGCGCCACCTCGCCCACGCGACCAGCGTCGCTGGCTTGCTGCTGGCTTGGCCGGCTCCGCAGGCCCAGCTGACCCACCTCGTTCTCGGCCTTCTTTGCCCTCCCGGCCTCCTTCTTGGCGTTGCCTCCCTTGTTCGGTGGCATCGTGAGCGTGGCGTGTGTAGTGGTGATGGACAAAGCGACGACGTCAACACATCAGCGCAGGGGTAGCCAAGTAGTGGAGGGCTTCCCGGTGGAGGTCCCCTTGGTCAAGTTGGCCGTTGGGTGGCGTTTCGGCCGACGACCCAGCCAGGAATCCGTTTCATCATCGCTAAGTTTGCGCAATCGCTGACTGACCGCGCGAAATCGACGCAATGGTGGTAAGTCTATCGGTGCGCGCGAGGTCGGTGTGCGTCCCGGCCACTACTACGCTAGCATGCGCCACAGTCCCGCTCGATCATGGCTGACGGTAGAAACTCCTCGTCCAGATCGGGATGGAGCGCGAGGGCGTCACGGACATCAAGCCGGAGGACGGGTACGAGTTCTTCTTCAACGTGGGTTGTTGCAGTGCCGCCGGTGGTTTATTCGATTTGGGCTCACCCCAGGTCATGTGCACGTCCTGCCGCGAGGAACACCCCAAGGCCGTGTCGTTTAACCAGAGCGAAGAGCACGAGCTGAGCGGGTCGCGCGGCAGTGCGAATTTCGTCTGGCGCTGTGGTAATTGCAAGGTACGTCCGCGCGCCGCGAAAAGTGCAGTCGCCTACGCGCCTGAGCCTAACCCCTTTTGCCAAAGTGGCAGTCCTGACGCCAGCGCGAGCAGTCATGCTCCTTCACACCGCCCTCGTCCTCGTCCAAGTCGATCGCGCCGCTGCCTTACACCGCGGACAACGGCCAGCTCGCGCCGTTCGTTGCGCTCGACTGCCGCGGGCTAGAAGTTACGCGGTTCCATTTCCGCGGGCGCTGGAGCGCCAAGGGCGAGGAGAGCGGCGAGACGTTCGAGGTCGACCTCGACGACGGCGAGGACCGCTGGGACGACTATGACGAAAAGGCCGAGGCGCCAGTTAGTCTCTCCGAGTTCCGCAGCGAGGTCAGGCGCGCCTGAGCGGGCGCCTGACCTAGCGCCAGCCCGCGACAGGCTGCGTCGATAGAGCTTTTGCTACAGACCAGATGCATGTAACCCTAGACCTAGACCGTACAGTTTTATTTTCTGGTGGACGAGGTGGATGCCTGGCAGTGACGCCCGCCGTCGCCCGCAGCGCTCATTGGCGCCCGCTAGATGTTGCCCTTGCCCCACTGCGTCGCCTGTGCGGCGAGCTCGACAGCTGCGAGGCCCCAGTCTTCGCCGTGGTCTGGTGTCAGCTGCACGCTGATGATACACTCGCCGGGCACCGGCGCGGCACACTCACTGTGACCCTTGTTCTCGCCACGTCCAATGCCGGCACGCTCGAGCGCCTGGTCGTCGGTAAGCGCTGTGAGGACGCCAAAGACAACCGGCGTGCCGGTCTCGAGCTGGGTGTTCATGAGGCCGTGGGTGACGGCGTCGCAGATGTACTCAAAGTGCATGGTCGAGCCCTTGATGAGCACGCCAATGGCGATGATGGCGTCAAACTCGCGCGACGCAGACGACGACGACTTGCCCTCGCCCGACGGCGTCGCCGAGCGCGAGCCAGGCTCGACGAGCGACAGGAGCGACGGTTCGGCCTTTGTCGCCTGGATCTTGCCGCCCTCAATGAGCCTTTGCGTCAGCAAAGAGTCAAAACCGCGCTGGTGGCAAGGAGCTCACTTCTTTGCCGCAAACGGCAGCTCGTAGCTCCCCGGCACGCTCTTGATCACAATGTTCTCGTCCTTGACGCCCTGTTCCTTGAGCTTTGCGACGGCACCCTCGACGAGAGCCTTGATGACGCTGTCGTTCCAGCGCGCGTGCACAATGGCGACGCGGAAGGGCGAGCCGTCAAACTTTTGCGGAGGCGCACCAAGGCCCTTGATCGTCTTGTCTGCCATGATGAGTGGTTGGTAGAGGAGTTCTAAGGTCGTGTATCGTGCGTCACTGATCACTGACGTGGACAACTCCGGTCGCCATAGAGATCGAGAGATCGAGAAATGGTGCTTGTGCCATGTGGTCAACGTGGTCAACGTGGCATCAAATCATGTATATCCGAATATCCGAGTCCAATGATCGGATCAAAAGTTGGCTCTCCCTGTCTTCGCCGCACGGAGCATGCCTCGGCGCCAGCGTGCGCGCGTGCGGCGTGCGGGGCACCTGCCTACGTCCCCCCTTGCAGCTTGCAGCCCTGTATCTCTGTGCGTGGGCCCACATGATCTGCACCAGAGTGTCCCTCCACCCCCCATGACGACTTGACCTGAACGGGGCGCGACTGACTTGAACGGAGGAGTTGTACGCGGAACGAGCACGTTATCGGTGGTCGGGTCGGGGTCTCGAGTCGATTGATCGATTGATCGCGGGCGAGTATGTCGCCCGTCACTCTTGTGCGTAACGGCGTTTCGGGTTTTCGGGCCCGTAGAGCGGGCGAGTTGGGTGTGGCTACATTTGCTCATAGAGGACTGTGATTGGCTAATAGGCTAATGGAGGCCTGGCTATATCGCAACAACGGATCGATTAGCCGGGCGAGTCTGGTCCACCGGCTAAGCGACTTACAAGTCGACACTTTGCTCGATCTCGACGTGGTTTGTTGAAAAGGACACACCCCCCAGTCTCCCCACTTGCTTTTCCCCTTCATCTTTTCCAAAACCTCGTCCCAATGTCTCTTGCCCGCTCGTCCCAGGCTCTCCGCCAGGCCGTCCGCGCCTCGGCGCCCCGCGCCGCCCGCTCCTACTCGCTCCTTGCCGCGCGCTCGGCCGCCCCCAAGGCCGCCGCTGCCGCCGTTGCCCGTGTTGGCGTGAGTAAACCAAACACGCCCCACCCCCCTACCCCCGACCGCGTGCTGACGCTCCTTTCAGGCCACCCGTGGCGTCAAGACGCTCGACTTTGCCGGCACCAAGGAGGACGTTTACGAGCGTGCCGACTGGCCTCTGGACAAGCTCCAGGACTACTTCAAGAACGACACGCTGGCGATGATCGGCTACGGCTCGCAGGGCCACGGCCAGTCGCTGAACGCGCGTGACAACGGCCTCAACGTCATTGTCGGTGTGCGCAAGGGCGGCGAGTCGTGGAAGCAGGCGCAGGAGGACGGCTGGGTCCCCGGCGAGACCCTGTTTGACATTCCCGAGGCGATCGAGAAGGGCACCATCATCATGAACCTCCTCTCGGACGCTGCCCAGTCGTCTACCTGGAACGAGATTGCTCCCCTCATCACCAAGGACAAGACGCTCTACTTCTCGCACGGCTTCTCGGTCGTCTACAAGGACGACACGCACGTCGTTCCCCCCAAGGACGTCGACGTCATCCTCGTCGCGCCCAAGGGCTCTGGCCGTACCGTCCGCACCCTCTTCCTGGAGGGCCGCGGCATCAACTCGTCGATTGCCGTCTACCAGGACGTGACCGGCAAGGCCAAGGAGAAGGCCATTGCCATCGGTATCGGAATCGGCTCGGGATACCTGTACGAGACGACCTTTGAGAAGGAGGTCTACTCGGACCTGTACGGAGAGCGTGGCGTGCTCATGGGCGGTATCCAGGGCATGTTCCTTGCCCAGTACGAGGTCCTCCGCAAGAACGGCCACTCGCCGTCCGAGGCCTTCAACGAGACCGTCGAGGAGGCCACCCAGTCCCTCTTCCCCCTCATTGGCAAGTACGGCATGGACTACATGTACAACGCCTGCTCCACCACTGCCCGTCGCGGCGCCCTCGACTGGGCCCCCAAGTTCAAGGAGGCCAACCTCCCTGTCTTTGAGGCCCTCTACGAGTCGGTCCGCAACGGCTCCGAGACCCGCCGCTCCCTCGAGTTCAACTCGCGCAGCACCTACCGCCAGGACCTCCAGAAGGAGCTCGACGAGATCGACAACCAGGAGATCTGGCGCGCCGGCAAGACCGTCCGTGGCCTCCGCCCCGACGCCGGCAAGGAGGAGATCTAACAGTCTTCTCCGGTATAACAGAAAAGGCAGCTTTGTTGTCAGTTTGTAGATCATAGCATGCAGAGGTCGCCGACACGCCAGCCCGCGCGCGGCCCGCGCGCAGCGCGGTGCAGAACTATTAACGACCGCGCGCAGCGCGGCGCAGAACCATTAACGACCGCGCGCAGCGCGGCGCAGAACTATTAACGACCGCGCGCAGCGCGGTGCAGAACTATCAACGATCAGCTCTCACCATAAACTCACCACGGAACCATTACCCGGGGATTTGAGTTTCCATCCAAGTCGTGTCTTCACACTGCCAAACATGACGACCCGCCACGGACAGTCGGCACAACAAGGACGATTCTGCAACATGCACCAGACGCGGCGCCGAACGCGCCTGGCCATTTACCCACACGCGTGGGGTAGGCTGTCCCCGCCAAACACTTGCGCCGACCGGTCACAGTGCACCGACCAGGTGGCACCGCAAACTAGCCTTCCACCCCTTCTGCTCTGCCTCTCCCCCGATGCAGCATATATGCACAGGCGGTCTACGAGATGAGATACACAGCGACCGGCGATGGAAATTATGATGATGATACTGTACAGATAGTGTCCAATCTAGGCGGGCGGGCGGGGCGTGTACGTGGGCCGGGAAGGGCGGCGAGATATGGAGAAATGTGTCGTACAAGTGACGGCGATGGGCCGCTGTCGTCGAGGGTCGGTCGTCTTGCGGAGCATTCCAGCCGTGAACCACTCGCCCTCCAGCCCTCTTGCCCTGCTGCGGGGGCTCGCGGGCTCGCGGACTCGTTACCTCTTCCCTTCCCAGTACGGGTTATACGTCGGCGGGAGGTCCTGTGGGTCCTCATACGCCGCGCCGGGGGGCAAGAGGGGCCCGGCATCCTCATGCTGTGTGCGTCTGACGCCGTTCGTGCGCGGCAGAGGGGACGATTTACCGCTGTCGACTATGCTATCTCCGTACGCGAGCTGGAGCTTGAGAGGGGTCGCGGACGGTGTCGGGGGCGAGCTCGTGGCGTGCCCGGGCAAGCCGGGACTAGGCAAGGCGCCGCCCGACGGAGCCAGACCTGGGGACGAGACTAGGCCCGCGCTAGACGAGGAGAAACTGCCTGGTGGGGCGGCGCCGGCAGGCAGCGCGCTGAACGGAACGCTCGACGTCCCGCTCGTCACGGACAGTCGTGGCGAGTCGTACCCCATCCTTGGCGCCGCGGGGTGTGCGTGCGCCTGCTCGCCGGCCCATTCCGGCGCGCTCCCGCGCCGGCCCATACTGCTTATACTCGCGCGCCCGCTCGGCGTGCCGCCCATAAACGGCGAAATGGCGAGGTCGTCGGGGTACGTCCGTGGCGAGTGGCGGTTTTGCGCCATCAACGCCGTCCTCGGCCCGACGAACCCGGGGCTAGCAGCACCACCGCCAGGCGGCGTGTCGTACAGGTCCACGCTGGGCTTTGTACCCGCCCTCTTCTGGCGGCGTTTCTCGAGTCCTGCGCCAATTTGCCGCCGGCAGCAAAACCAGATCAGCAGCGCTAGGAGGATTAATAGCCCGACGACGCCGCCGACGGCGATGCCTGCAATCGCGCCGGGAGACAGGCGCGAGGAACTCGAACCAGTGCCGCCCGCCTGTGCCGTCGACGACGACCGGCCCGTCCGCACAGACGTGGTACTGTCGGCGTAGCCGCTCGTCTTGGGCGTCACCATCGTGCGGCGCGTGCCCGTCGGCGTCGCGCCGAGAACTACCGGCGGCAACGAGCTCGCCGTGTCCGAGTCGAGGCACCGGCCGTTACCCTCCGTCACTTGCATCACCAGCGTCGTGCCCCCGGTCACGCCTGCCGCGTCCCACGACAGGTACACGATACTGCTCCAGAGCTCGGCGTTGACGGGGTATGCTATAGGTGTCAGGTCGTCATTCGACTACATGTCTTACACATTGTCGTGCCCGAATTTGGGCCGGGCCAGATTACTAGGCCGCCAGGGATGACGCCAATGATGTTGACGGGCGGCTTGTACGACCCCTGCCATGTGAACTCGACTTCCTTACACTGAGGCAGGGCAGTGATCTCCTCGGGAGCCATCGGGTTGACTGCGAATCTGGGCGCGTGAGTATGACGCGCTATGGGCCATATCTTACGTCCAATCCACGACGCCATCGGTACGCTTACAGTCCGGAGTCTGGGCTACCTGGGGGCCAACGCGGTACAGCGGCGACACGCCACCGGTCTGTCCGTCAGAAACCGTCCCGACTTGATACTTACCGCAAAGCCCTCGGCGTCCGACATGACGAAAACTACCTGCGAAGAGAAGTTGAACGGAAACTCGGTCCACGAAAACCTCCCTGGCGTCACGGCCCAATCTGGCACGGTCATGTTGACGGGGACGTCGTAGACGCCCTAGACGTCAGCGCTGGTTGCAGGGAGGTGCGCACAATAGCGGTGATCTGGTACGGCGGCGTGCCACCCTTCCACTCGAACTCGACCGTGCCGCACTGCAAGACGGTCTCGTTGGTCACGATGAACTGGAAGGCGGCGGCGACGCGCGCGGCAAGCACGGCCGCCACCAGCAGCGCGACCAGCATGGCAAGGAAGAGAATAGGAAGAAACCGGGTTGAAGCGTGGTAATGGTGAAAGGGAGGAAGAGAAAGAGAAACCGTGTCAAGTAGTCAAGGACGGGTGCGAGGCGTGTGTGCAGTGAAAACTCGTCGTCGCGGTCCCGTCTGTTGCAGTGGTCGTGCGAGATCGATCGGCAGGTCGCCTTCAATCGAGCTGTCGCCTCCAATCGAGTTGGGGCAGTGCTACGCACAGTTCCGTTCTTTGGCGCAGTCTTCGGACCAGCCCACAGCAGTGGTAGCAGTCGTCGTCGTATGTGTGTGGGAGTATGGGCAGGAATGTACATGTGACCCAGGCGCCGGGGTGGTGTGTGCTTGGCTGTGCGGGGCGTTGCATTGCCCTGGCGCATGCTTCTCGTGTGTGCTTCTGGGCTTGGACCCCGCTCACAGGCGATCTCGCTAGATGCTGCGGTCCAGCCTGGCCCGACTGCCTCGACGACGAGCCAAAGAAGGGTTCCCTCTGCCCCAGTGCGCAGTTACGAAAGGCGACAGGGACAGCGTTGGAGATCATAGGCACACCCGCAGAAGCTCTGTGGAACTGGAAACGTAACATGCATCCTCGGTTAACTGTAATCCCCGGTCAACCAAGGTGAATGCCCTGGACGTGGGTTTGCCCGACTCAAAGTCGGTGTGGGGGGTTATGCTGCGCCGTCGGTCGGAGGCATGGACGAGGGCTACACGCTGCCGAAACACGCTGCGTACATGATCGGATGCAACTGCAATCTTCTGTGCCGTGCGCGCGGCCGAGAACTGTGCAGTGGTCGTAACGATCATCCGATGCCAAGGACGGCATGTGTTAACTGAGTTAATTACGCGCGGGGCCACAAGGAACGAGTGGAGCGGGTCGAGATCAATCCAACCCCTGCCTGTGGCATGTTCCGGCGGGGCTCAGGCGACCTCCTGCCTCTTGGCAACTAGGCAACAAGCGTAGCCAACGTCCAGACGTCAGACGTCGCACGCCACAAGCCCACCCGTGCCCTTTGAGCGATACGGCCAAACCGGAGCCGTATGACTACGACGCCGCGACAACGAGCCAAGATACCGAGTGGCCATGGTCACGTCACGCGGTGCAGAATTGCTCCGCAATTGTTCGACGGCGTACCTCATGCACCGCTGGCTGCTGGAAGCTCGGGGCCTGAGGCGTCGGTCGGTCGTGGCAGTTAGTCGTGCGTCTCAGGCTCACTAAGGCTATCTGAGGAGAGACTGAGCCGGCCTGCGAGCTGCGCGACGGTAGTGAGTCACTCGGCAACGGGAACGGATCGACAAGGACATGGGAATCTGTCGCTCCGCTGGAGTATGCGTCAGCCTCACGCCGACGCAGGAGTTGAGCGCAGCGTGCGCTCTTTTGTGCCGTTTGCGAAGACGCCAATGACACCGCCGTCGGCCCTCGCCGATCACGGCACACGTTATCATCCGTGTCTCAGCGGCTCGGCCGTCTCGGACCTCAGGGCAAACCGGGCGACTAGCGCGTGATAAAACGGCCACTACTGGCAAACATATGCATACTGGTACAACACTATGCCTCTGCGTGGGTGCGGTCTGGGTCGGACGGCGGCGCCGGCGGGGCAACAGGCACGCTCATTGCGCGCCTGCGCCGGCCCGCAGCGAGGACGGCTGGCGCCGACGCGGGCGCAAAGAACGCGCCGAACGCGCCGAACGCGGCGCCGGGGGCATCCCACAGCTCGGCGCCAAACGCAGAGTCGATACTCGCTGGTGTCGGGGCCGCGTCGTCCGCGTCGTCGGAGAGGGACAGCGCCGAGAGGGATGTGAGTAGCGGTGGTCGCGGGCGCGTCACCGCCGCCACCGCCGCCGCCGAGGACGACGAGGCCGACGACGACGAGACGGCCGTGTTTGGCGGGACGTGGGTCAACCTGCTCGCGCTCGGGAGGGGCGGTAACGGCCATGGCGGGGGAAGCCCCGGTGTCCGTGTCGCGGAACACACGGGTGTACACAGCGCTCCCTCGATGAACGGCTCGAGCGTGAGGTGTAAGTTGAGGTTTGGCGGGCGGCGGCGGCGTGTGTCGGGCGGTGGTGGGAGCGGCGGGAGCGGAGGCAGGGGAGGGAGCGCGGCGGCGGGGCAACGCGGTGAGGTACGTGCGCTTGCGGCGGTCGAGCTCGGCGCACTACTGTCCCCAGTACCACGCCAGTCGGTATCGCCGACACCGCGCGTGCCGGCCGCCGCCGCTGCTACGCCAAAATCGACGGCGCCCCGGCGGCCACCGACGTACCCCTCCGGGTCACCTTCGACGTCCATCCACGCCGCGCCGCGCTCGGCTGGGTCAGGCCACGAAGCGGGATGTGCGTGGCACTGGCGTTTCGGCGCGTCAAGCGGCGGCGTGTCCCCGGGCTCGGCGCGTCCGCGTTTCGCTGCGTGCATCGCGCGGGTGCACTGAGGGATGAGAGACTGTCTAGATGAAGAAGGGGACGGCGACGACGATGAGTTTCGGCTTCTTCATGACGAGCAAAGCTATGACAGCGTGGCGATGGGCAGTGCGCCCTCCCTTGTTATTGGAGTATGTCGCCGTTACGACATGAACCAGGCCAAGAGATGTGTTCTGACGCACAAGCACGCGCGCCACCGCACGGCTCGCGCCGCACGGGCCCGTCGTGACCAAGGGCGGTGGAACGACTACGCGGTGGCCCGACTACCTGCGGAAACAGGCCGCGCGAGAGGAGGCAGCGCGCGCGACACTGACGCGCTGTGCCACGCCGTGCCCGCCGACGTCGTGACCACACACACCGACGCGAGCGGAGCGTGCAAGTCGGGCCGCACTCATTATCGCCGCCTGTTTTGGCGAGGGAGACTACAAGCTCGGCTCGTGCTTGCTGCGCTGCTCGCACTCGCGGTGCCCACATGACGCACGTGAACGATCCCCGATCCTCTACGCACCACCGCGCCGATCGAATCGCGCGCCGGCACTGGCCTGCGGTGCTGGTGCTCGTCGCGCACGGCCGCTCGTTATGCCCTGCCACACGGCCTCGTATTCCGCATCTGCGGGCGAACGGCGGTCTGTGCGGCAAGCTGAGTAAGCTGACCAAAACACCATGCCTCGTCGAGGATCCCCATTGCGTATGCGTGCTTGTACATGGACGCATGTGCTTCGTTCGCACTTTGAGGTGGTGCCAGTGAGGCCGCAAAACGAGCAGGTTCTCGTAGCGAACCACACCAATGCGCTCTGCCGGATGTACTATTTCCACCTCCCTCATGACGTCGCCTATCTCCCCCGAGCCACCGGCCACCAACTCTCGCTCACATCCATCCACATTTCCACCTGACATGCGCAAAGGGGCAGGCATCTCTGGCCTGTCGCGGCACAGTGCGACGACGTCGTCGTACGCGTCGCTGAGCTCGAGCCTGAGCGCGACACAACTAGGCCAGCTCGAGTCGTCTCTCTCGTCATTCCGCGACGCGCTCCTGTCCTTTGCCGCCGCGCACCGTTCAGACATCAGGAAGGACCCGGCGTTCCGGCACCAGTTCCAGAAGATGTGCGCGGCGATAGGCATCGACCCGCTCGCGGGCGGTAATGGGCGTCCGGCGTGGTGGGCCGAGTCGCTCGGTCTCGGTGAATGGAGCGCCGAACTCGCACTCCAGGTGGTCGACGTGTGTGTCTCGACACGTGAGCGCAACGGCGGCGTACTCGAGATGGGCGAGCTCATTGCGCGCGTCGAAGCCATGCGGCGCGGTGACGCCGCTGCCGCTGCAGCCCTCGCTCCCCTCCCCTCCAAAACCACAAACACGTCCGGTATAACCCCCGACGACATCAAGCACGCCCTCGAGCTCTTACGCCCCCTGCACGCGGGATACACGCTTTACACCCTCGCGGGTGTCACGTACGTCCGCAGCGTCCCCCGCGAACTCGACACGGACCAAAGCATGCTCCTTGTCCTCGCGCGCGACGCGACACCAAGAGGCATGCTGACTGAGGCGGTAAGCGGCGTCTCGGAGTGTCTGGCTGACGCGCAAGGATGTGCGCGAACGCGCGGGATGGACGAGTGTGCGCGCGCGCACCGCCCTCGACGACGCGGTCATGCGCGAAGGCATTGCGTGGGTCGACGACCAGGGTGGAGAGCGCGGTGTGTGGCTGCTCGCGGCGGTCGAGTTTGCCTAGCGCACGCTCAGCGACAAAGAAGCAGCGTCGCTCGCAACAATGCTGCAACTACCTGAGCGCTGCAACGACCCGAGCCCAGTGCTCACGGTGCATCAGCACGGCCAGGAAGGCGTTTCTTTTGCGCCACCTATGCTCGACAACCGCCGCATTGTCGCCCACGCGGCGCCACGCCGCCAACACTGCTCCGGACAAGGGCTCCTGGCGCATCCTGCCGTCGTGCCGATGGCACTCACACGCACCCCCAGGCACATGCATTCGCCAGTGCACTCATAGCTCTACGCCGCACAGTTGGCGGCAACTGTATCTTGTATGCACTACTACTGTATCCGTGATGCTTTGGTGTATCGTCTTGACTGTGTGGACACCAAGTCGGGCGTGACCGGACGTTGCCGATAACAATATCATGCCAAGCAGGGCTAATGTCCCATTTACTCCCAACCACTTCATTCGTCAATATGAGCGATCAACCAGACGAGCCACTGTTGCCAGGCGCAGTGGGCGAGAAGCGCGGTGTGCAGTCCAGCACATCCCCACATGCGTGCCCAGCCCGCGCGCGTGGTGGTTCCCCCGCACTACTAGCCATGGGCGCGACGCTCCTCATCGCCTTACTCCTCTCCCTCGCCGAGTTCGCACGTTTACACCTGCGTCCACCGAAGGGCCTCGGCGCAGCTCACCGCTCGCACTCGTCGGCCGACGCGTATGGCGGCAAGACGCTCGCGCCGTCAAACTACACCGTCGTGACGGGTGTGTTCCGGCAAGACGACCCAGACCTCGACGAGCGTGACTACGACATGCTCAAGGACGGGTTTGGCCTGCTTGACAAGAGCGAGGACAGGTGGCGCAACTTGACAAGGTGGGTAGGCGTGCTGCGTTAGCTTACGTTGACTCTAGGTTTGTCACGCGGCTCAACGCACACGCCGACGCGCACACGACGTACAAGATCATTTACCTCGCGCGCCACGGCGAGGGGTGGCACAACGTCGCCGAGGCTGCGTACGGTACCCATGCGTGGGACTGTTACTGGTCATTGCAAGAGGGGAATGGGAGTATTAGCTGGGTACGTGGATCGGGCACGAGCCAAAGGCGAGCGGCGCCCGGCCCAAGCCGTGGCGAGCCGCGTCGAGCTCAGCCGGGGTAGTGCGTAGTGCTGACGCGACTCCAGGCGGACGCGGAGCTCACGCCGCTCGGACAATCGCAGGCCATGGCCGCAAACGCGGGGTGGAGGGAACAGCTTGCCGCTGACGTGCCCCTCCCGCAAGCGCTCTACTCGTCGCCGATGCGCCGCGCTGCCGCGACGCTCAACCTCACCTGGCACGACATCCTCCTGCGCGACGTCACGCCAGTTATCCAGGAACACTGGCGCGAGACGATCGGGCTGCATACGTGTGATCGAAGGAGTGCCAAGGCCGAGATTGGCGCCGCATTTCGTGAGTGAGCGCGGGTGGGCCACCTGGCATCGCGCAATGTCCATCTCACGTGCGCAGTCCCCGCTAACCCCAGCATCCTTCACCTTCGAGCCCTCGTTTACAGAACACGACCCGTACTGGGACGCGACGTACCAGGAGACGCACCCGCAGCAGGTGGTGCGTGTGCGTATGGCGCTGAACGCGCTGTTTGCGAGCGACGCGCGCACGTTCGTGTCAATCACCGCACACTCGGGTGTCATCAACGCGTTCTTCGCCGCGGTAGGACACAGGCCATTCCGCGTCCAGACGGGCGGGTTCGTCCCCGTCCTCATTCGCGCAGTCTCGTACCCCACCGCAACGTTCTCGCAGGTTATCCGCGGCCAGAGCGCGACCGCGCCGGCGTGTACTGTTGATCCCAACCCCCACGGCGCGACCCGGACGCCCAAGCCGACGCCCGCTTGAGGGCATAATTAAGTTAGGCGAGCTTAGCAATTAAGCCAGGCTGAGCTCGCTGCGCTCACTACCTGCGAACCCTCGCAAACACGCAGCTCCTCGTACGACACTGCGTGCTCGCATGCCATTTCCGCACCCAGCCGCAACGCCCACTCGCTGCTAACAAAGACATCCCGGGCGCCGCCTGCAAACCTCTCCCGTGGGTTGATTGCAAAATCGCATTAGGTACGCCGCTCGGCGGTATTAAGGTGTACTATTACGGTCTGATAAGTAGATATGCAATGTGCCGAGCAGGTGGTTGGTGCAAGTGGGAAGATGGTGTCGTCGTAGGCGGCGACATGCTGAGAGCTTGCGCGAACACGTCCGTTTACTCAACGTACATGGTCTGGCGGGTAACACCGCCCCATGCACGAGCCTTGAAGGCGATGACAATGACGAAGATGAGGGTGAGGAAGACGAGGATGGTCTCTGCCCAGCCGGCGCCCATGAGCGCCCACACGCTGCCACACTTGGCAAACGTCTGGTCCTCAATGTCGCACGACACCTTGCTGATCAGGCCGGTGAGCGCACCGACACCGATAATGTACAGGAGGAACGCGATGACGAGCGGGATCATGTTGGTCAGGATGCCGAAGATGAGCGAATGGCCGGCCACCTGGAAGCCGATACCGACGATCACTGCCGTTAGTGGAGTCCGAGATGTTTGGAGGCGGGTGCCTTGTGCGTGGCGCCAAGCTACGTCGGCGTATGGGGTAGAGGATAGCGCCCTCGCTACGCAAGCGAAGCGGCGTGTCGACTAGCCTCCGCGCCGCCAAACCTCCGCGGCTACGGCTCTAGCCCCGGCCTAACACAGGAGCATGCCTCGCTTCGCCGAGACCGAGTAGCGAGGCACACCCTGGCGCCCCACGCGTGCCAAGACCCCAGTGCGACTCACATGTGAAGATACACGTCCAGACGGAGGCGACGAGGACAATGCGGATACGGTCACGGTAGCCCGCGTTGTGGACAGGTGGGTATCCATTCTTGTTGTAGTAGCCGACCTGGGGATTAACACTTGGCCGATAAGGTGGGGGGAAC
Organism: Cutaneotrichosporon arboriforme; assembly: GCA_002335565.1. Classification (NCBI taxonomy): domain Eukaryota; kingdom Fungi; phylum Basidiomycota; class Tremellomycetes; order Trichosporonales; family Trichosporonaceae; genus Cutaneotrichosporon; species Cutaneotrichosporon arboriforme. The sequence continues at coordinate 465,774 of BEDW01000002.1, read as the reverse complement.
TCACGAGGCTACCGCTGATACCGAGGGTGACGATGCCGACGACAAAGGTGCAGAAGAAGAGGACGCCGTGGACGATACGAATCGCGCGCTCGTTCATGGTTGCGGTTGGTGGTGGTGTAGTGCTGAAGTCGAGGAGGGGATAGGGGTGGCGCTAGTTGCCTGTTGAGACTCAGGCTTTAAGCTGTGTCGGTGTGTGTGAGTGTGTTTGTGCTGATGCAGACGCGGACAATGGGGTTGTGGGCGTCGCGGTGATCACTTGGGCGTTGGTCGTTGTTGTTGTTGTTCTGTAGCACAACAATGGGCGGCGTTGATGGGATGATTAAGAGGCGAGGATGGATGAGGGGGCGTCGGCGGCGGCGGCGACCTGGTCCTTTTGTATTCATGCCGTCCCTTTTTTTTCTTCCTCGTAGAGAGAGGAGAGGGAAGGTGAGCTCATCACCGGGGTTGACGGCCGTACAGTGGCATCATCGTGACGTCACCTGACCCCCCTCCCCCGGCCTTGGCTTTTCTTAGCTCTTACCCCCACTTTAACCGGCTGCACCATCGCCGAGGCGGCTCTACCTACACCGAGGCACAAGGACCGCCCCCCGCGCTATTCACACCTGTCATGCCCGATTTGGGTTTGACTTTGACGAGAAGAGCGGGGCTCGGGCACGAGCAAAGACCATGAGATCATGGCGAACGGGGTGGCTCGCTCCACCAGGAGGGCCAGGCACTACTAGTTACTCCATGGCCTGCCCTGCCCCACTCTGACGTTGGTGGTCAGTTGCCATTTGAGTCTCCAGCGTCTAAGTTTGCGACGACTAGCGGCCTGGTGGGCCGGAGATCATGGAGGGTGGTAGGTGACTCCTACAATGTGGAGATGTGTACTACTACTCTAGACCGCCTCGTAGGTATCTACGACCATGGAGCTTGCCCAATGGATGCACGCCGGGCAATCGCACCTGGACACCGAGATGCCGTAGATACTCCTCCAGCCGATCACGTTGCGTGCAGTGCGTGCCGCGGCAACAAGTCGCCGACCCCGTCGTTGTACGCGGATGCACCTTTGAAACGACACAGCACGGGGATGTGTAAGGGTAAGGTCGTGTTTGGAAGTGCTTTTGGCGGCTTGGCACAATATTCTGTATACGCCAGACGTCGACGCGAAAAGCACCTTCGGCCGGGCTTGGCAGGTCATCCAGACAAGCCCTGCAGATCAGGCAGGACCTTGGATCGACTGCGCCGAGTCTGCTGGCTGGGCTGGGCTGGTGAGGCCGTTCCAAAGCTTGCTTCACACTCATGTCCGACACCAAACACAACTGACGTCTCGTCGATCGTTTCATGAGGCTGGCACCATTCTGCCGTTGCTGTTTACCTCTGTCGACAACTAGTAGTACTGCACGATCAAAACACACCTGCCCGGGTACTCTCCAGCCTCACTGCAGCGAGTGGCCAATCATGTATGCCAAGCAGCCGGCATGGCGACCAAGTAGAAACACTCTAGTGCGGGTGACACTAGCTGTGGACGACGGCGGCTGTGGTTTGACTCGCATTGCCGTACACCACCTGCGCCATTTCCCAAACACCACCACCGTGCACTCACATCACGGGCTCAAGTAAATGTTTGTACATACCGACGGTGTCTTGTGTCTCTGGCCGTTCCGCCCCCCGTGTCGTTGTTGACGACGGCAGCGGAAGGTACGTGAGCATGACACTTGTACACGGGGCTCGTTTGTCGCGGGTAATGAGCGTATTTGGTCCGCCGAGTATTCGTTTTGTTAGCCTCTGTAAGCGTTTGTAAGTTCAGGGTTTGCCACAGTATTAGCATTCCTAACAATGTCTTAATATTCCCCTTTTGACGCGACCCGGGGAATAGCAAAGGCACCAGACCCAAGGAATCTGCACGCGCCTCCCCCTGGGCTGGGGAGCCAGAAAAAGCGGCAAGGTTCCCTGGGCTGTGCTGTGCACACCGCCGACAACGACACAAACGCGCCTCGACACTTCTTGTTCTTGCTCGCCACGGCAACACAGCCCCTCACAACATACAAAAGACTCGGGCAGCAAACACCCCTCGTGTCGTTCGCTCATCTCTTCACCGGGTACACCAGCTTGGCCCGCTAGGTCTCGACAACCGACAACAGCAGAGCCTGCCGCTGCAACTCCTCCACAGGCAGAGCGCCTAGACGCGACGGCAACACTCGGCACCCGCTCGACGTCGACTGTCGACAGCTAACCGACATCTCCGGCACCGCTTGCGGCCTCTAGACGCCTAGACGCCTCGAACATTTCCAGATCTTGGGTCCTCGTCCTTCACCATGCCCTCGCCACGACCAGCCCTCGCGGCCGCGCTAGCTGCGGCGCTCGCGCTTGCGCCCGGCGCGCACGCCCAGCTTGCCAACACGATCGCCCTCGTCGGCGACTCTGGTGTCAGGTATGTCTCGCGCATATCTTATCGCACCTGCTCACACCAGCGCACTCATGCTCTTCCTCGGTACCGAGAACAAGGTGTACTTTGTCGACAAGACGGAGAACAACCCCGTCAAGATCAATGGCCACCCAGCGTGGGCGACCGAGATGGACATCCACTCGTGGCAGACACGTACCATGGACATCAAAACCAACACGTTCTGCGCCGGTGGCGCCGTCCTCGGCGACGGCCGATGGCTCAATGTCGGCGGTAACCAGGGTAGGTGGACGACGGTCGTGTCAAAAGGCCGCCGCGTGTTTCATTTCACTAACACGCAACAGCTGTTGTCGAGTTTGGCAACGCCGCTGGCCCACCCGACAGCCCTGCGCAGCAGGGCCAGAATATTTACGGCAACGCCGACGGCCGCAAGGCCATTCGCGTCATCACGCCGTGCGACAACGACCAGTGCAACTGGGAGGATAACCCGGCAAACTATATGGACAGCGAGCGGTGGTACCCGACCGTCGAGGGTCTCGAGGACGGCTCGGCCATGATCATGGGTGGCTGCCAGAACGGCGGCTATGTCAATGACCCGAACCAGGACAACCCGACATGGGAGTACTTTCCGCGCAACGGGCGCCCAACAGTCACCCTCAACATCCTGCTTCAGACCAACCCCATTAACCTCTACCCACTCATCTTCCTTCTCCCGTCTGGCATGATGCTCGTCCAGTCGGGCTGGAAGACGGCCATCTTTGATTACAAGCAGAACATTGAATACATGATTGGCGACATCCCCGATGCTGTGCGCGTCTACCCCGCGTCGGCAGCCACGACCGTGTACCCCATGACGCCCGCCAACAACTGGACGGCCACTGTCGTCTTCTGCGGCGGAACCAACCTCCCCAACGAGAAGTGGAGCCCGCAGGCACAGCCCATCATTGACGTGCCGACCGAGGCCAGCTGTGTCACCATTACGCCCGACGTCTCGCTCCAGTGGGAAAAGACGGACCCGCTCGACTCGGGCCGTACCATGGGCCAGTTCATCAACCTTCCCGACGGACGCCTGTACCTCGTCAACGGCGCGGGCAAGGGCACAGCCGGGTATGGCAACGACACGTGGGCCATTGGCCAGTCGTACGCCGACGACCCGCAGACGCAGTCGTGGTACATGGACCCGAGCAAGCCAGCGGGCAAGCGCTGGAGCAAGGCGGCCACGTCGGACATTCCGCGCATGTACCATTCTGCGGCGACGCTGCTCCCCGACGGCTCGGTCATGATCGCCGGCTCGAACCCCAACGCCGACTTTGTCTCTGCCGAGAACCCAATCCACGTCCCCAACGACAACTACAAGTACTTTACCGAGACGCGCGTCGAGGTCTTCTACCCCGACTACTACGACAAGCCGCGCCCGGCGCCCCAAAACCTGCCAAAGTCAATCACCTACGGCGGCGACCAGTTTGACGTCCAGCTCACAAAGGCCGACCTCGGCGGCAAGACGGCCAACATTGCCCGCACAAAGGCCGTCCTCATCCGCACAGGCTTCAGCACGCACTGCATGAACATGGGCCAGCGCCACGTCGAGCTCGAGACGTCGTTCAGCACCGACGACATGGGCGGCGCCACCCTCCACGTCGCTCAGATGCCCCCCAACCCCGCCATCCTCACTCCCGGTACAGCCCTTCTCTTCATCGTCGTCGACGGTGTGCCATCGAACGGCACGTTTGTCATGGTCGGCGACGGCATCATCGGCGACCACACGATCAACGCCGCGACAAAGCTCCCCCAGCCCCAGTGGTCTGCCGAGGTCGCTGCCGAGGCACAGAGCCTCAACATCCAGCGCCGCGACATCCTCGTCGACTTTTAAACTACCTAGATGGCCTCTTGCAGAGGCCGTCATGTCCACACTGTAATTAGGACTCTTTAACTGTAGAGCATATTGGTACCCTACATCTTCGTATCGCACACAAATGTACATTGGTCAATTTTGGAGTGACGCCGCTACGACGTCGACGACGCGATTCATACTATTCATGCTCACGACCAACTTGACTCTGATGCAAAGGGCAAACTAGTACTGCTCTACGAAACTGCAGGCGGCGCGTTGATGTGCCTTGGGCTCGCCAACGGCGCCGGCTCGCCAATGGCGCCGATTACGCCTCAACCTTGGACTTGTACAGCTTCTTGGCCGTCTCGACGGCCTCGTCGACCTTGTCGAGGTTGGACCCGACGCCCGTCGCCGACTCGGGCTTGCCGCCACCCTTACCGCCAAGCACCTTTGCCACCTCGTTGAGCCACTCCTTGCAGTCGAGGACCTTGCGGCCGACGACCTCCTTGGGGAGCGTGTTCGTGTGTGCGACCTTGCCGGCGGGCTTGTCGGTCGAGATGATGTACGCGGCCTTGCCGAGCTTGTTGGCCGCGGCAGTGCCCGCCTGGAGGACCTTGGGGTTGGATCCGACGTCGAATGCGCCGACAAACACGTTCTCGTTCGGGTTCTTCTGGAAAAAGTCCTGCACCGCGTCGGTAATCACCTTTTGGTCGGCAGCGACCTGCGCCTTGGCGGCGGCAGCGACCTCGGACGTGAGCTTGCCGTGGCGCTCGGTGAGCTTGTGCTTTGCCAGCAGCGAGATGCCGCTCTGTCCCAGCTCGGGCAGGAACGGCTTGAGTGCCGCCTCCTTGTCCTTGCCCTCGAGGCCCGCGATGCGCTCCAGACGCTTCTCAAACTCGGCGCCCTTGCGCTGCACGTCGGCCGCCTCGTGGCCCGTCACGGCGACGATGCGGCGGATACCCTTGGCAATCGAGCCCTCCTCGAGAATGACAAACTCCTTGATGTCGTCCGTCTTCTTGACGTGCGTGCCGCCGCAAAACTCGATAGACGAGTCGGCCCACTTGGGGTTCTCGAGGTCCTTCTCCACCTCGTCCAGGTCGTACAGGATCGACACGACGCGTACTGGGTCCGGGTATCTCTCGCCAAACACGGCGCGCAGGCCGGGGATCTTTTTGGCCGTCTCCAGAGGAAGCTCCTTCGAGTACACTGGCGCAGACTTCTTGATCCAGTCGTTGCAAATGTCCTCGACCTGGCCCAGGTCAGCCGGCGAGATGGCCTTGTTGTGCGAAAAGTCGAAACGCAGACGGTTGGGAGCGACGAGCGACCCCTTCTGGTCAACGTCGCCGGGCAGCACCTGGCGCAGCGCAAAGTTGAGAATGTGTGTGCCAGTGTGGTTGTTGCGCAAGGGCCACCGGCGCAGCTCGTCGTAGTTGGCAATCACCTCGTCACCGACCTTGAGCTCGCCCTCGTCCAGGCTGCCGACGTGCAGGACGTAGCCGTTGTACACCTGCACGTCCTCAACCTTGAACTCGGCCTGGCCGTCGATGGCAATGACGCCCGTGTCGTACTCCTGACCACCCGACTCGGCGTAAAAGTTGGTCTTGTCCAGGAGGATGCCAAACGGCGCGCCCTGCTCGAGCTCAGACGTCGACTGCACAAACTTGCCGCCGTGGTAGATGGCCTTGATGGTGGCCTCGACCTCACCGCGGTTGTACTTGTGCGAGTCGTCCGTCTTGGGCACGGCGTCGTTGGCCTCGAGCGCGCCGAGGTCGTGGACGTCGAGCTTGACGCCGCCAGCAGCGCCCTTCTTCTGGCCAGCCTTGGACGCCTCGAGCGACTCGAGACGCGCCTTCTCGAATGCGTCGTTGTCAATCTTGAGCCCGCGCTCGTCGGCCATGATCTCGGTAAGGTCGACGGGGAAGCCGTACGTGTCGTACAGACGCCACGTGTCGCGGCCCTTGAGCGTCTTTGTGCCGTCGGCAATCGCCGCGTCCGCGTACTTGTTGAACAGCACCTCGCCGCGCTTCAGGGTACGGGCAAACGACTGCTCCTCCTCGTCAAGAATCTCCTTGAGCTCGGGCACCTTCTTGGTCACCTCGGGGAAGATGTCCTTGAGCGTGTCGACGGCCGTGTCGGCGAGCGACGAGAAGAACGTGCCAATCTCGACGTTGAACTTGTTGCTCGCGTAGCGGACACCACGGCGCAGAATGCGGCGCAGGACATACCCACGGCCGTCCTTGTCGGGAACACCGTGGTCAGAGATGGCGACGGTCAGGGTACGGATGTGGTCGGCAATAACACGGTACGCCGTGTCAATCTCGCCCTCGTCCTCGGCGCCCAGCTTGCCCGAGTAGGGGCGCGCGCCAGTGAGCTCCTGGATCTTGGCGAAGATCGGCATGAACACGTCCGTGTCGTAGTTGGAGCGCACGTCGTGCAGCACCGACACGAGACGCTCAAAGCCCATGCCCGTGTCAATGTGCTTGGCAGGCAGAGGACGCAGCTCGCCGTTCTGCTCGCGGTTGTACTGGATGAACACAATGTTCCAAATTTCCAGAACATCTGGGTCGTCGGCGTTGACGAGCTCGGCAGCGTTGCGTCCGCCGATGCGGTCAAAGTGGACCTCGGAGCATGGGCCGCACGGACCAGTAGCACCCATCTCTGCGTGGTTAGTCATCAACCTTGGCTGTATTGAACCCACCCCAAAAGTTGTCCTTGGCGTTGCCGGGCAGGATGTGGTCCTCGGGCACACCAATGTCCTTCCAGATCTGCCTGGCAATGGTTAGCCTCTGCGCCCCGGTGGTTATGCTTGATTCCACTCACTTGGCCTCGAGATCAGGCTCCAGGCCCTGCTTCTCGTCGCCCTCAAAGTAAGTCACGTAGAGACGGTCCTTGGGCAGGCCGTACACGCGGGTGAGGAGGTCCCACGCCATCGTGATAGCGCCGACCTGCCGTCAGCTTGAACCTATATCGCTTTAGCTCACCTTGAAGTAGTTGCCGAACGACCAGTTACCCAGCATCTCAAAGAAGGTGTGGTGGTACGTGTCCTTGCCGACGTCGTCAAGGTCTGCTGTTAGGCTCTGGGTCTACCTCTGTGACTCACCATTGTGCTTGCCGCCCGCACGAATACACTTCTGCGAGTTGACGGCGCGCGTGAGCTTGGAGAGGTCCGACTTGGGGTCGGCCGTTCCGAGGAAGAGGGGCTTGTACTGGTTCATTCCCTGCAGTGTGAGTTAGCTGGGGTGTCTTCTGCTGCCAGTCGCGTTGCCACTCACGGCGTTGGCGAAGAGCAGCGTGTCATCGTCGAAGGGAATGACGCCGCTCGAGGGCCAGAAGGTGTGCTCAAAGCCGGGCGACTGCTGAAAGTACTCGATGAAGGTGTTGCGGACCTTGGACGCGGGCCAGTCCTCTGGCGACGGCCACTTGGCCGGCGCAGTGGTGGGGACGTCGGGCTTGGAGTCGGCCACCGACATTTTGTATAGGATGCGCGAGTGAGAAAAGCTGGGCGAACGAAGGGGGCTGGTGAGCTTCGTCAACGGACGAGCGGATCGGGCAAAGAGCATAAACTGCTCCGAGAGGAGACGCGAGTGTGGCTCGGCGTGAGAGGTGAGACGGGGGGGATGAAGAGAAAGAGAGAGTGGTTGTTGCGTTGTTGGTGGCGAGGCCGGAGCAACAAGTCGAGATGAGTGTTCGAGGTCCGTGTGTCGGCCTCAGCCGCCAAATCATTTTGCCCGACTCGCATTTCGCGACAAGCTCTGGCGCTAGGCGCTCAAGCAGGAAAAAGTCACGTGATTAAAAGGGGTCACGTGATTGGGCACGTGAAGGAGATCAGTAGACAGTCCACGGTCCGTGGTCCAGCTGTCCATGCTGATATGCTGTCTAGCTGGCCAGATTGCTAGCATTGCTGCTTCAAGACTTCGCGTATGAAGCGAGATGCATACATCGTCTTTGAGCTGTTGGAGGCGCATTTGACATGACGAGAATCAACCGAGGTCTCCTCGGTAACTTTGTTTGATTGTTTTCGGCACCAGCGTCGCATCAGCATGCCAAGTGCCCATCCGGCCCGTCTGAGGATCTACATTTTGGTCCCCAGGTGACACATTACCTCAGGACACACGACACTGCGCTAATCAGGAAGCGGACGGGCATTGTGGAGAGGTATGTACGGCACCGAGGTGTCGACCGAGGGCCGAGGGCGCGATGTGCACCCGTGTGGTTGCGCGCGTGTCCATTGCCGCGCTGATTGCCCGCAGGCTGACCCCCCAGGAGATCTGTGACATGGGCGAGACACGATGCGATGCGGGGCATGTCGTGTGGTCCGAGGGAGGCCCGGGTCGGGCTCTAGGCTCTAGGTGATACATCACATGGAAGAGGGGTTTAGGCATGCCGAAGTGTCCGCGGCCAGTCGAGTGAGAGGCTTTAAGGATCGTCAGTGAGGTCAGCGTCAGCGTTGAGCGCCGAAGCTTAGCCATATAGCCATGCGGACATGGGACCAGTCCCCTTGTCTGTCCATCAGTCCATCAGGCAATTCAAACGACGACACATCTCCACCTGTGACCCTCTTTTTCCCAGACGAGCAAGAGTTCAAGAGATGGGACAGCTAAAGGCAGCTAGGATAGCTAGGACAGGACATGCATTCTGTCGAGCGGGATAAAAAACCAAGGAGAGTTTCCGAGAACGTGGTCGGGTTGTATTGTGGCTGTCGGTTGAGGCGTCGAGTTCGGCCCAAGGACCCTGGACGGCCCGGCAGCAGTAGTAAGTAGGAGTGTTAAAAGAGGCCTCGAGACAAACGCTGGACGCGACCAAATTGGACACCGTGTCAAGTCTTTCAACTACTACTGCCTTATGCTTGCAAACTTGGGCGTTTGTGCTGCGGCTACTACCAGCTACCATGTGCCGCTGTGCCGTGTGCCTCGAGCCTCAAGCCTCATGACCACAAGAGTGTGACAACAGTAGGTTGGTGGCCGGGTGGCTAATATGATGGACACACTGCTGTAGAGTGGTTGTTGATGGTGCATGTGCCTGGCCCTCCTTTTTCAACCCCCCCTTCCTCCTCACTCCCTGATATCCTGAACCTGTCCCTGTCCCGAGTCAACCTGAATGTTCAACGCACCCACCCCACTTTCTCGACAACCACGGTGTATGGTGGTGTATGGTGTGTAATGGTACGGTGGCACGGTGGTACGGTGGTACGGTGGTACGGTGGTCTGGGTGCTACGGTGGCTTCGTTCCACACCTTTTGATGCATACCGCGTACTCTCTCCTCACTGTAGTTCTCCAGAAAGTGATGGTTGATTGATTGATGGATTGGTTGATTGATTGCAATGCAAGCAGAGTATTGCGGCATAGTATGAATGCATGGGACCGGTAATGAAGACTATTACTTGTCTATTAAGTAACACTAATACTCGTCACCACCTTTGATCACACCCAAACTGACTCTGCACCTCCCCCTGGCCCTTTTACTCCTCACCTATACCTTCCCTTTGACCTTCCCTCGGTCCCTCCTCTAGGGACCTTCCTCCATCCCCTTCCCCTCTTCCCCCCCTTTTACACTGGCGCACCCAGCGCGACACTGCCTCTGCCTCGCCCGTCCATCACCACTCTGCTTGCTGTATACACGCACCACTGCTACTACTGTGCTCTGCTGTATGGTGTGGAGAGCTCATAGGCGCGCCCTTGTACGCACACCCCTTCCTTGCACCACCACCACCACCACTACACCGTACAACAACGCTGTCCACCCCACACACCCTGACACACCATACACCACCCCACCACCATACACACCCACACCCATCTCTCTCCGTCTTCAAACCATCCATCAAAGCAACCAACCCCCCTCATCCATCTCACAACTCACTCCTCAACACCAACCTCCTCGCCTCCTCCTCTCTCCTTTCTCGCTCTCTCCACATCGCGCAACACACAACACGCACGGCAATTCCCGCAACACAGCCAGCTCATTACAACTGGCTGCTGCCAACTCGGGTCCCTCGGCGGCCTCCGCCCCCTTGTCACCCATTACGCACACCACGTCCCTTGCAACTCACTCACCCCACTCCGTCCTCGACGACCAACGCTCTGCTCCCCGAGCCCCTCCTCTGCGCTCTTTTCCATTTCAGACTAGGGGGGCTGTCTTGATACCTCGTCGCCTACCACGTCCACATTCACCTCTCGCCAATTAGCGGACAGCACGGACACCAGGCAGGGCATCACTCTTTACACCTTCCGCCCCTCCTCCCCCCTTTCCCCGCCTCCTCTTCCTCGCGCGCGCCGCTTGGCATACCTTTGCCGCATACGGTCTCTTTCGCGACCTGTCACCACACCTGTCGTCGTTTGTCGTAGGGCGCCGCCCATCCACCAGCCATGTCCTCGCGGCACAACGGTCCGACCGCGAGCCATGCGGGCTCTAGCGGTGGCGTCGGCGGCCTTGCGGGTCAGGCGGCTACCCTCGACCTAAACTTGGACAGATTGGAAGGCCTGCCCCATCCTCAATCACGCCGTCCATCTGCAAACTCGACCCATTCATCCAGCGCTCAGTCGCAGACACCCCAGTCCCCGGCGTCCGTCTCGTCTTCGGGCACGCACCCTTGGATGACCCCGCGTGACACGCCCGACATTGCCCAGCTGTCGTCCAGTCCGCAAACGGGAACGTCTCACCTCCCGCAACCGGCACCGTATGATCAGCAACAACCACAACCACAATCACAACAGCAACAACAACAGCAGCATCACCTAAGCAAGCATCGTAACCTCCCCCGCATAGCCGCAAACCACGAACCTTACTACAACTCGGAAGAGGGAGGGGCCGCGCGCAGTGCACCCTCGGCAGCGAGCCCACTGTCTGGCGCAGGCGGTTACTCATTTGGCCCAGTTCGATCCTCATCCGATCCACCTCGGTCTGGCGAGGGCTCCAACGCAAACTCGCCCATGGCCTCGCCAGCAGGGCACGTACCCAACTTTGCGTCTCACGTGCCGTCACACCTCTCCCAAAGTCCAGGACACGGTGTCGCGCGCGAAGCAGTGTTCCCCACTGCACTCCCTGCCGCCGCCGCTCAGGACGGCATACACACCCCCCGAAGGTCCGAGACCCCATCTACCATCACCTCATCCCACGGCACAGCCAGTTACCTCCAGCCACAGCAGGCTCCAACGCCAAAGAGATCAGGCTCGGTGACGTACTGTGCCAAATGCGGCCAGGTGGTCAAAGGACAATTCGTCAGAGCTCTCCACAAGGTGTACCACTTGGACTGTTTCAGGTGTCGTGTAAGTTGTTTATTTCGTATTTTGCTCTTATCAGCAAACACACCCACACGCTGGCCTGGCTGCTGACTATTCTCAGGACTGTGACAAGGTTGTCGCGCAAAAGTTCTTCCCCGTCGAAGACAACGAGGGCGGACAGTATCCTCTGTGCGAGCGTGACTACTTTGCGCGCCTGGACCTGATTTGTGCAAAATGCGACCAGGCACTCAGGTCGAGTTACATCACCGCATGCGGCGACAAATTCCACGTCGAGCACTTTTCATGCTCTGTTTGTGACACCGTATTCGGCGCCAACGACTCATACTATGAGCACGACGGCAAAGTTTGTGAGTAGCAGCGGGTGTCGTTAATGTGGTCAAACTGGGACTAACCGCCAGACTGTCATTACCACTACTCGATCAGCTTTGCCAACAAATGTGTTGGCTGCGAGACTGCCATCCTCAAACAGTTTGTTGAGATCAACCGCAACGGCAAGGACGAGTGCTGGCACCCCGAGTGCTACATGATCCACAAGTTCTGGAATGTCCGTCTCGCATCGCGCAACTTTACCACGCCCGCGAGCTCGACGCCCGTGAGCTCGTCCTTGTCTCTGCTTGAGATGAGCGCCGTCGGGCATGGGGGTCTCCAGCCCATGGCCTCGAGTGCGTCGCCATCGACGTCGACAAGCCCTGGATGGGGCAACGACATGACCGCTGCCGAGCTCAAGGAGAGGCAGATCGCGATGGAGCTCAAGGTCTCACAGATTTGGCTGGTTCTCTCGGGCTTTGAAGAGAGCTCGGCCGCGTGCATCGGCGAGATGCTTCGCGTCGTCAACGAGCGCAAGCTTCTCGACGTTATCCTCCTCGCCGAGAGGTTCATCCTCCATGTCGAGACCCTCTTTGCCGTTATTGACGACCTGGAGGCGCAGTTTGCCATGGCTGGTGCCAAGGGTAAGTACTTGCACACACACACAGTGAAACTGACGCAAAGGCATGGCGCACGCCCGCGAAGCCAAGCAGCTCTGCCGCAAGCTGGTCAACTTTTTCTCCATGTTATCGCAGATCTCGCCGCACGGCGGATCCATCCCCAACATGCAGGAACTCTTGACACAGGTCACACAGCTGGCGCACTACCTCAAAATCTTGATCCGCATAGCCCTCACCGGTGCCATCAAGCTGGATCGAGACCATGGCAACCCCACGGCCATGACCAATGCGCTGGCAAAGCTCCACCTGTTGTCTCTTGACAATGCGGACCCATCATTGAGGAAGCGAGGCGACCATCCCTGTCCCTCTGCTTCGCTCGAACCCTGGACAGGCAACGAGACTCCCGAGGAGACGGCCAAGCGGAGCTTTGACTCGTTGACCCGCACGCCCGAGGGGTTTATATCAAGCACTCGGAACCTCGCATACGGGTACCGCAGTTTGGCTGTCGAGGTCACTGGCGAGACGACCCTCCGAGGTCCCCAGGACGACAACTTTGTCCCCAACGACGGGTGCGCCCGCTGCAACGGCTCGATCGAGGACGACTGTGTGCGCGCCGGCATGTTTAACCGCTGGCACGCCGTGTGCGTTGAATGTCACAACGCCGAGTGCGGCGCCAAGGCGAGTGACGGCACCGAGGCGCCGAGCCCCAAGCAGCGTGCCGAGGACGACGACAACGCGAGCCAGCAGGCGCACGAGACGTCGGCGTCAAAGCACCACCACCGCCGTTTGCCACCCAAAGCCGGCGAGTTTGCCTTTGAACCCCCACAGCAACTGTATGGCCCCGCAGAGATTATCTGGTGTAACGTGCACCGCACCGCCACATCCGTCAACGGCTTCCAATCCGTCACGCGTCTCGAGCAGTTTGCCTTCCTCCTGCACGTCGCCTTGCGTCGGCTGTATCTCCACTTCCGGGAGCACCACAAGATCCCAAGTGGTAAGCTACTTCCCACCGAAAACCTCGTTGCTAACATACAGCGCTCACGCGTACCGAGGCCCACGACGTCAAGCGCGTCAAGTCGGTTACCCTTGACCGGAAGCTGTCGTCGACTGCGCGCTTGCCCCAGCGTTCGACCGTCATTGATAGCCCAGCCGGCAAGATGGCGGACGAGAATGGGCAGATCATTGCCGCGGCAAAGGAACATGTCACGCCGGTGATCATGACCCCGTCTGATTCGAGCAATGGTGAATCAGCGACCGTCGACGTGATCCGGCCGCCGTTTGCGCGGAACAATACGTCTGTGCGGATTCTTTCCGAGCAGCCCAGCGATTCAGACGTCACCGAGGGTCCTGAGCGCGCCGAGACCGACACGCTCACGCCACTCCGCGCGCTGCCAGGCGGACGACGAGTCAAGGAGGACGACGCGATCACTCTGAGTGACATTCCTATGCTTGCGAGCAGGAGGAACAAGTCGCCGCTTGACAATCTGCCGCTGATTGCGCAAATCTCGCAGCTGCAAAACCTCATTATCAGGCACTTTGCCCTGCTCCATCTGCAGAAGACGGGCTTGGGCCATCTTGTCGAGCCAGAAGAGCTCATGGACCTGCTCGACTCGCGCAAGAATCAGTGGTGGAACAAGCTGTTCAAGAACAATGCCAAGAAGGACCAGAAGAGGAAGGGCATCTTTGGCGTACCCATCGAGATCCTCGTGGCCCGCACCGGGTCCGACTCGCAGCAGGGCATCTCTCCGGACGTTCTGCTTCGCGTCCCCGAGTTTATCGAGGAGATCACGTCGACTATGCGGCAGCAGGACATGTCTGTCGAGGGCATTTTCCGCAAGAACGGCAACATTCGGCGGCTGCAGCAAATATCCGAGGCTTTGGACAAGGACTACAGCAGTGTGGTTCTGTCCGAGGAGAACCCTGTACAGCTCGCCGCTCTGCTGAAAAAGTTCCTGCGCGAGATCCCCGACCCGCTCTTGACGTTCCGTCTGCACAGGTTATTCTGTGCCGCAGCTTGTGAGTGTTGACTGGTGTTGCTTCTTGCTGACATGAAGCCATGCCCAACGTCGAGGACCGCAGGCGATGCCTGCATCTTTTGATGATGCTTCTTCCCCGGCCGAACCGCGACACGATCGAGGTCGTCTTCGTGTTCCTCCGCTGGGTCGCGAGCTTTTCATACCGCGACGAGGAGACGGGAAGTCGCATGGACTTGGCCAACCTCGCGACGGTCATCACCCCGAGCATCCTGTATGCCAAGGGAGCGAGCGCTGCGCGCGACGAGAGCTTTATTGGTATCCAGGCAGTCCAGCAGCTGCTTGAGGAACAGGACGACTTTTACCGCGTCCCGCCCGAGCTCATGTATGTGCTCCGCGACAACGTCGCCGCGCTCTTCACCAAGGACATCGACCTTCCACCCAAGGAGATCCACAAGCATTGCACAAAGTATCTCCAGGCGCGTGGTGGCCCGTCATGGCACGGCCCTGGAGCCCCTGCCATGGGCCACCGCCCGTCGTACTCGATTGCGTCAGGCGCGCCAATGACACAACACGGCCGTCCGAGCGAGAGTCGCATCCCGATGCACCCGGGCAATGTCGGAACGCCAGTCGACGACAGCTCGTTGCGACCTGCGCCGTCGCCGTTGCCGCACAACAACGGCACGTCACGGCCAACGTCGTGGAGCACGGCTTCGGGCACTGCTGGCGCGTCGTCTGGGTCCAACACGCCGTCGGGCAAGAAGCCCAACTTGACAATGCCGATGCCGCCCAACCACTTTGCCAACGGGTCGCAGGGCCCGGCAGTGAGTCCTGGCGGGTACAGCACGCAGGCGATGCCGCTGCCGAGTCCCGGCGGCTGGGGCGGCCGAGGGCCGTTCCAGGGCTCTGCGGCCAGCAACGGCTCGAGACAGTCGTCGCGGGGCTCGGCGCCACCCTCGCCCGGCATAACGGGCGAGGAGAGACGCTCGTTCCAGATGGAACGCGACCGGTCCCGCGACCGCGCATGGACGCCGACACAGCCGCAGGAGAGATAACGACTCCTTCCCCTTCCTCCCTTGTCTGGACTCTAGGGCCGATCCGAACGTTTTTGCTCCCCGCCTCTTGCTGGACTCTTGGCCGAGCTACATACCCCCCACTACTTCACACTCAAAGAGCGCCTGCCGCCTTTGACGCCGCCGGCTCTCAACCAACTTGCCATCACGCAACCCCACGCATTAGATACCCACCTCCCACGCCCCTGGACGCCCGGACGCTGGGGTCTGTAACACCATGCCGTATTCCCGGCCGCCCAAGGCCTATTGATGCACGGTTGGCAGTGCACCACCCGAGGCGCGCGCAGCGCACCGACAAGTGCGAGTGCAGAGAGCAGTTACTGACAGTTATCTCGGGAGAGTGCCGAGCATCCACTGACAGCCATGGAGCATCAGTTAACCCTCGTGTCGGCGTCCGAGTGCCAGCGCGCACAGTACCGAAGGAGCATCTACTGACTGTCATGCTGGCTCGTAGAGTGCCGCGAGCATGTCCCAACCGCCACTCGGTGCATTATACAACACGTCTACCCCTACTAACCGAGTCTACCTACTTCTTGACGCCTAGAAGAGTACGCGTGGCGACGACGAAAAAGAGTTGGTCGCGCTTGTCGCGCGCGATCGAGTGGAAGACGAGACGCGCGAGCACCTCGCCGATGGCGACGACGATGGCTGTGCCGATGAGCACGATAATGACCCATGTGATGCGGTGTGTTGCGCGCTGGTCAATGTAGTCGTGGATAATGTCGAGGAGGTCGCCGACGACGGTGAGGCGGTCGTTGAGGACCTGGACACGCGGCTCGATTTCGAGGTACTGGTTGATGGCCTCGTAAAGGGGGTAGAGGCTTGCGTCTGACCAGAAGAGTTCGGGGGTATCGAGGACGCCTCCGATGAGGTTTACGTCCATGCGGAGTTTGAAGAGCTTGCCTGTCATTTTGAGGGCCTCTGTGCGGTCGAGATTGAGGTGGCCTGTGGTTGCGAGTTCCTTTGGGAACGATGAGGTGAGCGCGAGCGAGTTCTGGAGTTTGGTCTCGTACACGCTCAGTTTTGTCGACTGGGCAATGGCGTGTGCGAGCGAGAGCTTGAACAGGTGCGAGCGCGACTTGAAGGTGAACATGTCGTTGTAGATGCGCGGCGACTCGGCGTCGGCATCGTACTCGTAGTGGAACTCTTCCTCTTCCCAGTCGTCCTCGTCTTGGCCGTTCTGCCACACGCTCGCGTTCTTGATGTCCTCCATGATCTCGTGCTCCTCCTCGCTCGTGAACCCAAAGAAGACGCTCACGCCGTACGAGAAGAACACGGCCTCGGCCACGGGATGTTTCGGCTCGTTCGACCAGCGCCGCTGGACACGGACAACGGGGAGCGGCGGAGGGGGAGGGGCCATACCGCGGTGATGCAGTTCAGCCGACGGCGACGAGTGTCGCGGCTCGTCCTCCTTGCGGTGGTTGTGTTTGGGGTGTTCAGATGTAGGCGACTCTGAAGGCGAGTCGTCCGGTGTGGGATCGCGCACGTCGACGAGCTGTGCTTGTTCAATGTCGCGCGACTCGCGCTCGCGCCGCGCGTCCTCTTCCGCCGCTTCCGCGCGATGCTCGTCTTCCTGATGCCGTATCGCCTCCATCGACGGTTCGTGCATCGACATGGGCGACGGCGGCGAGTGACTCAGAATGTACTCGGAAGGGTCGTGCTGCGCCGTTACCGGCTCGTCCGTCTCGACCGGAAAGTACTCGTCGTCGTACCCTTGTTCTTCCGCCTGCGTCATGCGTTCGAGCATTGACACGCCGCCCGGTGACTTGACGGCGGGCGACGAACGAACCTTTGCGTTTGCGCCGTACCCAGGCAAAAGCGGGAGGTTGTACACCTGCCAATCAGCTGCTGTCGTTTTCCAGACATGTGCCCACCGCATAGATGCAGTCGTCAAAGACGCGCACGACTCCGACACCATGTTCGCGCCGGAGAAACGCTTGGAGGAGTTTGAGACGGTACGCCTCAGCCGTGTCGTACGCTGTGAGACGGGAAAGGCCGGCTTCTTCGCGTTCACGCTTCGTCATCTTTTCAGCGTCCGAACGCTCGCCGTCGCCGCCCCCGCCGCTTCCGCCGCCGGTGTGGCGCGAAGACGGGCCAGACGCGGACCGCGGGCGTCCCGGCGACCGGTCGCCGAGGGACGCCGAGCTAGACGAGCGGTGCAGTGGCGCGAGCTGCGGGTCTTCGGGGAGAAACACGTGTTTTTCAGTCGTCTTGGACGTGCGCGAGTGGAACGACTGGGGCGCGCGCCGCGCCGGCGTGCCCTGCCCTAGCGGCGAGGGAATTCGCGGCGTCGACAGGTTACGCAAGTGCGCCGGCAGCGACGACGTGCTCCGCGCGCCGCCGGCTGCGCCGGCCCCACTCCCGGGCGCAGCGGAATGTTGCCTCAGCGACGAGGCCGTTCTAGCTATCCCTGGCAACACGCCCGCCGAGCGGCGCGTGCCCGCCGCGACCGAGGTGGCTGTCGGCGGCTTGGGGCCCGTCTTCACCGCTTGCCGAGAGTGTCCCTGCGGTCGTGACATGTTGTGCAAGTAGTGGGTGATGGAGAGTGTTGCCTAGCTGCCCAGCCCAATCGTCATAGCCACACACTGAGGGAGATGGACTTAAGTGGTCACCCCTGTTAATCATGTGGGGCACTGCACAGTGTGTTCCATGTGTCCACCCTGAGTGCACAGTGTGACGACGACGACTTGCTCGCTCCCCGCCATCTGCGGCCAACGACAACGACACTCTCCTCGGATCGCATTAAACGAACACCCGTCACATCAACACCCCCCGTAACCGAGAGCACAGCGCGCCGCGTCCCTGTTCTTGTAGTGCACTCCCTAGACAAGAGGCACATGCGCAGCTAGCTGCGAGGTGCCCACTCAAATCCGGCTACAGCTGCATCGACGAGACACACACTTGTACCACACACAACCACACCCCGGCAACACTACAGGCGCCATGGCGTACGTCGGAGTCGTCAAGGCGCTGTACGACTACACGGCGCAGGACCCAGAGGACGAGCTGTCGTTTTCTGAAGACCAGATCCTCTATGTCGTGGAAAAGGGCGACGACGAGTGAGTAATCGGGTGTGCGCCAGCGTTGCATGTGATGCTGACGCCGTTTTCTCTCGGTCACGTCACGCCGCCTTGACGATTGTGCTATGCTTCTAGTTGGTGGAAGGCGCAGCTCAAACTCGACGATGGCGGCCTGAACGGCCCTGTTGGCCTTATTCCATGCACCTACGTCGAGGAGGTGAGCAGCATCACGACGCCGAGCTAACTCTCGAGCTCCCGCCCATCAACTCGACCAAGGCGATGTACGCATACACTTCGACGGAACCCGAAGAGCTGTCTATGGAAGAAGACGCCGTGTTACACGTGTACGCGATAGAGGACGAGTGGATCCTCGTGAGCGTCGAAGGGGGCGACGACAAGCTTGGCTTTGTGCCGCGCAACTATTGCGAGGACATTGACGAGTCCAACAACCTCGACGTTGCGGGTGGTGCTGCGGCAGCTGCGGACGTCGAGCAGCAGCGCGCAGAAGAGGAGGAGGCGGAGCGGCAGCGTGCCCTCGAGGAGCGCATGCGCGAGCTCCGCCTCAAGGATCAGGTCGAGACGTGGGCCGTCGCCGAGCTCGACGGCCGCAAGAAGAAGAAGGGCACGCTTGGTGTCGGCAACGGTGCCATCTTCTTTGCCTCCGAGGCGGACAAGGTGGGTTCAATCTAGTGTTTAGAGCTAATTGTAGTCGCCCGTCAAGCAGTACCCTATCACGGACCTGAGCCACGTCGAGCCTCAGTCGTCCAAGGTGCTCGTGCTGACGCTCGCGTCGGGCGAGCCGCTGCAGCTGCATACGGGCAGTTCCAAGACGACCAAGGCGATAGTCGCCAAGCTCGAGTCGAGCAAGGAAGCGGCGGGTGAGGCGCTCCAGCTCACGCACGACGTCGACGACGCACCAGAGGAACCGCCTTCTGAAGACGAAACTCCGGCGCCTGCCGCTGCCGCGCAGCCCAAGACCGTGCGCTGGGCCGAGACGACGCCCGCGAGCCCCGACAGCCCCGTGCGTGCGACGGGGGCTGCAGGTGCCGGCGCGGAGCACTGCGTCGTGCTGTACGACTTTGAGGCTGGCGGCGACGACGAGCTTACCGTCACCGAGGGCGAGGAGCTCACCGTCGTCGAGAAGGAGGACGAGTGGTGGCTTGTGCGTAACGCCCACGGCGCCGAGGGCGTCGTACCTGCGCAATACGTCGAGGTGACTGGCGGCGGCGACGGCGGCGGCGCCACAGCCGCCGCTGACGACTCGGCGCACTCGGAGGAGGCGGCAGCTGCGTCGGCAGCACAGGCAGCAGCTGCGGCCGAGGCGTCGCGCCGCGAGGAGGCCACGCGCAAGGAGGAGGAACGCCGCGCCATCGAGCAGGCGGCGAGGGAGCGCGCCGAGCAGGAAGAGGCCGACCACGAACTCGCAATGCAGGTCGAGCGCGAAGAGCGCGAGAAGCGTATGCGTGCCGAGGCGCAGGTTGCCGAGGAGCGGCGTCGCCAGCGCGAGGCGGCTGCGGCTCAGCAGTAAGTACTGGCGGGAGTGGCGAGGCTGACCTCAGGCGCAAAGCAGCGCGCGGCGCCGAGCCTCCGCAGGTCAGCAGCCGTGGCGGCGCCGACATCACCGCCGCAGCGCGTAACCTGCCGAGCGGCAAGTCGAAGAGCGCCCCGCAGAAGCCCGCCGACAGCGGGCGGCCTAAACCCAACCCGGCGCGGACGCGGGTGTGGAGCGACCGTTCAGGCCAATTCAAGGTCGAGGCCGAGTTCCTTGGCATGAACGGCAACAAGCTGCGGCTGCATAAGATGAACGGAGTCATCATCGAGGTGCCGATGGAGAAGATGTCGTCCGAGGACTCTGGTATGATCCGCAGATACCTCGCGCGCAAGGGCGCGCTGAACGAGGACGACGTGCCGTTGGCCAAGGTGCGCAAGCCGTCTGCGCAGATGAGCCACGAGTCGCACCACCGCAGCGGCGGCGGCGGTGGCGGTGACGCTCCTGCGCCACAACGGCGGGGGTCGCGCCGCCCGACGTTTGACTGGTTTGCCTTCTTCCTCGAGGCCGGGTGCGACATGGACGACTGTACGCGGTACTCTGCCAACTTTGACCGCGACCGTATCGACGAATCGATCCTGCCCGACCTGGACGCGTCGACGCTGCGGTCGCTCGGCCTGCGCGAGGGCGACGTTATCCGCGTGCGCAAAGTGATACAGGCACGCTACGCCAAGAAGACGCCCGAGCAGCAGGCGCAAATGAGCGCCGACGAGGAGTATGCCCGCAAGCTCCAGGACCACGAAGACAGCGGCGGCAAGGGCCCTGCGCCAGCTCCTCCCCCGGGCCTCTTCACCAACCCGGACGGCAAGCTCGCCAACAACACGCGCCGTGGTCGGCCCGACCGCCGTAACACGCTCACGACGGGTAACACTGTCGACACGGCTGCACTTGCCGCGGCGTCGGAGAAGCTGTCGACGCCAATCGAGCCGACCAAGCCTGCGTCCCCTGCTATTGCGTCGCCTGCTCCGCCCCCGCCCGAGAAGGACGTGAAGAAGGAGGAGGAGCCGCCTAAGACGCTACTGACTGGCTTTGACGACGACGCGTGGACGATCAAGCCCGCGACCAAGCCTACGTCTCCGTCGCCTGCGCAGCCGACGCCCTCGCCGGGCGCGACGTCGCCGACGGGCACCAAGCCGGCCAACGGGACGGACGCGCTGCTCGCGCAGATCCAGAGCATGCGGCCGTCGAGTGCCGAGCCGCCCAAAGGCGGCAACTTTGATGTGCTCGCTGGTCTGCCCTCGCCGCAACAGGCGTCCGCGCAGCGCGCCAACTCGCAGTCTATGCCGCCACCGTCGAGTTACGGCCTCGGCACGCAGAACACGTCTGCGCCAATGGGCCAGCTCCAGCAGCAGAACACGGCGCAACAGCAACAGCAGCAGCAGCAGCAGCCACAACAGCCGGACATGAACGCGCCGCGGGGGCCACTGGCGCCGGTACGCGCCAACGAGGGCTTGCTGAACCCGCTCCAGCCGTCGATGACGGGCATGTTTGTGCCGACGCATCAGACAGGCCAGCCGCAGCAGCAGCAGTTTATGGGCATGCAGCAGACGGGCATGATGTCGCCCGGCGGGTATGGCGGGTACGGCGGGCAACAGCCGATCCAGCCGGCATACACTGGTCTGTCGTTCGGGCAGCAGCAGCAGCCGCTGTCTGGCTCGGCCTTCAACGCGATTGCCAGCCTTCCCCCGCCGCAGATCCCTCAGGCAACAGGCATGTCTGGTGGTGGCGGCGGCGGCGGCGGAGGAGGGGACAAGTTTGCGCCGTCCAACATCTTCTCTGCGATGAAGCGCACCGACTTTTCCAAGCCCGAGGAACAAAACTCTCAGCCGGCGCAAAAGTACGACGCGCTCAGGCCGCTTACGACCGGGTACAACGGCGCACCGGGCATGTACCCCCAGCAAACGGGCATGTACCCGCAACAGACGGGCATGCCTATGAACCAGGGCATGGGCGGCGGCATGAACCCGGGCATGATGCCGCAGATGACGGGGTATAATCCCCAGATGGGCCAGATGGGTATGGGCCAGATGGGATACCAGCAGAACCCATATGGGTACTAAGGAGTCCGTGGCGCAACTCCGCCATCCGCCGTTCGCTGCCGTCCACCGCGCTCCAGTTCGACTCGCCTGTGCACCGTTTCCGCCTTTACGCCTGCCTGCACCATACCATAGCATACCCCGCGACAGCCTCCGCAGCCGCGCCGCTCTCTTGAATCTGTTAGACTAGGACACGACGAACGTGGCATGCAGTATGATGCATGATGTTGTCGCACGCAGGCATGTGGGAGGTGGATTGGGAAGGATGTGGTTGGGTGTAACAGCGCCACGCCCTGAATTCTCCGTAACCCCGGGACCGGGGGTGGGAGGCCTGGGGTGGATGGCCTGGTGGTGGAGTGCATACAGCGATGGGCTCAAGACGGATCGTTACACCACCACCACCCACCACCACCACGCAACGATGTCGTTCCTCGCCCGCCGGACTTTCCAAGCGACGTCGACGTCGACCTCGACGATGCGTTTGGCGCAAGTGGCCGTGTCCGCGCGCCGCTTCGCGTCGAGCGAGGTGCCGACGACGGCCGAGCTGAACCCGCGCGACATTGCGCCGCAGGACAAGGCCAAGGAGATTGGCCAGAGCCCGAACCGCGCGCAGCCGTGGAGCCGCGACCAGAACCCAAAGGACCGCGCGTGGGACGTCAGCCGCATGGAACAGACGTACGCCGAGTTCCAGCCCGACTCGCTCTCGGCAATGAAGCTCGTCAGCGAGCAGCCCGTCGTCATGGTACACGCCCGCAAGGCGGTTTGTGATGGTGGTGAGTGCTCACGCGCGAGCGATAGCGAGCGCGGCGGGCGAGTGCGGCGGCGGGCGCGGCGGTGAGAGACCGCGGGACGTGTACGAGAGACAGCGGGGCTGTGTGCGAAGGGAAGAGGGAACGCCGGGAATGCGAGCAGCCCTTGAGGGAAAGGCGACGACTCGATACCACCGACGCCCGCGACGTTCCGCCGAACGTACGCCCCTCCGCCTGCGCCGTGCGCGTAATGAGTACGCCGCACGGCCCGCACGAGAGGGATGGGCGGTCGGCGCGCGGTGCGAGGAAAGGAGAGTGGATTGAGCGTGGTCGAGAGGCGCGGGTAACGGCGCCGGCGGTCGCGGGGCTTGGACTACGCCAGTCTAGCCCCCGCTGCTCGACGTCCTCGGCTTTTCAACCGCGACCGCGACCGCGACCCGCGCCCACGCCCTCTTCCCCCGCGGCCAGCCCCTATGCCCCGCTTCGCTCACAACGCCACGCCCCGGCGCCCGCTGTGCTCTCACACCCCCCCGCTCGCGTCGCGACACGACTCTCGCTGACATCAGGCGGCGGTCCCCTCGGCCACCCCAAGATCTTCATCAACCTCGACCAGCCAGGAACCCACACCTGCGGCTACTGGTGCGTCTCGTCCCCCGAAGTCGGAAGCTGACGGCAGCGGTGCGCGGTATGAACAGGAACAGCACCATTAGTACGATATGCATTGTTGGCAGTTAGCGCGCGCGCGCGCGCGCGCGGGGCGCAACGCCGGCGCTGCGTAAGGCGTCGCGGCGATGTGTAGCTGAGGCATGTTGAGTTGGCTGCCTCGTAGCAGGCGCTGTCGTCAGTTGGGGGTATATTGTGACTCGGAATGCCGGGTGGGCGTTCGTGCGAGATTTGCGCAGGTTGTGTTGAGCGCCGGCGCAAAGGCGAGCCTTCGGAGATGGCTCGGGCGTGCACTTCACAGCGATAACTGGCGTCGCCTCGCGAATGCCTGCTCACATGCCGGCGCGGAGCAAAGCGCGCCGTCGCAACCGCCGCCAATCTACCCCGAGGGCGGCGCGCAACACGAAATGAGGCTTCCACGACGCTGGCGAGCCCAAGCACATGTACATACTCATAGTGCTACAAATGCACTCGGCGTCTCAGCCTATGCCGTGACGTTGTAAACGACGTCGACGACGTTGACGACGACGCTACCGCTGAGTGCGAGGGCGGCGAGGGAGAGTGCCCAAGCGCCGATGTACGAGATGAAGCGGGGGGCGTGCATGTTCTGCCAGTCGTGGATGAGCTCGTCGACCGTCTCGTCGTCAACGGGCTCGCCGCGCGACGCCTTGGCGGCCAGCGCGTTCAGGTAGTTGTTCGTAGGCATGATGCGCATCAAAGTGTACGGCACGATAGAGACGCCGAGGAGCGCCGCGGACAGTGCCATGCGCCGAATGCCAAGCGCGGGGTGGAATCCCGCGACGTACCCGTTACACAGCACGCCTACGAGCGCCGGGATCACCGAGTGTTTCTGGCGTTAGCGAGAGTAAAGGCTTGGCTTACCGCCGCGGCACCGTAGTACGCTGCCCATGTCCGCGCCTTGTCGCCGGCAGACAGCTTTATGCCGGGAACGAGCGTGCCCCGCAGCAGAGGGATGATGCCAAACTGTCCCATGGACAGGTTCTGGTAGAAGACGTACGAGGTCGCGGTCGAGGCGCCGAGGATACCGATCCACGGCATCTGCAAGGGGCCAGACGACATGGTGAGCGTAGGGGGGCGATGAGGGGAAAGTTGAAGGAGAGGGTGTGCGAGAGAGCCGTAGCAAGTATCTGCGGGGTAGAGCTTGGTATGAGAATGTGTCGCTATCGCCGATGCAGTTATATCAGTGGGCAGGACTGTTTGGGCATGACTGTTTGAGACGATGACGAGCAACCTCGGCGCGCCTCGGCGTGAGAGTCCAGGCGGCCGGCGGACATGTCGAGTTGCCCGACGTGCCAGGACCGCCCGGCGGACATGTCGAGTTGCCCGTGCCAGGACGCTTGGGCCGGATGCCGACGCGCCGATGTGCCGGCGTGCCACGTGGAAATACTCCCGCCGGTGAATGTCAGGAACCACGGTTCATGACCATGGTGGCTGTTGTAAAATGTCGCGGAGCAGGTGATGATGATGATGATGAATGCTCTCTTCGTCGTCGCCGACACCACTACCACAAAACACTAGATCCCATCACTTTCTGCACCGCACCCCTCGTTGGCTGACTCTGTGTAGATTCTGGGACGTACCCGCCTCGCGCCATCCTGTCGCTCACCGCGCAAGCCCGTGCCGCCATAACGCGCCGGCTTGTTGCCTGCTGGCCGCTACTCGCCTCGCGCTCTTCGTCGACGACACCACCGTTGACGAACAGGTACGCGCCATCACTCCGGCGACACCACGCCCACTCCCTCGTCACGGCCGGGACATTTTCTCGCCGAGGCCCCGACTCCACGCGCGTCGTCCCACCCGGCGCTGCCGCTGTCGTCTCCCACCTCATGCAAGGCGCGCGCGACACTGGACCCCACCACCCACCAACACACGTCTCGTCCCCCGCCCGTTCGTCTGCCGCGTACAACCCGCACAGCGCCTCGACTCAGCGCGCATTCTCATCCTCCGCTCACGTCTCGGGACCACACCCTCCGAAACGCCGCTCCCCAAGTCCCCGCAGACACAGCAACCGTCCCGGCTCGCCGCGTCGCCTGCAGGACCGTATTTCTAGGTAACGCCCGACCCCCGACGCCACTGACGACCAGCGCTAAGCGCCCTCTCTCGCCCGAGCGCGAACCTAGACCCTCGAAAGCCCCACGAACACGACGGCCGCTCCCGGCGCAGCACGACCCCCGACAGATGCCTGGAGGAGGTAAACGCGGCGGACACGGCCGCACCCGCAACGGAGGCGGGGGCGGCGGCGGCGGAGGTGGTGGTGGGGGCAGGAAGGCGCCGCCGGCCCCAGGACTGCCACCCCCGCTGCGAGACCAGCAGTACATCCTCGAGCAGGAGGGCGCGGGCGTGACGATCAAGCAGCAGTGGGAGGAGAACCCCAAGGCGCCGCTGTCCAACTTTCTCGGCGGCGGGACTGGCGGTGCGCAAAACGACGGCGAAAGTGGAAAAGGGTACCAGTGCGAGCAGGGCGCCGTGGAGGGCCGGAAGGTGTTCCGGTATGTTTTGGAGGGAACGTGTAAACGCTGACGCCTCAGGACGACGATTGTGGTTCCCCTGGACGATGGTGGGACAATCACAGGTGTCGGAGATGGATCGACCCGGAAAGCCGGCGAGAAGCTCGCGGCGCTTAGTGCAGTGTTACAGCTCGCGCGCATGGGAATGCTTGACAAGGCGCGTCTGGCGGCGCGGAACGCCGCGGGGACACCAGGCACCAGCACGCCTGGCGGTGCGAGCGCCCCCGAGACAGCCAAGCTCAGCGACGGTTCGGAAATCGGGTACGATCGCGCGCGCCAGTTTATGGAATGGTACTGCCGGCGATACAACTTTGGCAAGCCCGAGATTGAGATTTCGTCGTCGACGCAGCGGATACAGACGACGACTGGAAGGAGGGGCAAGACCAAAGTTGTCGGGCAGACCAACTGGGAGGCATCGATGAGCGTCGGCGGGAGACGCCTGGGCACGGGCACGGCGCCAAGCAAGAAGAGCGCTCAGATCAGGGCTTACCTTGACGTGACGCAGTACCTCGAAGGCTGCGACCGGCCTGTGTGGGAGGAGTTTGTCGAGCACACCAAGAAGGACCCGTTTGCCAACGTCGGCCTCGCGCCACACCTCGTGTTCCAGATGTCGGACCACCTCAACGACGAGGTGCAGGTGCTGTGCCGCGACGTGCGCCAGTCGCTGCTGTACTACAACGCGCCACCAGCCAACGTCGCGATGCAAGCGCCAGCGACCGCGCCGTGGTCGGGCGGCCGGAAAGTGTTCGCGGGCGAGACCGAGCTGCGCAACAAGTCACTTGCGCTGCGCGACAGGCTGGAGCAGTACGAGGTCGACCCGGCGCTCGAGAAAATGCGCGAGACGCGCCACGCCCTGCCCGTGTACACGCGCGCGACCGACGTGCTCGCCAAAATCGAGGTCAACGACGTGACCATTGTCATGGCCGCGACGGGCTCGGGCAAGACGACGCAAGTGCCCCAGATGCTGTTTGACGACTACATCAACCGCGGCGAGGGCGCGCGCTGCAACATTGTGTGCACGCAACCACGCCGTCTCGCTGCCATGTCAGTGGCGGAGCGTGTCGCCGAGGAACGCGGGCAGCCGCTCGGGCGCGAGGTCGGCTACCAAGTCCGCTTCGACTCCAAGCTCCCCCAGCCCAACGGCAGCATCACGTTCTGCACAACGGGTATCTTCCTCAAGCGCATGCAGTCGTCGCTTGGCGCCCAGGCCAACGCCGACTCTGTCGCGTCCATGGACATGGTCACCCACATTATCGTCGACGAGGTGCACGAGCGTGACATTGACACTGACCTGCTCCTCGTCGTCCTCAAGCGCCTCATTGCCGATCGCAAGGCGCGCAAAAAGCCAATCAAGGTGGTTCTCATGTCCGCCACGATCGACCCTACTCTCTTCCAGCACTACTTCACCGACAGCCTCGGCCGCCCGGCACCGGTCGCCGAGGTGCCAGGCCGCACCTTCCCCGTCCAGCGCCACTTCCTCGACGACTTCCTCCCAGATCTCAAGAGCGGCTTGACTCCTGCTCAAGGAGGTTGGGTGTTCCAGGACAACAAGGTGAACGAATACGTCAGCCGCGAGATGAGCCTCGACCCTGCCGTGTTTGTGCAGACCTCTGGCATCCTCATGAACGAGCTCGACATTCCCTACCCCCTCGTCGCGTTGACTATTGCGTACGTCCTCAGCCAGTCAGACGACGGCCATGTGCTCGTGTTCCTGCCCGGCTGGGACGAGATCAAGCGCGTCGCCGACGTGCTCCTCGACAACACTGGCCGCTACCCATTACTCGGCCTGCACTTCAACGATGCCTCGCGCTTTAGCGTGCACTACCTGCACTCGACGATCCCGGCCGCCGAGCAGCGCGAGGTGTTCCGGCCGCCACCAAAGGGCGTGCGCCGCATCATCCTCGCGACCAACATTGCCGAGACGAGTGTCACCATCCCCGACGTCGTGTATGTTGTCGACGCCGGCCGTGTCAAAGAGAAGCGGTACGACCCCGAGCGCCACATGTCGTCGCTCGTGTCGGCGTGGGTCGGTGCGTCAAACCTCGGCCAGCGTGCAGGTCGTGCAGGCCGTCACCGCGAGGGCGAGTACTTTGGGCTGTTGTCGAAGCGGCGTTTCCAGTCGCTCGAGCCGAACCAGACGGTCGAGATGAAGCGCTCCGACCTGAGCGACGTCGTGATGCACGTCAAGGCGCTCAACCTCGGCGAGGTCGAAGACGTGCTTGGCGCTGCGATCGAGCCGCCAGAGCCAAACCGTATCGTCGCGGCCCTCGCGACGCTCCACATGCTCGGTGCACTCGACCAGAACAAGAACCTCACGTCGCTCGGCCGCGTGCTCCTCCAGCTGCCTGTCGACGCCGCCATAGGCAAGCTGTGCCTGTACGGCTCCTTCTTCCGCTGCCTCGACTCGGCCCTGACGCTCGCGGCCGTGCTTACCAGCCGCGACCCGTTCCTCGCTCCACTAGCGATGAAGGCCGAAGCGGACGAGGTGAAAAACTCTTGGTCGCCCATTGCGTTCCGCTCTGACCCGCTTGCGATTGTCGCGGCGTACAACCAGTGGTCGCCGATGGACGACCGGGGAGAGTACCACTCGGCGAACCGGTTCTGCCAGGACAACTTTTTGAGCAAGCAGACACTGCTTCAGATCAAGCAGGTCAAGGGACACTTGCTGCAGGCGCTCGACCAGGTCGGCGTGATTGCCATTTCGGCGGGACACCGGTACGTCGGGCGCATTGGACGGCGAGGCGCCGAGGTGCCCATGGTGCTGCGCGAGAACGACAACAGTCTGCCGCTGCTGGCGGCGCTAATCGCCATGGCGTCGGCGCCAAACTTTGCCATCCGCACGTCGGAGAAGACGTGCCGGACGTCGCAGGACAAGGTGGTGTTTATCCACGCGTCGAGTGTAAATTCGCGCAAGCGTGAGCGCGGCGGGCCCGAGGAGCCGAGCGCGTCCTTCCACCCCGCCGAGAAGAGGCTGTACGCGTTCGGCGAGAAGAGCCGGACTGTGCCCCCCGGCGGAAACCCAAACTCGGGCATGACCTCGCTGCGGTCGGTGACGCGTCTCGACCCGATGACGTACATGCTGTTTGGCGCGTACGAGCTGTACGCCACGCAGCGAGGCCTCGAGTGCGACGGGTGGCTGCCGGTGACGGGCAACCTGCACGCGCTCGACGACGTGCAGCGTCTCAAGACGCTGCTTGACGCGTGCATGTTGCGCGTGTTTGAGGGCGTGGGCAAGGCGCTTACGCGGGAACGCGACACGCGCTGGCAGAAACACCGCAACTCTGTCGTTGTCGACGTGCGCGCGGGCTCGAGCAGGATCCAGAGCCAGAAGCGCGACGGCGACGACGACGACGACGTCGATGTCAATGTCGACGACACGCGCGAGAACGAGAGCGACGACGAGGGCGACGACGACGACCAGCAGCACGGCATGTCGGGTGTTTCTGGTGCCGCGCGGTTCCAGCACGAACTCACGCAACGCACCACGCGCAAGATTGAGCCCCTCAGCGCCGACGAGGTGCACGAGCTCGAAATGGTCACGGCCGACATTGTGCGTATCCTCGACGCATACGCCGACGAGCGCGAGGGCGCGCGTAGTACCTACTCGACGCGCCCGTCCACGCCCGTCAACCCCAACGTGTACCGTCCACCCCGCCCGTCCACGCCGGTTAACCCCAACGTGTACCGTCCCCCCGGCGCGCGGGGTCCAGGCGGCGGCGGCGGCGGTGGTGGTCACGGCGGCGGCTACCCTGGCGGCGGGGGCTACGGTGGACCAGGCGGCCACGGAGGCCACGGCCGCTGGTAGCGTGTGGGCGCGTGGGCGTCAAACTGTATGTGTAGAGCATGGCATGCAAGAGTACATAGAACGTTCCCTCACGGTATGACAAGATTGCATCACTACAACTGGGCCGGTCTACAAGTCTCTGTGTTGTCTACAACTGTATTCGTAGCTGTCTACAACGATGGATCTTACAAGTGGTGTACAAGGGGCGGTACACTGATGTCCTTGGGCACACGGCTATACCATGGTGAGGAAGGCGAAGCGGCGCATGGCGGCGTCTACGCCCTCTGGGCCGACGACGTCCTGTGTCGCGTCGCGCACGGCGCTCGTGACGGTTTGTACGAGGTCGTTGGTATCGAGTGTGTCGTGTGGCCAGGCAAACCATGCTGGCTTTGCGTGCGCGGCATCGAGCGCGATGGTGAAGTATGCGCGGTCGATGACGTGTGCTGCCATGGCGATGGCGTCAGCGAGCATGCCGAGGGGGCGGGGCTCGGGGTCCTCATCTCGGGACCGCTTGAGCTCGTGCGGGTCGAGTGGGACGAAGACGAGTATGAGGTGCTGGAGGGTCGTTGTGGCGCGGAGACCGATACGCGCTGCGTGCAGGCCGGGCTCTTCCGGGTCGAACCGTAACGTGATGCGCCACGTACGCACAGCGGGGTGGACGAGGGCGGCCTCCGCGAGGGGCGGCTGGCGCCAGCGCATGTGGGTGATACGCATTTCCGCTGCGCACTGGAGGACGAGTTCCGACTCGAGTGTGGAAAACTCAAAGTCGAGCGCGGCGGGGGTGGCGTGTGCGGGCGCGCAGCGGACGGTGCGGACGTTGGTGAGGTGTGGCGCGATGGGAGCGAGGGCGCGTGCGCCGCCGCCGCCGCGCGCGTCAACGTCGAGAATCCGCGCGTGCCGGAGTAACGCGAGGAACCGCTGTCGCTCGCAGGTATCGAACGCGCTCCACTTGAGTCCTGGGACGCGCTCGCCGCCGGGCGCAGAGGCGCGCACGCACGTCACCGTCTCACCGGCCTCGGTGCGCATCGCGACTAGCCCCTCAGCGTACAGCGCGAGGTGCGCGCACGACGCCGCGTCGACGCGGTCACGGTGTTCCCTGTTTGTGGCGCGGAACGCGAACCGCGTCGTCCTGTCTGCGTGCGCAATGATCGTGTCGACAATGGACGGGAACATGTCTGCGTCGAGCGCGGCGTGCGCAGGTGCCGGCTGCCGCATCATTATGGTCGTCATGTCGTCGTCTGTTGCCGGCGAGCCAGAGGTCGGTGGTGGCGGGTCGTTGGTGTGTGTCGTGTGCCCGGCGGGTGGTTTATGTGTCGTCGCAGCAGAGCTTGCCCGTTGCGCTTGCAGAAATATTTCCTGCACGAGACAAAGCAGTGTCCGCCGTCGCCCGGTCGCGTCGGAGGAGTAGTGGCCCGAGCTCGCGCCCGTGGCCAAAGTCGGTGGAGTCACGTTGCTGGTGGCGGGGGAGGGCCGTGTCGGTCTGCCGCCGTGGCCATGGGCGCGGGGCGGTTTGCGCAGCGATTAAGTATGCCCCCAAGCGTGTTGGTTGGAGAGTAGAAAAAGTTCAAGACTCGTCGCTTGCATTCATCAGAAGAAACACACCGTCGGCGTGGCGCGAGTTTCTGTGGAGTACCTCGTCGAGGACCAACGTCAACAACCCGCGAAGGTGTCCGTGGTGGTGCGCAGGATGACGACATGGCGGGGCCTCGGAACACGCGCGCTCCACCACACGGCACGTGAGTTAAGCGCGTACGAAATACGGTTGGTGCCCCACGCTGTTGTCCCGCGTTGTTGCAGCCTCACTCTGTCTGCACCTATGCATGCTACCGCCGGCTTGCACTCCGGGTTCGCCGCGGTAAGCCCGCATTTGCAGCGTGTCCGGGGCATGCCTCGCCCGGTTCGGCTCTTGTTGTCAGCGAATGGGTCAGCGGAGTTAGAGGCGGTGGCTCGTGGTGAGCGGCGCTGAAGCGGTGACTCCCGCATCTGTGGTAGTCAAGAATGTGTGATAGGCGAAGGTGTTGCCGATAAGGAGTGGGGTGGGCATGGATGTTAGCTCGAGGGGAGCGTTGGCTTCTGTCTTCAGTGATTGCAGGCGATATCCAGCGCTCCACGTGCAGTGTAATTGGGTTTAGATTTCTTGGATACATGGATATTTGGATCTTGGGATTCTGGGGGAAGTAACCGTCCGACTTCTGGATCTTTAGCCAAGGCGCATTGCATTCACGTCAGCCTGGCAAACTTTGCGAGGCGTTTACTTGGCACGAGCCCGTGTCGATCTCGCCACACCCGAACACGCTGCACGGGGGTGAGGTCTGGCGAAACTGCCTCACCTCCGTCGGCGGAATGCAAGTCCGTCGTCACAGGGGCCGTGGCGGAATGTTACGAGCGCCTAATTAACTGGGTCCTAGGCTGCGCGGCCTGCTCGACGAGTGGGCGTGGCGGGGGGTGTGGCGTCTTGGCTGCGCCACAAGAACGTAACCCGCCAATGGGCCGCGCTCATTGCTCAAGAGTAATTTCGGAGCTTGTGGTAGCTCTCGGTAGCAAAATGCGCCGAGCAATGTGCCGGTCTTGACCAAGTAGTCAAGTGTGGGTGAGGTAGCATTCTCGCACACGAGCAAGAAGCGGACACAAGGACCAGCCCTGACACGCCACACGCCGCCACACCTCAAGGGATAAGTGCGTGATGGCCCTGCCCAGCGCTCCTCTTCGCTCGTTCGGTTACTGCTCCGTTTGCCCGCCCCGTCAGGCATGCCAAAGGGTAGCAGGTACAGAGAGCCTCGCAAACTGCCCGAACACGTTGGCCGTGTATGTATCTGGCCGTCGCTATCTTTGCCACCGCGGCGGCGCCAGAGTGCGTAAGTCTCAGGAGGTGGTGTACGCCGCGCGCGTTCAAGACGCCGCGCCACGTCGCTCCTTGGCCAATGGGACGGCCAGGCACCTTCTTGACGTGTCGGCTGGCGGGTCCTCGCCGCCGCTGTTGGAGCTGCTTACTTATTTTGCTGGATCTTTCCGGTCTGTGGCGCGGCCCCACCAGGCGCCGCCCACGTTTGGGTCCAGTCTGCGTTCCATCGTGTGTCCTGGCGTTGGGATGCCACATACGTACTCCTTTATTCTGGCCGCCAGTTTGCGCTGCCCACTCGCAGCGACTGTAATTGAGGTGTGCGGCCGCTCCGAGCTAGCGAGTATGCTCCCAGCCCCCTGACGCGTGCTGAGCCGCCAACGACGCCGCAAACTACGCCGTGGCCGCCGCCACTGCCTGTGCTCTCGTCACACCTCATCC
This sequence comes from Cutaneotrichosporon arboriforme, assembly GCA_002335565.1. NCBI lineage: Eukaryota > Fungi > Basidiomycota > Tremellomycetes > Trichosporonales > Trichosporonaceae > Cutaneotrichosporon > Cutaneotrichosporon arboriforme. The sequence continues at coordinate 432,734 of BEDW01000002.1, read as the reverse complement.
TACGCTGTTACCTCGCCCATGCCACCGTCACTGCCAAGCTCTGGAGGTACAAACCGCCGCCCTTGGAGCGCCCCTGTGACTCCACAGCTGTAGGTGCGGGGTTCGTCTCGGCCGTGGCGACAGCGGCGCTGTTACTCTGCACGACTGACACCATGTGGCCGAAGCCACACCGCCCATAACCGTCGCCCACCACAACGCCTGCAGCGTTGCAGCACGATGGAGCAAGCCAGAGTACAGTGCAGTTTTGGGCGACGCCAAGGGTGGAACCCTGGTGCGGCGCCGGGGCGCTGGTGCCGCCCCTAGTTGGCCACACCCAACCTTGAACCTACCGGCTCTTTTGCTGCACGGCACACCCCCGAGTTTGCGGAATGTTGCCAGCCTCAGCGAAGGCCATCCATGTACGCGACGACTGTGCGGTGGGATGGTTAGCTGCCAACGTTAGTGTAAATCTCCTCCAATCTCACCTGAGACTGGCAAGTCACGCTGCCCACAGAGGGCTACAGGCTAGACTCTGGTCGTGGCGCGCCACCAGCCTCGAGCCCATCACTACTAACGCCGACTCTGGTAACTTGAGAAGCGGGCGCACGCCGCCAAAGTCAAAGTGGGGTGGGGCTCTTCCACACCTTGGTCCCTCATCCTCGTCCCTCGTCCCTCGTGTCCGTCCCTCAACCTGTGGATCAAGGGTGTATGCCCTCGCGGGTATGCCATTACCAGTGTGCCTTTGCTGGTATGCGTTGGGACAGTGGCAAGGGACGAGCGGAGCGTTGCCCCGCACGCTTGCGTCTGCTATCGAAGCCCGTCCTGTGATCACCTGAGTAGACCGCAGCCGCAGCGGCGCTGCAGGAATCTTCGCCGATCCTAGGAAGAAGCCGGTGGGCCGAACGGCCCACCCAAACCTAACAAGTACATACCCCAGACACCAGCTGTCGCATGTATCGCTGTTTGCCCTCTCACCCAACTCCATCTCTGTGCACTGCGGCGTCGCGTACAAGCAGCTCTCGTCGAACATCCAACACGCCCGCGACTATCCTCCACGACGACGACGACGACGACGGCGAGGAGGCCACTACTATTGTGCTTTTATCCAGGCTTACTCGCTCTCGTACCTGGGTCTTCTCCTCGCACGGACCGCCCTTAATCGCCCTCGGTACGCATTGACCTCTGCGCACGCCAACAAAAAGGAAACCCTTGCCTCGCTCCCCCGTTCCCTGCAATCGTCTCCGACCACGTCGGCCCAAGCTGGGCTTACTCTAGGTGACACTCGGTGCCAACAGCGAGCGCCACCACAAGGAGACGCCGCCAGGCGAGAGAAAACTTGGCCCCTCCTCCCAAAGTGCCGAGTAAGTGTGTGATTCCATGTCTCCATGCCTCGCTGTCTCGGACCTGGAAATGTGTGATGGGGATCGACACGGTCTCGAAGAGCTCGAGGAAAGAAGGGCGGTGCATGTGTGTTTTGCGTGCGCGTGTGTGCGTCGTTCCTGGGATATGATTTGTTATTGTTTGCCTGAGGCAACAGAGTACGCTGTTGGCGACGATGAAGACGTGTCGAGCAGCGCAGCGCCGATACCTAGGGCGCTGAACAAAGGGCGATCAAGGCCCAGGACGACAGGATGAAGCAAGGAGTGATGCTGCTTGGAAGGAGTGTGAGGGATTGGAGGCGTGTGTTCTTTGTGGCAGCATGTGTCATGACATGTGTGTTGTGTGTGTATGTGCTCACGACCAGCACGCGTTTGATCGTCGTCTTCTTTTGTCCTTTGGCCGCTACCCCTTGTACCGTTCACGTCGGCCACACATCTCTGCTCACCTTCGCAGTGTTCGGCACCCACACACACACCCATACATCAGTTTACCCCTCGCCGCTCTCACTGCTGCATCTCGACAGTCTCATTATTTCTACACTGTTGTCCCTCGCTCTTCTTCTCCATTCTCCCACCATCAACTCACCTCCTTCCACACCTACACTGCCGTTGTCTTCAACGCCGTTCTCATCCAGCAAGACGCCAACGAACGCCAACGACGATCTCTCCCCCATCGGACAAGCTTACGACGGCTAGCTACACGCAGCACAAGTGACATCCCTCTGCTAGACAACCCAAGCCCCAAGCGCGCGCGCACGCCCCCTTGGTATCTATTATCTCGTGGAACAGTGAGTGAGCCGGTGCCGAGGCGTCAGCGGTGAGCTGGGTGGCTTGAGGCTTGCGCAAGTGGCAGGTGACCTGCGCACAGAGCGTGCAGAGCTCCTCTACAGTACAGTACAGTTTGGTGCCCCAGTCGAACTCAGTCGCCGCAAGGCCAATGCCGCAAGGTTGCGGTGCACTGCAGAGCTGACGACCTCCCAGACAGTCAGTCAGTCAGGCACAAGCTGGCCTTTCTGCCCCTCGTCTGCCTGTTGCGCACAGATTGGCGGCGACTTTGAACTTGTGGCCGCAAAACAAGACCCTGCCACCACCACCCCAGAACACCTCGATTGACGTCCTCCTCGCTGCAACCCGAGGGACATTGACCGTGCATCTTGCCTGCTTGCTTGCCTGTTTGCTCGTGCATTGCTTCTTGTGAGTACCCCCTCCCGACGCACGCAGAGAGACAAGTGCCTGTAATTCTCGAGGCGGTAGCCGGTGGTTGTGCCTCGTGCCAAACCTTGTTGCAGCTTGCAGCTTGTTCCCCTGCGGGGGCACGTTCCTCCTATCCAGCATCGAGCAAGAAAGAGAGAGAGACAAACGTCGAGAGAGTGAGCTGACACACGCGCACGCACCTGAACACACATACGCCACGCACACATACACATATACACATTACACAAATGCCGACCAACACACTCGCATCCGTCGTCGTGCCTGTATCGTCGTCGTCTCGTCTCGCCTCGCCTCCTACTCCTCCCCCACTCTGACCCACCACAACCACTGTTGCTGTCTCTACTGCTCGTCTCGACACACCCCTCCCGGCACCTCGGCCCGCACGCCCGTCCACACGCACACACTCTAACGATGCACACACACACATACAGGCAGACAGATAGACCAGGACACACCCCAGAGTCAACGCCACAGGAGTAGATAGGCCACACGGCAAACGGGTCAAGTCTGAGTGTTACCTCCACCCCAGAGTAGGTATAGTATACTCCCCACCCTACCACTACTGTACCAACAGTGTGCCAAACCGCTCGGCCCTCTCTGTCTCTCTCTCTCTCCCCTCTCCTCCGACCCACCCACGCCCACAGTACGCCCACCACCCCGTCTCAAAGGACACCTCCTCCTACCACTCCTACCACCACCATCCGTCGCTGGTTGTCGCCTTTCAACGCGCCGTCCACAACATCAAATCCTTTTCTCCCTCTCCACAACCACCCACACCACCATCAACCACTCTCAACAACCACCACCTCCCTCACGCAAGGTTGGCCGCCACAATGGCGTCCTCCTCAAACGCACAGTACATGTGCAGCGGCGCCCCAGGTCCATCCGGGACGACAAACCAGAGCACAGACCCGTACTCTGCCTTGTCTAACCAGATGTATTCTCGAGCCTCGCTCGGCGGAGGAGACCAGTCATCATCCATAGCCGGTCCTTCGGGTTCTCGCCCTCCGACTCTTGCACGCACAAACACCTTTCCCGGTCAGCCCCAGACCGGTAACGCTGCCCCCGCCGCCGCGCAGATGCCTCAACAGCAGCAGCAGCAGTATTACCCCCAGTACATCCAGCAGCAGCAGCAGCAGCAGCAGCAGTCTCTCCAGCACCCCACCTCGAACTCTTCTAGCTTCGACCCCGCCGCTCGCGCTGCCGCGGCGACATCCTCGTCCGCCAACGCTGGCTCGTCCATGTCTCAACAGCAGCAGCAGCAGCAACAGCAGCAGCGCGCCATGGGATACCAGCGGTTCGTGGGCGGTCCATTCAACCCTTTTCCGCTACAGTCAAAGATCGAGGAGCCCACACCAGGCTACTGGCAGGCCAACTCGTTCGCACAGAACATTGGCGACCCCAACGCACCCTTCGACTTTGACGCATCCATGTCGCAACACTACTACCAGCAACAGCAGATGTTCGCCCCAACAGAGGTCTTCCCCCACATTCCCGCGCCTACCCCACCCGTCCCCTCCGCCGCCGCCGCCGCAAACGCTGGTGCTTCGTCATCCAGCGCAGCTGGGCCGTCCGCCCAGCCAATGGCTTCGACGTCGACTGGCCGTTCAGGCAGCTCGTCTCCACCAGCGGGACCGGGACCGTCCACCGAGGCGCTGGCCGCGGCTGGCCAGGCGGTCGCCAATGCCCCCAACATCAAGACAGCCTCAGGCAAGCCTCCACGCCCGCCCAACGCTTGGATCCTCTACCGCTCCAACACGCTCGCCAAGATGTCCGAGGGCGAGCGCATCCCGCTCCTCGAGGAGGTGCTCCGCGAGATCTACGGTGCTCCAAAGTACACACCACACCCATGGCCGACCAAGGACAGCGATTCCGAGAACAGCCTCGAGGTCCTCAAGAAGAACCGCCGCGGGAAAAGAGGTGGCAAGGACATCAACTGGTACATGTGGATGCTCGGTCTCCTTCAGACGCCCACAGGCGGCATGCCCCAGTCAGACGTCAGCAAGGTCATCAGCGCTTGCTGGCGCCGTGAGAGCGAGGAGCAGCGTCGCTGGTACGACCAGCTGAGCCAGATGAAGAAGGCAGAGGTGAGTAACAACGGTACAAGCAGAAGACTAACGTCTCGCAGCATGCCCTCCTTTACCCTGGCTACAAGTTCCAGCCACAGAAGCGCGAAGACAAGCTTCGTGAGAAGGCTCAGAAGGCGGCCGAGCGCGAGCAGAGACGGCAGGAGAAGGAGGATAGGGTCCACCGGAGTGAGTTTCTCGCCGTCCCTCGCCCGTCAATGCATGCGACTCACACCCCAGACGCCAAACAGTCTCGCCGCCGAGGCCGCCGATCGCCATCTGCCGAGAGCGATTACCACCCGTACAAGCGAAATTCGATGAACGGCGCCGACTTTGCGGGTCTCATGCCCAACCGCGCGAGCGAGTCGGACGCCTCACCATCAACGCAGGGCGCGGTTGCCGGGCACCTAGGATCACCAGATCGCTCACCACCACCCGACCTACCGATGGCGTACGGCGAGGGCACCGAAGCAATGCATTGGGCCGCGCCGCCGCCCGTCGCCGCCAACCAGCCCACACTCCCCCCGTCGTTCCTCAACCCGCTGCCGGGAACGTACGAGCCAAGCACGGACCAGGACTCGGTCTACTACTTCCAGCCGGTCACGGGCACGCTTCCGGCCGAGTTTGCGGCCCCCATGGGCAACGACGACACGTTGCTGGAGGACCCCGATCTCGTCGTTGCCAGCTGGGCCGAGGCGTTCACCAACGGTCCGCTGCCGACGATCGAGGAGGCCGGCGCGCTTGCCGAAATGACGGGCAACTGGAACGAGCACGAGGCGCAGAACCTGCAGACCAACATGTTTGGCGAGGGCGCGTTCATGCAGAAGATCAAGTCGGACTGGAACATGATGAACAACTTTTCACCGTCGTCCTCGGGTGTTTACTTCTCCGCGCAGGACAACACCAACACCACCGACAACAGCAGCGCGCAGCTGAGCATGGACCCGTCGCTTGCCGGCCCCCTCCCTCTTTCGCCCGTCAACAGCGTTGGCGAGCAGCAGCAGCAGCAGCAGCAGCAGGCGCCCCTTCCGGTGACAAACCTGCCTGCGTGGGCTACCCAGTCTCGCTCGGCGACGCCCTCGGCAACTGCCAGCGGCACATTCAACGTTCCCCGCCAGGTTTCCGCCGCGTCATCGACGTATGGTTCGACACCCATGCCCCTCAGTGTAGACCCGACGACGCTGTACAGCAACGACCTGTGGACCAGCATGCTCGCTGCTGCCGGCGACGACGACTCGACCGCGGGCACCAGCACCACAGCGGGCAACACGAGCCAGCCTGGCGCGCACGCCGTCTCGGCCAACGCCTTCCCGGGCATCTAACGTGCTCCGGCATCGACGCCCCCTACACTGCCCTTCCACCTACGGGCTTGGCCCATCCCCATACCGCCCCCGATTCCACTCGCATTGAATCTGACGAGGACACACGCCCAAGCGAGAACAGCCCGGCTGCGGCTGGTGAGCACTCGCGGGCAGCGTGTGCAGCCCTTGTCCCATTATCGTGTCTCCATTGCATAGTGCCTCATCATCACCATCAAGACGAAACACCACCCCAACCAAATTTTTTAATAGATCCGAGGCACACGCTTGCCTTGCCATGTATCTGTAATGTAGTGTCCCGATGGATGTGTTCTGCCATGCCAGTAAGCTTTGTTTGTGCGGGAGGTCTCGGAAGCTTTTCCGGGCGTGATCGGAGTGTGTGGGCGGCCGGGGCCACGAAGGCGACCGCCGCGCCATGTTACGCTCACGCTGCGCCAAGACGTCATTCTCATCCAAAGGCTGGAGGCCCCTCTCCTCCCTCTCCTTGGCCACCCAACTACGCCATCTAACCGTATCCGACGTTGGTCCATCCACCATACCACAACAGACATCATGGCGTGTAAGTTTACGCGGGCGGTGTGTAGGCGCAGTCGCTGACGGCAGGTATTCCTATCATCTGTGAGTTGTCGAGGCGAGCGACCGAGATGGACTGACTGACGCGGCCAGTCGGGTTTCCTACCAAGGTAGGTCGGGCGCAGGGACGCTGGCGATAGGCGGACACGAGGCGAGGAGGCGAGCGAGCGAGTGCAGACGAGGGAGGGGGCGAGGAGGGACGAGCGCGTGCGGCGAGCGAGCTGTGGCATGCGCCAGCGCCGTGATCGGCTGTCTTGGTGGTGGGGTGGTGGTTGTGAGTGAGTGATGTCGGCGTGGCGGGGACGACGAGACGACGGCAACGACAACGTACACTACTGGATGGCCGAGAACGAGTCTGGGCATCATCGCGCGGGACATAAGCGAGTCGAACTAGCGCCGACGCGGTACCGGCACGAACGTCTCGGATCTGGACCGGTGCTGCGCCAGGCAGCCCGTACAGAAGAGTGCTCGCTCGCTCGGACGCACGCACACACGGACGGACGGACGCACTCACGCACGCACACGGCGCGAGATGCTTGCGCGCAGCACGTAGCGCCGGGCATGTAGTGGACGTATCCGGGTGCCTGCCTGTCGCTGCCGACCGCGATCGCCCCTGGCGACAGCGAGGGGGGTAGGGATACGAGACGACTCGTCGCCCGCGTCGCAGGGTCGTGCCAGTGCGCACGGCGCGCGGGAACGCTGCTGGCGCTGCAGCACGCGACCACCACGGCGTCCTACCAAGACGACCGACAGAGCGGCGGCGCTCGCCGACGACGCTCGCGGGCCGACGTTGGCCCCCTCTCCGTCGTGTAGCGTCCGTGTCGGAGCTACCATCCTCCGCTATGCCCCCACGACCCCGACCGAGCGCAACGACCTACATGCGACGACAGCCTCTGTGCGTGCAAGCACACGTCTCGGCGACAGCTTGGCTGCTGCGCTCTGCGGCGTGCGCAGCCGTCCGTGGCACAGCTTACACCCCCCACCCACGCGCCAAGACCGCCTTGGCTGCGGACATGCCACAATCTCCACGCGGCAGTGTACGGCGTTGTGGCACCTACTCTGCGCCGAGTAGTGGCCTGCATGCACGCAGAGCTAGCACAGCGCGTCGGTGCTGCGCCAGGACCCATGGCCCGTCAATCGCCAAGTAGCGTCCAGTCCATACGGCACCGGAAAACGCCCGCGTACTAGCGCCGCCTGGCTGCTCGTTTCCGCCGCCGCTGGCTGTGGCTTTCGCGCCGGGCGTGCTCGAGATTCACACGGCTCGCCTGCACGCCGCTGTCGGGCGCGTCACCAGAACCACACTGGCAGCAGAGCAGCGTCGCCTCGGTCCACGCCCGCACCAGCAGCTTCGCCTGTGGGCGGGCCACACCCTCGTCAGCGCTGCCCGAGCCCGGAAGTCTCGGGCGCTCCGGGGTGCGATAACGGCACGCCCTCCCGGCGCTCACACCCGTACACTGCACGCCGTCGGCTTCTCCGAGGACGGGACTGCTGCCCGGGAATGCGTGTCCGACTTCTCTGGCGTCGATACGCGCGAAGAGGCACCGCACCGATGGGCTGCCGCTTGGCGCAGGCGCCATGATATCGTTTGCACGTCGCCGGAGAGCACCGCTGGACCATGTGCTCGGTATCATCTAATCTCAAATCGATGGCGCAGCGGCGTTCGCGTGCGCAAGCTGCGTGGTCCCCCCGGGCGTCATCGATACCTACGCTAGAGACATGTGTCGCGGAGGTCGCCCGTATCCATGTCGTGCGCCAGATGAGTCAGATAGGCTTTGGTCCGGATACCGCAAGGCACGATCCGGGCTCGTCGCCGGTCGTTTGCACACAACGCCTCGCTCATTCTCGGCGACTGCCGGAATGCAAGCTCAACAAGCTCTGCTCGCCTGGACGCATATGCGCCTCTCAGCCCCAAGCGACGCTGTGGCAGTGGCCGATGGTGACGACGCAGCTAGTGCACAACGGTGCGGTGGTGCTGGACGAGTTTGGCATGCGGAGCAAGCTTGCGGCGTGCCCGCTCGGCTCTTCCGTTCGCTACGACCCGGCTCGTTTCGTGCAAAGCTTCGTCTCAGCTTTGTCCGGGGTTGCGTGTTTCGTCGGCAGAAGCGTCGTGGTATCGTCGCACGCTGCGCCCAGCGTGTAGTGGCACGCCTTGCTGCGTTTCTCCAGCATCGACAAAGGGATACGTCCCCCTGCCCGAGATTGTGGCGGCACGAGATCTCCCCGGCGGGCAGCCACGCCATGCGCCACCGCCTCTGGCGCCGTCGCACACGCACCGTCCCACCCACCCGACTGTATATTCGCCTTGTGTTTGACGAAGAGAACCATGCCGGGGCCGGCATGGTAGCTAGGCGGAGCAATGATTCTCCGTGCCACCTCCCCTTCCTCCCTCCTCCCCTCGATTAGATCTGTATAGACAACGCTTACACCCAGATTAAGCAGGACCAGGACATCCCTGGCGGGCGCACGTGTCCCCACTGCCACAACCGTGAGTAATTCCGTGGCTACGGCGACGACGACGCGCTTCGCCGTGACGGATGCCTGTAGCGTCGATTGCTCTAACTCGGCCTGCTGACGTCGCAGCCGCCGTGGTCAGTGCGTCGTCCCGCACCTGGTTTGAACTGTGCTGGATTCCCCTGATCCCCTTTACCAAGAAACACATCTGGAAGTGCGGAGTGTGCCGTGAGTACCTCTGTCGAGCATGACTGAGGTGGTGCTGACGCCCGCCTCGCCGCGACACAAACCTGCAATTTGACGTCATACACATACTACCATGCTCGACTCTGCGCGAGACCCTGTTCACATGCGCGTGCGGCAACGCTCTCGTGTACAGAGTGGGAGATGAAGAAGGGCGACGGATACGACCCCCAGCCTCCGGGCAACCAGTTTGGCGGCTATGGCGGTGGAAGCGGCGCTGGAGGATATGCGCCGCCGCCTCCGCCAGGTCATGGCGCGCCGCCGCCACCGAAACACTAGCGCGGCGAGCGGCAGTAGCCGCAGCGGCGGCGGTTGCAGGTGCGGTGACAGCCGCAGCCTTACCCCCAGCGGCATCAGCAGGCGTAACCGCGTCCGACATTCGACGGCGGCCATCGCTCGCTCGGCTCTGTCCCTCGCTCGCCTGCAGAGCAGGCGTCGTGCTTCCATACCCCTCAAGGACTGTACATCCGTTCTCCCCAGTATTCTGTAATGGCCCCTGCCCGTATCGTAAGCTATTCGTATCGTCCACGTTGGAACGCGGAACACACGCTCGCCCATGCCGCCTCGATGCAGTTCCATGCGTTAACCTTTCATTTACGTCGTATGTGTGTGGCGGTTACTTGTTGCGTTTCGGGTCGTGTGCGGCGCTTGTGCATGCCGCATACAGAGGAAGCCTGGCGTCTATGCGCAGAAGGCCATGACACGACAGTCCCAGCCATGTGGCTCTTTGTCAGGTGTGCATCCGTGCGTGACCACTCCTCGCTCCCTATGGCTAAATCCATCGATCTGCCTAACCCACCGTCGCTCGGGTTTATAAGTATCAGCCTGACGTCTCTGCCTGACGCTCACACAAGTGATCGAGGTTCGAGGTGCGGGCCAAAGATGCTCCATACCTCCGTCGTCATCCGCCGACATCCCCGACCTCCGCTGCGCATGTCACGACGGTGCCGAGGGATTGTCCGCGGAGTACGACGTCGGCACTGTAGCCGACCGCTACGATCGGTCTCGACGGCGATGAGTCACCTGGCTTGGACCGGTGTAGAACCACGCCAAGTTCAGCACCTGTGTGGAAGCGCGCCAAGATCAGCACAAGCAAAGCCACAACCTATGGCGTCAAACCACACACTGCTCGGCCTGTTCACTCCGCAGTGCGTGTCAGTAGTTGGCGCTAGCACTCGGCACCGTTACCATCGGTCACGCTCTCAACCCGGCTTGGCTATGTGTGCGCTGAGCAGTGGAGCATGCATGAAGTGGAGCGAGCCAGATCCGGTGGGGTTTGTGGGGTTTGTGGGTTGACGGTAAGCGGCGGCATACGGTGTCGGGGAGCGTCGGCGACGGAGTGCAAGCGACGGGGTGGGCACACCTACGAAAGTGAAGGTGTAACGTGGGACGCAGGGGAGAGGCGACTGCTGCGGCGTGGAGCAGGGGGGGCTCGGACACACGCACGCACGCACTCGCAGGATGCTGAAAGGTGACGGGAAGGTGCAGGGGTAAAGGGTTGCATGACATGACGGAAACGACGGATGTCGTCGCGCGGCGCGGCCAAGACAAGGCCAGGAGGCCAGGAGGCCAGGCAAAGCCCAAAGGTGATCGTCACGGATGACAGAGTCGACAGGTACATGACAGGGATTGTCATTGCCTTCATCACATCACCACGCCGCCACGCGTGAACGGGTACACAAGCGTAGCCCGTAGCCCGTGATGCATTGCGACAAAACCTTGTTTGTAAGGGTAGGGGATTTCCCTTGCTCTCTCATCCTCTTTGGGCATCAGCACAAGCAGAGCTGATGTTACTTGGTGACAACTACTCTTCGTCGTCGTTCAAGTAATCCACGAGCTGGAGGCGTCACCTCGCACGCCTGCTTGGAGTCGTCGTCGCCTTGGCTTCAAACTTCCGAGACATTTGGGATGTACATTGTACCTTACCATGTGCTACCGCACGCACACTTCCCTAATTGCTGGTGTGGTGTGCAGGACAACACACAGGTACATAAACGAAAGTGCGAGCTGATACCAGGGAAAGCTGCGGGTCTCGAGCAGGTCGGCGTACGTCCATGTTGGCAACGACAAAGACAGTTTGATGCTCGTGGAGAAGCATATGTACTCCTTTCCTCCCAAGGCACGGGGTTTCGTCGCTGTCTACAAGTGACACCACGATGCCTCAATCTGGACATGCATCGGTCACCAAGTCCCTGCGTCTCCTCCATTCCGCTCCGTGCGGCGAAAGGAGAAGTGCGGAGAAGGGTGATATCACTCTGACAGTCATGATCCAACCCCCTGCGTCTCACATGGCGGCCCAGACGACAGCGCCCGGCGCGCCGAAATGGTTTCCGCTCATGGAACGCATGTATGGAGGCTGGGCTTTACGACACACTCCATGTGTGCATACCCCACTCTGTCGGACGGCATACAGGGTGTCCTCCGGCCCGAGGGAAAGGGGAAGAGGGCCGGAGATGACGGTATGTGTACGTTGGGAGGGGTGGTGATTCGTACATGAAGCATGTGCACCCTTTGGACAATCAACGATGGTCGATGGAAAGTTGAATGCATAGAGTTCTTGGGTTGTCTGAATGGGCTTCTTGGCAAGCTACGATCCGCAACTCCCTGCGCTACGGCTCATTGACGTCGACGCGAGTTTGCGCCAGCCGAGTCCAGGCTGACATGAATGTTTGAGCGCTGTCAATTACCGGCGGCGCAGCGAGCCGCCGCCCCCGCTCAATACTGGCCAAAAACTCCCAGCGGATGTTCTTTCGCCCCTGAGTATTGTTGCATTTAGTAAGTGGGTCATCATGGAGTGTTCCTGGCGGCGGGGCATTGCCTCAAAAGAGCCGTTTAGAGTCAGAGTGTACGCATAAAAAGAGCCGCTCGGGAGGGACTGAACGCTGAAAGGCTCGGTCCTAACGCTTAAGTGCGAATTGGGTGGTGGCGCTGGCGGTGTGTGCGGCGTCGGCGGCGGCGTACTCGGTGGTGGTGACTAGCATCTTTGGAATGATGGACGCGCCTCGAAGCGCTGCAGATCTGGTACAGATATGCTGCGGCAGCTCGGGGGTCTAGAAACCACATCGAGGTAGGCTTCAGAGTCACCGGTAGTTGCCACTGAACTTTAACATTTACTTTACATCGAGCAAACCCGGCCACACGCCACGCACATGCACGGACGCCGCTGCGCTCTCTCCATGACGGCAACGACATGAGCGTTGCCCTCCCAGGTCCTCGGCACCGACACTGTGGTATATGTGTGGATAAAGCCATCGATCAAGGCGTAAACGGCGATGCAGAAAAGGGAGAGGTGTGCATGGCAAGAGAGCACAGCAATGCAGCAAATGCATCACGCACGTCGTGCGGCCGCAGGCATACAGAGAGAGGCATATATCTAGCGGGTTTAGGGTTAAGCCTAGCCCGAACAAGGGACATCAAGGGACCAGGAAAACGCAAAGTGGTCACAGACATGACACACGCCTTGCAATGTTCCCCTCGTTGGCCGCGTAACGATGCTGCAATCCTCTCCCCCACTAGCCCACTGGCCACTGGAGAAGCGGCCAAATGCATCGACAAGGGGTAGTTGTTGGGTGGATCTCTCCATGTGGGTGTCTAGACTTGGTCATCAAGTCGGGCCGAAAGGGGGGCCAAGCAAAGAATGGTCGAGTGTAGTAGTGTATACAAACGTTGCCACCACCAAAACGAGGCGCCGCGCTAAAAATGTTGCCACTGTGCTGGTTACCGCCTTTGGGAGCCGGCGGAGGCCTCGAGGCCCGAAGTATACGGCATCGCGGCATACGCACAGAGAGGCGGAGCGCGAGAGCGAGAGCACAGAGCGCACGAGTCGGCCACCTCTGACTCACCCAAGCACCAGGAACACATAAGCGTCTGGCTGTACAAACGGTGTGTGCGAATATGTTCAATGTGTCCGTGAATAGCGCTCTGCTCCCTTTGACCTCCCCGTCCATGCATATGGCGCAGCATTAGCGCATATGAATGATCCCAAGGCAAAAGGCAAAAGGTTTTTGCCACCCAGGAGCGTAAAATAATCCACCGGGGCATTTTACAAAGCGAGAACTAAGCTACTCTCACATAAGCCAGGCCCCCGTAGCCCGTAGAGCGCCCCCTCAGCTCTCTCGGGCCTCGGCCATGCTCTTCTGCTATACCGCCCCCTGTGCGCTAAGGCACGACGACGGCATACACTGTAGTAGTACTCCCCTCTCCCTCTCTCGCGGCATTGTAATTCACACTTTTTGAGCCTTTTGCGGCGCATCATCGTCGTTTTCTCCTTCCGCCCCCCTTGTGCAGCAAAGGACCTTTGACAGCCCCTGACACGCCCTGCCCTCCCCTGTATGGCCCTGCCTGCCTCACTCTCCTCCTCCTCCTCCTCCTTGCCTCACCTCACCTCAGCCTCCTCTCCCTACCTCTCGACACCACCACCACCACCAACGTCCTCCTCTGCGTTTATTGTTTTGCTACTCCATTTCTCAACTCTCTCTCTCTTACACACACTCGCATCAGTTCCGCCGCACCTCTCACCCCCCCCCTCTTTCATCCCCGCCTCCCTTGCGCTGTTTCGGTTGAGCCGGACACACGACACTCCAAGTCATCACCGGGGTAGCGAGAGACGACCAGGCCGACTTTTGATCTCACCAACGCCGGTTGGTCTCATTGAAGGCGCGCGGTGGCCCACACGCTTGTCTCATTTCATTCCTCCAGTGTCTTGCATTTTGAGTTGTTCGGTCCTCCCGACCCCGTCGATCGGCTATCGCATACGATATTGTATACGGCAGGCAACCAAACCACCACCGACGGCGAGAGCGCACACTGCACTGCACAGACACACCGGGAACACACTGACTGAATCGCTCGCAAGACGCATCGCATCTCGTAAGCTGGTGCACTCCGGCGACCACACGCTATTACTCTTCAAAGTCGTCCGTCTGCAACCCCGCACGCACACTCCTCATCTCTTTCTCGTCGACACACACAACACCCACCCCCACACACCCCACACGCTGCACCGAGCGCACGCACGTACCCGACACCGAGCACATCCCCTTTTTCCCCCCCCCCCCCCCCCTTGCGCTCTCCCTGCCTGTCAGAGCAACCACTCTACACCCGCCGCACGCACACCCATTCCGGCCTCTTTTCGTCGCTCACATCGCGCTGGGACCGTCGAGTTGACAACAAACGTCCGTGCTGCAGCAGGCCTTTGTATCGCCCTTCAAAGTCCACCCCTTAGTAAACAACCAACACTAGACCAAGCGAAGCGGCCCCCCTTACCCCCCATTCACCGGCCTTGGTCCCAAAAAAAGACACGGTGAGCACAACGAGGTAACACGCCGGGACGACGATCTACGCACATATCCATTCCCCCTTGCCGCCGCGCGCACTGGCCGCCTGTCAGACCCTCTCTTTGGTGTTGAGCACACGGCCACACGAGGTTGACAGGGAGGAGATCGAGGAGATCTCGACGGAAGGCGACGGCGAGCTAAGGCACCCAGCTACCCAGGCAGGTTCAGAGGGCCCGGCCTGGCCACCAAGCAGTGCACAGGTAGCCAGGTACCGTCACTACAACTCCCTCTGTCGTTGTCTCAACTTTACGATCCCCTTCCTTCCCTCCAACCTTGCCTCCTTCTTCTCATCTAGCCACTACTCAACCTGCTTTGCGTCGCCCCGCGCGCCACTCTCCTCACACCACCTCTTGTTGCATACAGCTGCTAACACTACTCAGCAGCGAGCAACACCCCAATGACCTACTGGTCGAAACAGTAGCATCGCGCGACACTCCTCCACACGTTGCCTCATCTCGTCGGGCAGCCGGCCGTCGCCACCTCTTCGCCGACTAGAAACACAACCCACGACGCGCGCGCGACTCGAGTTGTTGCCACCCTTGGTGCCGCGCCGCAAGGTCACTCATACGCCTAGTGGGCCTATCTCATCGCGCGACTCGTACTGTTAATGGCCAACTCGTGTCCTTGGGGAAACCAATTGTCAGAGGCATCTTACACGACGACAACAGGCAACGCGCTTCTGGCGTCTGCACGATCGCCCAACAGCACTCTGATCGACAGGCGCCTGTTGTCCACCCTTCCCCAAGGCCTGAAGGCTGCTGCCAGCCATGGCTCAGCAAGCCGCTGTCATGCCGCCGCATACCGGCCATGAGCCTTATGCGGCGCCACCACACCACGTCCTCGCTGCTCAGCATCACGGTGGCAACCTGGGCAACGGCGCGGCCCAACCCCAGCTTGCTCAACAGGTGCCCATCTTTCCTCCCAACGTCGCGGCGCCCGCAGCACCTGCGCCCGGTCAACCGAGACGCGCAGAGTACCCCTATCCCCCTTCCTCAACCCCCTTCTACACCCAAAGCAACCCCAACGCACCTGCACCTCCATTGCCTCCACCTCACCACATCTCCCCACATCACACTGGCGCAGCACCTCCCATCCCCCATGTGCCCCCAATCCACTCGGGACAGAGCTCGTTGCAGACGACGCCCTCGGCGCCGACGACCGGCGGTCACGAGTGGCGGCCAAACGCCATGCAGTCGCAGGACCGCCGGCCAAGTCTCCCCATCCTCTACGCCAACAGCCACTCAGCCATGGCGTCCCCAGAGCCTGCCATGATGGGCCGCCGCGCAAGCGAGGTTTTCATGCAGAATGGAGGGCGAACGTCGGATACATATCTGGCACGTGCGGCCAAGGAGCATCTGGTAATCCAGGACCACACAATGTCTCGTCAGACCAGTGAGATGGGAAGCATTCCTCCAGAAGAAGATGACGGTCGCGTGGGCGTTGAAGACCCCTGTAAGCTTTGACTTGAATGGCGCAAACCCCTGTGGTATCGGTGTGCTGACTGTTGCAGACGCCGAACGAAACTACACCGAACTCAAAGTGCTTGGCGACGGTTCCTTTGGAACTGTGTGGCTGTGCGACTGGCACTCCCCGGTCAAGTCTGACGTCCTCCTCTCCGCCATGCAGTGTGGCGCCGGTGCCCGTCCAGAATGGGCCGGAAAACGCCTCGTCGGTCTCAAGCGTATGAAGCGTGTCTGGGAAGGAGGATGGCGTCAGGCTCGCAACCTCGGCGAACTGGTCGTGAGTAGCATTCCCACTCCTCTTTGCAGATTGAAACTAATTGGTAGTCACTCCGCACGATCCCGCCCCACCCCGCAGTCATCCCATTGTACGACGCATTCATCTCGCCTCGGACACGGGAACTCTACTTTGTGTTCGAGTGCATGGAGGGAAACCTTTACCAGCTTACAAAGTCGCGCAAGGGGCGTCCGCTCGCTGCAGGTCTTATCGCCAGTTGCTTCCAGCAAATTGTCTCTGGCCTGTGTCACATCCACCAGCATGGCTACTTCCACCGCGACATGAAGCCGGAGAACCTCCTGGTCACGACGACTGGTCTGTGCGACTACCTGTCAACCGCCACGGTCAACGAGATCAACGCGCGACGCGCGGCTGGCGACAAGGACGCTCTCTTGGCGCCCTCTGACACGCGGATCGAAAAGGATGTCCAGGTAATCATCAAGCTCGCCGACTTTGGCCTCGCCCGCGCCATCACGTCCAAGCCTCCATACACTGAGTACGTGTCGACACGCTGGTACCGTGCGCCCGAGGTGCTGCTCCGTTCCACCGATTATGGCGCTCCGGTCGACATGTGGGCCCTGGGCACTATTCTGGCGGAGATGATCAACCTCAAGCCGCTTTTCCCAGGCGCTAGCGAGATTGACCAGGTCTATCGCATCTGCGACATGCTCGGCGATCCCTGTCCCGAGAACGGCCCAGACGAGCAAGGCCGCATCGTCGGCGGTGGCCGGTGGAACACGGGCATCAAGCTCGCCAAGAAGGTCGGGTTCTCCTTCCCCAAACGGAAGCCTCTGTCGCCCCGCAGCCTGTTTCCGCAAGACACGCCCCGTTCGCTTGTGGACTGCATCGCCAACCTCCTGCGGTACAATCCTCGTTACCGCATGACGTCGCGTCAGTGTATGGACCATCCCTATTTCCACGAGGTCCTGCCCCATCTCCAGCGCATGCCTCCCCTGCCGCGCATCCCGTTCGCCAACGGCCAGCCACCTCCAGGCACCGTGCCACCCCCCCAGCAGCCAGTCGAGGTCAACCTCAACGTCCCATCGCGGCCCCTGCCGCCGTCCCACTCGCACCAGGAGCCTCACAGCTCCTTTGCCAACGGAGATATCCGCCAGCTGCCGCCCCCAGATGCCGGAAGAGAGACCCCGGGCGGCCCCGCCGAGATCCTCACGACGCCCAATGGACATCCACCTGTGTCGTACTTTTCGCGTCCCGGCGTGGCGCAGGTGCGGCGCGACTCGGATCCGCGCATTCAAAGCTATGGCCCTTCAGCCCTCGTTTACCAGTTACGCGAGCTCGATCTCCCCACAGACGACCTTGCGAGCTACGGCACCCGGCACTGGTCCGAAGAGCAGCTCGCCAGGCCTGTACGCCACGACGCGCCCCCGAACAACTCGTCGAACACGTCGTTTACCCACCACTCGTCCAACCCGTCGTTCTCAAGCCTCAACCAGCCAATGGTGGCCGCAGGGACGTCAAGCGTCAGCCTCGAGCACATCCCCGAGCAGCGCCAGCAGGCCACCAACCCGCACGTCATGGCCTACCTTCAGCGGCAGGCGGCGTATCAGCAGCAGCATGCGCAATCGAGCGCCAGTCTGGTTCAGCCCGGTGGTCCTTTAGACCCCAACGTGATACCGCCGGCCCAGAACTCGTCTGCGTCACTGCCGCTGCACTCGCCCCCGCAGGTGTCGCATCCGACCCACAGCAACCCCAAACTTCCTGCGCCCGGCAAGAAGAAGAAGTGGGGCCTCTCATCTGTGTTTGGCGGAACGGGCAGCAAGAGCTCGACGTCGCTGGCGTCTGTCGACGAACACTCAAGCACGAACGTTTCGCTCAAGCGCACCCAGTCGGGCCAGTATGCCGATGAGCGCGGCGCTGCGTCCATGGACCCCAAGATGACCAAGAAGGAGGCTGAGCGGCAGCTCGCCAAGGCTAAGCGTGAGGCGGCCGAGCGTGCCCAAAAGGAGCGTGCCCGTGCTGTCCTGAACAAGCGTGACCAGCTTCTTGACAAGCACGCATTCAACCCCGCCGGTGAACTCGTCTACCAATCCGATTCTCCGCTGCCCAAACGCAACGCCAACGGCATGGATCCCATCCGACAGCCCGGCTCTGGCTACCCTTACCCCGGCTCACAGGCGTCGAACTCAGCCAACTCGCTCGGTAGCTCGATGCGGGCCGGCCAGTCGCCGTACCTCAACGTCATGGAGGGCGACGGCATGAGCCGCCACAAGGCGCGCAAGACGACCGAGGACGACGACCACAGCAGCATTGGCCGTGCTTCCGCCCGCAGCCGCTCCATGCTGAGTGTGGGAACCATCGACAGCGAGTGAGTCCTGGCATTGCCCATTTGTCGTATCTTCAGTACTGACAAGTAGCCCCGGCCCGAACAGGAGCGTTCCGAGTCTCTGGGGCGACCCGATGCTGCAGCAGGCCGCTCGTAGACCGCCGTCGCACACTTACCGTCCTGGCAACATGTCGCATTCGGCTGCATCGCTCGAGTCGCAGCTGGCCTCGCAGCTCCAGCGCCAGGCAACCGTCGCGTCGGCGTCCGAGTCGTCGCTGTCCATTGGCCGTCACATGGGCGCCAAGATTTCAAGCAACCCCATTCAGAACGTCGAGCCGGGATACCGCATGAGCGAGCCTTCGAGTCCCTACGGCCATCCCGCTGGCTACGCCGTGTCCAAGGGCACGGGCGCGAGCCGGCACAGCAGCCGCTCGCAGCTGCCTTCTATTGGCGACTTTTCGCTCGAGAACCACCAAGAGGTCATCAACCCCATGTTCAGAGTGCCTCCGCAACAGCAGGGCCAATCGGCCGATCAGACCAGCCTTCCACCATTCGCCGCGCTCGCCAACGTTGCGAACACGCACTCGTCGGCGCCATACCCCCCGAACCAGCAGCAGCGGTAAACCCTTCTCGCTCGTGCTGGCCACGTCGTCCACCACAACCATTACTACTAGACAACACACACGCCACGTCCCGTTTTGCACCCATTATTGTATTGTGACTTTTTACGAGCAGCGCAGAACGCCTCAGCATCATCACAGCATCATCACACTCTCGCACCCATCCCACCCCACCTGTTTCGCATAGTAGGCGCGCATCTCATAGCGGATGGATTCTGCATGTGTATTGGGAGAATTGGGTGGAAGAGGGATTGGCCAGCATGGACGAGACATGACAAGAGGCTTGTGTTCGTATCTTCACACGAGTCAATTCGCAAACATATTCATGCTGTCACCGGCGCATTTCACAACTATCAAGGCGACTTAGCTCAGTTGGTTAGAGCGTATGCTTAACACTTCGCAGCGTTACGCATAAGGTCGGCGGTTCGACCCCGCCAGACGTCATCCAAGCTTTCCTTTTTGCCCCCGTCTCTGTTTTTAAGACGGTTAAGCGTGGGTGACTGCGTATCCCTGCGCCATTGCGCCACATGCACAGATTGCGGCGCCTTCCGCGATTGCGATTGAGTATGAGTTGGTGATCGGATCGTAAGCGAGTGGCGTCGACGCCGGTCACTACTGATCGCTCGTTCACTCGTTCGCTCGCTCGCGCCGCACTTACGCACGCATGCACGCAAGCACCCGCCGTCGCTCCGCTCATTACGGCGCAGTGGCGATCGCCTCGTCCGTGTTCGCTTACAGCTCTAGCTTCATGCCCGACGACGACAACGACTAAAGGGGAAGCGATAAGCGGCAACCAAACCCCTTCGTTATCCTACCGCCGTGCCTGCAGCGCCAGCCGCGGCTCACATCTACTACTACTGGTACGTCCCGCTTGTGATTGTACTGTTTGTCACCCGGCAGTGTGGCGCCCCGGCGGGCAGCGGCCAGCGGGACTTGTGGATTGCACGAAGGTCTAGAGGTTGGCCAGCGTGGGCTTGTGTGCTGCTCGTAGCTAGTACCGATACATCCTGATGAAAAAAACAATAAAACCCACGGATACTACTGCACATGGAGCACACTACGTACACTACGTCTGCTTGCATGCCATGGCCGGGCCGAGCTCGGAGCCTTACCGGGTGGCATGACGTCGAGCGCTGGCGAGGCTGGTCGCTCGCTCACTGACCGCTTCGCCTCGCGCGATTGGGCGCTGGCGCGCCCACTCACTCGCCGCCCTACATTATCTCCCGCAACTGCGTGGCGTACTCGCGCAGCTGCTTTGCATGCTGTTTTGCAGGATGCGTGATTGGCACGCCGCCCTGCTCGAGCATGCCGGCGACATTGTCGAGGAGGGGGACGGCCTCGTCTGCGTGGAAGGGACAGTTTGTCGAGCCGCCGTCCTTGATCGCGTCGACGAGCACGCTTCCTGCCAGCGTGGTCATCTGTCGTCAGCTACAATACTACCAGGGTTTGTGCAACTCACGTTGAGGTAACATGGCGGGAGGTTGGCGAGCTCGTCCCGCGGCGGCCACCGCGAGCACTTTTCGAGGAAGCCTACGGCCGCCTCGACGCCGATAGCCCACGACGCGGCGCTGAGGCGCGGGTTGCCGGCGAGGTTCTTTGCGCTCGTGGCGTTGACGAGCATGCGGGCAAACTCCCAAAAGAGGTTGATGTGGCGCATCGACGACTGGTCGAGAGCGTGCGACTCGAGGTCGGCGCGCCACAGGTCGAGCTGCGCGTTGATACTGCTCGCAAGGCGCGCCGCCACGCCCGCGGGCACTTCGCTGCCGGGACGCCGGTGGTACCAGTCCCTCAGGAGGGTAATGAGGCGCGCGTGGAAGGTGAGAAGAATGTCGTTGGAGGAGTACGAGTCGCCGGGGAGTGGCGAGTCGGGCACGAGCACGTGGCAGTAGGCTGTCGGGTCGCGGCGCGGCGGCGGCGGGTTGTCGCGCTGTAGCGCCTCGGTGCCGTCCACAATGTAGCACAGGAGCCACACACGCGCCATGTCCTCGCGCGTCGCGTCGCGCTTGATAGGCAGCAGGCCGCATACTTCGCCGAGCGTTGGCGGGAGCGGTACTGTCAACGACGTCCACTTGATCCACCCGCGAGCCCACTTGAACGCGGACGCAGCGATCGTGCTCGCGCTCTCGCGGTCCGTCGTAAACGTCGCAAGCACGCACGCGCCCACAATCTCCTCAGGCCCAATACCCAGCTCGGGGTCCAGGTCCTCCTCGCCGTCCTCGTCCTTGACGCCCGTGCCGCCGTTGAACGGCGACTCGAGCGTGCTGATAAAGCTGTCGGCGGGCGAGTTGAGCAGCAGCTGGTTCACCTCGTTGCCTAGTACCTGCTGATAACTGTGCAGCGAAGGCACCCGCTCAGATGAGATGAAACACAGTACGCTCAAGATGAACGGCGTCATGACACTCGGGCCCTGCGGGATGTACGGAAACTTGCCAAACTGCAGCCGGTAGCCGAACATCCAATGCGACAGCTTGCTGTGGAAGCTGCGGTCAGTCTCAGCGTCGGCTCACGCAACTTACAAGTCGACAAGGGTCAGGGCGTCGGTGTTGGTTATGACGCCTCGCTTGACAATGTTGGGGCGCGGGTCGGCGGCTCCAAACTGATCATTCTGGTACGACGGCACGGGGACAACGTCGGCAGACGGCGAGGCTGACACCTTGGGAGCCTTGAGCAGGCTGAAGATGCCCCCCTGGGTCATGGGCGTGCCGATGTTGTTGTTGTTGTTGTTGCTAGCCTGCGGTGCGCCAGTGCCCATGCTCATCTGGGGAGTCGGGCCGACAGTCGAGGTATCGACCGGCGACAACGACAGATCCGGCGTCGCCTTGGACCGGTTGGACATTGTGCTGCTCACGGCATCGGGGAACGGCTGTAGCGGGTTGACCGAGACCGAGGGCAGGCTGGACCCCTGGTGGAGGAAGCCTGCCGATGACTGTGACATGCTGCGCTCAAACGACGGCATGCCCATGTGCATGTCGGCTGGGCGCACGGCGCCAGGTGGCACAGCGCCGTTCGGTCCATTCGGAGCGACCATGTCGGCAGAGAACGCCGACTGGCTGCCGCGTCGCCCATCGTCCTCGTCGTCGTCCCCGTCGTCCTTCTTGCGGCGCGAGCGCTTGCGGCCATCCGAGTCGCCGAGCTCGCGGTTCTTCTCGGCGCCCCACCCCTGGAGCACGGCGAGGTCGCGGTCGGGTGGTTCGTAGACTGTCAGTGGAGGTTCAAAGGGTGGAATGAGGCCACCAGCAGTCAGGTGATGCAGGATGTGGCGAACCGCCGCTGACAGTTGCGACATGTGTCCTATGGCCGAGTAGAGGTCGGCGGTGAGCGTCTGCTGCCAGTCCTCGTCGTGGCCGCGGGGGTAGAACACGCAGCGCTCTTTACGGGCGCGGCAACGCACACACTCAGTGTCGCTTCCTTCGACGATGCACTTGAGTTTTGCGCGGCGGCAATTGGCGCACGCCTTCTGTTTTTTCTCGCGAACGAGCACTGACGGCGGCTCGTCCTTGTCCCGCTTGGAGGAGTCCCGCGGCCCGCTGCCAGCATCTCGCGCCGTCGTAGAGTCGGTACGCGCTCTTTTCCGACCAGTGGACCCGTTCATCTCCTGAGGAGGAGGGGGTAACGGCACGCCGGCCGGTCGTTGCGGGGTCGCGAGCCGGGGGTCAGACATGCCGCGGGCGGGATGTATGTAGCCGTGGCCAGCCAAGTTAGGCGCGTCGGGCGGGCGAGTCGTGTGTGTGCGGGGATCGCTTGTGGGGAGATGAGGGGCAACCAAAGCTTGTGTAACGCCGGTGGATGGCTTATCGGTCTGAACGGCGAACTGTAACTTGGCGACGCCTGTCGATGCCGAAAAGGGTCGAGTCAAGTGGTGATCGTAGTGATAGCGTGTGGGGAGGGCGGGTCAATGCGTGGGGGACCAGGAGAGGCTCGCTCGCACGCTCGGTACGTCGCCGCCGCCGCGCAATTGGGTCTTGGGCTGAGACGTCTGCGCTTGGATGGCTTTGCACGCCGGCGCACACGATAGTATGAAAGAGATGGGCAAGATGGGAGGTGGGCACTGCATCTCGCCATTGTGGATGTCGCGGGATCCTCGCCGCATGTGACCACCTGCAACCCCGGCCTCCAGTCCGTCAACACGGCACGTGACTTTGAGCACATTCCGATATTCCGGCGGACCGGCTCCGGCGCTCCGGCGACCCGGCGACAACTGTGCACTCCTACTGAGCAATGCCTTCATCTCCTGCTCACATCATCGTCATCAACCACAAAGTTTGTATTACTCTTGGCTATACTACAACTGATGCACCCGATACTAGTAGCTTACTTGTACGTGGCGGTGCCCTCGAGTGCCTGCTTCTTGAACTCGTCAAACTCAACGACCGTCTTGCCGTGGCGGGCCTTTTCGGCGGCAAAGACAATCAGATGCGAGTTGAGGACGTCGTCGGGTGTGACGCCCAGGTGCTCCTGCTTCCTGTCGTGCACAGCGTTGACGAATGCCTTGGCAAGGCCAAAGTCGCCGCCGCCGTGTGCGCCCGTGCCCGCCGAGGGGCTGACGGTCCGGCGCGTGCGCGTCTTAAAGTCGAACACGGTGAACGTCTTCATGTCGCCGACGAGCTCGCCGAGCGTGCCCTGGATGTACGTCTGGCGGTCGCACTCGGCCTCGGTGAACGCGCTCATTGTCATGGTGGCAGTCACGCCGCCGTCGTACTCGACGTTGACGACCTGGTGGTCGACGACATCGTTGCCCGCCTCGTACGCGCACACACCGTACGGCCCCTCCTGCAGCGCCTTGGTCACGTTCTCCTCGGTCACGTCGTCGACAAACACTGCTGCCCAACCCTTCTTGCCCTCCTTGATGGGGTCGATGTAGATCTTCTTGGCACTCCACACGCAGTCGGGCTCGGCGGGGCATTCGAGACACCGGTGCGCGTCGCCAGCCTCCTTGGGCTTGCGCGATGGCTTGAAGTGCGCGAGCGAGCCAAACGACGACACGCGTTCAGGCTTGAGACCGTCGAGGTAGAACGACAGAATGTCCAGGTCGCTTCTGTCAGACCACGTCGGAAGAGGCAAGGCACACTCACTGGCAACTCTTTGCCATAAGCGCAAACGTTGTCGTCTCTTCCTTCTGCCAGTTGCCGCGGACAAACGAGTGGGAGAAGTGCACGTTGCCGACGGGCTCCATGTGCTGGATGTTGATAATGTCGCCAAGGACGCCCGAGTCGATGACCTCCTTGACGGCGACGTTGAAGGGCGAGTAGCGCAGGACATGACCGATACCAAAGATGATGTCGTCCTGCGCCTGCACGTCCTTGACCATGTTGACGCAGTCATTGATCTCGGTCGCCATAGGCTTCTCGCACAGAATGTCATAGCCCATCTTGGAAAAGACAGCCACGAGCTCGGAATGCAGCTGGTCCAGAACCGTCACCAGTACGGCGTCGGCAAACTTGGGCTTCTTGGCCACTTCCGACCAGTCCTCGAACAGCTGGTCATCCTCAAGGCTGGTGTAAGCGAAGTATCGGTCGAACAGCGAGCGAGGTACTCACTGGTGCCGGCGGGCAAAGAGCTTTCGGCGAGCTGGACGAGGGTCGGCACAAGCAACAACCTTGGCCCGCTCTGGAAACTGTGCGGCGTACTCGGCGTACAGGTAACCGCGCATACCACCCCCAAGCACAATCAAGGTCACGGGTTTGGACGTGTCGGCAGTCATGTCTGTCGTTTGAATCTGTCGATTTAAATGAGGAAAATGAGACTGTTCCACAAGCAGAGGGGTTGTGTGAGTATGCGCTGTGAGCAAATGCGACGTGTCAACGCTTGCTGGGCATGCATGGCACCGCGTCCTAGTGTGGAGATTGATATATACACAACATGTCGGCAACATGTCGGCGCAAAGCGCCGCAATGGGGGCTGTGGCCAATCGCGGGTCGGCCATTTCCGAGCAGTACCACGCTGCATACCGTCGTATACCTCGTTCAAGTCAAGGGAGTGCCTTGGATGACTGGGTGGCAAGAGCATATCGAAGTCGTGGAACGCCAAACCAGTCTCCTAGTTTACCCTGGCATTGAACCAGGTGGTCTGCCTGGCATGGATCCAGCAGTAGGTCGCATGCGGGTGAAACGCCGGTGTGGGGCAACGACGTGATGGTTTCCAGTTCACCGAGTCAAGGTGTGGTCAACACGGTGCCTCTTGTGGGGGACAGGGGTCCCCCACGGGTGCCAACCTCCGTGGCCCCATTGGCCACATCCACACCCTCAGCAATGCACGCGACGAAGGCATGGTCCATCGGCCCTCGCACTTTCGGACATATCTTGCTCCGGGGGGGTACTTATCCGAAGAGAATCCGACCCGCTTTCGTGGCGTTGAGTGGGCACAGACAGGAGTTGCACAAGCGCCGTGTTCGCCGACCTGAAACTCTCGGCATTTCTTGGATTTTGGTGGGCAGGTTCAGAGGCCATTTCATTATCGTCTCGCAGCCTCACTCCACAACTCCCTCTGCCGTTATACTGTGGAGGTGGCACGGCTAATCGAGAAGGGGAAACCATGGACCTGGCGAGGGACCTGAGACAGGCATGCATTGTTCCGGGGCCTTTCAGTAATGGATGAGATCTGAACTCAACAGCATTCATAGAGACAGGCCTGCAGGCAAGGAGGTTTCACGTCCGCGGTACCTGACACATGTACGGTTATCCCAAAACGCCAAGAACACAAGTGTCTCCTCCAGGACGGGTTAACTGGGCACATGGTCGGGCACCTCGCCGGGGGATATGGGTGACAGCTGACTGCGCGTCGATCTACAGCCGCCTCGCCCGCTTCACCGGGCATGCCCTACTCCTCTGACGCCTGTTTGTGTACCGGCGAAAAGTGCGGAGCCTCGTTCAATGCCATGGAGCACAAAGCCTCCTGCCGTATAAGTACAGCGACAATGATACCCCTCCATGGGTCCCCATCGACGACAGCAACAAGTCTTCACGCGACTAGACCACCATGTCTCGCCTCAGCAACGTTGGCGAACGCCTCTCTCGCACCCGCGTGGGCAAGTTCCGATGTACGTCGAGGTTGAGCGCAAGCAAACAGTTGCTGACAGATAGACAACTCGCCATGGACCCAGGTCACGCTTGTCGGTATCGTGTGCTTCTGCTCGGTCGGCATGTTCTCGGCCCTTGGCAACCTCGGTGCCGGTGGCACCCAGGATGTCATCACGTCCAACATCTCCAACTCGGTTCTCTACGGTGTCTTTGCTATCTCTGGTATGTCACGCGACCTGCACGCGACTGCGAGTTCGGACCCGCTGACTTGCAGGTTTCTTCGCTGGCTCTATCAACAACGTTCTCGGTCCCCGCCTGACCCTCTCGGTCGGTACGATGGGCTACTCGCTCTACGTCGGTTCGCTGTGGGCGTTCCAGGTACACGGCAGCAAGGTGTTCCTTATCGTGGCTGGTGGCATCCTCGGCTTTACCGCGGCCATGCTATGGGCTGCCCAAGGCGCCGTCATGATGTCGTACCCCATGGAGAAGGACAAGGGCCGCTCGTTCTCGCTGTTCTGGACCATCTTCTCGATGGGCGGTGTCGTGGGCGCGGCGATCACCCTCGGTATCGAGGCCAGGCTCGACGGCGGTGCCCATTCCGTCTCGACCGGTGTCTACCTCGCCTTCATCATCATCATGCTTACGGCTATCATCACGTCGTGGCTCATCCTGCCGCCCAACTACGTCGTGCGCGGTGACGGCACGGTCGTCGAGCTGCAGGCTGCGCTTACCGTCGGCGCCGAGGCCAAGGAGTTTTTCAAGCTTTTCAAGGACTGGCGCATGCTTGCCCTCTTCCCCATGTTCTTCACTTCCAACTACTTCTACGCGTACCAGGCGTCGATCATCTCGTTCATGTTCACGCCGCGCGCCCGTGCCCTCGCCTCCCTCGTCACCAACCTCGGCGCCGTGCTCGGTGCGAACCTTATCGGTATGCTTCTCGACCTGATCCCCGGTGACCGCCGCCGCCGTTCCCTCATCACCATCGGCATCGTCATTGCTCTGCAGATTCTCATGTGGTCAAGCGGTATCGCTTGGCAGGTGCAGTTCAAGCGTGGCGAGCCCAAGGAGGGCCTCGGCATGGACTGGGACCACCCCAAGTCGCCAGGCGTCTACCTTCTCCTCCTCGGGTACTACCTCGCCGACGCCATGTACCAGGGCCTCGCCTACTACATCATGTCGTCGATCACGTCCGACGCGTTCCGCCTCGCCCGTATGACTGGTTACTACAAGGGTGTGCAGTCTGCCGGTGCCGCCGTTTCGTACGGCATGGACGCCATCCCCACCGCCTACCTTACCGAAATCATCGTCACCTTCTCCATGGTCATGTTCACGTTTATCCCCGTGACTGCTGTTGTCTGGAAGACGCACGGCACCGACGAGGAGCGCCGTGGCGAGGACGCCCACCACGTCGAGGACCTCTCTGCGGAGCAGCTCCACGGTGCGGCCTTGCCAGCGGGCCACCACGTCCACGACTCGCACAGCCACGACGACAAGGGGAGCGTCAAGGGCGACAGCAAGGAGCATGTGGCGCATGCGGAGCGAATTTAAGCAGAGCGTAAGCGGGTGTTAGGTATGATCAGTATAGTAGATAAGGATGAACAATGTTGTTTTCTATCAAACCAACGTTTGCGGAAGGGTGGTGCTTGTAGTGACCTCGCTTGCGACTTAGTTGATCAACAGCCTCACAACCGAGGGTGGCTCGGTGCCACAGTGCCTAGTTGAACGTCGCAGTAGTTCAGGCATCGTCCTACTTGCATTGCAGAGTCGCTTCCCGCACGGTTCCAGCCATCCACTCATAGGCCACACTCGGGTGGAGCTCCATCCATGTCATCGGGTCGCAAGAACGCTGCTTGCGCAACTACTGTAGTTGCAAGGAAGCAGCTGATGCGTTCATTGGCATTGGGCGAGTTAAAGTGTCCTGCACGACGTCATTTGCACCTTGTCCCACATTTCAGACCGCCATTGATTCGCCACCAGATTTTCAAACTATGCCCTCCCCCCACTTATCACACCTCACCCACCCAGGGCTCAGAGAGGAGTGGGTCACAGAGTGGGCCAGAGTGGTGGGCCTCTCACTCGACCATCACCACAAAAGACTCAAAGAGCGCAACCAGTGCGTGTTCACCTGTCCCCACCTCCAGTGGCAGCTGCCACGCCCCCCGCAACTTCTTGTACGACAGCGAACGCCCCTGTGATCGCGAGGTCGACACGGACAAGCGCCGGACGTAGGCGCTTGTGTAAGCACCCCGCGTGCGACAAGTGGTGGTGTGCTTTAGGACACTTGTACCTTGTAGCCTCCCCCTTCCCTTGCCCGAGCCCCTTGCAGGCTCCCCTCCCCTCGGACCTTCAC
Organism: Cutaneotrichosporon arboriforme; assembly: GCA_002335565.1. Taxonomy (NCBI): domain Eukaryota; kingdom Fungi; phylum Basidiomycota; class Tremellomycetes; order Trichosporonales; family Trichosporonaceae; genus Cutaneotrichosporon; species Cutaneotrichosporon arboriforme. Next base: position 404,166 of record BEDW01000002.1, on the reverse strand, counting down.
ACGACCACACGTTGGCACGATCCCAACGACTTGAACGATACACATTACATGCAAGAACGCACACACCCACACCCACAGCTTGAAGCGATACCCGCGCGCGACATGCATCCCCTGGGTTATGACCCAGACCCGGCGCTCCACGGCGAAGGAAGCAGCACGGGCCGCAGGCGGCGCGTCGACGACGATGATCATTCATCACCGCACGAAACGTACCCGGTCCCGCCCATGCCCGTAAAGCGCAGGCGACACGTAGCGCCGTCGCCGCTCCCACCACCACCACCCTCCGACACGCTCCTGCCCATCCACCTGCGTGTTATCTTTCGTCCAGACGACCCGCACAAGACCGTCTCGATGACTACCACCTTCTCCCCACCACCGTTACTACCCCCACCACTCCCAGCGCGACATGACCACCACCCATTGTCTCCATCTCCGCACAAACGCCCTGCATTTCTGCCCCCCTCGCCTGAACACCTCCGGCGTCCATTAGTCGGCGGCGGCAAGCCGCGGCGTGGACGTGGGCGTGGTGGTGCCACCGCGGGCACGGGCACGCGGGGTGGTGCGGCCGCGCCGCGCGCGTCCCGTGCGTCTCGGCGCGCGACACGCTCTCGCAGAACCTCGGCGACACCAACGACACTCGAGTCAATTGCGCAAGAGTCTGTCGCTCTCCGCGCCGAGATTAAGCGTCTGGGACTGTCGCTCCGAGACGTCACCGCCGACGGCAACTGCCTCTTTCGCGCTCTCGCAGACCAGGTATGGGGCGACCAGACGCGGCACGCGTACGTCCGCCAGATTGTGTGCGACGAGCTTGCGCGGAACGAGGACGAGCTGCGTGAGTTTGTCGCAGGCTTCCTCATCGAGGGCGAGGAGTACGGCGCGTACGTCGACCGTATGCGCGGCCAAGGCGTGTACGGCTCCCACATTGAGCTCATGGCCGCGACAAAGGTCTTCAAGCGCAGTATCCGCGTCGTCCTCGCTCAGACGAGTTACACCGTCGAGTACACGGGTGAGCCTCACGACGACGAGGACGCCGACGACAACGCTCCAAAGGACGCAAACGATGTAACGGAGGCACAGGATGGCCCAGAGGTGACTGAGACGCCACCCCGACGCAGGACGCGTGCGTCCAACGCAGCTGCCGCCGAGCCCATGCCGCGCGGACGCCCAGGGCACAGACTTCTTTGGCTTGCCTTGTTCTCCGACGCGGAGCACTATGAGAGCGTGAGGCGGCAAGGTCCCGGTTCGAGCTCTGGCCCCGCCGACGTCCCCGACTCTCTCGCCATCCCCCATGAGCGCGACCAGAGCGAGGCGGCACGTGCTGAGCGCGCCGAGAGCGGCTCGGGCCGCAAGCGCAGCGCAGCGACCGACGCTGCCGCCGCGCGGTTCATCGCCGACGGCCGTGTCGCACAGGTCATTGCGTCGTTACCGCCATGGCATGGTGTCAGCGACGCCGACGCGGCTCAGGTGCTGGTCCGCACTGACGGCGACGTCAGCAAGACGATCGACATTCTCTTTGACCAGCTCGACTCGGATGGCGATGGCGACGACTCGAGCGGCGACTCGCACAGCGACACGAGTACCAGCAGTGCGAGTGCTTTACTCGAGTTTGCGACGCGCACACCCAGCTCGTCGCCTGAGGACCACACGTCGGGCGAGTCGCGCTCCACACGTACCCCCGACACGCCCGACATGTCCGTCTCGCCCGCGTCCACTGCCCCGACCTCCCCGCTTTCCAACGCATCAGAGTACTCGGACAAGCCCAGTCCCCCGGCCAGCGATAGAGTGCTGCGTAGCGCAACCCGCTCGGCCCCTTCGGCATCCGGGCGCCGCCGCCCACGCCGCGGCGCCGGCAAGATGTAGACATCCCTTTGTGTGTATCAACGCCTTTCGTACATCAATCTCGCCACTTGGCTGTAGGGTTGTCTTATCGTATCATGTATTATCATCTGCCTTCCAAGACGCCGAGTGTGTGTCGTCGCCAAGATGTGGGAACGTGCGGGGATGTGTGCGGAAGACGGGCGGAGGAGCAAAGGCCTTGGCAGTGTCGCATTTGCCGAAAGGTGTCGGCACAGTGACCGAGCCTCCACCGCAGTGTTCCGTCGTGACGTCGACGACAATTCCGTCTCGGGCTTCGCACCAGCGCGACAAGACTAGATAGATAGTGGGCATCTACCCGGCATCTTGCGTCCTCCGCATCACTCCCTCATCTAATCTCTCCCTTTCCTTACACAATGCCTGCCTCTCTCGAGAAAGCGTCTGCGAACCGCGTCGCCAACGGCGAGTTGACAAAGTACAAGTTCAAGTCGTCGTCGCTGGGCGGGCTCGAGACAGCAGTGAATGTCTACGTCCCCGACAATGCCGCCAAGGAGGCCGTGCCCGTGCTGTTCTACCTCGCCGGCCTGACGTGCACCGAAGACACGGGCGCGCAGAAGGGCGGCATGTTCAATACGGCAGGCAAGCACGGCATCGCCCTCGTGTTCCCCGACACGAGCCCGCGCGGCGCCGGCGTCCCTGGCGAAGACGACGACTGGCAGCTCGGTACCGGTGCAGGCTTCTACATCAACGCCGACGACGACAAGTGGGCCAAGCACTACAACATGTACGACCTGGTCGTCAAGGAGCTGCCAGAGGTGCTCAAGGCCGCCAAGCTTGGTCTGGTGAGTCTCTCGCCTGTTACCGTCCCTCCAGCTGACATCAGGACTTTAAGCGCTGGTCCATCACCGGCCACTCGATGGGCGGCCACGGCGCGCTGTCGATCTACCTCAAGAACCCGGGCATGTTCCAATCGTGCTCTGCCTTTGCGCCTATCTGGTATGTTATTGTTACGGTTGTGTCTAAGGCTCATGACTGACACGCAGCAACCCCGCCGTCGTACCGTGGGGGATTGGCGCGTTCTCAAACTACCTTGCGGCGAAGCAGACGGGGGACAAGCCGCCAGCCGAGTGGCTCGCGCACGACGCGTCGCACCTGCTCGCGGGCAGCTCGGCGCCTGCAGGCTCGCTCAACATTCTCGTTGACGTCGGTACCGCCGACCAGTTCCTCAAGGACGGCCAGCTTACCCCCGAGGCACTCACGCACGCCGCCGAGCAGCGCCAAAAGTCGACCGGCGCAGCGGACGACTTCAGGCTCCGCATGCAGGACGGATACGACCACTCGTACTACTTTGTAAGCTGTCCAACGTGTCACACAGCTAATGCCAGATTTCGACATTCTCCCCCGAGCACGTCGAGTTCCACGCCAAGCACCTCAAGGCGTAAAACTAGCGCTCCGCTGGCATCGAGTAAGCATGAGCGGGATCGTAGACAGCAGCATCAAGTATGAAGCAGTACCCACGTGGGCCGGCGTATTGGCGCATGGCGCAATCACTGACATAACAATAGGCTATAAACTGACACGAAATTGCATACACCCCGCTTAAGGCGTGTAGCGGAACCCAGGAGCGAGGTCGTGTTTCTCGATAGTGTCAAGGGGTGTGCCCTTTGGCGGGCGTCCGCCCTCGCGCTCGTCGCGGCGGCGGTTCTCCAAGCGGTAGTAAAGCGTCATGCTAAGGGCGATGACGAGACCGAGACACTGGAAGCAAATGTTGACGATGCAGCCCTTGTGGTACATTGGCTTCTCCGACTTGGGGAAGAGGAAGGCGGCAGCGAGGGAGAGACACTGGCCGAGCGTGTTGAGCATGCCGAGGTTGGTCGCGCGCTGGCTCTCGTTACCTGCGTTGGCAGACTGCCACGCCATGATGAGTGGAATGTTGGTGTACCCAGCCGTCACGATGAGGATGCACGCAAAGTAGCGTCCCGAGGACTGGGACGGCGTCGCGTCCTCGGCCGGCACAGTCAAGAGGATCACCCAGCCAATTATGCCAAACAGGAACACGGTCGCGGCGGGGATACCGCGTGACTGCTTGTGGTCGGAGAAGGAGGTGAGCAGGAGCATGTACACCAGCGCCACGGCGTACGGCGGCACCGTCATCAGCTGCGCACGCGCGGCAGAGTAGCCTGCAAGTCAGGGACCGGAGCACAAGCGGAAAATCTAGGCGTTTGGGAATCAAACTACCCGGTTCCGGATTACTTACCAAACCCCTCCTTGATGATCGTGGGGAGGAAACCGCCAACGGAACCAAGCGTCAAGTTCATGCACGAGTACCTGCCCTGTCAGCACGCAGTTAACACGGCGTACCCACATGGTGCTGACGACGAAGGTCTTCCAGTCGGTGAGGGAACGGCGAACCCCGCGCCAGTCAATGCCCGTGGTGCTCTCGTGTCGTTTCTCAGCGTTGAGGCGGGTGAGGCACAACGTCCGCTCGTCCTCTGAGAGGTAGCGCGTCACCTCTGGGCGCGAGGGCATGAAGAATGCGACCACGATAGCGAGTAACACCGAGGGGCAGCCCTCAATGAGGAACAGGATTCGCCACCGCTCAATTGAGGCGTGTTTGATGCTCGTCACACCGTACGAGATCAAACCGCCAAAGGCGCCCGACACGGCTCCGGCGCTGATGAACAGGCCGATACGCTTTGCGAGATCGTGCTTGCAGTAAAACGTCGAAAGGTGCAACGCCATCGCTTGCCCAAAGGCAGCCTCGCCGACACCAACGAACAGGCGACAGACGAAGAGGCCGGCGCGGTTTGTGGCGGCAGCTTGACACGTCGCGGCGATACTCCAGATCATCGCGCCCGCGGCAATGGAGCGGGACGCGAGAAATTGCCTGGCTAGAAGCGTTCCCGGAACACTGAAAGTAATGTATGTGATGAAGAAGCAGCAGAGCGCAATCGAGTAGTTGGTGTCGCTGCTGTTGAGAATTTGCTCCTCAAGACCGATGACACGAGCGTTGGCCCTGCTGTTAGAACGTGCCCAACATTCACCAAAAGTGCCACAGTGGCTAAGAGAAAAGCAGACTGCGTTTGCGAGGACCGGGCCTGCTCACAAACATTGTGCTCTACGTATATCTGATGTGGACGTGGGAGAGGGCGACTTGGGGTTGGATGGGGTGCCAAGGCATAGGCAGAGGGACAGCATGACTGGCGCCCCACTCTGTCGCAAACATGTCCACAAACTATTGTTTGTGTGGCCTGTTTGCGCCCCCCAGTCTGCCGCCAGTGCGCGAGACAACACTCACAAGTTACCGCGGTCGAGGTATGCGCTGAGGTAAAGCAGGACAGCGAACGGGAGGATACCGATATCTGTGGGGGGTCAGCCGCGCCATCCTTACTGGGGAACGTACCAAGCTTCCTGAGGAGACGGCGCTCGGCGCGGGCACGCTCCTTTGCGAACGCGGCGCCCTCGGCACCATGGCTCGCGATACTCCCCTTTTCGGTGTCTGTGCCGCGCGTACCCGTCTGAGCGAGCGAGTAGTCGGCGCTCTCGCTGCCAGACAGGTGCTGTACCTGCGCCTTCTCCGCCTCGGCGAGGCCGTCGTCTGCCATATGAACTTGCTTGGGCATGGCTGCTTGCGAACTGAGCTTACGATGGGCCTTTTTCGTCCCCCGCCCCTTGCATTTTTATACTCTCAAATGCTAGCTAGTTTTTGTCGCTGACGCTATCAATGAACGCGGTAGAGCTGCACGAACGCGGGTTCGCCCCAATGCCGCTGCTGACTGTTGTCGCTCCCTGCGTCAAAGACCGCCGCCAACCGCGCTACCCCGCGCGGCTGAAGCCTAATCACCATCCCCTCGGGGCTCCCCGGGCCCCGCCGCTCACGATTCACCCATTCATCCCCGCAGTGAGTGAGAGCGGGTGCGGTTGTTGCCAACGACGACGTTGGGGATGAACAGAAATAGACCATTGGACCCTTGGCAGACTCTAAAACTAGTGCCTTGTCGTTCACGTGCTGCACATGTCGGCCATCACGCGCGTATCGCGACCAACAACAGTCGGCTGCGTCGTCTATCACGTCGAGTCGGTGTCTCAGTGTCTCGGCGTCTTCGGCGTTTCCGGACCGAAGATCTGCTTGGGCAATGCGTAATTTCGAAGGAGGGAGGGCCCATCCGAAATGCTTGAATTGCGTGTAACATATGCTCATGTGTTTTGGTTTTGCATTCCACGCTCATGCTACAGTGACCGAGGCAACTTGCCATGCTGTCAAGCCCCCGCAGGAGCACCAGCCTGCGCTCCGGGTCGAGGCGGAAGCGCGGGTGCGGTCAAGGGAGCCTTCTCTGACGACGAGGGACCTGCGCGAGGAGGCAGAGGCGGCGGTCCCCCAGCCTTCGCTGGAGGTACATGTATGTCCTTGGTGTCAGGCGCCTCGCCCGACTAGTCCATGACTGGAATATACGCCGAGTGCTGGTCACGCTTGGACCAGCGCTGCTCAATCTCCTTCTCGGCGTGCACGATTTCCGCGTTGATCTCGTTGCCGCTGCCAGAGCCAAAAAGGCCAACCATGTCGGGTGGCAGAGGCTTGATTACGCCGTGTGCAAATAGGTGCTGGCGCTTCTCAAGGTCGTGAGCCCTGCGTCGTCAGCCTTCCACGCTATCGTTCCGGGTTGGCACCCTCGTTGTTGACCGCTCGACCGAGGCACAAGCATTCCCCTCCCTCACGGTTCACCGAGTCGCCCCATTGCACTAATGTCCCCCGACACTCCCGATAGATACGAGACATACCACATTGCCGCGCCAATGCGATTGGACACGCTGAAGAAGAGACCGAGAATGGGGATTCCTTCGAGCAGCGATGCGCTAAAGCCGAACGCTGACCGTCAGAAATCGTGGGCCCCGCAGAGCTCGCATTCCACGTACACCGGTATGCCCATTTACGCTCCTCGATCCAGCGCCAGATCTCGTCAGATGTCATGCGCTTCTGCTTGAAGTATGGGTCGTGGAGGTACTCGGCCGTGCCAAGGGCGCGGATACTCGAGATGACAACGGGGAAGATGAGGGGCAGAGTCGGCGACAGCGGCAGGAGAATAACTTGGTGTCAGCAGTGTCTTCGTCGAGTTGAACATACACTGCCGCAGGACCATCTGTGTCGGCCACCACAGCAGCCAGCGCAGCCATGGCTCGCCGTGCTTGCGCTGTCCCCAGGCGCGGGCTTGCTCTGGCGTCGGTACGGGAGGCTGCGCCCACTCCTCGACGTAGCCCTGGGGTCAGCAACATTTCTGGAGGTGCTTTCTCCACTGGCAAAGCACTCCAAATGAGACCTATAGTCCACCACTCCAAATTGGACACCAAGGTTATGAGTTTCAAAGCGCTGCGACATGACCAAAGTCACCGACGGTACTTGAGATAGCACCACGACGGCGAGCAAATCAACGGGGCCACTTTCCCCGTTCAAACCCACGTCCAAACTGAGAGCAAGCGGGAGCAGCACAGCACAGCACGGCACGGCATCACCGCTCCCTCTATAAACTCACCTGGGTCCAGAACTCGGCGGGCTTGCCGCGCGACGCGAGCGTGAGGTTGTAGGCGCGAGCGCGTGCGATTCTCAGGTTCTTCTTGATGAAGAAGCGGAGGATTCGACTGAGCTGCGGCAGGAGGACAATCATGTGTGTGTCTGAGGACGCAAGTGACATCAAAAGAGGCTCCGAGGAGTGTCGTCACGGCGAGGATAGTGTCAGCACAGCTTGTCTTGCGAGCAGTCGCTCAGACTTACAGAACAGAAGATCGACGTTGACGGAAAACTTGGCAGCGCCAATGGTGACGCGCTCGCCCTCCCTCCCGCGCAGGATAAACTTGCGCACAAACCAGCTCATGATGCCCCACCCAAAGACGGCGTAGGCCGCGCCCACGGCCGCGCCGCGTATCGTCGCGTGCTTGAGTTTGGCATACACCGGTTCACGGATCGTCGGGTCCGTCAGCAGCCGATACACGCCCACGAGGGTGTAGCTTGGGGGGAACGCTAGAAGTTCAGTCGGCATGGTGTGCGTGCTCTGCGCTCGACCGCGGTGGTGGTGGTGATGAGAGAGGGACAGGAAGCGAGGGATAGATGTGTTTGCCCAAAGCTTGCAATGATGGGTGCGAGACAGGAAGGAAAGACGTCACTGGTCCTCTGGGGCTCCGAATGGATATAGCAACATCCGCCCAACGCCGTGTTTTCGGAACACCTTGACGATCTAATCGACGCGCAACATATCCTCAGCTCATGCAAGAGCACTCTTTCATGTCCTTACGCCTTACGCCCATTGTACACTGCGCACACATGCACATGCGGTCGCTTTCACAATCATTTGTGATCTTCGGGACTGAGGACACGGCCGGTCTTATCGTCAGCGAACGGGTCCTCCCGCCGAGCAGCCCCATAAACTGCCAGTCTCCCTCAGGATCGTTGGCCAGCTTGGTTCTTAGCAGGTTCGACAATGGGCGCCCTTTTGCTCCAGCATATCGAGCTGTGCTTCCAGTTGTACTTGTACTGAAGTCTTCATGCAGCAGAAACCACAACTGTACATTTTAAGTTTCTCTGAACATCCTGACATGTGGTGTCGCCAATCGTTGTATTTGTATGGGCAGTTGACTCAGCTGCGCCCTCTCCCGGCCCTCCACTCACGCGACATACTTGACCAACACCTTCTTTACTTGTCCTCGTTCTCTTCTTTCACTCTCCCTCAAACTCGCTCATCTTTGGACACTCACTCCGCTTTTCTCAGACTCACCGCGGCCTTTCCCATTGTCCATCGTCGCCGCAACGACCACCTTCAACATGGTCACGCTCTCTCATGAGATGTTCCCCCACATTGTGGAGACGATTGTCAAGCTCGCTTCTTGGGAGGTCAAGCTCGCCTTCCGCCTCACCTCGAAGCTCTTCCTCGACAAGGTTGACAGCGGCCTTTGCCGTCACGTCATTCTAGGATATCGATCCAAACCGCGCTCAAATTGGGACGCACTTCTCTTGGAGGCCTTCTCATACACTTTCACGTTTCCGGACTGGCCAACATACGAGCTGGTGCTCCTCGACGACGCTTTTAGAAAGGAACTGCCCGTCCGCCCTCGAAACTCGTCGAAGCGCTGGCTTGAGGTCCTCGAGAAAATCAAGATTTTGGATATTCACGTCTCCAGGAGCGATCTAGGGGACGAAGCAATGAAGCTCCTAGATTGCACCGGTTGCACGCATGCCTTGTTCGTACGACGTAAATGCTCGGTAGACATCACTCTCGGCGCCATTCACGTCATTGACGTGGTCCACATTGCGAACGAAACCGAACAATGGGACGATGCTGGGATCTGGTTTACACCACTTGAAATCGAAGCGCCATGCCTCACATTTTTGGAGGAGGAGGCGTCTATGCACTCCGACGACGAGGACGACACGTCCAATAAGTGGTCGCCCATCGTCGCTCACATTGTCAACATCGACATTGACCCGTTCTACGACGACCTTCATTTCCGTCCTGTCGAGTTTCTAGAGCGCAGCGAAGAGCCAGGCTCAAACTCTGCCACAAGCCTGTGGGTATTTTTCCTGATTCCCGACCTCGACGGCGGAGTTGTCGTGCCAGCAGACGAATTCCAGGAAAGTTTTGTTAGCAACGTTGTGAAGGGTCTTTTGTTCACCTCATACCGCGACTGCAACCTTGTAGGCCTGGAAAAACTTCCTCCTCGACTCCTTGGTCTCCCCGAAACAACAAGTGCAGAAGACCTTCCAGAACTGCTCTCCAAAGAGCTAGAGTCTCTCATCAAAAGTTATTTGGCGGACATCGAGCCTGACTACGACAAGGGGTTGATTGAGTCATACGTAGACTACGTGTCGCTCTGCACTCTAGCAAATCTGGAAGATACCCCATGCTTCGGCGAGTTCTTGAAGTATCAAGGCACATGGACGAGTCGCGAGGCCAACAAGTATCCACCAGGCGACCTGGATGAGTCGTATCTTATCCGTCTCGAGGGCGACAATTCGGCCCAGGACCAGGGATCGGTCGAGGCCTCCGCGCCGGACTCGGGCTACACGGCGGACGCGGACCACAACTCTGACGAGGGTGAATCAGACGAGGACGACTCAGGCGCGGCCTACAACTCAGACGAGGACCACGAATCAGACGCGGACCGCGAGTCGAGGGAAAACGGCGAGATTCAGGAGCCTGGACCGGTGGACGAACAGAAACTGAGCGCGTTCGAGCGGGGACCGGCCGCCGAGAACGAAGCAATCCTTGAGACAGAGCCGGCTAACTAGATCAACACTTTGGTACCGAGGACGAACATGACCCCACACCCCATGAGTAATTGACGAACACTGACATGGATGACGAGCCAGCAGAAACGCTCGAGGGCGACTCGGCAAGAAATCAGGTTGTGCTGGCGACACCAGTCTCGTTGGGGCCTAGATGTTCAAGAGCGACTTTTGCTGTCGCTGTTAGACATGGACGCTCTTAGTACGGTGTGTGAACACAACCATGCCTGTTCCTATGAATCGTATGCAGACAAACACAGGTATACTTCGAAACGATGGCTTTGGCTCGGCTTTGACTGGGATGACCCTTGAGTGAGCCTTACGGCAGGTTCTTGTGGGGTCCCAGATCACAGACCGTTCTCTTTCCGTGACATCTCGGCTTCACCCTTCTGTTACAGGAACGAACCTTCGCTGCGCTCTCTACTGATCCTCTACTTACTGCCTGTATCTTGGAGACCCCTCGCCTGGGCCTGACGCTATGCAAGCCGCCGAAACACACACCGGCTGGTACAGCCGCACAGGCTTCCCTGCACAAACACGACCTGCGTTTCTTTGCCACTCATTCCCAGTTCCGCATAACATCCTTCACAATCCACGAGGACACCTTTGGCGCCTATCACAATGGTCACCATATCCTACGAGCTGTACCCCAGCATCGTGGATAACATCATTGAAAGTGCGCCTTGGGAGGTCAAGCTGGTGTTCCGCCTCACGTCGAAACGATTCCTCACCAAGGTCGACAACGACATTTACAAACAAGTGCTTGCGTCTCACCGTTCGTGGGTGTTGCGCATGACCAAGCCATACGTCACACTGAGTATGTGCCTATGCTGTCCTTTGTGGCCTGGGAACCGAGCGATTCCCATGTCCCCGAAACTCGGGACGGAGTGCCGCATCTTCCATCATCGATTCTCGGAGCGGTGGCGCGCCATCTCGGACAAGATCCAGGACCTCGACGCTCACGTCCTCGACACTACCAGTGTGTCAGCGAGAGCCGAGCCAGTGCCGCGCCGGCGTCGCGGTCGTCCTTGGAAGTATGTCGCGACCGTATCGGCACCGCTTCCGTTCGGCACCATTTACATCGTCCAGACGATGCGCTTTGCCAAAGAAACCGAACGTGATAGAGCTAGCCGTCGGCATCCACAGGAAATCGCACTGCCTTGCCTGCAGGTACGACATGATAACAAGTACATGTGGTCACCATTCGTCGACCACATTGTCAACATTGAGATCGATCCCTTTTACGACAAGCTCCATGTGCGGCCGGTCGCGTTTGCCCCGACGTACTTGGGTGCAACGCCAAACCTGGGTACTTCCTTGTGGTTGTTCTTTCTGCGACCCGAAAGCCTCACCTGGAAGGGCTTGCCCGAATCCACTTCCTTTCCCGCCAGCTTTAAGGACAGCTACGTTGGTAACGTCCTTCGCCCCTTTATGACTTTCAGGTTCTACCACTGCACCCTTGTCGGCCTCGAGACCATTCCAGCCCAGCTGCTCGGCTTGCCCGATACGACAAAGGCAGAAGATGTGCCAACCCTGGTTACTAAAGGCATTGCCTCTATGATCAACGATCGTTACAAAACACGTCCCAACCGTGCAAAGTTTGGCAGGGAGGGGAAGCGGCGGATATCGCTGCGCACTGTGGCGGATCTGGAAGCCGACCCTGCGGTAAAAGAGCTGCTGGAACGTCAAAAAAGCTCTCCGCCTGTACCGCCCATGACCAACAGTCATTGGTGCTCGTGTGCCTAGTGACAGGACTAGGACATCGTGAAAAGGGACAAAGGCAAGGATTGACCGAGCACCGGCACGAGTCTGCGAGCTGTATAAGTACAATACGGTACGTACCTCACGGCGTAACTCTGAACGTGCCGGTCCTTCTCAAGACTCCACAATGGTCCTTTAGTGAAAACCCACATGAGCTACCTCCGTTGCCACACACGCACCCACACACACGCACAGACACGCACAAACTTCTCCCTCTGCTTCTTTCATCTTCTTCCTTTCTCTTCATTCCTTTACCCATTCCGTCTCTTCTTTCACACTGCCACTTGCTCTGGTCACCGCATTCTCACACCGTTCGCGCCTGCAGCGCTCATGCACGTAAGTACCTGCCGCTTCAACATCCCGTCTGACGCCGCTCACCATCGCAGAGGCGCCTTCCCACAACCTGAAACCCGAGATCAACCCCCCGCCAAACGCAAGACTCGTCGCCATGGTCACGATCCCCCACGATATGTATCCACACATCGTGGAAGCCGTCATCCAGAACGCGCCCTGGGATGTCAAGCTGGCATTTCGTCTTACATCAAAGTATTACCTCGACATGATCGACAACGACATTTTCGGCCAGGTCATGCGGTATCGTTCGAGGTCGCGGCAGGATTCCTCTGGGGTCATCTCCTGGCTGGAGCATCCGGCCTGGTGCCCGCTGTGGGCCATTGACAAGGCGGTTCTTGTGGACGACCCTTCTGGCTTTGACAGTGGGCCGCTGGTTTTTTATGAACGTTTTTCGGAGCGTTGGCGCTTTGTCCTAGAGAAGCACATGGCGTTAGAGATCGAAGTATCCCACGCATCCCACAACGGCAACGTGCGATCGGAAACGACGCGGCCAGTCCCATGGCAAAAGGAGCAGTGGCACTCGAGTTTCATGCGCACCCAGAATGAGAGTCGCTCGGTACCGCTCCCCTTTGGTACAGTCTACGTCGTCGAGTCGCTACCCCTCCTACGCGAGACTGCGAGTCTTATCGGACGACGGCCTCAGCTCAAGCATCGTGATTTTGAAACGCCATGTACCAATCGTGCCAATGGGCAAAACGATGACTGGGCGCCTGAATGGGTATGCTTTGCCGACCATATTGTCACCATCGACATTGATCCCTACTACGAGGAACTCCAACATCGCCTTTGTCATTACGACTTTAGTTGGAGCAAAACGTCGCCTGCAGTCACTACGTTGTGGTTGTTTTTTCAGCAGTCCAAATCCGAGACTTCTTGCTCCGATGGTCGAACCCTATCGGAGGCCTGTACCTTTGAAGACAGCTTTGTGGGCAACATCATCCAAAAGCTCCTGCGGACCACTTACTACAAGTGCACCTTGATCGGCCTGGAAAGTCTGCCGCCTCAACTGCTGGGTCTAAATCCGGAGTTCACCAAGCCTGAAAACATCCTCGAGATCGCTCGCATGGCAATGTACTCCGTTTTTGAAACCTTTCTTTGGCAGTCTTGGATTGAAGATGATAATATGGAGACGTATGCGTCATACGTATCACTCCGCAGTCTAGCCGACGTGGAGGCCGACCCAGCTTTCAAGGAGATCCTCAAGTATCAGAAGACAGTGACACCTCCGACTAACAGCAACAATACGCCAACCAATGCGGGAAAGGAGTAGAGGTTGAGGAGCGAGACCAACGACGTAATGCGACTGTGAAGGGAAGTGGCAGAGCACATAATGACAGGCGATGTTCAGGCAAACGACTCAAGCTGGACCACGACGATGTTCCTATACGTTACTAGAATGTGTATACTCGTATGAACAGTACTGAACAGAACAGTTGGCCGGAATTGTTTAGAAATGGCCACGCCACCTTGACGCAGTGTTGTGCGACAGATTTTTTCGAGTGAGATTAAGCGCGAGCCATGCTGTTCAGCCTCGCTCAAACCAGCTCAAAAGGGCGGTATCTCGTCGCGTCTCTCGTGCTTCAATGCCTTGTCGAGAATGAAGCTGGGTTTCCGCTCAACTGGCGGTATGCCTTCATTCAACTGTCGTGTCAGCAATGTCTTCTGCTATGGCGGGCATGTCGCGGTCACAGCAAAACGAGGACTCCGTGAGATGAGAACGTGAATTGAGGGCGTGAGATGGGGACGGGGAGTGCTGCGCGCGGTGGGAACGTGCACGACACAGCTTGGGCCCCGACTCGCTACGTGCACACACAGAAGCCGGCGCCCTTCTTTGCTTCTATCCCCTCACGCTTTCCATTTCTTCATTCATCAGCGCATTCACTCAGAGCCTTCAATCCTTCTCGTCTCTACTCCAAGTCCACCTTGCCAAACCGACTGCGACGACCATGGCCACCCTCTCGCACGACATGTACCCCCACATTGTGCAGGCGATTGCCAAGGCAGCGTCCTGGGAGGTCAAACTGGCCTTTCGTCTCACGTCAAAGTATTACCTTGACAAGATCGACCGCGACATCTTTTCCCACGTCGATGTGTGGCGCCGTCCCAGCAAGCGTCTCTCAGGTTATCCCGACAACTTGAACGTAGGGGCATACGACCGACAGTGGCCGGTAGAGGACGTCATCCTTGTTGGTGTGGATAGGAAAGAGCTTCCGGTGTACCCTCGCGAGTCATGCTCCCGCTGGATCGCTGTACTGAGCTACATCCGGACGATGGACCTCTACCTCGCGGCCGAGTACGTGACGGACAGCCTTATGATCCTCCTCCATGCGCCTGCATGGAAGGGTCCGGGTACTCGATGGGAGTTACCTGTTGTTTCCGAAGTGGCGTGTTTCCGCCACAAGTGTGGAGTGCCTCTCACGGTGTGGGACACGTTAGAAGCAGTGATAAATCCAATCGACATGCAGAGTGAGGAAGGCGACGAAGAAGTTTGGAACGAGTCGAGTATCAGCACACCGCGCAACGTTGAATTTAACCCAAACGGCACGATCAACCACAAAGACGGCATGCCCTCGCTTTCCCCCGCCCGCATTGTGACGATGTGCTCGGACCCATTTTATCGTCGCTCGCATGACCGTCGTCTTGTCCTTCGCCAAGTGTCTACCCGGCGTCGACTCGACACGGACACTAGGCGGTGGGTGTTTGTCAGCGCTCCCAACGTGAACGCATCAGACCGGCGGCAGATCAATGAGCCGCCAACACTCGAAGAAAGCTTTTTATGGACCATCGTAGAAAACATCGCGTACACGTCGTACAACCATTACTCGTTAGTCGGCGTCGAGAGTACCCCCTCGACTTGATGTAGTCGACAGCGGTCTAGCGGTGATGCTGGGTGCTCGAGACCGGCGATAGCTGGGGTTCAGTCCTAGCGAGGAGTATACAAGATACCGAGCGATGCATCGTTGGCTAGAACGAGGTACTCTAGAGTACGATCTGTGTAGGAGTCAACGGGAGGACCGTGCATCAAGGACGTGTGGCACGGGCCGAGATGTCGAGTAGTCAGTCGCGTATTCGGGTTTCACGACAGTTGATTGGTCTACCCCGCGCCACGATCAATGATGACCTTTTCGATGTCCTTTGGGATGAGGTCGAGTCAATTATGAGCAACCCTTCAGACGACCGTGTTGAAGTTGTAGAGGAAATCGTGCACGTCCCGGACAAGATGTCATTCGTCCGCCTGGCCGATCTTGAGAAAACCGAGGGTTTTAAGAAGTAAGATGTGTGAAGTGCAGATCAGTGAATAGAAGCGATTATACTGTGCATGCGAGTAGTGGTTGTTGTGTTATAATGCTACAAGTGACGCTTGCGAACCCAAGATGACGGACCCTGGGATACGATGTGTGAATTAGTACAGGAGGCAGCCACGCATGAGCGTGCGGGCAGCCGAGCGGACGAGCTTCTCCCACTCGTGCCGCTGAGTCTTGGACATGCGCTCGTCAACGAGCCATGCCTGCTCGTCGATAGGCGCGGGCTCCTCGGGTGGCAGGGAGGGCCGGGGTCCAGGCGCAGTAGTCGCCAGATGGAAGGCATCGTCGCCAACATCTCCGCGGTACTCGTCCAGCGAGCGGAAGACGATGGCGGCCTCAATGTCGGCGGCAGCGGCCGCGTCGGGGGCATGCACAAGCACGGCGTCGAGGAACTGGCGATAGACGTCTGCGTCGGGCATGGTTGCCGGCAGGCCGAGGAGGATGCGTGGGATCTGGCACAGGCCGGCTACGACGGTTGGTTGTGCCGTACCGGGGATAACGGTGGCGAGTTGGCGCACAAGGGGCCGGAGGAATCCCCAGCGGGGGAGTGCATGCGGCGAGTTGAGCTGGGACGTGCGCGAGCTGCGCGACGACCAGGTGGAGCCGCGGGACCAGCAGCGCGAGGGCAGGAGGGAGAAGTGTTCCTCGGCGAACACGACGGTGAGGCGTGGAGGCACGTGCGTAAGGGCGATCTCGTAGCTCGCCTCGGACAGACGGTGGTGGCTGCTGTCGTAACGGATGCACATGGTCAGGTCCTCGACCGTGTCGGGGACGTGCGCAACGCGCGCGTTCGGCGTGTCATCGTCAGAGTCGTAGCCGTCGTCTTCGGTGTCGGTGTAGCCTAGCTGGAGGGTATCTACGAGATGGCGCACGGCGAGGGCGCGGCCTCCGCGGCGCCTGCGCGCCGTGTGGGCGTGCGCGAGCACGGCGGCGAGTTCGGGGTCGGCCGTCTCAATGTCAACATCGTCGTAGTAGTCGACGACGCGGGCGTAACCCATGCGCTGGACGAGCGACGCACGTTCAGCGGGTGGCGCGGCGTCGCGCGCCTCCCACTGTAGGCCGGGCAGACGTCGTCCCTGTGCGTCGCGGACCTCGACGTCGCCGTCTAGTTCGAACAGCAAGACGTGCGAGAATATGCGCGCGTCGGCGGCGTCACGGAACGCGCGCGACACGCGCCGCAGCGCAAGCACGTCGTTGTGCGCCGCAAAGCCCACGAGGGTGGCAACAAGGCCGGGTTGAGTCACTGGGTCAAAGGCGAGAGTTCGCATAGGCGTGGGGGAGTGGTGAGTGTTGCCGGGGTGTGTGCTCGTCGAGGACAGATATGTATGTCGGCGTGGTTGTTTATGTTGATGATAAGAGAGAGAAAGAGAGTGGATGATAGAGAGATAGAGGACGTCATGGTGATGGCGGTAGTTGTGATGGGCAAACCGTGTTGACTCGCCCCCCCGTGCGTGCCGTTCGGGTAGATAGGCCGACTCGAGTATCCCCGACAGGCACCGGTCACTTTGTGCCTGAATACCGCCCAGCCAATTGCCGCCGGTTTCTCGGTGATGCTCACTGTATGACGTGGTCGGCGTTTGTGCTCCGTGAGGACGTGAGAGCTATGTCGGGGCTCGAACCGAGGCTCTCAAGCTCTCATCCTACCCCTTACATGCACGTGCGAAGCCACTTCGGCTTTCAAAGGGTGCCAAGGTGTGCCTTTCCGACCGCTGCCAGTCGGGTACTCGGTTGCGCGGGCCTGTCTCGGATCCTCGTCCCCATCTCCGTATACGTATCAAGCAATGGGGTGAGTAGGGTTTGATGGCCCCACAGCACGACAACAGTGCGTGCAGGTTGCCCACTCACGGCGCCATCACCATTGCACGTCACGGTCAGGCCACGGCCTCTGCTACTCCGCACGCACGCATCAAACCCTCACAGGCAACCATCACGATGGGCACGTTGCGGGCACTTTCCGATGCCATCACATCATCAATCAGGTTTCGACCACGACGAGAGGGGATGGATGAAGCTCGGCATCGTCACTGAAGATAAACCTCGTAGTGACCACACCCAATGCCTTCGTTCTTGAACCGCGACGGTCATCAACTCAAACTCGTCGCCGCGACTCTGGCGCGTTCCCACCATTACTCCACCTTACTCCACCTAACGACTAACAAAACTCACAGCCTGCCAACCCGCTCCAGCTGACACCCTTTTCATGACCGCCGACGGTGTCGTGCACCTGCGTATCGAGCCAGCCGCGCCGCTGCGGCTGTGCCGGGACGCAGCCGAGGCGACGGCATGCGGCCCCGGGGCGGCCCCAGTACATTCTGACGCAAGCCCCGCCCAGGCGCAGGGACCACGCACCGTAAGCCTGAGCCTGCAGCGCGCGATATGGGTAGAGGACGGGCGGGTTCGGCACGAGGAGGTCTACTGCGGTGCTAGCTCGCGGCCGTGGTCGGCAAGCGGAGATGATACCCTTCGCTTCTCCCTTCATTCCTCCTCTTCCCTTTACGATGACGACGACGAGCCGTTGTCGTCGGTGGCACGGCGGTGGGCGTCGTTTCCGCGCGTCGACATTGCCTCACTCACGCTCAAGTCCGCGCACGACCTCGCGCCGTGGCTTGCAATCCTCGCGCGCCGCGCCGCTACAGGTCTACCGGGCATTCGCGAGATATGCACGGGCGCCGACGCGGTGGGCGTGCACATGCTCGAACGGCTCGCGGCCGTCGCGGGGTCAACGCTCGAGTCGCTCGAGACGGTGGTCGAGGCGGCGACGCTCGACGTGTTCACCCGCTTTGACTGGTCACTCTTCCCCCGCCTCAAGCGCCTCGATGTGTGCATTGTCTGTCCCCACCCCGAAAGGAGTGGCGGGGAACACAGCGCCGCGCGGGGACCCGGCGACGCGCCGCCAGCGTACTGGGAAGCCATGGCGTTCCCGACCCCAAACGCCCCACGCGTCTCCTCGGAAGGCGGCAGCCTTCCCCCGCTCGATACGCTTAGCGTGGGTATTGAGATCTGCGCCGAGTGCCACTTGACGCCCTCGTCGACGCCGCGCGACCCCCTCGGCGCGCTGCCTGCTGAAAACCTCGTGGGTCTCCCCGCCGCGACTCTTGCCCAGCTCGGCGAGCAATTGTCCCGCTTCGGCTCGCAGTGCACTATCTTCCCGTCCTTCTTCTTCCAGGAGGGCGTGCATGTCGCTGCGTCCGAGCGCAAGTCCGCCCACGCTTACCAAAAACTCCTCGAAGACGACCTCGCGGTCCGGCGCAGGGCTGCGGCGTCAACAACCCCTCGTCGCCTCAACCTGTCGGACGTGACACTCATTGGGGGGCATGCTGTCTGGGGCGGTGCCTCTTCGCCAGTTTCTCCAGCCGTTGTCAGCAACTAACCGTACCTAAAAATGTTGGTATGTTTGTACATTAAAGATGTATCAGTGAGACAGTCACACTTGCCGCTGCCTGCATACCATACATCACACTCATATCATGGCCTGGTTCCGACCAGGTGTCTACGTGCTGACGGCAATGTTGCCAGCGTCGCCGCCGCCAGTGCCCTCGCCGACGCCGATCTGCTCCTCCTTGGTACCGCCGAGGTCGAGGTCCTGGAGAAGGTTGTCGAGCTCGTCGGCGCCAAAGATCTTGGCAAGGGGCTGCTTGGTGCCCGGCGCAAGCGTCATGGTCGCAAACTCGACTAAACGTAAGCATAGTCTCACATGTCCTGTACCCACGCTTCTCGCTGCTGAGCTTGGTCGAGTCCATGGTCTTGGCCATGGTCTTGAGACACAGGCTCTTGGCCTCCTCGAGCGTAATGTCGTCCTTGTAGTCCTGCTTGAGGAGAGACGCGGCCGACGAGTGGTTGGCGCCAATGCACGTCGCCTTCCAACCAGAGTAGTTGCCCGAAGGGTCAGACTGGTACAACTGGAACCCGTACAGCGGGTCCCAGCCGACGTACAGCATCGACACGCCGAATGGACGCAGACCACCAAACTGCGTGTAGCCCTGCTTCATGTCGCACAGGCGCTGCACCAGCATCTCGACGGGAATGTCCTCGTCGTACGTGTACAGGTGACGCTGTGCGCTGTTACGCGCAAAGTTGACGAGCGAGTTGGCGTCAGACGTGATACCAGCCAAGCCCGCAAGGATGTTACTGCCATCAGTCCACGCAAGACCGCCGAGACTCACTTGTTCAGCAAAAAGATCTTCTCGCCGCCGCCGCCCATCCACGCCTCGTGGCCCTCGCCGCCCTTGCCGCCGCCGCCAGGCGCGAGCGACAGGTCAAGCAGCTTGCCTGTGACCTTCTGTGGGGCCGTCAGCAACTACAACATGCCAACTAGTGATGCCACTGACCTTCTCGGCGGCCAGCGCAATTCCCTCCTTCGACAAGACGGCAAGCACGGTACCGGCGTGCGAGATGGCCTCCATGGCGTACTCGACTAGATGTCAGCAAACGTCGGCGCGCTCGACATATTGCCGCCAGCAATACGCACCCTGGAACAACCGCCCTGCCGTGTCAGCTATGCCCGATAAAACGCAAACGCTTTACTTACCTTCTGGGGAGAAGATCGTTGTCCGGCCTGGATATGTCAGTCTTCGCTTCAAGTGTCATACACACTGTCGTAACGGCGCGCCTGGATGTTAGCTACTCGTGCAATCTCTAGCTTACCATGATGAATGCTGTGTCTGCGGTCTATGCGGTGTAGTTGAGCAGACGCCTCGCTTCTGTTCTTCAGTCGGCGCCGGACTGTAATGTGTTGTGTAGGTGTCTGACAATGTCAACGGACGTTGCGGATGGACGCAGGCGATGATGATGCGGTTGGAACGCGCGTTGCAGCCAGGGTGTGGCTACACGTCATTCCTTCCGTCAAGTCGAGACGGTATCAAAATTACTCGACACCGTACGTGGCTGATCTTGCCCACGCGACGCGGTTGAGGCAATCCAGCATCCAGGCACGTCTGTGCCAGGACAATGCATAGATGACACGAACCGACAACGATCGCAGGTAACGACTTCAACGTTAACGTGTGCCATGCCCGTCCGACCAGAGGACGCGGAAGAGTACGAGCTCGACGACCGCGATCTATCTCGCGCGTCGTCGTCCAAGCTTCCGCGCGATGGCGACGGCGATGACGGGTACGAGCTGGACGACGGTGTCGGCGAAAGCGAGCACGCGCGCCTCCTGCGCGGCGGTGACGAGGGCAAGCGCTCCGATTCGCTTGACGAGGACAGCCTGTTTATGCGCGTCAACGTCGATGCGGATACAGAGAGCTCGGACGTAGACGTTGACGCGTTAGTTGCCCGGGTAAGCTATTCGCTAGTGACGACCACTGACAGTAGGCGGTGCCAGCGTCAGACGACCCAAGCTTGCCAACCCTCACCGCGCGCGTGCTCCTCCTCGGCACGTTCTTTTGCATTATGGGCGCAGCGGCCAGTACAGTGTTCTACTTCAAGTCAAACGCGCCAAGCTTCTCGAGCTACTTTGTCATTCTCGCGACGTATCCACTCGGCCACATGCTCGCAAGCGAACGTCTCGTGACAAGGCATAAACGCGTCTTGGGCATAAACCTGAACCCGGGCGAGTTTAGTGTCAAAGAGGCGATCCTCGTGAGGTCAGTTTGATTGTGCTCATTATAACAAACTGACAACCAGCGTGCTCGCGTCGTCTGGCGCCATGTCGGCCTACGCCGCGGATATCCTCGCCATGCTCGATTTGTACTTCAAGCGACCACTCGCGACCGCGCCATCCATTATTCTTCTCCTTACCACGCAGTGCATAGGCTTTGGCCTTGCGGGTGAGTGATCATGAAGTCTTACCTAACCGCAGGCATGCTGTACAACCTTCTCGTCGCGCGGCCGGCAATGTACTGGCCACGCACACTGGTGACTGTACAGCTGTTCACGACACTGTACGGATCAGCGTCCAAGACGCTGGACGCGTCGGCGAGAATCCTTAACAGGCGCCGACTACATGTCTTTCTCGTCATCTTCGTTATCACGTTCATGTGGCAGTTTCTGCCCTTCCTCTTCTTTCCTACACTCACCTCCGTTGCCGTGCTCTGCCTCATCAACAACGAGAACTGGTGGATGCGTACCTTTGGCGGCGCGTACTCGGGCCTAGGCATGCTTGACTTTAGCTTTGACTGGTCGAGTATTGGCACTTCGGGTCCGCTGTATACGCCGACGTGGGCCCTGGCTAACTGGTTCGGCGGCCTCGTCGGCATGATCTGGGTCGTGAGTGAGGGAAACATGGCGCAGCTGACCTTAGGTCGTTCCTTTGATGCTCTTCTTCAACTTTTGGTGAGTTAGCCCAATATTACGGTAAGCTGACGACAGGGACGCGCGCGACTTCCCAGTGCCAATCACGTCGGCGTTGTACAACGCGTCATTTGAGAAGTTTGACGTCTCAAGCGTGCTAAAGGACGACCTGTCACTCGACGAGGAGGCATGGGAGTCGGCGCAACCGCTGCTTCTGACACCCTACTTGTGCGACGCCCCGCAGTGAACTGTACTCACGCCAGTGCCATTACCTACATGCTCGCCTTTGCAGCGCTCACAAGCATTCTCGCTCACGTCTACCTCTGGCACAGGCATGAGATCAAGGAGGGTAAGAAGCTTGAGACTTGTGTTGTGCTCACCCGTAGCGTTAACGAACCGTGCGCCGATGAACGATGTCCACAAGTGGGTGCACCACGATGACTCTGCTGACCCCAGCACCCTGATGCGCAACTACCAAGCCGTCCCACAGTGGTGGTACATTGCAATGCTCGCTGCCAACTTTATTGCTGCAGGTGGGCTAGCAGCCTTCTCTTGCGGCTGACGGTAGTCCTTATGGTCATGACGGCTCCGCTGCAGACCCCCATTTGGGCCCTCGTGCTCTCCTTGGCCATCGCGATGGTGGGTCACTCGCACCAGCTTGTCTAACAGCAGATCTTCCTCGTGCCCATTGGCGTCGTGGCCGCGGTCTCCAACACCCAAATCGGTCTTGTGAGTTGCGATATTGCAATAGTCAACTGACAGTTTAGAACGTTATTACCGAATTGTGAGCGACAGTTTAGTTCTCTCTAACCCCAGCGTTGCAGGCCTCTTGATGCCGGGCAAGCCCATCGCCAAGTACGTATCTGTCCCTCGCTTCTCGCTGACCCGCAGTGTCACCTTCAAGTGTTTCGGATGTGAGACACGCCTGTCGACATCACTGACGACTCAGATATGGCCATGTCGCAGGCCCTCCAACTCATCGAAGATCTGAAGCTGGGATGGTACACATCGATCCCTCCACGAGAAATGTTTGCGGCACAGACGATAGGCACTGTCCTTGGCGCATTGACAAACTGTGAGCCATGCGCGCAACGTGGTCTGACGGTGCTTAGACGTCACGCTCCAGTCGGTGCTGTCGTCCAAACGGCCATTGCTAGACGGCTCAGAGGTGGACCCAACTGGCCAGTGGACTGGCCGGCGGCCAGGCATCTTCTACTCTGCAAGCATCATCTGGGGCGCCGTGTCGCCATTGCGTTTCTTCGCAGGCAAGTACCGGGTCCTGTACCTCGGCTTTCCGCTTGGAGCAATTGTACCTGTACTGGCGTGGCTTGCGCACCGCCGATGGCCAGACAAGAAGTTACACAAGGTGAGACGAGGCACTGGCGAATGGGCCCGTGTTAACGTCGCAGGTTTGCGTTCCAGTCATTCTGAGTGCAGCCATCCTGCTCCCCGAGTACCCGTCCAACATCATCCTGACTGGCGGCGCGACGGCGTGGGCCGTCAACGGGTGGTTTGCGAAAACGTATCCCAAGATTCACGGGCAGTTCGTGTACGTGACCAGCTCGGCTTTGGACGCCGGAACGTCGATCACGGCGCTGTCCATTTACTTCCTGTTCAGCGTCATGACGCAGTGGACGGGCCCCGAATGGTGGGGCAACTCCAAGGTCGACTCGGAGCACTGCAAGCCTGGGAGCTAGACACGAGTGTATTACGTTGTATGCAATAGATACCACTAGATATGTACGTGGGTGGGCGTATTTATAGAACTTGAAGGCGACCGCGCGTTGGAGGAATTAGAACCAGGGTTAAACCGGTAAACCGGGCGAAAGGGATAAGACAGGAGACAAGAGATAGCGCCTGTAGCCTGTAGCTTACGAGCTGGACAGGTTGATTTTGGGGGGCCGACGGTCGAGGAGCGAGGGGGGAGGTTGAAAGAGGGGACGGACTGGGGCAGACGTACGTCGTCAACCAGCATGACCGACGTACATACTGCAATGGGTGGTGGTGTGGAGTGGGTGGTGGGTGGTGGGTACACACTACTATACACAACCCTGAAGACGTCTTGGGTCTAGACACTCACTCGCATTCCCTCGGCGTCCTTCCTCTCGTCACCTCCCCTCGGCACAGCATCACCCCGTCGGCCCCGTCCCTTTGCCGTGCCGTCCACCCCGTAGCCGGCGGCAGCGCTGCAGTTCTATCAATGGCCTCGTTGGTTCGATGGACGAGACGTTGTGGAAGACACGATGATGCATGGCAGCAAGAATGTGGCGTCAAAGCCCATTCGACCATGTGATGCACAATCTCGGCATCCTCTTGGCCTGCAGGCCGGGGGGGTACGCATGATGGTGCGACGCGCAACGCCACTGTCCTGGGTAGTGAATTTGTTGATTCAAAGTCGAAACTCGTTTCGGCCAAGTTTAACCATGATGCCAGGCAATCAGTCAGTCAGTGACCTACCTCTGGCAGCTCCCAGACGCAACAGGACGAGGGGGGACTCTTGTACTCCTGCACTCTGGTTCTCAATTGGAGGGGTAATAGGAACGCTGGGCGCCAGGGGGGACTCAACCCAGCTCTGCAAGGCTCGCTGGTTGCTGGGTGTCTTGGCTTTTGCGTTGCATTGGGCGCCAGCTGTCTGCGCTCCGTTAGAAACGCAGCTGCCGCCGCCGCCGCCGCCACCTTTCCAAGCAAGGCACGCGTTTTTTTTTCTGCCTGGACCGTAGGCGCATGGCGCACCGTAGGCAGCACCACGAGCTGCCCTTTTCTATTCAAGGTAATATACTTGTTCTCGGACCCCACTAAACCCACCGGCCACCAACTGCCAGACCCCAGTCTTGGACATGTCCTCCGGTTCTCGTTGGGCCCCTTTTGCTCCGTGCATGTCTGTGTGCGTCCGTGCGTATGTGCGCATATGTTCGGCCATACAGCCGTGTCGTCGACTCCTTCGGCGAGTGCATAGCCCATAGCCCAGGTTGCATAGCAATTAGCCATCGCTCTATTATGAAGGCATTAGATTCCCCCCCCACTCTGATACAGTGTTTGTTTCCACCTGTTATTTGTGTCTCCTACCAGAAGCAAAGGCCCTTTTCGTCGGTGTCACTGTCCTGGCCCACACCCACTCACTCCTCTTCACCCAGCACCCACCTTCCCTGTGCACACCTTCCCTCTCGCCCTGCTTCTCCCAATTGCACCTTCCCTCTCTCCTCTCTCTATACTCCCGTGGCTGCGTCGTCAACCAACACCACCACCACTACAGCACCACTGCACCACCACTGCACCACCACCACCACCACCATCAACCCTCCTATTCCTGTTTACACACCACCACTACACCCTCACTCGCACCCATTCACTCTCCCTTCGCTACCCACATCCTCCTCAACAACACGGCGCGACTCACTCCTTCTGCTCGCCGCCATACCCTGCATCGAATCCCCCACCCCACATACCCCCACCCCCAACCCCTCCTGCCCCCATCACCCAAAGAAGGTGTGCCGACCCCCCTCCCCAGCGCGCGAAACGCAACGCTCCGACCCACCCACACACACACACACACACACATACACTGCGGCGCAGGGCCCTCTGTCACGGCCATAGTCCACACCAACAGCAGACCTGTGCTCCGAGCGGTGGGGTTGACAACGACGACGCCCACCCTACGCGTCGCGCAGGCCGCGCATCGAGCCACGCGCAATGTCGACGCCCATCTCGGACCAGGAGCTTGAGAGGGAGGTTCGCACACTCAAGTGAGTATGGGCCCAACGCCCCTTGACCTCCGAACGGCGCGGCCCCTGCTTTGCTGACACGACTGCAGAAACCTGCGACGCCGGTCCGCAACTGCGTCTGGTCCAGGCGCCCTTCCCGTTGACCCAGACCTTCCACCGGCAGATTCCTTTCACAGTGGTGCCAGTGGCGGACCCAGCGGAAGTCCTCACGGGACCGACTTTGACGTCCAGCCATACTCGTCCAACGACGATGTGACGCTCAGCCTCGACGCCGACTCGTCCCTCTTCTGGGTGCCAGCACACCTGCATCCCGAGCTGGCGCCCGGCGAGTTCCGCAACTTCCTCAAGCAGCACACACAGGTGGACCCGGAGGCAGAGTCAGGAGAGGCAGGCGAGGCGTCCATGGCACGCAGCCCGTCGTGGCTCGCCAGGAGCCGCTCCATGTCCAACGGCCTGGGAAGGAAAAAGTCGATGCTGTCAAAGCAGTACACGCCTCGCGCAGGTGACAATGTGGAAGAGGAGCGCGTGCCAGCGCGACGGGGTTCACTGGGCTTTGCGGGGGCGCGCGGTGGTGACACAGGTCCCACCCTTCGCGATCTGCAACAGCTCGAAGAACTCGTAGACGACCCAGAGTTCACAGAGAATCCAGACAAGATGCGCGAGGTGCTGCGGCGGAGCTTGAGCCAGCGGATGCAGCCTGGCGGTGGGTGTTTTTTTTTGCTTCGGTGCGAACTGGAGCAGTGCTGACTGTCTAGGCAACGAAACCACACAGGGTGAGACTGACGCTCCTTTGGTGGTACCCCAGCGCCCAGGCTCCATCATTCGCCGAACGGCGCGGACGACCAAGACCCGCAAGGGCCACGGTCCCGGTACGCGTCGCGGACGTCACACGTCACCTGCGCCCGACTCGTCGGTGGAGGATGGGGATCGGCGCAGTGACGAGCGGCGAAGTGATGAAACGAGCGAGGAGACGAGCCGCGAAAGCGAAACGTTCCACGAGGCGAAGGAGACGACGCATGCAGAGGAGCACAAGGAGAGCGACACGTCCAACGACGACGACCTCATCTTTGATGCCTATGCGCGTGACCGATCCTCCACGTCGACGATGGACTCGATTACGGACGCATACGATGTCAGCCGTTCCGAGAGCCCAGAGGACATGTCTGCGCACAGAGAGCGCCCACAGCTCGCGCCAATAGTCACGCCAAAGCACAACGAGGCGCAGTGGACCGGCGACGAGGAGGTGACGCCGACGCAGGACCAGAGTATGAGTGCCGCTCTACATGCCATGGACATTAAGGAGTCTGCCGACGACGCGTACCCGTCGAGTCAAGATCCCTACAGCGACAGCTACGCCGATGCCTACGCTACCGACGTGTACTCCACCCCACTCGACCACGGCCAGCAGCTGCCCAATGCCCCGTTACCCCCAGCTAAGGAGCATGAACAGGAGCTAGAGAAGCAGTCCCAGTACCAGCTGCCTCCGGGCATGGCCGCGCCATTACAGCAGCACCCGCCGAGTATGTCCACGACGGGACAGCAGCGCAACGGCCCGATCCCTCCTGCCATCCAGGTGGAGAGACCACCGCTGGCGCGTACCGACTCTAAGGCTTCCGTGGCGTCGTCGACCTCGTCGAGCACACCGTCAACCAAGGAGAAGAAGAAGGGTCTGTTTGGCAAGAAGCACCACAAGGACAAGGACCGCGAGAAGGACAAGAAGAAGGACAAGGACGGTTTCCTTGGGTCCCTGTTCGGCTCCAAGAAGAAGCAAGAGGAGCCGTCGTCTGTCGCCAACTTTGCCACCGCAGGCCCGGCCGCTGCAGCCGCGCTGCTCGGCACGTCAAAGTCGGCAAAGTCGCTGCAGCCTTCGGGCACAGCCTCACCGACGTCGCCGGGCTTCTCCAACTTTGCACGGTATCCCATCCACGTCGAGCGCGCCGTGTACCGCCTGAGTCACATCAAGCTTGCTAACGCGCGCCGCCCGCTCATCGAGCAGGTCCTCATCTCCAACTTAATGTTCTGGTACCTCGGCGTCATAGGTCGTGCTGCCGGTCCTGCTGAGGAATCAAAGCCTGGGTCGGTCAACGGTTTAGACAAGGACCGCAGCGAAGCGCAGCGCCAGCCTCCTCCGAAAGGCACGCCGCCGCAGTCGCCCGACGCTGGCCAGTTAGAGGACAAGTCAAGTACGCACAAGCAACAGCAGCAGCAGCAGCAGCAGCAACAGCGGCGTGAACGCGAACCCGAGCCTCCGTCGCCGACGTCGGCGTCGGGCAGGAAGACAGGTCTTGTCAAGCCTGAGCGCAGCAGAGGTGCAAACAATAGCGAGGCGGCGTACCGCGCCCCGCAGTATGGCATGCAGAACGCGCAGATGGACCACGAGATGCGTCCGTCGCCAAAGCAAACCTCTCCGACATCAACCCAACCACCGCATAACCCCATCCACCAATCACCGTCTCCACACCATCACCAACAGCAGCAGCAACAGCCGTTGCAACCGTCGCCGCAACAGCAACAGCAGCAGCACTACCAGCAGGCGCCGCCCCCGCAGCCACGATCATCCTCCATGCAGAGCCCACAGCGCACACGTTCACCTCCTGCGGCTTCCCCCGGCACGCAGCAGCGTCCCGAGTACCCGCCTGGTGTCGCCCCGCCGCGCGCGCAGTCATTTGGACCCGGTCGCCCGCCACCCCACGGGGACAACCGCAGGCAAATGTCGCAGCCGCCGCCTGGTGGAGCTCCAGCTCGGCACCCGGCGCGTTCGCCGCCGCCAGGCATGCGCCCACCCCAGCAGCAGGGGTATCCCCACGGGCAGCCCAACGGCAACGCGCAGCGGCCGCTTTATCCTCAGCACTCTGGCGGGTCGCAGCGGCAGGGCGGAGGCGGCGGTGGTGGCGGTCCACAGCCGGGGCAGTTGTTCCAGTATCCCGGCGGTCAACAGCAGTACGGGCGGCAAGGCGGCGGCGCTCCTCCTGGTGGTGCTCAGCCCGGACAGCTGTTCAACGCGCAGCCTGGCCAGATCTTCCACCACCCTCAGTACCACGGCGCGCCTCCCCAGCAGCGCGGTGGGCCTCCGGGGCAGCAGGGCTGGGATCAGTCGCAGCGGCTACCCCCTGGCGGTGGTCAGCAACCGCCGATGGTCGCGCAGAACCCGCCCCGGCGGTCGTCGTCGAACGCTGCGGTGCAGGGTGACGCATACGGCCGCCAGACTTCGCCGACGCATGGGAGCTTTTACTCGCAGCAGCGCGGCGGCGGTCCGGGATACCAATACCAGCCTGGCCAGCCGCGCCCGCAGCCTGTCCCCTCTGGACAGTACCCCCAGCACCGCTAAACGTTCTGTTGGCCTAGCACCGGACTTTTTTAGTCGCCATCATCATCCACACACACCGTACCTATCCCCCACCCATAGCATCCTCACACTCGTTGACGCCCGGCCGAGCACGGCGCAGAGATGTTGGACCTTGTACTTTTGCCAGGCGTGCATTCGTCTCCAAGTATTTACTGATTTCTACAATGTCTGCCCCGTCTCGAGTGTTCGTCCTGGCAAAAAGAGGAGGAACGACCGGCGAGCCGGCGAGTCGGGGCGAGGCAGGCCGCGAACGGCTTGCTATAGGCGCATTCAGTTGACCCCCGAGCGTGGAAATGAGGCAAGGGAGTCTTGAGTGGCGCCAAAAGGGGCGTTGCAGGGGAGCAAGTGTCAGTCCAGGTTTCGATGGTATGTGAGTGAGCTCGACGCGGCGCGGGATAGAAAGAGTGCATTCGTTTGTCTGTGTTACACAAAATGTGCGCACCGAATGAGACCCCGCCAAGGAGTAGACAGGACCCAGGGCGGGTCAATTTGCAGTGCGTGAGAGGTTTGTTCTTGGCCCATTCAGGAATCCGGTCTCGCATGGGGAGAGCGAGGCGGAGCAGATGGAGCCGTGGTGGGAAGGGGGAGTGTTCAGCGTGTTAGAAGGCGTGAGTCGTGTGTGTCGCGAAGCTTGCATTGGCGTGAGTGTAAGTGAAAGGTGGATAGAGAGTAGATAGTAGTGAGCAACGCAAGAGATTGTTGGAGTTGGTAGTGGTGGTAAAAGTCTGTGGTCGTGGTTGTGTCGGTCGGATAAATGATTATAAAATTGCCAGAGAAATTATGGACGCGTCGCGACGCGTCCCGCGTTGTCCTGGGCCGCGTACCGATCCGTATCTCCGTCCACACCAGCGGTTGGATGGCGGTGCGTGCATGCCGGCTCGGTTGATCAGGTTCGACAGGACCCAGTACGGCCCATGCCGGCATCGTCACGAGGGTAACGGGCCTCCGGCCTCTCGGCCGGTCCGGGTCGACAGCATGGGCGATCGCCGCTGGGTATGCCGTGGCCGGGATCGCAAGAGGAGCGAGCGTGGATGGACGAAAGCAGGCGTGACGCAGTACAGGCGTCCAGGCAGCAGCAGTTTGGGGACTAAAACTCGCCCAGCTCGAAGACGGCGCCCCGGTGCCGGCGCTAGCTATGCGGTGCTCGTCGCAGCTCGCAGTAGCTGTTCCTCGCCGTGGCTTCCCAACGTGCCTGCTTGGCCCGACTCTGCGTACTCTGCGGAGGGGGATAGGCATGGGCCATGAGCATGCGACTATAGCTGGCTGGGTGGTTGCATGCATGCCGCGGGACAAGGAAAGAGCGGAGACGGGGGTGTTGTGGCCGGCTTGGCCAGGTCGGGCGGCCCGGGGCGAGCTGTGTGGGGGCGGGAAAAAAAGCCTCCGTTGACAGGTAGGCAGGCCATGTATCCCTTCCTCGACGCGTCGGGCGTCTGGGCCATCTGGTCGCCACCTGTATCGACTTTCCTCTGCTCTTCCGCCCATCATCCCATCCACTACGTCCACTACTCGACAACGACAACATAACATCGCCGCGGCGGCATCTTTCACTTCATCCGACGTCAACGCCCACCACCGCGACAAACCACACAGCAGGACTGTGAGCCCCGCCCAGCACCATGCCGCCGCAGAACAAGGCGTCGACGCTTGAAGAGCTGTCGGAGCGGTACGTCTTCCCCCTGCCGCCGCGTGTGGGCGCGTGCGCCGCGCGACTTCGGTGTACCCCGCCGCGCGACGCCGACGCCGTTGCCGCCGCCACC
Organism: Cutaneotrichosporon arboriforme; assembly: GCA_002335565.1. NCBI lineage: Eukaryota > Fungi > Basidiomycota > Tremellomycetes > Trichosporonales > Trichosporonaceae > Cutaneotrichosporon > Cutaneotrichosporon arboriforme. The sequence continues at coordinate 373,600 of BEDW01000002.1, read as the reverse complement.
GCCGTCGGCGTACTGGCCATAAGTGTAGCGCTGACGCCAGGATCATCTACTCGGAGCGATGTAAGTGGCTCTCGAGCACGCGATCGTGACTGCGACCGCGAGCGTTTCGTCTTCCCTGCGATGACCACGTCGGCGCAACGGCGCCCGGCCGTCGCGACGTCCCGGACGCCTGCTCGCTGTCGGCATGCTTGGTGCGCCGTCGTGACGGGCGCGCGCGCACAAGACGTACTGTTGCAGAGTGGCAGGCGGTTGAGGAGGGAAGGTCTTGAGGAAGACTACCTCGCACCGCAGTGTTGGCCTCGTCTCCATCACTCTCGCAACACATCCTGCAGTCCTCGCGTGCGGCGCGCTGCATCAGCTCTCTCTCGCCCTTGCGCAGCGCGGCGAAACCAAAGGCCCTCTCTGACGCCGCAGACTCCGACGACAAGTTCGAGTACCGCCATGTCATCCTTCCCAAGCCCATGCTCAAGCTCATCCCGAAGAGGTGCGTCGTGCTGTGGCTGTGTTGTGATCGTCCGCTGACCTGGCTTACTTGCATTCTCGCCATGTTTCGACGTTTAGCTACTTCTCCACGGACGACGCGGGCTTACTGCGTATTTTGGACGAGCACGAGTGGCGGGGGATCGGGATCACGCAGAGTCTAGGCTGGCAGCACTTCGAGGTGCACGGTGAGTGCTGTAGAGACGCTAAATCTGACGGCAGCGCCTGAGCCGCACATCCTGCTCTTCCGGCGACCGCTCGTGAGTTCATCTTTCTCGAAGGAAGGATCTAACGCCAGCCTGGCAAGTAGACCATTGCAGTAGAGCTCGAGCAAGTCCGACCGATTCCCGCCGCTGTACCACCCACGTCCGTTCTCATCTCTCGTCCGTGCACCAACTCCTGCATCCATGTTCTACCCCAGCTCCGCTACGTACCCTCTCGACAGGCGCAGCCTGGTGACATGTCATGGCTTCATCAAACCGTGTGGGACTGGCACTGACTTGGCGTGATCGCCAGCTGACGTGCGTTGCTGGGTGGCCGCCGGTGTGCCTCAGGACGCATTACAGATGGTCTGCGCGTCCTGGCCTGATCAGCGGCGCCTGCTGCATTGTGGTTGACATGCTAGCTGACTGCGCGACGACTTTTGCTGAGGCCTTGGCTGCCAACTTGCTGCTCGCGCCATCACCGCGTACTATCCAACTAAGCAACATTCGCAGTCGCGCCGCGTCGCGTCGTGGAGCTCCACGTTGCCGCAGATCCTGGCGAGAGCTGCGCCCGTGGCTTTATCATCTGACATCTACTAATTGGCACGAGGCACCCATCGCTCTGGCGCGTACCGACCTGCCGACAACGTCATGGTAGACACCGCTCCCCTTTGCTCCGGGGCGCAGGTGGCGCCGGTGGCCATGGCGACGACGAGCGCCCGTGTCGTATACTCCCGTTCTGCTCGCCACCGACGTCGTGCAGACCTCTCTTCGGCTCAGAGAGGTATATATTACGCGCGAGCGTGTCTCCTCTCCTCATCTTCATCCTATCCCATCCTCACCCTCGTCTCCCTTTACTGTGTATATTTCCTCACTCGTTGTGTATTCCCCTCACCGTCCCACATCCATACCTCGTCCCATCCTCATAAATCCCATCTCCTTCCATACTACCGCTCGTCCCATTCCCACTGGTCATTCCAGCTCGTCCCACCTCCGCCACTCGCCGCCTCCGACTCCGACTCGCCTACGCCCCCTCCTACCCCGCCACATCCGACCACCCATCCCCTCCCCTCCATCCCCAGTCCCCAGTCCTGCTCCCCTATGGGAGGGTATTGGTTTTAGCACCTGTCAAGCTCTACGGATACCTTGGCACACGCCCTGGCGCCGCAATGGCGTGGTGCGTGAGTTGTGCTCTTGAAATGCTGCTTTAAAATACACCATCCCCTTCTCCTTTCGTCCTCCTGCTCTCCTACACGCCTTTCCACTCCTCTTTCGACCACCGCTAGACGCCCGTATAGTTATGCCGCCTCTCCCAACCACTCGACGCTTATCCGCACCACACGCCACAGTCCGCTCACTACATCCCGTTCGTCACACCCCGCTCGCCACACCCCTTGCCACGAAGCCCATGCCACATTCCGCTCGCAACCCCCAACCCCACAGCCCGCCACGCGCACCTTCACGCCCAACACACTATCCCAGCGAGACCCACTCCTGTGTCCCCGCCGATCGCCCCCTTCGGCCCCTTCCTTCCCACAGCGCCATGAACCCACGCCCCTCGCCACACCCACTCACTACGCTACATCAAGTTTGCCACACCCGCTCGCCACCTTGCCACGACCCCCTTGCCACGCCCTACTCGTAGCTACCCATCCCGGCTCCGACCTCTCACACCTTCACGTCCAACTACTCGCTACCCCTGGAAGACCCACCTCTCCGTCCCTGCTGATCCCCTTTCCTTCCCACAGCCCACCTCGCACACATGCGCGCCCAGCTCCCACGCCCAACTCGCTTCCCCTGCGGCGCTCTACCTCTGCGTCTCCGCCAATTGCCCCTCCCTCCCAACAGCGCCATGACACACTGCTTGTCCTGCTTGCGTGGCAGATGCGCCCTCGACGACTGCGGCCTCAGTCAAGAACTCGGAGGTGATCCGTGACGTATCGCAGCACCGTTGCCGCCACACGACCCGCCCGGCCGCCCACTCCCTTCCATTTCCCACGACACTGTCCTCCCGCCACCTTCTGCCCAGACTACGCCTGCCGCCTAGCTTCTCGTGGTCTGTAGGAAAGCCGTACTGACGACAATAGCCCGGACACTGATCTAGGTGAGATATCGTGGCGCCTTTCGCAGCTACTGCCTTGCGCCTCCCCGGCGCGACTTGCTGTCTTCCGCAAGCATTCATCCACAGCCGCCACACTGCCACTTCGTGACCTCTGAGGGACCTCTGCAGCGCATGAAGCCAGACGCCGGGGTTCAAGGTACTCCTGCCTCCGCTCATCTCCCTGCCACGCACCATCGCCTCGCCATCCACCACTTGCCCCAACCTTGGCCCATACCACCCAGCACATGAAACGTGCAGAAGACATATTCCTGTCGGTATCGCACCCTTCCACCGTCGCCTCCTCTCGGGTGCATACAGTACGTCCAGGCCACCCTTCTTGGCACTGTCTCGGCCGTTGTCATGGCGCACACCATCCACCCCCGTTCCGTCACACCTTGGACCGTCTGGGTATGTGTCACTGAGCCTCGACGTACTATTTCTCTTAGCCATACGTCCCCTCAGCCTTTATCTTCAACCCCACTGCCACCTCGTGTTTGCCATCCGGCCCTGCTTCCACCCCCATGCCACGACACGCCTCCTCACATTCCCGCACGCCTGCAGCCGCGACAAACAGTCCACCTTGTCAAGCGAGAGGCACCAACCCATCACAACCACTCGTCGCCAGCGGCACAAGCAGGAAGAAGAGCACCAACCTCACCCTCTCACACCTGACCCTCACCTTCACGTCCCAGACCAGGCAGAGTTCGAGCAAAGGTGAACAACAATCCCTTACACAAGCAGCGCCGATGATGATGGGCCCAGGTACAGCCTGAGTTATCTGAGGGCTGCAACAATCCCGTACACAAACAGCGCCGATGATGATGGACCCAGGCTCAGCCTGAGTTATCTGAGGGCTGCACATGTACTTTACACATGCTACTTGTACCTCTTCCACAGCCAGCGTCCACCGCTCCGAACGATACGCTTCATTGTATCATTGGGCAACCCGTTGTCATGTCGGTACCTTTGGGGTTGTGAGTACTGCACCTGCGTGAACCTGACACAATCATGAAACCCCCTCGGGATCACATTGCTCCGCACATGACCTTGACCGACGCGAGTCTTAAGAGCTTAAGGACAGGTATGCATGACCCCGTCCAACCTCGTTCCCCGTCCTAACCATGCCTAGCACACTGGACCACAACTTCTACCCGCACCTCTTCGAGACCATAATCTCGCTAAGCGACTACGCAACCAAGATCGCGCTGCGGCCCGTTTCGCGAGCGGTACAGGCCCGCGTCGACCCGGACATCTTTGCGCACATCAGCATCCGGAGTCTCGTCGAGGATGAGCTAGACGGGAAGCCGCTAGACTTCAGCCGGAAGGATCCGGCTCCGATCGAGCTGGGCAGCCCATACGGCGGGCTGCCGTGGCGCGCGTCGTCGCTCGCGCAGGTACGTGACGAGTTTGGCGAGCGCGCCGCGCTCGTGCGCGTCCTCGACGTGTCTGGCTGGTTCACGCCCGACGAGAATGCCGTCGCGACGGCAGCGTTCCCCAACGTCGAGACCATGCGGCGCCGGAACAACGGCTACGACGGTGCCGGGCTCGCTGTCGCCTCGGCGACTACCTTTGTCGAATTTGTGTCCATCACGGGCGACAACGACTCGCGTGAGTTCAAAGTCGGCGAAATCGCCGGTGGTGACACCAACGACGAGTACGCCATCGCCCGCATCGTCGTCAACATCGTGTACGACCCGACGTACGAGGGTCTTCACGTCGAGGAGCTCAAGTTTGAGTGGGCAAAGGACGAGATGGTCTTTCTCTTCACTCCGACCACGGGAGAGGAGGGCGGTGAAGAAACGGCCAACGTGGACGTCCCCGTGGCCAGCGATGACCCGAAATACTCCTTTATAAGGGACATTTTCGAGACGCAGCTTCGATACTTTGCTGGCGAGTCGTCGTTTTACCTCGTCGGCGTGACCGAGATGGACCGGCGCCTGCTCGGCCTCGACGTGGCGTTGACGGACGACGACACGATCGAGGTGCTGCGAGACGTTTTGCGCGAACTTGCCGCAGAGGACGAGGGCGACGACGCGCTGAGCGCCGACGAAGTCGAGAAACGCATCGCCCTGATGCACTTCCCCACCGTCGCAGAGTATCGCGCCGGCATGAGCGACGCCCAGTGGGAGCTCGAGTCGAGCTGGGACACGGCCGAGCCAATGGCCGAGATATGGTGACATGGAGCGCACTCAAGCCACATGTTGGCCCGATACTGCCGAATGCCACTTGCGCGACAATACGAGCAAAGGCAGGCAAGAGCACCCGCGATCCATTGGAGGAGGCGTCATCCGGCATGGCAACAACAACCGCAACGCCACATCTTCCATCGACTTCATCAACACGGCAAAACCGTCCTAAGCAGACTGGAACCTTAAGTGGAGGGCTTTGCTCAGCTGATATGCAAAGAGAAAAGTGGCAAAAGCACGTGAAAAAAGGGACTGTGGTGTAGTGGTAGCATCTCCGCTTTGGGCGTTTGTCCAGATCATGCGGATGGTCTAGGGTTCAATCCCCTACTGTCCCCTCGCCAAGGCGTGACTTTTTTGCGTTGTCGAGCATGAGATGTGGGCAGCATTTGCCAGGCACATCACATTTTAGCAACCCGACCACATTCGAGTGCGAGGGTGAGAAATGGGCACCGGCAGTCATGCATGACAACTGGCAGGACGGGATGCAAGTATTCCCATGCGACACGGGCACATGGCGCACGCGGCACCGTCCGCGTCCTAGCTACAGGAACACTTGGTCGGAAGCGGGAGACTGACAATCCAAAGCAGCGGGTGAACGTTTCGGTCACACCGAGCACACGACCTAGCAACTGGCTGTTACTTGTCCTAGCGACTGGCTGACACTGACTAGTAACCTTCACTTGCACTGCTGCACACCTCTTCTGCGCAATGTATATTTGCGCGCTCTAAAGTCGACAAGAGGGAGAATGGAGCACCGAGCGTGCAGCGACAACGCGTCGAGTCCACAAACCGCCACACCACAATCCAACTACCCAGACATGTCTCACCACAGTTATTCGCCACATTCGCACCGCGACGCAACTCGCAACAACGCCTCATGCTAGCTCAACCGATGCATCCAATGCACACGCGACGATGCGCGTACAGACCGACGACCGTGTCGAGGTGAAAGATGGGAGGGGAGGTGGGGAGAGGTTGGCAGCGACGACGCTTAGTCGAAGAGACCGAAGCCCATGTCGTCGTCCGACTCCTCCTTCTCCTCCTCCTTCTTCTCCTCCTCGGCGGGGGCGTCGCCACCGGCAGCGGCGGCACCAGCGCCAGCGCCACCCGAGGCGGCACCACCGCCCGAGGGGACCGACGAGAGCTTCGAGTTGCCCTCAACGATGAGCTGTGGGTTAGTGCTGCAGGCGCAAGGGGAACAAAGCAGCGGGAAGGGCGCGATAAAGTCGGGTCTAGCTGGCACGCCGATTCCGGCCTCCTGCACCACTGCTTCACATCTCTACTCACCTCGTTGACGTCCTTGCCCTCAAGCTCGGAGATGACCTTCTCGAGGCGCTCGGCGTCGGCCTCGATGCCGACAGTGGCGAGGAGAGCCTTGACGTCGTCAGCCGACGGCGAGGCGTTGCCGCCAGACTGGAGGAGGAGGTAGGCCGCGAGGTGCTTCATCTGCTGGTCAGTACTCAAGCCTGCGAGTGTGGGCGCACTTTTTCTGATGGCGACGTAAACCGATTTAAGCTGGATCCAGCAGGAATACGCTTATAGCCTGGGCAATGTCAGCTGCTGTCGCTACTGTCGCTGTCGTCGTCGCCGTCGAGCGCACTCACCTGGTTGGGTTGTGGGTAACGAGACACTCGCCGCCGTCCAAGATGTCAATGCAGGCCGGTGCACTGCCAGTGCCAGAACGGGACGGAAGCAGTTTCGGCGTTTAGCCTTCGGACTTAACGTCAAGGGAGGTGGTTTTGTGGCAGCCAGGTAGGCACACGGCACACGTTTGCGTGCCTGCTCAGACACTGGGATGCCTACTTTGATTCCGGGTATTGTCCCCCAAATGCATCAATGTGTACAGGCGGTGGAGGCAGTCCACCACAACAATCACGCACACGGCAATGTCACGACCATGGGACGCGGCCACGCCTCTGGGACGGGTTCGGAGACGGCCAAGGGTACCTTCCGTGGCGGAGCTGCGGCGAGCACTAGACCACTCGGACGTGGCGGCGACGAGTACATCAACCCAACATCCGGACAATGTGGGGCACGGCAGCGGCGACGGTGCGGCACCAACACCGTCCACGTCTACCATCCGGCACCTCCGCGTCGCGTTCCAGGACACCCCACCGCAGCTCAAGGCGCTCGAGGAGGGGTGGAGGGTGTCGCGGCGCCAGGCGCGGGGGGTACTGGCCGAGCGGAGGGTGAATGTGCCCCAACACGGGACGAGAGGCGACGAGACTCCGTTGGCTGGGGACAGCCTTCCAATGCGAAGGACCAATACGGCCCATGCGCATGCGGCGGACAAGCCTACCCACGGACGAGGTGTCAGTTCCCCAGAAGCCCAATCCCCTGCCACCCGACCTGGTGCCCGCTCGCCGCAGACGTCCCGCCACGCGCGTGACAAGGAGGACTCGACGGGACATACCACCGGCCTGCCCACCCCGCCGTCGAGTCCACGACCATTACGATATCGCGGGAAGAGCGACACGGACGAGGGACGCGACCGGCACAGTCAGGTTCGCTTTGCCTCCACTCAAGCGGCGGCGTCATTCGAGGCATCGTTACCATCGCCACGACCGGGTCCCGCGCCGGAACTCGTGACAGCGACGGCCGTGCGCCGCACCCAGTCAAACTCCCACCCCCGCGCAATAGTCGCCCACCCTCTGCCACCTACGCGCGGCCCGCAGCCACTCGACCGTCGGGCGGGGGGTACGATCAGCGTTCATTCCGGCGCTGGGGCGGGCCTGACGGTCGTCATCGGCGGGCAGGTCGCGCGGATCAACAGCTCAGGCGACAGTGTGCGCATCTCTAGAGGGGCGACGCTGCAGCTGGCGGAACACGCGCAATGGAACGCAGGCGAGCACGATCTGTGGAGCGTACTGTTCCGCCTCGTCGACGAGTTCAAGCGACATACAGCGAGGGTGGGTTCGCCTCTGGGTAGGACTGACGGCAGATACGGGTGTACACTGCGCTGGGCGAGCTGGCGATTACATGCTGCACGCCGCCAGACCTCGTCCTCTCCTTCGTCGTGGACGGGACAAAGGTACGCCTCCGATATTCTCTCTCCCGCCGTGAAGCGTGCGTCGATACCGCCACAGCCTCGGGATCCGGCGCTGGTGCGGGTGCAGGCGAGCATTTCAGGTCACGACGCCGCGCGGCGCTCCGCTGGACGCCGACCGAGCAGTCCCGCCCTGGCGCTGCGCTCGGGCTCGCTCCCGACGACTGGGGACCCGCGGAACAAGAGGCCGTACGACGCCTCTGGCAGCTGCGTGATGAATGGGCACGGTTCGTACCGGGATACAATTAGACCTGTTGTTGTTTGTAGCATACGTGCGGGTGTATCATCGATGTGGACGGCTGACAGGGCTGTGCAATGTGGATGCTGGCGGCTTAACAGAGTGGGGCGGGACGACGGAAGCAAATGGCACTCACTCGACTTCGACAAGGGAGATTTCGGCGCTCGAAGTCGCGAGATCGGTTTCCTCACCAACCCACACACCACCACCCCACCACGATGTCGTTTGTGCGCCCGCTGGCGCGCCTCGTTCGGCGACCACTATCGCGCGCGGCGTCGACCTCGGCCTCTGTGCCCGCGGACAAGGCGGCGGCGGCGGCCGCTCCTTCTGCCGCGGGCAAGCCGGGGAGCCTGACGGCGAGCGTGTACCCTTCCACGCCGGTACCGCGCTCTGCCGATTTCCCGAACCGCTTCGCCGAGGCGCCGCAGCACAAGCACTTCAACTACCCCGAGCGCATGTGGACGCCGCCGGACAAGTTTCCCGCTACCCTCGGCGAGAACACTAGCGCCAAGAACAAGCGTATCCTCTCGGCGGTCACGGGCTACTCGCTCCAGGAACTCGACGGCCTGTACCGCTACGCCCTCGAGAAGAAGCGCGTGGTCAACATGACCAAGAAGGGAAAGATGTGAGTTGCGACTAGCGGTGCGGTGCGGTGCGTGGGGCGCAGCGCAGCCGCTGCCGCTGGTGTCAGTCCCAGCGGTTGGGTGCGCGTGAGGGAGATCTTCGGCGTGCCGAGGGTCTGGGAGGTCGTGAGAGAACTGGCATTGAGGTGGACAGTCAGGCCCGTCCTGTCGCTCCTGTACTCTAAGCGTGACCTCCTGTCTGCCCGCTCGCCGTTACCCAGCGTCCCGTCGACCGCCTCCCCGCCCTGTGCTGTACTAACCCCAGGCCCTCATTTGTCGTAGTCATGGTCGTGGGCGACCCGGAACGCGGCCTCGTCGGGATCGGGCACGGCAAGGGCGAGAACGTGCCTGCGGCGCAGGACCGGGCGTTCCACCAGGCCGTGCTGAGCATGGACGCGGTGCCGCGGTTTGAGAACCGGACGCTGTACGGCCAGGGCGGCGACCTGACCAACAAGTGGCGCGCGACAAAGGTGATTATGCGCGCGCGTCCGCCCGGATTCGGCCTCCAGGTGCCCCACGTCATTCACCGTCTCTTCTCGGCGTGCGGTATCCGCGACGCCAGCGCCCAGATCCTCGGGTCGCGCAACAAGAGCCAGGTCCTCAAGTGCGCCCTCCAGATCATCCACGGTGGTGTAAGTTGCGCGCGGGATGTAAGAGTGGGATGTGTGCTGACGACAGTCCCTCCCCCCGGGAGCTGGTACGGGCAAGAGCCGCGCGCGCCGCGAGAACAAGGGCGCGGGTATGCGTACCCTCCGCGAGCTCGAGCGCCAGCGCGGTCGCTACGGTATCGACGTCAACCGCCACTTGTAGACTGTAGACGGCCACTTCGGGCACTTCTCTTCACTAGCACGCTACTCATGCACCATCGCACATATACACTTTGGGGGGTTAGCTGGACGTTCGCCTACAGATTTGGACATCTAAACAATGCAGAGAGCGGCCATGCCAGAGAGATAGAGTACAGAACAAACAACGAGGGGATGGCGGACGGGAACAGAGTGGAGACGTCTACTCGTGACCTCGGGATAGCCGCCCGAGGACAGCGAGGACGACAATGGCGACAAGCCATCGCCAAGACGGCATCCATCGTCCGTGCTGCTCCCGCTGCAGTGCCTGCTGCTGTGCGTTTCCTTCGGTGGGCGCGGGCGCTGGTGGGTTGGGGTTGGGGTTGGGGGAGTTGTGTCGTGTGGGGGCGTTTGTGGATGTTGGCGTCGACATGCCAGACGACACGGGTGTGTCAAGCGCGGGAGCGAGGCGGGCGTTCACTTCTGCAGTCTCGATCAGTCAGCGTCACACGTACATGGTGACATACGGAGCCGGCGGGCGGCACACCCATGTCAGGTAGGTCGGTCATTTGCGGCGTCGCGTACTGCGCGTCAGCCCGAGTTCGTGCGTCCGCGTTACCTTGGGGAATATCTCGCGGAACTTTTTGCTGTTGAGGTTGAACGCGTGCGACTTTGTCGCGAACTCGCGCTTCTGCTCGTCCGTCGTCTTGACCGCGCCCGCCGTAATCCTGCGCAGGTTAGGGGGTACTAAGTCACCTGTTACCTACTCATCGCTGAGCATGAAACTCAACAGGCCAGTAAGGATCGTCGCAACAGACCTGAGGAGTCAGTTGATGGCGAGTGGTGAACGGCAACTCACCATGCGGCGTTCCACCTGTTCGCGGCGTCAGTATCTCATCGCGCGAGAGAAGGTCAATACATACGTGCTCGGGTGACTGGCGTTAGTGCTGTCAACGCGGACCACTAGCACATACTAAGAAGTCATGCTCATGCAGATCTTGGCACCGCATTCAAAACGCCCCGTGGGCGTGAACATCTTGACGTCGGGGGGCTTGAACGCTGGTGTGAGCTGACATGCGCCGGGCTGGCAACTCACGATAGTCGCTCGGGAACCAGATGAGGCCGTGGTACTCGCCGCCCGCGTACGGCGTGTCGGGGGGTCCGCGCTGTTGTAAGCTTGTTGCTTGTAGTTCATGCGCAGCTTACGATGATGAAATGCCCTGCGCGTCAGTCTTCCCTCCCCTGCACGCGGCACTCACAGTCGAGGATGTTCTTCTCCTCGGGCGACGCCCAGATGAACGGCGGCGGCGACTTTTGCATGGCGAGGTACTCCTGGGGTCGTCAGTGGACGAACATTAGTATGCGGGACTGCAGTGTTGCCTTCCCCGCTCGCCCCGCTTCGCGAGCATGTATCGGCGGACACACCTTCTGGAGCTGTGTGCGTCAGTTGCCACCCAGGCCGTCACGCCGTGCGAAACGTACCCTCTTCTGCGCGACCTTGGATGCCATGGTGTATGTGAGGCGTGGGCGCGGGAGATGAGAGGAGGGTGAGCAAAGGTAGGCGCGCGGCGGGCACGAGTGCGCGAGGCGAACGTGGTGGATTGAACAATGTTGATGGTGTGCACCGCTCGGATCGAGCAACGTCGCCCCCACGTACGAGATCGACACTACGACGACACACACTCGCACGGTGGCATGTACCCCACGGTGGGAGTGGCGCCGGGAGCGTGGCTAGCGTGGGGAAGAGTTGAGTGAGTGATAAGTCGCGTGGCAAATGACGTGTACGCTTCCGGACACGATGAGTGTGGCGTTCCAGTAGTGGGTGCTATGGTGGTCGTCGACGCTCGCGTCGCGGTCCAAGCCTGCATGCATACCGCAGGCTAGCGAGTGGTGGCCTTGGCAAGGCATGCAAGGAGATGATCAGCTTAGTTTCCTTGACGCTACGTACGACAGAAATGACTGGCGATGGCCCGATGACAACCGTTCGAACCTCAGCTTAGCATGCTCCAATTGCGCCTTCACACTCGCCTTACCGTGCCGCTCGGCATGCCTGGCACGTTCGTTGCGCAATCCGCAGCAATCCCCGGTCTGAAACTTATCCATTTTATTGCTGGGTTTGCTCGGTGGCAAACGTGCATATGAGATTGACGAGTTGCCACCTATAGCGACTCGACACCGAGTCGACGGCGAGGCGCCGAGCGCTCTCCTCCTCTCGGTCGGCACTTGTGCTATCTTCCGGACGAGCACAACCCGACAAGCAGCGCCACGCCCATTCGCAAAGCTGTATCTAGACAATTGGCCATACATCGCTGGCGTATGAAATAATCTCGCTCGACGAGGAACAGGCGGCGAGAATGGCAATGTCTTCTTTTGATGCTGGAGGGACGCGCCACTCGCCACCGAGCTACTCTGCACAACGGACCTGCCACGACCCCCCTCACGGCACTACGCACGCCGGGGCGCGGGTATGTCACCACTCGCGGCGCGGCCTTTGGCCGAGTAAGAGTGTTAGGACACCATCCAAATTACGCCAGTGCCTGAGCCCGCAGAGCTCGGCAGAACGTCGCCGAAGACGACGCTCGACGACAGCGTAGTACGGGCCGAGTGCCAGCAGATGTCGCACGACAACTGGGTGGCAAATTGACCTCTTGAGGACAGTCCCCTCCCCTCGAGGTGGCGTTGCCACACGGAACCGAGACGAGTCGAATGGCGCGACTGGCAAGGGCGGGCCGGCGACGTAGACTGATGCGTTTTCCCTCTAGCCCCTGCGCGGCCACGTCCCGCGTCCCTCCGCTCTTGCGCTCAGAGGCATGTTACGTCCCACGTCTCTTCATTAACTCTCGCTGGGTACGGGTTGCGGGCGGCGGCAGTTGTTGCCACCAAGGCACAGGCGTCTCACGCCTAGCCAACGCGGGGAGCGGCTACAGGCACCGAGCTGGCACGCATGCGCGATCGCGCTCGTCGCGCTCTCTGGGGCCACAGTTCCTAACTGTTACCTCGTTCACATACCCACCACCACCAGCGTCGTTCCGTTTGCGGCGAATTGATTGCGGAATTGCGGGGCTCACGTTGAGTTGGGACCCCGGGTCCGAAAGCGCAATAATAACACTAAGTAATGCCAATTATGCACCATGCCGAAACGACGATTACACACCAGCGTGCGACGACGCCCTGAGGCGAGCCGCGACTCTGCATGACCGCCCGTGTGTTGTATGCATGCATGCCGTGCGCACCCCAAGCGATGTGCGCTGTGCATGGGTGCATGGGAACTGGCCATGGCCGGCGACGCCACCTGCGCTTGTGCGCTGCGGTGTGCTCGTCAACTCAGCCATTCGTTGTCTCCAGAGTCCCTCTACTCTCGGCGTCCGGATCGGAAGCAACCGAGCTGTACAGGGAGAGACGAACGTATGCGGCGTTGTTGGAATCGGGACCTCGTACGCGACCTCTGCAGTCCCTGTAGCATGACGCACACACGCCGCGACGCCCAATCATAGCCTGCACAGTGCGCGAATACAACCCTTTTGTAGTTGCGCGACAATAGCGAAGTGAGAGGGGGGGACCGACGTATGGTCTGCCGATCTGGTCCGCGGCAACAATCAAGTAGCAGCGCAACAAGCTCCGCCCTAGCCGGAGTCAACTCGCCACCCAACTTGGCCAGGCTCGCCGCGCTCTCGCCGGAAAGATTTTCTGCAATCGGCAAGCGCCGACACGAAAAGGTACACACCTCAAACGAGAGGGCGTCGTCAGTGACCAGTAGTGAAGCGTATGGTGCATGGGGGTCCGCAGTTGGAGCAACGCCCCGTTCTCTCATTAGGTTTGGGCGGTGCAGGGATGCATAGGGAATAGCAATAATGGGCAAGACCATGCATGGGGTAGATGTAGGTATGATGTCGGTGTGTTGTGGAGCGCCTGAGTTGTGCGCAGTGCGTGGGCGTGTTGTGGGTGGTGGCCGTGGCGGAGACGGACGGGACGACTCCGGCAGTCGAGCCGCGAGCTGTCCACGGGGCACGGGGCACGGGGGGGGCGGACCTGGTACAAATTATGTAGATTCCACAGAAGCGCTCGCGTCGAGAGTGGAAGAGGGTGCGTGTTGCACATGTCACACTGTTGTTCATGACAGAGTGAATGCCGGCATCCAAGAGCAAACCGGGGGGGGATGTACGGTGAAATGGGTAGTCTGTCACCACACGTCCTTTCCCGAATAAGCAAATTTCAGAAACTACAACTTTTTTTTTTGACATTATTGGGAGTTGGATTAGACCCTGAGCATTTGCCGCTGGCTTGATGCTATTCCAACACTCAGGGACTGACAAGACTATCTAGGTCCATTTTGCGCCCCCTTTGGCCTAGAGGCCCAGAGGCCAAGCACAGACCTCCCTCTTGCCCCTGGCAGGACCACATGCCCCTGAAGCCTCACCATAGAGAGGACATCTGCCTTCCTTCCCCCACCCACCCCAGCCAGTGAGCGCAGTGAGCACCCACACCCGCACACGAGGAAGGAAGGAAGACTTTCAAAATCCTCCCTTAGTACTAGTCGCCAACAACCACAGCCACAAGCACAAGCACAAGGACACCTTCCTTCCTCCTTTACTATCAACACATTTCCTATCCCAGAGCTCATCGACACACACCCCGTCCTCGCCATCACGGACACACACCCCAAAGCAGCTCACCACAACACACATAGCCAGGACACTCTCCCGTCCTGACCACCCTCACAACAACAAGCCCGGGCCACCCCGCGTAAATGTCGGCGACGTTCTCAGAGACCTCTAGGCCTTCTCCCTCGCTCGACCTTCCAAGCAACACCCACCACCCTCTCGCCACTCGGCTCGCCACAAGGAAACCATACCTATTCATCTTCCACAGTCAGCCACACTACTTGATAGCCTCTCTGTGAGAGGCTCATTTACCCCATGTCAATCACGATGAATGGCAACATGGGGAGGAAGGGCAAACGAGGTGAGTTAAAACTCCTTCGACAGTGTTCGCGAAGCGTGCGCGCGCGCGGACAGTGTCGGCGGGAACATGATCGATGAGACTGCAAGCGCACAGTTGATGTTGTGCCGTGTGCGTGCTGTGCTGTGCTTCTGACGCCACACCGCTGTCAATATTTTGCACCTCGTCGTTTCACACGGAACTTGTTTTGCTCACACGACCAGGCCCAACCTCCCCCGCAGCTTCTCTACACTCACCACCCGTCGTCACCTCCCCCCTTCCAAAGATCAAACTCAACATCCGACCTACTACCACACAGCAGCTCACGCGCCCATCCTCTGCTTCGTCGCGTTCTAGATCCGCGTCAAAGGACCAGCGCCGCGGCGTCTTCTCGGACGACGACGACGACGATAACGACTCGTCAGACCTCACCCCCGCCGAAGACGACGACGACGACGATGACGACGACGACACAGACGACTATGTACAACAAGTTATGCCTAGAAAGGCTAGAAAGAGAGAGTCTCTGCCCAATGCGACGCCAACCAGCGCAAAGGGCAAGGCTTCCACCAAGCCGACGCCTCCATCCGCCAAAGCCGACAACCGCGCGAGCATGCGCCCACACGGCCCGAGCGGCCGTGACCGTAAACGTGCGATCAAGCTTGGCGAGGTCGCGCGTCGCCGTGCACGCGACGACAAGTTTGGCTTTGGGGGTGACCGCTTCAGCGGGGCCGTGAGTCGTCACCACTCAATCACTGCAGATACTTACCTTCTCACCAGACCCCGACGCGCTCGCAGATTTCCAACCCCCTGCTCGACTCGGACTCGACGTCGTCGTACGGCGACGACGAGTCTGAGCGCGAGATGACTCAGTCGCTGGTCGACGGAGACGAGACCGAAGACGAGTTCATGGGCGGGTTACACGAGGCGTTTGCCGGGCAGGACATTGAGGACCTCGCCTATGGCGCCGGACACCCCGACCGCAGCATGGAGGAGGAGGCTGAGATGGAGTGGTGGAATGACGAAGAGGAGGAGGATGACGAGGTGAGTCATCCGACGATTCCCACCGAACTCAGTAACTCACCACCCCCACAGGAGTTTATCGCCAGCCTCACTGGCTCGGACATTGACCGTCTCCAGTCGCAGTCGTCGGTCCACGCGTCGTCCGACGACCCGATGGACGACTCGACTTCGGACGAGGACGGAGACGACGTGCTGGACGAGTTTGGCTTCCCAGCCCCATTCGCCTCCAACGCCGACCCGTCCTCGGGCGACCAGCCCCTCATTCTCATGGAGAACTGGGACGGCCAGTTTGTTCTCGTCCAGCCGCGCACCGAGCGGTGCCGCTCGCGTCGTCGCGGCGAGTCGGGCTCGCACACTGCTGGCTCGGTTGGCGGGAGCACCTCGGTGTCCGCCGGCGAGCAGCAGCTCATTGTCGACGAGGACGCCAACGAGTCGGACAGCAGCAGCGACGGCTGGTCTGGTGTCGACGACGACGCCGACGGTGGCGACACGACCGACTCGATGGCCGAGGAGGACATGCCTGTGCTGGACAGCCCTGCGCTCGACCAGATCATTGGCCAGCAAATGGCCCAGGGTCAGTTTGACCTGTCCATGCTGCCTCATCCCAACCCCTTTGTCATCGAGGCCCTGGACGCGTCCAACCCCTCGATTGTCATTACCGACGTCGGCGCACCCACGCCGGCGCTGTCGACGAGCAGCAGCTCTACCTCGGGTCACACGCCTACGGCTTTGCCACCGGCGATGCCTATGCCTGCCGCGCCAGTGTCCGCGCCAGTTGCACCGGTGACTGCGCCTTTGCCGACGCCTACGGCAATGCCTGGGTTCACCCAGTCCGTGCCAAGCACGCCCATCACCGCGGCTCCTCCGTCTGCCGGGCCAGTCATGGGCACGTTCATCCCAAACAACGACCCATGCGAGAGCGCCGTCATCGACGGTTCCGGCTGCACGACCAAGTCGCCGTTCACACGGCGGCGGCGGCACAAGTCGTCCGACTCTGGCTCGGTCACGTCCAAGCGGCGTCCTTCGTTCGAGCCCTTCTCGCCTGCCGTCAAGAAGGTGCGCTACTCGTCCATCCCGGGACATCCGCGGTACATTGCGGCGCGGCGCGCCGCGCAAGCGCTGGTCGACCCGCTCGAACGCGAGAGCACGCCGTCTGAGGACGACGAGAACGCATTCTCGCTCGAGGACATGCTCGACTCGTCGATGCTGCCCGACATGGACGCGGGCGCGCCGTCGACGCAGAACCAGCACCTGTTCCGCTTCGACAAGGTGCCTGTGAGCATGTACATGCGGCGCAACTTTTCTTCGGCGAGCAGGAACCGCACCGCGCCCTCGACGCCGACGCAGGGCACGTTTTCCTTCTCGACGCAGCACCAGGCCTCGCGTACGCCCAACGTTGGCGGCGTCGGCCTCTCGGGCACGCTCGCCGGTCCCCTGTCGCACCCGGCTAGTAGAATGCTCATCTCGCCCCTGCTCCAGCCAACAGACGAGTCCGAGACCATGAGCCGCAGGGAAAAGCGCCGCTCGCGCAAGGGTCTCCCGGCCAACAGCATGCGCCCTCTCCAAATCTAAACAAAACGAGTCACGCACGGAGGCGTGCGTCAACGCACGCGGTAAAGTCAGAAGAACCAACAACAACGACCAACTACATGCATCAACCAACACACAACAACAACAGACCACCCTGCACCCCCTTCCCACTCCCCCGCACGAAAACGGACCGCGCTTGGGCGTCCTCTTGTCTCGTATCGATCCATCTCACAACACTGTGTCTTAAAACGCTCTCGTCCCCTTTTGAAAAGGCCCTTTGTGTTCGAAAAATAAAATATATGTGGCAATCGCCGCCTGCCTCTGTAGTCGGAATGCATGCGGTCAAAGTATGTTCTATGTGGTTGGTGGGTGTCACTGGGCTCGGAGGCGCGCGCCGGAGCGGGTTTCGCGCGCCGTCGTCGACGCTGACGAGGTGCTAACGGGCGGCGCCTCGCTCTTGTCCTGGAGCTTCTTGGCCTTGGCCATGGCCTTACGCTTGGCCTTGCGCTTGCGCACGACGTTGGCAATCTCGCGCAGAATGCCAAGGATGAGAGAGACGCCGATGGGCGCAAAGAGGGGGGTGTAGATGGCAAACTTGTGCTGGTCGGGCTGGTGTCAGACAACAATCAAAAAAAGCATGTGGCGTACAAAGTAGAGGAGACCCATCATGGAGGGATCGAAGAAGGCCTCGTTGGCGAGCCCTACCGCGTCGCGGCTAAGAAGGAATGCGGAGCGGGGCGACTTGTCGCGCGCGAGAGCGGCCAGCTGCCCGTCAGCCACCCACTGGTTACGTCTGGGCACTTACCCCTTCGAGGCGCTTGACTGCGCCGAGGACTTTATCCCGCACGCCGGGGCCGAGCTGCATCTCGCTAATCTTGTCGACGAGGCGGACGATACCGCCTAGTGTCGTCGCTGCCTCCTTTGCGTTCTCCGCCAGGCGCACGCGCAGTACCGTGTCGAGCTGCCACGGCGTCATGGGGTCCGCGAGCCCGCGCTCTTTGCGAGTCCGTGCCGTGCTGCTGCCGTTCACGTGTTCCGGGCACGCGTGGATGCCCGCGGGCAGCGGCGGGATCGAGAGGAGCTCGTACAGGTGTGTCGTGAACTGCGAGAACGCCATGTCTAGCGCGTCGGGACCGAGCGTGTACGCCCCTTCCGCCGCGGACGCGGGCGGGTTGAGGAGCACGACCGAGCCGAACTGCGGGATCAAGAACGAGTTGGCGTCTGCAGTCAGCAAAGTCGCCCCGAGACGAGAGGTCCCCACCCTCCACGCTCAGCTTGAGCGGACGGTGCTTTGCGCTCGGCACGAATACGACGAATTTGAGTACGGGGTTGTTGGTGCTCAGCGAGTCTTCCGTCAGCTACTCTCCGCTAACGCCAACCGACGTACCCAGTGTCCAGCGCTCGGACACAAACACCTTCATCCCGTCCTCGTCAACGACCCACGCGCCGTCCTCGGCGTGCAGAGGCTCAAACGACAGCGGCGCATGGTACAGGACCTGGCTCTCGATTGAGAAGTTGAACACGGGCGCAAGGGTCTCGAGGTGTGGCAGGACGTGGTCTGCATCAGCTCTGCTCGCTCCAAAAAGAACCCGTACCCTTCAACGCCCCATCCACGTCCCAGCCGCTTACAAACGACCCGTCCGCTGCGTCCTCGTTGACGACGACAAAGCTGAGTGTGATGTTGGGCGAGTACGCGAGCGCGCGGTTAGCGATGGGCGGGAGCTGCGCCGGGAGGAGGTATCGGACGGCGTTGACGACGGCAATCTTGTAATGCACTGGTGTCAGCGTGCGCGGTCGTAGGGGCCGCTTACGTTTCAGGCTCTGGTCGCCGAGTTGAGACGGGTGGACCGGGATGACCGCCGTGCCGACCGGCACGTCGGCGTCGCCCCATCCTGCCTGGACGTACGGCTCAAGCGGGAAGGACGTGTTGGCGTGCTCCGAGACGTGAATGTGGATGCGCAGTGGCGCTTCGCGGGCTTTACCTGCGCATGTTAGCCTGGACAGTTGCGAGCTGGGCTCACGAGGATTCATGACCAGGTCCCAGCGTCGCTCGCCGCGTCCCTCGGCCGGACCGTACCGGTACAACCCGTCGATCCCGGTCGTCACCTCGCTCGCGAGTTTCTCAAGCACATCCTGTACAGTGTATCGGGCCGCGCCTACTCGGGGCTTGGGGAACGCCGCGTCGGCGCCGGTGAACCCGATATGTGTCGTGATGCGAGGTGCCTAGGCATTAGCATACACACACACATAGAGGGCCATGTTGCCGCTGCAGTGTTTCTCACTTTGCCCGATTCCAGAGCCGCAATGCGCTCCTTTGGCAGGGGGAGGCGCACAATGCTCGTAGTGTAGTACCAGTACGGCGCGGCGAGGGCGAAGAAGAGCGGGAAGCAGAGCATTACGAGCCATCGTCGTCGGCGAGGCGGGTTGATGGCCACGAGGACGTCGTCGGCTTTGACGTGTTTTTTGAGCGTGGGCTCGGCGACGGGAGCCTTGTCCGCCGCCGAGCCCGAGGCCTCTGGCGGATGTGGCTGGTTTGTGGACATGGAGTGTGGGGGTTAGGGATGTGTTGAGGTGGTGGATGAGTAGTTGTTGTCGACGACGACGACGGCAAGGGGTGGATGGTGTCGGTACATATACCCACCCTGCGTGCATGACCCCCGCTGTCATGGCTTTGGGAAGGTGTCTGTTTTCATCACGGAAATCCTCGTTTCAGCGCGCTCCCGTTACAATTATTAGTCTCCTCTAGCTCGGGTGTTCGAGCCCCACCGAATCCTAATGGATTTGTGCTCTTGGTTATTCGTCTCGGTAATCAAGCCAGTATCCGCCCCACGTGGGTGCAGACAGGCCGGCAACGGATCACTCTGGCTGGCTTGGCATCAGAGCTTCAAGAGGTTTGGACAGTTGTAAGCGCGCAGGACGAGCCGGACAGGCTCCAACTTTTTGTCTTTGTACAACACTGCATCGGCGTCTAGGAACTATCGCTTTGCACGCGTACTGCGCGTATTTCCAGCAGCTTGGTCGTCGGCCTTGCGCTTACCATTCCCTGCCTCGCGGACCTCACCGTCCTCCTCGCCGACCTCGCCGTCCTCCAGGGAGCCAGACACACCCGCGCCCCCAGTGACGTTACGCAGCGCCGACGGGCGCTGGGGGAGGTTGGCACGCGACGAGGCCGGGTACCGCGCCGACGACGAGCGCGACCCCGGGCGGGCAGGCAGGCTGTGACCATGGCTGGGCGCGGGCGTACCCCCCCGCGACGCTGGCGCCGACACTGCCGCGCCGCGGCTCGACTGGCCAGGCGCGGACGGCTGGAAGGGCAACGACGTCGCGTTTAACCGAGCGTTCGCCTGTGTCGGCGGCGACAACGCCGTCGCCGCCGTGGCGGGAGGAAGCTCGTCCGGTTCCGACTCGTATGTCGGCATCTTGAGGGCGCGGCACTCGTCGACCAACGCCGTGATGCGCGCAAAAGCGTCGGCGCGGGTTTGCGCCACGGCAAGCATCTCAGCGTAGCGCGCGCGATGCTCCACAATCGACGCTTGCAAGACGGTGATTTGCCTGCGCGCCGTCAGCAACAGTCCTGCCTCCACGCCTCTCTGCTCTGTCGTGACGCACTCGTCCAGCTCCTTGCGCGTCTTGCCCCGCGCAACAATCTTCTTCGCTACCTCGTCACACCGCATCCGGTGTTCCCGCTCAGCGAGGCCGGCCGCGAGCTGTTCCTTCTCCGCTGCGAGGGTCGCGCGCAACCCCTCTGTGCGTTCCACTTTGCATCAGCACCGAGCCTCTCGCTAGACCTACGCGTCTCGTGGCGCTTGCGCTCGTACTCGTCCCGCTGACGGTGCAGCGCGCGCACGCTCGCGAGCACGCGCTCGACGCCAAACTGCCACCGCTGCGCCTCGAGGCGCGCAATCTCCCCCTCGGCCGCGGCATCGCCCTCGTCCTCAGATGCAGCACCGGCCTCGAGCCGGTTCAGGCGCCGGCTCAGCCCTCTCGTCTGGTCCGCGTGCGACAGCCGGAAACGGTTCAGCGCATCTGCCGTTAGTCCGCGCACAGCACGAGGCGTACTTTCGCTGAACGGCGGCTTGGATACCGTCGACATGGCGGCGTAATGGATGGTTGAGGGTTGCGTCAGTCGACAAAAGGTTGTATCAACGAGAGAAGTGTGTCAAGGCCTATTTGCTTCCGCCATCCAGTCGTCACCAAAGGTCTGTCTTCACCCACATGAGCCATCACCACCCCCGGCCGAGACCTCTACTGTAGTCGTATGCATACACTAATCTACTCGACGGCAATAGGCTCTCCCTCTGCCTTCTTCTTCTTCTCGTCGGCGTACTTGTACCACTGTTCGCTGAGGTCGTAGTTGTCGATAAACTCCCAGCCGCTCTCGCGGACGTGGTAGAGGTTGATCGAGTTACCAGAGAACGCGTCGCGATGTCCGGCAGCCGTGATGGAGCGGCGGCCGAGCTCCTGCGCGTCCTCGTCAGACAGGTCCCACGAGTACCCCTGGTCCAGCACGCCGTACGCGTATGTCGAGCCCGAGCCGACCGAGAACAGGTCGCCCTTGAGCCGCTGTCCGTCCGAGTCAACATAGAAGAGCGCAGGTCCCTGCAGTTAGCGTGGCTGCATTAAGTTTCAGCCTACCGTCTTGTCCCAGCCGCAGATCATCGTTCCCTGGAGTCAGCGCCGCCGCCCCTTTCCTCCCTTGCCACTCACCATGCTCAGGCCCATGCCCTTGTACTGGTACACAATGTTCGAGAGAATCTTGCTGGCCGCGGCGACGGAGATACGCTCCTTGTTGCGCAGCTCGTGCAGGCGGCACTGCATGCCAAGGTACGTCTCCCTACCATCAGCCTAACATCTCCCGGCTCCGGCACTCACCAGTACTGGCAATCGGCGGCACCGCCCGCCATCGTGCCGAGGAGGTACGGGTTGATCTCGATGACCTTCTTGACCGTGCCCGAGGCGATGTACGAGCCGGCGGTGGCACGCGAGTCGACCGCGACAATGATCCCGCCCTTGAAACGGAACGCAAGCGTCGTCGTGCCGTGCGCAAGCTTGATCTTCGCCTGCGGGTTGGCCGACATGGAGTCGGTGTGCATCGAGAGGAACGCGAGGGGCTGGCGTCAGCGAAGCACAACACGGCGTGACG
This sequence comes from Cutaneotrichosporon arboriforme, assembly GCA_002335565.1. NCBI lineage: Eukaryota > Fungi > Basidiomycota > Tremellomycetes > Trichosporonales > Trichosporonaceae > Cutaneotrichosporon > Cutaneotrichosporon arboriforme. Next base: position 351,304 of record BEDW01000002.1, on the reverse strand, counting down.
CCGACAGCCGCGACCATCGACGGCCACCGCCTCATCATCAAAAGCAGCCTATCGGCTGCTCTCGCTGGGTACTCACGTCCGGTACAGCAGGCACAGTCATACCACGCACGCCGCCGCGCGCGTCGAGGTTACCGAACCCGCCCATGCTGCCCCAGGTACTGGCATCGGCGTCGTCCTCGTCCGTGTGGTGTGGCCCACGGACCGCAGGTGGGTGTGCAATGCTCGCGACGAGCGTGTCCATGCTGGCGTCGTCGAGATGTAGGGTGTAAAGAGGCGGTCGCTGAGCGATGCAGCGAGGTTGACGGTCAAGACGGCGCTGACGTTCGACTTGTCAGTGTCGAGGACGCGCGTCACTGGGACAAAGTGGGGTGAGCGCATAAAAGGAGCCACGCGAGCGAGAAGCTGGGTGATGTCGGACTTGCTGGTGGAGGTGGAGAAAGTCGGCCATTCTGTTCGTGCTGCTCGCCGTATTGCTCCATCTCTAGCCATGGCGAAGACGGGCCTCCAGCGCGAGGTACTCAACCTGTACCGAAAGTAGGCCATTTCTTTGGGTATATCTAACGGCAGGGGCGTGCGGAATGCCATGTCCAAGGCGCCCGTAAGTCCACCAACTCAACCCCGCTGACGACAGGAACGCCGCAGAGAGTTCCTCATTCACCTGCGGTACCACTTCCACAACCCGCCTCTAACGCCGCGGGACTTCACCGCCATCGAGCACCAGGTAGCCTTTGTTGCTGAGGTCGGCTAACATGGGCCAGATACGTAAATTTTCCCGCACACTAGAGATGCTCTCGGAGCCGTCGGTCAAGCACATCGGGCTGAGTAAAGGCCAGGAGGACTGGTGGGCGAACGAGGTCGCGCGGGCGCACGCGCGCGCCGCGCACGCCGCAGAGAGGAAAGCCAAGGAGGCCAGTTGAGCCCCACTCGGCATGTTGTACACTCGCATACTGCATCCATATCCGATAGCATGTTACACTCTAGCCAAAAATCTATGCGCGCGTGGTCGGCCCGAAGCCTACTGCATGGCCACGTCGTCGTCGCCGTCGACGTCCTCCCACTCTCCATCACCCTCTCCATTCCCCTCGCCCTCGCCCGGTGCCGGCTCATGTACAGCCGGCTTGATACCGCGCTTCTCTAGCCCCGCAATGAGTTCCTTGACGTGCGCGCCAATCCCCTCGTCGGGGTAATCCTGCTCGGTGAAGAGCTTTGCGCATTCAAGGAGCGCACGGAGCGACTCGGCATAGCACTCGTTCGGCGTCATCGGCTCGTCATCCTCGTCGTCGTCGTCGTCGTCCATGTCTGCCCAGGACTTGCCGGTCTTGGCCGCCTCGACCAGCGCGTCGCCGCGGAGATGCCACGCCCAGCCCTCGAGGTACGCGCTCTCTACTTCCAGCGAGTCCTCCTCGCGCGCGGTGCAGATTACGTCCAGCGCCGGCAGGTGGAGTCCGTGCTCGAGCAGGAGACGCGCAAACTGTAGCCGTACAGGCAGCGGCGGAAGCACGGGGTCGACTGTCGTCAACTCAGGTCCATCGATGTCACTTACATGGATCACGACCCTCCATGTCGGCATACAGAGCCAACACGACCTCCTTGGCCTCGTCAAACTTGCTCTGGCTCATCCGGATCGACGCGAGCGCCATGAGCGCCTCGGGGTCTTTCGGTGCCATACTCAACGCGCGCGCTACGAGCGCGTCGCAGTTAGACGATGCGGCGTCCTCAAAACTAGACGTCAGCGCCACACCGGCTTGCCTAGTGGAGCGGGCCTACAAGAGCTCCAGAGCGAGCACACGCTGGCCACGAGCCGCTCCGAGTACTCCCTGACTCACCACAAATCCGACATCCAGATCTCAATCATGGCGACAATAGCCGTGATGCCCATCTTCTTCTCCTCGTCGACATCCACGACCCCAGGGGCGACCTTGCCCGCCGCCACGGCCGCGAGGCGGTGCTCAATCATGGCCGTCGCCGTCGAATAGTACCCGAGCGCCTCTTGTGGGTCCTCGGCCGTCTGCGCGAGGTACAGGTAAGCGCTAGGTGTTTCTGGCGGCGCGGCAGTGTGTGGCGGGAACAGGCGGAGGAGGTGTGCGCGGCCGCGCTCGACGTCGCCGCCTTCTAGCTCGGCCACGCCCGCCAGCTCGCGCGCTTCCACGTTCCCCTCGTCCAACTCCAGCACGCGTTCCAGGAACTTTAGCGCCAGCTCAAAGTTGCTCTGCGCAAGCAGCACATGTGCCTTGTCTCCTTGTCAGCCACTCCTCCTTGGTTGAAACCACTTACCAATCAAGCTCGCGACGTCTGGCGTTTCCGCCGCCGCGGCCGGCGTAGCTGGCGTTGGAGCCGCAATATCCCCCGCCGCGTCCTTGGCGACGCCCGTCTTGCTGCTCTTCTTGATACGTCCCATTCCCCGTAGTGTGGATGGTGATGACCTCCGCTGCAGTGTGTGCTCTGAAATATCTCCCCACATCATCACGTGATCATCCCGCAAAGCAGGCAAGAGGACGAGCTCAAAGAGCGGGGCCCCGGAGAGGTTATGACTGGGAGTGGGTGGATGTAGCCATCGAAAGGTTTTCCGCGGTAATAGTCGAAAAGGCTGGGTGCAAGGTTCGATTAGGTTCTGTCCTGTATGTTGATACATGGAGATACGTTTCTAGTAATACGAGTAGACCACTGTCTAATACCAACACTACTAATACCGTCCGCGGGGTGCGCCACGGCCACCATACGAACCACCGCCATACGAGCCACGACCACCGCCGCCATACGCGCCTCCTCGTGGAGCGAAGCCGCCGCGGCTGGGCGGGGGCGCGCCGTACGCACCCCGGCCACCACCGTAGCTGCCACCGCCGCCGTAGCTTCCCCCGCCATAGCTTCCGCCGCCATAGCCACCTCCGCCATATCCGCCGCCACCGCCACTTCCTCCATACCCGCCTCGTCCGCCATAACCGCCGCTGCTGCCGCCGCCGTAACCGCCATAACCGCCGCCAGCGCCGCCGCCGTACGCCGCGGTCGGCGCTGGGGCGCCGTAAGGATTCCGGCCGCCGCCGTAACCGCCGCCGCCGTAACCACCACCGCCAGAACCCCCATAGCCGCCTCCACCGTAACCACCTCCGCCGCCGCCGGAACCGCCGTAGCCACCGCCGTAGCTGGCCGGCGCGCGACCGCCGCCGTATCCGCCACCAGGGGGACCGTTTAAGCCTGGGCCACCGCCGGGGCCGCGCCCACCGGGACCGTTGCGTCCGCCACCACGACCGCCACGGTCGCCGCCACCGCGGTGTCCTGGTCCCTGCCGCCTCTCATGCCCGCCGCGGCGCGTCCAGTCGCGGTCTGACTCGGTGAGCTTGGGCGGACCAGGGCGGTACCCTGGCAGCAGCATCGAACGGTGTCGCGCCTTCTGGCCCGGCGCCTGCGCCACGCCACCGTAAGGCATCTGGCGCGGGTAGTAGTACCGTGCCGAAATCGCGTTGTTATTCGCGAGGTCGGGACAGTCGGGAATGGACGGCAGGGGTGTCTCCATCGTCGCGTTCGGGACGCATCGTGGGTCAGGCAGGACTGACCCAGTAGATCCCAGCGACTGTTTCGGGTCCATAGGGACGAGCTGGCGTCAGCGCTCGAAGATATTTCATAGCTTACTTTGGTGACCGCTTTGACGCCGTAGAGCTTGCAGAACGAGTCGTAGAGCGCGTTGTCGTCCGCGATAAACATGACATTGTCGCCGAGGGCGTTACGCCGCTTCTCGTCCTCGCTGAGCTCGGGCTCCTTGCTCTCGAGGGCCGTGAGCAGGCGGCCCTGGTCGATGAACGGCAGCAGCGCGACACCCTGCCACGCCATCTTCTTTCCGTTCATGTCTATCTCAAAGTCCTCGGGATAGAAATCGAGGATTGGCGAGTCCTCGTTGGTCATGAGGCCTTGCAGCACCTCGGGCAGATGAATGCGACTGGCGGCGGGGAATACACCGAGCAGCTGGGCAAACGGCTTGAACGGCCGACTGATCTGGAACTCGATGTTGAGGTCGCCCACGTTTTTAAAGTCCTGCGCAAACGGCGCGTAGTGGTACGGGTAGTACCAGTCCCACGCGGGCACACCCTGGTAGTAGTACTCTAAAACCCAGCACAGGCCTTCCATGTACGACCGTGTGATCTCGCTAATAAACTTGGTGTCGGATAGCTCGACGCCAAACTTTTGGCGGTAGTAGCGCTCGCGGTACCCGGGCTCCCACAACCGCACAGTGTCCTCGTAGTCGACCGTGCCGTCGGGGTTGACATGCAATTTCTTCTTGGGAACGTGCTCGTCCGCCGGGTTGTCGGGTGCCTCCGAGTCGTCGTCTTCGTCTTCCTCAAGGTGCTTGGCCTTGCGTTTACGCGCCGTGCGCCCGCGCTTTCTCCGCTTGCCGCCGTCCTCGTCTTCACTGCCATCCTCGTCCTCGCCAAACTTGACAACGCCGTCGTCCGTGCCCTGCGTAGACGCCTGGTCCTGGTCCATCGACTCGTCCTCGGGTTTGGCGTCGTCGTCGCCATCCTCGGGTTTGGACTCGTCAACGGCCGGCTTGGCCTCGTCTTCGTCCTCCGGTTTGTCACCGCCCGACAGTTCCGCCTTGAGCTGCGCGGCCGCAGACATGTTGGCCATGCGAATCGCCTTGCGGTTCTTGACAATGTCCGCGTTGCTGCCTTCCATGAGCGCGAGGCCAGCCTTGAGCGACTCGGCCTGTTGCTGCACAGTGAGTTTCTTGCCTGGCCGGTGCACAGGGGCGGCGTGTTCCTCCTTGGGAACGGTGTCAAAGCCGGGTCTTGTGGGTAAGGACGGGTGCATCTTGCCGCCCCGCGCGGTATCGTCCGGGTTGACAGCCACATACTCCTGGCCGTTGAGCTGCATCGTTCCCGCGTCCGACACGCCGTTCTCGCGGTCCTGGCGCTTGTGTTCCTCGACGCGGCGGCGCTTCTCGCGGCTCTTCTGTCTATCCTCGTCTGATTGTCAGCACCAGCTCTAACGACTCGACTCACCTTCTTTGCGCTTCTGGAAGATGCCGTCTTCACGCGCGGCAAGGCCGTCGAGGATGATCTGGGCGCGCGGCAGATTGACCTTGCCGTGGTTGGTGAGGTACCCGCCCATGCGGGGCAGCTCGTTGCGCCAAATGGTGAGGAGCTGGTCGATGGCGCCCTCGCGGATCTCGAGGGAGGGCAGGTGCGGCAAGAAATCGTTACCGACGAAGAAGATCATGAAGATCCAATCGTCAATCGCGAGTTCTTGGTCGAACGGGAATGGGACGTTGGGCACGTTCAACTCGACGGCGAGGTATTCGCGGAGTACAGAAACATCGAGCCAGATGAACGGCTTAGGATCGACCGGCGTGGCCTTTTCTACCTCGTTCGGATCCTTGACCTTCTTCTCCTGCTTGCAGTTGGCCTTGATGTGCCCTGCTCTCCCGCAGTTGCCGCACACCTGCGGTCCCTTGTTGCTCTGCGAGAAGACGTCCTCACGCAGAACGCGAAAGTTGGGCTCGTGGGTGGCCAGCGCGAGCATGATCAGGTCGGCGTCGAGGCCGTAGATCGCGTGGCTGGTGTTCGGGTCCCAGCTGGGGTAAGACCGCTGCCGCCTGATCCAGTCGACAATCTTGTGCTCTCCTTCACCAGGCACCGACGAGTCAGAGATAATGACCTTGAGCTGGGAAGTCAGCGGAGGTCGCATCAGGGTGTCACTTACATCCTTCCATCCGGGGTCTGTGCTGAGCTTTGTCGCGACCCAGTACTTCAAGCTCCTAGAGAGGAGGTCCATAAACGGTGTGCCTGGTGTAATTGCGTTCGAGTCCCACGCCTTCTTATTCCGCGTCTCCTCGGAGACGGGGTGGCCCATGGCCTCGAACATGCGGATCGACTCTTGGCGCTCCACCTCCTTCTCTGCAGCCTCTTGCGCTGAACGGAAACGACGCGAGCGTTGCTGGTTCATCTTGGCGCGCGGCGCGACGCCGTCAATCGCCATGATGAGCACCTTGCGCGGGCGCGCCATGTTGACGACGCGCTCGGTGTACTTGAACACCTCGACCATCATCTCCTCTTCCGTCTCGGGCGCCGGCCGCCCTTCTGGATGCGTACATGGATGAACAATTCCGTTCATATCCACTAGACCGTTAGCATACCCTCGCCAACTCCACTTACAGTACAAGTTGTCAACCTCGAACCCGTTCGGGTTCGGATCCTCGTACTTTACGGGGACCTCGACAATCTCGCCATCGCCGTTGCGCACCTTCGTCGGCGTGTCCTCTGCGACCCGGTACACGATCTTGGGGTACTTCTTAGACAGCCAGCGGAAGAGGGCCGGGACACCCTGCGGTTAGCCGTGAGCGCTGATGGAGCGCGTACCATGGTGTGAAGGCCGTCGGTGTGGCTGCGTGTCGTGTGCGCTGCGCGTGGTGGGTAGTGTGCCCACGAGTAGGCTTGTGGGGGTGGCGATGCCGCTGATGCAGGCACGTGTCGGTACTTGCACCTCTTACTTGTGCTTGTGCAAGAATGTGTCCTCGAGAAAGGGAGAGATTAGGAGGTGTGGATGGATGGCGACTCGGTGTCATGAACAACGAACGCACCGTACGCGACGGCGTCAAGGAGGGAGAAGGGGAGTTGCCACTGTGCGGAAAATAGTCGATATCGCCGCCACACGTGCCAGCCACCGGCGATTTTAATGTGGGAGTGGGGCTCCACTTGATCTTGGCTCGGGCTCCATCCCGGGGACCGACAATGATGGCATCACAGCAATCCAACCCTTTCGTTGCTGTCCGTTTGCATTACCCATTCCGCAGCATCAGGCTCTGCAACTTGACAACCACAACTCGCCACTCACTCGCCGACCATGGACAATGCACGGGGACGTCTCGAGGAAATGGGCCGCAAGTGGGCCCAGCGGTACCGCAAGATGTCGCGGCGGCACAAGGTGAGTTGCGACGACGGGCGTACGCTGACCCCAGATGACCTTGTTGTGAGACGCATCGCCTGCCTGCGCGGCGAGTTACTCACCACCACAGATCCCTGTTCCTCATCAACGGCCTCATCCTCGCGGCCGTCATTATCATCACGCCGAAACGTATAGGACACTGGTTCAACGACCTCGCCGTGCGCGTGCGCGACATGGGCGCGCTTGGTGTCTTGCTAGTCAGCCTCGGCGTCGGTGAGTGCCACTTGCCTGAACGAGCCTAACACTGTCCTAGTCGTCTCATCCCACCCCCCGCTGTTCGGCTTTTCCGCCTGCATGACTCTGTTTGGCTTTGCGTACGGGTTCTGGTGGGGCGTGCTCTTCGCGGGCACCGCGTCGCTCATTGGCGGTGCCGTCGCGTGGTTCTCCATCAGAGTAAGCTACGACGCACCACCCCCCGCTAACGGTGTAGACCTTTTTCCTCGAGTGGATGCGCAACTTTGGCGCGAGCAGGAACAAGCAGTGGGAGGCGTTCGGGTGTGTGATGCGCGACAAGGGCTGGCCCCTCGTCGTCATGATCCGGTGGTGCCCTGTGCCGTGGGCCATCGGCAACGGCTTGTTTGCGGTGAGTTGACACAACTTGGAAAAAAGGGCCCAGCTGACAGCGCAGTCTATTGAGGGCGTCAAGTTTCCGCACTTCATGCTGGCCAACGTCTTGTTCATCCCCCGCCTTGCCATCCCCGTCTTCATTGGGTCGCGCCTCAACTCGCTGAGCGGCGGCGACAAGGACGAGTCCGACAACCTCCGTTTCTGGCTCAACCTCGGCTCGATCGGCCTGTCGATCGCCGTCTCACTCGTCACAGGCACGATTATCTACCGTCTGACGCTCAAGCAGATGCGCAAACTGGAGCACCCCGGTCACCCTGGCGAGGGCGAGCTCGCCGCCGAGGCACTTGAGAGTACCGCGCTGCTAGGCGACTTTAGCGACACAGACGTCGAGGAGGAGCTCGTGCCCCAGTCGCGCGTCTAGACATCTACCTATCTACCTGTATCAATACCGGACCATACTTGCAGTGTGTAGATTTTACATGTTCTACCTATGTACAACATTTAGGAGTACCAGTTGAGGAAGAGGAGGGAGAACGTCGCACCGACGAGGAAGACGAGGAGCATGAGGCGTGCCTCACCGCTGCGCTCCTTGGCCTTTTTCAGCTGTTTGTTCGCCTGGCCCATCTGCGACACGCTGCCGACGGCCTCGTCGTACAACCGGTCGATCACCTCGGTCTGCTGGACGAGATGGCGCACGAGCTCTGTCTGCATCGCGCTGATCTCGAGCAGGCTTTTCTCCGCCGCCAAAACCGACGACAGCTGGCTCTCCATATGCTCCAGCAGCGCCGAGTTCTCCGACTCGAACTGCTGCAGCTGGGCCGCCGACAGCTGTTCCTCGATGGGCGGCTCGTCGCCGGGCGTAATGTTCAGCGCCGCAGCGGGCACAGGTACAGTTGCGGCATGGCCTCGTCCGGGGTGCTCTGACGCGACCTGCATTGCGGCAGCTTCGCGCGTCGCGCCACCACCCAGTGTCCGGCTACGCTCCTCGCGGCGCTTTGCGCGTTCCTCCTGCATGTCCGTCTGTGTCGCTGACAACTTGGCGAGCATGTTGTTAAGTGTCCAGATAACGCTACCGCGGTGCGCGGCAATGAGCGGTCCCTCGGCGTCCTCGTCTGGCGGCGCGAGCGAGGGCAGCCACCCAAAGATCGCCGGTGCGGCCGGCGCGACCTTGTCCTTGCGCCCTTTCGACGTCAGAACCAAAACCACACAGGGCGGGGGACACACGCACTCTTCTCGGCCTCTTCAAGGTCTGTCACGCGTTCCCGGCACCGCCGCAGGATCATCTTTGCGCGTACCTCGATCTCGTCGCGCTCGCGCTCAGACAGATACTTGGACCCTTCGTACCGCCGGAGCTCGTCGTCGTCGCCGTTTGGGTGGCCGCCGCCGCGCGCGCGCCGAGATAGTGGTGGTGGCTCGGCCGTGGAGAGGTACGGTTTGCGGACCGCCTTGAGCATGCGCCCAAGCTCGGCGAGGTGGCCATACTGGCACAAGTCAGATCAAGGTCCCACTGCGACTTACGATCTGGTACGCCTCTTTCAGGAACCCATCGTCCTCTGCCTGCTGTGCCCGCTCCTTCTTGCGCGTTCGGCTCGCGCTGCGTGACCTGCTCGACGAGCGCGACGCCGTCTTGGAGCCCTCAGCGACCAGGCCGCGAAACAGCCCTGTCTGGTCGATATAGACCATGGCGGCTGGGGTGTGCAGGAGGTTGTGGTGTGGGGTGTTGAATCGTAGTGACGACGCGATGATGCTGCTGCTCTGTGTCGTGGCTGATCAGGTTCCGGCGGGGTAAACTCTCCCACGCTGGTGCCATGTCTCCCACGGGTGCGTTTGGTTCCAGCACTTGAGTTCCCGGCGATTGATATGTATTGCTCATTACCGCTCCTTCCGGATGCTATCCGAATTCTGGCAACATTACTAGTCCTCCCGACTGGCCAGATGCCCGAGTGTACAGGGTGTCCGAGTGCAGAGGTGGCGGCAATCAGAAACATGACCATAGCGAGGACCCGAGAGCCGGGCAGGTAGGGGGGCACAAGATGAGGGCGAGTGTGTGGTCAACTTTGGGTGAGACGCGTTGACGACGTGCGGGACGAGGAACGGGCACACCAGGGGTGCTTTACTACTGCCGCCCTGACCAAGCACCCTCTCTCTCCCCTTTGCTACATGTCATGAGGAGTAGTAGTAGGGAATCCTTGCAGCGCGAGCAGCACCGACGCTGGCTGCCTCGAGGCACGCAGACTCCAACCTGTGCACAGGAAAGACCTAGCCCGTGCCGGTCGTTGGCGTGCAGCGGAAAGCACTGCCAACGATACTAGCGGCGGCGGCGGGGGGTCAGCAAAGTGTCGACTCACATACCACCCCCACACACCTCTGTGGACCTGCCTCGCCAGCATACCTCGGTATTTGCGCTTATGTTGCACCGTTTGAGTGGCTTGTGCACACACACACACACGGCGCGGGTGTGTGGCATATCCACTGAATGCAGCTGAAACGCTGGCGCGCTGGCGCTGGCGCTGGCGCGCTGGCGGAATGTCATGGACACGCGGACCCGAGGGGGCGTTTATCCCGGTCAGCCCAGGATGACTTGAGTAGGAGTGAACAACTCGTGACCAGTATGAGTTTGCATATGACCTTGTCGTGTCCTTGATCGCACATGTCCAGAAAGTAATAAAAGTAATATCGAAGCATGCGACGTGCGTTATGGTGTTACCAAAAGGTGTGCAAGAGAGAGAGGGAGGGGGGGGGGGGGGAAGTACGACAGCGCACACGGAGATGTAGATTGGCAGAGGAGTGAGTGTGCCGAGGCAACAAAGCCCCAAGTCTCATTCTGACACTCCCGCGGTCAACCCGAACCCGAACCTCTCCTTTCCCTGTCGTCGTCGTGTAACATGTACTCTATCTACCAAAGATGCAAAGACACGTCTGTGTCCCGCTGGTGCAGCTGTTGAGAGAGAGAGAGAGAGTTGTGCATACTTGCTTTCATTATGATTGGGCGTTGTCGAATGTGCGCTTACCGCACGTCTGGTGCAGTTTGCAGAAGATGCGAAAGAGAGGAGACAAGAGTGAGAGATGGAGACGCGGAGAGAGAGACACAAGAGTTGTTGCCCTGGACCTGGGGTGGTTGGCTGCCTTTCCCTGTCTTCCCTCCCCTACCTTCCCTAACGCGTCTCACTCTCACCCTGCACGGTGGTGTGGTGGTGGTCAGTTGCTTCTTCCTTCCCTTTGCCTCACACCCCCTCCTGCCTCGCTCACCTTCCCTCACTCTCACCTTCCCTCCCCTCCACCCCCTATCCCCTCTCCTTGACACGAAACGTACACGCTCCGCATTCAGTAATAGGTATCCCACCTTCCCTCCAGCCTAAACGCCCACACACACGCACACACCACCATCCACATTCACACTTTCTTGCTCCTCAACACTCAAACCCTCCCCCTCGCCCTCATCATCGTCCTCGTCATCGTCGTCGCCGTCGTCACCGCCGCACACACACGACGCGACCCGAACCTTGTGTGCACACCTCCGCTCCCATCCGACCGGCTCCGCCACGCCCCCCCCCCCCCCTGCCCCCCTCCCCCACTTCCTATCCACGCGCACGCGCGAGACACGCCAGCCAACATTGACTTCGACTTGATTGCCACCTCGTCTCGGAAGGTTTGAACATCCGCGCCGCGCGACGTTGCCTCACATCGACATTATTTGCTTATCCAAACTCCCCCATCCGCCTCACGCTCTCTGCCCCCTCCTCCTTGTGACCCTTCCCGGCGGCAGCCTCCCGACCTCAACGGCTAGCTACCACAGCTAGTCGAGGTCCACACACGTCTACATCCTGCCAGCCCCAGTCCCCAGGATGCCGCTGAGACGGGCGTCGGGCCACACCTTCAACTCGCCCTCAAACCGCATCCGCTCTGCCGACATCCAGCACACCGACAACCCCTCGCTCCACGATGCCTCGAGCGGTGGTTACGCGCGTCCAGCAGAGTCCCTCATGGGCGAGCAAAAGGTCGTCACCTCGATGGTCTCGCGTCTCGTGAACAAGGTGAGCTTGAGGTCGCGGTCGGCCGCGCCCACACTAGTGCATTGTCCCGGGGCGCAAATCCGACGCGTCTTCAGAGCTAACACCCCAGCTGCCATGCAACTCTGGTATCAAGCTCGCCATGATGGAGATCGACGAGGGCATACTGACAACGGTCCAGAGCCTCATTCAGATCTCCCGCATCCGGCTGCCCCTCGTCGTGCACGCGCTGGCAAGCGCTCTCGAGACCCTCTCCAAGGTGAGTTGTCGCGCAGAGCTCGCTAACCCTGCAGTACACGGGCTCTACCGCGCTGGTTGACGCGCCTCTGGACATTATCCACTCGCAGCTGTACCTTCTGCACATCATGGTCCTGTGCCTGTCCGAGTCGTGGAAGCTCAACGCGGATGCGGCGACACCACAACCGTCCGAGCTCCCTCAGTGCTGGCCAGACCCGCCCCCTCTCGAGGACCACCTCGCACGCCACCTACTTGGTGTCCTGGTGATATACATCCGGATGCTCGCGCAGGAGAGCTCGCTGTCAAGCCCCAGCGGGGCAGGCACGCCAGTGCCCAACCGCGACGGAAAGTCACCGAGCACAACATCCGTCGCGTCGTGGGGTGCACAGAACAACCTGCCCGCCGCGAGCTCGTTTGCTCTTGGCCCAACGTTCATCCAGAGCCACTCGTACCCCTCTGCGTCGACACCCCCGCCAGCGATCACGCCCGAGCAGGCAAAACTCGTCGCGCCGACCGCGTCGTCCCACGCCACGGCCATCAAGCAGATGACCAAGCGCACCGCACGCATTCTCTTCTACCTGTCGGCATCCAACTGGCCATTAGTCTTGTCGCGTATCAAGGCGCGCGTCGCGCACTTGACAACGACTCTCGAGGAGAACCCCGAGCTGTTTGAGCTCAAGTTCCTCGAATGGGCCAACGTCGACGCGACGCGTCTCGGACAGGCCATGCAGGAAATCTCCACGCCGTTCCTGCACGTCAAGCGGCCATCGCAGACGGCGCTCGCGTCGGCGCTCCGCAAGGCCGTCTGGAACTGGATCGAGGTCTACCCAACCGAGTACCAGGGTTTGATCGAGGGCAGTCGCAAGATGGACGGCAACCCCGACCTCCTGTTCGACATGCTCCTGTCCATGTCCGACTCGCCGTCCACCAACAAACGTGCCAAGGTGTTCTACCCGCTTATGGCGATCCTCCTTGTCCTGTCGCCCGATTCGCTCAAGCGGCTGGCGCTCGGCGACGTCTCCCGGGGAGGATCGGCCTTGGCTAAGAAGCACAACTTTCTCGAGGGTCTGCGCAAGGGCCTCAACCAGAGCAGGGCATTTGAGGCCAGCGCCATATGCTACATTGACCTGGTGCGCGCGGCCATGGCGTGCAGCCCACGTTTCGAGACGTCGGGCATTCGCACTCTAGCCCCTGATCTGCAGAACGATCTCAAGGTGAGCCAGAAACACCTTTGCCGAGCGCTGACTCTCAGAACGCACTCTTCTATTCTTCGTTGTCATCCGAGATTTCAGACATCAACGTTCTTGTCGACGGCCTGGTTGCGCTGTATCGCTACAACCCGACGGCCACGACGCAAGTCATCTTCCCCAAGCTCTGGAACGACAACACCGACGCCAGCAAGATTATCGGCCTGCGCGCCTGCACTGCACTTGTCATGGAAGGCCAGCGTCTGCCGTGGCACCAGCCCATTACGGGCTTGCGCTCCGAGGTCGCGCGCAGCATTCGCAGCATGTTGCGGTCGACGGCACCGAGTGTCATCAGCCACAACTCGAGCCGGCGCGGACGGAGCAGTCTCGACCTGCCGTCGACGCAGACCGACGTGACTTGGGAGATTCTCAACCTGCTCTCGCTGGACCCTGCGTTCGCGTTTGAGGCGATTGGCGACTCGCAGGACACGCTCGGCCAGCTGTTCGTTGTTATCTCGTCGCTTACTGCCGCGACGTGTCCCATGCCCATTCGTGCACAGGCCTCCAAGGCGAACCTGGTGATTCTCGAGAGCCTTGTGGCCCAGGCCCAAAACGATCCGACACGGGCGGCGCAGGCCAACAGCTCGGCGCTGTCGATCTGGCAAATCCTGATCGACACAAGTAGACAATTACTGATCGACTTCCAGCTCGGCGACGTCGACGACATGGCCATGATGTGTGCTGCGTTCCGCTCGACCGTCCACGCCATGCTGAGGGCCGTCACATCGTTGCCCGAGCTGGCCAAGGCGCCCAACGCGCGCCCCGCTGTACTAGTGTCAAAGGTCGCGACAGTCACGTCCTTGACTGGCCCAGACGTGGAGCAAACCAACATGGCGAGCCCGGCGCTTCTCGCCCTCAGCAAGCTCATGATCTGTGTGCGCACTGTGGCCAGCAACAGCCAAGCCCAAGCCGATGAAATATCCTCTCACAGCAACATGCTTTCCGAGCTAGGCGGGTTGCCCGCTGCCACTGGCCGCAACCAGCAGCAACGGGCGATCCGGCGCATCATGAAGCAACACGTGAGATCGTCAACGCTGCTTGGTGCCATCTGGACGGGCCTGTACGCCCGTACCCGCACCCTCACCAAGAAGATCCACTCTGCGGAATCGGACGAGTCGAGCGGGGAGCGCGACTTTGGCCGTCGGAGGAACCTCGCTGCGGACATTGAGGGCTTGACAGAGGACGAGTCGAAGGAGTGGCAGAACCTCATCTCGTTCATGTGCGCTACCAGCGGTCTGTGCGGCACCGACACGGCCGTTGCGCCGAGCATCGCCGAGGTCGTGGGCAAGGGCGCGCTGCCACGAGTGTACGACGATGCGACCGACATGCGCACACAGGTCGAGGGCTTCCTTCGCGAGTGCGTCGACTTCCTCGTCAGCAACTCGGTGTACGTGCGCGAGTCGATCAAGGATGCACTGGGCAACGAGCTGCCCCTGTCGCTCTGCCGTGTCCTGGTGGTTCAGATGACCAAGCTGCTGTCGCACTCGACTGGTCCAACAGGCGTCGCGACGTCTGACGCTTTCACCACATTTGTCGAGCAGGTCATTGCCGTTATCCGTCTGTGGGTCGAGCGCGTCAACCCTAGCGAAAGCGCCCTCGCCGTACAAGTCGACCTTGGCGAGCTGCTCTACCTCGTGGCGCAATACATCCACCGCCTTGGTCGGGAGGACGCGTACCAGCGCATCAAGATCAAGTTTTGCCAGCTGTTCGAGGCCGTGCTCGGCAAGCCCGAGTTTGTCGTCCTGGGCAACTCGAATAAGCTGCGCAACGCCGTGCTCGAGTGGATGTGCGAGTGGTCGATCGAGACCATCCGCGACGAGTTCCACATGGGTGTACAGGACAAGGTCCAGCGCGACCTGGACATTTCGTGCCTCCGCGCCATGATCCCGATTACGGACGGGCTGGTGATACGCTCGGCCGGCGACGACTCGGAAGACTCGCAGAATGTTGCCAAGGCACGTCTCTTTTACCGCTACTACGTCCTGCTCGTGCGTGTCCTCGAACGCTCCACGACCCTAGAGTCCGAGTCGTCTCACGTGGCACGGTCCGTCTCGGCGCTCAGCACAAAGGTCAGCAGCAGCGAGAGCTATCCGGCCCTCGCCATTCTCGTTATTTCCAACCTCCTCTCTGCCAACGTCGATGTCGGGCTCAAGCACTGCCTGTCGCTCGCGTACCACGAGGATTCGACAATCCGCACTGCGTTCATGCAGCTTGTCTCGAACATTCTTATGCAGGGCACGCGCTTTGGTGGTCTCGCCGTGAAGAACGCCGCCGCACCCAAGGTTTACTTTGACAGCCTCACGGGACCGAACCTTGCGCTGGCGGTCGCTATCTGCGAGACATGTCCTCCCAACGAACTGGACGAGATCTCGACGCTTCTCTTCCGCGTCTTCGAGTCCAAGGGCAGTCTGCTCAGCCTCATGAAGGTGCTGGTGGAGCGCGAGGTGGCCCTGACCAACCACGAGTCGGAGTTGTTCCGCGCCAACTCGATCATGACGCGCCTGATCACCAACTTTGCGCGGACGTACGGGTACAACTATGTGCGCAGCTGCCTGACCCCGCTGGTCATTTCGATGGGCGAGAAGCCGCCAGAGTGCTCGTTTGAGCTCGACCCGACAAAGGGCGGCAGCGCCGAGGACATTGAGCGCAACGCCGAGCACCTGCGCCTCATGTGCCAGGCCCTCCTGGACATTATCTACAACTCGACGCCCATGCTGCCGGTGCTCTTCCGTGCGTTATGCCACCACATCTGGGAGGTGGTCGAAGAGCGGTTCCCCGACTCGCGGCACTCGGCTATCGGATCCTTTATCTTCTTACGCTTCTTCTGCCCGGCTATTGTGTCCCCAGAGAGCATCGACCTCGACGTGCCGGCCGAGCGCCGCGACACGCGCCGCGCGCTCCTCTTAATCACCAAGGTCATACAGAATCTCGCCAACAATGTGCTCTTCGGCAGCAAGGAGGCGCACATGAAGGTGCTCAACCAGTTCCTCTCAGACAACATCCGGCAGGTGACAAAGTTCCTGTCGGACGTGGCGATTCGGCCGCGCACTTGGGAAGTGGCTGCGGCGACCAAGACGTTCCAGGAAGAGGCCGAGCGGTCCATCGACGTCGAGGGCGACAACGCCGTCATCCAAAAGTTTATCTTCAAGCACTTCTCGCGTATTGAGGCGTCGCTCGAGGCGATGCCAACGTCGTACCGTACCCGCCCGTCGACGTCGTCACGCTCAGCGCGCCTCGACCTCGACGGCAAGGCGGCGCTGGCCAACCTCCGTCGCGTAGCCGAGGAGACGGGACCGCTGCCCGAGCCCGTGCGCCTGAGCAACAGCGCGCGCTCGCAGGTGTATGACGACTTTATGCGCCACAACGCCGGCCGGAACACGGACAGCGCCGCGTCGGCCTTTTACGAGGGCCAGCCGAGCCAGACTGGCCGAAGAATCTTCTACCTCATCCTTGCCCGCGTCGCTCTCGTCGACTACGACCTGCTCGCGTACCGCATCTTCTCGCTGCTCGAGAACGTTACCGACTTTTTCGACGTGATCATCGACATGACCGACTTTTCGCCGCAGAGCGAGATCCCAATTACATGGCTGCGGCGGTCGCTGCAGATGAGTCCTCCCGGGATCCTGCCGCTGGTGCACACGCTCGTGCTGTACAACCCCAACTCGTACGTGCGTAAGCGGTTCCGCCAGCTACTGGCCGAGTTCCAGCCGTACGCGCCGGCGATGAAGAACGTGATCGCGGCGAGCTCGCCCGCCGAGATTCACGACTTTATTCCGGCCTTTAACGGGTACGAGCTACCCGAGCGCACAAAGATCCTCGCGTACAACGCCGAGAACGTCTTCACCAACCTCATGTGCCTGTCCGACCACGAGCAGCAGGTGCCTGTGGTCGTCAAGCTCTCGAGCGAAAGCATCCAGGTCGCGTCGTGGCGCAAGCAGGACCTCACGCCGAGCGTCAAGTCGTACATCATCGACGTCATCGACCTCGCCGAGGTCAACGAGATCACCATGGGCAGTGGGCAGAACTCTGACCAGCTCACCCTCAAGCACTCGCACAACAAGACGGTCACGTTTATATCAAGAAGTGAGTTCTTCAAAGCTTACCCGAACTGACAACAGCCGAGCGCAACGAGCTTGCACAGATTATCCGTGCGGCTGTGAGCCGGTTCCGCAACACGCCGTCCGACGACCGTATCCTGCGCCCGGCAGACGTGCCCGGCACACTGCTCAACGTTGCGCTGCTCAACCTCTCGTCAAACGACGAGACGCTCCGCCTCGGCGCTTACAACCTCGTTCACGAGCTGTGCCAGTTCTTCAAGTACGACCTCGCGTCGCAGGTGCTCAAGGTGTCGACGGGCCTGTCGATCCCGAGCAACTCGCTCGGGTTTGTGCACAAGCTCAGCAAGGCGTTGGCCACTACCGCGCCCAACCTTACCCTCGAGTTCCTCAAGGAGTGGACTGTGGGCTTTGCCAAGGCCGATACGCCGCAGAAGGCCGCGTGTCTGCACTACGTTGGCCCGTGGTTAAAGAACCTGGAACTGTTCGCCAAACCGTCAAGGGAAGGCGGCATGGAGACGGCCAAGCAGGTCGCGGACGTTGTCCGGAGCCTGATTGCCCTCACTGTTGCTGAGCGCAAGCGCCTGCACCTCTCTATCCAGGAGCATGTGTGGAAGGTCATTGCTGGGTCGCACGAGGCGCTCATTGACCTCGTCGTGCGCGAGCTCCTGCACCTCGCTGTCAACGCAGGCCCAGGCTCTGAAAAGGCTGAGGGCGCAGCGGATATTCTCGCGTCGCTTAGCTCGACGGCCGTGCGCGGCAAGGTGGTCGCGCGCCTGCGCAAGACTATTGGCCAGACGTGCATCAAGCCGACGAGTGTCCTCAGTGACAGCCCGTCGTGGAACGAGATTTGCACACTGGCGCGGATCAACCTCGCGCTGGCGTTTAGCCCGCCCAACGCGCTCGACACGCAGCTGTTCCTCCCCGACCTGTTCCACACCATTGTCCTCATCGCGGGCATTGGTCCCGTGATGATGCGCCAGATCGTGTACGGCCTGGTGATCAACATTCTGCAATCGCTCGCGACGATCGCGGCGACGGGCGACATGGACGCGACGATTCTCCAGCACCTGCTCCAGCGCGCACAGCAGGCCGAGATGATCGAGCCGTTTGGCCTCGTGCAGAACCCGGGCAGCCTCGAGCTCTCAGGTGCGTCCCACTGGGACCCGACCGGCGTCGCGCACCTCCGCCACCTTGAGAAGATTACCGAGTTCCTCGGTGACGTGCTGCGCGCAGCCGCGCCTTCCATGGGTGAGTCAATTTCTGCTGGCGTGGCTGACAATAGACTGTGCCAATGCGTGGAGAGCACGCTGGATGGGCCTTGTCGCTGCAACGTGTTTCCAGCACAACCCGGCGACGCAGCCACAAGCGTTCATCGCGCTCGGCTACCTCGCACAGGACGACGTTGACGACGATGTCGTGTACCAGATTGTCGTTGCGCTGAGCAGCGCGTTTGCAACGTTCCACGAGGACGACACGGTGCCGGTTGTGAGCATGCTGCGGTGTCTCGCGCGCGTCATGGGCGGATTGCACCAGGACAGCAAGTACGCGCACGTGCTGTTTTGGATTGCCGTGTCGATTCTGCAGCTGTCGTACATTCCGCTGTTTGGGCCCGCGCTCGAGCTGCTGCTCACCACTGTGCGGCACATGCGCGACACGAGCCAGTTTGTCGAGAAGGGCCTGTTCAACGGACTCATGGACACGCGCCTCACAACCGCCGACCAGGCACGCAAGCTCGACCAGCTGTGCGGGGTCAACTTTGACGAGGACCCGTGCTACTCGCTCGTGGCGATCATCTACAAGGGCGTGCGGCACCCGAACACGCGGGCGCTCACGATCGAGACCCTCACCGAGCTGTTACGCCTGTCGTGCGACGAGCGTGTGCCGCTCGAGGACGACGAAAAGTTGATACAGGGCAAGAGCGTGCCGTTTTTCACGGCACTGCTGCCCATTTCGGCACACAGCTCGACGGCGCTGCTCGAGCTGCTGCAGGCGGCGCGCGTTGGCGTCGGCGAGGAACATTTGCCCGACGTGGCCAACCTCGGCGTGTACGACCTGCTGTCGCTGCGGGACAACTCCAAGGTGCTCCTGTTCGTGACGCTGATCGTGACGATCCTGTCCAACGTGAGCAGCGACGCGGAAAAGCTCGTCCTGTACCGCCTGCTAGCCGACGCGAGCATGGACGCGCCCGACGTGGTCGCGACGGCGTACGACACGCTCATTCCGCGCATGACGGGTGTGCTCACGACGACAACGTCGAGTGCCATTTTGCAAAACGTGACGCTCATCTTTGAGCGCGCCATGTCCGACTCGTCGTACACGTTCCCGACGGGCGCAGCGGCCACCACCTCCGACTCTGCGTCGTCGGTGCACAAGAAGAACTACTCGCCGTCGCTGAACAGTAACAGCACAGCGGGCAACATGACTGTGCGCCCGCGCGACCAGGTGCTCGAAGAGCTCGGCATGAAGGGCCTTACGGACATGGGTTTCGCCGGCGTAAAGCTCGACCGCCTCTCGACCATGTCAAAGTACATTGCCACGTTGATCGACGCCTTTTCCCAGTCAATCTAACCCTCAACGTTCCTACATCTTGCAGCACCCGTTTCCTTGGCGATCTACGAGTTTAACGCACACTACTACACTCATACAAACATACACACATACCCACATAACCAACTTGCCCCGCGTACATACCCACACCAATCCGTAGCGCCTCCCCCGCATTATAATGCTCTCGTTAAACCAGTATGGAGCTTGTATCCCGTGCCTAACGCCGGGCTGGCCCCGCGAGCCGAGCCACAACACAGCAGCCGCATGCAACCGTAACGCTGCAGGCCAGCACGCAAGGAATAGGATTCATGAGAGTCGTCTGTCTGTCTGTCTGTCTACTGATGCTATAATCCGCAATGTGTACAACACGCGCCTGTCTGTGGTCGTGGGTGTGGGCATGTGTAGCGAGTGTCCCGTGTCGTCCTGTGTCGTCCGCTCCTCCTCCTTCTCCTGTTGAGAATCTCCGTCTAGCTAGACCTCGAGTATGCCCATGTCGCGCCAGCGGTCGGCGAGCTCGGCGACGCCCTGGCCCATGCCCTGTGGTGTCATGAGGTCCTTCATGACGAGGAGGTCAAACTCCTTGCCGAACGCGAGGAAGTGGGCGAACAGCGAGTTGAAGTGCGCCTCGATCGACAGGTGCACGACCTGCTCAAAGTGCGCGTGGTACAGGTGCGCAAACACGCGGAAAAGGTGCTTGTAGATGTGTTTCGCCGTGTACGCAAACGACGTGGGGAAGTCGCGACCTGCGCCGGGGGTTAGTGGGAGGGGGAAAACTCAGACTTGGCCATCGCGGCACTCACCCGACTTTGTCGGGAACACGTTCTCGTCCTCGAGCAGCTTTTGCAGCCAGCTCATGACAAAGTCGATGTAGGTCGGCGCGGGAAGCGACACGAGGCGCTGGTTCTGGTCCGGCCAGAGAAAGTTGAGCGTCGGCCCAGCAGACATGGTTGAGCAGTTGTGGATCGTGCAAAACTCAGTCAGGGCAGAGTAGAAGTGGTTCAGGTTGTGGTAAAAGTCGAACACTGCGGGTGTCAGCCGGGGGGGCATCGCGGCGGGTTGCGGCGTCTCGAGGACGAAGCACGCCTCAGAGTCGTGGGCCTAGCGGCGGCCCACGACCGTACTCACGATTGATGGCCACCCATTCATTGACATCGACGTACTTTGGGGGCGCAACGATGGTCTTGAACGAGCCCTTGACGAGCGCGGCCTTGACGAACGGCTGGCACAGAAACAGCGGTTTCGGGCCGGGCGACGGCGGCGCCGCGCCCGTGAGTTCCGCACCAGGAGACACGAGCGGCGCCTCGTACCCGCTCCCGACCGAGGGCGAGAGCTGGCTCGGGATCGGCGTGCGTTTCGGTGCGCGCAGGCGGCTGGCGTTAGCGGCGGGACGGGCTAAAGACACGGCAAACAGGCAAAGAAAACAGGGGGTGAGGCGGTCAAAGAGGTGGTATAATCCGAGCAGAGCGAGACGCCTCCTGCGCTGCCCTCGTGGCGCACTTTCCTCCGACGCCGGTGCCGAGAGAGGAAAGCACCGAGGCGGACTGCGCGGCGTCGCTCGATCTCATGCGGCGCATTACGGCGACACGCTCGTTCAATACGGCAAATGTTAACGCCGGACGGTCGCGAACGGCGCGACGCGCTCGGCGCGCGGAAACGCTCGAGCCGCGCTACCGTGCTGTCCCCTTCCACTGTAGCCGACTCGCTTGCGGCATGCGTCTACGGCACAAGCGTGCGTGGTCGTCGCGGTAACACATCAAAGTCCCCAGGATACACGTACCCGATGGAATTGAGGAAGCCGGACATGGTGTGTCGATGGAGAGGAGTGACGACGGACGAGACGGGAGATGAATGACCTGGCACACGCTCGTGGTGGCTCTTGCATGAAACCGGCGCGATCGGGGGTCCAACCCAGTGTGCCGTCCCTCCCTGACGCGACGCGTGGTGTAATGACGTGTCGTGCGTGTCATGCCTCTCTTCCACGTGGTGATAAGGTCTGGACGCATTCGACGGCTTGAACCACGCACACGATACGGCCTGGACGTTCAGAAAGTGTCAACGACCAACACTCTCCGCACACACGCACACGCACACGCACGACGCTCAACCACGCCGGCTCTAGCGAAGGAGCGCAGCCCGCAGCATGGTCTACATCAAGACGTGGACCGAGTTTGAGACGGTACGTCGCGTGCGCGCGTGCGTGCGTGCGTTAGGCTGACGCCAGGCGGTTATTGACGTGTACAACGGCGCGCCGCGCAAGGTGAGTCTGCGAGAGGGCGCGCGCGTACGCGGCCTGCTTGGCTACGAGCGCAAGCACAGGCGTAGTGCGCCAGCAGTGCGCTCCGAGTTTATGCTCACACCAGGCCCGCTATGTCGTCAAGTTTCAGCCTAAAACCGGCAAGCTCGTGCTTAAAGTCACGGACGACGACAAGGTGGGTATCTGCAGGCGAGGCCGTGCCGGGGGTCTTGGGAGATAGCAGGGAAGAGGTAAAGAGTCGGCGAGGAGTGGCTGGACACGGCATGGCTGTCGTGTGCCATAGCGTGCCACTGCGCATCCGCCAGCGCGGCCTGGAGGCCGCGAATCATTCTGAGACTCTTCTCCGGTGTCTACTTTCCCGCCTTGTCCTCGAGACTGGCCGCAACGCCTCCTGCGGGCCCTCACACCTAGTGACGTGGCTAACCCCAGTGTGTCATGTACAAAACCCACTCGGCGATCATCCTGAACCGGTTCGAGACGCTCAACCAACGGTTACTGTCGACGATCGCGAACGCGCGCCGGCGTGCGCCGCCAGCCGTGCCAATACTCTCTGGTGCCGGGGGTTCCGGGTCCGCGGGCACAGGGACACCCGCGCTCGAGGGCGACGACCCCATGGCCGCCGCGCCACCAGGAGGCGTTGCGCCGCCGGCGGCGGGCAAGGCCGCCGCTGGGGGAGGGGGGAAGAAGAAGAAGAAGAAGGGCAAGCGGTAGTCCGCTGGAGATGCATATTGTACAGCTACAGGCCGCGCCGGGTGCGCGGCAGTGTGGTGGGCGCAGTGTAATATGTGCGGTGGTGGTATGTGCGGTGGTTTGGGTCGGTGTGGTGGCTTGAGTTTCGGCTGGTGTTATTGTGCTGGCTTGGAGCGGTGCTCGACGTGTCGCGGGATTGCGCTGGGCCATGCCGACTGCGTGTTATCGACATACGCTTCGTGTGTAACTAGCGCGCGCGCTGGGTGGGTGGTGCGCCGGAGGGAGCAGGCTCTGTGGTGGTCGCAGCCTGAGTCCGCTATCACTGCAGACAACGTCGACCCCCGGCACGCACCTATGCCGGCGAACGTCGACCCGGCACACACTTATGCCGACGTCCGGGCCCGGTCGTACTCGTCAACCGCTTCAAGGACCTTTTCCGCCGCGGTGCGGATACTCTCGAGCCTGGCGAGATCTGCAGCTGCGCCACCTGGTGCGAGGCTCTGTGGGGAGCCGGTGCCGCCCGCGGCGTGGTCGACGCCAATCTCCTCGGCGCGGAGGTGTGCAGCCTTTTCGCGCATCTCCGCAGCGTAAGCGCGGGAGAGGGCGAGTGCGGCGTCGGCATCAGAGGTAGCGGGGTCGTACGCTGCCAACTGGGTTTTGGCGTCTTTCGGGGGCGGCGCGCGCGGCGCACCCGGGTCGATTAGGGCGTTGAGCGTCTCCTCGGGGAGTGAGCCGAGCGCATCAAGGTCGCTGTTTAGCTCAAAGGACGCAACGGCTAGCGCGGCTTGTGCCGCCCCGCTCACGCTCCCGCTCCGACCTGGTTCGCCGCCCGGCGTCGTCGTTGTCATGGCAGATGTGTCGATGTCAACTCTTGGTGACGCCGTGACGACAAGACTGTCAACATGACGCGGAGCCAAATTGGCACTGGCCGTGTACGCCCGTACAGTACTCGGTCTCAGGCCGGCGAGACGTCTGCCCGGATAGACTGCGTGAGGGCTCTCAACACAAGAGCATGCTTAAAGGGACTCGGCGGTGCATATGCTACGCGCACTACCGAGGCAAGGTCTATATCTATGCCCTAATGCATATCTGTACTACGTCTCTATAAGCTCGAGTTGAGGGAGGCGTTACCGCTGTGTGTCAGTCAAGCCCCAGTGAGGAGGAAGCAGCTGCGTCCTCAAGGTGCCACGAGCTGGCCGAGGCAAGCCCCGGCTCGCGCCGGCACGTCCAACTCACCATCATGCGCATGTACGCCAGCAGCAAAGCACCACTACCCGTTGCCACGCCGACGAGGTACTGGAGAATGGAGAACTTTGCCTGTTCGATCTGGGTGCGCAGACCGGCAATTTCGCTCTCAATGCGGGTATCTACCTCTTTAATCTTCAGTTCCTGCTGGGCGCTCTCGTCGCGGATACGGCCCTTTTCGAGGTTGAGGTCGAGACGGACGCCGGCCTGGGTCCGGGTGATTTCCTCGCGGAGGCGCTGCTTGAGCTTCTCCACGTCGGCCATGAGCCGGTCGTTCTCGGCCTTCATGAGCGTCAGGTCGTTCTTCTCGTGCAGCTGCAGCTCGGACTTGAGCTGGGCAAAGTCGACGTTTTGCGTGTACCGCTGCTTCTCCTGTTCGGCCTTGGACACGAGCCCCGCTTCCATGTTGCGCACGCTCTCGTCAACAGCCTCGGCGAGTACTTTCATTACCCCTTCGGCCTGCTGCTGCGTCATCCCATTCTGCTGCAGCCTCTCGACGAGAAGTTGGGTGTCAAAGTGGGCCACGCGCGACGCTGGGGACGCGTGCAGTCGCCGTGGGCGAGTTGGCGCGACGAGCGGAAATGGTCGTCGCAGCGCTGGCGCGTCAGCACATACACAGACTGTACGGCTGGCGTCACGTACCCCTCGACAACATGGCACCAGCACGCGACGTCGATGGCTGCGAGAGGAGTCCGGGGAGCATGGCGATGTGTGCGATGGCGACAGCCGGGATGAGGCAGGCGCGTCTCAATAATGAAACACGTCACGACTGGGCCAGGCTCACTCAGTGGCAAATGGAGGTCGATGGATTTCAATTTTGATCCCGCCCGAGCCAGCTGGCCTCCACAGTGATGCTCTTCCAGGGCGTGCACAAATTTCGAGACCACCGACGTGCGGGGAACAGCAATACACAACATCCACACCACCACGGACGTACACGATGCAGGTAAGCAGCGAGCTCGGCAAACGAACGGACGTGTCCTAACCCCCTAGTCGGACGAGATTATTTGGCAGGTGATCAACCAGCAGTACGTCTATTACCCACCTCCAAGCTCTTGCTGACCCTAGGTTCTGCTCGTACAAGGTCAAGTGAGCTACTGTCGGCGCGGACGCAGCTGACCATCAGGACGGCGACGCAGAATTTCTGCCGCAATGAGTACAACCTTACGGGCTTTTGCTCGCGGCAATCGTGTCCGCTCGCCAACTCGCGGTACGCGACTGTGCGCGAGAAGGACGGTAGGTCTGGGTTTGCTTGTACTGGCTGACATGAAGGCGTGGTTTACCTCTACATGAAGACGATTGAGCGCGCGCACTCGCCAGCGAACCTGTGGGAGCGTGTCAAGCTGTCCAACAACTACACCAAGGCGCTTGAGCAGATTGACAAGGAGCTCATCTACTGGCCCAACTTTATCACGCACAAGTGCAAGCAGCGTCTGACCAAGATCACGCAGTATCTTATTCGGATGCGCCGGCTGAACATGTCCCAGCAGTGAGTGTGCGCAGCTGAAGTGTGTGCTGATGCGCCCAGGACCAAACTTGTCGGGGTCAAGAAAAAGTTGGACAGGCGCGAGGCGACGCGTGAGCGGAAGGCGCTCGCGGCGGCCAAGCTGGAGAAGTCTATCGAGAAGGAGCTGCTGGAGCGCCTGCGGTCAAAGGCGTACGGCGACGCGCCGCTCAACGTCAACGAGGACGTATGGCGGCAGGTGCTCGACCTCGACAAGCGCAAAGACAAGCTCGAGGACATGGAGGACGACGACAGCGTGCTCGACGAGGAGGAGTGGGAGGGCGGCGAGCGCGAGTTTGTCGAGGACTCGGAGGACGAGAGTGCCGACGACCTCGAGGACTACGACGGCAGCGAGTTTGACGAGTTTGACTCGGAGGGCGAGGAGGGGAGCGGGCAGGAGTTCCCCTCCGATCTCGAGGTGTCGGACGACGAGGAGGGCAGCGAGGACGAGGAAGGGGAGGAGGGGAGCGACGACGACGAGCAAGGCGGCGACGAGGAGCGCCCAAAGAAGGGCAAGAAGCCGCCAGCACCCACCACAGGCCAGAAGCGCAAGGCCACGCGCGAGCCAAAGCGTGGCGCCAAGAAGCGTAAGTCACTCTGCGACGGCTCTGCTGACGATACAAGGCGCACCCCACGTCAACGTCGAGTACGAGATGGAGACGGAGCCGCTGTCGCGCGAGATGCTCAACAACTGGTAATAGTAGTCGTAGAGTGCCGCCGGGCACCACCCACACATTATACCCTTCCCTTTCCTATGCCCATCTTTGGAACGTTTGCATGCATACAACATGGTTGTCGAGAGAGAAAGATATTAGGCTGTTGACTAGTCGTCGTCGGATTCGTCAGAGTTGAGGTCGAGCTGGAAAACGGCGCCTGGGTCGTATCGCCGCCCAGGCTCCTCGTGGACAACCTCGACGCGTTGCTCCTGCCTGTCCTCTGCCAGTTCATCTGGCATCAGCCCGTCCTCTCGCGGCCATAACTCACCCGCGCCGATCATGCCCACGTCGCCCATACCGCTCATACTGCCGCCGAGCTGCCACAGGAGGCCCTGGCGCATCTGCGACTCGTTAGGCCACGGCGTGGCGTTTGCGCGGTCGACCGGCGCAAGGAGGGAGGATACTGGTGCGGACGTGGTACGTGCGAGCGCGTGTGCGTGCGCCAGCAGCACGGGAACGCCAACAGGATCTTTCCATCAGCACCAACCACAATGCAGCAAACCACCTACCCTTCTCGCTCTTGTCAATGTTGTCCGAGATACGCTTGCCCTCGTCGACGAGCGCCTCGAGGTCGGTACGTGATCCCTCGAGGTCACGAATCAGGGAGCGGATACGGCGTTCGAGCGACTCGACTTCGCGTTTCTGCGCGACAAGCTCCGCCCATCGCCGTTGGTGCTCTTCGGCGTCGCGCGCAAGCGACTGGACCTGCGCGGCGCTCTGGACCACGGAAGCGTGCAGAGCGGGAATGTCGGACGACGCGGAGGGTAGTGCGGCGAACAGCTCGTTCAGCAGCGCGCTCTGCGTCGTCAGCGCCAGCAGGAGCGACGTGCGGATCGGCGGGTCGGAGAGCGGGACTGCCATCGTAGTGGATGCCGTGCAATGTTGAAGCAAGCAAGCAAGCAAGATACCAACATGGCCATCGGGGCAACAAGGGCTCCTGGTGCGAGTTGTGCCTGGCAGGGTGAGGGGCGGATATCCTAGGATGTCCGTGAAATTACGACAACAGAAGTTCTGACGGAACGAGAGTGTGGGCCACTACTGCTTACGATCCACCACTTACGCCATGGTGCTTTCGACGGGGACGCTCAACCTCAAGTTTATGCAGCGTGCGGCTGCGCGCGCGGTCAAGGAGGAGCCAGGCAAGGCTGGCTCGGCCGCGCCGTCGCCGGCACCCTCCTCGCCGGCGGTATCCGCCGCGCCGTCCCCGGCCCCAGCTACTCCATCCGCACCTGCCGTGGTGGCGGACGAGGCCGAGGCCGCGGCCAAATGGGTCCTCCCCCGGCGCGCGGGCAACAACGCCGTCGCGGGACCGTCCAAGGCCCCTCGGGTCCAGTTTGTCGCGTCTTACATGCCCTTCCTCGACGACGACGAGAGTGTCGGTGGGGGGCCGGGGCGCTTCTCCTTCGGTATGGGCAAGAAACCTTCCGCGGTGAACGCGGAGGACGGCGGGGACGTGGATATGGCATCTAGTGACGACGAGGGCGGCACCGCACGCAGGAAGACACCCAAGGATTTGAGTCGCGGCAGGTTCTTCAAGGATACCAAAGTGGGTCGCCACATTTCTGCCAATCCGCTGATAACAGAAATCGACACAGGCGGACGATGCCGCGCCGATGGCGCGGACCGTCTCGCGGCAGGACGAGCGGACACCTGAGCCAGAGGACATACCACGCACGTTCCAGCGTCCACGCGGCTTCTCGCCGTCTGGCGAGCGGCCATCAAAGGCGGCCAGTGGGAAACCGACGAAGGCCGCCGTGCAGCACTCAAAAGCCTCGAGTGCCGCTGCGTCCCCAGCATCCGCCGCTCCCTCGAAGAAGGCGAAGCGCCGTGCCGACGAGCACGGCAGCGACGGAGGGCCGTCAAGGTCATCGCGGGCGCAGGGTGGTGGCTCGGACGCGAAAGCGCCCCGACGGGACACCGAGGCAGACGATTCAGAGGACGACGAAAGTCTGTCTGAGAATGCGTCGCGGGCACTGTCGATAGGTACGAGTGGAGAACGGGATCTGGCGTCGTCGTCGCCAGAACCAGCGCCGCGCGGCGCGCGCGCAAGTGCCAATGGCCAACGGACGAAGCAGAAGCCAACAGGCACCACAAAGCACGGCGAGGGTGGCAAGAAGGATAAGGGCGGTCTCGTGGCCAAATTAAAGGCAAAGTTTGGCGGATCGTCCAGAGAACCGAGCAGTAGCCCGGCCTCGAGCAGAGCGAGTACGCCGGCGTCCGCCACGTCGGGCAAGAAACGCGCGCGCGATGACGCGGATACCGACGACAGCGCGGCGAAGCGGCCCAGAACCACCGGCAAGGGCAGCGTCAAGGGCGGCGGCAAGAGCGGAGGCAAGGGCGGCGGGAAACCTGCTGGCGGCGACGGCTTGGGACGGACGCTCGACGAGCGTGCGGCCAATATCAAGAAACAGAAGAAGAAGAACGCGGGACAGGAGGCTGGCAAGGCGAAGAGTGTGGGGGATAGCACAGGAGCCCGGAAGGACCTGGGCAAAGGCAAGAACAAGGGCAGTAAAGCTGGCCGCTTCTTCTCCTGACCTCTGAGTCTGCGCCATGCCGAGTGTGTTGACCCCGCTGTGTTATAGTACCACGATATGTGATTTTAGGGCATTTCTGTACAGGTTGTGCTCTGTTCTCTGTTTTCTAGACTGACGCAGCGACCACAGGCTTCCTTCTGCCGCATTCGTGGCCTGTGTTGGCTTGGTTGAAGGTGGGATGTCAGTGATCTTCGGCGCGCCTCACGCAACACATTCTCGCACACTACACACCAAACCATACCACACCACACAGCAACCGCCGCTCCGCACCCATAGTGACGCATCTGCGAGACCCTAATACATTATCGCGTACCAGAGCCCTGGGGCTGCGCTATGCAAGGCTCCCCTCCGCAGCACACCGGCCGGGGAGACGAGGAACGTGACGTGGAGAGAGGGGGGCAAAGGCTCAGTCGTCCTTTTAGATGGTCGAGGGGAAGAGCATGATGCGGCACGAGGCACCGAACACCTTGGGGGGGAGGTTCGAGGTGAACTTGGACTTGACGACGCCAGAGTTGCCGTGGGGGCGGGTGACGCGGCCCCAGATGACACGGACGCGCGAGCCGTTGATCTCGCGCTTGGCCTTGTAGACGTACGCGATGCGCTGGGGGTTAGCGGTGTTCGTGGGGTTGGGCGATGGCGCGAGCACTGAGGGGAGCGAAAGCAGAGTGGCGAGGTACTGGGGAATGGGTCTGGGCCAGACGTGCCAGAAGATGACAGTTCAAGCAAAGGACGCCACGACAACAGCGTCGCACGACAGGCGAGACGAGCGGCTTCAACGCTGAAGTGAGAACAGGTAGGAACTGCAGAAAGCTGCTAGGCGGTTGTGGACAGGATCCCACAAACCAGTCGTTTCGCAAGTCTTTCCAGCTCTCACTGCCGGTCACTCGCCACCGCCACGCCGTCGCTGCCTCTACCTTCCACCCGCTACCACAACTCCCTCTCCTCGCTCGAGCCTGTGCCGTGCCATGGCATGTTCGACTAACCTTGCCGAGGTACGAGCGGGCGGCCTCCTTGTTGTCGACACCCTCAATCGCAACGAGCGACTGGTTGGGGCGCGTGTTGCGCTTTCCGCGCTTGTGGCCCAGAACGCGACCCTTGGTGTAAAGCCTGTAAGCGTGGGCCATGGTTATCGTCGTGGTTGAGAGACGCGCGAGAGGTAGAGAATACGAGGTTGGAGGTGGATCGACAGCGAGAAGAGGGAGTGAACACGCGGTTTAACGTAGAGAGAGAGTCGGCGTCAGCATCTACTCCTCGGCGCGGCTTCGGGAACGTACCTCGTCGACGACATAGCGAACAATGTATGTGTTGATGGATGAGGAAAAGACCTGCGGCAATGACCACCAACGACAAGTCGACGTCCAACTGCGACCACCACCAACGGCCACCCAGGGCACTGGCCCTGTTGGTCTGTGGTGGCACCTGGGCCAGTGGGCCGGCTGTGACAGGATTTTGCTTCCGCTGCCCGGCGTAAATGATGTCCTTCGGGGTTAACGCACATGGTTCTCGCGTGCTTTTCCTAAACGCCGACGCTTCTCAGGCTTCTCATGTCTACGGTTTCACGGTTTGGAGATTAAGACTATCCGAGCCCCCCCACTTGTGGCCTGTCAGGCACCTCAGGCTTATAGTCATCCCTTCCATTGCTATACTCTGTTATGCCTCCTCCGATAAAACACATGCTCTCCCAACCTAACACGACTCCTTGGGTCATTGGTGGGCCGGCGGCGACCTGCCGCGACAAGCTGCGGCCAGGCTGCCGCCTGGCCTCGCTGGCCTTGCTGGGTTCTGTGAACACGTTCATGTGTGTCTACGCCTATGATCTACAGATATATTATAAGATGGGCTGTAACAGCCCTACACAATAACCTCGGTGGTCTTTTCAATGTGCAGCTCCTTGTCGTCGATCTGGTGCACGGGGGTGGGGCGCGGGTGACGGCGGAGGTACACACGCTTGGCCCACTTGTAGCCCTCTGCAGCGACAAGGTAGACGATGATCATACCAAAGACGATTCCCCACTCCCACTTGATGGCGTCGATGAGGAAGACCTTGTCGTTGATGGTGGGGATGTAGACGACAGGGAAGGCCGAGAGGGACAGGGCCACGACGCACCACAGAAGCACCTTGTTGTCCCAGAGGTTCATCTTGAACAGGGACATGGTCGAGTGCTTGCACTCGAGTGCGTGGATCAACATGATGATCTGGAGCGTGGCCATACATGTCGCGCGGGCGCGGAAGACGCCGTTGCAAATGTCCGACTCGCCAGAGTTGCAGTCGACACCGAGCTCGCCGCCATGCGTGCCCCAGAGGACAATGACAAAGTTGACGAGCGCCTGCGCGCCCATGAGGAAACCGTAGAAGAAGAGGTCAATGAAGAACTCGGCGGTAAACAGGGTGCGGAAGTCGGAGGGCGGGAGCTCCATGGCGTCTGCCGAGGTTGGCTCAAGGCCGAGCGCCATGGCGGGGGGACCGGCGGTGAGCGTGTTGATCCAGAGCGCGGCGACGGGGGACAGGGGGAAGACCGAGTTGTCGTTCTCGTCCTTGAAGGCAAGACCAAAGATCAGGACGACGAGTTCACCGACGTTGCCAGACAAGAGGTAGAGCAGGAACTTGGACAGGTTCTTGAACACACTGCGGCCCTTGCGGATCGCGCGGATCGCCGACGCAAAGTTGTCGTCGGTGAGCACGATACGCGCCGACTGCTTGGCAACATCGGAACCAGTGCCCATTGCGACACCGACGTCGGCGCGCTTGAGCGCCGGCGAGTCGTTGACACCGTCGCCGGTCATGGCCGTCGACTGGTCACGACGGTGGATCGCATCGACCATGCGCACCTTGGTCTCTGGCGCGCAACGCGCCACAACAAGGGGCAGATCCGGCAGCGCATCGACCTCGGCGTTGGACAGGGCGTCAAACTGTTGACCCGTCATAACCGCCGACTTGGCGTACGCCTTGTCCAGGATACCGATCTGGAGTGCGATTGCCGTCGCCGTCGCCGGGTGGTCACCGGTGAGCATGCGCGGCGTAATGCCAGCGCGGTGGCAGTCGGCGACAGCACCGGGCGACTCTTTGCGTGGTGGGTCAAAGATACCAGCCAGACCAACAAAGTCAAACCCAGTCTCAAACTCGGCGCGGGGCGTGGCGGCAATGGCGGCAGCAGACTCGGCGGGCGCAGTCTTCTCGCCAAAGCACAGCACACGCAGACCGTGGCTTGCCAGGGCGTCGACCTTGTTCATGATGTCGGCGAGGCGCGCCTCATCGAGCGGCTCGCCTCCGACGGTCGTGCAGCAGTCAAGCACACGCTCGGCGGCGCCCTTGATGAAGCAGAGAATCTCGGGCTTGCTGTGCGTCGCGCCAACCTGAGTGTAGGCAATGCTCATGCGCTTGACACTCGAGTCGAAGGGGTGCTCGACCAGCTGCTCATAGTGACCGTCGATCGGGGCCGTGCGCATGTGTACCGACGACCGGCGGCTCTCGATGCGCTCAATCTTGGCAGGGCTCGCAGGCGCCTTGTTCGTGAGGAACGGCTTGCCATAACCCAGCTTGTGCGCAGCGACCTGCAGAGCAGTCTCGGTAGGGTCGCCGTTGGCCTGCCAGCCCGTCTCGTCCTTGTCTGGGCGACGGATGGTGGCCTGGTTACACAGCGACGTGCACATGGCGAGTTCGCGAAGGCCCTTGTCAAGGGATCCGGGCTCGACCGGCTCAATGTCCTCTTCGGGCGCCTTCTCTTGCGCGGCACTCGCGTCGCGGTCATTCGCGGCGACGAGCTCCTGCGAGTCGGGAATGACCTCACCACGGGGATAGAAGGGGTCACTGCCCGTCTCGAACGAGTACGTCTGGCCGGTTGCCGTGTTGGAACGCGAGTCGGTGACGGGGACCCACATCTTGCGAACGACCATGCGGCCGACAGTGAGGGTGCCCGTCTTGTCGGAGCAAACGTTGTTGACGCCGGCAAGCGCCTCGATGGCGTCCATGCGGCGGACGAGGGCGTTGCGCTTGGCGAGGTCGGCGGAGGCACGGGCAAGGGTGAGCGACACGACGGCGACAATCGACACGGGCAGCATGGACACGGCCGCTGCGACGGTATACGTCGCCATCGAGGGCGGAATGTCCTTGAACGCCGTGGTGGCCAGGACGACAATGGCAGTGATGATGGCGGCGACGAGCAGGGTGTACGCCAGCTTGTTGAGCTTGATCTGCAAAGGCGAGTTTTCGGCAAGACCCAAGATGACCTTGAGGCGGTGAAGCTTTGCGCGCCAACCGGTTTCGGTCCGCTCGGCCTTGTTCTGGAGTGCCTTGGCGATGCTGCCAATCTCCGTCTCCATGCCCGTAGCGGTGATGACGGCGGACGCGCGGCCCTTTGTCACCTGTGCTCCCGAGAAGACCATGCTGACGCGGTCGCCGACAGGGCAGTCGACCTCGTCGACGGGCTCACTCTGCTTGGCGACAGGCAGCGACTCGCCGGTAAGGAACGCCTCGTCGCATTCGAGGTTAGACAAGCCCTCGAGGACGCGGCCGTCGGCAGGCACAATGTCACCGTTCTTGATCTGAATAATGTCTCCGGGAACGACCTCGTCGACGGAAATCGTCTTGACTGCGGGCGCGCCCGCTCCAGAGTTACGTAGGACAAAAGCGACCGGCGCACCGACGCTCTCGAGGCTCGCGACGATACGCTCGGCCTCCCATTCAGTCCAGGTGCCGACACTTAGGTTGAGCAGGATAAGCGCGGCAATGACACCGCCGGAGATCCAGTCCTTGACACCAAACGACGTAGCCATAGCCGCGACTAGAAGCGTGTTAGCGCACATTCCTCGCCTTCTGCTCAAACAAGGGCGTGCTCACTAAGAATAACGGTCATGGCGTTTGCGACCTGGCGGAAGATAATCTTCCAGATGTTGGCCTTGGGAGGCGGCTTGATGCGGTTGGGGCCATACTGCTGCAGGCGGCGCTGGGCCTCCTCCTCGGACAGACCACGGCTGGGGTCGACATCGAGGGCGTCGAGAACCTTTGTGGGCTCGGCCGTGTGCGGGGCAAACGACAGGGCACCGGCGTGCTTGTTCAGCTCGGCGTGCGTCGCACCGTTGCCCGCAGTCGAGTTGCTCGTCTTGCGAGCGGCCGCTGGCTTGTCCACCGACATTGGTGTGGGTGTGGAGTACAAGACACACTACTCGTCGAGGCGAGAGGTGAAGAGGTTGGGTTGTAGGAGAGGTTGGGCCACGGGTCCATCAGGAATCCCATCGCTCCATCTGTTGTTAATAAAGGGCGGCGTTGTACACCGAAGTGCCACAGACCGTGACGAATATCACGAGAGCCAAGACCAACCCCACGGAAAATCAATTTTTCCACGCCCACTCTGGATCATCTAAGTTTTCCCAGGGTGGCGACTCTCCCCACACGTCCAGACCGAGCAAGCCGAGCCCAGTGACTACCCCGACTCAGCGCCCCTTCGGAGCCTGCAGCGTCTGTGTGCATTTCGGAGATGGCTCGTTGTCCGATCTGCTGGTTCCCACACAATCGTCGTGCTCGGCTGTGCGTCTTGTTCCGGCGGTTCAGCACACAGACTAGCCTGAATGTTTGGCTGGCTTGGCCCAGAATGTGTTTCAGGACCCTTGTCATTGTTACCAACGAGGGAGATAAGCTTGCGAAGCTGGTTCTGCGTTTGCACCCGACGGCCCAGTGACATCGGCGCGGCGGCGAGGCGCATGCCCCGGCCGTGCACCACCTGTTGCACGTGCATCTCTCCGGGCGCAGCTCTGCAGCATGAATGCGTTTCCAAATTCCTCATCTCCCCTACGTCAATCGGAGGTGCACGGACGCAAACACACGCCAAGGGCATGGCACATCAGGTGCACAGAGGCACAGCTCGCTGAGAGAAAGCAATCTGAAGTGAAGCCGAAGCACCAGGCATTGTGTAGGAGTACATACAGCAGTAGTTAGACAACGAAAAGAAAAGAGGCCATGAATTAGGGCCAGAGGGTCCACGGAGCAGGCAGCTACGTGCTCGTGGGTACCTCCGGCATGAGCTGGATGAACTGGATTCGTGAGTACTGCGAGGTTAGCGTCGTGATCGGGGGCGTAGTGCAAACATGCCATGTTCCACCAATCCCAGAGGCCTTCTCCTAGGTTTCCGTCGTGCGCGACGTTGAGGAGCGCGAGGATGACGCGCAGGACCTTGCCGCGCAGACTCTCGCCGTTGGACGCGAGACATTCTAGCGGCATGTGCTCGAGATGACGGAAGGCTCGTTGCGCAATCTCGTGCCGGGCGTGCTCGTCGTCCTTGCCATCCACCTTTGCGCGCAAGTCGAGCTGAAAAATTTAGCGGCAGCTTAAACCGCGCAACTTACGAGCGCAAGCTCGATGTTGAGTGCCGTGATGTAGACGTTGGCGGCCTGCGTGCCAAAGACAGTGTTCGCGTCGCTGGCGTTACCCGGTTGCAGCTCGTCTGGCATCTCGACGCAGACAGTGTGCACGTGGGCTAGGGCGCGATCGACGTACGCTAGCAGCGCAGCCTTGTCCTGTGCCGCGTCTGGGTCGTTGAGAAGCGTGCGGTGGCGCACGATACACCCGCTGAGGATTTTAAAAAGGCGAGACACGGCGACAAAGCCCTCCATGTAGCTCAGTCGGCCGGGCGGCTGCGCCGCCGCGTCCGTCGGCATGTGTAGCGCAAGAAACTCGTCGTCCACCTCGACAGGTAGGGGCGGGCACCCGTCCATGTCGAGCAGGTTGATAGCGTGCCCGTTCAGTGAGTTTGTCTTGTCGACGGCGTACGCTTCCCAGAATAGCCGCCGGCACAGGTCCACCTCGAGCGGCGAAAGGCCCTCCTGCGGCACCTCGCGGTTGAGACCGAGCGTGTACACGAGTCTTCGTACTTCAGACATGAGAATAGCGGGCATTTCAGGTGCCGACGCCGCCTGGCTCGTGATCAAGTCGAGAAGCGTCGAGGCGAACACTACCAGCGACGGGCGGGTCTGGTGTCTGATCTGGATTATGCGACTGCCACGCTGACACCGAGCAAGTAACCTCTCGAGCGCTGGCTTCTCCATGCGGCTCATGAGCCAGGTGAGGGGACACTGCGCAATCGTGTAGGATACTGTGGGTTAGCTCGGCGCGGACCGTCAACGTATGTACCCATGCTCAGAAGGAGACCACGGAACGACTCGTCACTCTCGTCGCGCCGGTGCAGCACATCCTGTGCAAAGCTGGGGCGGTGTACGAGGGGCACAAGCATGTGCTGGTGCTTCATGTGCAACGAGAGGAAGAACCCGACGTCCTCCCAGGAAGCGAACGACTCGATGCGTCCAATGTCTATGGCGTCCGGGGCGGAGGCGCCAGGCAGCGCGCTGTCGGACGCCGTGATGAGATCAGCTATCGACGTGCTGGGAGAATACGCTGGGACCTGATTCGCCGGTGTGGTCGTGGGCGCGGGGAGCAATGACCACGCTGGCGCCTGGCCGTCGCTGCGTTGTCGCGAGCTCACAGCGTCTGGCTGGACAGCTCCCGGGCTAACGTGCCGTGGTCGCGGCGACGGCGGCCGCGTGCGGGGGAGGGTATAGTCAAACTCGACGGACTGGAGCGTCTGGCGTGCACTCCCAAATATGCTACCGAACATGGGACCCGGCGAGAGCGGTGAGAGAATGGTATCTGCCGGGTCGACGTGCGACTGGGGCGTCGTATCGACGGTATTGCTGGCAGGGAGCGGGGCTGGGTCTGTGGAGTACGCCGGGGAGGCCTGCGCCGTACTTTGCGTGGGTGTGCCCGAGACTCGACTTCGTCTCCGCTCCGTCGGTCTGCGAGTTAGTACCCCGCGCCCAGCCAACACTCACGCCCGTGGCCGGCCAGGTTTCTTTGGCGTGTAGTCGTACGTACACCGCTCATGTCGTCTTGTGCAGTTGCGGCATGGTGTGTATGAGCGGCTGGCTGTCGCTGCCAGCACGCGCGGGCCGGGGTTGCAGCGGACCTGTGGTCAGACTTGGTTTAGAGCAACTTGCTTGCCTTGCGGTTTCGGCACTGGTCGCAGGTAGCGGCTGTAGACCCGTTGTCCGGGATGTCCGACGACGCAGGGGCCATGGATGGAGATGATGCTGGTGTGCGCCGGTATAGCGGGGCACCGAGATTGTCGCGGACGTGGACACAGCGTCGAGTTGCGTCGAGTTGTACGTCGTTCGGTCGAGAAGAGGATCGCGAGAGCTCGCAATCAGTACAACCTCCCGAAATGACATTGGTGAGCAGCGGGGCTAGTTGGGGCGCAGCGGGGCCAGCTCCAGTTTCCCCACATCGCGCCAGCACTACCCGTCATACTCACAGCGTGTATCTGATTGATATCAGTTGAAGCGAAGTGCGAGGTTGTCCAACCGGACGCGGTGGGGATGTCAGAAAGACAAACTCGGAGCTGCGAGGCTCGGTCGGCATCCTCGGTAAAATAACTCACCGACCGAGGTTGGTCCGTAAAACTGCCCACCAAACACCAGGCGATTTGTCAACTCTGTCCTGCCTTTGCATTGACCTCACCACATCTGCGTCATGGTTTCTCTCAACGAGTGTAGTGGCACTGGTGACGAGGCATGTGCCCGGAGGTACCAGCACGCGGACAGTTTCTCACTGGCGCGCGCTGTCGGAAAGTACGCTGCTGACAAGGATATAACATTTGCGGCGACGAGCTCGCCATGACTGAGCCACTGACCGTCTCATCTACAACCTTACACACAGCCGCACTTTGCACTATGGCCCCGGTTGCAGTCTCTCGCGCCCCCGAAGCCGGTGACTTTCGGCGCATCGACGACCCGTCTGGTCGCAAATTTGACGCGGTGAGCGACGCCGTCGACGAGATCAACGTGAGCAAGCTGCGGGCCCAGGACAACGCGTACGACAGCTCGGCATTTGACAAAAACAAGGACAAGGCTGGGTTTCGACAGTTCGTGGACGAGAACGAAAAGTCTCGCCGTTTCTACATGTGCGCTTGTGCCGCGCCAGGGGCGAGTTGCTGATAGCAGTGAGCAGCACACCAAGCAGACTGTCGAGTTCAACCGTGAAGCCCGTCGCAAGGCATTTGAGAAGCCGCGGGCAATCATGGGGATTTGGGAGGCGATGGAACTGCTAAACACCCTCGTCGACGCAAGTGGTGCGTACATACTCTGAGGGTTGCTTGAACTAATGGCAGACCCCGACACGGACGCGACGCAGATCGAGCATCTCCTCCAAACAGCCGAAGCGATGCGCGCGGACGGCAAGCCGCGGTGGATGCAGGCGACGGGGCTCGTACACGACCTTGGCAAGCTGCTGTACTTTTTCGGCTCGGACGGCCAGTGGGACGTCGTGGGCGACACGTACGTGGTCGGCTGCGCGTTCCCGACCAACAAGATCGTGTACTCCGACACCTTTGGCGCGTGTCCCGACATCGACCACCCCGTCTACTCCTCAAAGTATGGAATCTACGAGCCGGGCTGCGGTCTCGAGAAGCTCCTCATTACCTGGGGACACGACGAGTACCTCGTGAGTTTACCCTCTCGTACCTCCTGACCCCAGTACATGGTCATGAAGGAGCAGTCGCGCCTACCCCAGGCCGCGCTCAACATGATCCGCTACCACTCTTTCTATCCCTGGCACCGCGAGGGTGCGTACCGCGAGTTCATGAATGGCGAAGAGGACGAGCAGGCGCTCCGCGATGTCCTCGCGTTTAACCCCTACGACCTCTACAGCAAGGACGGGGAGCGGCCAAAGGCAGATGACCTCAAGCCGTACTACATGGACATCATCCATGAGTTCTTCCCCGAGAAGATCAAGTGGTAAAAGGCGGTGATCAGTTTAGACAGGAAACAGAGGTTATGTATGAAGATTGATGTTGTCTATGTCTCTTGTTCTAGTTTGCTTCTAGTTTTAAGGGCAATCACCAAACGGAGCATCGCGCAGACGCACTCGCCGTCGTCTGCTCGTCTACGCCACGCGTCCATTGGGGAGGTACTTGTCCATTCCGGGTGCCAGTCCCACCGGCTCGAGGTCCGCGTCAGTGTACGGCCGTCCGTCCCCTGGATCTGGCCCCGGAACCCCCTCATGGACCCATTTGATATCGCGGTACTGCTATGAGCCCAGACCAACGGGTAGACTCACGGTCCAAGCACGCTCAGCGCCGTTAGGGAGGAAGTCTGTCACACCGTTTTTAAGCTGCATCCAGTCACCGAGATCCGCGCCTGTACCATGGCCCTGCCAGCACTCGTCCGAGTGCGTGTGGGGCACGGGCTCGAGACCGGGGAGGGGTGAGAGCTCTTTGCGCCGGAAGAGGGAGACGCTGGCGGTGGGGACGACGATGTCGTGCGTTTCGTTGCCCGTAAGCTGGCGTCAGTTTTCGCCGGGGAAGGGACCAACTCACCGCGCGCCCAAGACCAATAACTACGCCGCCGTGGCTCATGAGAACGGCCGTCTTGACGTGCGGCATGTCGCGCTCCACGCGGGGAATCCACGCCTCGAGAAACTTCTCCAGACGTACCCGCAGCTCGGGAATAGTCTCGCCCCGCCGGCTAGGAAAGTACGTCGGCGCGTACCCGGACACAAGGGGCATACCGACGTGCGGTTGCAGGCCGTCCACGCCCAGCGGGCGCGCGTGCAGTCCCGATTCAGGTGGCGCCGGCGCAAACCTTTTATCAGTCACGCTCCGCGAGAAAGACGTACCACTCGCCTAGCCCCGGTTCGATGTGGACGGGTAGCCCGGTGTCCTTCGACATGGGCTCGATGGTCTGGAGACACCGGTAGAACGGCGAAGAAAAAAGCGCGTCGGGCTTGGGCACGCGCGAGGCCATGTACTTTCCCAGCGCGTCTGCCTGGTCAAGTCCCCGCTGCGCCAGCTGCCTGTCAGCGGTTCTACAGCAGGTGACTCACCGGCGGGTCGTGGAAGAAGTATGTCGGCCCCGAGCTTTTGTCAGCCCCCGCCGTACATGCGCACATACTCGATCGTCTCGTCTTCCCAGTTGGCGCGGTAGCCATGTCTGCAGATGTAAATGTTCTCTAGCATGGCGAATGTGGTGAAGGACCGAGGGGATCCGGCGCTGAGCTGAAAATCGAACGTTTGTGCTGGCGGTAATCCGCGGGACAATCGGGTTGCATCATCGGTAAACTGCGGCACATGGGGACAGGATCACACTGTTGCACTGTTGTGCCGTCTAGTTCTGTGGTAAAATAACAGAGGTCTCCAGTTGTGCTGCTCCTTCTCTTCTACGGCGCATCACAACAAAGTTTGGTGAAGAATGATAACACATGCATAACTCATACCCAACATCTGGCTTGTTCACACTTCTGAACGCTTGACTCTTGATTCTACTTATGGTACAACGGTTCTTACACTTTCTCGGTCCACTGCTCGTCTCCCTTTCCTGCAACCTTGCCGTCGACGACACCGACGCTGCCGTGTGAGGCCCGGCGGCCCCCGACGAGCTCGGAGAGGATCTCCTCCTTGGCGAGCATCTCGTCGTGGGCAAAGTCGCCGCCAAACACCCTGTCCATTTGCTCGAGCGACACGCCCTTGGTCTCTGGTACGCAGAAGAACGCCCACACGGCAGAGAGGATCGAGAAGATGCCGAAAAAGACAAATGTGCCGTAGCCTGTGCCGCTGACGAGCGGGGGGGTGATGAGTCCAATGATAAAGTTGTTGAACCAGTTCGAGCACGTCGTGAGCGCCACACCCTTTGCGCGGCGAGACGACGGGAACACCTCCGCGGCTGAATGTCAGCAAATAATAGTTCATGAATGAGATACTCACGAAGAGACCATGGAACAGGACCCCAAGAAAGCCCGAACGGGACCATGTAAATCAAGATGAACGCCACACCGACCCAAGCCTGCGCCTGGTGGTTAGACCAGTCCTTGCCGTACTGGCCGATCATGCCGGCAACGACAAAGTGACAGATCGCCATGCCGATACCACCGAGAATAAGAGGAGGCTTACGACCAAAGTGGTCGAGAAAGAGGACAGGAGGGATAACCGCTACCAACTGGATGACGTTCATCACACCAGAGAGCGTAAGCTGCAGCTCATACTCGAGGCCGAGCTGCTTGAACAATGTGGGCGACTGAGAGGTTAGCAAAACAATCCCAAAAGAAAATGTAGGCCAACACTCACGTAGTAGATCAGAGCGTTTATTCCAACAAACTGCTGGAAGAACATGAGGACGACACCGACCATGGTACGGCGGATGATACCGGGGCGGAACATGTCGACCCAGGACGCGACCTCCATGCGGAGCTGCTTCTTGAAGCTGTCGCCCTGCGCCTTGGGGTGGCGAATGACGAGGTCCTCGCGGTTACGGCAGGCCTCGGCGCGGATAGTGAGCCACTCCGCCTGGACGCGGGGGTCGGAAGTTGGCAGCTGACGGAGACGGCCAAGCGTCTTGAGGCAGTCGGCGTCACGGCCACGGGACGCGAGCCAGCGTGGAGAGAAGGGCAGGAAAAAGAGTGCAATCGCCAATGGCGCAGCAGGCAGCATCTGCAGAAGAAACGGGAGGCGGAAGCACCACTCGGACGCAATGTGGCGCGTGCCGTACGTCTGCTGTCAGCAAGGCTCACTTCCCCTGTGCGGCGGAAAATGCTTCACTTACAATGTAGAACATGCACACGATACCGACGACGATGGAGAGCTCGCCGAGGGCTAGCATGGCACCACGCGCGTTTGGCGGCGCAATTTCGGAGATGTACATGGGCGAAGTCGAGGACAGGACACCGATGCCAATACCACCGATGAAACGGCCGACAATGAGCTGCGCGAGCTGAAATGAAGCCGTTTGCAGCGTCGAGCCAATAACAAACCAGGTGATGCCCACGGCGATGGAAGCCTTACGGCTGTACCGGTCGGCAACGAAACCAGCCATGATAGCGCCAATGAAGGCGCCAAGCTCGAGGAGTGCTGTCATAATACTGGATGTCAGCTTTTATCGCCTCCGGAGGCAGACCTACCCTTTGTTCAAACTCGCAGACGAGCTGACCGACTCGTCGACCTCGGGGAACTGTCCCAGGAATTTCGGCATGACCAGGACAATCGAGACGAGACCTTGGTCATGTGGTGTGAGCGGTGCGCCGTGTCGGAGAAACTCACGAAACCGAAGAGCAGGCCACCAACGCAGCTCGTGAGCGAGCACACGAGCGCAACCCAGTTGCCCGTGATGCCCTTGAGGCCGGAGCCACCGTACGCCTGAGCAAGGCGGTGGCTGTCTTGGGCATATTCGAGCGCGAGGGGGTCGATTTCGACGCCAAACTCGCTAGCCGGCGGCAGCGCGTCGCGGTCAGGCGCATGGCCAAGCTTTGTGAGGCCCATGGTCCGAGAGGATTCTCAGTCGTTAAGCGATAAGTGGCGACGTGATCGTGCGCAGCGCCGTTGGAGTGGTGTCACGGCAGTCGGAAAAATGGCTGGAGCAAAGAGCACAAACTTGCCTTGCACCTCTTTTAAAGCGCTCAACACTAGCCTAGGTAGTGGTTGTGACCGTTGTGGCAGCTCCGGGGCCACAAGTGGGGGTGAAGCCCTACACGACCTGCACATGTGTATCGGACCGGTGTTTACCAGGCCTCCGAGGAGACACATGCCCTGATGCGGCTCGCCACCTGTTCCTGTTGCCTAGCATCATCGCCGGTCCGAGCTCCGACGGGCCCACCATCGGGGAGGGGACGGCGCGTGCCTCTGGGACAAAGGTCGGTGGGACGGGGCACCGCTAAAAGCGAGATCGACACGGAGTCCCCATCGCTATCCTGTTTCGTCTCCCAAACAAGGCCGGGCGGCACACAGTTTGCACGCTCGGTCAAGCAGCACGTCTCGGTCAATTCCCAGACAGGGCGCGCTCTTGGCTGGGTGCGGATCTCGGCCAGAGTGGTGGGCTTCGCTGGGCCGGCTGGGCTCGGCGGACCTGGTGTGCCTATTTTTGGCTTGTGCCAATGAAGCTCGGCTGTTTTCAACTTGACCACCAGGCCCGGTGGAGAACCTGTCGCCGGCGACGTCAGACTTACGCCGCCCGGCGCTCCGGGGTCGTCACTCCCCTGCGCTAATGCGCAAGGTCAGGCCAGGGGAACGCTGCACCGCCGCCAGCAACGCCGATGCTCTACCGATATCGGACAACCGATCGGAGTGCTTGTTAGTCGCCTTCGTCATGCCCCTTTCGCAACTCACCCCCACCCCCGGTCCGCAACCCGACAATCGTCCACCGGAGCTTGCTTTGGCGCCTGGCAACACATGCTGAGAGCCGATACCACCCGAGAAGGCGCGTTGCGCCGTCCGTTCGTGGGCATACATAAGCCGCTCGGCCCAAATGCGGTCGTCGACAGGAGTTGGGTATCAGGTCATCTCAGAGATATCGTCCTCCGCCTCTTCTTCGCGCCAGACTGTTGATCATTCATGTGGGGTTGCCGTATAACGTATAGTGGCTACTACGTCCACGTGACTGCCTTTCGGGCTCACATAAGATTAAACAGTGCTGCAGAATGGAATCGTTTCTATTGGACAACGAATGCAGGTGCCACAGATCTTGTGGCATGTTCTTCATGGGGAACTTTGTTGCAAGTGTGTTCACTCGCAGGGGTGGTGTTGGACGAAGACTTGTTGATAGATTACAGATCGTCTTAGCGGCCTCAGCGCTGAGTTGAGAGCACCACCTTGGACAGCTGCAGCAGTGCCTGTTGTGTAAGACGAAGCGGGACCGTAGGCTAGACGCCGCGCTCATAAGTCGGCGTTGCTGGGCAAGATACATGTCCCAAGTTATCCTTACAAACTGTGCTGCGCCGCCGGCGCCATGAGGTACGACTGATAGCGATAGCATCGGCATGTGGTCAGACACATGAACACATGGACGCTCGAGGTCATGGACACATGTCCGATTGCGAACCAGCGATAAGCCGCCGCCTATCGCGACGGTGGATCTGGGCCGAGTGGGGTAATTGATGATAACGGTGTGCACGGGCATTTGGCTATTCCAAAGGGCACCAGCCCACACAGCGAAAAAGCGGTCGATGTGAAGATCACATAGGCCCAGAAAGGCATGACCGGTCTCCCCGCTGGCCTGACTCGCGCGCTCGTCACACTCCCGACACCCACGAGTGGATAGCTCATTGTTATCATCGACAACGCGTAACATCTCGTGTTGTGGCGTTTCATTGCTGCTGCTACTACTACTACTTCCCTATGATAAACAACCATTAAGACCCTGCAGTCCTGTACAAAGAATATTTTTAGACGGTGTTGACAAACGTCG
The DNA here is from genome assembly GCA_002335565.1 of Cutaneotrichosporon arboriforme. NCBI lineage: Eukaryota > Fungi > Basidiomycota > Tremellomycetes > Trichosporonales > Trichosporonaceae > Cutaneotrichosporon > Cutaneotrichosporon arboriforme. The sequence continues at coordinate 307,549 of BEDW01000002.1, read as the reverse complement.
AGCCACCGCGGTCGTAGCGGGAGCCACGGAGAGCCTCTTGTGGGCCACGTGAGAGGTCAATCTCGTCGATGGGGATGAAGCGAGTGCGCTTGGCAATCTTCCAGCCGACAAAGGCGACGATGACGACAAGGATGGTGATGTAGCGAGCGAAGAACTCGGACACGTCAAACTTGTGAACAAAGGCACCGAAACCGTTGGTGATGAGGATGATACCGAAGAAGATGATGGTGTACCAGGCAAGTCCGGGCTGGAGGTAGCCGCGGAAGGTGAACTTCTTGCGGTCAATGCCCTGGCGGTCGACGGCACGGCGGAAGCGGGTGTACGAGTACGAAATCGACATCCAGGTGATGAGGGAGGCAAGAGCCGACAGGTTGGTGAGCCACCCGAAGGCCTTGGCCGAGCCCGAAGAGAGCGAGAGGAAGGCGAGCAGAGAGAAGACGGCACCAACGATGACGCCCATGAAGGGGATACCCGACTTGGTGGTGCGCATGAAGATGTGGGGAAGCTGGTGGTTACGGGCCATGGCCATGAGACCACGCGAGAGGGTGTAGAGCTGCTCGTTGCCCGAGGACAGCGCCGAGGTGATGACGATGGCGTTGATGAGGTGGGGGAGGAACTTGACCTTCATGTTGTGGCAGAGAATGACCCAAGGAGAAGCACCCGAGCCGTGGGCACCCTCGTCGAGAGCCCTGACGAGGCCCTCGTCGACGGGGCTGACGGTGAGGGAGATGATGAGTGTGCCGAGAACGTAGATGAAGAGAATACGGATGAAGGTGGAGCGGATGGCCTTGGCGATCGAGCGGCGGGGGTTGTGGGCCTCACCGCCCATGACGGCGACCGACTCGATGGCAGCGTAGGCGAAGGCGGCACCAGTGAAGACGGACCAGAAACCAGCAAAGGCAGCGGTGTTGGGGTTGCTGATGTCCATGTAGGTCTTGTTGAACGGGTGCTCGCGCCAGTTGCGGCCACCGATGTACTCCTTGTTGGAAGGAACACCACCGAGGTCGGCAATAAGACCGAAGAGGATCAAACCGGCGATTGTTGCAACCTTTAGACAGGCAAAGAAGAACTCGATTTCACCGTAGTAGCGGACACCAAGAATGTTGACGGCGACGGTGAGAACGAGGAAGACGGCGATGTAGATGCCAACGTGGTTGATGTTGTAGTCCCAGAATCCGACAAGACCAGCAATGGCAGTGAGCTCGGAAGGAATACCAAAGGCGTTGTTGAGGAAAGCGTTGACACCCATCATGAAGCCGAGAGCAGGGTCGACGTACTTGGTGCCCATCTCGATGAAGCCACCGACGTTGGGGTCGAAGCACGACATCTCACCGAGCGAGACCATCATGGTACCAACACCAGAGCCGACGAGCGAGTAACCAAGCCAGAGACCGACGGAACCACCCTTGTGAAGGGAAGCACCAGAACCAACGAAAAGACCAGTACCCTAGGTGTCAGCAAAGCACAATGAAGGATTCGGAGACTTACGATAGTGCCAGCAATGGCAATCATGGTAACCACACGGGGAGGAAGAGTACGCTTCAGGCCGTGCTCGCCTTCGTGGGTGTGGTCGAGGATCTCGTCATCCTCAGCCGAGTGGACCTGGACGTCGCCAACAATGGCCTTCTCGTCCTCCACATTGTGGTGCTTCTCGTGGGAGTAGGCGTTGTTGTCCAGCATGGTGGGACACTTGACGGTGGGCACTTGACGTGTGAGGGCTCCGTCTCTTGAGATAGGGGAAAGGACTCCAGGAGGGCGAGAGCGATGGCTTATTATACCTGGCGGCGAGGGCGGTGGTGGGCCTCATGTCACCTCTCGCAGAGAGGTGTGCGACCTGGTGGTGTTGGGCAGGTATGGATGGCGACACTCTGGTCGCCCCGCGTGCAAAGCGTGTCCTCTCTCCTCATGCCTTGCATCAACGTCCCTGAGCTGATAGTCGTCGCGGCCCAACCAAAGCAAAGCTTGCAAGGCCAATGGGCGGAGCGCGTGTGGTCGGCTCGGCCTGCATTGGGCGGCTATTGGCGCACCCCGGTGTCCCCGGGATGAGACCTCTGGTCTGATACGACTGGAACACCTGCAAGCAAGAGGTCAGAATCAGAGGCGCGCAGCTCGGCTGCGGTGGTGGTGCGCGTCAGGCTGATTGTCAGAGAACGGCAGCTGTACTGTGGGGGCATCAGCCATATGCCACCACTAATGGCCCCAACCCTCCGGTACCCTTGATCCTGCATTGGGACAACGCCTGCATTGGGACAACGACACAGGTCCCGTCATGTGAGCGGCAGCATGACTCTCCCCTAGCGCGCACCGCAGAGAGGCGCTGGCAGACAACGGGCATTGCGTCTTCAGCGGCAATGCCACCGAGGCCAGGCAAGCCTGCCAGACAGACCCCACTGGGGACCCCTCTGGGGCAACTTGGAGTCCCTGTGAGAGTATCGAGGGGAGAGAGTATCATCTCCTGAGAAGAGGAGAGGTTTCCCGAGGAAATGAACTGGAAGGTGGTGCCTGGCGCTTGCCTCGTGACAACTCTGATGAGGACAAGGACGACCCCAACACGGAGCTTGCACTTCCCCGTGGGCCCCGTGGGATCAAGCCGACGAGGCGTCTGCGGAGCCCACCGCGGAATGAAAACCCTTTGAGCAGGTGTCAAAGGGTTTCGATGTAAAGCGACCACTTGCGGCACGGCCCTTGACAATCAGCAGCGGCGCATTGCCAAGGGTCCCGGGATAGAATTGCCAAGGTGCGCGGCAGACGTGAGAGACTATTCACGGCGTGCACACCACCCAGGAAACGTCGGTCGCCGGTCAATGTTTTGATTTGATTGAGCCCTCGCTGGGACCTGATATTCGAAATCACCTAATTGGGACCCGCCATTGCGTGAGGCGTGAGAGGCGTGAGAGGCAAGGCTGCAAGGTTGGACGAGTGACAGCTGCACACGGCTGACAGCACACATACGGCACGCAAGTGCTCTGCGCCGGCATGCAAAAAGAGCACACACGGCAGAGCAAGGCTACTGCAGGCACGAGCACATGAGCGCCCCTTGTGCTACCCAAAAGCCAACGACGACCGACGACTCCCCCGACAACGGTGCGGCGCACATTATTGTGTGGGATCATGCTTGAGTGCACTAACACTTTCGGATGCGGGCAACGATGGTGGGCTGTGCAGGTCACACGACGGGTTCGACTTGCCCACCACCAAACGGCCCTCGAGCCATGTTCCGTACGACATTCTGGTTGTCGTCAGCACCATCATGTCTTTGTTCTGCCCCAAACAAACGGATGCTTCCGCGGTAGCAGGAATGCATCCAACGATGGCGCGGAACCTGCATGCGATTGCGACTGCCACCTACCGCTTGCGTGGCTCGACGACATCAACGTTGCATCGTTTATCGTTACGCGTCCAGAGTCGACGCTGATTCGTCCACGCCGACAGCTGATTGCAGTTCTGTTTTCGCATCCAGACGGGGCGCTCTAGTCGTCCTAACGAGGTCTGGCCATCAGGCTGAGGACGTTGCTGGCCATGCAGGACACTGGCCAGGCTGACCGGGGAGCTCCAATCTTGAGCCAGGCTCCATAGCCTGCAAGATCCCAAATGTTGTGTCTGGACCCACATGGGCCATTTTCGATTTTTCCGGTCCCCCCAGGTCCAGGCATCAATCCCGCAATCGACTGCCTCCCCACTCAGCCCCACCCCCACACAGGCGATCCCTTCTGCACAGTAAACGCTCGCTCGGACTGCGAGATCTGTACGTCTGCCGCCCTGTGTAGGTTCTGCTCGGCGAACGGCTCCCTTGCAAGCGAAGTCAGATCTTTCTGGCGATTGCACTGAACACGGTCCCTGGATACTGCTCCAAAAACAGCACGCCCAGAGTTTGCGAGCAAGAGGCGTGGGGCGAGACTACGGCATGGCGAAACGATGAAAAGATCTTCACCAATCGTGCCATCACGACCGCGTCCTTCGCGCGTCTGAACCTGCAAAACCGAGGCGGGACGTGGCTTCTCCTTGTCACCCGGTGATGTGCGCGACCTGCCGATGTTCCGCGACACATTTTCAGTGCCCTTGCCCCGGATCGTCGTCGTGTCGAAATGGCGGGGCAACTGCCGTGTCGCCGCTGAGGATTGCACGACGGCTATTGGCTTGCGGCGAAGCAGCCGGTCGTTGGCTGGAATCGTTGCTGGATCTCAGAGCGCTTAGCAGCCGACTGACACCTTCGTCCATGTCATCGTTTGTCTCGCCAAAAGGTGCAACCCCCCTTGGCCCCAACAATGTCCCCATGGGGCTACACGGGTATCCACATACACTCTTGAGGACTGCGTGGTCCTGCGGCGCTGCCGGCATTCCATCAGAATGCCTGTTGCTGGTCGTTGCTTGGTGTACCGGTGGTTCGTTGCTGTCCCTCCTGGTAGCTCTGGGTATGAAGGACTTCTGCAGTGTGGAATGGTGGGCCGGTATTCCGGTACTCCTCTGTAGCTCTGCGTATTGGCAAAAATTGCTTCCGCTCGCGCATGGATGCAAACGCGCCAAAGGGACAGCGCACAGATCCTTCGGCCTGCACGTTGCGGCGCCCCCCGCTGCGCCGCGCGCCGCTGGCACCCGTTCACGTGTTTGCACGTGATACCCTCAGAATAGTCACTGTGGCCGACAGAGATGTCCTGTTCCGAGCGTGGGGGCAGGGGGGTGCCGAGAACGCAGCGTGTGCCAAGCCGGATGCTTTAAGAACGTAGGGACCTCGAGTGCCCAGCCACCGCCAGACGCATCCGACCTCCGAAACCACTGACGTTCCTGTGTGAGGTTCCAGAGGCTAGTGTGGCGCACTTGGGGTGACTTTGACCCACGACCAGGTACGATTCGCGACGACCATTTTTGGCGGTCAAGCGTGCAAACAGCGATGAGAAAGGTAGTGAGAAGTGTCGTGAGAAGGGAGAACAGTGTCGAAGAGGACGTTCAACTGCCTTTTGGTGCGTTTTGTGGCTGGAATGCGTGTTGTCACTGACATGACTAATCACCCACCTAACCCGTGTTTGGATTGTTGACTCGAACCACCAGCGTCACACGGTGCCACACCCACCAACCCTGGGTATTTACACTTGTGGTGGTGGCAAGTCTGCATTGCCGCGGAGTTCAGTCATACGGCAACGGCCCCGAAAGACTTGATGATATTTGCGTCATCGTTGCTGATGCAGTGTTCCCCGCCACAGCATGCGTGTGCACCGGACACACGCGAAGGTCCAAGTTGCGGCGTGGCAGAGGCGACGCCAGACGCGAGCGTGGAGTCGAACGTGCCGCCACGGTCAAGTCCAGTCAACCGCGGAGTCCAGACCGGCGTCGTGATTTGGGCACCATGGTGTCAGCAACGCGCTGTGGAGTCGACGTACTGTATTCTTTGTCAGGCAGATGGCATGCCCGTGCCGCATGTTGAGGGCACAAACTCCTTGGCGGTTTTAACGAGTGGTACAAACTACTGTGCTGTAATCAGGTCTGACGCCATGGCGCATGACCATTCCATACATTCTTCTTGGTCACGACGAGACCGGATGGCTGAGGCTGGCCACATTGCGAGTCGAAAGACTTTCTCCGAGTCAAAATCAAAGTGAGAACGTTTGACAGCATTGTTTGATGACCAACGTTTGTCCTATAGGGTTGATAGAATGCATTGCAGCTGGTGCTTGTCGTTGTGGGAGAATGCAGCTTGCGATCCTACGTGTTCTCGACAAACATCGCTGCTTTCAGAGCCCGGCAAAATATCAGACGACGCGACACCAACCCATTCACAAAATGCCATGGCCAGCGGTGCGGAGGGGATGAGTGAGCCCCTTTTACAGTTTGCCCATTGGGCCTACAACCATTCGAGCGTTTGTCGAAGCGCAAAGGGCCGAGGGGTATGTCTGTTCGCCGGCCCTTGGCAACCGCGGTCCATCGAGACGAGAACAATCGCCATGCCTCACCAGCAATACCTCGCTTCCTCCCTCCCCGGCCTCTCATTTTTCATCTGCGCGCTCAAGCACAAGCAACCGTGCCGCGTTGTATTTTAGAATCGCTGACCATGCAAAATGAAGAGGGCCGAGACAACTGCTTGGCGTTGAACTGTAAGTTCTTGCTGGACCGCTGCTGTTCCTCGTGGCCCTGGGCCCCGAGAATACGACTGACTTCTTGTGGCTCGTCCTAAAGATCTGCTTCGAGACGCTTCACATCTTTAACATTTCCGCGGTTGTTGCGAGCTTGTCGCAAACTTGTATCACACTGCTGTCATTATCGCCGCCAGGGGCTGTCCTCCTCAACTCTGTCTTCCATAGTATCAGCTCTCTCGTCCAGGCCAACGCCCCAGGCGCATCGTGACTTTAGCGCCCCAGTTCCTCGCGTCACCCTCTCACTGCATATTCTGTCGCCCTTGACGTTCGCAAATACGGGAGTTCAACTCGCATCGAGCCGTCTTGAACACTCCTTGGCAGACCACTGTAACATCATTGTGGACGCTTCCCCCCAGCTTCGGCGCCGCGCCCTCGTGGTCTGACCACCTGGACCCGAGTAGTTGTCATGCCTGCGACGTCTGCATGAGGAGACCGTCAAATCCGCGCTCCAAGAGTGTACGGGAATCTCAATTGTGGATGCTCTACTCAGAGATGAACGGTCAGTTCAGATGCTGTTGGGCCGTCCTGTGTTCTGTGCACGTTTGCCGCATAAGAATACATGCACAGTACTGTACAGTACAGTACACTGCTCTCAAGTGTGCACACGCATATCGTTGTACGGGGTTTGGCGAGGTACTTGTCGTCGCAGCTGATGTGACTGCCTGCCAGCGTACTCTTAGGCAACACTGACTCCATTGCGCCATGGTTGCCTGTCAGGACCGGCGTGCTGCGCTGTAAGTACATCCAGGGCCAATTGTGCTGCCACCGGCTATTCAGCTCCCGTGGTCTCTCGGTCCTGTGGTCGTCAGTACATGCAAAGCGTTAAGAGGCTTAAGTCTTCGCATTATGCACGGATGCACGCAGGGGATGTCGCCGAGTCCACTGCGCCGCTGATACCAGGGTGGCGTAGTGGTGTGGTGCGGTCGTGTTCGTGCGCTCTTATTCGGCCAAGCGATCAGGTTTATGTCACACAAGGTGGGCGGAGTCGGTGCCCGATGCCGTCAACGGTGCTGTCGGCGTTGTCATGTTGGCACAGTGCCTTTCCTCCGGCGTGCACAAAGCCGAAGTGACGAGCGATAATGCCCTCCAGCTCTATATGACGCAGATGAGAAGGTCCCCGGTATACATGTCAGCGCATGTCAGTGGTTATGAGCAGCAGAATGTGAGCGGCAGCGTTGAATGAATAATGGTGAGGGAGGATGCAATGAGGGTTGTTGCTGCGGCGGGCTCGGCCTTGTGGTGACCACGCTACCGTCGCCCTGGGTAGGTGTCCCTGTGCGTTGGGTGAGGCTTGGTGGACTGGGACGTTTTCCCCACCCTACGCGCGCCCTTGGAATTTCTCCTCCCTCCATCACACACAAACCGTCTCTTGCTGTTGCGTTGCCGGCGCGCCCTCTCCCACGTTCCTCCCACGTCTCGCTGGCATGTCCGCCGACACGTCCGAGCCCGCGCTCGGCACCGCCGCGCGCGCAGTGCACGACGAGACGGACTCGACAACATGGTGAGCTGCTCCCCCATCCCCGGTCGTCCTCTCTCAGGCACATGGCGCTCGCCGCACGTCATTTTCGTTGGGACCACCCCCCGATGACCACGGCATCCCGCCAGCATCGTGTACAGCGTGCATTGCAGGCATCGCCACCAGAGGTTCATGCACGCAAAGCGTTCGCAATGCTGGCTGTGCGATCCCGCACGCAGGTAGCTTTGGGCGGCGGTCACAGGGACGGCGTGTTGGATTGCTAAAATCTCTATATCCCGGTCGCCTGGGGACCGTCGCCTCGCTGTTCGTCCAAGCAGCCCCTTGGCGACCATCTCCCATCGGGCATGGGCAATCTTCCCATCTGCCAACACGAGGGGCGAGCTGGTCGCGACGCGTGTGTTGTGTGGAAATACGTGGCCGTGTTGGGATATCGCGCGGTGAGCCCGCGCGCGCACTAGCGCGTTCCGCGTGGTGTGCGCGCTCCGGCGCTTTTGCCAGTAGCGCGTCAACCATCGCCGCGTGCTGGCGGACTCCACTCCTTCGGCCGCGGAATGTCATGTCTTTGCGCGCGGACCAGTGCCGCGATCGACGTTGCGCACGGATCGCTCCGTGGCGTCGCGCGCCGCCGGTAACCGCACCTCCCCGGACCGATCGATCACCCCTCATAGCGAAAGTGCTGACACCCCAGGCTCGTGGCGAGTTACGCTGGGCCGTCGTCTCCGGCCATCGTGCTGCGCGCATCCGGACCGGACCCCGCGCTCGCCGCGCGGGAGGCGCTTGCGGAGGTCAACGACGTCGCGTTTGCATACCTCCTTGTCCGACAAAAGGGCCTCGTTGTGCTCGTGCTCAGTGGTGTAGGGTGAGTCGCTTTGCCTGGCGGTGGGCCAACCGGCCAAGACTCGGCGGCGGGGGCGCGAGGGGGAGGGGCCAACAGGCGCCTCTGGATTATCTGCGCCTCCTGCCCTAGTTGTGGCGTACTGTCCCGCGCGGTGCCCCGTCGCAGAAGGGTTCCACCCACCACTCCCACCTCATTGCTTTGGACTGTACTAACACCCAGTGGCGTTCGGCGAGCCAAAGCGATTGTGCACGCGCGCGCTTTTGCGGCCTTGTTTCCCGAGTACCTGGCGCTCGCGACTCTGAACGCCGCCCAGGACCTCACTGAGCAGGTTGTTGCTGAGCGATTGGGCTTATTGCTCGAAGACGTGCAAGCTGCGTCCCAGCCAAAGCCGATCAAAGGCAACGCTGTCTCTGAGGACGCCGGCACCGACGCGGGTGGTACCCCAGCTGGGACTTTGGCGCACTCTGCACGGCACGACGCTCACCCAGGATCGGGTTCCGCTGGACCGTCATCTTTCCGGTCAAGCATGGCAGAGGCACAGGCGACAGCCAACCGCGAAAGGGAGCTGCCCGAGCTGCCTGACGACCCAACAACGCCTCGAGCAGTTGTCCCGCCCCCTGCACCTCTCCCTCCCATTCCCGAGCGCGGGCCAGCTCGACAACGATCAGCGTCGCCGCAACCGGGACTGCACTACGCGCCTCATCCGACGGCAACCCGTTCCCAACCAGTGTCTCCACGACCCCCCCAAACTGCTACGTTGCCCACGCAGTCGTCCGCTTCCGTGCCCCCAACTCCTCCCATGCCCCCAACGCCCGTGACGCCCAGAGCTCCCATCGACCCCTCAAATGTTCGCCCAATGTACCAACCACCAAATAACGACTCGGTTCCGCCACGACCAAACTCCCAGCCATCGCAGGATACGCGACCGTGGCAGGGCGATGGCGATCGAAGTTCCGACTTCAACGACCACGATCTCCCACCCCCACCACCGGCCATGGCGGCCGGGGTGCCAATCGGTGTGAACACCGGGGGCTTGCCAGCAGGCGTTGGAGGCTTGTCGTTTCCTGGTACGAGTCCAACGTCCTGGACGGACATCCCCCGCCAGCGTTCTGTCTCGAGCGGGTCTACGAGGACAGGCTCGCGGGATTCGACGTCTACGCGGCCAGCCTCGCGCGACTCAGCAGCGGGCTACTGGGGAGGGCGGCCACCATCCCGCGACGCGAGCGTGCCGACCTCTGTCACTTCCGACTCGCGTCGGTCTTCGCGGCGTGGGTCTGACCCTTCGTTCTCGCCGGCGCTGTCCAGCAGGTACTCGACCGACGCGCCACCAGTGCCGCCTCTGCCAGAGGAGCTGCGATACTCGTCCCGCGAGCCACTGCGGGGCGAGCCTCAGCCTCTTCGTGTGGCCTCTGTGCCACATTCCCCTATGAGCTCGCCCCTCATTCATTCTCCCCACTCCCGACCCACGAGCACCAGCAGCAGGGGCGAGGGCATGCTCCCACAGGCTCTCCCTGTTCCAGATCCGCCAGTGCCCGCTATCCCAGACCCATTGCCGGACCCGACTGCGCCACCCGGTGGACCACGAAACTCCACTTATGCACCCAGCGTCGGCTCCCGCGCCTCCAGCCAGATGCCCAGCTCGGTGTCGAGCCCATCTGTTCCGTCCGGCAGCGAGTTTACCGTCGACCCGTCCACCCAGCTCGCACCAATGCCAGGCATGAGCTATGCTGGCAGCAAGGCGCTCCCGCCGCCGTCGCCAGTTCCCGACGTTCCACTGCCGCCTCTCCCGGCTGATGCACTGGACGGCTCCATGCGGCCGTCGCGCGCGCGCAATCTGGACTCCCCCGATGCCAGGGACGATTACCCCCCGCTGCCACCTGTACCGACGGCGGTCAGAGAAGCATCCTTGGCTCTTTCGACCGGCCCGTCATCACCCGCCATGTCCGGGTCGTCGAGGCTGTCCCAGCCAGCGAGTCCACGCAGGGGTCACGGCCGGTCGTCGTCGATTCCCATCTCCCCTCGTATCCGCCAGCGAGGCTCCTCGTCGCTACTCAGCCAGGCATCAGCGTCTGCGTCGCCGAGTCAGTCCGACTCCTCGCCACAGCGTGGTCCGGCTCAATCGACGTGGTCCATTCTCGCTCAGGAGTCAGCCAACAAGGAACCGGACAGCCCTGCCGGTGACGGCATCTCGCGCTCGCCATCGAGCTCATTCTTCTCGGCACACAGCAGCGTTATTGGCCTCTCAGACGACCCCTCCAACGCAATGTCGCTCTCTAGCCCTTCGTCAGGGCGCGGGTCGGCCCATTCTCTGTTGGGCGTTGCTGGTGGATTTGGCCTAGCGGCTGCCACTGGTACTGCCGCTGCGCTGCTCAACAAATCAGACGAGCCGTCACCGGTAAAGACGCGCCACTCCCAGCTTGCTGAAAGCGGTTCGGGGATGTCGGCGTCACCGTCGCTCACCAGCGTTCACAGTGGTAGGAGTAACATGAGTAATTCTAGCACCCGCGCCCCACCGCCTCCGCCTGTCAAGATCCCACCTGTGCCCGCGCGGGCGCTGCCCGAGGCTTCGACCAAGTCGTCGCCTGAATCGCCTCGGCCCAAGACTCCAGCCAGCGGTGCTAGCTCAGTCCGTTCGCAGCCAGCGCCGGCTTCCCAGCCCCCGTCACAGCCGTCGTCGTTCAAGATGGGTCATAAGAAAAGCAGCTCTTTAAGCCGCAAGCCTGTTCCGCCAATGGACCCAGAGCTTCTAGCGATGGCACCGAGCCAGACGCCTCTTTCAAAGGGCGCACCTACAGTGACGCCAGACGCAGGACGGGTGGCGCCCGGAACATCTCCTCTTGCTAGTGGCGCTGCCGCAGCAGTGCCGCCCCGGGACAACGTTCGAGCCGTGGATGTTGCCCGTCCGCCCAGCACCGCCCGATCGTTTGACAGTGCGCGCTCCGTCGACTCGGTCATTGTGCCGCCGCCTCGGGACAGCTCGCGCTCCGTTGAGACGGTGCGCGACGGGACACCGCTCAGACAGCAGGGCAGCATACGCTCTATGCGGTCTACGGCGTCGAGCACCCGCGAGGGCATACTGAGCCGTGCACCTGGTTCGCGCTCCACTACGCCCCGTCAGCCGCCCTCCCCTGCCTTTGGCACGCCCTCGACTCCGACGTCACCCTCGCTTGACATGGAGGGCGGCATGCCAGTCATGCCTGTCCTTGGTATGTCGAGCGTGCGCGCGGCCAACCCCATGGTCCGCACCGGGTCGAACCGCTCTGGCTCACGCGTCGGGTCGCCGTCGTTGCGCGACGTGCAGCAGGGCAACGGAGGAGAGCGTGAGGTGCTGACTGGTACCGAGGACGATGTTTCGCGTTCTCGTACGGTGCCGGGTGTCGACTTATCGGCGGTTGGGGACGACATCGTTGGCACAGCTCCGTCACCAGCGACAATGACGCCACCGATGCGGTCGCACAGCCCCTCGAGCCTGCACCCAGACGCTTACGGGAACAACTACAACGATGGGGACCCGGCATCGCCGCGGAGCATACTGTCGTCGCCGCACTCGACCGAGGGGTTCGACGAGGGTTCCGCGTCCGTTGCCTCCGCACAGGTCGTTACTGCCACTCCAGCGCATGCCCGTGTCCTGTCCTTCTCGAATGGGCAGATTCACAACTTCACACCCGAGAGCTACCGCTCGTCCGGGTATGACACTACGCCGCGCGATTCAGAGCCAACGAGCCCCACGTCGCCCCCCGTCCCGCCGCCGTCCAAGGCGCGCTCACAGGCATCGTCGTCGTCGGACGCCGGTCACGAGCCGACCATCAATGTTACGGCGCCTCCTGGTACGCGTGCTGTGACGGAGTTGAGGGAGGCCGACGACGATGCCTACGACAGCCAGTCTCTCGAGCCTATTCTTCCGTCGGACAGCGCACTCCAGCTCACGACTGTCGACCTCACGAGTGCTGGGAACACACCCGTCGCACCAACGACGGACGCACTGCCTCCCCAACCGACACCTGACAGGGTCGAGGCGGTCACACCGTCGCCGCCCCCGAACATGTTCTCAGCGGTCACGCCGAGCTTTGCCTCGTCCTCGTCCTTGACGACGAGCAGTACGATCAAGCCACCTGCTTCCTCAGTCACTGCGGTCGAGCCCGCAACATCGACCCAGCCCGCGAGGCCACCGTCCCCTGATATTATCTCAGCCATGCAACCCCAGAGACGCCAGCGTGGCATGAGCCAGTCGTCTTTGTCCAAGTTCCGCCTGCCGTTCCGATCGCCGCGACACTCGCATTCGCATTCGCACGCCAACGGGGCCGGCTCTGGCGTCGACGATCTGTGGTCGCCCGATGCTGAGACCTCTACTGCCAGCCCGCCGCTGTCACCGACGTCTGACCGCCTGCGCAAGGCATCCCTCTCCAAAGCCTTCCGTCTGCGACGCACAACCACGAACACGCCACCGGGCAGCCCGAACCAGCGCTCGTCCATGTACTCATCGTCTGACGACCAGGCAACAATGCCCATCGAGTATGGTCTACAGGGCCTTGGTCTCGGCAGCATTGGGCTTGCGCCGAGTGCGTACCGCACGCCGTCTGGTGGTATTGGCTACACGCCGCCCGTTCGCGAACCCAACCCCGCCATCACACCTCAGGAAGCGTTCGAGCAGGCGCGCAAGCGATCAATCGCTGAGCAGACCGAGGCGCTCGCCGCGTTCCGGCGCAGCGAGCAGGCACGTGCGTCCAACTCGAACATGCCGTCACCGACGTCGCTTCCGTCGCACGCGCGGAACTCGCAGGGCTCGGCCGCGTCGCGGTCCACGTCCATGCGCTCTGACAGAAACCCTCATCGCCAGTCTACGATCGGGTCTATGTCGACGTCCGACCACTACCCGCCGTCTCGTTCCGCTTCCATGGCCACGTCCGACAAGCGCCGCGGTTCGCGCGTCACGTCGCTCGCGATATCGTCCGAGTTTACGCACTCAGAGGACTCGCACTACCACGGCGAGACGGCCTCGGACGACGTGCCGCACTCGCTGTCGCTGGCCGTCGTGGCCCCCGCAGGCAAGGAGGCTGTCAGGTCACCCGTCGACCAGCTTACCTCGGCTGCAAGTGCCGCGCGCATGCACCGCATCGCGGCTCGGGACTCGCCCACATCCTCTACTGGCCCCGAGACTGGCGCGGAAGACGCTGACGGACTTGACCACGGTGCCTCAGAGTCTCTCGCCCCGCAGTGGACTGGCGCTGGCAGCGCAGAGGCCCCCTCTGATAGAGAGGACGAGTTCCACGACGCTCTGGAAGGCGGCGAGGATGGCCTCGTCATTGACGACGAGGAGAATACGACCGTTTCCCGTGATGTCGACGGCGTCCATGGGGGCGACGACGACGACGCGAGGGATGCTCAGGAGGCGGACAGCGTCGAGGCTGAACGACTTGAAGCGCAACGCCAGGAGAAAGCACGTCTCCGTGCCGAGGCTGAGGCGCTCGAGACGCGCCGCCGCGAGGAGGAGCGTCGCGAGGCTGAGCGCATCGAGGAAGAGCGGCTTGAGGCTGAACGTCTCGAAGTCGAGCGCGTCGAGGCTGAACGCATCGCCGCTGAGCGTGCCGAGCAGGAACGTCTCAAACGTGTCGAGCAGGAGCGCATTGAAGCCGAGCGGCGGGAGGCAGAACGCGTCGAAGCCGAGCGTCGCGAGGCTGAACGTCTTGAAGCCGAGCGCGTCGAGGCCGAGCGTCAAGAGGCTGAGCGTCTCGAAGCCGAGCGCAAGGCTGAAGAGGAGCGCGTACGCCGCGAGGCCGAGGAGAAGGCCCGCCGTGAGCGCGAGGAGGCCGAACGCAAGGAACGCGAGGCGCGCGAGCGTGCCGAGGTCAAGCGCCAGCTGTCGGTCGGCAAGAAAGACGGCGGGATCATGCTGCGTGGGTGGGTCACTGTGCAGACCATGTCGTCGCCGACGTGGCGGCGGCGCTATTTCCACCTGCTCGCGACCGAGCTGCGGCTCTTCAAGTCGGACTACGACGCCAAGCCGCTCACTGTCGCGCCGATTCCCGGTGCAAAGGTGTCGCAGGACTACGAGGAGAGCGCCGTTGCAGGCAGCTGGAAACTCCTCGCGGGCGACGGCAAGGAGTATTACATGTACGCCGACTCTGGCGACGACCGCGCGACCATCCTCGAGGGCCTCGCCATCGCCATTGCCGACTGATTAGACTCTGTCCGAGATTATTGGGCTGTAGACATATCATAATGCATCTGTTATGTACGATCTCCCCCTCTCTCAGTCGTCCATGACCATGTCGCTGCCTGCGGACATGGAGCGGCGGTCACGCGACAGGGCAGGGGACGGCGAGCGACGCGGAGAAAGCGAGCGGCGGGGCGGGGAGATGGAACGACGCGGCGACGGCGACGGCGAGCGGCGCGCAGCACGCCACGCGCCCGCACGCGCGCTACGTCCCCCGTCGCCGCCATCACGTTCACGTTCGCGCTCGACCTCAACTTGGCGGTCGCGTTCGCGGTCGCGCTCGTCGGCGGAATAGTCCAGGCGGTCGGGTACGTCGGCGTCGCGCGCGCGCCCCGTGATACGGTCCGCGAGGCGCTCGCGGGCAGCCTCGGCGCCGTCGCCCATCGCGCCGCGCTCCCATCGATCCATATCCTTACCTCCGCGCTCGAAGCGGGGCGCCGAGCGCTCCCACCTGTCGGCGTCCCATCCCCTGCCTCCGCCACGGCCCCCACCCCTGTCATCGCGCCATCCGCCGCCGCCACCGCCGCCATCACGTTCCCACCTCCCGCCGCCGTCATCGCGCCGGCGACGCGGACGCGTATCGTGTCCCCTGGGATTGTAGTTTGCCGGGCGGGACTCGGGGTCGCGATACCGCATAGCACCTCGACCTGGCGTCAGCTCTACAAACGTCGATAAGCTCACCTTTGTACACGACCCCGCCGGAATCGCGCACGGCCTGGCGGCCCGACTCCATCTCGGCGCGCATCTCTTCGAGCTTGGCGGCCTTTTCCGCCGCGAGGCGTTCGTTCTCCTCGCGCTCGAGGCGGGCGTCGAGCTCGGATAACGTCTCCGAGGCGGACCGCGAACGCCGCCTGCGCCGTTCCCTCTTGCCCTCGCGGTCGCCGCCGCCGTCGTCGTCGTCCGAAGCGTCGCGCGCACGCCGACGCTCACGCCGTTCCCGACGCCGTTCTTCCCGCTCGCGTTCCTTCCGTTCCCGCCGTGCACGCCGGCGCCGGCGCCGCTCGTCCTCCGAGTCCGACTCGGACGGCGTCACTGACCGCGACCGGGAGCGGGATTGCGGCGGCGGTGTCCGCGTCGCTGCTGGCCGGCGTAGTTCTAGCTCGCCAGCGCGCGATACCACCACGGGTGACAGTGGCCGGTCGCGCCCGTCAGTCTTCAGATCCCCGATTGCGCGGATGTGCTCGATGCCAGAAACGACGCGGCCAAATACCCTGGCTGTCAGCTATCGGAACGCCGTGTAGCAGCTGGCCGCGCGACATGGCCACCATGCGAATGCGCCGACGTACACGTGTTTACCAGTAAGATGGGGTGCTGCCGCGAGCGTGACAAACCACTGCGATCCGTTCGTGTCCGGCCCGCGATTAGCCATGACGAGAAGTCTGGGACATCAGTGCCAACTTGGTTGACCGACGTACCCCTCGCAATCGACCTCGGTGCCGTCGCCAGACAGACGCTCGTCGGCGAACGTGCCGCCGTAGATACTCTCGCCACCTGTGCCGTTGCGCTTGGTGAAGTCGCCGCCCTGGATCATGAAACCCTCAATGACACGGTGCACGGGCGAGCCGGCGTACGCCAGCTGGGTACCGTCGGCACCGCGCTTCTCGCCGGTACACAGCGCGCGGAAACTGTCGTCAGCTAATGACTTCAAAGATAAAGCTGGCCCGCAAGCTGGCCGGGGGCCCGACTCACTTCTCTGCTGTCTTGGGCACGCTGTCGTCAGTTCAGCATCAAGACCAGTGGACGCACACATCCGAGAACAGCTCGAACTGAAGTCAGCGTTGCTACACCTTCAAAACGCACCACCACGCGGCCGAGAGGCGCGTCGCCGACCGTAAAGTCGAGAAAGACGCGCGGAAGCGGCATATCGTCTGAGAGAGGATGGAGGACAAGGTGAACGTGGCTGAAATGCCGGTTTGCGGGAAAGTTAGCATCTGGTCGGTTGCTGGCCGAGCTGACCGAGTTTGGGTGGAGGCACCACGTGTGGTTTTGCTTCCGGGCGCCCGGCGGCACAGCGGCACTTGGGGACTCCACTCTCGGCGATGGCGAGCTCGGGTCTTGTGATAGCGAGCTCAAGGATCGGGCGGGCCTAGGAGCCGCCAGCAGCCCCAGCCCCACTTCAAAACTCCCATTACACTTCCGTGGTCGGCGTCGCAGGAGCGAGCGTAAAACGCCTTCATCATGGATCAGTGACGCGGACATGGGGGCACCTCCGCTCGTGCCTCTGGCGCGTCAACAAAGACGCGCCGCGGTCCATCCTCCTCTTGTCAGTCGCATCACTCCGTCGCATCCACAGCATCCCAACGCGCTTTCCACGCGTCGCGCACGACCTCGATTTGAAAGCAAGTGCCATTGAGACCGCCGCAGAAGTAGAGTTGCCAAGCCGAGCCGAGCTTCGGCGCGTCAACTATCCTTGAGCGCACGCTCTGCCCTCTCCAGCAGTTCACACCGGTGCCATTGTCCACCCCGACGTAGCACCATGGGACGAGAAATCATCTCGATCCAAGCCGGACAGGCCGGTAACCAGAGTGAGTCCGCCACATATGTGCCAGGGACTTGTGCTGACAGCAGTCGGACAGCAGGTGCGTTGCGCGCTGCGAATGCCCGATTCAAGGGGCGCCTCGCTTGCTCTGTATCAACAGGACCCCGGCTAACCTCAGTTTTGGCAGAAGCTCTGCGCCGAGCATGGCATCTCGCCAACAGGAATGCTCGAGGACGAGGCGGAGAACCAGGGCGACCGCAAGGACGTATTCTTCTACCAGGCGGACGACGAGCACTACATCCCTCGCGCCATCCTCGTCGACCTCGAGCCACGAGTGAGTACTAGTTTGCAAGAGGTGTCGAACCTTTCGGTCAACCTCGACCGCCCCCCGCTCACACCTAGGTAATCAACAACATCCTTTCATCACCGTTCAAGGGCCTCTACAACCCCGAGAACATCTACACATCCAAGAACGGCGGGGGTGCAGGCAACAACTGGGCGCAGGGATACACAGCGGGCGAGAAGGTGTATGAGGACCTGATGGAGATGATCGACCGTGAAGCGGATGGAAGCGACAGCCTGGAGGTGGGTTGCTGTCACGTTTGTGGGCACTGATGAGCAGGGTTTCAATCTGTTGCATTCGATTGCAGGTGGCACAGGCTCTGGCCTCGGCTCGTTCCTGCTGGAACGCCTTAACGACCGGTTCCCGAAGAAGCTGATACAGACGTACTCGGTGTTCCCCGAGTCGTCAGATGTCGTGGTGCAACCGTACAACTCGCTGCTGGCCATGAAGCGCCTCGCGAACAACGCCGACTCGGTCGTCGTGCTCGACAACAAGGCGTTGACGAGTATCGCTACCGACCGGCTGCATGTCCAGGACCCAAGCTTTGTGCAGACGAACCAGCTTGTGTCGACCGTCATGGCCGCCAGCACTACGACGCTGCGTTACCCGTCGTACATGAACAACGACCTCGTGGGCATTATTGCCAGCCTCATCCCCACACCACGGTGCCACTTCCTCACCACGAGCTACACGCCATTCACCTCGGACGAAATAGACAACGTACGTCTCGCTGAGGGAGCTTTACTAAAACGCAGGCAAAGTCTATACGCAAGACGACGACGCTGGACGTCATGCGGCGGTTGCTGCAGCCCAAGAACCGTCTCGTGTCGACAAAGTCGACGGCGTCGTCGTGCTACGTATCGTGCCTCAACATCATCTCGGGTGATGTGGATCCTACAGACGTGCACAAGTCGCTGCTGCGTATCCGCGAGCGCCAGCTGGCCAACTTTATCCCCTGGGGCCCAGCGAGTATCCAGGTTGCGTTGACCAAGCGCAAGACGACGCAGAACCGCGTCTCGGGCATCATGATGGCCAACCACACCAGCATTGCCTCTGTGAGTTCTTCTGAGTGACAAGCGGGCTGACAGTGTAGTTGTTCAAGCGCATGCTCGACCAGTACGACAAACTGCGCAAGCGCAACGCCTTCCTCGAGCAGTACAAGAAGGAGGACATGTTCGCCAACGGCCTCGAGGAGTTTGACGACTCGCGCCGGGTTGTTGCCGAGCTCGCCGAGGAGTACCGTGCCATGGAGAGCGAGTCGTACATCAACTATGGGTAGAGAGTTGCGAGGGTGCCATGTATTATTGCTGCAGCTGGGTGATGTTATGGTGTTGATCTAAACACTGCTGCAATGTGATCAAATTACGTCACGTGGCTACGGCGCTGTTCACCCCAGCCCATTGAACAGCGCTGCGGGTTCGTTGAATTTTCGTCGCGAATGGCGAGCAATTCGTGCCGTGGCGTGAGTGTAGGGTGGGGAGCGGACATTGCGTGGCGGCCGTCCCTGAGTGAGATGCACGCCGTACAGTGGCAGATCGGGCATTTCGGGATGCGAATGTGCGAAATTCAATCCGAAACGCAGTGCTGTTCATGGGATAGTTGTGAATGGCACTGCAACAGCCCAATGCGGAAGCAAATTGTACAGCGGTGTTTATTTTCCCGTTATACTATGCAAGCTCCCCAGTCACTTTCTATATGTCTGCATGTATTACTGTTTACAATCTACAGCTTGGACTCCTCGTAAGTGGGGTAGTCCGTGTACCCCTCCTCGCCCTTTGTGTAAAATGTGCCACGGTTGTACTTGTTCAGGTCCCAGCCGTTGACGATACGCGCAAGGAGGTCGGGGTTGGCTGGGGCGTGAGCAAAACTCGGGAGCGCAGAATTCCACATACCAATGTAGTGACGGCCAAAGGCAACGAGGCCGCCGTGATCTTCGACGACCTTGGCGCCAGACTCGGCGGTGTAGCCACCCGCGGCGATGAAAGCGATACCTGCGTCGTCGACGATGGCGCGGATGGGGTCGAGCGATTCGGCGTGGTCGGGTTCAACGTCGGTGGGGCCCGAGATGCGGCCCTCGACGGCGTGGATGTACGCAAGCTTGGGCTGGGCAGCGACGATCGCCTTGGTCCAGGGGATGAAGGTCGCGTAAGGGTCAGCCTCCTTCATGCCCTGGAAGTTGGAGAAGGGCGACATGCGGATACCGACGCGGTCGGCGCCGATGGCCTCGCAGACGGCGTTGAGCGCGCGCAGGGGGAACTTGAAGCGGTTCTCGAGAGAGCCGCCGTACGCGTCCGTGCGCTTGTTGGACACGCTCTGGAGGAACTGGTCAAGGAGCTAGGCGTCAGCTTCGGTTTAGCCGCGTTACGCACGTAGCCGTTGGCACCGTGGAGCTCTACGCCGTCAAAGCCCGCCTCGAGAGCGTTCAGCGCAGCCTGGCGGTAGTGCTCGACGTAGCGGTCAATGTCCGCCTCAGTGAGAGCGGCAACTTCGACCTCGTTGTACGTGTCGGCGGATGGGCCGGCGACCTTGACAATCTTGGGGCTGGCGACGCGGCTGCCGTCAGGATCAAGTACTTGTCTGCCGCACTTACCCAAGCGCCCAGAGTTGCTGGAAGATGACACCACCCTTGGCGTGCACGGCCTCGGTGACGCGCTTCCACGACTCGATCTGCGCGCGCGAGTAGATGCCTGGAGCGCCGGGGAAACCGCTCGTTTCGTGTGCGACAAACGTCGCTTCGGTGATTAGCAGGCCGCCCTCTGATATTAGCTGACTATTCCTTCCACTTTTAAGCTCACTGTTGGCGCGCTGCTCATAGTACAGCGGCGCGTATGACGGCGGGACACCAGGGTCCTGCGGTGAGGTCGAGTTGCGAACCCGCGTCAGAGGCGCCAGAACAAGGCGGTTTGACAGCTTGAATCGTCCAACCTGGACGGGCGTGTTGATAGCTTTTTCTGTCGTCAGTGGTGGAAAACTTAGCTCGGCACGCCTGTCGACTCACCGGCAACAGTCATTGTGATGGTCTAGTTTGTCTATGCTGAAATGTCCACGTTGAACACTACTGAAATGCGGTTTTATACTGGCAACGGCGTTTGCCGTGAGTGGAGCTTAACGAAAAGCGATTGTGCGGGTCCCCAGGCCATGACACCATCGCCGGCGGCCTTAAAGCGCCGCAGCACGTTTTGCTGACCGAGACAGACGCTGAGATAAGGGTTTGGATCGTCATGCTGGTGGACATCGCCGTGCTACGCTTCTAAAATTGTGCTAGTCTGGCCAACAATGGAATCTCCGTCTCGCTCCGTGTTATGATTAGAGCAGCCAGAAGCGGCCACCGCTGATTACATTATTCTTTCTTGCTGCTTTCTTGTACATCCACCCTGTTGCTCTTACAAATGGTGCACTGCTAAATTGCTTTTACAAAGCCAACCTCCTTTGACTTTCGGCCGCGGCCGCAACAACCCATTTACTTTAACAGCTCCCTTTTGACTTCGTCGACACTCTGCTTGACAATCTGGACCATGCGGGACGCCTCCTCTGGGGTGACAGTGAAGGCGGGCGAGAGGATGAGGACGTCGCCGTTGGTGCCCTCGGTGCTGCCAGTGACGCCCAGCGCCATCAGGCCGTTCTTCATGCACACTTCCTTGACGCGTGGGGCGAAGCGCGGGTTGAGGTCCGAGGGAACCTCAAAGTCGACACCGATGAACAGACCCTGCCCACGCACGCCGTAGATAATCGGGTCGTCCTTAAAGGTCTCGCGCAGCTCGGAGACAATCTGGTTGCCGCGGTCACGGACGTTGGCAAGGAGGTTGTTGCGGTCAATCTTCTTCAGCACGGCGAGTGCGACGGCACAGTTGACGGGGTGGTTCTGGTACGTGTGCGAGTTCTTCCACTGTCCCCCGCGACGAATAACTTCGGCGAGGCGCTGTCCCAGCATGACGCCGGAAACGCTCACGTACCCTGCTCCAAGACCTTTGGCCATGGAAATGACGTCGGGCTTGACACCCTCACAGACCGAGTCGTAGGCGAACAGGTCGCCGGAGCGGCCAGAGCCGCACATGACTTCGTCCATCGCTAGAATGATGCCGTACTTCTTCACGACCTTGTCGATCGCTGGGAAGTACCCTTTGGGCGGCGGGATGATGCCTGGTCCGCTACCGCCAACAGGCTCGACGAGAAACGCCATGACGTTCTCGGGGCCCAGTTCAAGGATTTTCGCCTCCAGCACGTCGGCCATGCGCTGTGAGAACGCTTCCTCGCTCTCGCCATCCTTGCGGAAACGCGGGTGCGGCGTGGGCACGTGCTGGTAAGCGTCGCTAAAGAAGTTCTCGTAGAGGTTGCGGCGTGCGGGAGTGTATCCAGTCTGGGGGTCAAAGTGTCCGTACGGCATTCCTTACGCCAAGAGCACCCATGGTGTTCCCGTGGTACGCAGGCGCACGCGCAATGATGTACTTGCGCTGCGGCTCGCCCAGGTCGACCCAGTACTGCCTGATGAGTTTGAGGATGGCCTCGTTGGCCTCTGAGCCTGCGTTGCGTCAGTTCGTGCAAATAGCACGCTGGAGGTCTGGGCGCTTACCGGAATTGAGAAAGGCGCCTGCGACAAAGGTCCCGTTGCTCTTCTCGACAAGGTACGAGGCCAGCTCCTCGCTGATGTCGTGGTTGACGGCGGCGTGGTAGGCGTAGGGCATTGCCGCGGCCTGACGCGCCATCACCTCGACCAGGTCGGGGTTGGACGCGCCAAGGGAGGCGACCGCCGCACCGCCGCTCACTCCGTCGAGGACCTTGGACCCATCCTCAAGCGTGAAGGTCACGCCCGACGCCGAAACGGCAATGGGCTGTGGAGCAACAGAGTGAAACGTGGACCCTGTGGCACGCGCCGTCCGCGGAGCCTTCGGCAGCGGCGGGGGAGGAGGAGGAGCGGCGCTGGTAGGGGTCGACTGAGCGACCTCAGCGAGGCGCGGGGCAGTGTGAACAGCACGTCGGAGCGGGGGGAGAGTCGCTTTGAGAACCGCCGAGCGCAGCATGGTGGCAGTGATGTGGCAAGAGATTCTGGCGGCGACACAATGGTCTAAATGGGAACTGCATTCTCGACACGACTCGCTCCAAGCTTGTTGTCGTGACACGGGCCTCTGCGGTGGGCAGCTGCGCGGCAGGAAGCATCGCGGACATGGCTCGGCGGTTAGTAGATTGCCGACTCGGTCAACGCCGTTGGCGAGATGACCGAGCGGAGTAGGAATGCGAGCTCCGTCAGCGGCGTCAGCGCTTGAGTGTCATGAGATTGATTGTTGGGAGCGAGTAGCGATAACCTGCGGTATGTACCATCACGTTCCTCATCTCTGGCGTGTAGGAGACAACTCGACAGCGGCCTGAGCTGTCGGTCGCGCTCGCTACTTATAAGTCTCGGCACGTGATGCACATCGCGGCTCTCGCGGCTCTCGGCCGTTGCGACCGGCTCCGGTGGGCAAGCGCAGTGCGGAGGTACCAACTCCGCCACGCTACTCTCGATATATCCCCCTGCCCACATACAAGGACATGCTTTTCCCGGTCGCGCGGACTGAACGTCTCACTCAGACGCAGGTGTCGTGCTGATAAGTGAGGGTCAGGCGAGCGTGGCATAAGCACCGGATCGTCGTTGCTGCTACTTTTCTGGATCTCCGCAACCGACTCAATCCGCAGACATGACCAGGACGTGGGAAGACATCGCACGCTCCAAGTGCGCGGACCGTGACGCGTTGATCCCGGCCGAATGGCGCATCACACCTCCCAAGGGAACAGGTAGCGTTCTTGACGTCGCTGCGAACAGCGGTATCTTGGACGCCAAGGAGCTGCGTATAACCGAGACGCCGGCGATCGCGCTCGTCGAGGCCATCGTTGCGCGGGAGCTCACGTCGGAACAAGTGACAGTCGCTTTCTGCAAGCGCGCGGCGATCGCGCAGCAGCTCACCAACTGTCTCACCGAGATCTTCTTTACCCAGGCGCAGGAGGACGCAAAGGCCATCGACGCCGAGTATGCGCGTACCGGCAAGCCCCTTGGCCCGTTGCACGGTCTCCCCGTTTGCCTGAAGGATTGTGTCAACATCAAAGGCATTGACTCGACGGTCGGATACATCAACCTCGCCTACAAGCATGCGACTACCGAGTCTGACCTAACTGGCACGCTGCGCCGTGCGGGTGCCGTCTTCTTCTGCAAGACCAACGTGCCGACCGCGATGGTGCGCTACGCTCGCTGACAAGTACTGACCCAAGCTCATGGCCGAGACGTACAACAACCTCTTCGGGTATACGCCAAACCCTTACAACCTGCTGTACGGTGCCGGCGGCAGCAGCGGAGGTGAGGGTGCTCTTCTGGCAATGCACGGCGCGCCGCTCGGTGTAGGCACCGATATCGGCGGCAGTATCCGCATCCCCGCCGCTGTCAACGGCATCTATGGCCTCAAGCCGTCCCATGGGCGTTTCTCAATTGCTGGTGGCGTGTCAATCCTTAATGGCCAAGAGGCGGTTCGCGCCGTCATCGGGCCCATGAGCCCCGACCTCGCAGGTATCGAACTGTGGACTAAGACAGTCCTCGCCGACAAGCCGTGGGAGCGCGACTCGAACGTGTTCAGGCTGCCGTGGCGTGAGCCCGAGGTGCCAGAAAAGCTCGTCTTTGGTGAGTGGCCAGGAGCATTACTCCGGAACTGACGTGGTAGGCATCGTCATGGACGATGGGTGTATTCGGCCAACACCTGCAGTCACACGTGTGCTGAAGGAGACGCGTGCGGCACTCGAGGCGGCAGGCCACACGGTCGTCGAGTGGACGCCGTATGACATTCCTCGCGGTATGGACGTGTTCGCCAAGGTCATCCGAGGTGACGGCGGCGTGACGATTCAGAGCCAGTTGCAGCCGCTTGACGGTATCTCCGAGCCATGGCCTGAAGGACTGAAAGCGTTCGGGGACGCGGCCGCTAAAGCTGCAACGAGCCCTGCCCTTGTCAGCGACTTGTGGCGAGTGCAGGCCGAGCGCTCCCAGTACGTCACTGAGTTTGTGCGGCACTGGTACGCGAGCGCCGAACTCACGGGCACGGGGCGACCGTTTGACGGCGTCATTTCGCCCGTGGCGCCGTATCCCGCCGCGCCTAGGTACAAGTTCCCCATCGTGCAGGGGTGTTACACGTCAGTGTACAACCTCGGCGACAACCCTTCCCTCGTTTTCCCCGCCGGCAGTGCAAAGCGTACCGACACAAAGCCGGACATGACCTTCCGCAACGACAACGAGCGCGACGCGTGGGAAAATTGTGAGTTGCCCAGCGCGCGTTGGTGCTGATTGCAGACGACGCTGAGCAGCTCGATGGCATGCCCGTGGGACTCCAGATGCTCACATTGCGTCACGAAGAAGAGCTGGCCATTCGCCTTGCGGGTATCGCTGTGGCTGCCTTGGAAAAGCGGTCAAAGGGCGTTGCGTGCGCGTGAGATGTGAATACTCGTAAGGGTAGTAACCGTCATGTATGCAGATAACTTGCTGGCGGAGTCGTTTCGTTAACCCAGTCGCATGCGGCTAATTACAGTCAAGCCTTGCTGTATGACGGAGTCGCCGTGCGGTGGACATGTTGGCAAACCTCATAGACTCGCCATGTGGGTACAGCGTCACCTATGCGCTGCTAGGCGACGAACCGTGTCGAACTACTTGAATCATAGGAGCGCCCGTGTTCGCATGGATATGCACGGCGTCATATATCCTGTCCGAACACGTCATGACAAGCACGTCGTACGCAGCCGGCACGGAAATTCGCTGAGTGTTGGCAGATAGCAGCGTCGACGCGTCTTTGGCAGATAATTCAGGCTTCTGGAGGCGAACTTGGGCGAGGATTTCCACTTGGCATTGGACCTCTGCCCGGACCTCTGCCCCAGCCTGTGGGAACCGCACTAAGCCGGCCGCGCCGGCCGCAAACGCGCTCTGGGCCGATGACGCACAGGGCATGCGACGCGGAGAGTGTTGGCTGGACATGTGGTCAACTGTGATCTCAGTATGCATCAGGCCACAATGCAGGCACGGCCATTCGGAAGCCCACCCTGCTGCTCAGGGATACGAGCGGGGCAACTGTCGTCCGCCGAGGAGCGGGAGGGGCATTGGAAACGTCGAGTGCGGGGCATGTGTTGGCCCTGACCGTCACGTCCAGCTCGCGTTGGCAGATTCTTCAGTAGCCGTTGACGCGTGCTGCGCGCGAGAGGTCAAATGTTCAACAACGACACTATAGGAAAACTGCATGTTGGCATCACACAGCACACCATAGAGAGTATTTTTGGTAGGGGATGCCAGTGCCAGAACTCGGTTGCGGAGTATCTACTGTACGTTGTGGCTTGCGGCGTTTGCCAGAGGGGTGGTTCAAGGGGTTAAGGTGGGCTGAGCCGAGAGTCTGCTGGCGAGGTCAGACGTGGCGTTGGTCTGGACCCAGAGAGAGATGCCGAAGACGAGGTCACATCCGTCGAGCTATGCGGCACGCCGTTGTGGTCCAACGTTTGACCACTTTGGCTGGCCGTATGAGGATGTTGCGGGGGTAAGACGGCCATCTTGGCAAATCTCGCCGGAGACATTTGACCACTTTGTGCCTGTCGAGCCAGGCATCCGACCGTGCCTGGGTGAAGAATGTGGCAGATTTGACCATTCCAGCCGCCTCCTCCTTCCAGATCCCTTGGCATATATTTTTTCCTGTGGCAAAGACCGTGGGTAGCGCGGGAAAACCGGTCGCAGTGTAGGGGAGCTGGCGTAGGATGATGGGCTCGGGCTGCTCACGGACAGCGAGCAGCAGGGCACACGGCGCGCTGGATAGGGGCGCAGATTGGCACATTTGTAGGACCATTGGACCACCAAACGGTGAGATTGGCACCCAAACGCCGTTACTTCTCACCGTGGACTGTTTCATTGTGGGCAGCAAACTGCGTCCCGTCGCTGCCTATAATGCAGCCCTCGTCGCGACATGCATGCCTCTCCCCACCAAGGTTCTCAAGTAGCTCTAGCATCTCCTCTGTACACAGAAGTCCCACAATGTCCGCCGCTCCGCCTGCTCACGCCGGCCGCGTTGGCGGCCGTGCTCCTTCCCCTGCTCCCTCTTCCCCTCCTGTCACGCCTTCGCGTGTCCCCTCCCCTCCCCCTGCCATATACTCTCCCCGTGCGCGCCCATCGGGCTCCGGCGCGTCGACGCCGCGTCGCCTGCAGATCAGGCTGCCGCGCCACGACTCGGAGATGACTCTGGGACGCATCGACTCGCAGATGACCCTCTGCCACTCGCCGACCACTGAGGAGACCCCGCACAAGGTTTCCCCCTTGGGGCGCCACTCTCCACTCCCTGCCGATGCCAACCAGCGGTACGACAGCCAGGACGAAGAGCGCTACCCTGCGTCTCCGGACTACTCCCCGCCCCTCTCTCCTGCTCCGACACTCGCTCCGACCCCGGCCCGCCGCCGCAGCGAGGATGGTGGGTTCCCCTTCGGTCTTCACTACGTCACGTCCAACGTCGTATCGGAGAACGAGGAGCGCTCGGGTCCATTCCCTGACCTCCTCCCGGCCACCGCTCCTGTCGACAAAGTCGACGTGCTCGACGTCGGACCGCCTCCTGACGGAGGCCGCCAGGCATGGCTCTGCATCATGAGCGCCTTTCTCCTCCTATGCTGCATGTTTGGCTTTGTCACGTCGATGGGCCAGCTTGAGAAGTTCTACCTTGCCAACCAGCTCTCGGCGTACTCTCAGAGCCAGGTGTCGTGGATTGCGACAGTCCAGTCGACCCTCACCTTCGCCTCGAGCATCCTGTTTGGCCGCATCTTCGATGCCCACGGACCCAAGTTCCTCGTATGGGCCGGCACCACGCTCTCGGTCGTCGCCCTCGTCGCTGTCGCCTTCTCCACCAAGTACTACCACTTCCTTCTCGCGCACGCCCTCTTCGGCTTTGCCACAAGCATCATCTGGAGCCCGGCCGCTGCTGTCAGCGGGCACTGGTTCCTCAAGCGCCGCGCGACTGCCATCGGCATTGTTGGATGCGGCAGCGGAATCGGCGGTATTATCTACCCGATCCTTCTCAAGACGCTTCTCGGACGCTTCAGTGAGTTGTCACATCAATGTTGTCAGGGAACGGGCTAACCCTTCAGAGTTCACGCACGCGATCCTTATCGTTGCGGCCATGAACACGGGCCTCGTGCTCCCATCGTGGTTCTTCCTGCGCACCCGTCTGCCTACCCGCAAGCCTGTGCCGTGGCGCGCGATGACTGGGC
Source organism: Cutaneotrichosporon arboriforme (assembly GCA_002335565.1). Taxonomy (NCBI): domain Eukaryota; kingdom Fungi; phylum Basidiomycota; class Tremellomycetes; order Trichosporonales; family Trichosporonaceae; genus Cutaneotrichosporon; species Cutaneotrichosporon arboriforme. Next base: position 279,834 of record BEDW01000002.1, on the reverse strand, counting down.
CCTGGAAAGAGACGCAGTTCACGTTCCTCGCCCTCGGTGCTGGCCTGTGCATGCTCAAGTAAGTCCAATGCCACCGCAAGCGACACCCGCTGACTGGCAGCATGTTTTCCCCGTACTTTGACGCACCCATTATGGCTGCGGCCAACAAGTTGCCGCCCAACGTGGGCGGCTACTCGATCGCAATCCTGCAGGCTGGGTCGTTCGTCGGGCGTGCGTCCTCTGGCATCATTGCCGACCGCTTTGGCGCGTGGCGCGTGTACCTCGCCATGGCGCTCATGGCTGCCTGTGTGCTCTTTGCGTTCTGGTGCGCGACGCCCATGCCCACAACGGCGGCCTGCTTTGGCATGGCGATGTACGGCTTCGCCTCGGGCGCGTGGATCACCCTCGTGTCGGCGGTCACTGCCGCCATCTCGCCGACGAGCGAGATTGGCATGCGTATCGGTATGGTCTGGACGGCTGTCTCGCTGCCCATCCTCGTCGGCCCCGTCATCTGCGGCCTGCTTGTCGAGATGGCCGACGGCAAGTTTACGTACGCCGGCATCTTCTGCGGCGCGACGTACCTCGTCGGCGCGGGCGTCACTTGCATCCCCCAGCTCATTGGTGCATTCCGCAGCCGTCACGGCAAGGAGACCGACGCCGAGAGCGCCTCCGACTCGAGCTCGTACCGCCCCGACAAGGAGTCGCTCGACAAAGACGAGACGACGTGGAAGGAGAAGGCGTAATGTTTGTCCAGTCCCGTTCCCCACCATTGCTTCAACACACCCAAGTTTTCAACACATGACGTTTCCCCACCCAGTTTCCCATTGCATGGCTCCAAAGACTCGAAGGTTCCGATGGCTCCCGACTTGACACGGTTAGATCTGGCTAGATCTGGTAGATGGAGACAGAGCATTACTTGTAGAGATAAGAGCATAGCAACGTTTGTAATTTTTGCATTGAAATGAATCGAAGAGTGAGAAGTTGCTTCGGTGCAGTCAACATATTAGTATACGTGGAGTAAGCGGCGTCGTGAGCCAATCGAGGCTGCAGAGCGAGGCGTTGAGGCGGGCTCTACTCGGAACCGGTGTCAGTTGGCTGCACGCGGTGTGGTGATGAGTCGAGTTGACAGTGTAATGGAAGGTGTGGACCGAATATCGCTGATGCAGTCAGAGATGTCCAGTACGGCTATGCATAGACCATAGTACCCCTTACGAGTGGCTGACCAACGGCAATGTAGATTGCTACATTGGCTTGACCCGTGCATAGATGGCGTCACCGACTAACGCCCGACTCGGGCAAGATGCGGCAAACCTACTGGTACAGGTCCGTCAGCCGTCGGTGCAGGCCGACAGCCGTGGCGCGATCGACACGCCGATAATTACCGTGGCCTCCCCAAATACCGCCTTCGCTTGCCCATAAACCCCCTTCAACGTTTACAAACTAACAACTCGCGTTGACCATCACGTGCAATGACACTGTCTGACAGCATGAACAAGCTCGACGTCTCGGACAAGCCCAAGACGGGTCCGGGGGGTAAGCCCATCGTCAACGCAGCAGTGGCCGGCGAGTGGGCAGACGCGGTCAAGGGATACTCTGGTCCCAAGGTGAGCGACCGGGCGCTCGCAACGGCGGTCGACTACCACGCCGAGGGCCTCGACCACATTCTCCGCATCAGTGAGTAGGCCATTTGGAGAGAGCTGACCGAAGTGTACGATGCCGAGAGCAACCCTGACGGGGTCATCAACCTGTGCGCGAGCGACGTCGAGGGGTGGTGCTGATTTCAGGGGTCTTGCGGAGAACACAATGCTCACAAAGGACTACCTGGAGGTGAGCAACGCGGCAGCTGCTACAGTCGAGTGCCTGGTCTGACGGTAGTACTATGCCAAAGTGTTCCCGAAAGCACTCAGGCCGCTGGACATGGTGTACGGTGACCAGTCGTCAGCGAGTCGGCGGTTCCACCAGGCCGTCGCGGACATGTGGAACGAGTAGGTGTCGAGTGTAAGCAACTCTGACGTGCAGGAACTTCTCCCCGCTTGAGCCAGTCCAGCGTGACCAAATCAGTGCGGCACCAGGCGCGACGGGCGCGCTCGACCAACTCTTCTACGCCATTGCCAACCCCGGTGACGCCATCCTCATAGCTGCTCCTCAGTACGTCTTCTGGCGCTCTGCCCGGCTGATACCAGCTACAACGGGTTTGACGTGAACATGGTCGCCCGCTCTGGCGCCCAGATCGTCAACGTCCCATTCCCAGGTCCCGACGTCGCGTTCGACGTCGAGGGTAAGGAGATTGCTGCGTTCGAGAAGGCTATCGAGGAGTGCAAGGCCAAGGGCATCAACGTGCGCGCCGTCGTGAGTGCTCCTTTACTGGAATCTCAGGGCGACTGTTGACTTCAGATGCTGTGCAACCCCCAGAACCCGTGGGGACGGACATATAGCAAGGATGTGCTGTGCGACTATGCGCTGTTTGCGGAGAAGCACGACTTGCATCTCATCTCGGACGAGATTTACGCTCTAAGCGTGTGGGAGAATCCAAGTGAGCTTCCTACGAAAGGCCGAATTTGACGGCAGAACTCCCCAACGCCGCGCCTTTCATTTCAATGCTGAGTCTTGATGTTACCAAGGAGACGGGGAAGCCATTCAACCGTTCCCGCCTGCACAGTACGTCCCCATAGTGGCGCAGCTAACAACAGTCGTGTACAGCTTTAGCAAAGAGTGAGAGCGTCTGAGAGTATATTACTGACGACAGCTTTGGGTGCAACGGCTTCCGCCTCGGCCTGGTCATCAGCCAGCACAACACACTTCTCGTGCGCGCTCTCCTTCACAACGTGTTCCTATCGAAGTGTGCGTATTTCTGGAGATGGGGATGAACTGACGCCAGTGAGTTCGCCTGCAGACGCACTCATGTCGTACCTCCTGAACGACAAGCCGGCGTTTAAGGCCATGATGACCAAGAACCGCGAGATGCTCAAGAGTCACAGCGAGAAGCTCGCAGATTGGTGCGAGAAACGCGGATTCAAGCCTGTGCCTGTGAACGCGACGCACTTCATGATGGTCGACGCGGCAGAGGCGCTAGGTCTCAAGACGTTCGAGGAAGAGCGCGAGTTTGGTCGTTCGTGTGTGCCATTTGGCGTTGTCGTGGTGAGTAGTGCTCCGCTCTGTCGGACCACGAACTCACAATGCAGGGCGCAGGCATGTCGTACCATGCTTCCCAACCAGGCTGGCTCCGCCTTACGTTCTCTTTGGAACCTAACACTCTTCAGGTAATGGAATATAACTGTGCTCGGCTGACGCTGGCAGCTTGGTCTCGAGCGCCTGGATAAGGCAATCGAAGCATGGAAAGGGTGTGACAAGAAGTGATGAATGTTGGAGAATGTTTGTAGCTTGCGATGTACAGGTGACCTAGCTCTTGCGCCTTGCTGTTGAGGACAGCTCAGCTAGCAGACCATGTCAGGTCTTCGGGAAACGTTCCCCTGTGATCCATAAACAGAACCTACAAGACTGTACGAGACGGGCAAACATGCCCGAAGCGACGTTGCAACTCTACGGCCATGAGCGCTTAGAGATTATAAATCACTTAGGGCTCCGCCCAAGTCCACATTTGAGACCTGAAAACCGAAATTGCATGAATTGTATGGATGGTACACCTCGAGCTCTGTACAGTGTTGGGTTGTGATCTAACTGTCCCTGTGTTACCTCTGTGCGCGTGTTACAGCTTGGCGGTACGGCCGCACTCGCTGGCCTTGCAGCGGCACGAGCCTGGCGAGCAGTTGCACTTGGTCTTGCAGCCGCCGCAAGCCTTGGCCGCCTCGGCGACCTGGGCAACGTCCTCAACAAGAGTCGACTTGTTGAACGCCTGGGTCGACACGGGCACGTCGAGCGCAGGGTTGGCCGTGAAGAAGTTGTACGGCTTGAGCGAGATGGTGTGGGTCTCGACGGGCATGACACTGGCTGTTAGCAACATGCTCGTGGGGCCGAAGGTGCTACTCACGGGAAGTCCTCAATGCGGGGCACGTGGGTGAGGGCGAACGTGTTCCAGACGACAATGTCCGTGTTCTCGGTGTTGTCGTTGCGGGCCACCATGTCGCCGACACCGCCGGCCTTGCCCGACGACTGGTTGGTGTACTTGCCAGCGGCGTAGAGCTCGCCGTCGTTGTACTTGGTGACCCAGACGTGGTGCTGGGTGAAGGGAGCACGCGAGGTGATCATGGCGTCGGGCTGGGCAAGACGCATCTGGCTCGGGAGAGGAATGAGCTTGTAGCCAACGGGGCTCATGGTGATGGGGTTGATCACGTTGGGGTTGGTGATCTTGAAGCTGCGGTTGAGCTCGGGCTTGGCGTCGGCAAACGACGACGTCTTGATCGGCTGCGACTTGACGCGGAACCCAACGCCGTACGGGTTCTCCGGGCCCCATGGCTCGGGGTAGACGTCGTCAACGGTGACGGTGTTGTTGTCGCCGTCGATGGAGGGGTCGATACGCACGCTGACAAAGTGCTGGTGCGAAGTGCCGAGGACGCCAGGCGAGACAATGGTGCCCCAAGGAGACTTCTTGCCAACGTCAATCGGCGAGGTCGAAAGGATACCAGTCGCACGCGACTCGAGGTGAATGCCACCAGCCTGGTCAAACTGCCAAGCAAAGATGTAGTCGTAGTTGCCGACAGTGAGAATGGTCTGGAGGATAAGGAGACGCTGGCGGGTGACGACGGCGTTGCCAGTGGCACCGTTGGTGTGCTTCCAAAGAATACCGTTGTCCTGCTCGTGGCAGCAGACGACGCTGGCGTCAGTACAGTGCACTTTTGCCTGAAACTCACTTCTTGGCGGTGTGGGCCTCGCCGTTCCAGTTGATGTCGGACCACGAGAAGTACTTCATCGTACCGAGGCAGTCGCAGCCGTTCTCGAGCGAGTTGGCAGCGCGGCCGAGACCAATGTCTCCAAAGTCAAAGACCTGCTTGAGGTGAAGGGGAGGGCGCGGGTCTCCATAGGGAACGTGCATCTCAGAGAGCGAGAGACGGTGGAACACACGGCGGCCGTCGTAGGTGACGTCGTGGAGGACGGGGCCCTCGCGAGCGTTGAACCCGAGGCGGAAGCGCCACTTCTGCCACTCGAGGAGGTTGCCCTGGGTCTTGAAAGAGACGCCCTGGGGCTGGGTGACGTGCAGGGGCTTGAGGTCGGTGCGGGGAGCGTGCGGGTTGGTGCCAGGCATAAAGTTGCCAGCGACCATGCCCTTGGTGGGGTTGGCGCGGTCGGCAGTGTACTTCATGCCGTCGGCCTCGCCGCCGGTGTAGCACCAGTGGACCTCGGAAACCTTCTCCTCCCAGACGTCCCAGAAGAGGACGGGTGCGAGCGGGAACGCGTAGTGGTTCGAGTCGGGGTGGTTGGTGGCGGGGTCACGGTGGTAGAGGATCCACATGATGCGGCGGGGGCGCGGGTCGGTGGTGTCGGCGCCAATGGGCCATGGCGCGACGACGACGTCAACACCCTTGGGGAGCTTGAGGCTCTCGACCGTCTCCTTGTAGATGGGGTCCTTGAAGAGAAGGTCACGGGCGTGCGCGATCTCATCCTTGTCGTGGGCCGGGTGGGAGCCCAAGACCTCAGTGCACTCCTCGGAGCCGGTGTCAAGGTTGACGATGGTCTCGTAGAGCTTGCGGGTGGCAAGGTCGAAGAAGAGGACGTCGGCCTCACGAACAGGGCGCGCGGCAGAGACGTTCTCGCCCCGCGCAGCGGCGCGCTCGGCGTTCAGGAAGGGCACAAGCTGGGCCTTGGGCTGACTGGTTAGCGACTGTGTCCCGTTCCGACTGCAACCGAATGGTCAACTCACCGGCTCACGGAGCTGGCAGCCCTTGAACCAGAGGCGCTGCGACGAGCGGTTGTTCTTGACGATGCCGCACGCACGTTCGAGCTCGGCGCCAGAGAGCGGGTCGAGCGGGTGAGGAGCCGCGTCGAGGCCAGCCGCCGCCTGCGGAGCGTACAGAGGCACAGACTTCATCTGAGAAGCGGGAGGGTCGTGATCGGTATGTTAGAGCGGTTACTTTGGACCTTCTGAACTGCTGTAGGTGCCAGTTAAGCAGATGAGAGGGAGACTGTGCTGTGTGCTAGATGACATTTCCTACCGCCAGGCGCGCGCGTGATATACTGTAAACATCTAGGACCGTGTAAGGACCGCGTCAGTGGTGAGGCGACGGATCGGCGGTGTTCAGGCGGCCGTTGCGGCGCATGACCAGGCGACACAAGCGACACGCCGGGAGCTGTGTGCCCAGTATCAGTGCCCACGGAACCGGGAGCCAAGAATGGTGGGTGGCACGGTGTGGGCGGTGCGTTCCAGCGTGGCAACGCCGCGGACTGTGTAGCGCCTCGTCGCATCGTCCAGAAGATAGAGTTGGCAGGGCTCTGGTGGCAACAGGGCTAGCACAACGGTGTTGCCCACCCAAAAGCCCCAAGCCCCCATATAGGCCTGTATCTTTGCCCACTCAAGTGTCCCTGTTGCCAAGTAGCCTGCAACGCAAGTAAACGTGTATGCGGTCGGTTAGCCCGGCCACCCGAGCACCAAGCCGAGATTGCCCCTTGCTTATCAGCCGAGGGCGTTCATGCCGGAGGCCCGGAGATGCCGACACGCGGCAGCATGGGATACAGACAAAGAGCTATACAAGTGCAGAGCGCTAGAGAGCGCTAGAGCTATCGGTGAGGGGTCTGCGGTGCATATGATCCGGGAGACAAACTGCTGCCATGCGCCATTTCTGCCTAAGATCGGCATGGGGTCGGCAAGGTGGTGCATACCTCGCTAATCACTGCCAAAACAGATTAACAACAACAGGTGTGCGTCACAGCTGGAGCATGGCTTTGCCGCTTGACTGCCCCCTCCTGAGGCGGGAGAACCGCCCGTCATGCAATGAGAGGACGTAAGTGGGCGTCGTGCGAGAGCATCAGCCACGTATCTCTTGTTCCTCTTGCCGGCTCTTCAACTCATCATCCTGTAGCTCTGAGCCGGTGTTCACCACCACAGATCTGGTCAGACGGCTGCTCTGGCTGACAAGTTTTCAGTTTTCGGAGGAGGCTCCATAGTTTCGTCTCCCGCGAGGCCCTGGGTGCCTTTCTGGTGGCCAGCTGACCATTATTGAACAAGCACATAACCGCCGCTCCCTGTGAATTACACTGTGCCGTAGCGCGTACCCAGCTTGTGCCGCGGAATACCAAGCTCATGAGAGTCGGCCGGCTTGCCGGTAGCGGTCGCACCCTCAAAGCCCCCACACCGAAATGAATGGTGTTTGTCGCGCTTGTCGCAAGCCGTCGGTCGCCACTTGCCGCTCACGTGGACCCACGCACGAAGTCCAGGGCAAACACTCCATTGCGCCTTTGCTTGACTCCTGACGTTTTACCTGTGTCGTGTGCCAAATGTGGAGCCTCAGCCCATCACGTTTTTCTTGGCTGTCGCGCCTTCCACATGCTTAGCACCCCTAATTGGAATCGCTGTATCGCTGTAACGAATTCTACCCCAGCCCGAGGAGCAACAGCTCCCACGGCCCCGCTTTCGAGTCCCAGATTGGTCGCAACAAAACGGCACCGATCGCAAACTGTCGCATCTAGGCGCCCAGGGGGCTTCCACTTGTGATATAATCACGTAGACAGTCCGAGGGAGTTCCAATGATGGGGCCTGATGTCCAAGGATGACCCCACACGAGCTCGTCGCTGGGGCTTCATGAGTCATGTCCGGGGCCGTTGGTACATGCACCCCGTCTCTAACCGGCAGGAAGCGCGTGTAACTCGACGGAAGTGTTTACTGTGTTGCGTGTTGCCACGAAGATGATAAAAGGGGCCAACAAACAGCCATGGTGTCGTCTCATGCCCCAGGTTGCTGTCCCTAACTCCTCTACTGACTGGTAACATCTCGACAATGGGTACAGCAGACATTTCCGACCAAAACAGCGTCGTGGACCACACGACCGAGCTGGAAAGCACCACCCCGGTCAAGCTCCCGTGGTACCGCTACCGTTCGCCAGTTGTTCAGAACCTCATCGTCAGTATCATTTTGGCGATGACGCCGGGCATCTACCTGGCCCTCACTGGTCTCGGCGCGGGTGGCGGTAAACCAACATCGGCCACTTTTGCGAACCAAGTCAACGTTATCCTGTACTGTAAGTGTTGACAGCACCGCGTATTTTTGTGGAGCCGCTGACACATGCAGCCATCTTCTTCTTTGCGTGTATTGTGGCGGGGCCCTGCGTCAACATGTTTGGGCCAAGACTGTGCCTTGCCTTTGGCACCACGGGATATGTCGTTTACGTTGGAGGTCTTTGGTATTTCGGCAACACCGGCAAGCTGGCCTTCCCACTTTTCGGCGGCGCTTACCTTGGTGTGACGGCGGGATTCCTTTGGGTTGTTGCCGGATACACCTGCCAGGCATATGCCCCCGAGAACCGCAAGGCCATGTACGTCGCCCAGCAGTGGAGTATTGTGTGCATTGGTTCGGTCCTCGGAGCGGGCATCTCTCTTGCAGTCAACATCAACCAGACCAAGCCCGTCGGTGTTGGCAACGCCGTCTACGGCGCGTTTGTCGGCATTCACCTTCTTGCGGGTATCCTTGCGATCCTCTTTGTCGTCGACCCCCGCACTGTCCGGCGGAATGACGGAACGCACCTTGCCGTGTTTCCGCCACCCTCGATCAAGCATGAAGTTCAGGGCCTGTGGCTCGCGATTAAGGATCCTCGCCTCACAATGTTCCTCCTGACCGGCTTTGCGTTCGACCTCTGGCTCCCCATTATCGGTAGCTGGAACTCGTACACTTTCTCGCTGCGTGCGCGCTCCCTCAACACCTTCCTCTTCAACTTGATCCAGAGTGAGTAGAAAAATGACAAAGCATATGTCACAGCAGCCGCTGACGATCAGTTCCCGCCACTTTCTTCTTCCAGTGGATCGTGTCGACCAGCTTGATCAAGAGCCGTCGCAAGCGTATTGGCGCCGTCCTCACCTGGACTCTCATTATCAACGTGGCTGGATGGGGTTCTTGGGTTGCCTACCTCAAGAAGCACAACCAGAGCCGTGACATTCCCGGTCCCGCGCTCGACTGGACCATGAAGGAGTGGCGCGAGCCCTTCGGCGTGAGTCATCGTATTTCGCAACTGGAAGCTGATATTTAGATTTACATTGTTCTCGCCATCATGGCTCCCGCTCTGCGTATTCTCTCGCAGTACATGTGCGCAATTGCCGCCAACGACCCGAGCACGCAGGCACGTTACGGCGGTCTCATGCACGCCATGCCGCAGGCCGGCCTGGCTGTTGCGTTCGGCACCGACTCGACCAAGCCCCGTTTCCTCACCGAGGCAGCTGCGTTCTTTGGCGTCTCGATCGTTTCCATCATCCTGGCTTACATCGGTACCTGGATTTACGTCCCCGAGACTCTCTACGGTCTCGAGGAGAACGTTATCGTGCCGACAAAGGAGGCGCACGATCTCGGTCTTGACCACGTCGAGAAGCAGGACGTCCCAGTGGGCGAGATTGAGAACAAGGCTGTGGAGGCCGGCGCTCCCCACACGTCGGTTGCTGTTGCCCCTGCTCGCAGCCGTTAAGGTTAACAAAATACTGGCAGGTGCCGTTCGTTGAGAGGTGGTATGGCTGGGTTCAGAGTGCTTGCTTGGATGGGTTCAGGGGTTGTATGAACTGTAGGGGGTTGGGATGTGACCTGTATTGATTCTAACCCCGCCAGTCTTCACCTATTGCCGTTCTGTCGAGCTTATCAGCGACTCGATAGTGAAACACTGACCAATGCTGACATGATACATTACAGTACATGCTTAATCTAATCTGGAACACTGTCAATTGTCTCATTCTAAGCGAGACAGAGTAGTCGCGCCAACAATGAGGGACGCGGTGTGTCCTCTTCAAGCGCGCCTCCATTTGCAGTGGGCGAGGCTGGAACGGCAGCGTTTGGACATGTCGGAGACCCACACGCTGCAGCTGGTGGGGCTGCAGGTGGCTCGGGCGGCGGGGCTGCACTGGCCTGAGCTGTGTCAGCCTTCGCCTTTTGTCGACCACCCCCATGGATTTCGCACGCATCTGGGTGTTCGTGTTCTGGCACTCACCGCCTCGCGGTCTGCCAGCAGCTTTTCAATCGCCGCGCTCATTTCGATGAGACCCATGTCGGTTCGCTGGATGATGGCGGTGTACTCTGGATCGAGAAAGAGGTTCTCATCGATGGACATGACAATGCGGTTCAGGCGTTTGCGTGTGTCGGCGTTGGGTTCGCCCCACAGCAGTAGCTCTGCAAGCCCCTTGCTCTTTGTGACGAGGGCGCGGTACTTCTTGATCACTGGCGCGATTTCGGGAGGATCGGGGGCTGGCTGTGTTGGTGCCATGGCGCAGCGGGTGGTGAAGTGGTGAACTGGCTATGGCAATTCGACCTGGTCGATGGCAAAGGGAGACAAAGTGAGTGGTGCAGAGGACTTGGGCAAATTGAGCACAAAGATGCGCTGCTCACAATGACCAGACAGAAGTATCGGCGTCTGTCGGACGAGACTTCTTGTGTCTGTGCCCTCCAATCGACCTCAGCACATGTCGCACGGACGTCCACACATGCACACAGAGGACACAGTCCGCCTTCAGCCTTGCGTCATGCACCGGCCCCGTACCATAAAGCCAAAGATGTATATGCGTCCCGAGAGCACTCGACAGGAGTAGTGTGAAGGATTAGCGATCTATTGTTTGCGACGAGTGACAACATCCAGCTAGTGCCTGCCACAGAGTGAGGCTGGGATACGGCTCGGCTCTGTGGCCCATGCCCATCTGCCTCCTGTGAGTTTCCTCTCTGGCATGCTCTCTTGCGGCATGTTCCTTGGCCACCCGGAGCTTTTCCTTAAGCTCGGCTTCTGCCGCTATGCGTCTTTCTTCCCGCTCAATCTGGGCGTCAGCCTCGCCGTTGGTACTGTAAGACTCTACCTACCATCCGTCGCCTGAGCACTCGCTCCGTGATGAAGCAAAGCTCCAGCAGTGTGAGTGTCATACACTGCAGTGCAGCGGTATACTCGGGATCTAGACTAATGCCCTTGTCGAGGGTGTGCACCACCTGGTTGTAATGCTCACGGACGCCCACGCCCCGTTGTGGATCTTGGGGCTCCCACACGATGTCCGCAAGTAACCCCTTGGGTTTGCACAGTGCCCTACGCAGATCCAGAACTATCTGTTCGGACGCCGGTAATGCGGGCGGCGCCCCAAGCCGAGAAGGGGCCGGTTTCTGGCGCATGTTGCCTAGGTGCCAGTCAATCCGACAACCAGTAGTGGGCAGTGGCCAAAGGAGGTCGTTAGGGGTAAGCCGCACCGACGCATTTAAGAGAGTTTGAAGGTGTGCTATTGCCACCGACTTTGCCATCATCAAGTCGTTTAGTGCTGCCATCAGCAACACGCGGTGGTCGCATCACAGCAATCACACAACCTTCGTCGGGGAAAGAGGGCGGAACGGACCCCTCCCCGCACTCCGTCCGGCGCACACCTCTAACAATTTCACCGAGAGCGATGGCATCTGTGGCCGCCTAACGGAACTGATGAAAGTCTTTGATTCGCTGCCGTGGACTTTGAGCGCTTTACCTGACTGCTGCCTGGTCGCCAGTCCACTTCTTACGCAATACACCGTTCAAACCTGGGACACGCTGCATGGGGCCCACATTGAGAGTGGTTAGTCCTGACAATCGCAAGCAGATCGCAAGCCACAACGCAACAAACACCACCAAGCCCTACTGGGTCTGGCAATACAAATGGGTCCAAGGTTGCCGTTATGCCTACCACAAAAGAAGTGTACATCGCGAATCAAATAGAAGCCAACACCTTTTGCAAGGCTGTCGGCATTGTTCCCCTGTGGTGATAGGATCCCCGCGGGCGGTGCCCCCAGGTGAGTCTCGATGATCGTCACTTTTTCTGGCATGGGAAGACATTCCCCTTCATGCGCCGTAACCAGCACATCAGTGCGACGTCAACCACATCAAATTTTTGGGAAGTCTCATCAGAGGGCGCCCCCACTGTTCAAGCGCACCTGCAACTCGCGGGTGTGCAGCCATGCGGCTCGCGGTGTGGTTAAGTTGATGCTCCACTACCTTCTGTGAATGATGGATCAAACGAAAGAGCGCATTGGGTGACTGCTGCATATAAGACTGATCTTTACACGCCACTCTTGAATCCCTGGTCCACCGAGCATTAACTGACCTAAAGCCCGTCACAATGGCGTGGGATCTTTGCAAGCCCATTACCTGCTCGACCCCCAGCAACAGCTGTTACGAAGCGGCTCCAAGGCCTAGCGGGACCTTCAGGGCCGGAGGGCCACCCCAACCAGGCGGCTCCAGCGGCTCCAGCTGTGGTTGTGGAAGGGTCCACACCACCACATCCACTTCAGTCGCCGAAGGCCATTACTGTGGTAGTCACAGCTTTAGGCACACACACACGCACCAGTATAGCGGCCACGGCTGCAGCAGTCCGACGCATACCCACTCCCCCGTCACGTCCTCATCGTGCGGCGGGTGCTGTTCTCCGCCAGGCCAAGTAAGCCATAACTCGGCCGCGTCCGTGAAGAGGTGAGAGGACCGAGGATAATGCTTGAAGCGGCCAGCTGACGCTCTAGGCATCTCACCAAGGACACATACTCAAACTTGAAGAAGTCCGAGGATCCAAAGGTCGTCAAGTACCTAAAGGACTGGACATCGAACCATCTCATGGTTGACACTGCGGGGACTCCACGCTTTGTGGTGGCCAATCTCCAGGTCCCTGGAATGATTGTTCCGGAGAAGTGGAAGGATGACAAGGGTTTCCTCAACACAATCAAAGTCCTTGACATCTACGCCACCAACAAGGAGTGGGGTCTTTCCCTGACAAACGACTGGTTCAAGAAGCTGAAGAAGGTGGAGACAATCCGCGAAATGGAAGCGTTTGGTCCAGGCCTCGAGAGGCGGCTGCCACGCTGTGACAGGCTTGTGACCTTTGTCAATCCCATGGGACCCAAGAACAACGTGGAGCGCCACTCGTTTGGTAAAATCCCACTCAACAGCCGTCTGGTAGTTCACGCACGATACCCTCACACTCGGAACAGCTTTAAATGGAACAAACAAGCGTTCTTCCCCAAGCTGCACATTGATCAGAGCCAGATCGTAAACGCTCGCGAGATTGTCGTCATCTTTACACCTCATGCGGACGGGAACTATGAGATATCGATCGCCAGCCCTGCCGACTACGACGCTACAAGGGAAAAGCCTCTGGATCAGATTGCCAGCTGGATCCTGCACGCCCACACCCACTACATGACCGGCACCCAGTTTACACTTGTCGGTGCGGAAGAGTTCCTGAAAGCAGCCGGCGGTGTAAACTCAGACTTCTGCGCCTTCAAAGCGCAGCTCGAGCGCAAGCTGCTCAGCAGCGACCGCGCTCCGGACGTTGGTTCAGAGAGGCTCTGCAAGCTCCTCGCTGAGGAAGTTGAGTTTGTTTCGGTCAAGGATTACGAGAAGCGAGTAGGCAAGCCCACGTACGACCTGGACATGGTTTTCCACCCCGAGACGTGGAAGTCCTTTCCTGAAGGCCACCCATGGGCTAAGGACGACTAGCCTGCTGGACTGGGCACTTGCTGAATATGCGTTACAGTTTTGCTTTTACTGCAATTGCACCTATGCTGCGCAAGACAAACTCTTCCGGCAGCCTTTATGGCCGCAATAGACTCACGCGCGTTTGTATGGGTTGCAAGAAACAGTGAAGCCTCGGTATCATAGGGTGTATAGTCTCTCTGTGTCCTCTGAACTGTACTGTATTATGGGTGTACGCTCAGGAGCTGTGCTACCCTATACTGCACAACTTCGTGCATTGTAGTTGATCACGCAGGTCGGTTGTCATGTATCGGATGCAACAGAACATTTACCTTAACTCCTCAATTTGCTCAAGCTTACCTGACATCTAGCAGTTTGATTCTTGCAGTCTCAAAGAGCATGCACTAAAACATACAGTACAGTACAGTGCATCAGTGCATACTGTATGCAGTTGTAATGTTTGCAACAATCGCCACCCCTGACACAGTACTTACTTCCGCCGCAGAGAGTGGGTACCAGCAACACGAATCAAGTCAAAAGTCACCACTCTCAAGTGTCTGTCCTGTCCTTCGCAGCTGATGTAAACGTCTCTGAAGCATGGGGCCTGTTGGATGCTCGGAAACCACCGAACCGTGTGATCCCCCGCCGGCTCATTTACATACTGTCCAGTCCAGTACCTTTGCGCTTCTCCCCAGCCTCCCAAACGGGGGCCATCGCGGCCCAGGCTCGTCGGTTCTGAAACCCTTCGTGAACCGCTGACTGGTTCCTCACGGTTGATTCTTTTCTCCAATACGCTGAGGTAATCTCGGTCGCGATATTGCAAGCAAAAGCTGTATACCCAAGAACAGGCGCAGTGTGGTGCTGTTCATGGCTGATCTGAAAGCATCTCATAATATTGAGGTATGTCTTCTCGCTGTGATGCTTTGCAATAAAATTGGAACAGCAGCCGCTTACATCAGGCCGCGCCCTTCAAACCAGTGGGACTCCGACGGCCCGAATCTGCTGAGTTCTTGCGGGGGAAGGATTCTGGCATACATAAGCGTCGGCAGCAAGCTTCCTTTGGGCTAAATTAATAAGCAGGCGCCGTTGAGTGACAGCTACTTATTACGACATCCCAAGCCGTAAGCAGTGTCCTTCATTCCTCATCTTTTATTCCTCACTGACCGCCACCAGTCGCTGATAGCTGTGTTTTATTTTACATACGTCTCAACCATCTCTCCGTCGTTTGAAAACACCACAAGACAATGTTTCTGTTCCGCAAAAAACCCAAGAACTCCAGTAAAGAAAGGTCCACCGCTCCTCCAGCAGGTTCACGTCCGCCGGCCACATTGAGACCTGGATCAGGAACTGCCAACCCAGAACGTACTGACAAGCGGCAAAGCCCAGTGCCACAAGGACCACAACAGGTGTCCACTTCGCGGACGCGTGCCCCAAGCTCACCACAGCCGGCACAGCCAAGAGTCTTAGCCCCGAATTCGTCTCCGACTCCCCGGACAGGGCACTCTTCGCATTCGGGTGGCCGTCAGTTGCAAATGTCTTCAGGTCCAGGGCTCGCTCCTGGTCAAGACCGCAGCTCTCGTCAAACTCAAACAACACCACAGGCAAGTGTGTCGAGAAGCTCGCCTCTGCGGCCAACTCATGGCGCAGCGTCTCCCTCCTCGCCAGCTTCCCAGTCTCCACAGACTCGAAAGCTTGTTGGGAGCAACATTGTTAAAGACCTCAAATCACTCCCACGGACTATGAAATCTTCCAGCGGCGCTTCAGTTAGGAGTGATCCCTTTGCAGATCCTCCAGGTCGACCGCGGACCATAAGCGCTTCAAGTCAAACTTCAGCCAAGAGCAACCCTTTTACAAGTTCTGCCAGTGGCTATTCCAGCGGCGCTTTAGTTAGGAGTGATCCCTTTGCAGATCCTCCGGGTCGACCGCGGACCATAAGCGCTTCAAGTCAAACTTCAGCCAAGAGCAACCCTTTTACAAGTTCCGCCAGTGGCTATGAAGCATCCGGTTCTTCGAGTGGAGGCTCAGCAAGGAGGCTTGCAGCTGCAGGCCCCTCCAGCCTCACTCGGTCAACCTCTTCTTCGAGCTCGAAGCATCGCAACAAAGCCTCTGCAGCGAGGAGCCCGGGTAATTCTCAGGAAGTGAGGCCTATGCCTCGCGCCACCACTCCAGCTTTGACCACCTCTCGTCTCTCATCTGTGGCCTCTTCCCCTGGTGCAGGAGAGCCGGGAGGCCCCCGCATTGATGACGCACACAGTGGTCATCTACTCTACTGGAGGAGGCAGTATCCAGAGCTCCGAGCCCATTGTGACTTACGGCTCCAGCACATCGTTCTCATATTCGAACCAGCTACACAAACAGATTCATTAACTTGTGAAATGTACTTTGCCAAGGATGACCTTGCCACCAACGATCGGTCACTCTTCACTGTACACCACGGACTTGTCCAACACCTGGGGGGTGTCCCAAGGAGCCTGTTTTCCGAGAAGTGGTTTACAAGAAACGTTCGCCTCCTTGACCTTTATTCACAGAGCACTGTGCCGTTCATTGCAAACATTCCGACAGTACTCAAACAGCTCACAAACGTAGAGCTCATACGAACCTTCAATGTTGTTGTCGGTGATTGTCAAAATCTTCCACGGTCCCCTAATCTTGTTACATTTTTCCCACCTATCTTTGACCCATTACAGGGACCTCTGATGACAGGCTCAGCCGGCGAGAAGCGCCTCATTATCAATATGATTGGGGGAGGACCCCTCTATGGCCCGGCCGCAGTTGTTCCGATATTTGAGGTGAAAGGGCGACGCAGCCCCCAGATCATCCTTCATTTTCAAAATCGAGCAACGTATCTCGACGAACCTGTGGTCTCTGAAACCCTAAGTGCACTTGCTAGATGGCTCCTCCTGAACCACAAATACAAAAAGAAATCCCGTTTTATTGTCGTTAATCTTTTGACAAGACCTGCAGTGGTGAATTTGCTTGCCAACGACCTGATGGGCCTCGCGGGAAACTCTCTGAAGAGCTCGGAAGTGCGCAAGCTCACCGATTGTGTCAAGTGGATGACATTGGGAGAGTATATGAGGGAAATTGGCAAGGATCAATACAGACTTGAGAATGTTATGGTGGTTTCCGGAGGGAGGCAGTGAGAAGTGTACCCAAGGTGTGAAACACACGCAGGGCTGTGACGTGGGCGGTCGCTGTCAGCTGCTCTCGTTTTCTACCTTTGCTAGTTATGCAATGTGGGTGTATACAAGGTGTACATACAGGTGTACAGTACTGTGCATACTGTACTGTATGTATGGTCTGTTGGGAACATTGCGAGCTTCGCCTTTGGCGTTTTACATACAGTACGGTACAGTGCAAATGTCATGAGCCGTTGTGCATGGAACTCATTCCCGCCAGTAATAGGCAATGCGTGGCTCAGACATGGCCGCTGTTGGCTACAGTATTGTACAGTATCAAGCACGTCCTACACTTAGAGTGTTCCTGGGGTCCCCCAAAACCCATATCGTGATGGAATTAGTGAATCCAGTGTTACGACCTGTGCAGCAAACACACTGATTCCTTCTGATGGTATCACTGTCGTAACCTCAGTGCTGTACGGCAGTGCTGGGTATTGAAGACAACCTCGTGCCCCTATCACGTGTACAGTGGTTTTAGCCAAGGCCTCAAGTGTGTGCCATGTTTTTTATGTCTGTATCTACTGTACAATACCGCATGTGTGGTACAATAAACCTAGGTTGGCAAAGTGTGGGTCTGCTGCCAAAGGGCCATTCATACTGTAGTGATTTGTACAGTACCTTTCGGATAACGCGGACCGTCAGATACGCAGGAAGTATTGTTTGATGTGATGCCGCAGTAGCGGCTCCTACCGTTGAGCTCAGATGATATGCCCATCAGTCATTCCTTGCAAACCATCAGATCATGAGAAATAATCGACAGTTAAGGAGTAACCGCGGTACGCCCTATCTGGTGCTTGCCACTCGACACCCTGTCACTTCTTGAGGCCAGTTGTAGCACACACCACATGCTGTGGAAAGCAAACCCTTGGGCCAAACGTCGCGGTTCAGTGGGATCTATTGGTACCCCAACCCAAGGGGCCGAGGACGATCAGTGGGCAAGGGAGCAAGAGGAAAGCCCCCAGAGTCCAGTCTCGCCACGCCCACGGCCCCTCACTGCTGACAAGTTCACTTTTGAGAGGGCCACCCCTGTGGCGCTTTTAGAGGCCAGGAGACACACCGAATTCCGACAGGTGAGGGAACTTATCGAGGCATACTTCAGCCGCGTTGTCTTCATTGACAAAGCTGCTTATTGCTTCAAGGACGTCGATCGGAGGATCAAAGCCAAACGGCCTCTCACCCCAGCCTGGTCAATTCCAACCTCTCTGTTCAGGCAGCCGTGGTTTCTCCACAACCTCAAAGTACTCGACGTTTACCGCCAGGGAAAGAAAGCAGTGGTCTTGCCAGAGGTCCTTTGTCAGGCCCCCAAGCTCCAATGCCTCCGTGACATTGATGCTCTTGACAGGACAAAGCCCGGACCTCTTCCCGAGACCTACGTCTTCTTTGAGAACGTGAACGGCACAAAGGCAAGCAAAGCAAATCTAGCATACTCAAAACCATCCAAAAAAGAGTCCAGCCTGCGGGAGAAGCCTGCTGCAAACAGCCGCTTCCGACTTGCCAACAAGCGTGTAGTGATAAACGCCGTTTTCACTGAGGGCGGACATGAGGGCCTGGTGACAGCACTGCCAGTGTTCAATGACAATCATCCGTGGGACAAAGCCATTCCTGTGCGAGCCGAGATATTGATAATAGTCCAGGTGCACCCAACTGCACGGAGGGTTCGCCATGAGACACACGAGAGGGCAGACTTTGTCATGTTGGGGGAGTTTATTGCTACATGGCTTCACTACTCCCTTGCCTACAAACGCCAAAATACATTTACGCTTGTGTTGGCGAGCAACTTCACTCAACGGCCTTGTGCTCATCCATTTCAGCAGCTCCTCAAACGCCACATCATAGCAAGAGTGGACAGCAAGATGGGAGGAAAGGAGGCGGCCTTCAATTACAAAGAGTCACCGTCGGCCCTGGTCAACAAGCACTTGAGGATCTGCGACGAGCGCAGCTATAGCCAGAGCAGATCGCCAGGTGGAATCACCGCAAAGGTGCCGCCTTGGGATCAGCTCACAGACTTTCATGTGCTCTGTTAGTGCAGAGAAGCACAGCTTTGCTATTGTGCTGCCTGTGTGAAGCCTCCAGTACGTCAAACGTTTGAGCAGCGACTCGTGGTTCTCTACATTTGTGAGCAGGACACAACACCCCTCGTTTCCCCTTCGGCAGAATGTGCCTCAGGAAAATCTGTTGATGCGATACCAATATATTCTGTACGTTATTGTGGCACTCCCAATACCTGTGATGGATCATGGCATGTACAGTATTGTTACCTGGCGTGTGCAAAGGTCAAGGGAAACACGAATACTGAGAGGTACAGTACAGCATGTACCGTTTGTACAATACCTCCAGGCCCTGACAAAGGTTGAACTGGTCAAGTCTAGACCCAGAAGCCTTTGGCCATGGCCCACTGCTGGCCGACTTTGCTACTGAGCTGAGGGCTTTCAGTTTGTCCGTCCTGCCGCCGTCATCAGAAGGCATCAGTATCGGATCAGCGCTCGGTTTGACGAAGCAAGACGGATCACCACAGTACGCCAACCGCACATATGCCCCCCTCAAATGCTTTTAGCTGTAAGCCGTGGGGATCTCAAGGCAGGCCCACACACTCTCTCGCCACTGTGGAATGTGCCGTAAGGGCTCCAGGTGTTGCCACTGCCACTGCAAACATATGTGCCACAGCGCCAAAGCGTTTGACGAGGACGAATCTCTTCGACGCAGAGTATCCACAGGGCCACCCAGCCCGAAAGAGACCAAGGAGACCAGCAATATGTCTTGTGCTGAGTGCAAAGCCGACTGGGAGTTTCACGAGCTGTGGGCTGGAAGTCCAAAGCCGCCATCGACGTGTCCTCACGGTCCCAGGTCGCCAGTGCCGCCCCGCCGCCCCTCGACACCTCCTCGCCGTTCCGACCGTGTGTCCACGTCGGCCTCAAAGGAGAGGGCGCAGCGGGAGTATCCCGACGCAGACATTTTCCATGTTGTCGTGATTGAAAACGGCGAGAAGAAGAACAAATACTTTGCAAAGGAGACCATGGTGGCCATTGAGCCGACGGGCCCGATTCTCCACGGTGGCCTCGTCCCAGACTCGTATTGGCTACAAGATTGGTTCACAAATGGTGTTCGGGTGCTGGATTTCCACAGCAAGTCGGGTCGTGGCATGGTTGTTTCGCCTTACATGAACTACTTGCCCCAGGTCAACGTGGTGCGCGACCTTGACGCTCTGGGGCATGAGACTCTGCTCCCCAAGTGCAAAACGTTTGTCCTGTCAGGTCACGTTCGCCGGCTCAAGCCCTATGAGGTGCCCATTACCAAGTACCTCAAGGGCAGTGTTGAGCGCCTCGTAATCAACATGTCCTACCAGCCTGGTGGTCCTGGTGTCAAGACAGAGCTGTGTGAGTTGTTTACCAAGAGGGGCGACAAGAGATACATTGCAAAGCACCTGCCCTTTGGCAGCGAGATTGTGCTGCTGTATACGTGGCGTCCAAGCATGCCCAGAAACAGTGAGGAGGAGAGGAAACTCAAAATCCCTGCACGCGCTCTCGCTCACTGGCTTCACCAACGCACCAGTGGTACAAGGTTCACTGTTGTCGGTACGACTGGGGAGCACCCTAGTTTCCAGAACATGGGTCGTGCCGACCTAAGCCGCTTCCGCACATGGGTCACGGACAAGCTGTACGAGCTTATCCACCTTGAGGGGATTCCTGAGTGCCTGATCGAGTCTCGCCTGAGCCGCCTCATGCACTATGTTGACTTCCTGACGATTCCAGATTACGTCGAACGGGTCGGCTGGCCGCAGGCAAGGCTCGAGGTGGTCAAGTCGACCGAGAACTGGACGTAGCCCCTGTAGACCTCGCGGGAGGCCTCCAAGGACACTCTATACTAGGCATTACCAGTTGATGACATGTATGAGGTGATAGAGGTGTCCAAGCGTCCCGAACGCACGGCCGCCATCAATCGCCATCACTGATTGCACGAGGAATGCAGTGGTGGCATCACACATCAGCTGTTAGTGAGTGATCGCATACATACATACTGCACCTGCCCGAAAGCCATGCAATGAGATCCCGGAAGGCGTTGAGTTGGTTGCTTCCTTTATCTGATTTCACCACTGACATGGTTGGTGAACGAATAGCGACAATTGGCCCAACAGGCAGCCATCCGTCGCCAGTGTGGACCATCGACCACACAGCCTACCCGCATATCGTGGACTCTATCCTGCGGAACACCGACTTCCGCACACTGGCGACGTGGCGCAGCCTTTCGCGGGCATTCAAGGAACGCGCCGAGGCCCAGCTGAGGGTGCACATTGTCGTGGATAGCGAGGGCCAGATTCGGTACGCGGATGGTGGCGTCGTCCGACCAGCCTGGTTTAACGCAGAGTCGTTCCGGCGCGCCATCCGTGTGGTGGACCTGACTTCGGCTGGCCCAAGCGCAGTACGCATACCCCCGTGCGTACAGAAACTTGCCGACGTAGCCGTAGTGCGCGAGTGCGACGCGCTCGACCGGTCCCCGCAGATGCATCCGCCCTGCAACACGCTCCACGTCTTCATCCGGCCAGCAAGCAGCTCCTCCGTCGCTCCACCGCAAGGAGCAGTGGTTCGTGGGTCAACGGGCTTTATCCACTGGACGCAAGGCTTGATGGCGTTCACGGGCGCCGACAGGCCTTCACGGTTAGTGGTCAACATTGCGTATTCGGCAGGCACGCCTTGGGTCGGCCCATGGCACCCCATAATCAAGAACCACCGTAACACGACTGTCATCTTTGGCGGCGAAATTGTGCTTCTTTTCACGCCAACGGCACCTGCTGAGTCCACATCTCTTCCCATCGAGGGGGAAGCCCAACCCGCGTTGCCAGAAGAGCAGCATGCCCGCCGGCGACTATCGACCATGGTCCACAAGTGCACGGCCGTCGACATTGCGCGGGCGCTCGCGATATGGATCCACCAGGCGCACTTCCACTTTGGCGACTTGACGCGCTTCACGGTGGTCGGTGCATCAGGCTTCCATGGTCGAGACTTCCGCGACGAGGTGTGCTCGTTCACAGCACTCTTGCGCCGCTTCCTCGCAGACCACCTCAGCATCACGGCGGCCAGTGGGAGCGACATGCCCGACGTGGCTGAACTCCGCGCCGCGGGCATGGGTGCATACCGTACCGCCTGCGACGTCGTAGAGCGTGTTGTTCGCTTCGCGGAGATCGAGGAGTACCGCTCAGAGGTCGGCGACGAGCAATGGGCTCTTGAGACCGTCTTTGAGCCACCGGAGCAAAAGGAGAGCTAGAGGGTGTTGTAGCCGTTATTCACGCCAAGGACATGTGTATAGAGTTTTAGATGTCTTGTTGTTTGTTGCATATGTACGCACTTCATCAGCAGTGAGGGGTCGCTTGTCAGTCAGCTTCGGTTAGTGCATGCCACTTCTGACCCGACACGAGGAGGACGCGTACGCAAACAGCCTTCGTACAAGTGCATCCTGTATCGCGCCTTGGTACACACACGGCCGTTGAGGCCCACTTTGTTCGCAACTTTTGATCTGGTCAGAGAAAGAGTGGAAGAGCAGTGAGATCGCCAACTCCGACTTGAACCGGCATGTGCGCGGGATACGCCGCCCCCGCACACACGCCCCCTCGCCCATCGCTGTAAGCACACGCCACCCGATCGCCGCTTCGCTTGCGTCACACCGGAACAGCTGCCCAGTGTGACGTTTTCGCTTGGCCGGCCAAACGGCTTAGTGGCCGCGGTCGGCGTACGAGGTCTGGCGGCCAGTCTTGACCTCGTCCTTGACCGAGATGCCGACCATGGCCTCGCCGAGGTTCTCGGACACCTGCGCGAGCATCTCGGGGTTGTTGTAGTGGGTGACGGCCTGCACAATGGCGCGGGCACGCTTGGCCGGGTCGCCAGACATGAAGATGCCCGAGCCGACGAACACACCGTCGCAGCCGAGCTGCATCATGAGGGCGGCATCGGCGGGGGTAGCAACACCGCCGGCAGCGAAACTGGAGGAG
Organism: Cutaneotrichosporon arboriforme; assembly: GCA_002335565.1. Classification (NCBI taxonomy): domain Eukaryota; kingdom Fungi; phylum Basidiomycota; class Tremellomycetes; order Trichosporonales; family Trichosporonaceae; genus Cutaneotrichosporon; species Cutaneotrichosporon arboriforme. The sequence goes on along the minus strand of BEDW01000002.1, from coordinate 257,155 downwards.
TCAGCGCAAGCTTCTGAATAAAGACAGTCACGGCTGGACTGCCTGCGACATCGGGCCCCTTTACTCACGAGACAACAGGCAGGCGCTTCAGGCGAGCAGTCTCCTTGAGGAGGTGGTAGGGGGCACCGAGCTCCTTGGCAAGCGAGTAGAGCTCGTCGTCGGACATGGCCGCGGCACGGCGGATGTCAGCCATGACGGCGCGCTGGTGCTTGACGGCCTCGACAACGTCACCGGTGCCGGCCTCGCCCTTCGTGCGGATCATACTGGGATCAGCAACAGGTCTCCTGCGGTATACTCACGCAGCACCCTCAGAGATACGGCGCAGAGCCTCGCCGAGGTTCTTGCAGCCGCAGACGAAAGGAACCTTGAAGCCCTTCTTGCCGATGTGGTGCTGGTCGTCGGCAATGGTGAGAACCTCCGACTCCTGCGACCGTTAGCAGAAGAACCTCGGACCGGAGTCAGTGATGTCACTCACGTCAATGTAGTCGACACCAACGGCCTGGAGGATCTGGGCCTCGACGGTGTGGCCAATACGGCACTTGGCCATGACGGGGATCGAGACGGCCTCGATGATCTCCTTGATCATGGAGGGGTCCGACTGGGAAAGTTAGCTGTGATCCAGCAAAAATGACAGGGGAGGGCTGCCGAACGGTGAAAGCCGGCGCCATCGTCAACGTTGGGCCTCACTGTCCACCTCAAAAACAAGCGCGACTGCTGATGTGGAGCTCAACGGACGACATAGCGCTGGCTTCACCGTCCCGATGAACGGAATGTCATCCAGCATCACACCAAACGGCCACTCACCATACGGGCAACACCGCCGTCGCGACGAATGTTGGCGGGGATGCGCTCGAGGGCCATGACGGCGACGGCACCGGCCTCCTCGGCAATCTTGGCCTGCTCGACGTTCATGACGTCCATGATGACACTGGCGTTAGTCCGTGCACGAAGCGGGGCAAGAGCGGCCTGGAGGACATGACATCGCAAGCACCCCTGGCGAAATGACGAATCGGCCTAGCATGGGCATCGGATGGGAGATGCGTCGGGTGTGTGCACAGCAGGACCAATTCATCGTGCGAGAGGTCCAAGAATGGACGGAGAAATGACTTACCCGCCCTTGAGCATCTGAGCGAGACCGGTCTTGACACCGAAGGTGCCGCCAGCAGCGTTGGCCGACTGGGCGCCGCCACGGCCGGGGAACGACGGGGTGGCCGCACCGCCGTTGGCGGTGGTCGGGAGGGGGTTGGAGGACTGAACGATAGTGGGCTCGGACATTGTGGGCACTGTCTTGAACGGCGTCTGAGGCAGCAAGAAGTTGTGGGAGAGAGGGAGATAGGATGAAAGAACAAGAGGGAGACAGATGTCGATGTAGCCCCGGCTATAGCTAGAAAAGAGTGCGATGCCATACCAAAGTGGGTTTTGTTCGGTACGGATCTTTGGCAGAGAGCCCACAGTACACAGTCCGACTCGACCACCGAATAACCTCGTTTGGCGGTGATACGCGACCCTCATTAACAACCTACACGTCATTTACAAACTCAATTACCCTTATCAATTTGACCAAGATCTCATTCTTTCAAGGGCTGATTAGAGATCTCTGGGCATTCCGACGCCCTTTTCCAATGCATTCACAAAGGTCAACAGCAAACAACCACAACAGAGCAAGAGGTGCAACGCACACGCAGGTCGCTCAAGCAGCTCGCAAGCTTGAGTCGCAACGGTCATGTGTACCTCGGCGGTGGATGAATAATCATGGTCGGGGTCAGGTTTGTCACTCTCACTTGACCTGGCACGGTGACAGCCCACATTCTTGTCAACAAATGCCGCGGCTCAGGCTCGAGTCGAGCAGTCGTGGTCTGTCCACAACAGGCGGACACCGAGGATAGGTGTTGGACATGGGCATCAATGTTGGAGATCGGGTCATGTCCATCATTATTGGAAACGCTTCCCGCGCAAGCAAGCGAGGGCATCTGTAGTGAGGGGCTCCGCCAAGCGATTGTTGACCTTCCTGAACGCGACGAGGTCGGATCCCCGGCCATCCCGCGGAGCATCCGCGTTTCCCGACCCACGACCACTCTCTGAGCACGGTCCAACCAGGGTTAACCACTGTATCTGTAGTACGCGTGGGCCCCTTCGGAATGCGGAATGCTGCTGGACGGCTCTCCCGTTGGTCTCTGCAATGGCGTGCTCTGCTCACTGTCCATGAGAGTGTGTGCGCTTTTCCCGGGCGCCTGATCAAAACGATTCCAGGACCGTGTGCAGCATGTACCGAGGTGAGTTTGCGTCTCCTGCACTGCCCATCAATGATACCTCCACCACCTACCTCCCCCGCCCCCCTCCAGCCAGCGTCCCGACCTTGGGTGCCCTCCTAACGCACGCGACATCAGTAGTTCCCCCTCATCAATTTCCCGTTCTGCAAGACAAGCGCACATCTGCGTGGCCTTCAGGGTTTCTGCGCCCGCAAAGCTTACGGCAAGCAAGGTTAACACATCGTACCTACTCGAGCGCGCAGTATGTGCGGACAAAGTGTCAGCCTGGGCTTTTGGAGCGGCGCATGCGCGCATTGCGCGCATTGCCGGCCACTGGCGCACATGAGCTCCACGTGCAGCCACTGCAGTCTTTTGACCTCGGGTGGCCATGCCGCCGCCACCGCCATGATGGGTGATGACGGGCACAGACTCTAGAGTGTACAAGCAATACATGTACCGCGGAAAGTGTTGATGGCGGTGTTGGTGGTGATCGCATTTGGCCAAGTTTGCTGGGCATGTGCTTGGGCGCAGTGGGCGCCGGGCGCACAGCTCGCCCAAGTTTCAGTGAGGCGGTGAAGAGCGGGAGCAAATTGATCTACACGACGCGCTTCCACCCCTGGATTCCCCACCCTGGGCCAGATGACTCACGTACTCACTGCCACTCCGACCATGCCGACCAACTACAACAGCAACCGACACAAGTCGCGACTCCCACACAACTACCCACTTCTCCTCATCCACAACCACAACACGCAATGTACCCGGGTCAGAACGCTTACCAGAGCGGTTTCCAGCCCAACGCCTACGGCTCAAACCCCCCGCCGCCACCCCATTACGCAAACGGCGGGCAGCAGAACGGTGGTTACGGCGGATACGGGCAACCTCCTCCACCTCCGCAGCAGTATGGCGGCGGCGGCGGCTATGGCGCACCTCCGCCTCCGCCTCAGCAGCATTATGGTGGTGGTGGCGGATACCAGAGCGGGTTCCAACCTCAGCAGCAGTACAACCAGCCTCCGCAGCAGCAGTATGGCCAGCCTGCTAGACAACAATACCAGCAGCAGCCGTTTGGCGGGCACCCCCCGACGGGCTCGATGCCGCCGGCCCAGTACCACAGCAATAGCGCAGGCTACGTACCGCCGAACAGTGGCCCACAGTACCACCCACCGCCGCCTGGGCAGATGCCCATGCGTCCGCCTTCGCAGCAGCAGCACTACGGTCCCCAGTTCCAAGGACACGGCGGCGCCCAGCAACCATTCTTCCAGTACTCGCAGTGTGAGTTTTGACCACCCTCGCCCGCGCGCGTGCCATGAGAGTGAGACTGACACGTCCGTTACATCCGGCTTCACTGCTCGCCCTTCCTGGCTCTTCCCTTTTTCTTCTCGCGCGCTCTACAGGCACGGGTAAGCGCAAGGCGCTCCTCATCGGCATCAACTACTTCAACCAGCAGGGCCAGCTGCGCGGCTGCATCAACGACGTCCACAATGTGCAGCGGTTCCTGATGCAGCGGTACAACTACAAGGCGGAGGACATGGTCGTCCTTACCGACGACGCGCGTGATCCGCGGCAGATCCCCACCAAGGCGAATATCATCGCCGCCATGCAATGGCTCGTGCGCGGCGCCGCGCCCAACGACGCTTTGTTCTTCCACTAGTATGTCGAAGAGCTTAAGAATGCGTACTGACGGCAGCTCGGGACACGGTGGCCAGGTCAAGGACACCAGCGGCGACGAGGACGACGGCCACGACGAGTGCATCTACCCCGTCGACTTCAAGCGCGCCGGCCACATTGTTGACGACGAGAGTAAGTGTTTGGATTGTGTCTCGTGGTGTATTGTTACCTAACCACGCAGTGCACGCGCTCATGGTTCGCCCGCTTCCGCCCGGATGCCGTCTCACTGCCATCTTCGACTCGTGCCACTCAGCGACGGCGCTCGACCTGCCATACGTCTACTCGACAGAAGGCAAGATCAAGGAGCCCAACCTTCTCGCCGAGGCCGGCTCGGGTCTTATGGGCGTGGCCGGCAGTTACCTCAAGGGCGACATTGGCGGCGCGCTGTCTGGCGTAATGGGTATGGGCAAGAAGCTCATGGGCGGCAATCAGAACGCCGTCAATGTTACGCGACAGACGCGCACGTCTCCCGCGGACGTCATCATGTGGTCGGGTTGCAAGGACTCCCAGACGTCCGCGGACACGTCCAACGCTGGTCAGGCGACAGGCGCGATGTCCTCTGTGAGTGCACCCGCATTGCACCCGGCTGACCACCAATCAGGCCTTTATCGCCGCGATGACAAAGAACCCCCAGCAGTCGTATGTCCAGCTTCTGCGCTCCATTCGCGACGAGCTCCGTGGCCGCTACGATCAGAAGCCTCAGCTTTCCTCGTCTCACCGTGAGTTGCTGTCCGTGTGCGTCACTGACCCCAGCCATCGACACCAACCTCCTCTTCATCTGCTAGTATCCGTCAGCAATCCGGTATTGTATTCCTATCTATGGACGTTGTGTTATGGTTTGGGTCCGGGATGGTATTGACCGTTGCCGCCGGTCTGTGCAGTAGGCCGATGTATGTTGCAGTCAGGTGGCGTACCGCGTCAGAAGCCTCGGTCAGAGATACACATGCTTCTGCATTGTCGGCTGCGCAGCTGCCGGGGATCATCATGGATCATGGACGACGACGCGACGTGTTGACTGCCCCACTCTGTGCCGCGGCTCTGATTGTATACGAAGACCACGCGAGTTTGCTTCCGCTTTTTCGGCTCATCATCATCGGAGCCGACTGAGTCAAGGGTCAGATGGGTCAAGAGCATCATCATCATCACCTCCAGCCGTTCTTTCATCTTCTCAACCTTTCATCTCAGCACTTTCTCCCTTACATCTCTACAATCTCTTTAAAAATGGTGCGTACGCTGAGGCTGCTGGTCATTGTTGTGGCGTCAAGTCAAGTGTGACGCACGGCCACGACAACCCACGCTAGCGCGAGACGCGTGTGCTGACGCCGTGCTCGTACGCCCGTCACGCGATCGTGCCGCACTTCCAACTGCGAATTCATCACTATGCTACAATGCGCTCTCTCACTTTCTTCAACATGCCCTCTGCATTCCCGATCTCAGGACGACAAGCCCACTGTTATTGGCTACGGCACGAAGCGCCCGACCGCCGTCAAGGGGTCAGCGCTGAATAGTGCGTCTGACGTTGGTTGTTGGAGCTGACGACAGCTGCGATGCGCTCTGGCGCTGTCCAGTCGTCGAACACTGGAGCCCACGGACAGAGCAAGGGCCGTAAGTAGCGCCTTCGACTGTGTGGGCGACACTAATTGTGCAGCTGCCGACCACGGCCGTATTGCTAAGCTTGACCGTGACGACGCCCCCAAGCCCCCCGAGAAGGTTGACATCTCGTGAGTGGCTGTGAAACGCATGAGAGCAAATGGAGCGAAAGGCGCACAATGGAGACGTGCAAGTCGCCCAGACTCACTGTGTTGCCTCCTGGTGCTCTGTGCCCTGCGTTCGTCCGGCCTGAAAACCCACTGACCGCAGTGTGGGCCGCGCCCTCGCCACTGCCCGCATGGACAAGAAGAACGCGGACGGCAAGAGCATGACGCAAAAGGAGCTTGCTACGGCGGTCAACGCCAAGCCTCAGGACGTGAGTGGACTTTAGTGGCAGCGGCGCCGTCAGGTGCAGAATCGTGTGCTCTGGTCCTCCAGTGCCTGGGCGTGGTCTGATAAGGGCACACTGGTTGATCCAAACCCCTCGCCGCCCATCGCCAATCCACATGCCTCAGTTGACTGACTTCAGATCGCCGAAATCGAGTCTGGTAAGGCGACGCCGAACCAGCAGCTGCTGGGTAAGCTGGAGCGCATTGTTGGTGTCAAGCTTCGTGGCCACGCCGACCAGATCGGAAAGCCCCTCTTCGCTAAGAAGAAGTAGTCGCGTGGTGACGTAGATTTGCTCAGATGTAGACTTGCAGCTGTCCTCTCGGATTAGCGGCGTACTAACATACACGCTGACCTGTTGCAGTACTTGTTCTGGCTCACCTGTGAGTGCGTAGTGCAAGCTTTGTGCCCCTCGTTAAGAATCAGAGAAATCATTGCCGACGTACTGCGCGTCGCGCAATGGGGCACACGATTCTTTCAAGAACGCCTTGACACACATTGACCGGGGGCCCTTGCGTGGGAGAGGACGCAGCGCACACCTGTGTGTCCAGTGCCTATTCTAGAGGGATCAGTGCGGAACGAGTGTGTATCTGTCACTAAGTGGAGACGAGAATGCGCGAGATGGCCGGCACGTCGTCAAGCAGTGCAAGAATACTGATCTGCATCTGGGGGGCTTGTGCCTCCCAAGAGTCTAGCAGTAGCTTGCGGTTTCCCTTACCAAAGCCTGTGCGCCGAAGGCGGGGATGCACCTGCTTGTCGGTTACTTCTGGATCGAGACTACAGCGAGTACAATCGGCGTTGCGCCGAGATTGGAAAGCACTCTTCTTTTTCAACAACTTCGCGGCGACTCACAGAGCCATTAACACTGCGCGCTCACAGCCCCTTTTGCTCGGCGACGGGAAGATGGACGCACGCGCGCATCGCCCAGGCGCGCCTGGTGAGGTGCGACGATACACGCAGATCACGGCCCGACGCCCCAGGCCGCGCCCAACACGCACCAGCCCTCCGCAGTCCCGCTTCTTCCTTTGCGCCTCTCATCTAACCTCCTCTTCCTACCATGCAACACTCCTTCCGCCGACTTAGACATCGCCGTGCGCAATGCACCTCACCGTCGTGCTCGGTGCAAGTGGCGTCCACCTTGGGGTGTGGCGCGATGCCGTGAGCGTCGCGATGACGAGGGTGCCACTTCGGAGTCTGTCCTACGACACGAGGGTGAGTTTTTGGCTCCTGGTTGCGCACGCACTGACATCTACCAGCCTGCACTCACGACTGGAGATCTCCACGCAGCAATTGGTAAGCTTCATTTGCGGTAGCTCAAAGCTGAGGCAGAATCGGGGCTGGAACAGCTACGTGGCCAGGTTGAACTCGGAGGCGTCACCTCGCTCAATGGCGCGGCGTACGATGCCTCCCTCGCGTCGACGGCTCTCGACAACCAAGATGTGCACGACGCGTTCAGCGGCACCACCGGTACCGTCCCACTGACTCGTTGGGCTAGCATAACCTTCCTCGGCGCACTCCACGAGGTCGGCGATCACGACGGCGACTACGCGAAATCTCGGGGTCGAACCGGCGCGTACTGGCGAACAAACTGGAACCTCGACTGCACCGTCCTTTCGTGTGAGTGTGATCCAAGCCGAGCTCATGCAGTTCAGCTTCTATTCTTGAAAGCTGATTTTCAGTCCTTCCTCTCCCATACGCCGCTGCGCTTTCAGTAGCGCCGTCCCCGCGCGACCTTCTCGTCCTGCACGACGACATTGACGCTGTCATTCTACCCTCAGCAGACCCCCTTACTGCCACCGTCATCTTTGACCCCAATGGCCTCGCGGCGCGCAAGATGGTGCGCGACAGGTACGCCAATGGCAGGTGAGCGCAGTTGTGCAGGAGTTGAGCCAATGCCAGATGGAGCGTGCTTGCTCACCTTGCCCTTCGCTTTGGGCCCGGAGGAAGTGACGGCGTTGACGACAAGCGATTTGCCTTTATTCAGTGAGCAAGAACGGACTCTAGGTCTTACTTTGGTAACTGACACTAGACCCTTCAGAGACAGCGGCACGGTGCGCTTCGAACACGGCACCCCCGTCGACGACTTTCATGACCTACGCGCCATCACACGGTGAGCTCACCGTCCGTGATAACTTGAGCTAACTTCAGCTGTATCTTTGACAGTCAAGCTCTAAACTACAGGCGGGCAGCGGGAACGACCTCCCCAGCACGTATTGTCCTGTTGACCGAGGAGGAAAAGTGCGCTTCGGCCAGGGCTGCAAAGCTGACAGCAGCCCCGCCGTCCCCCAGATCCTGAGTACCGTCTTCAACTGTTCTGTCGTCGCTCCACTACTCCCGATTGCCACAGGTGTGCCGGGTGCAGCGGCCTACGGTGCTGCGCTACTGGCCTCAAGCGCCGGAAACGTCGGTAAAATGCGCGCGACGCTGCAGCGCGTGTCAGCGCCTCGCCCGCGCTCGTCGTCGTCGCCAACAACTCTCACGGCTTCACCCTCCCTCAGCCGCACAATCTCCCTACACAACCTCAAACTCACGCCCCCGTCGAACAGTACGCCGAAGTCGACTCCTAGCGTTAAGCGCGGTCCGCCCGCCTCACCCGAGCTTGACAGCCACAGCCGCGCCGATCCCGCGCCGTGGCTCCATGTCGTCCAGCCAGCACCGACGAATATGTGGGAGAGTATGATATACGCTGCCATGATGCCTGAGTTTACGCGTATCCGGTGAGTGGCGCTTTGAGGCCATGATCTGACTCACAGCACGCTCGTCGACAGCGGTGTCGCTGTCGCCTTTCCCGCCAAGCCACAGTTTTGACCGCCCCCTTGTGACACTGCACCACAACATTGCCCAAACCTACTGTGTATCACGTCGCCCTGTAGACATATCTGAATGCATCATACATCTGTGCTGCGCTGGAATGGGTTGAGTGATAGCGAGGTGGCTGAACGCGTTAGTCAGGACGGCATGGCAGAGAGGCCGGTGCGGAAATTGTAGAAACCCGACGTGAGGATCGGTTGGTGAAATGTGACACCCCACTCCGGATGCAACCCTCTTTCGCCCAATCGCCCTCGGAACACTCCCTCACCATCAAGCACAAGTCCCGTCGGCCAAATCGGTCATGGAACGCGCACAAGGACGGGGCGCGCAGACTGCTGAAGGTCTAGCCTTGGGCGCGCTTAGTGACCGGCCTGCTGATGTGCCCCGTGCAGAGACCGACCCCCTCGCTGATCCTCACTGACACACTGACCGCTTTCTCAATTCATCTCGCGCGAGTTGGGCGTTACGAGCAGACGCTCTCATGACGAGGAGGGCGCGAAGGCGCGAGGACGGTGCGAGGGCGCAAGGACGCGAGGACAGCGCGACGACAGCTCTCGCGCACACTCCCCGTGCTTCCCAGGCGGATGGCTGGCAGATGTGCATGCGGATCACACCCTCATTGCGCGCACACAGATGCACGGTGGGTAAACAACTGTGGTGGTAAACAAGTGCGAGTAGAAGCGAGGCGAGACACTGCGTCGCTGCACTTCCTCGCAACGGCTCATAACGTTCCCTAACCCTTGTCAACACTTTACTCATCACAACATCTTCCACTCATACTACCTCACCGAAACCTGCCAGAATGAGCGCGCTGCTGGCGCTCCTTGCGCCCGCGGCCTTCGTCCTCGCCGTGGGATTATACCACCTCTCTCCCGTCTGGCCGGGCGCGCTCCCGCGCTGCGGCGGACGTCGTAACCTTCCCCGCACGGCGTTCGGCCTGCCCCCGCTCGACAGCCGCTTGTCTGTTCGCGCGGCGGCCATGCTCCTCCTAACAGCGGCGGCGGGCGTTGCCCTCACCTGTGGCTTTGTGTTCATTGTCCTTGCGAAACCACTCCTCGACAGCGATGGGGGCACCCTCGGCGGGGCTTCTGCGGTCCTCCTCGCTGTTAGTACGCTCTCCCTCCCCCTCACTGCTGTTGTGCTTGGTGCTTTTGCCCTTGCTCTTCGGCTCATGCCTACGGACTCTGTCACTGTGTCGCCTCCGGACACGCGATGCTCCAGCTCCCTCACGACACTCGTCGACGAGCCCATCGACACTGCGCCTCACAAGACCCGTGACGGACCCACCTGCGAGACCCCGGTCTCTAGGAGCTCTTCGCCCGCTCAGTCAACGTTGAAGACGTTCCTTGCTGGTGAGGACCGTCACCTGACCCACACCAGTGTCGTGCGCGCAGGCCTGCTCAGTGCCCTGCTTACATCGGTTTTTGCGGGTACTTCCGCAGCCTTCCCGGCTGTGGCGGGCACTATTCTCCTTACCGTGGGTGGTGTCACCGTCATCGCCCTCGTCGGTCTGGGCATGGCCGGCTGGAACATCCGCTGGGACAAGACCTCGTCACACTCCACCCTTGCGGACAAGATCGAGAAGGCCGCAAAGACAGGTACGTCGGATTGTAGTACGGTGCTAATGCCAGCCGCCGCCTGGAGTATGGCCAAGAAGGCAGCGGACCGCTCGGCGTCTTACGAGGCCGACGACGACTACGAAGTCATTGGTATCCCCGGCAGTCACGAGGCGTGTGTGTACGGCACACCTGCAGCCACTCGCATTGAAGTGTCTCGAGCTGCAGCCGAACTCGTCAACGCCAGCCGCGAGATCAACCAGTCGAACACGCCTCCACCCCCGCACAACCGCCGCGAGCGCCGGGACTGGGCGCCACCGACGGGCAGTCCCAGCTCGTGGGTCACGGAACGCAGCCGTAACAGTCAAGTTGGCGAATGGGACTTTTGTCTGTCGCCGTCGCACGAGCGAAGCCGCAGCGCACTGGCTCACGACACGCTGCGCAGCCAGTCGGCGGTCATTGAGACGTCCGACGGCACACTCCGCTGCCACCGGCACTCGGTATCCCTCAGCTCGACGCACACGCGCACAGCGAGCGACTCGCACCGCTTTTACACTATTCCCGCTAGTGCCAGCTCGCGCTGCGCCGATGGCTCCATCGTCGCAACGTACGTTCCCGACCCCTTCCAGCCGCTTCCGCCGCGCGAGTCTCTCACGAGTATCTCCCGCATTGCCAAGAGCAGCAAGGCGACGACCGCCAACGTCGACGCCGGCATGTCTGTAGACATGACGTCCGACATTGCTGACGTTACTGCCAACTCGACACTGCCTCCCCGTCCTGACGGTCCCACGCCGCGCGCCGCGCGCAAAGGCCCTCCGCCGCCGATCGTCACACGCCCCGGGCACCACTCGCCTACCCTCTCGACCATTCCTGACACGGCCAACTCGGCCGCACCCAGCACGGGATGGACGCAGTGGACCAATCTGTCCAGCACCGAGCTGCTGGCAGACGCCGAGTGGGTGCCGGTCGAGGCGCCCGGCGCGGCCGAGCAGTGGGGCGCGCGGGGCGACCGCGCTGCTGGTTTCCTCGCAGTCATCGGTCTCATCCTTTGTCTTGTAAGCTGAGTTTTATGCTGTGTCAGCTGACGCCAGGCCCTCGAGACGCCTCTACTTGCACTTGGTCCGCGCTTGGCAACTATCGCTGCGTTTGCCGCGTCGCTCGCCATCCCAGGACCTCTCCTCGCCTCCATCACTTTGCTCATTCGCCACAAGCCGATGATGGTGGATCAGCCGCGCGCGCCCAGCACCGAGCCTAAAGCCTCTGCCACCATCTCTGGACGCGCTGTTCAGTCTGCGGACCTCTCCCGCGTCGACTTCTCCCGCATCGACTACTCGCAGCCCCGCTGGTCATGTCTCGGCCACAGCGGCGCGGACGGGATCAGTGATGGGTACGGTCGCAGCACTCGTTACATTGTCCCTGGGCTCGACTTTGAAGTTGTCCTCGACCCAAGCGTGGAGAAGAACAAGCGCGACGTGGGTCTGCCCACCACGCCACGTACAGCCAAGGACGCGTGGCGCGCTGCTGGCCACGCGCGTTTTGCCGGCCCTGTCGCGCGCGCCTTCGAGCTTCTCAAGCCCTCTCCTCAGATCTGCATAACCCCTCCTAAGCGCGAGACGGCGCAGGCGCGCGCGACACGCCTCCGCGGCGGCGTCGTGAGCGTGTGCATTCCCTCTGCTCGCGACATGAGCTACAGTGGCGACGAGGCCCAGTTTGTCAGCATCGACCTCGACGCCACGCCCCCCAAGTCGTCTCTTCACGAGGCCGCCGAGATTTGTACCGCCATCCGTGTCCACTCGCGCTGCCCATCCATGGTCGACGTGCGTGCGCTCGCTGGCGGTGACCGCGATCGCGTCCTCTTCACCAACTCGATGCAGGGCGCAATCGTAGAGACGCTTACTCGCTCACGCCACGGCCCTGCGCCTGACCGCCGCCCGCGCAACTCGTACCTCGTCGACGCCTACACCTTCCCTGGCGCGTCCCCGCACAACGGCGTCGTTCTCAGCTCGTCCTCACCGATCGCTCATCCTGCCCCTGCGGTGTACTCGCGCCACGCGCACGCCGACTCGTCCACGTCCATCGACTTCTCCGCCGCTCGAGCTAGTACCCCTTTGGGGCGGAAGAAGGCTTCGGCGACGACGACGGGCAGCTGCGACATGGCTTTCGACACTGAGTGCGACTTCTGCACCGGCCCCTGCGCCCACGGCTCGTTCCCTCCCCTCGCGTACGGTCCGCGCTCGACGAGTAATTCCAAGTCGGCGCAGGTCGACATGGTCGCCGCGGCGGAAGAAGCAGCGCTGGCGGAACACAGCATCGCGCTTAACGCCGAGTGGGCGCGGACCCTCCTCGACCGGCTGCGCACGCCGTCGCTTGGGTCACTCAAGTCGTTCGCGCGCGCGCGTACCCCTTCCAACGTCTCCGCTGTGACGGCCAGCAGCACGCCGCACACCCCCTCGACTATTGCGCGCTTCTCGCCTGTCCCCAACGATGTCCCGCCCGTTCCCCCGCTTCCTGCAGTCTTCGTTGCGCCGCCTGCTATTCGTCGACTCCCGCCTCTTCCGCCAGCGCCAACGCCCATCACGCGTGATGCCGTCATGTCGCCCGCTACAGCCACACACTCTACAAAGCAGCGCCGTGCGATGCCGCCCATGGGACCTCTCATCTTTGGCGGCGTTGGCACCGGCAACGAGCACAAGCAGGAGTGCGCGCCTGACACAGAGCCCTCGCTGTCCACCTCTACCACCAACGCTTCCCCTACCAGTGGCCTCCGCGAGCTTCGTCTCGTTGAGCGTGCGCGTAACCGCAACTCGCTCAAGGACCCATTCACGCCGACGCACTCGCGTGGCGCAAGCTCCCTATCTGGGGCGACGGAGGCGAGCGGGACCAAGGTCGCCGGCGACACTGGCCCCGCTTCCAACCGCGCCGCTGACGTGCCCGCGACCCCGTCGTCAATTGACTTTAGTGTTCCCCGCGACAACCTTCCCAGCATGGACACGTTTGGCGTGGCGCGGCGCAAGACGGGCGGTATGGCTGGCTCCATCCCCATCTTCGTCGACGAAAGCGCCGCGCCGCCCAAGCTCTCAACCGCGCCGTCCCTGGCCAACAAGACCGCCAGCAGCGCGTCCACCAAGCTTTCCACGGGCTCGGTCGTGCTGGGCGACAAGACCAACATGTCGAGCTTTTCCGCCCCGCACGCGACCGTGTCGTCGGGCAAGCTGTCCACAGGTTCCGTCGCGAGTATGCGGCCTAACGCCAAACTTTCTACTGGTTCCGGATCCAGTTTCCGCCCGCACACGCCAAAGACCAGTGACCCCGCGCGCACCTTCAAGGCCAGCGACCCGGCGCACACGGCCACGTCGAGCGACCCCGCGCTCGGCAAGGAGAACGACCCGTTCGGCAACGTGCGCGCCGGGCGCGGCCGCCACACACGCATTGCGCCGGCGCACATGCGCATCTAGCGCAGCGAGGGCGGAGAAGAACGGCACATGTCCGACCACTCGACAGGTGCACCGCCTCGCTCCACTTCGCCTGTATCTGTTTCGTACACATTGTAAGTCTGTGCATGCAGTCCCTCGTTGTGTCTGGTGTGGGAGGTGTAACGGTGGAGTGGGGTGACGTCAAGTGGCATTTCACCAGCCGGCTCCATCATTTCGCTAACGACCAACGCTAGCGACGTTCACATCCGACGCATCCACGTACATGTGACGGACACTAACGACTGACACGGCGTGGTATGGGAGAGCGACGACGCAAACCTTCGCGCCACCGACACAGCTAAAGTGTTGCACATCCGGCCAAAACCTTACATTCATCTGTACCTCTTACAACCATTGAGACAAACTCTCTAACACATCCCAAACACAGCCACTGAGCCAGCGTCGCCATGTCCACGCTTGCGCCGCCCTCTCCGTCGCTCTTCACTCCCGACGTGGCTGGCATGCCGCCTGGCGCCATGCTCCGCGGCGAGTCGTTTGCCTCGGCGCGCAGCTACTTCTCCGCCGAGAGTGGGAGCTTCATAACTGCCGCGAGCAGTCCGAGCGGACTCGCGAGCCAGCCGATGAGCCGCACGCCGAGCTTCACCGCCCCACCTAGGCCGTCACTAGGTACGAGCCGGACAGGCAGCTACAGTATGGGCAGCACGGCGAGCCGCCCCCATTCGGCAAGCTATTTTCCACCGGCGTCGCGCGCGTCGTCGCGCCTCACACTCCCGCCGTCACGAGCCTCATCCTCCCTCTTCGCGGGCACTGCCGCGAGCGCGACATCGGCGCCGTCGTCGCCGGCATACTCGCCAGCATATTCGCCCCTTCCGCACATCAGCGTGAGCGCCGCCCCGCCCGCGCCACTCGCGTCGCGTCCGAGTGTGAGTACACGGCCAAGTTTTAGTCCAGGTATGGGCGGTCCCGACACGGCCGTCGTCCCCGGTACCACTCCGGCGCAGCCCACCGCTCCCGGCCGCCCGCGTTTCCTCGACCTGCCCAGCCGCACACACAGCGCAGCCGCAGTCTCCCCCTCGGTCGCAGCGGCAGACACTCCCGTTGTCCCTGTGGCGGGATACCCCGTCAGTGCCGCGACGGCAGCGGCCATGGACGCGCCGTCGGCCAACCCGTCGCCAGCGCCCACAAAGGTACAACAGCACCGTAAGCCGCCTGCGCCGTCGCCGCACCTGATGATGGGCCACGCCACCGCGGCGACACCGTGGTCAGCGCCCCCGACAGCGAGTAACAGCGACAGCGCGCCGTCGCCTGTGTCGGCCGCCCGCAGCCACCCCGAACCAGGCACACCGCTTCACGGTCGTTCCACCCCGTCGCCTCACCGCCGCGACGCGCTGCCTACCCTCGCCACGCCGGACATTCCTCCCGGCCCTACGTCGCCGAGCATCCCTGCCGTCCCGCCCAGCACGGCCGCCATCTTGAATCCACAGCCAGTCACTGCGCCGCGTCCGAGCGCCCCGCGCCCCGCTGACCTGTGTGCGCGCCTCGAACGCTCTCTCGAGCGCTCCCTCGGGCGTATCGTAGACACGGCGTGCCATGTCGATCACGCCGCGGACAAAGATCGTCTGCCCAACGCACATGACGGCGAGGCGCGCAGGCATGGCGCGCGAACGTATGCCGCTGGGCGGAGTACGCGCACTGGCGGTAATCCGCCGTCTCGCCTGCATTAGAGTAGGGGCAGGTTGAGCGTAGAAAACAGAGGCAGGGGGCGTCCCGTTGCACCTCTAACAGGCTACATGCTCCTCCGTACAGCACATGAGCCCAGTTAAGTAGCAAAGCATCAATAGAGTCAGTAGCAGCAATGTATCGTCGGCGTGACGCCTAGACAACTGTCGCATCCTTATCGTGTACTAGTCCCGCCGAATCCAGCAGCCCGTCGTGACGGTCCCGCCGCGGCGCTCGAGTCGTCGGACGCGAAGGGCCCTGAGGGGTCGCCGTCGCGCGCGTAGTCGTACGTGGGGACACGCCGCGACGGCCCCGCAGTAGTCTGCGCGGGGCGCGTCGCTCGGTTATACAGTGCCGCACCCGCAGCGCCTGCCGCCATGCCCGTCCAGAACCCCGGCCCGCCGCTGCTGCTGCTGCTGTCCTCGGTAGGTTTGTACGGCGGTGGCGCGTCGCCCCCGCTTCCCCATCCGCTCCCCCATCCACCTCCTCCTGGCCCACCGCCGCCCCACGGCCCCCATCCGCCCCCTCCGCCACCGCCGCCGCCCGGTCCCCCGGCAGTGCCCCCCGCGGCCGCCGCGCGCGGCCGACGCTCGCCAGAGAAGAAGATGCGGTAGAGCACAAACGCGATGAACGCAAGTGCGACAAAGGTGAACACGCGGTCGGTCCGGGAGTCTTGCAACGTCAGCGACCCACTTGGCTTCGACCTGTGCGCTGGCCACTGCGCCGTACTCACCACCCTTGGCGTCGTCGACGTAGCCGCTTCCCGGCAACCCGTCGCCCGCACGCACAAGCTCGTACTGCAGCCCGCACGAACCGGCCAACACGTCGCTGTCGCCGCGGCGCGCCCAGCCCTCACAGCTGACCTCTAGCGGCCCAAACGCCAGCCACGACGGCAAGTCACCCTCGCACCGCCACTGCGGTGACACGCCGTCGTTGCCCACCTGCTCGCATTGCACGACGTGCGGCGCGAACTTGCAGTACCGGCCGCGGCAGCTTAGCTGGTCTGTCCTAGTTAGCCCGACTGCTCCGCGCTAAAAAAAAAGGGGAGATACGCACTGACAGGACTGCCCCGTCGCGCAGTCGTCTTTTTGCCGTTCACGAGCGTGAGCGTGCGCACGCTCTCGAGCGGGATACGTGTGTGTTTCGGCATCGCACCTTGTGTTGACAAGATTGAGATGGATACGCCTGTCCGTGTCTCTGTGACTAGAGTAAAAATCACGCTCGCTCTTGAGGATCGTGCACTGTCTGCGTTCAATGTGCTGGAGGCCAAGGCTGACGCGTTGGACGTGTGATGCCACGTCGATCGACCAACTTTACAGCAGGGCATGTTTGTGTCATCGGCGGCGGATTTGGGGCCCCATGCGTCGTCACCGTCGCACCTCCGACCTCGGCGCCCAATGCCCTCCGCAAATACATGTGCCGGCTCCGCGCGTCGGTGCCGACAGTCATGTGCGCCTCTGTGATGTAGCTGACATTGGATATGCTTATACACAGATGAGGTGTGTCTGTCGTGGCACACAGCCGACGCGCGGCGGGGCCGAAACGCCACGCAAGTGTCTCCTTTGCGCACACGATGAATACATGCCTACAGATAATGCTACACTAGTACTCGAACAGGGACTCGAACTGGGCGGGTTAGCTATGGAGAGAGCATCGAACCCACCTTCCGCCCCGTGTGCTGCGTGGGGCCGAGCTCGTCCGCATCGAGCTCGTCTTCCTCCTCTTCGCCGCCGAGAAATGCCGGGTCGGGCTTGAACTCGGCCGAACCCCGGCGACTCTCGCTCGGCCCGCGACTGCCGCTGCGCCCGCGACTGCCGCTGCGCCCCACGCTTTCCGAGCGGCCGCTGGGCGCACTGCTGCCCGCCCGAGAAGGCTGGCGCGTAGGCGATCGGCTCGTCTCGGCCTTTGCCGCTGACTGCTCGCGCAGACTCATGCTCCGCGCGCCGTCCGACGCTCGCTGTGTAGGCTGCCGTGACCCGGCCGACGCCGCCGCAAGACTATGCCCTCCGTGCTGTGATAGCGTGGCCATCGAGGCGGGCTGTTGCGCCGCGGCGATGTCCTCGCGCTGCGTTGACATCTTCTGCGGCGAGAGTTTGGCAAAGTCGGCGTCAATGTCGTCCCATCCCTCTGGCACATCTGGCGCCGCTGGTGGGGCCGGACCATCATCCAAATCCAACTCGTCGTCGTCCATGAAGGCCTGAAGGTCCAGGTCACTCACGCCCGCGAGGTCGAGAACCTCCTGCTGCGTGAGACGGATACTGCCCTGGCTAGGTCCAGGCTGGAACAGCGGTTCCGTGCCGTTGCCTGCCGCTTGAGATGGCGGTAGCGCCTGGCTTCCACCCAGGACAAACGTCGGTGCTGGCCGTTCAGGCTCAACAGTCATGCTGAGGCTCGCACGAGGTCGTCCCGACGCCGCGCGCGCAGTGGCCCGCGGCACAGGCACCGACGGTTGTCGATTGCTTGAGACAGACGCGCTGCGGCTCTCGGACTTGATCGCCGAGCTCTCGCTGCGCTGCCGCGAGAAATTGCTGGCGGAGCGGTCTCGCTGTGGAGGGGCCGCTGATGCGCTTGGCGCACCCCGGTCAAACGCCTCGCACGTCGTCGTCGCGATCGCAGCAAAGATCTTGTACAATTGCGTGTCATTTCCGTACCTGTCGAGGCCGAGGTATCGCGACGTGATGACCATGGGCTGTGTAGCTTCTGAAAACCAAAAGTCGAGATCCATGTTGAACTGCTCTGCGAGCTGCAACGTTCCCTGCTGTCAGCTAATCGAAGGTGCCCAGAGCTCACCTTGAACTCGCGCATTGGTAGGCTCAGGTCAATCGTCTCATCGTTATGTACCTCGTACTGGCTGAACTCGTGCGCGCTGATCGTGATTTCCGTCGAGAGGACGCTCGTCGACGCCGACTCGTAATTCTTGACACGCACTTCCGCTGGCGCGAAGCGCCAGGCAAGGTGCGAGTCTCCGCGAACCACGCCACTTGGACCTGAGCCCGAGCCAAACGCAATGGTAAAGTGGTCCATCCAGTCACGCAGGACTTTGGCCGCGACAAGGAACCCCGACGGCGTCGAGTCCTGGTCCACCACAACGCGCAGGAACTCGCTCGACTGGAGGTGCAGGAAGTGCTTCTTCGTGATACCTGTGGTCAGCTCAACGAAGCGCTAATGGTAGCTCACCGTGGTGATAAATAAGCTTGAGCTCGAGGTACGCTGTCCGCGACGAGACGCGAATGTCGTCGTCTTCCTCGTCGTCGCTGTGCTGGGTATGAGCGCGCAGCCCGCCCTCGGGGTCGACAATCTTGAGGTCGACGCGTTCGACAGCGTTAACCGATGACGCCTTGCCGAGGACGCCAAGAACAGACTGCTATTAGATTCTTTGCCCCTGCGTCGCACACCTGCCTTGACGTAAAGCTGGCACTTGACACCCTTGCGCTGCTGCGCCGGCGTGCCCTGCGGCCGGTACCGCGAGAAGAATGCCGGGTCGAGCGTGAAACACACGTACGCCGACTTTGTCGAGTTGGTCACAGATAGCTCCCACTGATGTCAGATTAGGACGCGAGCCATATCTCACCGACTCGGACGTCGCGTGCATACACAGGTCGTCACCATACTTGGCCGCGCACTGCAGCAGCCGTACAAAGTCTGTTGTCAGCTCACGTAGGCAGCATATGAGCAGACACACTCTTGATGTTTGGCTCTCGGATAGAGGCCTCCATTGCGCTATCGGGCTGTCGGCATGCCCGACGAGCAAGTGGAAAGCGATGGTGAGGAGAGCAACGGAGACGATAAAGTTGGTGGAGGAAGACCAAATGTCACAACAACAACGCCGGTTGACTGGACCGGTGCGGATATACGGATATTGCAAAGTATCGACCAAGCAATGCTACATTGGTTCTATGTCTATGAATGCCTACACTGCCGCCTTTGCCTTTTTCTTCTTCTTCCGCTTGACCTTGATAGCCTGCACCTCGTCTGCAGGCACATCAGCGGCGGCCTCAGCCGCTCCCGGGCTGGTCGCCGTCGCTGGAGGCTCGGGTTCACGGGGCGGGAGGTCGTCGCCGTCAGTGTACTCGTCGAACCGCCGTGGCGTCGTCGCCGACGCCTGCGACAGGTCGATGGCGGCAAGGCCCGATTTTGCCGCCTCCTCTACCCTTCGTTCTGTGGGCTGCGCGCCCTCGGGCATCTCACCCGCCCGGTCAAAGTCTGGTGGTGGCGCCCCTGGGCTCGTCCGCTTCTTGGACCTAGTCTTGCCGCTCTTGACCTTTCGCGGTTCGGGAGCCTCGACGGCCATCTCGTCGTCGTCCAGGCGCACAATGGGGATATTGTCCACATCATCTTCGTCGTCGTCGGCGTCGTCCTTGCCGTCGTCAAGGTAGTACGGGTCGTTTTTGCGCTGCGCACGGCGTTCGGCCCTACGCTGGGACGTCAGCAATGCCTTGGAATGAACACTCACTCGTCGTCGCTCCGCACGCTCGTCGGCGGTCATCTCGCCCTCCACCTTCTTGCCCTTCCCCTTACTCTTTTTCCCGCGCCGGTCGCGCTCCTGTTCTCGAAGCACGCGGCGGAGCTCGTCCATGCCAGCACCACCACCTGCACCAAGATCCGCCTCTTGCTCCTCTTCGTCGTCCGTCTCCGCGTCCTCCTCGAACGCGGGGAAGCCACCAAACGGCACAATGTCCGTGTCGAGATCGAGGCCCTCAGGGATCCGCACAGCCTCCTGCGCGCGGTACGCCACAGAGTTGAGCTCGTGGCCCTGAAACAATGGCTGGAAGAGGAACAGAGATTTCGGGTACGTTGGCTCATCATTATCGTCGCTGGCACCGAAGCCGCCGTCGACCCCGGGAATGTCCGACTTGGTTGGGGGGACATGGGATGCAAGGTTGGCGTCGACAAATGAGAGCAGCTGCGACACCTCGAACGCGCGCTCTTGGATCTCAATGTGCGGTGACGACAGGAACGGTGCGAGCCCCTTGCGCATGCTCGTGACGACGTTCTTGCTCTCCTCGAACAGGTCGGAGGACCACTTCTCGGACACGCTGGCGCAGTAGTACGCAAATACCTTTGCGGCGGCCATTAAAGACAGCGAGATGAGGGACGTGGACGCGCGCGACAGACCTGGCGGCAAAATCGCCGTCATGGCGCTGAGGGGAGAGGCGAGCTCGGCAGGATACTCTCCGCAGATCCACACGGCGGCTTCCAGTAGGCCTTCCTCACCGCTGGCGGGCGAGTCGACCGCGCGGTCGCGCAGGTCGTCATCTCCCAAAGCGCGCTCAAGCACGCCGACGGCGTATGGCCGCACGCTCTTTACACGGCCGACGACGTCGAGAAGTGTGCCGCGCACGCGGTCGCCCACGTCGACGCGCGACACATACGCAACGTCTACTAGCACAGACACAACCCACTCAAAGTCGGTCACGTTTGCGTACGTGTCGGCGACGATGATGTCGAGCAGCCTCTGCGTCAGCAGCAGGCGGTACGCTGGCGACAGTGAAATGTTCTGTGCCGTCACAGCAGGATCTGTCGTCGCGCTGCCGGTCGCCGACGACTTGGCAGCGACTGCAGCAAGCGAGCTCATTGCGCTCTGCTTGACCGGCTCCTCGGGCGGTGTCAGGTGCGTCAACAGCTGGTCGACAATAGGCTGGATGTTGTCGCGGTCCACCTGTGCGTCAGCAACGACTTCAAGAGCACCCACCATTGCGGTGATGAGCTCGAGCGCGCGCATGCGAATAGACATGTCCGCGTCGTCGAGGCTTTGCATGATCTCGTCCTGGTACTCGGCGACCATGTGCGGGTGTGTTGGTGTAATGTTCACCATTGCCAACAGGGCAATGTATCGCACTGCCGTCAGTATCGAGCCACTCGTTGTTTCGTACGGTTCTGGTCGCCTCCCTCGTCGCGGAGGTAGCCGCCGAGCTTGTCGACGCAGACGCGGGCCAGCGCGTCACCCTCGGCGCGATCGGGGTCAAGCATGCCCCCAACGATACATGTCCGCACACACTCGTACAGCAGCGAGATGGCCGAGGTGGACGATATGAGGGACGTGAGCGGCGGGAGGAGCTTGCGCACAAGCCTGGGCTCGAGGGGCGTAAGGATGGCAAACTGGCGTGAGCTCATTGATGCAATCTGAAAAACCTACCAGCTTGACCACCTTGATGAGCATCCAGTTATTCGACGACGAGGTGAGGATACCAAAGAGGTCCGGGGCTAGTGGAAGGTAATTCTTCCCGCCCTGTCGGCGCGCAAGCTCCATTACGACGTTGACCGCTGCGCCAACGACACCCTGATCCTCGTCGAGGAGACGTTCGCGTAGGCGTCCGAACCCCTCGCGCAGGCCTTCGGGGTACGCCTCCCAGCAGGGCAAGAGACAGAGGACGGCGCGCTTGCGTATCCGCGGCGAGCTGTGTGTAAGGAGCTGGAGCAGGTCGGGCTGCAGCGTCTGCGCGAGGCTCGGCGAGAGCGTCAAGAGGTGCGCCAGCGAGCTCAGGGGTAGCGGCGCAATCGGCAGGTGCGGCGACAACAGGTCCTTCTTGATCCCGTTCACCGTCAGCACCACTTCCTCTGTATCCCCCGAGAACGCCATTGGTGCCGCCATGTACCCGAGTTCTGCCGTCAGACCTTCTCCCAACCCAAATAACCTACGCTTCTCGTGATACCGCGGAGACGACATGACCTCGACGACATGGAAGGCGAAACCCGAAGGTGGGGGGATGGGGTACAGCATCATAAGCTGGGGTCAGCGGGGTGCGCAGGCTGTAGTTGGTGGTCGCAGGCGGGGACGTCAGGCAGAGGACGTCTGGGGCAGAAGACGTCAATCGCAGTGCTTCTTGGCCGGATCGTAGCGAGCTGGTACATGCTGGTGACGAAGGTGCCCGCGCACGAGCTACTCCGGCCTATGCGCAAGGCAGCGCGCGCGAGGTTTAGCACCGCCAGCAATTCCATGGTGTGACCGCATTAACCGACCAGCTTCAACGCGGCGCCTCTCGCTCTGGCGCGCCAGCGCGCCGCCGCGTCACCCGACTCACATAACACATCTTGAGCACGGCCTCGGCCTTGAGGGCCATGTCTTTCCCGCGGAGCTCGTCGCGGATCTCGGCCATGGCGTCCGCGAGGAACGCGTCCTCCTGCGCGCGCGACGACGCCTTGTGCGCGCGCAGCCCGCGGATCAGGTCCTGCAGCGTGCGTTCAAACATGGCGCGCACGCTTGCGTGGGTATATAGGTGTTGTTGGGTTGCAGTAGTAGTTGTCGCTCGCTCGATCGTGTGTCCCGGGCAGATCGCGCGCGTGACGACATGAACAGTGGGCTGGGCGGACAGACACGTCATTCAGTTGTCCAAGGGCTGAAATGATAAGAATTGGGCGAAGGTGCCCCACTCTGTAAGCTTTGAAATTCAGGATGAAGCTTGCCGTGGCGTGCCGAATCACGGAGCACCCTCGCAGCACTGTTCACTTGCTCCGTCTGAACGGTGTCACCGTATGGTGAACACCATACAGTTTAGGTGGTGTCACAAATTGTGTCACAAAATGCAGCGCTGTTCACGTCGACGCGGAGTAGGGCTTGGTAGGACATGATTGGGACGCCGGTGACATTCCGTTGTGACATCTGCATCGCCGGCCCCACTGTTACATCCCCATACAGATTGCTGGGTGTGCCCCAGCTCCCCCTCGCCGCAGCAGAGCTTCATCAACTCGTTATATAAACACCTAGCGCGGCCCAGCAATCTGTGGGGACACATTTTTTTCTAGCTAATCCGGCGCGGGGTAGGGTTACTTGTTATCCTCGAACTGGGAGGCGAGTGCGCCGACCGATGGGCGCGAGCCGTGCGCTGCGCCCTGGGGCCGTGGGCCGCGGGCGCCCCGCGGACCACGCAGCCGGCTGGTCTCAGCCGACGTGTTCCGCTTGAGGCCGGAGGCGCCACCGCTGCTGTGCAGTGTCGCGTCGTCGGCGCGCCTGCCCGGCGAGGGGGACGCGCGGCTCGGCGTGCTCGCACGCTGGTGCTCAGGCGTCATTGGCCTGTCGACGGCGGCGGCCGTAGCAGCTGGAGGCACAACGGTGTCTGACGGCGTCGGGACGACGCCCGTCTGCGGCAGCGGGGCAGAGCTCTCGATGGGCGAGTCAGGCGGCGAGACAAACTGCTGTGGAGGTCCGTCAGAGTCGCTACCTGGCGGCGAGACGAAGCGCGGTGGCACCGCGTCGGACGGCGGGGCGTCCGCGGCTGTCGACACAGGCGCAGGCACAGGCACAGGCGCAGGCGCAGGCGCAGGTACTGGTGGCTGCGCGATCGGCTGCTCGGCATGCGCCGGGACGCTCTGTGGAACCGCGGCTGGCGCGGCGACCGACGTCGGGATAGGCGGCACAGGTGGCACGCCGCCAGCGCTGCTGGGCGACGTTTTGGCGTGCAGTGCGCGCTGCTGCTGCTCAAGCAGCTCCTGTGCGCTAAAGTCGTCACTGAGGCGCGAGCGCGAAATGCGCTGGTCGACAAGCGCGGTACGCTTGCGCAGAGGCACGACACGGTCCTGCTGCAGCTTCTTCTCCTTTATGAGGTGCGGGAAGATGCCGTCGTAGTGCTCCAGAAGATCCGTCACGAACAGGCCCGGCGTGCGGTCCTGGATCGTGAGCTCGGTCTCGTACTGCGGGCGCATGATACAGCGCCCGACAGACAGCGACAGCTTGGCAATGTACACGTCGTTTGGTTCCTCGGTCTTGGTGTTTGCCACGAGGTCCTTCCAGTACTTTATGATCGCGTTGAGGGTGAACAACTGGCAGCCAGGAAGACGGGCAAGCACAGAGCGCACGGCCGACGACATGTCGTGCTGCTGGTCGGCACCGACAGACGGGTACACGGCCTTGGCGTCCTCCCAGCCTTCCCAGCCAAGCACAGGCGGGTTGAGCTCAAGGAACCAGAGCTTGATGGTGCCACACACGATGGGAACGTTGAATTTTGTGGCGATGGTGCGGATCTCGTCCGACGAGAGCTGTGCGTGGTTGATAGCGCCGCGCAGCATGTGCGTCTCCTCAAGGGGGATCTCGTAGATCCACGCCTTGCGGCGCTCCTCGTCGGTACTCTCCGTGATCATCTCGTCAAGGGCTGCCAGTAGACCCTCGAGAACCTCGGGGATGGCGTCCTTTGGCCGCTGCGGTGCGTTCATGAGCGTCTTCCACGCAGTCTCGCCCGACCAGCGGCGCAGGTCAACGCCGAAGTTAACATCGGGCACCTCCGACTCGGCTGACTCGTAGATATGCGGGCGGGGGCGGAAGGGGCCAGTGCGGCTGTTCTCAATAATCGCCTTGAAGCTGGGGTTAGCACATGTTTAGGCAGGCAGGCAGGACTCACTCAGCGTCGGGGTTGTACGCCTCGACGGCAGTCGCGGTGGCCCTCTCAACCTGAGAGATACGCGCGGGCAGCTTCACGAGGGTCGTCTCGTAGTGCTTGAGGACGCGGTTGACGACGTTGAGACGCTCGCGCTCCCAGCGTTCCCAGAGACGGAGGCCACGCTCGATACGCTGCTCCATCTCGAGACGCAGCTCCTCGGCCGACGCAACGCCGTTATGGTACACCTCGTTTGCCTTTGTGGCCTCGCGGCGGAGACGAATGTGCGGGGGCTCGTCGGACGGCGCCATCGACGAGGGGAGGTAGCTGCGCGCCCAGGACGGAATGTGGACGCTGTTGGCCGCGTTACTCTTGGGCGACGCGATGCTCGCGGGCAGCGAAAAGCCGCTAACGGCCGTTTGGATGTTGCTCACGCCCGAGGTCGCGTATTGCTGGAGCTTGGGAAGGTTCGTGTTTGCATAGTTCTGGATGTCCTTCTGGAGCGCAGCGACGTTGACGCCGTCGCCCGGTTTGAGCTTGAGGACAAAGTACGTGTCCTCGTCGGGCTCAAAACCGCGGCCGACGCCTGCACGCGAGATGTGACCCATGCGCGTGAGCTCGCCAGCGGCGTCGACGCAGCGGTCCCACTCGCGCCCAAAATCGGACACGTGGTTGCTCAGCCACGAGACAAACTCCTCGCCCGAGAACGTCTTCTCGTATGTGCCAAGGATCGTGCTGCGCTGGCGCGACGCAAGGCACTTCTTGGTCGAGATCTCGGGCGAGTAGTCGGCCTCGGTGCCCTTGGCTGGGTGCGTGTGGAGGTACTGGTCGAAGCGGATGAGGAGGTCACGCAGGCCGCGCGGGGTGAGGATCACGCCCGAGAGCATAATGTCGTCAATACCCGGACGCTTGGGGTCGATGGCGCTGAACGGCGGCTCCTCGCCCGTCATCATCGGCTGGCCGTGCGGATCCGTCGGGGGAATGAATGCGTCCTCGTGCGTCGGGCTGCCGGGCGACGGCGCCTGGTCCTGGGGGACCTCGGTGGATACGGGTGCGAGCTTGGGCTTGCCAGCGGCGTCGCCGCCAGACGCGTCCGTGGGGCTGACTGGAGCGTCGGTCGGCGCGGGTGGAGCGTCTGGAGCTGGAGCGACCGGAGCTTGAGGGGACGCAGCGGCGCCCTTGGTCGTACCCGTGGACGCAGTCGAGCTGTTACGCGAGTGGCCACCCGAGCCGCTCGACTGCCGCAACTTTTCGCTGATACGGTCCGCGACCGTGCCCGAGCGCTGGAGGGTGGGCGTAAACGCTTCTGCGTGGGTACCGAATTTGAGGCTGCCATCAGCACCAATGGTGTCGGTGGTAGACTCACTTGTCCTCGCTGTCGTCGGCGAGGCGGGTCTTGTGGGTGTACGCCTGGCGCAGGCCCATGAGCTTGTTGACTTCCTTCTCCCACGCGCCGACAATGCCGTTACGCCCGAGCATGTCGTCACGGGCCTGTTGGACGCGCTGCTTGTGGTTCTGGCTCCAGCCGTTGAAGGGGAGGAGGACGTGTTCGGTCAGTTCCATCGAGACGGCGCGGTGAGAGTCGCCGCGGGCCGAGCTCGCGCCCCGCAGCGCCAGCATCGTGTGCTGCAGCGACGACGTGCCGTTGCGCGAGGGAGGCACAGGCGCATCCAGCAGCGCCGTCGCCATGGCACTGTGCGCTTCAGCTTGCGACTATCACGTTAGCTTTGCACCACCCCCCACCAGCAAGAGCTCACATCGATAAACTCGGCAATCTCGTCGTTTTCGGCACATCCGGCGTCGAGCTGTCGGAACAGCACGTCAAGGCCGGTGCGGTAGTCGGACGACCAGAACGAGTTGAAGAAGCTCGGCGGGAGAGTGACGGGCGCCATTGTGGGCTAGTGTGTCTCTGGCGCGCCGTCGCGTCGCGCTGGTTGCCGCCGGCAAGAGAGTGCTGGACTAGTGGGACTAGTTGTAGTGCCCACGGAAGGAGGTAAGCCTTGCTCCTCTACGTGCGGGGCAAAAGGTAAAAGGAAACGGGGAGCAGCGTGCTCAGAGAGGACGATGGTGAGTGTTGATGTGGAAGTGTGAGGTGTGAACGATACAGAGCTCCGGAGAAGCAGGACGTCAAGTCCCGTTCCTCATGCCTCCACTGTACGTGTCGCGTGTCACCGTGGCGTACATGCACTCACCCTGGCGTCTCGTCTCGGCCGCAGGCCCCTGACCCGTCACTCGAGCACAGCATCCTCAAGGAGATCCCCTCAATCCAACGTCTCTATCTATGCATCTCGATCGGCTCCGTATCTCCCGGCAAGCACCATTACCGCCCGTACAGATACCACTTTGCGCGCGTGTCGACCGCCTCGCGCCGCACACGCCGCAGGGGGTCGTCGAGCGCTGCGCCGAGTGCCCGAATCACCCGCGACTTGGACCCATGCAGCGTCTCGTACCGGATCGCATCGGGGAACACGCCGATGACAGTCAGTGCCGCCGTGCGCAGTTTCTGCAGTCAGCGATACGTACGCCGAGCGGAGGGGTTAGACTCACGCCGGAGGACTCGGTGCCTGGCTCGAGCGAGGCCAGCACGCCGTCGAGGATCGTCTCGGCGTGTTCGTGCAGCAGCCTGTCCGTCGCCGTGGACGAGCTCGCCGTCTCGAGGATGGAGCCGAGCGTGAGGATGACATTTGTGCGCTGCGCTGCGCTGGGGAGAGACAGGGCGCGAAGGAGTAACGGGAGGATCTGGTATCAGAGCATGCTCGTGGTATGTGTTACGCACGGTGGCGAGCTCGCTCAGGAGCAGCGAGGACGGCACGAGGGGGAGAAGCGCCGCAAAGGATGTGAGGTACGGTGTGCGTGCGTCGCCTGCAAATTGATCAGCGCGAAGCGGAGGTGAGGGCGTACCTGCTGCGGCCTGCTCGCCTGCGATAAGCTTCGGAAGGAGGAAGCTCCACAAGCGCTGCGCCCAGAGCAGCTGTGGGTCAGTCGGGGTCGTTCGATGGGGGCTCTTACCTTCGCCGTGAGGTGTGCGCCGCGGCCCTTCTTGCCCTCGGCGAGCACACCAAACGCGGGCGCAACGAGGCCAGCTGCTGGCGACGAGAGGGCAGCGAGTGGCGCCTCAAGCGACGAGTACGCCAGTTCGTCCCTCAGCAGCGCGAGCGCCTTGACGACCTGATGTCAGAGCAGCTTGCACGTAGTACTTACGGAGAAGTAGGCCAGTACTGCCGCGGCAGAATTCTCGCCGCCTGGGATGACCTCGTCGCGCCAAATACGCGACAGCTCCTGGGTGAGCCACAGCGTGTCGACCTCGCTGCGGCGCTTGTTGATAAACGCAGTGACGAGGTCGGCCATGAGGCGGCGCTGCCACTCGTCCCGTGCACCAGCGTAGATCCATACGAGCTTGCGCGACCAAAACTGTGTTGCCGCCGCAGGCTGCGGCCACGTAATCGCCGTTGTTGGGCGAAGGCCCCGTACGAGTGCAGAGTAGATTGCAACGAGGTCGGCTGCGCGGCCCTCATCGATGATCAGTGGACCGGACGCCGCCGGCGCCTGCTTCGGGTTATGCATGAGCGCGCCGAGGTCGCCGTCCTCAAACGCGGCGTAGGCCGCCTGAAACGCGGGTGCTTGCTTGCTGCTGTCAGCGGAGTTACAGGCAACGTGAGCTCACTCGGCACTCAGCTCCCAGAACAGTGTCTCGGTGACGGCGCCGACGAGGGAGAGCAGACGACGGTCACGGAAGAGAGCGGCGTGCGAGTCCGCGTACGCTGCCGTGATTGCCAAAGAACACAGGCGGGGAACAACCTGCGTGTAGTGCTTGGCCACGTCGACGTGCTTGTCCTCGATCTTGGCCGAGACAACGTCCTCAAGGGCATGCAACAAGTCCCAAGCGTACGCGACGGTCCGCTCGTACTCGCTGATCCCTTCAGCGGCGTCCGTGGACAAGGTGGCCGACGACAACAGGTCAAGCTTAGTGGTGATGCGCACAGTCAGCGGCTCAAACAGCGCCGGCAGCGTGCACAGGTCGGTGAGGCTGCGCAGAACGCCACGGTACTCCTCGCGCGTCTTGCTGTCGTCGGCTGCCGGCGCGGCGTCAGGCAGCGCGTGGAAAAGAATCGGGAGAGTGAGCGACTGGACGACGTCGGGGTGTACAGCGGCAACAGCCTTGAGGCCCGCCAGCACCGCCGAGCGCACATCCCCATCGTCCTCGTGAATCAGCAGCTCGTCCATGCCCTTGACGAGCTCCTCGACCTCGTGGCGGTCGCAGAATCCGGGGATCTCGATAAGCGCAACGGACCCCTTGACGGCGGCGACGTGCAGGTCCATGGTACGCAGTCCCTCGCGCAGCACGTCCATGAGCGACTCCTTGAACGGTGTGAGCATGCGCTCGTCGGCCTCGCGCCGCGTCGCGTCGGGCACGGCGTATACCGACCGCGCAGCCAGAAGCATCGACGCTATCCCGTGCAGAATCGGCGCGCGGTGCCCGGCGACCTTGGGCTGGTCGAACAGCTTGAACTGCTCTGGAAGGACCTGTGCCAAGGCGAATCCACCAGCTGTCGCTGTTGTCAGCTGAAACCCGAAACAGGATAGCTTACGTGACGCGCGCAGCATCGCTGCGACGCATTTGGCCCAGCCTGGGAACGAGTTCTTGCCCGGATCCTCCATGCCGCCCTGGCACTGCTTAACAATCGTCTGCGCGAGGCCCTGAGGAACGCTGCCGGGAGGGTAAAGAGTACGAATGAGCGACTCGAACGCGGCTAGCGCCGAGATCTCTATGCCTTTGTCGGACGAGTAGAGGATCTGCTATCAGCCGTACCCCCGATCGCGTCCCACCTCTGTTTTAAGCAAGTCCCAGAGCTCCTCGCCGCGCTCCCCGACCGCCTCAGCGCCGTAGACGGGGAAGCACGCGCCCATGGTCTGGAGGAGGTCCTTCTGCACACGTCAGCACCGAGTGTACTCTCGGAACGCACCATGGTCGGCCCGGCGGCCGACTGGAACTTTTCGAGGAAGAGGGGTAGGGCGAGTGGTGCGAGCGCCGGCGTGGCAGACACGACGCGTCGAAGCGCGAGCTTAAGGTCGTCGGCGGTGATACCGTACGGGTCGTTAGGCGGGGGGCGGAACGTAATGGGGAAGTAGCAAAAGGTGACGTCGAAGAGCTCGTCAATGTGTGCGGCGACGTCAAATTCGGAAAGAATCACAGCGTCAAGCTGGAACAGCAGGAGGAGGTTGCGCGGGTCCTTCTCCCCGTCGACCATCTTGCAGTAGCTCGAGATAAACTCGGCGCCCATGCGCTTGAACGCTATTGTCAGCCGTGTATGTAAGCACCGCTGAGCGTACCTTGTCGATGGGAAGCAAGGAGCGCGTCAAAGAGCAGATAGACCTGGTGCCGTACCGCCTGCGCGTACGCCTTCATCTTCACGTTCTCCACCACCCTGCCGCCGTCAGCCGTCGTCGCCTGATATGCTACTCACGCCCGGTACACCTCCTCGGCTTCTTCGTCGCCAAAGCTCGGCAGCTTGGCAAGTACCTGCAGCGCGGAAAGTGCCGCAGGCAGGGCATCAAAGTCGTCCAGTTTTCCAAGGAAGAACCCGCGCAGCGTCATCGCCGCGGGGCGGTTGATCGTGCGTGGCTCGACGGCGCCGACAACATTGGAGAGGTATGTCAGGCCTGTAGTCAGAAAACAAGTGTCTCTTTGCCCCATTCCGCGTCGCGCCATGATTACCTTTCAACCGCACACCATCATCTTCGGCGGTGAGGAACTCGCCGAGCGCGCGGACGACGTCGAGGAGACTCGCGCCGCCACCATTAATGCCTGACATCAGCTGAGGGCACGGCGGAAGAAGACGTACCAGCAACAAGCTCGGGAGACGGGGTCAGGTCTCCGCTCGAGACCTGCGTGCGCACGAGACGGGGCACGTCGTCCATCGTGTCAGTGTCGCGAGTGGGAATGTTGGTGATGACAAGTCGGACGTTGTGGTGGTGGCCAAACTTCGGCTGCCCGCGACCGGCTGGCGACAAACCGGTCGTGCCTGACCTCCACCAACAACGACCACTGCAAGCACGACATGCACGCATATACGTCCACTGTTTCGTGCAAAAGTACATATGCATACAGTACAACAGTGGCCGCGTCGCGGCCCGCGCCAGCGCGTATCTACCACACCTTGCCAAGGAACCCCTTGGCGCTGCTCTTGGCCGACTCGCGCTGGGCAAACTTGCGCGCCTCGGCAGCGTAGTTGCTCGCTGCGCGCGCGGTCGCGTCGACCTGGTCCCCGAGCGTGCTAAGCATCTCTGTGCGCCGGCTGAGGCCGTCCCGCAGCTGCGAGTAAATGTCGTTGCTTTGGGCATGCTGCGCGTCGCTTCCGGGCGCAGTGCCGCTTGCCCCTGACGAGTCGCGCGGCGGAGACGTTGGCGGCGTCGGTGGGTCGCCCCAGGCCAACAACGGACGGCGTGGCGCCGGTGGAGCAGGGGGAGGCAACCCGCGGTTGGGACCGGCAACTAAATGTCAGCAAAAATACGGTAGGAGCTCGCGTACCGATCGCATCGAGCTGCGTGCCGGTGAGCGGGCCTGAGCCCCACATCCAGCCAAACATCGTCGCGGAGAGAGGCTGGGGCTGTGCAGGTGCAGGCGTCCGCAAAGCGCACGGGTCGATACGTGGCGGGAATGGTTTGCGGAAATTGAAGAGCGTGCGGAGAGACATGTCTAACGGCCCGTTGAACTCGATAAAGTCGCCTGAGCGGTCGTCGAACGCCAGCGTGCCGATGGATCGCCGCCCAGCGCCAAAGTACAGGTCCATGCGGGTGATGTACTCGAGGTGGGGGGCCGAGTAGAATAACGCCGTGCCCCCGGTCGTGAGTGCGACGATGATTCTGTGGCCTGCTGTCAGTTCAATCCTGAGCGACTGAGAGTACACACCGTGCCGTGTGATGTAGTAAACGTCGGCCAGCTCTTCCTTGTCAAACTCGACCTTGGCTACACGCTCGCCGTTGAAGTTGACCGCGACGCGAATGGCACGTTTGCACGCGGCGACCCAGAGCAGGTGCGGCGGCGCCTCTTTCGTCCACTTGCCGTCGCCGGCCGCCTCAGACAACGACTCAGACAGCCCGTCTGACGCAGCTCTCAGCTCATTACCCGTCGCTGGGTCGAGCACGAACGTCGCCACGGGGTTCGCAAGCGAGTCGTTCTGGAACGTCGGGGGACGCGCGTCCACCGTCCACTCGCCGTTGACGTTACTGAGGCAGTATATCTTGGTCATGCTGGCGTCAGTTCGGATCACATGAACACAACTAACCCTTTGGCGTACGACACCACGAGACGCGGCCGCAGCGTCTGGTCCCCGCCTATACCTGAGATGACCCATTTCATCGCGCCAACGGTCGACTGTTCTGCCGGGACATTTTGCGTGTCGCCCTTGCGGGCGCGTTTCTTGAGCGTGGCGCCGTCCGGTGTAAAGCCCTCGCGGAGCAGTACGTCGGGTCCGCGCATGTCGAGGATGGCCAAAGACGTCTGCTCGTACGCCGCGGCAATGAAGCCGACGTCGGATACCGCTGTCGAAAGGACACGGCCACGTCTGACGGTAAAGATTACGCGCGGCTTGAAGCCGTCCTCGGTCCAGCTCGCGAGGTGGTCAATTTCGGTGATCTCGTCGACGGTGCGCGTGTATGGACTAGATTTCTCCACAAAGTACCCCGGCGAGCCCGGTACAGACTCCTCGTCGTCTTCCGACACCTCCTGCTTGGGCGCCGCGTCGGGTGTCGGCATCGCCTCGGAAAACTTGGCGACGATAATCTCGCCCGTCGCCATCGTGATGACCAGCTCGAGTGTCTCGCGCGCGAGGCGGACGTCCGTGATAAGGACCTTTGAGCGGTCCGACTTCCACAGCTTGGCAAGGGGAAGGTGTGCGACTTCAGGGTGTCGCAGATACTTTCCGACGGAGAAGGTGAGGTGCGGCAGCGGAGATGGGTATTCAAAGCGGAGTGGAGTGGGAAGGGCGAGTATCTGCGGCGAGATGTCCCAGAAACGTACAGTGGTATCGGCGTGCCAGGTCGCGAGGACACGGTAGTTTTCCGTGCGCACAGCGCCAGCGGTTGGCGCGCCCTGTGAGTGTAAGTCCGGCACCGCCATGCCGCCTCGCAGCGGCACACGCGGGACGCGCTCGGCACCCTCAGTCTCTATTGCCTGCTGGATTAACCGCGTAAACGTCGGGGTGGGGAGTGGGATGATGCGTGTGCCGAGGACGCTCAGGCCGCCGGACCATACCTGCGCAGGCACACGGAGACGGCGGCGCGCTGTTCGCGATGGCGATCCGAGGGAGAGCACCGAGTCGGCAGGGGACTTGAGCGACGACGCTGACGCGGTCCATGGGAACCGCCACGACGCATTTGACACGGAGCGTTTCGAAGGTGGCCGCTCGGTTTCCGCCACGGTCGTGTCCGTGTCCGTCGCGGCCGACTCGGACATGATACTCGTCGCGCCCATGCTCAAGCTCCGGGCTCGAGGCGACAGTATCGACGCCGCAGCAGCCGCTGTCTCTGGTGTCTTGTAGTCCCTCCGTCCTATTGGGAGGGGAGGAACGGCCGAGCGTGGTGGTGGAAAGACGTATGCGTCGAGTTGTCGCTCAGCGACCGCAACGCCAGGCTGGGGTCGGGGCAACCGTGCGTCCGGCGTGAGCAGCACAAAGATTGCAACGGCGTCATGCGCCATGCCAAAGTATGGACTGCTCCGAGGCAGCAGTGTAAAGTCCTCTGGGGGCGTTTTGGTCGGATAGTGGGATGTACCTGTTGGGGCGAGCGAGTCGCGGTACGCTTTGCGCTCGGCAGGAGCGAGGCCGTCAGACGGGACGAGCGCCTTCTTTGCGGCGTTGGTTTGATGGGGAACGAACGCAGGCAGTTGGAGCATGTTGATACCGGGCTTCTCGTTTGGGCTCTGACCGCCAAGGACGACGAGCAGCGTCTCGCCGCGTTCAGCGTACTCGGCCGTAGCTGGGGTGAGGGGCACACCGCCTGCGCCGTCTGTGCCAGCGGCCGCGGCAATGACCTTGAGCGCACCTGGCTCGGGGAATCCAGCCCACGCGAGCTTGTAGATGGGTTCTCTGTTTGCCGCCTTGGCGGCGGGTACCTTCTCCGAGAGGACGGGCATGCCCTCAATCTCGTGGGTGACAATGGCGGCTCCGTCGGCCTGCGACGTGAGCTGGGCGTCGAGTGCGCCCGCGTCCATGAGCGCCTCGGCGTCGGGCACATTGACGTCCTCGTGTGTGAGTGTGCGTACCATGAACGGCTTGTCGGCGTCGTCGTACGCCCAAAACGATAGGCAGCCGTCTGCGTGTCCCACGACAAACGCAAGGCCGTCCGGTCGCCACACGAGGCTCGTCACCACGGGCCGCCGCTCGGTCCACAGAGCATCGTCCTGATAGCTCCCGCCGCCGGGCGCGCCAGGTGGCAGCACAAGCTCAAACATCTTAGCGACTGCGCCCTTCTGGAAGTCCCACGCCACGACGCCGCCTTCGTATCCCACGAGCATAATGTTTAGGTCGCGCGGGTTCATCGCGATACAGGTAGCTTGTGGTCTGGGCGTCAGTGCGAAGCATTGAGCAGCAACGAGGCGCCCACAGCGGTGCAGTGCAGCGACTCAGGCCGCAGGCCACGCTGCGTGTAAACGAGCACACACTCGCGAGTCCAGACTTCTAGGCAGCTCTCATGGAGCCCCCCGGCCCGTGCTCGCACACTCACCCGCCTAATGTCTTGCTCCTGCCGGGCACACCCGAGCGCACGAGACGTTCTTCGTACTGTGCCCAGAGATTGTCGAGTCGAAACGGTGCGAGCTCGTGCTGTCGCAGGTCCCACGCGAGCGTGACGCCGTTCTTCAAGGCGATGAACATGTGCGTGTAAGAGGGCAGCGGCTGCTCAACAGCCGTGACTTCGCCGTTGATGGCGTGCGACGCCTCGCGCGTCGGCAAGGGAGGGGATAAGTTTGGATTTGTGTCGTCCGTGATGTGGTTGAGAGCGAAGGAATGGAGCGTGTTGCTGTCATCGATGGCGACGAGCCGCGCATGGCCCGGGTGGAAGGCGAGAAACTTGACGCCGTCGCCGGGGGCACCCGCGCCGTCGCGGCCGACACTCGCACGCACGCCCGGCGGCGTGATCGGCAGCGTGAACTGGAATGGCGCACAGCCGTACACATGAATCGAGCCGGCTGCTGTACCCACGGCAAGCAGGGACAAGAGCGGGTCGACGGCGAGCGCGCTCACCTCGCCGCCGAGTCCCAGACTTCGCAAGTGGCCATACTTGAAGAAACTCGCGTCGCGCAACATGCCCGAGTAGTCGACGTCGGGCGCCAGCGCCGGACCCTTTGAACGGAACATGCCTGCTGCTCCTGATCGCGGGGGAGAGGGAGGGGTAGTGTTAGTGGTGGCGACAGCGTGGTCGTCGTTATCGTTGGAAGAAGTTGTGGTGGATGACGAATTGATAAACGGCAGGAACGCACGCATGCGGTGGACTTGGCCACCACCCCTACGAACTGGCATGGCTCTGCCTCAGTGGTGGGCTCGAGCTTGAGTGATGGTCCTCCAGCCACAGCCAGGCGAGGGGCTGACGACGAGGCGTGGTATGCTGCGGGGTCCGAGCTTGTCGGGTGCGCGCGACGGAGGCGCGGGGCCATCACCGGAGAATCTTGATGGACGCGCCGGGCAGAATATGAGAAGCTTGGCAGAGCATGCAGAGTAGAGCCAGGGTGCAGGGTGAGGTTGGCCTCGGCGTCCAAGCCAGGGACACGCACGGCGCGCCGAACCCACGCGTCGGGGTATGAGGCGTGACTGCCAGGTCTTGCCTGTTCAACCCTGGATGCAGCAGCTCGCCGCTTGCCGGCGGCAGCGTCACAGGAGGTGGCGAAGGGGACGCGGATGAGCGCTCGAGAGTGATGCCGACCGAGTGTGCACCTGATGCTACACACACGAGAAGCACAAGAACACGACACCAACGCCGCCGCGTTCAAATACGAATCAATTGGGCGGCGTTCCATGTTCCATTTCAATTGATAAGAACCGCTTTATCGTGCCTGGAGGTAATTCTAATGCTCCCTAGAAGATGAGACTCTGCTCTTCCGAAAGGGCGAGACGCGTACAGTATCTCTTCCAGCGGCGTCAGAGCTTGCTTGCTCAAGCGATCAAGCAATACGTGTCGGTCTAGAACGTGCTGCAACGACCTGAGGTGTATGACGGTCATCACTGCATCTAGCGAGCATACAAGCGAAGCGTCTTGCGTCGCTGATGACGCATTCACATCACAAGCCTGGTGACGAGTCGACACAGTGGCCATTCGTTTGCATACAGACAATTCTTGGCATTACAATAAAAATGTGCACATTACTATAGCTACACGCTAATTGATCATGTATTATACATCGTATCCTTGCGGTTCGCTGTGCTTGGTGCTTGGGACAGACTTAACGCTCGTTTCGTCGTCAACCTTGGTGGAGACGCTCTCCGGCACAAGTGTGCTTGCGGCGCCATTGACGGTCGAAGCGGCCGCCGAGTCGGAGTTCGGGGAGCGACCATTGTCGGCACTGCCCACCCTCGTTGAGGAGCCAGTAGCATTGCCCATCTCCAAATCTTCGCCTTGGGCTTGAGAACGACGCTTGCGGGACTTGCACTTGCTAACACACGTTGTGACTAGCGAATGCAACACCTTCAGAACAATTATGATCAGGATTGGGCCAAACACAGCCGCTGGTACCCCGATCCACCCGAGACCGACGTGGTTCTTCCTAAGACTGTCAGCAGTGCAGTTTGTGCAGGCAGTGAGCTTACGTGCGCCACAAGACCGCGTCGAGCGCCAACAGCTGCGTCTCGTCGCCAAGGTACTCTACCTTAACGACATAGCGTTTTGTGTCGTCAAGCACAACGTTGTAGACTGTCGCAGGGTCCCCGCCGTGGTACAGGGGACTAATGAGCGTGGCGTTGGGGCCCGACTCTGCCGTCGATGGGTTCATTTCGAGGCGTTCGGGCTGGCCGTGGGGAGGCGCCGGCGAGACGGTGACTGCGTACGGGCCACGGCCAAGCTCGGCCCGCGACTCGAGTTTGAAGTTGATTGTGCGGGGGTGAAGCTCGAAAGTAACCGTGGAGCCGGTCTCGTTTGTCACAATTCCAGGAGCCGCGCTAGCGTTGGTGACCCGCGGCCCGGTCGTGTTGCGCCAGTCGCCAGTTGTGTTGAACCACCACCGCTCGCCCCTGTCGGAAACGTAACGCTCATACGACTTGACGGTCTTGTACCCTCCCCAAAGGCTGGTTTTAAATCCATCAAAGGATAAGCTGGTTTCGTTCAGTTCGCTGGCGACAACCTCGAGTTGAACATGGTGTAGGCCGTTCTCGAGTTGGTCATAGTACCACTCGTCAGGGCCGCCCGTCCTAAGCTTGGAAGTAATGTCAATGCCGTCGACGTGCAGCCGCCAGCCTTTCCCCTTCACCGATGGGCCCAAAACTGCCACTTCCCAGCCGGTGAGATCGACCGACGCCGTTGCACCATCTACGTTTGTCGTAAACAACATCTCAGAGGCGTTCCACGCGGCAGTGCCGTTGGGAGAAGCGTATGTGATAAGGGGAGATGTGTTGTAGATCCACCAGTCTGCGCGCGCGCTGCCCGCCAGGCAGAGCACTGCCGCGATAAATGTGAACGCGCTTGTTGAAATCATGTTGCGTGTGTAGGTCTCTCTCTCGATGCAGCTCGTTGGCGTCCTTATGTACCCACTTGCCTGTCCGAGTCGGACCCCTCGCAAGTGCGACTGCCACATGCATGGCCCACTGTCAGCAACAACCTGCATGCAATAGGCGTTGACAACTGACTTCTTCCAACGGCGTCGGATGCGTCGGCTAGGCCGGGTTGACGCCAAGAGAGGGCGTTTCAGGCACAAATCCCTGTTAAGCTTGTCAAGCTGTGCCTGTGTCTATCACATGTACGGCCGTGTCCGTTGCATAACTACTGCTGCTACCCAGCCCCGCGTCAGCGGCGGGGCTGTGCCCTCGGCGAGTGTCACCGAGACGGGACACGACTGCGTCTTCTGTTTTTATCCGGTGTAGCTAACATTACAGCGTCTGTGTCCGTTGCGACAACAAGCGCGGGTGTTTTCGGGTCACCATGGCCGGATCTGCAAGCTGTGCAGCCGCCCGTGTGGCGTATTCTACGTCCAGCTGTCGAGACAAATCAACTCACGTTTGGGATCGGCGAGGTATGTGGCGGTTGCGGTCTGGAAGATCGTTCCAGACTCAAATCAACGGCGAAGCTCATGCAGACTTGTGGCAGTCATGGCCGGCACTGGGGCTGTGTTCTTTCGTGTCCTGTACATGTGTCTACCATCCGCGGGCGAGCTCCATCCAGTGGGCAGCGATACATCGTCTTGATACAATAGGGCTACATAATTGACGCCTCTCCTGCACGGTCCAAATGTCATGATAGGTGGTGTCGCTTTCGGTTTAGCTGGTGCCGTCAGGCGTGTGCGAGGTGTGACCGGTGCTATCGCCAACCCAAGCACCAAGTGGCCTAAAGCCTGTGTCTCGTGAGTCGCTCAGAGGTGCCGCGGAAGAGTGAGCAGACCCACTACGAAGGTCGCTGTCTCTGGGCCGTGCGCCCGGGGAGCGTGTAGGCACTGTACCGTCGTCGTTGACGACCCTAGCCGCGTCGAAGCCCGCAGTTGTGAGGATGCCCCGCCGGCGATTCTGCCATGTGTTTTGGGCAGATGGCGACGCACCCACGGGTAAAGACTGCCTTATTTCACTGGTATACTCAGGCAACCCGCCTGGGCTGTATGGGGGCAGCTCGTGGTCAGCATCGGCGTGGCTCTGTCCTAGTGCTGCTGGGGCCGCGGCGATGGGGCTGAGCTCGTCTTCGTGGTGGCCATACCCGTCGTTCCAGGCATGGTATGGACGTATGTCGATACTGGGATACTCATGCGCGGGCTTGGGCCAGACGCGCCCGTGCTTGAGCTTGTAGCGCTTGTACAGGCGTAGCCCCACGTATCCAACGAGTCCCGCGGCGGCGACGAAGATGGGGAACAGACCGAAAAGCCAGAACGGTCTGTTCTTCTTCTTCTCCACCTTCTCCGCGGGTTTGCGGCCCTCAAAGCGCCTCAGCGCCAGCTTGCGCGGGTATGTGTCTAGAAACGTGATTGTGACGGTGTAGCGCTCCCCGCCGTCTAGTCCGACTGTATGGAGAGAGGTGACGTGCCACGACGTCGTTGCCGCCTTGAACGCGTCCTTGGGGACCGAGCTGCGTTCGGGGTGGTACTCTGTGTAGGCCGTCTGACCCCACGGCGGCGGGGGGGACACAGTGACGGCGTATGCGCCTGGCTCGACCACGGCAGATCCTACCAGCTCAAAGTACGAGACGTTCGCCGGTACCTGAAACGTATACGCGCTCGACGCATTCGAGGTGACCATGTCGGGCCATTTCGTGCCGACTAGACGTCAGTAAAACCCCAGAGGCAACGCACCTGCAACACTCGTCCACGTTCCGTTCGCCGATATGTAGTCGGCGTCGTTGGCGACGTATCGCCATGCGTCTGTAAGTCCTGCCCTGGGGTCAGTCCGCGTCGAGTCGTGGCGTACTTGTTGTTATCGTACCCCGCGCCAAAGCCGTCGAACCCTATGGGTTTCTTCGCCGTCACGACGACGGCGTGGGGGCCGTTCGCCAGACCTTCGACCTGCGCCAACCTGCCGTATTGGCTGTCCTTTTCAACCGGCGTCATTTCGGTGCCGTCGACCTGAAGCGCAAAGTTATCGAGGGCTGCCCACGTCCCGAACACAACGACGTTGTCTCCCAACACAGTGGCGGACACGCTCGCGCCCGTCATGTTCGTCCACAGCTCGGTCCCGTTACCGTACCACGCTGCCCCGGCCGTCGCGTTGTCTTCGGGACCGTGATACGAGATTACCTGCGACGCCGGCGCTATCACGCTGATGTACTCGGCGCTGATGCCGCCGCGCACCGCGCCCGTGAGGAGGGAGAGTATTGCTGCGCCCTGGAGTATTGTTGCGCGCATGTGAGTGAGTGAGTGTTAGTGGGAAGCATAGAGGTCGAAGCGGCGCAAGTACATGTCACCGGTGTAGCGGTCGTCACGACGCCGTCGCCGTTGGTACTGCAGTAGTGTCAGCGTCACGGCCGGGTGCCTCGGCAGCCCGCAACCCCGTCAACTGTATCGTTCGCTATGTTTGTCCGCCCCGGACGTGGCTGTGCCTCGGCAAGGTTCTGGTCTGAGACTAACATGTTTCCGATGGAAACATCACTTTGTGCCTGGCAAGGTCCAGGTTCCAGTGATCCACCCACCCATCTGCCTGACACCAGCGGACCGCACTGCTTGTCGTCGTTAAGCCTTGTGCTTGTCGTTGGCAAGGATCTTCCGGCTGTTATCGAAGGCCCCGGCGAGATCTGCAAGGGGCGGTGTCGAGCCGTCCATAGCGACGTCGACGTCATGCCAAGGCCTCGACGCTGGCGCTTGTGGACAGTGCCTTGGCATTCTGTGTCTTGTCGGCGTGAGCATCAGTCCGCCTCTCACCCACACGCATTCTTGCCGGCTCTGCCGTTTACCATCGTTCGGGTGTGCCCAATCGCAAGTGTTCTGGCTTATCTGCCACGGCACCGGTTTCTGGCGGCCGTTGCACATGTGTCGGGGAGCGGGTGTACTCCGCCACACTCCTCAAGCACCGATGTGTGTTTGTCTCAGCAGTTGTAAGCGGTCTCTCCAAATCTCTGGGCGCACGTGTGTGACTTGGAAGCTCACACTCCCGCGCTGCTTGCATTCTGCTTCGCAGAATTCCCGCCCCGTCCCGATACTCCTGCATGTCTAACTCTACTAACAACTAGGCTGCCACGCGCCGTTGGGACCCGAGGCCCGAGTTGAACCCCCGTCCGCGACCGCCAAAGCCGCGGCCACGGCCGCCGCCGCGGGCACCACCACCCCTCCGCTCCTGGCGGGGCCTGCCGTCGGCTGCGCCGTCGCGCGGTCCGGCACGGTCGGCGCCTGGTGTCTGTCCGAGCTTGACGTCGAGCGTCTTCTCGTTCTGCTCGACCATGGAGACGCAGCGCTCGGCGAGCTGCTGCGCAAGGCGCTGGACCTCGCTCTGCTCAACACGGTGGAACACGACCACCTGGTCAATCTGGTCGAGCGACGCCGCCAGCTCGTCCGTGTAGATCATGCGCGAGATGATGCTCGTCACTGTCTGCTGCGGCAGCGAGAACATGTCCGCGAGGTGCGACAGCGCCAGCGACGCGTAGTATGGCGCGTACGTGAACAGGTACGTGCGCAGACCTTCCTCCTGGATCTTGCGGGCAAGCATTGTGCGGACCTCCTCCGCGTCGTCAAGCAGCGTCCAGATCTTGACCGAAGAGATCAGGTCACGCGCAGTCTCCCACTCGCCAGACTCGAGCGCCTTGGCCGCCTTGATGATGTAGTCACGCGTAATGTCGGGAGGACCCATGATGGCGTTCTTCTCAGCACTGTCGAGGTGACGCTTAAACGTCTTGGACGCGATGCGCCGCTTCTGGTCCTCGGTGTCGGCAGCAGCGATCAGGGGAATCTCGACCAGCATGCACGACGTCAGGTACGCGGCCTCGAGCAGGTCAATGTTGAGGTGCATGTGGAAGGGCAGCAGGCGGCGCTTCTCGATCAGCTCCTGCTCGGGCGTCATGGCGTTGTTGCTCGAGTGGCGCTGCACGGCCTGCGCCAGCAGCTCCTTCTGGCGCTGGCTCTGGAACATCTCGGCAAGGACGGTCCGGCACTCCTCAATGAAGCCGTTGCGGAAGGCGGCAAGGCCGAGCTGGACGAGCGCGCGGTTGTACATGATCTGCGTGGCGACGTCGGCGTGCTGGATCGTGTCGTGCAAGTGCGACATGAGCAGCAGGTCGCGAGCCTGGTGGTAGCGCGCGTGCATGGCGTGGTTGAAGATGTGGGCAAGGATCGCACGGGCACGCAGCAGTGGCGCGTCAGACTGGTAGATGAAGACGCAGAGGAGGTGGACGAGGTCGCTGGCGGTGCGCTCGACGCCGAAGGGAGTGATGGCCGACGTGAGGTCGTTGGCGGCAGCCGCCTGGTTGACCGCAGCCTCAAAGTGGTCAATGATGGCGTCGGGCTTGGCGTAGACGTGCTCGAGGCGGCGCATGACTGCGCGCGCCGTCTGGTCTCCCCACTGCTCGCGCTCAAACAGGACCTGCGCCTTGGTGATGGTCGTGTACAGAGGCGTCTCCTCGCGGAGGCGCTCAATGTACTCGGTGCCGTGCTCGTGCGCGTCCGAGTGCTGCAGAGTCTTGGTGAACTCGTTGTCGAGGTTCTCCAGCAAGCTGACGAGGTTACCGGCGACGACGACGCGGCCACCGACAGACTCGGGCGTGCGCTCCTCGAGGGGGTCGTACTCTTCAACGTTGTCACGGACAATGTAGTTCTTGTCCTGGAGGAGGATGTCGAGGAGCTTCTCGTACTCGGCGCGGCACGCGACCCACGAGTCGTGGGGAATGGACGACAGGTTGGTCGAGTAGTCGAGACGAGCGGGGATCAGGGCGAGCAGAACACGGATGCGCTGGTAGGTGGTCTCCGAAACCTCGAGCAGCTTGGTGAGAATACGGATCGTCTCGGCACGGTCCGTGTTCTTGCGGCCGCGCTGCTCGAAAATGTCGGCGAGCGTCTTGAAGACGCCGTCGGCAGTGAGGTTGAGCTGACGGCCACCGCGGCCGACGGTCGCGAAACCGGCATCGTCTTCCTCACCCTCCTGCGCCTCCCCACGCGCCACCTTCTTCGTCTTGGGCGGCGCGTTGGCCTTGGTGTAGGCCTCAGCGTACGCCTCGGGGTCCTTGTTGTACTCCTCGAGCACGGTCTCAAACTCCTTGATCTTCTTCTTGAGCGTCTGGCGCATCGAGTTGAGCGCCTTGCTCTTGTTGGCAGGCATCTTCTTGCCAGCCTGCTTCTCCGACTTGATCGTCTCGTTGACGGCCTCATCGAGGTTGACGATGGCGCCGAGGAACGCTGGCGGGATGTGGCCGGCGGGAGGAATGGGCGAGGCGAGCATGGACGCGTGGTGGCGCTGGATGAAGCGCAGGAGCTTGTCGAGCTCGGTCGACGCAGTCACCCAGTCGGACGCGGCGCCACGCGCCTTGGTCGCGTTCTGGATACTGTTGATCGACGCCTCCATCTCGGCGAACCGCTTGTCCTTTGCGCTCATAACGCGCACGCGGTCCTCGTCGTCAGAGTCCTCGTCCGACGAGTCGGCGTCGCGCAGGAAACGGTTTGCCATCTGACCGTCAGCACCAGCTTCAAAGCGCGCACGCGACCACACGCACCTTTGCGCGTCCGTCGTCGTCGTCGCTGTCGCTCATCTCCTCCTCCTCGTCCGAGCTGTCCTCGTCACTGTCACTCTCATCGCTGCTGCCGCCAGCAAGGAAACGCGACGCGCCCGTCTTCTTTTGTGTCTCCTCCTCGCCAGACGAGATGAGCGACTCGTCGTCCGACTCCGAGTCGCTGCTGTCCGAGCCGCCAAGGCGGGCAAAGAAGGACATTTTGGGTAGGTTGTAGGGTTGAGAGGGATAGGGGAGAGTTTGGCGCGCGCGGGAGTACGCCGTGGGGCTCGCGGTAGTCGACCTGTTACGCGGTTGAAGACGCGGGTCGCTGCGCGGTTTTGAGAAGGGGGAGGGGGGGTTGAAAGTGATGCCTGGGTTTCTGGCGTCGACAACGAGGCTATGCACGTCGGACAAAGTGGCCACGACAAAACCGCAAAACCACACCGCCACCGGATCAAAGGCCGAAACGCCGAGACAGGTTATTGCAGCGGAGACAAAACCACGTGAAACTATAATACGGTTGGATTACAAGAGTCATTACCTTAAAGACGGGGTTTTTAATGCTGTTTCAAATGCTAATATGGGCTATGCTCTGGGTGGTGCCATGATGGCCAGTGACCAGTAGTGGTAAAATGCATCGGTATCATGCCTATCCTAGCTACCCAAGATCAATCGCCACGGATATGCACACGCGCCTGCTATGCACTGGGGTCCTGCTCGTACCCACTGACGACCTCGTTCCAAAGTCCCTTACAGTCGACGTTTGCGCCGAGCTTGGAGCACATGAGGAAGGCACCCGAGAGCTTGCGGTTGAGCGAGTATGTCGGGGCGGGCGGCGGCGTGAGGCGGTGCTTGAGCATGACGGGGATGAGCGCGCGCACCTGGTCCGTGATGGTCTGGTCCGCGAAGGGATACTTGCCCTCGTACTGGAACGGGCTCGCGAGCGCCGCCATGCTGTCAATGTGCGCGTTGACCATGACTTCCTCCTCGTCGCCGGTGAGGTAGCCGAGCGACTCGGACTCGGCCTTCATCGCCGCGCGGTCCCCGTCCAACCCGGCCTGCAGGAGCCGGTACCACCCGTCCATAAACTCCTTGGTGTACTCGCGCGACGCGCCAAAGTCGATCAGCTGGATCTTGCCGCTTTCGGCGTCAAACAGGAAGTTGGCCCAGTTCGGGTCCGTCTGCATGAACCGGAACTGGAACAGCTCCTGCAAACAGAGACGCAGGATGTTGTGGCCAATCTGGCGTCAGACATGCCTTTTTGTTAAAGTGGCTCACCAGGTCGCGCTGTTCTTGCGTCATGTGCTTCATCTTGCTCAGAGGGCGCCCACCCATCCACTCGGTGGTGAGCACCTTACCGGTGGTGAGGTCGTCGAACACACGGGGAACCTCAAAGATCGCGTCGCCTTCGAGGAGACGGTGGAAGCGCGAGCCGGCAGCGGCCTCGTAGAGGTAGTCGCACTCGTCCTCCAGCTCGCGCTTTGCGACAGCGATGGTGTTCTGGAGATACAGGCCGCGGGGGAGGACGGCTGAGCCGCGCAGAAGCATGGAGACGTTGGCGAGATCGCTGGCGATCGAGCCTGCGACACCGGGGAACTGGACTTTGACGGCGACGGGCGTACCATCAGGCAGAGTCGCGCGGTGGACCTGTCCGATGGACGCGGCAGCGACGGGCGTCTTGTCAAACGAGCCGTACTTGGCCTCCCAGTCGTCGCCCAGCTCGGTCCGCATAACCTTCTCCATCTGCCATTCGGG
This sequence comes from Cutaneotrichosporon arboriforme, assembly GCA_002335565.1. Lineage (NCBI taxonomy): Eukaryota > Fungi > Basidiomycota > Tremellomycetes > Trichosporonales > Trichosporonaceae > Cutaneotrichosporon > Cutaneotrichosporon arboriforme. Next base: position 212,372 of record BEDW01000002.1, on the reverse strand, counting down.
CATGTAGTTGGCGTATGCCTGAACCTGCTGCAGCACGCGCTCAATCTCGGGCGGCAGCATGTTGTTGTCCTGGATGCTCATGAACTGGCCGAGCTTGAGCGCGGCGCCACGCATGCGCCCCAGTGTAGCCACGAGCCGGCGCACATTCGCATCGCTCATGAACACGCTTCCTGTGCCGCCGCCGCCGGTGGTACGACGGATACTCTCTGTCGCGGCGCCGAGGCCAAGTGAAAGGCCGAGCGAACCGTAGTGGAACATGCGTCCCAGGCGGGAGGTTGGTACGGTCGACGAGCGCATCGGAGGCGCCTCGTCGTCGTCTTCCTCGACAGGGTCACGAGCCACCCTCGTGGCGGTGGCCGTGGGCTGTGGCGAGGGCTTTGGCGCGGTCGCCGCTGCGGCAGGCTCTGGCGCTGGAGGTGTTGGAGTTTCCTGTGTGCCAGGCGGTGGGGCCGGAGGTGTCTCAGTCATCTTTGTGCTTGTGCTCGTCGACGCGGACGACTCCGGCCGCCCGTCGGTCGCGCAATCGATGGGATCGGCCATGTTCCATCGCGCCTCCCGCTTCGCCGCCTTATCGTCCTGTGGCGCACCAACATCCTTACCCCCAACAAACACAGGTTTGAACTCTGGGGGCGAGTACTTTGGCGGCGCAGCCTGGCGCGCGAGCATCTCGTGGTCAGTCGGGTCGCCGAAAGACCAACGCGTCGCAGCCGCGAGATCGTGTGGCGCGTCGTCCTCGGCAGCGGCTGGGGCGGCCGCACGCGACGTGTGCTGCGCCGCCTCGGCGCTCGACACCGAGCGTACCTCCCGCGAACCGGGAAAGTCGAGGGGATCCGACATGCTCCACGCTGTCAGATCGTGCGGGCTTGTCTCTCGGTCCAGGTATACTGGCTTGAACGCTGGCGGGCGGTACTTGCGCTCGCGGCCAAGAGTCGCCTGGTCCGTCGGGTCACCGAGCGACCAGCGCGTCGCGGCGGTCAAGTCATGTGGGTCGTCGTACTGCGTCGACGACAGGTTCCTGAACTCGTCGGCGTAGTCTAGCGGGTCGCTCATGCTCCAGCGCGTCGCAGCACTGAGGTCGTGCGGGTCGTCGTCCTCCTCGTAGCGCTGCAACCGCGCGTCCTCGTAGTCGAGCGGCTCACCCATGCTCCAACGCGTGGCGGCAGTCAGGTCGTGCGGGTCGTTGTCCTCGCCCTCGATGAACACCGGCTCGAACCTCGCCGGCTTGTACTTTGGCCGCGGGGGCGCCGTGTCTAATGGGTCACTAAGGCTCCATCGCGTCGCGGCAGTCATGTCGTGCGGGTCATTGTCCTCCTCGCGCCGTGCCGTAGGTTCCGGCATATCCATGGGATCGCTTAGGCTCCACCGCGTCGCGGCGGTCATGTCGTGTGGGTCGTTGTCCTCCTCCGCTGGTTCCATGCCACCATACGTCTTTGCGCCCTGCAGCGGCACCGATGCAGATGCAACAGGTACTCGCGGCGCATCGGCTGGCAGCGGTCGGCGCCGTGTATAGTCTGGCTCGCGCGTTGGGCGCCGCCGCCACGCCGGAGCAGGGTACATTTCAGAGGTGACCTGGGTGCCCTGCGAAGTTTCAGAGGTACCAGCATAAGTCGCCCGGTCGACCCCGGCGGGGCTTGTGGTCTGGGCATCACTGCTCTGAGCTGTCTGCGCAGCCTGCGCTTGCTCGGCGGCGGCGGCATCGCGGTCTTCGAGTGCTCGCCGCGCGCGGGCGACCGCCGCGGGACCGGCAACGACGGCGGCGTCCTCGAGCGCAATGGCCGCTGCACGTGCGAGGACGCGCGCCGCAGCGGAGAGGAGCACGGGGCGCGGCGGCGTGGGCATGTGGACGATGAGATGCGAGTTGTTTCGAGGACAAAAGAGGTCATGGAAGGGTCGTGGGTGTGTCGTCGATTTACCGGGTGGGCGGGTCGAGTTTGGCCGGAGAGTGTTGTGCTGGGTGATGGGGGCCCCGGGTTTACTTCGGAACGACCCGGTCAACGCAGCCAGCTCTTTGTTCTACTCAAGATGTCCCACCGTGGGCACAGGGCCATGTGCATGCATCATTGTTTTGTTGTCCCTCTTCGGCCTGTGCGTACTGATGTATCGTTGCGGACCAGCCTTCAACAGCAGCAGCAGCCATTGTTGTGCGCCGTATACGTCAGTTGAAGCGTGGGCGGAAGCGGTCTTGTCCGAGCTGTACCAGGCTTACCAGGCCCCAGCTGGATGAGGTCACGCGGGTCATGAATCCCAGTTTGGTGGGAACAAAAGAACACCACCATCAATCCCCGGTCCCTCATAAACCACTCGCCGGCGTCGACGCGGCCCCCCTTCTTCCACTCTCGTCAATCCTTCATCACTCACAAATTACTCACCATGGCTTCGCTTCGCACTGCTGCGACGGCCCCGTTGCGCTGTGCGCGCTCGGCACGCTCCATCCGCCCACGTGCATACGGTTAGTTGACTGCTTCCTTCTGACACACGGTTTTGGTCAGCTGACGCCAGCTCGCGCCTACTCCACAACTGGGCCTCAGCAGCAGAGCTCGCCCGTCAACCTGGCCAAGATGGCCGCTGCGGGTGTTGCTGTCGGGTTCACTGGCGCGCTGATCGCGGGCTACTTCCGCTCGCCACGCGCACAGGCTAGAAACGATGGCGCGGCAATCCCAGAGTTCCCCGACACATCCGGAAACGAGTGGCAGCCGGTGCACGCGCTCGAGCAGGACGACCCCAAGGTGTGTGCGGGGTACCGGCGCGTAGGCGTGCTGCGGCATCGCGCAGTCGACAGCGGGCTCGTCGCCGCCGCCGCGGCCGACGACGACGACGCGTTAGCGTACCGCGACCTCGGGCTCGGGCTGCTGCTAGGCTGTGGCGTGTTGCTCCGTGTGTCGGCCGCTCAAGTACCAGACTTTGCTGACGGTGCAGAACCCCATGCGCATACGCATGGCGGCGTGGGTGTCGGGCCTGCAGGACCACATTGTGCGGACGCTCGAGCAGATCGAGGCGTCAGCGCCCCCGGACGGCGAGCATGCGCCTGCAACCTTTCTCCGCGACGAGTGGATTAGGCCTACTGGCGGCGAAGGGTCGAGCTGCGTGCTCGCCAACGGGCGCGTGTTCGAGAAGGCTGGTGTCAACGTGAGCATTGTCGAGGGCAAGCTTCCAAAGGGCGCCCAGCAGCAGATGCGCAACGACCACGCAAGCATCAAGGTCAGCGACACGCCACTGCCCTACTTTGCCACGGGCCTCTCCATCGTCATTCACCCACGCTCGCCCCACGTCCCCACCGTCCATCTCAACTACCGCTACTTTGAGCTGTGCGACGCCGACTCGGGCGAACCCATTGCATGGTGGTTTGGCGGCGGCTCAGACCTGACGCCAAACTACCTGTATCCCGAGGACGCCGAGCACTTCCACGCCAAGCTCAAGGGCGCCTGTGACAAGCACAACAAGGCATACTATCCCGAATTCAAGAAGTGGTGCGACAAGTACTTCTTCATCCCTCACCGCGGCGAGTCGCGCGGCATCGGCGGTGTCTTCTTTGACGACCTCACGACCTCGTCCGAAATCCACGGCGACAAGGCGCCCACACGCGACGAGCTCTTCGACTTTGTCAAGAGCTGCTCCTCCGCGTTCCTTCCCGCCTACGTCCCGATCGTCCAGAAACGTGCAGGCCTCCCATGGACCGACGCCGAGCGCCGCTGGCAGCTCGTCCGCCGTGGCCGCTACGTCGAGTTTAACCTCGTCTACGACCGCGGCACGAAGTTTGGCCTCAACGTCCCCGGCGCCCGCGTCGAGAGCATCCTCATGTCCCTTCCCGAGGTTGCACGCTGGGAGTACTGCTCGCCCCTGGGTAACGAGGAGGGCACGCGCGAGGCGGAGCTCATGAAGGTGCTCAAGGAGCCAAAGGAGTGGGTCAAGTAGGGCACTGGCGCCGGAGCGCAGTACGCTGTTGATAGAGTTGGGTAGACACAGGGATACACCGCACGATGATATCACCACTGTATATGATCTTATGGTACAACATGTCTAACAGGCAAGGACAAGAGTGTTCGACAAGAGGAGGCAGACCTTACGCCTGTGAGGATGCGGACGGTGCGCGCGTTGGGGTGGGCGCAAGGACGAGTGCGGGCGTCGGTGGCACTTTGGATGGCGTCGCAGCGCCAGCCATAAGCTGTTGCCGCGACGGCGTACGTGCAACAGTGTTCTGCGATGGTGTACGCCCCACCGTTGGCGCAACCGTTGGCGGCGCGTTCAATGGCTTCCGCACCGCCTGCGTGCGCAGGTCCTTGTTGTCAATAGCAATCGACTTGGTGCACTGATGTCAGCTACCGTCTCACAGCCGTGACTCACGTTGTTGGTCTTGTAGATGCCCACGAGACGGTGCGCAAGCTCGAACATGTCGTTACGCAGGGAGATGACGATGAACTGCGCAGCCTGCGTCTTGGACTGGATGTAGTTGGCAACGATCGACACGTTCTTGAAGTCGAGCGCGGCGTCGATTTCGTCCATGAAGTAGAGCGGAGTCGGCTTGAACACATGCAGCGCAAACACGAGTGCAAGCGAGGCGAGTGTCTTCTCGCCACCAGAGAGGTTGGCGATGGGGCGCCAGCTCTTCTTGGGCGGCATAATCGAGAGCACGACGCCCTCAGAGAAGGGGTCCATCGTGTCGACCAGCTCAATCTCAGCGTTACCGCCCATAGTAATCATCTAAAGGTTAACAAATGGCGAGGTTCAGTGCTCACCTGGTACATCTCCTTGAGCTTGGCGCTGATGGCGGAGAAACCGGCCATAAACTCGTCGAGGCGGACCTTGCGCAGGTCGTCGTAACGCTGCTTAGCAGCGTCGCGTTGCGACGTCACCGACTCCATGTCACGCGCACGGTCGAGGAACTCGGCCTCGCGGCGACGGTACTCGTTGAGCACGTTGAGGTTTGGCTTGGCCTTGGCGATTTCCTCCTCGAGGACGGAAATCTCGCCGTTGAGCAGGTCTTTGTTGACCGCACGCAGCTCGTCGGGGCTGTACTCGACCAGCTCCGTGTTGGTCTTGCGTTCGGACTTGCTGCGCTTCGACGTCCCCTCGGCGCCTTCCTCGCCCTCACCCTCGTCACCAACATCTTCATCGTCGCCCTCCTTGTTGCCATCCTTCTCGCCTTCGCCCTCCTCGTCTTCGTCCTCGTCTTCCTCGCTACGCTGTCAGCAACGTACCTCCCCTTCACTTACTCAATGTACGCCAGCTCGAGCTCCTCGTGCTTCTTGGCCCAGTGGCGGTACTTGTCGTTTGCGTCCTTCTGGGCACGAACATTGTCCTCGATCTTCTGCTTGATGTCCATCTCGACCTTGCGGAACGCGTTGATCTCGGTAGACGCGTCGTCGAGCTTGGACTTGGACTCGGCGAGCTGGTCCTTGACATCGGTGCTCGTCTCCTGCGCCTCGTCGAGCGACTCGCGGAGTGTGGCCAGGTCGTCCGCGGTGGCCTTGAGGTCTGCCTCAACTGCCTCTAGCTCGGCGTCGACCTCCTCGACCTTGGCCGTGTTGTTCTTGATAGCCTTCTGAAGCTTGTCGACGTCGTGCTGCGCCTTTGCCTGCGCCACCTCGGCCTTGTTGATCGCGTCGTTGGCCAGGTCAAGCAAGCCCTTCGTTGTCATAAACTTGGACTGGATCGCGCGCAGTTTGACACCGCCGACCTCGAGAATCTTGTCCTGCAAACCCTTGATCTCGGCGTTGATGCTCGACGACTTCTCCTTAAGCTTGTTCACATCGTTGGTGAGCTTCTCAATCTCGGCGTCGAGCTGCTTGATACGCTTCTCATCGGCGACGTCCGGCTTGCTCTGCGACCTGCTGTCAGCGCGAGTTCCCGACTGTAACTCACTTCAACTCGACAAGACGCTTTTCAGCCTCGGCAATACGCTTCGCACCGGTCTGGATGTCAAGTTCGACCTTCTCCATCTGCATCTCGAGCTCGGGGATTCTCTTGCGCAGCTGCGTGACTTCTTGCTCGGCCGCACGCTTCTCGCTCTGGAACGCCGCAAGCTCCTGCTCGGCCGCAGCAGACTCTTGCTCGTACCGTGCGACGACCTCGGGCGCGACCTTGTCTTCCTTGAACTTGGAACTCATGCCGCCGCGGGCAACACGCGCACCGCCACCAGACATGGTACCAGAGGGATCAATGAGCTGGCCTGCCAGAGTCACAACACGCCAGCGCTTGGCACCGTAGCCGATCCGCTGCGCCTGCTGCAGGTCGTTGGCCACGAGCGTGTTCGTGAGGCCCTTGTAAAACGCGGCGGCAAAACGGGGGTCCTTGGGCTTGATGAGGTCGAACAGACGTGGGACGTTCTCTGGCGTCTGGATGGGCGACAGGTTGCGCGGGGGCAGCTTCTCAAGGATCATGATCGAGGCGCGGCCAATGTTGTTCTTGCGGAGGTGCTCGATACACGCCTGACCCTGCTCAACGGTGTCGACAACAAGGTTGTTAAGAGCGCCGCACGCCGTGGTGACGGCAACGTCGTACTTGTCGTCAATGACGCCGAGATCGCCAAGGCGGCCGTGGAAGCCCTTGATGCGGCCCTGCGCCTTGAGCTTGTTAAGACTGGCGAGGACGGCGTTCTCAGACTTGTCAGCGGCCAAAGACGCCTTGGCTTCGTCGGCCTTGTGGCGTGCAGCCGACAGCTTGCTGCGTAAAGCCTCGAACTGCGCCGACATGGTCTGGAGCTTCTCCTCGGCAGCAGCAAGCTGCTCTTGTGCCTCGGCAGCCTCCTTCTTGAGACGCTTGTATTCGTCGCGCTTGGCCTTGTCGCCCTCTTTGGCCGAAGTGACGCCCTGCTCGGCATCGTCGAGAGCTGCCTGTGCAGTAGTAGCCTTCTGGGCGAGCAGGTCGCGTTCAGACTGGGCCACGTCGATGGCCGACTGCTTCTCGCTGATCTTGGCAGTCCACGGCTCGAGCTCACGCTGCTTGACCTCGATCTGGGAGGTGAACTCGTCCGTTTTGTCCTTGAGACTGTCGCGGACTTCCTCGAGTTCCTTCTCCTCAGCCTCGAGCTTGCGCTCGAGGTCGGTGATCTTATCACGGTTGCTTTCGATCTGCTCGCCAGAGTTCTCAATCGTCGCTTGAGCCTCCGACTTAGCATGCCCGTCGTCGGTGATCGACTTCTTGAGCTTCTTCTGCTTGGACGACAGGTGCTTGCGCTTTTCCTGAAAGCCGACTTCCTCCTTCTCGAGCTTCTTGACGTCCTTGCTGAGAGCGTCGCACGCCTTCTTGACGGTCTGATTTGTCAGCTTCGAGCTTGAATAACAGCTCACCTCCCAGTTGGCAGCCTTCTCGTTGTACTCAGTTTGGAGGTCCTCGATCTGGGCGAGAAGGTCGGCGTTGCGCTCTTGCTCCTCGGTAAGTCGCGTGTTGAGCCCCTCAATCGCCTTGGTAGTGATCTCAATGTTGTTGTTGGACGTGTGCATGTGGTATTGCCACAGAAGCGACTTCTTGCGGGTAAGCTCGTTAGAGTCGCGGAGGTACGACTCGGCCTCGCGCTTCTTGTCCTGCATTGTCAGCACAGACTGTCATTGCCTCACGCACCTCGAGGGAGGCCTTCTCGCGTTCAACCACACGGAGACGGTTCATCTTCTCGGCACGCTCCTCGTTGAGACCTTCAACCTCGGCAGACGCGTCCTCGATCGGCTGCTTGTATTTGGTAGTGCCGATAATGTCCTCGAGGTACTCGAGCAGGCCGTCCTCGTGTTCGTTCTGCGCCTTGGGCTTCATGAGCGCGATCGACTCGACTTCGCCCTGAAGAATGAGGAAACGGTTGTGGTCGAGGTCGATACCCTTGCCCTTGAGGAGACTGACAACCTCCTCGCGGCGGCGGTTCGCGCCGTTGATCTGGTACTTGGACGAGTTGTCCTTGAATGCGGTGCGCGTGACGACAATCTCAGACTTCGGCACGAGCAGGAAATCGTCCATGCCGGGCTGCTGTGAGCTCATTTCAGTGCCAAATTGACTCACCAGATCGACAATCTCGCGGAAGTGGACCTCGACGGAGCACTCGGTGATGTTCTGGCCACCGGACGAGTTGTGGATGAGCTCTGAGAGCTTGCCCTGGCGCATCTTGGTTGCGCGGAAGCCAAAGACGAAGAGAAGAGCGTCAATGGTGTTACTCTTGCCGGAGCCGTTGGGGCCAACAATGGCCGAGAAGGACTTGTGGAATGGGCCAATCTCCTGGCGACCACCGTACGACTTGAAGTTGTTGAGGACGAGTTTGTGAATCGTGAGACGAGGCTTGGGTCCGGCAGGAGGGGGAGGGGGAGGTAGCGGCGTAGCCATTGTCTCTGGACGCACACTGACGCGCCCTGGCGTCTTGGGCGGTAAGACGCTGGCGGGGATGTCTGGAGACGACTCGGGCGACTCGCGGCGCAATGTGCGGTCACCCTCCTCATCGGATGCGTCGGGGTCAACAGGACGTGCCTTGGCCTTGGGCGTGGAGGGGTCCTCAACTGCCGGGGTGGCGTCGACAAACAGGTCCTCCTCCTCGTCCGACTCCGAGCCGGCATGAGGCTTGGGTGTCACGCTGCCCTCCTCAGTTGGCGCGGCGCCGGTGTGGTACGACGACGATGCACCCGAGACAGAGGCCGTGCGAGGACCCGTTGGAGCTGTGACATAGTCCGCATAATCCTCTTCGTCGGATTCAGCTTCCTCCTCCTTCGCTGCTTGGGCAGCCGCAGGCCTGGTCACAGGCTCAGGCGAGGCCTCGCGCTTGACCTGTGGGGATGCCTTGCGCGGTGCAGGAGGTTCGTCGTCATCCTCCTCTTCATCCTCGTCCTCGGACTCAGACTCAACGACCTTCTTCTTCCCTTTACTGAGAGCAGCCTTCTTGGGTGGGGGCGCGGGTACCTCCTCCTCGCTGCTGTCGTCGGCATCTTCGTCCACCTCTTCTTCATCCTCATCATCGTCGTCCACATCCTCCTCCTCTTCTTCGGGCTCGGGGCTGGGCGTTGGGACCTTTGCGCGGGTACTCCTCCGGGTGGAAGTGGCGGTGGATGCACGCTTGGCGGGCGCTTTATCTGGGGCGGCGGTGGAGCGGCGTGTCGAAGCGCGCTTAGGCGGCTCCTCTTCGGCGTCCGAATCGGCCTCGGGCACAATCTCGCTGGCGCGGGCGGTACGTGTTGAGCGCCGTGTCGACTTGGACGGGGCGGACGGCTCTGTCGGGGGCGGCTTTGCCGCGCTGACAGAGCGAGTTGACCGCCTCGGGGGCATGGTGAGGCGTTGTGGGAGAGTTGTTGATGCAACGAAGCAACGTTTGTTGACACTGGTCGCTGTGGTTTGTTGATGGGTGGTGGGGTGGTTGTTGTTTGTTTTGGTGTGCCACGCGAGATGAGCCCAGGGAAAGCAATTGGCAACAGTGCCAAAGACAGACGCGTCGACGGCGATTTACGGCGTTATGATGGTGGCGCCCCACTCTGAAGTAACCTCCACCAGGGACAGGCACCTCCTGTTCCGATGCATTCAGACCACAGGAATCAACACAACAACAGACATGCACGCGTCGCTCGTGTTCATGTCGCATATCGCACACGTATATACGTCGTACACGTATAGTTACCTCTGCAGAGTACAATGCACATTAGGACAGAGGGGGGACGAGAGGTCTGACTGTGGTGGCCATCATCAAAATGGGAAAGCAGGGCGCCACCCTGGACATTGATTCGGGCAGGCTAGTGCCCAACAAGCACCCGGAAAGCTTAACCCGTCAATGGTTTACTACTTGCAAGACGAACGCTGTGTGTGGCGCGCACCCTCCTGGCTACAGGGACAGCCTTCGGAACGAGCACAGGCAAAGCGTATGTATGCAGTAAGCCCAAGGATCACACACGCCGTACGGACAATGCTGGGAATTGGCCAAACCACATGCCACTTTGGCCTTTGGTCTAGCCTGGGACACACCCGAGTATGAAGTCCCACACACAGACTACGCAGTCGCTATGGTAGTGATGGCAGCTGATGTTCTCGCAAAGTCGCTTCCAGCGTGCGTCAGAGTGCATGCAGCCTGTGACGTAGACGACGAGTGCGTGTGGCGCTTGGATGGGCTGTCGGCCACGGCGTAGAGAGCAGATCTGTACGAGGCAAGGAGATCGGCGCGGAATCAAATTGTCCATAACGCGAAGGTGAGGATTTGGCTCCGTCGACAAAGCCTGCCAGCCTGTGGACTGCTGCCCATTGTCGCCGCCGGCATCAAGTAGTGTGGGTGGTGTGCGGTGTCCTCGTCGTCGTCCTTGTTCTCTCCTCGTCGACTTTTTGTCACTCCCCCTCCTCCATCTCTTTTGTCACAACAACCCAACGGCTCACTCTTGGATAGAGCCTCCATTGACAAGACCTACTGGTCCACGACCGTTTCCCCCCTCCCCAACCCCCCTTTCCTCCACCCCGAGCGGTGCTCATCGTTTAGCGTGACACTACTGTCTGGTCCTCCAGCTCAGAGCCCGCGCCTAGTGTCTTTGAGCACGAGCATCCTTGACCTGCCCTCTTTCACCACTCGTCCTTATCCACCTCGCTCAACATGTCCGCCCCACAGTGGGTGCCAGACCCGCAGGGCCTCCAGGAGGTCCTCGGCATGCTGCGCGACTCGTCCAGCGCCGACTCGCAGGTTCAAAAGGCCGTCGCACAGGTATGTCATCAGTTCAACTCCCACAGCGCACAGCAGGCGCACGTTGCCGGCGCCCTCGTGCAACTACCATGCACAATACTCGCCTTGTTACCCCTGGCTTCTCCCCCTTCCGTCGCGGCGATTGCTAACCCCTCAGCGCCTCCGCGAGCTGCGCTTCACGCCAAACTTTTTGGCATACCTCTCGCACATCCTCGTCCACTGCCCTCAGGAGGCGAGCACACACCGAGCCGTCGCCGGCCTTGTGCTCAAAAACTCTCTGCTTGAGAGGATCGAGCGTGTCGGGCAGCAGGTGGTGGGAGATGATGTCCATGCAATGGCGTATGTCAAGCACAGCTCCCTCGTCGGTCTCGCGGAACAGGACAAGATGATCCGCCACACTGCGGGCAGTGTCATCATGGCTATCCTGTCGACCGAGCCTGCTGGCGCCTGGCCAGAAGCTCCCACGTACCTCGCGCAGAACCTCAACTCGCAGGACAGGAACCTTGTCGAGGTGAGTGTTGCCGCCTTGCGTCGGCACAGCAAAGTGCCGGGCTAATCTCATTTCAGGGTGTTCTCAACACGTTCCAGAAGATCGCTGAGGACTGCCCTCAGAGCCTTGACCTCACCCTCGAAGGTGTCAAGCTCCTTGACCACCTTGTCCCGCAATTCATTGCCGTTTCGCGCGACTCGAACGCTGCGACCGACTCTCGCAACCGCCAGTACGCCCTCGAGACGCTGCAGGCTCTGTTTGCGATCCGTGTCCCTGCCATTATCGCCAACCTCGACGACTATGTTCAGGCCCTGTTCAGCCGCGCTTCCGACCCCTCCCCAGACGTCCGTCGCACCGTGTGTGCCACCCTCGGTCTCATTCTCGGCAGCCGTCCGGACAAGCTCGTCCCCCAGATGAAGAACGTCGTCGACTACATTGCGTACTGCACCCAGGACCAGGACGAGCTCGTTGCTCTCGAAGCGTGCGAGTTCTGGCTCACCTTCGCCGAGGACCCCAAGCTTAAGGAGCAGCTGCACCCGTACCTGCCCAAGGTCGTTCCTCTCCTCCTTGAGGGCATGATCTACTCCGAGGTCGACCTGCTGTACCTCGACAACGACGAGGAGGACGAGGACCTCCCTGACAAGGAGACGGACATCAAGCCCCACATCTACAGCGGCAAGTCGCACGGTGTTGGCGAGTCCTTTGACCCATCCACCGGCAACAAGGCCGGCCAGTCGCGTGAGGCTGCCGAGCAGGCACTCGACGACGACTCGGACGATGACTACTACTACGGCGATGACGACGATGATGCCTCGGCCGAGTGGAACATTCGCAAGTGCTCTGCTGCGGCGCTCGATGTCATGGCCGTCTCGTTCCGCACCGACCTCCTCACCATACTCCTTCCCTATCTCAAGGAGCGCCTCTTCCACGAGGACTGGCGTTCCCGTGAGAGCGGCATCCTTGCGCTCGGTGCTATCGCTGAGGGGTGCATTGAGGGTCTCGAGGAGCACCTGCCCCAGCTCGTACCTTGGCTTATCCAGGCTCTCAAGGACAAGAAGGCACTTGTCCGCTCCATCACCTGCTGGACCCTCGGCCGTTACTCGGCCTGGATTATCGCCGTCTCTGACCAGGACAAGACGACCTTCTTCACCCCAGCCATGGAGGGCCTGCTCCAGATGGTCCTTGACCCCAACAAGCGTGTGCAGGAGGCGGGCTGCAGCGCGTTCGCGACGCTGGAAGAGGAGGCCGGTACTGCCCTTGTGCCCTTCCTTGAGCCTATCCTGAGAAACCTCACCTTTGCGTTTACCAAGTACCAGCAGAAGAACCTGCTCATCCTGTATGACGCGATCGGCACTCTTGCCGACTCGGTGATGGGCGCCCTGGGCACTCCGCAGTACATGGAGATTCTCATGCCCCCTCTCATCGACAAGTGGACAAAGCTTGGCGACAGCGACCCGGACCTCGTCCCACTGCTCGAGGTGAGCTAATGCGAGTTCAAGAAGAAGCTGACATCAGTGCCTCTCGTCCGTCACGCTGGCTGCGGGCAAGGCCTTCTCCCCTTACGCGATGCCGGTCTACCAGCGCTGCATCACGATCATCAGCAGCTCCCTGTCGCAGTGGGAGGCATACATTGCCGACCCCGACAATGTCTACGAGCCTGACCGCACCTTCATAGTCGTCGCCCTCGATCTCCTGTCTGGCCTCGCGCAGGGTCTCGCCGACCAGATGCCCGAGCTTATTCAGTCGACGCAGCCTCCACTGCTGACGCTCATTGCCGCCTGCCTGAGAGTAAGCTTCTTCGTAACTTTTAAAGCTGACAAACAGCACTTCGAGGCTCCGGTGCGCCAGTCTGCCCACGCGCTGCTTGGCGACATGGCCATGACGTGCTTCCCTCTGCTGCGCCCTTACGTGCCCGAGCTTATGCCTGCTCTCATTGAGCAGATTGTTCCCGAGCCTCCTCAGGAGTGCATCAGCGTGTGCAACAATGCCGCGTGGGCTGCGGGTGAAATCGCCATCCAGTACAGAGACGACGCGACGCCCATCGAGCCGTTCGTTGATGACCTTATCCGCCGCCTGGTACCCATCCTGCTCAACCCCAAGTCGCCCAAGTCCCTGTCTGAGAACGCGGCCGTTACTATCGGCCGTCTGGGTTTTGTGTGCCCGGCGCGTGTCGCGCCACACCTGGGCACTTTTGCGCAGGCGTGGTGCACGGCTCTTTGGGAGATCAAGGACAACGACGAGAAGGACTCGGCCTTCCGCGGTTTCTGCATGCTCATCGTCGCCAACCCCGGTGGTCTCGAGAGCGTGAGTCGTTGCAAACAGTGAACAACGCGCTAACGTCACAGAGCTTTGTGTGGTTCTGCAACGCCGTCTGCAAGTGGCAGAAGCCGTCGCGCGAGCTGGACGACATGTTCCGGCAGATCCTGCAGGCGTTCAAGGGCCAGCTGGGCGCGCAGTGGGATCAGCAGGTCGCTACGTTCCCGCCCGTCATGCGCACTCGTCTGCAGGAGCGCTACCAGGTATAAAAGGGATCTGTGTCGGAAGTTCATCACCCTCGCCAGCAGCACACCAGTGCTGGCCCGGTTACCCACGCCGATATACCACCATAGATAGGCACTCAAAAGCATCTATACCCTCCATACATTTTCTGTCGGCAATTAGGTAGAGTACATAGCGGGCCATCCACTTTCTCCCACGAAATCCACACCCCATCCCTTTCCATTATCCACAGCTGCATCACCTCGGCCGGCGCGAGGACCACCATCAGTCGAAAGGGCCCAGTCCATAGCATTTTTCCCTAGATAGGAGACGAGTTTGTGTGAAGTTGACCATGGTTGCTGCTCCGAAGTTTGAAGGTGAGGTGACCTCCACCAGGCTGTGAAATCTCGCCACCACAACAACAGCCAACTTGGCATTGACCACTTTTGGCCCATCTCAATCATCCACCACCATGGACGCACTCGGCCTGCCCATGAGCTTTGGCAAGAAGCCAAGAGCCGGCGGAGGGGGAGGCGTCTCTAAGGCGCGTGTGGCGCAGACCAAGCGCGAGGTGAGCCGGCGAGGAGGTCCGAGACACAGCTGACATCAGGCTCCGATACCACCACCTCGGGAGGTGCCCAAGTCGGCGGCCAAAGAGGCTCACGAAGCCGCTGCGGCGGGCCCCTCCGGCTCTGACGGTGACGTTGTTGTTGGCCCGCAGCCTCCAAAGCGGAAAGCCGAGAGCGACGCGGACGACGACGACGATGATGACGAGGAGGAAGTTGAGCCTGAGGAGGATCGTACACCTGTGACGCACGAGATCATGCTCAAGGACCACAACAAGGTACGCTCGTGTGGACGGATTGTGCTTATGGGCAGCTAGTGTCGGCTATTGCGGTGGACCCCTCTGGAGCGCGCGTCGCGACGGGGTCGCACGACTACGACTGCAAGCTGTGGGACTTTGGCGGGATGGACTCGCGCTTGCGGCCGTTCAAGAGCTTTGAGCCGAACGGATCGTACTTTGTGCACGACCTGAGCTACTCGTCAGACGGCAAGCGGCTGCTGGCGATTAGCGGGACGTACTACCCCAAGGTGTTTGACCGCGATGGCGGCGACGAGAAGGAGTTCCAGAAGGGCGACGTGTACATCCGCGACATGAAGGTGACCAAGGGCCACATTGCCGAGATCAACGCGGGCAAGTGGCATCCCTCGGACAACACCCTCTTCCTCACCTGCTCCAACGACAGTACCCTGCGTATCTGGGACGTCGGGAACCGCGGCAAGCAAAAGCATGTCGTCGTCGTGCGGTCCAAGGAGCGTGGTAACAAGACGCGAGTCACGGCCTGCGCATGGTCCCCCGACGGCAAGATGATTGCGGGAGGGTGCCATGATGGCGCTCTCCACGTTTGGAGCACAAACTCAAACTATGCGCGCCCAGACAAGAGTAATGAGGCTGCACACACGAAGAGCCAGGACATTACGTCTGTCGCGTTCTCGCCGGACAGCAAACGGCTCGTGTCACGTAGCGAAGATGGCACCATCAAGCGTGAGTTGAGTACCATTAACTCCCAAACTGACGCCAGTGTGGGACCCAAAGAACTTGCGGAAACCGCTGGCCGTGGCCACAGAGTACGACGTCAAGTACTCGGAGACGGAGGTGACGTGGTCGCCGGACGGCAAGTCTGTGCTTGTGGGGACGACAGTGGACCCACGGGACGCCGAGGCCGTGGGCGAGATCGTCTTCCTATCCAGCGAGGACCTGAGCGTACAGCGACACGTGCCGATAGTGAAAGGCGCGTCGGTAGTGCGTGTGCTGTGGCACTCACGCATCAACCAAATCTTCGCGACGTGCTCGAACGGGGCAGTGTACGTGCTCTACTCGCCACACTCGTCGATCCACGGTGCGCTGTTGCCGCTGGCCAAGATGCCGCGCACCAAGCCGCGCGACGTAGCGTACACCACGGCCGACCTCCAGCCGGTCGTGTTCACGCCCGACCAGCACGGCCAGATGACCTCGGACAGGAAACATGGCATGTCGCTGCACCAGATGGAGAAGCGCGCGAAAAAGTTCAAGCCCACGGAACCGCTCAAGGGTGTGGGCAAGGGCGGTCAGATTGGTGCCAGTGCGACCGCGGCGTTCGTCCAGGAGATCTTCAAAAACCGCGTCGGACTCGAGGATCCCCGCGAAGCGCTTCTCCAATACGCGACGGAGGAGGAGCAAGAGCGCAAAAAATACCTCGCCGACAAGCCGCCTCCAGGGCGCGATGAGTAGTGATGCAACATGCGCATGTGCGACATCACATGCGTCGATCTCCTCGCGGTTTCGTTGCCAGGGACGCGACAGTGTGCTGTCACGATATCAGTGACGTCTAGCTGGCCACGATGGTGTATCACACCGCATAGATACTAACTCACATCAATATGTGCTGACAACGCACAACACTGGGAGCAGATACAGAGACTGATGCTCTGCTGCTGCACAGATTTGGTGCGAGAGAGCTCATTTACCCCGTCGGCCCAGCTACATAACTGCTGCAGCCACAGCGCATGTTCACTCACCACACCATTGACGCCGCGATGCCACAGTGCAGCGGCAACCGCAAGGGCAAGAACCAGAGCCGTGAGCGGCCGTCGCACTTACGCTAACGTGTGAGGCAAGTGCGTTCTGCTAAAGGGCCACCGGAAGTCTACCACCAAGGAACGCCCCCTGGTCTGCATCTACTGCCGCCAGCGGTATAGCTACATTGACACGGAATCCGAGGATGAGCAGATCCTTCAAAATCTGAAGCGTCTAGTCAAGAATGATCCGGGCTGCGACCATGCATAGCGCGCGAACTGTTGATGTTCCATCACCCCCAGTGGCCACTCGGTGTGCACGCCTGGCACAAAATGGCGCGAGCTGATGTGTTGATTAATACATCATTCCGATTGCACGCGGCATACCGTCCATGTCCAAACATGATCCCCACCAGACTCTTGGGCCTCGTTCAAACCTCTGCGTGTCTGGGTATTGGGATTCTTCCTACGACTGATTCGGACGCATCAGCAAATGCCCTGTATGCTTGGCTGATACTATACTGATTTCCTTGGCTCCCTGCCTGAGCCGGAACTGATGGCAAGCTTCATCATCGCTCTGTAAGAAGGCTATCGCAGACGACGGGGGTTAAAAGGCTTTAAAGCGGCGCCCATTGTTGACCCACTCGACCTTGCCACCTTTTGCGACGTGATGAGGCGTTCAAGCACTACCCGAGCGGTGGGGCAATCAACCGACATGCAGAAAGCTGGCGACCGCCACAACAAGCGCATTGAGGCCCAGCGCCAGGAGATACAGCGCAAGGTTGCTGCCGCAAGCGACGATATTGAAGGTGCACGCAAATATTGGCTCGAGCACCAGTCGAAAAATCGCCGTGCACGGGCAGACGTCGAGTACGCGCCAGTGGTGACACCATACTTTGGTTCAAAGTACAAGGCTGACATTCCTGATCTGGCAACGCGTCTCACACTACACCACCGCCATATTTCCCCGGGTTGTGACGCAAGGCAATATGCAGACCCACGACCCCAGCTGATCAGTCGAGAAGAGGTCCGGGAGATAAAGAAGAAGGGCGGTGGTCTTCCGAGCCCACGTGGGATGAAATGGGGCAGCCTCACGTTCGAGGACGTGCCCGGTGACAATTACAAACAATATCATCCTGCCAACAGCCGTCTGAAACCCACAAAGCACCTCCCTGCCGAGACCTATCCGAAGCATCTGTGGCTCGATATCGGCGACGAAAACATAAAGTCAATACAATACGTTACACCTCGGAACGGGTCGGCGGCGAAGCATCAGCCTACCAAGCTCAGCAGGGTGGGGAAGGGAGCAAAGAACACGCTCCCTACTCCGCCGCGGAAAGGCACATCGTCGAAACGTTGGACCATTGACTGATCTAACAATAGTCTGGGAGCGAATTTCGGAAGCCATCACTCACACGGCCCGTGATGAGCCGCAAAAGCCGCTGATTGTTGATGGTTAACTGAGCAGTAGGCCTCCACCCTCTGTAGTCTGTTGGAACCGGCTATGCATTATGCAGCTCAATCATGGGGACCACCGGACGGAATGTGCCGCTGTAGATCAGTGATTCTGAGACAGTCAGAATTATCCGCCTGTCCAGCCTACAACTCACAACCGTGCTGCGAGCTACCATAAAGGGCCCCTTGCCTGTACAACTGTACAGGCCTGCATCTACCATACTCATCGCTGGTTGTCACGCACCGACTGCATCCTGTGCAGTAACATGTTTGCCAGAATGACCAGCTTTCCGCCACCTCGAGGTGGGCAGGTTGACCCACGCCCTCCACGAGTTCCTGGCTTTCCGGTATACGTGCTGTGCCAGCTGAGCACCCGCAGAAACCGTGAGAGCCACGTGAAGACGCGTAGCACTGAGCTGACCGATAGAGTACTGCCAATACGTCTCTGCAGGCATCGATGTGGGCAAGTGCTACTACTGCGGGACGTATATCAACCTCGCCACGGTTCCGAGTAAGCTGATCTGCCACCAGCGGCAAAAGGTGCTGATGGACAACGCTCAGCAGGCGTCAGAGAGTGACAAGTACAACAAGGCAATTGAGCGTGAGAGCAAAGTTGGTCGTAAGCTCTGCCGGGTCCATTTGAAAACAGCCAAGAAACAGTCTGTCGTCGAAGCAGCGGAGGCAGCTTCGAGGCGTGTCAATGAACAGCGTGAAGCGGAAGAATACTATGCACAAAAGCGTGCGGCTGAGAAAGCAAGTCTTCCGCCTCTTCACGCTATCAATACTGCCGAAGGGTTGAGGCAGCTGAACGAGCGGCTCGAGGCCCAGGCATCTGCGTCAGAGTCCTCGCCCCGCTGGAATCTTCCACGCATATCCCTGTCAAGGCAGTCATCATTGTCTGGCCTAAGCTCCTCAAACTCCAGTATGCGCGGCTCTCCTCTAAACACGCCGCCGCGCGTCCCGTCACCAGGTCCACTCCAGTCCGCATTTCACCGGCTGGCCACCAGCGCATCCGCTCTACGCACTACGTCTCCTTCTCCGGCGTCAAGAGGCAAACTTCGCAAAACCAAGGTGCCACCTCGCGAGCCTAGCCCTCGACCACCTATCCTCTCTTCCATTTCCAGCTTTAAAGGCAGGAAGCCTCCTGCATTTGAGCCATACTCAGAAACCACAGTACTGGAGGGTCAGCCCCGCATAACCCCGTTTCCCTTGCCATGGGAAGTTGGAGGAACTGCCCAGGCTAGCAGCCTGCCGCGTCGCAGCCGCACAGACGTCTCGCGCAACCGACTCAACGTATCATCGCTGCTTCGTTCACACACGCAGTAACCTGGACACCCACGGAGGCACCGCCAAGAGAGGTGCATGGGCGTTACTGGGCATGCCACCGTAGGCATCATTAATGATCTCCGTAACTGTTTGAATGATCGAATCACAAGATTCTGGGCATTGCATTTCCTACAGGCGGGATGCCGCCGCCGACTGAACCCCTCCTTACTGGATATCTGTGCTGTATTGATGAAATTACAATGTTGCTGGGGCATGATCTAGGTCCTTGAGCCGGTAAACTGACCCAATAACCCCGTCGGAGCCCAGACTTGGTTGTTTCACTGGGGCAAACGAACCCAAACTTGTCTGGACTTCCCGTGGCTGAGCAGGCAACGGCCAGGCTTCTAGGTTCGCACTGCTGGTGGTATAAATTTGCACATGCCAGGTTATACTTTTGAGCGGTTTCTTCACACACCTCAGAACGGAAAATGAAGCGAAGGTATGACCCTGGCCACAAGCCCATTCCCGAAGGAGAAGTCATTGAACTGGGTCTGTGTTCCTCTTCAAACGCTTATTACTGCAAGGTAGAATACACGGCGCAACAACTTGTTGTGCAGTGCAGCAACACAGGCTGCAAAAACAAGTACAGCCAGCACAGCCTCAAAGAGAAATGGAGTGGACCATGAACAAGTAGGGGCCAGTGGGCAGAAGACCTTGCTTCTCGACCTCTTTGTTACTGTACTTGACCAGAAGAAGTCTTGCTTTCAGACTTGCGCTTGCTTGTAAGGTTGCTGGGCACAGCTTGTGCCGGTAAACCCATTATGCATGGTTGCTGGTTGAGGCTTAGTGTCGCTTTCAGCTGCTTAAAGCTAAGGGTGGCAAAAGCGTAGGTAATAAACCTGGTCCACTGTGCATAGTTGTTGGGCAGCCTGAGACAGAACGCGTCGTCGTGGAAGACCTAGTCGTCGGTGGTGGGGCCATCATTGACGGCAGGGTGGAAAAGGATATGACGCACTTGCCTTTCTAGAGCGGGGTAAGCGCGACGAGCGCAATGTCGACGTCGTACAGAATTTGTTGCGGGAGGAGATTAGACAATTTGGCATGCTTAAAGGTAGCAAGCCAAACTGAACACCGTAAGCCGTGTCCTCCTCCGCCGAAACGTGGCTATGACGACCGCTTAGTCCCGAAAGGAGTGATACAGTACAGTAAGGGTTGGCAAAAACCCAAGAAATGGGTGATCCGGGGCGATGCTTGCTGGACGCTCTTGATCTTGGCAATGAAAAGTGGCTGGGAGCAGAGGGATGAGAATATGGTAGTACAGTACAGCACAACATTTGTAGTCCGGGGGATTGTGATGCATCGCTACACAGCCCCGGATCAGGAAGACTATGCTGCTTAAGCTTTGGCTGTTTTTTGAAAGGTGCAGTTCCTCGCTGGCAGAGCCATCCTCTGACATTTCAGCGTTTTGAGTGCAGGGCCTGGAACAGTCGAAGAGGAAACGCCTTGGCCTTTGGTCGCAATGAATTCCCGTTGCTGTGCAGCTTTTCCGGACGGCTGATACAAAAAGCAAAGGTATAAAAACCCTTACAATACTGGAAAGACCTCAGTGCCCTACTCCGCTACAGAGGACAGCGACAGTACAGCAACACCGACAAGAAAAACAAGATGGGAGAAGACAGGAATCGCTTGTCAACTTCGCAACGCCACCGAACCCGACCTGTGACGCCCGAACCTTCACTCATTTCCGTTGGCAATTGTACGCAGGGTGGCAGCTGCCTGGTAAAATACAATGACTTCGACCCGTTCTTTGACTGCACCCGTCTAAACTGTCCGAAATCCTACGACAGGACGACAATCGAGTCACTGAGTGTCGGGTACACCCACCTCTGAGGCAGACTTGGGCGCATCGTGCTGCGTTGCAGCCAGCCGGCTTTTCGTTACCTTGGTGGACATCCCAGTAAGCTCACTTGAAAAGCAGCGGCTCGCGGGTCCTTCTGTGTCTAGCTCCAGTCCCCTTTCATTGCCATTCAGTAGGCTGAAACATGCATGACTGTTTGCCAGAACTGTCTCTGAGCTGTCGAATAAATGTCCCGTACCTCTATACCCAGTACAATAACTGTTGTACGTACAGTAGGCGGTAGAATTGATCTTTGGATCGGCCATTTTCGTCGGATTTCCACCAAATGCCTTCTCACCCGAGAGCTCATTCTTCAACAGTAAGTGACTGGTTCAACCTGAGACTTGTCATACCAATGCATAAGAGGGGAAGCTTTGCATTCCTTGTGGTCCTTTATTCAAAGCAGATATGTCAAAGACTTGACACAGCTGCAAAGATGACTGAAGTGCCACAGAGCCAAAAATGCGTGATGTGTCCCATCAGTTGGGACAGGGAGTGCATTTTATGCAGCTAATTACTGCCTTCTTCGACACTGGGCCTTAAGCAAAAGCATTAGAACCGCATAGTATGTTCTGTGGGGAGGAGAAATGTGTACAGCATGCATGGGGAAAGTATCAAGGGAAGTGCTCACCCAAAGTGCTGAGCAATGGCTGTCATTCCAGAGGGGTGCTACGGTGATGTGCCACTCAGGCACTTCGCCGTCCAAAGATCAAATTTACCGGGTACTGTACAGTATACAGTTATACAAAAAGCGAGACGGCCGGGTGCAGTACAGTACAATCATGAAAGGGCTACAGTACAGTGAGGTTGAACCAAAGTGAGGAATACCGCTTCACTTGCTTCTCTTATCTCGTGCCAGAAGCAGCAGCTTCCAGGCAAGGAGACTGCACTGTCCTGTACGAGGCGGATGTTGGGTGGACCCCAAGAGAATCCCGGTCTCGGTGGCAAAGGCCATTCTTCGTATAAGGCTCTTCAAAGTGTGACGGCAAAGCCCACAAGACCACGACTTGCCCGACTGCTGAAAAGAGT
Organism: Cutaneotrichosporon arboriforme; assembly: GCA_002335565.1. Taxonomy (NCBI): domain Eukaryota; kingdom Fungi; phylum Basidiomycota; class Tremellomycetes; order Trichosporonales; family Trichosporonaceae; genus Cutaneotrichosporon; species Cutaneotrichosporon arboriforme. The sequence goes on along the minus strand of BEDW01000002.1, from coordinate 190,583 downwards.
TGTGATCTGGTGGTTGCATTTGCAAGCATTATCCGTCTTGGTGTTGGACGATCCCTTGGCCTACCAGCCGCGTTTCCACAGACCACAGTTTGTTCCTACAGCCACCATGATACCTGCTACCAGAGAGACAGCGCATCATGCATTCTGACCGTCAATGAGACTCATCAATGTGGGTAAGCCCAGGCCTTGCACTGCCCTTATAACCGAAATCACCTTCTGGTCGTGATGTGAGGAGGGCGCATCAGGATTTGAAGGGAGCCCCGCCAAGAAACGAGCCGCAGCACCGCACAGACACAAGGCGGTGGACCTCTCTGGCAATCCGATCAAGCAGGCTGAATGGCGGCGTATAAGACCGCTGGCGGCGTGATATGACAGTTAGGTTTTCCCGATTCCGTTGATTGACAACCTTCAAAGTGGACGATTTTATACCATGGTCGGCGGCCTTACCTTGTTGGATCAGTACAAGCAAAGGGTGAGGGCCAATCCCAAGCTTCAGCCGGCACGGTGTAGAAGTCCTGCAACTAGGGTGTGCGGCCCTTGTGGCCATCTACGCTACGAGTTATGCTTGATGCACAGGTATCCAACACCTGAGCCTGCCAGAAGATTCCCGTGGGTATCACGGCTGTGGAATGCGCTCCGTCGTCGTCTTTAAAAGCAAGGTCGCCGTCGCTGTAGCGGCACGCCTGGCACCTCAGTCGCCAGAGTTCTGTGCCGTACCCCTGTATCTTTGCAGAGCCCTCCCTTGTACAATACTAGTACAGTCCTGTATTAGCTGTATCCTTGTACGGTCTGGCCGTCCTGCTTCCTTGAGAGAGGCCCAAACGTAATGTTGTACTGTACAGTAGGTACAAAACTGTGACCATCGACAAAACACCCAGTTGTTGCACAAGACGCTTCTGTAACCGCGCCAACTATGCCCAAACTGTACAGCACATGACAGTATAGTAAACCTTCCTCACTTTCGGATCTCCCCGCCTGCAAAGGGTCAAGTCCACACCGCGCCTGGTGACGGTTCGTCACTGGAGAATCTCTGATCGATCGACATTGCCCAGACCTCAGTTAGCAGCCGTAACCCAAACCCATCAGACCCGTGTGGGTCGAAACTCTATAACACAGTGACCGATCGGAAGTGACTGCACGCCGCCATGCCCGAGACGGCTGCAGGTGTTGGAGCGATGGCCTCAGACCTCCATACCTGCTCCGACATGTGACGATCACTTGGGCCGGGCGGGCCCGGACTGCGACGCTTGGATAAGAAGGTGCAACAGCGTGCGCCTAACCACGACTGATGGGAAGGTGGGGACGCAGAGTATAAGTCAGCAATGTCCGTGCAAGTCGCGACGTTTCCCACACCCTCTGGTGTAACCTTTGTCCGCGTGTCGCCACTAACATGCCGCGCTTCGAGCTGACTTGCAACGTGGGGCTAACGCACAAGAACTTTGGGCGTGAGTGGCGCCGCAGCCGTGTACTCGTCGTAACGCCAGAGGTCTGCATTCCCGAGGTCAAGAGCGACGGCTCGGCTTCCTGCATCTACTGCTACAGGTCACTCCCAACCCAGTAGTGAAAAAAAAGTGGGCACATTTGCCATGATTGAGAGGGCTACGTGGAATACCTAGACTGTTCGCTGAGTGTAGACGTAAATCGTCAGCCCTAGCATACAGTAGGTACCGTACTGGATGAATGCATATCGCCAGTTTGGTGGTCAGTCAGGCTGCATAGCGGCGTTCGTGTTGTGTGCCTGCCAGCATGTGAGCACGGACACTGAACACTGTACTGTACTGGACATGTGAATGGCATAAGGCACGGCGTGGTCAAGCACACCCACCGCACAGCTGAGCAACACGAGACAGTCGCAGAGCAACACGTCAGACGCATTGTGCCAACTCTCACGCCATCATTGACACACAGGGGGAGGCAATGGAGGACATGTCTGAGGATGGTGACACGGACGCACACAATAGGGCGATCAGTTGTAATAAGAAACGCGTCCGCACGTTCGCAACCGAGTGATGGGCGTTGTTCTGCGCCCCTGACACACGGCGTGTCGACAACACACCGACTCAGGACGCGCAACGCGTCCCCATCACATCCTGCCCCGCGCATTGTTATCGTGCACTTACCCCTGCCACCGCAATGCAGCGGGGTAACGTCGCCCTCACCGGTGTGATCGAGCTGATGTTATTGTGTCTGGCCAGCACGGCGTTATTGTGTTGTGCCGCATGCGCAGAGAGTGCAACTGCGGTACAGCGTCTCTGGACCGGTACATAAGCTCACTCTGTGGTGTCGTCGTCGTCGTCCTCACCAACTCCAACACTCTCAGCGCACATCCCCACACCCACGTCACAACCCTCCAAAATGCACTACGAGACCATCTGCAGCGGCGACAACAAGGGCAACAACCGCGGCAGTAAGTCAGAGACGGTGTCGGGCGGCAGCAGCTAACCGAGGCAAGACTTCTGTGAGGCATTTGCCTTCTACGACGGCGGTCTCTGCCGCGTCAACTGCAAGTACTGCGGTCTGCAGTGCTGAACCGATTCTTTCACTGGCTCTCGCGCAAGACCATGTTGTAGACCCTGGTCAGGTAGACCTTCTGTAGCGCCCAGCCCCGACGACCACGTTTTCTGCATCAGTGTCGTTAAATGTCAGTGTGACCTGGATCACACGCCGCTGTTAGCATGAGGCAGTCAGCGTTCCCAAGAAACAGCAATACATGCCACGATGCAAGCGAAATGAGCAGGGATGTGCGGGGCGCTTCGTCGCGCCGCCAGCTACAGTCGACGCTGGGCGTCGTTGGGGAATAGGCCGCTTTATGGCGTTCGTTTAGGCCTTGGGCACAGCGTCGCCCTTCTCCGTCTCGAGGTACTTGCGCAGATCGGCGATGGAAATGACCTTGAGGCCCCATGCACGCGCGAACCGCCACGAGTCGTCGCGGCGCGCCATAGAACCCTTCGGGTCGTCGGGGTTGACCAGCTCACACAGCAGGCCAACTGGGAGTTCACCGGCGAGGTAGCACAGGTCTGCCGTCAGTAGTCGTTCACGCGCGGTTGCTGGGGCTCTTCTCGGGATCGTGGAAAGCTTGCAAGGAAGCATTACTTGGCCGCGTGGACACGGCCAGAGTGCACCATGGCTTAAGCGGATCCGCAAATCCCGGCTCGACCACCGCTCGCCATCCCTCTTCGCGTTCAACCACCTACGACGACGCCCACGCCCCAGCCAAGTCCGACTCACCAACAGCCGCCTCGGTGTGTCCAAACCGCACGCGTGCGCCGCCAGGGGTGTAGGCGAGGGTGACGAGGTGTCCTGGGCGGGTGAACTCTTCTGGGCCGGCACCGTTGGCGAGGAGGCGGGACGCGAGGGAGCGGTCTGGCGCCGAGATACCCGTCGTGGTTGGGTGGACCGCCGAGTTGGCGTCAATGGTGAGGTGGTACTTGGTCCCCTTTGGGTCTTCGCGCACGCCCGCGGCCGTCAGCAGCGGTGGCAGCTGCAACTCGGCGAGACGCGATGGCGGCATCGACGCGCAGATGTATCCACTGGCGAGTTAGCCGGTCTTGTCCCGGAGTATGCCGAGGCATGCGATCGCAGCAAGCGACGCCGGAGGCGAGGATGTATGTAGCACATGCCAAAGGACATCCAGCCGCGAGCAGGCTCCGATATCGACAGCGTGCAGGCTCCGGCACGCTCCGCGGCACATCGCTGGCCTTGCTCGTGCACTCACCTAGTCCACTTGATGAACCACGCCATGCCCTCGTCGGTGACCTTTGAGGCCGCGCAGATGACATCGCCCTCGTTCTCGCGGTCCTCGTCGTCCATGACGACAACAAACTCGCCGCGCGCAATGGCCGCAACGGCATCCTCGACGGGGTCGAACACGAACGGCGACGGCGGCGCCGTCGGTGGGTTTGGTACGCGGATAGGGAGGGACATTAGGCTTGGGCGGTTGGGGGTGTTCGGGGCGAGGGAGTTTGTCCGTGGGGCTGTGCGTCGGGCTGGGGAGCGTCGAGGACGTCGGCGCAGAGGTACGTTGTGAGCAATGAGAATGGACCGATGGACGATGGCAAGCGACGACGTGGACGAACGTAGTGGTGTTTTGAGTCGTGTCGACTTTTTTCCTAACCGGAGTAAGCGGTGGAGATTTCGGCGTGCTGACATTCAATTCCCGCTTCAACCACAACGTCTCGCGCGGATCTACACACCGACGCCTCCTCCCAAATCAGTCCAACACCGAGCGCCGAGCATACCGGGCGGGCATGTGACGTATAGGCGTCCATCGTGATAGGCATCGCATCCGGCTAGCTACCATTGCTGCTGATGCATTGCGCGCGAAATGCATGCGCGAGGGATGAGAAATGCACTCACACGCCTGGTGCCTGAAAGTCACTGCGCCAGTGCTTGCTTCGATTCCCATCGAGGGAACAAGTCAACCTGCTAACCCCTCTTTTTGCGCCAAAGCCACGCTATCGGAGATTTGATTCATGTCCGTCGCGTGTCTGCCAAGGCGAAGCGCCTTCCACCTCAACGACCGCCTCAATGCGACTTGCCGACTGATCACCCTCTCCATCACCCCAATCACCTTTGGTACGAGTTAACTCGCAGCCCACTCGTGCTGCTACTCCCCCACTGCGCCCTCTTTGCAGCCGCTTGTCCCCTGGAATACTCTCCCCCCCATGCTTATTGCCGCGCTCGCCGCTCTGGCGGCTGCGGCGACGCCTGCGAACGCGTTCTACCTGCCTGGTACTGCGCCACGAGACTATACCGAGGGCGAGCGGGTAGACGTGTTTGTGAACACGGTGTCGCCAATGCTCAACGCAACGCTCCAGTCGCTCATTTCCTACGACTACTATGACCCGCGGTTCCACTTTTGTCAGCCAGAAGGCGGGCCTGTCAAGCAGCCCGAGTCGCTTGGCTCGATCATCTTTGGCGACCGCATCCTGTCGTCGCCTTTCGACATCAAGATGCGCCAGGACGTTCAGTGCCAGACGCTGTGCATGAGCAAGGTCGGCAAGGACGACGCGACGTTTATCAACGACCGCATCAGGGAAAACTATGGCCTCAACTTTATCATTGACGGCCTGCCAAGTTCCGAAGTCAAGCAGAACCTCCAGACGGGCGAGCCGTTCCTCGACGGCCAGGGTTTCCAGCTCGGCATGACTGGCTACGACGGCAAGGGGACCATGGACCACCCCGCGCTCAGCAACCACTTTGACATTTACATCGACTACCACGAGCGAAACGGCAAGTACCGCGTCGTCGAGGTCAAGGTGTACCCGCGCAGCGTCAACAGCAAGGTCGAGGGCGAGCAGACGCCCAACTGTTTCCTCGACGAGGTCATGAGCCTTTCGGAGACGTCGGACAACGAGTTTTACTACACTTACTCGGTGCGCTTTGCCGAGTCCAAGGTGCCGTGGTCGCTCCGCTGGGACAGCTACCTTCACGTGTTCGACCCCAAGATTCACTGGTTCTCGCTTATCAACGCACTCGTCATTGTCGGTTTCCTCTGCTTCCTCGTGTCCATGCTGCTGTACCGCACTGTGGCCAAGGACATTTCCCGCTACAACGCTATCGACCTGGCCGACGACGTTCAGGAGGACTATGGCTGGAAGCTCGTGCACGGTGAGGTGTTCCGCCAGCCCGAGCGCCCCATGCTTCTGTCGGTCATGATCGGGAATGGCTTCCACATTGCGCTCATGACTGGGGTTACCCTCGTGTTTGCGCTCTTCGGCTTCCTCTCGCCGTCTAACCGCGGCTCGCTCGCGACCGTCATGCTCATCTGCTGGACCCTGTTTGGCTGCGTCTCAGGCTACGTCTCGGCACGCGTCTACGCGTCACTCGGCGGCGAGCAGTGGAAGCCCAACCTCGTGCTCACTGCGGTGCTCTTCCCAACCATTGTCTTCTCGCTCATCGGCATGCTCAACCTGTTCCTCATCTTTGCTGGTGCTTCCGGTGCGGTTCCGTTTGGCACTATTCTTGCCGTGCTGCTGCTCTGGTTTGTCATTTCGGTGCCGCTTTCGGTTGCTGGCTACTTTTTCGGCATGAAGCACGGCGGCTGGTCCAACCCGGTGCGCACGAACTCGATCCCGCGCCAGATCCCGCCATGCCCATGGTACCTCAAGCCTATCCCAGCCGCCATCATTGGTGGCATACTGCCTTTCGGTGCGGCGTTTGTCGAGCTCTACTTTATGCTCTCGAGCCTGTTTGGCAACCGCGCGTACTACGCGTTTGGCTTCCTGTTCCTTACCTTCTTTATTGTCGCGCTCACCGCCGCGACCGTGGCCATTATTGCGACGTACTTTTTCCTCTGCGCCGAGGAGTACCGCTGGCAGTGGCGCTCGTTCCTTGTCGGCGGCGGTGCGGCGTTCTGGGTCTTTGTATACGGCATATGGTACTGGGCGTCGCGTCTGTCGCTCGGCACGTTTACATCGGTCGTCCTCTACTTTGGTTACCTGTGAGCAAACCTACCGGGGATCACTGCTAACTTTAGCCTCCTTGCGTCGCTGTTCACGTTCCTGCTTCTCGGCAGCATAGGCGCCGCGGCGTCGTGGTGGGCCGTGCGCCGTCTCTACAGCTCGGTGCGTGTCGACTAGGCACCAATGCGTCACGGATCATAGAAGTATCATGCATGTCATTATCGTATAGTCTAGGTGGTATCGGTACTAGTGCTTGGCCTTGTTCTGGCCGTTCTGGGCGGTGCGGAATTCGTTGGCAAGCTTGGAAATGTCGGCGTCGTAGAGCGTCGCCTCTTTGGCTGGTGGGTTGGCCGCGAGCTGGGCAATGGCCGCGCCAACGTCCTCGGCGTCGACCGCGGAGACGGGCAGGGGAATGCTCATGGCACGCGCGCCCTTGAGCAGCGACACCCACATGCTTTCGGCGGTGCGTTTAACGTGACTAGTGTAAGTTACTTTCGCTTGGTGAGGTCGACTCACCGGTCGCCGTCGTAGAGGAGTGTACCCGGACGCAGGATGACAGTGCGGGCAAAGCCCATAGCGCGGACCATGTCCTCGAGCTCGCCCTTCATCTTCATGTACGGGAACATGCTGGCTGCGCTTGCGCCAGCGGCCGAGACAAGGATGACCTGGCGTGAGCAAGTCGCGTTGAGGAAAAGCCTTACCGTCTCAGCGCCGTCATCTTTGGCCTGCTGGGCGAGGTCGCGGTTCATGTCAACGTCGATCTTGCGCTGGGCGTCGAGACCGCCGGCGTCGGCGCGCGTCGTGCCGAGACACGACACGAACACGCCGCCAGCGGGAACGAGCGCCTTGGGGGTAGGCACGAGGTCGCCGACGCGGTTGTGGTACGACGTGGCCGGGTTGGCGTCGGCGCCGGGACTCGCGGGTGCCGCGCGGCGCGTCAGGGCCGTCACTGCAAACGCCGTCGGAGACGACAGCAACGCGTGCACGGCCGCAGTACCCGTAAGTCCCGTCGCGCCCACGAGCGTCACGGCAATAGGCGCGGCGCCGGTCATGGTAGTCTGCGCAGCGGGGGTGGTGTCGGGCTGCGCCATGTCGCGAGTGAAGTGGGCGATGCTGCGTCTGGCACACTCGGTGGCGTCGCATCAACTCTCCTCCAAAGGGGGCAAAAACAACCTCACGTCGGGAACGGGGGTATGTGGGGGGCGTAAAAAGGCATGTTCTTCGCCGGGTTGTATTGAGAGGGGGGAGTGAATAAGCTTATCTGAGACATTTCACACTTGTCAGGGCTTATAGGCTGGCCGACGTACCGTCCTCCAACAAGATGCGTTCATCTAATTGCCCTATGGCTCAGTTGGCTAGCGCGTGGAGCTGTTATGTTTACGTAACGCAACAACTCCGAGGTCCACGGTTCGAGCCCGTGTGGGGCAGTAGTAGCATCTCTTTTTGCGCCCTCTACGCTGCTCTTTTGCGTTCAGAACGGTTGGGAGAGAGTCTAAGGCATGTGGCGGATGGGTGGTGGACGAGATGGATGTGGCGGTTGCGCCCTTGGTGAGACATTCACGCACGTTATCTGAGACATGCACACACGGCGAGATACCGGACGAGAGGCGGTAGGAGGGGGGTTTGCACGTACATGCATACATGCGTGTGTACGCGTGTGGGCGTGCGTGCTGTGTGTAGTGTGTTGTTGAAGAGCAGCGGCGAGTGAGCTGGTTCTACCCGAGCTGTGAACCGCTCTGGTGATGAGCAAATTTCGTCAAGCCGGCATGCGTCGGCGCATACCGCAACTGTCTTGCCGTTTGGCGGTGGGCACCGTCCAAGCAGATTGGCCGCATCAAGATAGCGGGCGGCACGCACCGTGCAATACTGTACATGTCGTCAGTGCCGTGCTCGAAGGCGAGTCTTGCGACATGGCAAGAGTGGTCTGGACCCATACAGGCATGCGCCGCATGCTCCCTAGTCTTTTCCGCAAAGGCGTGTTCTTTGCGGCGACGCAGGGGCACACCGGGGTCAGTGCGCGACTCACGCGCCAACGCCTTTGTCTCTGACAACAGACGCCTTTGTCTCTGACAACAGCATTGTGCTGCCTGTGTTGTCGGGCGAGGCCACTCAGGCTGGCCGCGATATCGCCTCTCAACGTCGCGTTTCGACCGATATGCGGAACCTCGATGGCCTCCATACGAGGTTCGTCTCTCCCCCATACGTGACTCGCACAAAGGTAATCCAACCGTCAGTCGAGCAACGTGTGAACCATCTCTACAGTATAACAACTACTCCGCTTTGCCAGTCTCGACTCAGTCGTCCCTTGTGGCCTTTCGTCCACTTGATCCCCTCCCTCCCCACAGTTTCTCATGTCTGTTCACGCCGCACACGAAACATACATGCATGCGACAATGCAAATGCTAACCCCGCCGCGCGTCGAGCGCGGCGGGTACAATGACGATAATAATCTAAGTCACAACCACACAACACATACCCGCCTAGAGTTTGAAGAGGAAACCGAGGTCGTCGACGGTAAGCTTACCGAGGGCCGAGTCGGGGTCGCGACTGAGCGCTGCGTCCGTCATGGCGAGCTTCTTGGCCTGGAGTTGCACGATCTGGTCCTCGATCGAGTCCTCGACGACGAACTTGATAACCTTGACTGGACGTTTCTGGCCCAGGCGGTGGATACGGTCCATTGCCTGGTACTCGACCGACGGGTTCCACCACGAGTCCATCATGAACACGGTGCTTGCCTCGGTCAGGTTCTGTCGTCAGCTTAAAGTAGACGGCACGGGACTTACAAGGGCGACACCACCAGCCTTGAGCGAGATGAGGAACACGGTCACACCCGTGTTTTTCACTGCTGTCAGTCGTTGGCGCAGGGCGTACCCACTGAAATGCTGGATCGTCGCGTCGCGCTGCTGCGGGGTCATGCCACCCTCAAGACGGCAGATCTGGCGTCAGCTTCGACACACGTATAAGCTCACGTTAAACCCCGCGCGCTGCAGGCGGAACGCGATGAGGTCGAGGAAGGAGACAAACTGCGAGAACACGAGCGACTTGATTGTGCAGTCCTTGCGGCGGAGCTTCTCGAGTTCCTCCACAAGCGCCTCGAGCTTGGACGACGAGCGCCAGTTCTGGAGAGTTAGTGCTAGCTCGCAGCAACAACTCACGGCAATGTCCAGGCGTGCGAGAATACCCTGGCGTGCCTTGCGAGGCCCCTCGTCAATCTCGATGGCCTCCTGCTCGAGGTCAATGGAGATTTCAATGTGGCAGACGGGACACTCGGGCTGGTGGTTAGCACAATCAACACATGCCTACCCACTCGGTGGCCGCGTAACTGCTGCACTTCAAGGTACTGCTTGATGCACTCGCGGTCGAACACGTGGTGGCACGCGGACACAATCGCGTCCTCGGCCTGGCGTCAGCTTCGCGCGAAAAACAAGAAGCTCACAGTGTCGTTGCAGAGACGGCAGACAGTGCCCTCCTGTCCTGGCTGCGCGAGGGAGCTCGTCTTGGAACGAAGCACGAGGTCAGGATGGCACGCCATTTGACGCACTGCATGTCAGCGAAACCACACCATGTCGTTGGACGTACTCCGCGTGATCAGAGAGAAGATGTTGGAGTAGTCTGAGCGGTTAGACAAGCATAGAGGAATAACCTACTGTTCAAGACGGTGCCGGACGCGACGTAGGTGTTGAACTGGCGCTTGGCGTTGGTGAAGAGACTCATGTAGAGCTCCTTCTCCTGCGGCGAGAAGAAGTCGCGGCGGACGACGATTGCGCGAGGCGGCAGGCCGAGGTCATCTGCGCGCTCAAGCTTTGTGCGTCTGTCGTCAGCTCAAGATCCAGATTCAAGCTCACCGAAGCATCATGCGGTCCAGCAAGATCTTGAGCTTCTTGAACGCCGTCTTGCCTGGCCCACCCTCCTCAATACCATATCGCGCAATAGGCGTGAGGATCTCCGAGTTCCACAGCGACACATGGTCCATCGGCTTGTGGCCACACGAGTCACACCCGCGCTGGTTCTTGAACTGCCAGTGGAGTGACTTGCAGTCGCACTTCTTACAAAAGTAAAAGCTGGTGTCAGCTTTGGCCACGTTCACTTAGCTCACCTGAAAGGATCGGCACCGAGGAACCGCACGAGCGAGTAAAGCTCGCCCACACGGTTCTGCAGCGGCGTACCCGACAGACACCAGCGGTACTTGGCCTTGAGTGCAAATGCCGCCTTGGCCGCGTTGGTGGTGCGTTCCTTGATGTTGTGCGCCTCGTCGAGCACGACGCGGTGCCACTCGAACGCGTGCATCGGGCTCGGCTCCTTGATGATCAGGTTGTTCTTCTGGAATCCGCGCTGCTGGCGGCGGAATGACGCTTCAAGCGTGCCGTACGACACGAGCACGACGTCAAACTTCTTCAACTCGTTCGCCTTCATGCGCTTCGCGCCGTGCCACAGACACACGCTGAAGCCCTCCGCGTGTGTCTCTATCTCGTGCTTCCACTGCATCAGAGCGACCACGGGCGCAACGACGAGGGAAGGTTTGCGGCGAGGTTCAGAGAGTAGCAGCGCAATGGTCTGGATACTGCCTGTCAGCCACGCAACGGCGTCACGCTTACGTCTTGCCCATGCCCATTTCGTCCGCAAGCATGCCGCCACGCCACACGCCCTGTTCCTGCTGCTTCATCCAGTAGAGACTCTCTTTCTGGAATGGGAGGAGGGTGAGTTTGAGTGACGGGTGGGCCTCCATGGGAACGGGCTTGACCGGCTCAATGTTGGCTTCAAGGTCGCCCCAGACGTCGACGAGTTCGGGATGGTGCTGCCGTCAGTTGATGCCGAGTCGACGCCCCAACTCACCAGCGCCAGGCGGATGTGGTTCTTCTCGCCCTGGGTGAGCTTGCGCCCTAGCTTTTTCTTCAGCTTCGTCTCCTTCTTCTTGATGACCTCCTTCTCGTCATGAATACGTTCAAGCTCTGCCTCCTTCTCCGCCAGTGGCCGGTCCTGCCAGAACTCTGGCAGCTCGGCAAACTTGTCCTTCTTCTTTCCCCAGCCTCTGCTAGGCGCAGACTTCTTAGCCTTTCTAGTCTTTGGCTTGACGTCCTCTTCAGACGCATACTCCTCGTCAGAGACGTCCGACAGGGCCGAGTCGGAGAAGGCCGCCTCGCTCTCGCTGTCTCCCCCCGGCGTGAACTCGGGTGACGAGCCAGAGTCAAGTGGCGTGCTCAGGCCCGAAGCAGAGTTGGACGACTCGCCGTTCGCCGCGCGCATTCGAACTGATGTCAGCTAGCTCATGGGCGCCATTGGAGCTTACGCTGTGCGGCACGGGCAATGGCCGTGCGGTGGGGCGCAGCGCTCTTGCCCGCCTTCCCTGCTGGCTTGCGGCCAGAGCGCGAGCTCGATGCCGACGTGGAACGCGTCGACGAGCCGCTCGCCTTGGCTCTAGCGGCTCTAGTACGCAGTGGCGTGGCCGCCTCTTCGTCGTCGGAACTTGAAATGTCCTTTACAAACTCAATGCCGTTACTCTCAGTGTCCGTGTCCGAGATCTCGATGATCTGCGGCTGTTTGCCTCTAGACGCGCGGCGCGCAGCCAGGGGCTTTTCGTCCTCGCTCGACTCAGCGTACGTGACAGCGGACGCATGCGCACGACGCGTACGCGGCGTCTCTTCCTCCTCGTCCTCGCCGTCTTCCTCCATCTCCACCTCCTCCTTGACAAAACCGTTTGGGCGCGCGTCAAGCGTGAGGTTATCCGCTGAGGCAGTCTTGACCGTGCTCAACTTGGAGCGGCGTGCGGGCGCGGACGCGGACGCCCCGACCGCCTGGCGCTTAGTAGGTGAGGTGGACCTCGGCGGGGAAGACGCTGGTGTCAGCTTTTGCAACGGACAGGGCGCAGCGGGCATGACATACCTTTGCGCTTCCCACGAGCGGCAGGCGTAGGGGACATGTCATACTCGATACTGTCTGGGGTGGCGAGACGTTCCTCGTCCTTGACGGGCATGTCTGGCGACGCCGTAGTCGAGGGGTCGCCGTTGGTCAGGCTAGGTGTGGGTAGGGCGGCGGCAGCAGCTGCGCGGGTGGCGCGGGTCGTGCGCCGCGGCGTAGTCATTGCAAGTTCGGCCAGTGTAGACGTCTGCGATGTCGGTGGCGACCGAGGTGAGTAGCGCGGTGTGGGGGAGAGGGAGAAAGAAAACGACACAACACAACCGCGATGGGGCTTGGCCGAGCCTGACGCCTGGTTGACGCGATTTCGGTGTGCTTTGTGTAGTTGACTCACCTCCCGATTAATCACCACCACAGCAAGCGCCGCCCATCGCCCTGAAAATGTTATCCCGTGCCTGAATTTGGATCCACATTGGAAAGCGTGGCACCCCAGCTCCGTGTTCTCCAACATCGGCCCAACGCGTCTCGTTAACAATCTCAAGCAGTGGCAAGCGCTGATGGGAGGCCCAGCGCGTCCCGTCAGCAATCTCAAGCAGTGGCGAGCGCTGATGGGATGCCCAGACCAGGAGTGTGAGCGGATTTAACCCAGCGAAAGCGCCACCTCCAGAAACCCAAGTGATAATCTACATCTAAGTCTACAGACAAACAAGCTCTAGTCAAAGGTGATCTTTGTGGCCGCAGGAGCGTCAGAAACGTCGCGGTAGAATGCTCCGTAGGATGAGTGCTCCTTCTTCTTGATGGTGCTAGGGAAACGGTCCATCTCCTTGGGGACCTCGGCGCCGGCGTCGCGGAGAACGCGCATAAACTCGCCAGCGAGGGACCGCTCGTGGTTCTCGCCCGTGAAGAACGTCACTGCGCGCCCGCTCTTGCCCGCGCGACCGGTACGTCCGCAGCGGTGGACAAAGTCCTCGGTGGTGAGGGGGAAAGTGACGTTGATGACGAGGGCGACGTCGGGAATGTCGAGGCCACGCGCGGCCACGTCGGTCGCGACGAGGACGTTGACCGAGCCGTCCTTGAACGCCTCGAGCGCCTTGAAACGCGCGTCCTGCGACATGTCGCCGTGCAGCGCGCCGACCTTGAAGTTTGCGCGGCGGATCGTGTACTCGAGCCGCTGCGCTTCCTTCTTGTACAGCCCAAACACGAGCACACGCGCGCCCGGGTGCGACTTTTGGTGAGCGCGCAGGTGGTACAACAACCGGTTGTCCTTGTCGCGCGGCGAGTCGAGTACCTCAACGATCTGCTCAATCCGCTTGTTGGCAGACAGCTCGTCCGAGCCGACAGTCACCTTGATCGGGTTGGTGAGGAACGACGACGCCAGGCGGCGCACAGACTCGGGCCATGTCGCGGAGACTATTGTCAGCAACGTCGCTTTGGAGGCACTTACACATGACAGTCTGGCGCTTGGGATGGTTGGGGGTGTGGGCGATGATGCGGCGGATGTCCTGCTCAAAGCCCTGGTCAAGCATGCGGTCAGCCTCGTCGAGGACGAGGTAGCTGATGCTCGAAAGATCGAGCTCGCCCGAGTCGGCGAGGTCGAGGGTACGCCCTGGCGTACCGACAACAATGCGTACGCCGTCGGCGCGGATGTCGCGGATCTGGTCAAACTTGCCGACACCGCCAAACAGGGCAACGGCCTTGATACCGACATCCTTGCCAAGCTTGACGAGGGTGTCAAAGCTCTGCTGGGCGAGCTCACGCGTCGGCGCAAGCACGAGCATGGCGAGCTTGCCCTTGCCGTTCTTGCCTGGCGGGGGCAGGGTCGCGAGCTGCTGCATGCCCGGAACGCCAAACGCGAGCGTCTTGCCCGAACCCGTCTCGGCAATACCGACGACGTCGCGCTTGGCCAGCAGGGCAGGCCACGACACCGATTGGATTGGCGTGGGCTTGGGGAACGCCTTGAGGAACTTCGCAATAGGCGCAGTCACTGGCAGCGTCGCCATGTCCAGGTGCGGCGGGTAGAGCGCTGGCTCGAGGGAGATGTTCTGCTCGGCGAGGTACGCCTTGTCCGCGGCGGTAAAGTCCGCTGGCGGGGGCGCAGGCGTAGACTCGACGGACGAGGCAGCGGCCGCGGCAGCCTTGAGTTTCTTGAGCTGCTTCTTGGACAGCGCCGGCGTCGAGTCGGACACGTCTCCCTCGGCGGGCGTCGCGACAGCAGTGTCGTTGGGGCTAGACGCGCTCGTGACCGACAGTGTTGGCGTGTCGTCACCAGCAAGCTTGCTCTTCTTGTCCTTCTTCTTCTTCTTCTTGCTCTCGTCCGAACCGTCCTCGTCGCGAGAGCGCTTCTTGTCCTTCTTCTCCTTCTTGGTCACGGTAGCGTCCGACGCCTCGGCGCTCTCGGACGCCGCGGCAGCCTTGGCCGCCTTGCGCGCCCGCTTCTCCTCCTTGAGCGCGCGGCGCTCCTCCTTGCTCAGTTTTGGTTCTGCTTCGAGCGACATGGTGTGGGTAGTTGTAGAGTGGTGGGGTGCACAACTCCAATTAGTGGCCGATTATATTTGTTGCTTTAAAGATTTTCGTGCCTGAATCTGTGGGGTTGGTGGGGCAGAACCGTCCCCTACCAAGCCGGTAAAACCCCTCCAAGCAAACTGACCAGCAGGCACGCTCCAAGGCGGTCGCAAATGTAGCGTACGAGCGTGTCGCGCAGCTCGCGATCGATAGATGCGCGGCTGGCGGGGCAATGTGTACAATACCAGAGCACTAGTGTTCGTACGCCAGGCCGAAGCCGCTCCACTACTCCCAGACTACTCTCGTTCACCCACACCCATTCTCACACCACCCCCAAATGCAACAGCAACTTTGCACAATCGTCGTACACGGCTGATGAATGTCATGACGCCGGGCTACAGCCTAACACCCTCGCCATCCTATCCCGTTGGTCCCCGAAAGCGCGAGTAAAGACAAAGTTTACTCGTCGCCCTCGACGACAACGGTCTCGAGGCCCTTGAACGAAGTGACGCCCTCGACGACCGACGCGAGAACGTAGAGCTTCTCCTTGGCGCCCTCGTCGTCGTTACGCTTGCGCTCGAGGCGGACGCGGACACGGCGGGGAGGCGAGCGGATGCCGCGCGACCAGAGGGCCTGGTTGAGGCCGGGCGAGATGCGGACGTCCTTGACACCCATCGCCTTCTGGGCGAACTCGGTCACCGACTTGACGGCCTTGGGCGCCTCTGCGAGCGTTAGCATACTTGCGCAGTGTATGTTGTAGGTGCGGGATTGAGCTACACTGGGGCTCGGTCTAGCCCAAAAGTGCTCAACCCCACGCTCCCGTGACCCGACTCACTCTTCTTGAAGGCAAGGTCGTGGGTGCGCTTGTGCAGGTTGATCGTGTACTCGCGGGTAACGACGTCCTGGAGCGCCGAGCGCTGCTTGCGGGTCTGCATGTTAGTAGAAGTCGGAGACGTATGTGCGCGAGACGAAAGTTGCACATTTCGAGAAGAGTGTCGCCTTGGCGCTGAATGACAGAGATATCGCAAGAGGGAACACCGGGAGGCGCAGCGCAAGCGCAACGGAGACGGCGGAAGGGCGGGGATGTGTGTGCTTTGCGGCATCGAGCAAGACGTGACGTCCTGCACACGCCGCCTGCCCAAACACTCATATCCGCAACATTCAATCCGTCTGCACGTTCGCGCCAACTACGCCATTCACGCCCTCCTCTGCGCCGCTGCATCCAGCGCGCGGCCTCGCAGGTGCGCTCGCCAGCGACACCTCTCTCCTCGCGGAACGTCGTCTCGCGCGCGGTCGACTAACCTTCTGGGTGGGCGCCTAGGAGTCAGCACTCGTCTCTCACACATTCGGGGGCCATAGCGACGGCACGTCGTCGTTGCGCGCTGCCGGCGTACGCTCGGCCCTGCGGCGGCGCGCACGACGACGGCATCCCCGCGCTCGGTACTCACCATTTTTGCGAGTGTGCCGGACTTGACGATGGGCGAGCTCACTAGTGGACAGACGTCGAGGACGAGGCCAGGGGCTGCCGCGGCGGCAACCCACCCAGCAGCGACGGACGCTTCCTGGGTGAGGGCAGCTCAGCTCCTGTCGGCGTTAAATTCATTGCACGTGGTCAATAGCCGACGTGAAGTTTGGTTTTCACGATTTGTACAATTGATTCCGTTTTTGCTTCTTCAGGGTCTACCCACGTTTCTGCTCCCTGAGCTGATCGACTGCGGAGGATGCGCCACCGACGTATCCACTGATCCACCTGTTAGTTTCAGCTTGAAGCATATTTCTCATCACCGGCAGCCACTCGCGTCAGTCACACTCGGCTCTGCCGTCGGCACAAGCTCTGACATCTACGTGCAGCGAGCGACGTGCGGTCTCAGTAGTGCGTGTATGGGCTCATTTTTATGCACCGCCCCCAGCGCCCACCACTCCGCAGAGAACGGCGCAACAACAATGGCGGGTACATGGCTGCGTGCAAGGCGGGGAGATTAGCACGTTTTTCTGGGGCGAGGACTTTATGGCCTATGGTGCTTATCGCGGGGTGATGTGCTCAGGGTCTGGTAAACTTGAAACTGCAAGCAATACACCACCCCAACGGTTCGAAGACTCAGCTCCAACGAGTTCGACTCCAAGCTTGCATCTCGCACTGTGCTGGCGGCTCGACACTCCCTCGGCTTGAGCTCAACGGGAGCGGGGCGTTGGCTACCAGGAACATGCTGTTGCTCTGTTGCTCTGTCCATGGAAACAAGGCACATGATGACGATCCCAACGGAGCAATGGAGCACGGGGTGGTGCCCGAGCCATTGGGGGGGGCCTGATATCTTTACACTCTAGCGATCTAGCGGCTCTGGCAATCCGCCTTCCCCTGAGCTCTGAGGCGACACGTTTAGTTTACGCAGCAACGGTGCAACCAACACCGGAACTCTCGGGGGCCTGCCGCCGGCGGCTGGGAACAATCTAGATATGCACAGGTATATGTATCGCTAACGTTCGTTTCGTACATACCACTCACCTTCACCATCTCAATCGCACATCGGTCGCTCACGCAGCAACCATGAGTGGCTCCAAGGAGCACACGACGGACCTTGACCGTGAGCCACTGCTGCGCAGTGGCGAGGCCAGCGGCGCCGACGCCGAGCTCGGCAGCGTCCACCCCCGACACCACGCCACCAAGGCACCTGTTCGACGACTACGCTACTGGTAGGGCGACGGGCGAACAACATACACTAACTTGTCACAGCCGCATGCTGCGCTGGCCGCTATTGTTGGCGATCGGCGGGTTATTGTTCTTTTGTGGCTTGAGCATCAAGACGGGCACTGTGAACCCCGTCGCTCATATCACGACGGGACCGTCCGCAAGCGAGCGCGACCAGGCTGTGCGCACGCGTGTCCTCAAAACCCTCCTCGCTGAACGGTTCCCACCTACGTGAGCTGAGACTCCTCCACCCTGCTGACGATAAGGTATCTGCAGAAGGCGCGCGAGGAGAACTGGGACAGCCTTGAACGCCTCGCCACCTGTCTCGAGGCCAACTCGTGCACCGATGCAGAGAAGAAGGTGGTCATTCTCGCAAGCTACCACTTTGGCTTTGCCGAGGACGGCGCCACCGGCGGCGAGGACGTCTGGGCGCGCTCGACAATCAAGGCGTTCCGCGAACTCAACTACACCATCATCTTTGCGTGGCACCACATGGAGGCACTGCTTGTGCACCAGTACATCCCCGAGCTGGTCCACGTGGTTCTCTTTGAGGAGTCGACGTACGAGTACTGCCAGCAACGTAACGCGAGCAACCACGAGGCGCTGGACGCACTCGAGGAGCTCCCCGCTTCGTGGCAAAAGGACGAGTACGGTTGCCTGCAGTCCGAGGCGTTCCCGCAGGGTATCCCGCACTGGAAAGCATTCGTCTTCCTGTTCTGGCCAAACCTCAAGTCGCCACTCGGCGGGCAGTGGACCGTCTCGCCCGAAGACTACAGCAGCATTGAACAGCAAGATCAAAACCTGCAGTACCTCGGTGCGTACGTTGACGGCTTCACTCACTAACCGGACCAGGCTACTCTATCGAGGAGCGATGCAACCAATATCCCACGTTTGAGGAACGCGAGCACCGCGCACTCGTATTAGCCAAGAATGCCAGGTACTTCAACGAGGGCGACAACAAGTTTTATGGCGTCCTCGCCGAGGTGCGCGACTCGATCAAGCCAGCGAGGAACGGCGGCGAGGAAGTGCCGTTTGACCTGTTCGTCACGGCAGGTGAGGCAGGCGACTGGCTGCCTGAGCCGGATCTCGAGACCCACGGTATCCTTGACCAGGACGAATGGACCGAGACGCTCGCGCGGAGCAAGGTGCTGCTCGGCATCGGCTCGCCGATCCTTTCCCCATCGCGTATGTCGATACCCCTTGGTTCGTGCTGACCAGCAGCATACTATGGCCTGTGCCTTGGCGTGCCGTTCATCAACCCCATCCTGTTCTGGGACCACGACAACCCAAACGACCGCTCCAAGTGGGTAGCGCAGCACAACGCGCTGCGCTTTATCGACGAGCCGTACGTGTACAACGTCAAGGAGGGGGACAAGGACGGTCTGCGGCGCGCCATCCAGCGCGCCATCGCCAACCCCATCGAGCGCTACATTCGTGAGTCGACCCACTGTATCTTTGCTGACCGTCAGCACCAGACAAGAAGTTTTCTGAGGTGGTCGAGCGCGCACGCCGCCTCGTCGAGACGGACTGGCAGACAAAGGCCAAGGCGTACGTTGAGGAGAACTACGGCGACGCGTCCGAATACGCCTACCTCACGCTCGACTCGCCGGCGCCGTTCACGTCCGGCGGCGAGCGCAAGTTTATGGTGCGAGAATAGACATAGAGACGAATGGGTGGCCGCATTGTTTAGACATTCTTGTATGCATACTGTCATATTATGGGTGCGGCCATGGGTGTAGAGGGGTCTGGGTGCGACTTGGGTGAGTGTAGAGGTGTGGGTCCGGTTTCTGCTGAGTCTTGTTTCATTCTCACCCGTATCCAAGGTCCCGCATTGGCCAGGTACCCGCGTCGCGGGTCGTGCGACCGGGCCGTTTGCCATGTATGTGCAGGACAACGGCAAGACACGCGGACGGGGGCCATGTACTGCTCAGCGGCGCCTGTATAGGCACACGACCCTTGCACCCCTGCACGCCAAGCCGTTGTTGTGTCCAAAGTCGTAAATGGCCGGTCACCGTCCAGGCTGGACGGGATCGCTCATTACGGCGCGGGACTGCACGGTACCTCCTCAAACCTTCGGTGTATACGTAGCAACGACATACTCCCCCACCTATTCTCCTTGGCGGGAGGTGCACGGTTGATTATTACATTGCATGTAGCCATACAAGGGAGGAGAGACTGAGGAGGGTGGGCAGGGCCGATGCGAGCAGGACGGGAAACTGGGGACAAGACGGCAAGCAAGACAGGGTGTGGTGAGATGGCATACGCGACGAGAGGGGCATGGAGCGAGGCATCTTGTGGCCGTCTGGACGTGGACACCTCTGACACTCTTTGTACTTAGGCACAGCGAGATGGAGAACGACACGGAGCCGTGTTTATCTCGCCCAAGAACCAGAACATCCGCGATAACATGATGGGCAGGGAGAGCGTTCCGGGGTCGCCGGTGCTGTCGTCGTCGCGGCAGCGACTACGGTGGTGGCTGCGCCTCAGTGCCGTGCTCAACTGTGTGGCGGTGATACTGCTCGTGCACTACCACCTCGCCGACTTGCTAGGGGGCATAGGCGTGCACCCCGGTTTCCAGGTGGACGTTGCGCGCGAGCTCGTAGCGAAGCAGGCCGGCGAGGTGGCTGTGCCCGCCGCCGAGGTCGCAGAGGGCGCCTCGAAACCGTGTCCGCCACCGCCGGCGCCACCACGGCAGTGCGGCCTGTGCGACGTCAACCCGGCGCTGTGTGCCGAGCTTGGGTGAGTGCGTGGTTGTGGCGCCGCTGACGTCCTCTAGGAGGGACAATGCGCACCGCGCGTTCGGGTACATGGGCTCGCATGCGCGCCTGCGCCGCGCGCTCGCCAAGATGCGTTCCGGACAGCCGTTCAACGTCGCGGTCGTCGGCGGGTCGGGTACGGCCCACGGACCCAGAAGAGGGGGCTGACACCAGTGTCTAAGGGATACGGGATACGCGCGCACCACCCGCTCGTCGACCAGGCCAACATGCACCGCCAGATCTTCGACCACCTCAACGCCCTGTTCCCGGGCAAGGGCGAGCCTGCGCTCAACGACGGTTCGCACAAGGCCGAGGGGCGCAACGGCCTCGTCAACGGCGCGTTGGGGGCAACGGGCACAACCTACTTCCAGCACTGCTTCGCCGAGCATATCCCCGAAGACGCCGACCTCGTCCTTGTCGAAGCCGGTGAGTATCGCGTGCGAGCGAGCGAGTGACCGACGCTGACGCTGTAGCTATAAACGATGAGAGGTGCGCCGTCTGCTGTCGCCTCCGCTAACCGTCAGACTCATGCAGAGCGCCGAGTCATACGAGACGCTCGTGCGTGCGTTGCTGGACCTTCCAAGCGAGCCCGCTATCATAAACCTGCAGTAAGCTCAGTTGGCTCCTACATCGCTGACGAGACAGGATGTTCGCACTCGTGTTCAAAGAGATCGCGACGGGCGGCGACATGCACTTCGGCGTCGCAGAGTACTACGACACGCCAACAATATCCCTGCGCGGCGTGTTCCTGCGCGACATATTTGATGACTTTACCGTCGCCAAAAAGGTCTTCTTCAAGGTGCCTGCCGACAACGCCGTAGACGAGCGTAACCACATGGAAGGTCATGACATGCGGCATGTCGGCCTGTGGGCGCACAGCGTCGCGGCCAACCTCACCAACGCCTACATCGACATGCAGCTGTGCGAGATGGACGCTCTCGAGGCGGGCCGCAAACATGTCGACATTGACGAGCTGTACCCGAGCCAAAAGCTGCCACGGGTGCGTCAATTGCAGGGACTGTGCTGACAGGTAGCAAAAGCTCCTCAGCAGGTATGACCGCGACACGACGCTTCCACCGTTCCGGCCAAACTGCTTTAGCATGAACGCGCAGCGGCACAAGCTCCGCCCGGCGTCAAGCAACGGGTGGAAGGAGTGGGCGTTCCAGGAGAAGGCAAGTGTGTCAGTGGGTGAGTGCTGACGGAGCAGAACTACCTTGTGGCCGAGGAACCGGGCGCCAAGGTCTCGGTAAAGTTCACCACGGGTCTCGGCGTCGTCGAGATCTTTTACCTGCGCTCGGGCGTGCTCAACCTCGGCGACGCCGACTGCTGGGTCGACGACGACGTGGACCGCTCCGTTGAGGCGGTGGGATACCATGGCGTGCCCGTCAACGTCGGGCACACCAAGATGATCCGGAACGACCTCACGCCAGGCGAGCACGTCCTCCACTGCCAGGTCAAGGAGACCACCCACGACCCCGCGGGTGGTACCAATTTCCGCCTCATCTCTGTGATGAGCGTGTAGCGGGGCATACACTGTAAGAGTTTCTTAGCATGCATGGCATTGGTGTGAGCGGCTGGTAGGCTGTATGGCTGAGTAATGGCGTGGAGCAGGCATTTGCGTCATGCGTTGTCGAATCGTCGAAGTGCTGGAGGTGTCGAAGTGCGACGACGACGAGCGGGCCGGCCGCTGAAGAGCGAAGCCAACATGAAGAAGTGCATACCGCTGCATGCATGTATGGAACGGCTGCGCACAAGCTCAAGGTCTATTGCTATTGCCATTTACGTTTCGAATTCAAACTCTTTTGCATGCGCATTAACCCCATTCAATACGCGTCCGCCGTTGCCATGGGAGACAGGCGCGTGTTGGCGCGTGCCGTCGGGGTGCGTGCCAAAGAGCTAAAGAGCACCCGCGGTGGCGCAATGGCGTTCTGGCCACCCCGGCCACCCGCCGTGTTCCGCCAATCTTGTCCTCCCCTGCTCCGCGCCCTCGCCGACACTCACGACCTGAACACACGCCGTCAACGCCGCCGTCTGCAAACTTTTTTCGTTTGACATTACACGTCGTCTTATCCATCTTATCGATACCGTGTCGACAGCCGAGGTGTCTCGTGTCCATCGCCGAAAACCTCCTGCTCCTCCGGTTTTCTCGTATAATCCTCCTAGTGGCCGCCGACCCTTAGCGACGGACGTGCCTCTGTCCACTTCTTCACCAGACACTCCGCCGCAGGTAGCGCCGGCAACACCACGATGGACCGCCGGGCGGCCTTGCGCCTCTCTATCCTGCTCAACGTCATCCTCCTGCTCACGCCGCTCAAGAGTGTGCTGTTCGGAAGCAGCTCGGTGGACAACCTTGTGCCCGCGTCGTGGTCGCACCATACCAACAACCACTATGACGACGACGTGCCCTTGACGCACGAGCACGCAGCCGAGGACGAGGCGCACTTCAAAGTCGATCCGATCCCGCCGCCTGCGCCACCACCAGCGCTCCCAGCCAAGGAGTGCGGCGTGTGCGACGCCGGCAAGGTCGGGCAGGCGCTGTGCGATACCTGGGGGTGAGTCTGCGGAAGGGGAGCTGCGTTGCTGATCTTGTCAGTGAAGGCGCAATGGCACGCGGGATCGCGTATGCGGGCTCGAACCACCGCTTGCGCCGCAAGCTCGACCAGATGCGCCAAGGCAAGCCGTTCAGTCTCGGCGTGATCGGCGGCTCGGTGTCGGCCGGCCATGGCCTGCACGTCACGCCCGACGACGAGAAGCACAACATGCACTACGCCCTGTTCAAGTACCTCGACGGCATGTTCCCGAGCAAGGACGCGCCAGTCGAGAAGGGCGGCGGCGCAGCGACAACCAAGAACGGCGTGCGCAACGTCTACGTCAATGGCGCGCAGCCAGCGCGTGGTAGCGACTACTTCTCCATGTGTCTCCAGCTGCACCTCCCTCCAGACGTCGACATTGTCGTTGTGGAGCTCGGTACGTAAACTCAGCGTGGGCCTCTACTAACTTTAGCGATCAACGACCCCCCTGGGCTCGGCAATGTCAACATGTTCGAAAACCTGATCCGGTCACTTCTGAGCCTGCCCAGCGAACCCGCCGTGCTCATGGTCAACACGTTTGCGCTCATGTTCGACTCGATTACGATGGGCGGTGACCTGAACTTTGGCAATGCGCACTTCTACGACGTTCCCGTGCTGTCCACGCGCAACGCCCTGCTGCCCGTGGCACTGCAGAACCACTCCAAGATCGCCGAGTGGTTCATCAACTTCCGCGGCAAGGACGCCAACCCCGAGACGCTCGAGAACGTCGACCTGCGGCACTTTGGAATCCCTGGGCACGACTTTGCCGCCGACCTCATGAAGGCTTACATCGACATGCAACTGTGCGAGATGGACAAGCTCGCCGAGCGCAAGCGCACCACCGACGCCGACGAGCTGTACCCGCTTGACCCACTGCCACGCGTGCGCGTGCAGGACAAATATGACGCGTTTGTCGATTTCCCCAAGCTCGAGCCCTTCTGCATCGCCACAAACTCGGACGAATTCCCACTCAAGCCTAGCACGAACGAGGGCTGGCGCGAGTGGGCGTGGAAGGACAAGAAGTACCTCGTCGCGGACAAGCCTGGCGCCAAAGTCTCGTTCGACTTTACCACGTCGACCGGCACAGTTGTGCTGTACTACCTGCGCTCGTGGGAGTTTGGCCTCGGCAACCTCGAGTGCTGGATCGACGACGACAAGAGCACCGCGCAGACGATTGAGGGGTACTGGACAATGAGGATGAACATTGGTCGCACCACGACTTGGATCAGGGTCCCGCCCGGCAAGCACAAGTTCAACTGCCAGATCCTAGAGGAGTCGGCCGACCCGAACAATGGCCATGAGTTCCGCCTCATGGCTCTCATGAGCATTTAACAGGCGTTACAAGAGATACACTGTCAGCATCATAGAATAGATATCACTGCAATGTACACTATACACTACAAATAGGTCGTACAATCTAGGTGGGGTCTAGGAGTCGTTGAGCATCTTCATGCTCTCTGCTGGTGCAGGCCCTACGCGTCGTATGGACCGGGCTTGCACCAGCCCATCTCCCAGCACCTGTCGCGCAGTTGCTGCGCAAGTACAGGGACCTGGAAGGGTTTCTTTCGGTTTAGACGCCGCAGGCGCTTGTACTCGCGCTCGAAGGGATACCGCATCCAGGCGCGGATACGTTCCTGCTGTCCCGCAGCGTTATACTCGCGCGGCAGACTAGAGGGTCAGCATACTTTCCACCCTGCACGCTTACTAGGACTTGAAGTCGGCGTTGAGGGCAGCGACGAGCGCGTCGGCGAGCTGGTCGGCCGAGTCGGCGAGGTACGTGTGCGCGTGTGGCGGCGGTATACCCGCGACGGGGCCGTGCTGGAAGATTGCCCTGGCGTCAGTGGGGAAGCGGAGGTGAGGCGCGCACGAGTTGAAGGCTGTCCAGCCTGCTGGCCGGAGATGCATCAGGTCGGCCTGGAACCGCGGGGTGACAACCGGTGTTCCGCGGCACACGGCGAGCAAGGGCGCGGTTGAAAGGTACCCTCCGAGAGCCAGGAGGGCGTCTGCGCGGCCAAGGAGGTCGGGCGCTTCTACCGACTGGGGCAGCGTATGTGCGTAGCGGGCGGGAACACCCGCGTCGCCCGCGCTCACAAAGGTCACATTGTACCCCCGCTCTAGGACGCCGGCGTATACCGCCTCCCAATCGGCCGCTTGCGCTGCGGGGTCGGATGCGTCTCCCAGGACGAGGACATTCCGGTCGTTCTCCGCGCCGAGTTCAGGAAGGACCTCTACCGCGTCGACTCTCGCACTGCATCGCGTTTGGATAGAGGGTGGGACGAACGCGTGGTCGGGGTACGCCCACGGTCTGTCGTCAGCTCTGCCGCGCGGAGGAGACTCACGAGACGATCCAGCGCCGACCGAGAGGGTTGAAAGCCCACGGATGTGACAGGTCTTCGGACACCATCTCGGGCCCCCACGGATGGGTCGCCTCGCCGCCGGGCCATGGCGTGTCCGCGCGGCGCGCGCCGTACCACGACGCGACGAGGATACGCCACACAGGGAGCACGCCGACGTCGTCGCCGAGCTCCTCGGTGGAAGGGTGCGCCTGGTCTGCGCGCGGCGAAGGCACAAAGTCCGCGGGCTGCACGCACCGCGGGTTCTGGATACATTCCACCGCAGTCACCTCGTCCATTAGCACCGAGTGCAGGTGACTGGGGAGCAAGCGTGCCAGGCGCTGCAGATGGGCTGGGCCGCTGAGGGGGACGTAGATGAAGTGCTGTGCCTCAAGGGCGGCGACCTAGCGTCAGCCTTGACCGCGCAGGGCTACTCACGACGTCCTCACGCCACTGCGCTTCCTCGGAGCCGGCCTCTAGCGGCCGCAGCAAGCCAAGTACTAGCGGCTGGTCTGGACACCGCATCAGGCCAAGCGTGCACGCCACGAGCTTGTGCAGGCGGCGCGTGACGTCCTCTGGGAAGCTGCGTTCAGCCCGCGCACTCAATCCGTCAGACGTACTCTCCTCCGTGCTGCCGCAAGGCCGTCTGGACCTCACGTAGGCGCGGCGCAGCATCACACTCGACGTCGGTGGTTGGGTTGGTCGGGTCCCAGTCACGGCACTTCTTCCCGAAACCGTCTAACCACCCTTGCGGTGTTGCGCGGCCCCACACAAGCTCGGGCGGGATAAGGAGGACGGCGCACACGGCTGCGCCGAGCAGCGCGCATAGCGTCGCTGCCAGTGCCCACCGCGTTCGTAGTCGTGCTCGGGTAGGAAAGTCGAGCATGAACTCGTCGGGCTCGTCGGCCACGTAGAGTTCGTCAGAGTGTCGGCCCATACGGGTCGTGGACGTGTGCGGCTTGTGTATCGCAGGACGGGATTCGGTCCTTGCTTACAGGCGCTGCGCCGAAGTTTGCCGCACAACAGTTACTCGACTGCTACGGCCTCGGACTCTCGCGCCGGGTAAGCGATATCAACAGCCGACCGTTGTGGTCGCGAAAGGAGGCAATCGGTGGGCTTGGGAGGGACGTGCGAGTAGCCGTTGTTGCGAGCTGCGTTTGTTGAGAGTAAATGCAACGATCAGAGCAGCGTTGCTGTGAGCAGGAATGCTGCATGCACTGCGAGCTTCGCAGGGCATGGCTGGTGTCAACGCAGCGCAGCAATACAGTAGTGTTGATTCCACAACCCATGCTCTGACGTCGTCCGTGGGTGACGGGCGAAGCGAGGGGAATGGCCACAGGGTGGGGCAGTCGTCGCCCAAGATAACTCGGTATCGTGCCTGGCCATTTTAAACTGAAGTCGCCAACCAGGCACACGACTGCTGCGTTTTGCCCTCCCACCATGGACGAGCTGCTGCGCTTGGATGCAAATAGCTCAACGCCTGCTATGTAGGTCACTACCGTCCACATTGGGAGCCAGCCCCGTCGCGCCCGTCAACGGTGCAAGCTATCTTTAACCCGTCCCGAGTGTGCCAAAGTTACATGAAATCTATCGTGTTGCAGAGAAAACTCATTGGTGGCCCCAGTCTCAATGATCAGATCGTCCAGTTCTACACACCCCTTTCCGTCCAAGTTGCACCGCAGCCGTCGTGTCGCTTGCTGCGGGCATGCAATGTAGTGCGCCGTGCCAGGGTATCCGTGTTACCACTTGACCGGCTTTGGTCCGTCACGGCGGCGCGCGGCCATGTCGCGCACGAGGTCGGAGACGTACGTGGCGTCCGCACGAATGTTGGCACTGTGGAAGCCCTCCCCCTGCGGCACCATCCACCCGTTCTCCTGTCGCCACTTGTCGCGCGGAAAGCAGTTGTCGTTGTGCAGCGCGCAGTACTCGTGGCTCATAAGCTCGGCGAGGATGGCGTAGTCGCGCGTAAAGCCCGTCTCCCGCATGATCTGGCGTCAGACATTGTCCCGTGTGGTGGGTCTTACCTCAATGACGGCGCTGCCTGGGTTCATCCACAACTGGTGGCTCAGGCCGTTGCCGTGCACACCGATCATGATATCGGTGCGTGCGGAAAGGCAGAACTGCTCGTGCCGCGCAATGTTCTCCATCTGAGCGTGGTAGAACTCGATCACGCCCTGGCGGTCGAGCTCCCACATGGCCGCCAACAGACGCTCGTGGTCCTCCGTCACCAGGCGGCGACCCGTAAGCTGCCTGAGGTGTCAGATTTACCCTCTGGCTCTACACATACCGGTCAATGTAGGTGACGACGGGGACGTCGGCGTTTGCGCGCTCGACAGGGCACCCAGTCTTGTCTGACATGAGGACGATGCGGTCGCGCAGCGGCTCGAACCAGTTCAGCGGGACCTTGAGCGACGGCAGGTCCCCAGCCGCCTTGCCCCACCACTTGGGCTCCTTGCCATGACGGTGTGCAGCCGCGCGCTATGCGTCAGCCGAACTTGTTCACTCCTAAGAAGCTCCACTCACATCGAGGATGGCGATCTTCTCGTAGAGGTACGTCATGCCGCTCTCCTTGCGGTCCTGGAGATGGAACGACTCCTCGATTTCGGTGCCAGCGAGAATCGTGTCCTGGAACCACGGCGTAATGCGCGCCCTGTCGCGCTGGGACGTTAGATACACAGGGAGAGCAACCTACCCAAGAGTCCGGCTTCGCTCGGTACATGATTCGCGCTGGCAGCTGGAGGTTGCCAGCAGCGACGCAGAGACGCCAAGCGCCAAGGAACATTTCACCTGGGATGAGCTACGCCACAACAATGTCTACTCACCAACTGTAGAGAAGATCAATGTGCCACAAGGAAGGGAAATCGAGTGTCAGTATCGCGTCGTTGGCCTCATCATCTACATACTGACTGTGCAGGTCAGCGTCCATTCACCCTCGCCTTTGCTCACAGTGATAGTAGTGTCCCAACATCGAGTTGAGACCGTTCGGCCCGTCCTCGTCGTTGAAGAACATCTGCGCTGTCAACATCCGCCGCCGTTGCCGACACCCACGCTGATGCCCGACTCGCGAATAGCGAGTTTACCGCCGAGGAGGTGCTGCGCCTGCGCGGTGGTGATCGTCTGCCAGCGGTCAGGTCCCGGAACCGCATTGCGTCCCTTCGTGTTGGACGGGTCGTTGATGTCGCCAGTGAGGATGAACGATGGGCCCTCTTCAGGCATGCCCGCGCGCTTCGGGTTGTCCGAGACGAAGAAGAATGTCCCGTTAAAGAAGTAGAGGTTATCGAAGTACGCTGCGCGTGTTAGTGTCACGACCCCGTTGGAGCAAATGAGGACGGGGCGCGGACGTGGACGTACTGAAACCGGCGACGCCGATGATGTACTTTGACTGCGGGATCGGCTCGTCGCCTCCAAGTGACACATAGCGCTTGCCCGGGTCAAGGCCTGCTGGGTCCGCCGATGACAGTCTGTCGCTGTGCGCCAGACGCTGCGTGCTTGCGATGCTGCCTACTATGTGCGACGGCAGCATGCCTATCTGCGCTGTCAGCTATCCTGTCAGCGGTCACCTCACACCCCGGTCAAACTCACGTTCATACGGTGGCCCGCTCCTATAAAGAAAATGAACCCCGTGGCGATCGCAGCGGCGAGCAGCCACCTTGTTATCCCGCGGGCCATCATGCTGAGGTCGCTCTACGGGTGGCAACGAGTCTTCAGAGACAGAGAAGTGTTGGGGCACTGGCAGTTTGGGGGCTTGCTGTGGTGGCCGTATGAGGCGCGCTCGCAAGTCGAGGCGATGGGGGCAGTCACAATAGTGCCGCTGAAACGTTGAGGACTGGGACAGAGCTAGGCTGGTTCGGCGACAAGTCTCAGCACCACCAACACACACCCGTCGAGAGCGCCGCGGTGAAAAGTCGAATGAGGTAGCGAAGGGGCGATATGTTCGAGTGAACAACAGAGATTTGTGCACCACGGACCGGCTCGCGGTGTGTGTGCGACGCACAGGGGTGGTATTGATCCAAAGATTCCTCCGTGGCTGGATTCTCTGTGGTCTCGCCCCCCTCGCGCACACGCGCCTCGGCAGCACGAGCGCGCAGAACCCGCCGACAGCTGCTTCTAACTGTACATCGTCTGAGCGCGTGAGCGCGCTAGTACGTACAACATCGAGCTTCTAAAGCCCAGAGCACGTTCCGAGATACACGCTCATGTGCGGCAAGTGTCGGCATCCGCTGCGTGATTTCTGCCCCATTAGGAAATTGACAAAGGGATAGAGACTATGTACCAAGGGACCTTCATTCCACTGCCCTGAAAGGTAAATGCACTTAGTTATTCTATTCCAAAGGAGAATGCATTCGATGTGCCTAAACGCGTCGTCGCGCACATCACATTTGTATTCTAGTATTCTATCATGCTTCAACACGCTCCACACCACGATGTCTTTGCTCCACTGACAGAGAAACGCTCACATTCTAAGAAGACGTTTCAACTCACCCCTGTGGCCTGTGAACAAACAAATGTACGACGACACGGGAGGCGGCTCTCTGTTACCGCCGAGCACGGATATCCCCCTTGTTACGGCACATGACGGGGCGAACGTGAGGGGTCCCGGTGGTGGCAACTGACGACTGCTCAAGTGCTGGGTGAGTATCGGAACTCTGCCGTACTCAGGTCAGCCAACATTTTCACCTGAGAAGGGCGCCCTGAGGCTGGCAGGCGGTAGACCTTTTGTTCAAGGTTACTGGGAGAGGTACCGCGCGCCAGTCAGAGGGGGACCCCCACTCTGCTTGCAACCAAACATGGTCTGAGAAGTATAAGTGAACAGTGTATATCTACCCTTGGGTGATCAAGCGACTGTTTATACGTCTCTTCCAAAAGCTACTTTCCATCTGTACTCTCCTTTGGCGTGCGATGCGTCGATGCAGCGAAGCAACGCATTGTGCGAGAGAGTTTCTAAGGAGTTTCTCAGTTCCCTATAGCAATACATACAGTAGAAACTGAAGGGTTCAATTCAATTTAACGCTTATTAACGTGGTTTGGGGTGTCGCTCACCAGGGAATTCAATCTAGGAGAGTCCAGGCCGGGGTGGTTACTCACGCTGCTCACAACAATGCAACAAATGTCACTAACCTGATGGCACTATAGGGTGATTAAAGCCATTATAAATAGGGGTTGAGACAATATCAAGGCTTTGACGCGGAGCTCTTTGTTAATCCACGTCATTACCACTTCGGGATCAAAAGTGCTCCGATCCCACGTTCACCAGACCTCCACCTTGCTCCTGTGATTTCCGAGAGGGCACGCCATTATGGATTCCAGCTTTTACGTTTGGCCGACGATTTCGGTAAACTCCACAAGCCGTTGTTGACTCCTTTTGCTCAACGCAACGTCACTCTCCTCGCCGCCACTCAAAGAGACCACCATGTCCTCTGCGCCCATCGGTGAGAGCCCCAGCGCCTTGCACTTGGGTCGCCGCCGCTAACACGCAGCCCTCCTCTCCGTCTACGACAAGACGGGCCTGGTGCCTTTTGCCAAGTCTCTCAAGGAGCTGGGTTTCCGGCTGCTGGGCTCGGGCGGCACTGCGCGCCTCATCCGCGAGAACGGTCTGGAGATTGAGTGAGTTGATAAGACGAACGGCCAGCTGACAGGCAGGGATGTGAGCTCGATCACCAACGCTCCCGAGATGCTCGGTGGGCGTGTCAAGACGCTGCACCCGGCGGTGCACGGTGGCATCCTCGCGCGCTCGATCAAGTCCGACGAGTCGGACCTCGCGGACAACGGTATCAACAAGATCACCCTTGTCGTGTGCAACCTGTACCCGTTCGTGCTGCAGACGTCCAAGCCCGACTGCACGCTCGCGGGCGCCATCGAGGAGATTGACATTGGTGGTGTGACGCTGCTCCGCGCTGCCGCCAAGAACCACGAGCGCACCTCGATCGTCTGCTCGCCGTCCGACTACGACGCCGTCGTCGCCGAGTGGAAGTCCAAGGGCGAGGTCTCGGCGCCTACCCGCCGCGGCCTTGCCCTCAAGGCGTTCGAGGCTACCAAGGCATACGACGAGGCCATCGCCGACTACTTCCGCAAGATGTACTCTTCGCCCGACTCTGACGAGAACCTCCGCGCCGCCGCCGGCGTCGACTACCAGCGCGTTGCCCTTCGCTACGGCGCCAACCCCCACCAGAAGCCTGCGCAGGCGTTTGTTGAGTCTGGTGACCTGCCCTTCAAGGGTGAGTCTAAAAGTTGAAACACAACTGACGCCAGCCCTTTGCGGCTCGCCTGGTTACATCAACCTCCTTGACGCGCTCAACTCGTGGGCTCTTGTCAAGGAGCTTGCCGAGGGTCTTGGCCTTCCCGCCGCTGCGTCTTTCAAGCACGTGTCGCCTGCGGGCGCTGCCGTCGGCCTGCCCCTCTCTGAGGTCGAGGCCAAGGTCTTTGGTGTCGACGACCTCAAGGACCTGTCGCCCCTGGCGTGCGCCTACGCCCGTGCGCGTGGCGCCGACCGCATGTCGTCGTTTGGCGACTTCCTCGCGCTCTCGCACCCTTGTGACGTGTCCACCGCCAAGATCATCTCGCGCGAGGTGTCGGACGGCGTGATCGCGCCTGGCTACGAGCCCGAGGCTCTCGAGATCCTCAAGAAGAAGAAGGGCGGCAAGTACTGCGTGCTTGAAATGGACAAGGACTACGTCCCGGCCGACGTTGAGACGCGCCAGGTCTACGGCGTGTCGATGCAGCAGCGCCGCAACGACGCCAAGATTGACGCGTCGCTCTTCACCAACGTCGTGTCCAAGAACAAGGACTTGCCCAAGAATGCCGTCACCGACCTGATTGTTGCGACGCTCGCGCTCAAGTACACCCAGTCCAACTCGGTGTGCTACGCGCTCAACGGCGCCGTCATTGGTCTCGGCGCCGGCCAGCAGTCGCGCATCCACTGCACGCGTCTTGCGGGCGACAAGGCTGACAACTGGTGGCTGCGTCACCACCCCCGCGTCCTTGCGCTGCCATTCAAGAAGGGCACCAAGCGCGCGGACAAGGCCAACGCCATCGACCTGTTCGTTACCGGCGAGGCGTTTGTCGCGTCGCCGTCCGAGCGCGCCCAGTGGGAGTCGCTGTTTGACGAGGTGCCGCAGCCTCTCACCGAGGCCGAGAAGAAGGAGCACTTTGCCAGCTTCAAGGATGTCGCGATCGCGTCTGACGCCTTCTTCCCCTTCCCCGACAACGTCCACCGCGCACGCCGCTCAGGCGCCCAGTACATTGGTGCGCCGTCGGGTTCCATCATGGACGACGAGTGTGTCAAGACGGCCGACGAGTACGGCATGGTGTACGCCCACACCAATCTCCGTCTGGTACGTCACAAAACGGCCTTGGGTCACTTACAATGGCTAACGCGTCCCAGTTCCACCACTAAAAAGAGTAACGATCCATTAACGATCTGTAGAACGGGAGTTGCATGGCATGATTATTAGGCGCACAGGTGGCGTGGGGCTCCACACTTTAGCGAGGTGGCCAAGTTTAGCACATATAGCGCTCTGCACCTCACAGATGGCCAGGCACCAGCGCCCCGACGCGGACAAGATTGTACGCTTTAACCGAGTAGTGGCAGCCGGTCGGCGGTGGCACCTTTGGCCCGCGTCGTAACCGCGGTTAGTTCCGAAATGGCCCATCGGTCACTCCGTCTCTCTCCGTGTCCTCGTTTGGTGACCGGTTCGTTCAGCCGCGGCTCACCACCAACAACCGTCTAGGTGGTGGCCAGATTCAATTTGTGTGGCTTTGGCACAACCTCTGACCCTTGCGAGGCTGCGCGTGCGTAAGTAGCTGTGCAGCGTGGAAGGGGGAGTGCGGATACCTGCGGACGCCTGCGGCCATCTGAGACAGGTCGCTGTGGGCGAGGGTTGTGTCAGTTATTCGGGTCTCGCGCGGCGCCCAGTCGCCTCGTCAAATGGCGAGATGTGGCTGTGGACACTGGCCGTGACGTGTAAAACGTGCGTAAAATATTGGTATGCCCGTGGGAGTGTCCCGGCGCCGTTGGATAGATGGTGGCAAGCATACGACGGGTTGAGCATGTCGAAATTGCAGATTATTCAGTTCGACGTCGCTCGAGGACGTCCCAGTAGTGACCAACGTGACCTCAACTACAAACTATGACAGCGACGACACAACAAGCCTGCAGAGCAGATCCTCACCAACACGCATGTCTCACTGGTGTCGCGTCGCCTGAGCCGTCGTCAGCCGGCGTCGGCGTTCGAAACTTCTACGCCAGCCGCTCGCAGCCGTGCAGCCAGCCGCCGACACCAGCCGGCGCCATTGATGGAGGGATCAGCAAGATCTGCGGTAGTTCAAGAGACGAGGTAGTCACCCCGCCGACTCGGTTGGCGACGCGCTGAGATCTGGGGTACTGAGTACAGTTTGGCTCAAGATTAAACACTACCGCTTACTCCTTCTGTCATGTTTCTTTATTAACTAACCTGGGGCAATTGTTGACGAGCCGACACCAGTGGACCATGTCATCGTCGCTGCGATAGCCGCTGTGTAACCTGCCGTGCTAGCTGCCGCGACGGTCGAGACAGCCGACACGCCCGGCCATGGTGCGAGGCAACCGCGGTCGACCAACGACAGACAAGCAAACAACCGTTGACGGCGACGGCGAGTCGTCAGCCGGGGGCTGGCACCGTCTTCTCTACCGAGGACACGAGCGGTTTGATAAAAACAGTGGCTTCGAAGACGAGTCCACGCGAATAGCCTGAGCGTGTACCGCGGCAGCCTCGGCCGTCAGCTCCACTACTCGCACGAGCAACGGCGCCGGCGCCGACGTCACGGCTATCGTCGCCCCCACTCACTACCGCGACTTTACCGACGCTCGCCGGTGCCGTCAAACTGTATATAAAGACGATGCAGGTTTTAACTGCCGTTTGCACCTAGCTGTGCTGCTTGCGTACTGGACGCAATGTCCCCTATCTGACCTACTGACTGTTTCGTCCCCGACGTCGCGTCAGGTTCATCTCACTTTCAGCCTCATCACCTGCCGTTACGCCCATGTCACTGACACAGCTTATCGCAGGATTGCGCAATTATCCAGGTGGTATGCATAACGCAACAGTACAGAGTACGACGCGTAGGCGACGTCGACAAAGCTTTGAACGTTAATGTCGTATGAACCATCACGCCGGCCCAAAAGGCACCACCCGCCGCACATGGATTTCGGTTTTGCAACGATCAGCCCAGTCCCGAGTCCGGACGGAAGTGCACGCGCTCCAGATCTCTGAACGCCAGGTATGGACCGGTCTGCTGGAACAACGTCCCTCAGTGGATCGACCCAGGCGCTCTGTCGATTCCAATGACACCACTCATCTCCAGGTTGACTGTCGCGATTTACGCTCCGGACGGATCCCAAGCCACAGAATGGCGTGATCGAGATGGTTCCGACCGCAAATCCGACTTTCACCTGCCCATTGTCAAAGTCGTTGAGAGTCTGCCTGAACATTACGCCGGTCCCCAATATCATCAAGAAGAACGTGGCGCCAGATCGCGTGCTTTACTAGGACGTGGGGCCTGACACCCTTGTGTGAGGCGTTACTTGACGATACCGCCGTTTTCAGCCTCGCCGCAGAACCCGTCATCAGTAAGCCCAGTCAGGAAATCAGTCTATCGATCGCCACGGACAGGTCACTAGCGCTACATGTCTATTATGACGGTCATCTTTCAATACCAAGTGGCCCGGAGCACGTCGTAACAGGGGAAATCGTCATTTTTGGAGCCTTCGACGAGGTGGAGGCGGGAGGACCAGAACTCAACCGCGC
Organism: Cutaneotrichosporon arboriforme; assembly: GCA_002335565.1. Taxonomy (NCBI): domain Eukaryota; kingdom Fungi; phylum Basidiomycota; class Tremellomycetes; order Trichosporonales; family Trichosporonaceae; genus Cutaneotrichosporon; species Cutaneotrichosporon arboriforme. The sequence goes on along the minus strand of BEDW01000002.1, from coordinate 155,697 downwards.
CTATTGCGGGGGATGGCTCTGGCCGACAGCCGCAGCGCCGTCCCAGGGCTGCAGCGTCGTCAACATTGCAGGCCACGCCCACTCAGTTTGCTGTGCTGGAGCCGCATGAAACGCCTCTGGTACGGGCGCCGCGTTGGTCGCGGCGGCTGCGGACGCGTACGTGGCCGAGCCAAGAGTGTGGTTGGGCCAGGGGTATTGGACAAAACTCTGTTTGTTGTTAACCGGAGTCAAGGTAACGCCACGCACAGTCGATACAGTAGGGTCGGCGCCGTCGCCGCCTTGAACGAGCCGCTCGACAACGCCACAGAGACGACGGTAGAAGCGCTCGAGGTACATCATTGTGTGGTCGCCGCCGGGCTTGGCGGCCAGCTGTTGGAAAATCGTCGCGACTTCGCGCAGGAATGCCAAAACGCGGTGGCGTTCGTCTGGGAGAAAAAGATTGGCGCCCTGTGATGCGTGTCAGTCATCGCATTCCACATACCGCGGAGGGGAGAAAATAAAATATAAAATACTCACGCTGTGGAGGAGGACGCCAACGAATGACAGTGCGCTGCTCAAGATGTCCGAATAAAACAACAGATCGGCAGTTGCCGCGGTTCGCCGGATCGTGCCGAGGATATCCTCCGCAAGTGTGACAATGGTGGATCCATTGACTGCTGCGGCCACACCTTGCGTCCACCCTGTCGTTTGCACTTTGAGCGCAAGAACCTTGCTCAAGAGCTCATTCAGGGTGGCGAATGGCTCCTGGGCTAGCATCGGGTGGTTGCGCCATCGCGTCATATGATCGTGAACACGCCGGTTCAGCGATTCAATGCCCTCCTGCGTGTACTTGAACGGCGTCTCCTCAGAGATGAGCCACATGTGGCCACCAAACTCGCTGTAGAATTCCCAGAGGCTGGCGTTAGTCGACCTCTCGAGAGTAAAACCTACTCGGCCAAGTAGGCGCGTAAAAAATCGCCAGGAAGGTCGAGGTGGCTGTGCGACTCTGCCCAGTTTAACACCTGATCCGCGGGCGGAAATGCCGTGCCCGTGGCGGTTGGCAGCTGGCGGGTGCCGGAGATTGCCACATCGTATGCTGAGGTCAGTAAATCGTGATCCCAGTAAAAACTAACCATAAACACCTTTCCGTCAGCACTGATGTATTTATAAACTCACTCTGAACGGTCCGCTCCACGTCGAGCCGGCGGCGCTCTTCTTCCTCCCCCAACCCTGGGGCGTGGGGGTTTTGCTCCGCGGGCCACTCGAGACGCAGCTCGGTCACCAACCTGGCGGCCGCGCCTATCTTTTGATACGCGGTGCGGTCATTTGGATGTTTCCACTGGATCGACACGAGCAAAGCCTGGACAATGGTTATGTCGAAATCGCCAGTGTACATTTTGCGGGCAATCTGACTTGCTGCGAGGCTGTGCAGCCTCGCAGAAATCTCAGGGCGGAAAAATCTAGAGGTGACCAGAAGGATGGTGGTGAACAGGGCGGGGGACGAGCGGACGCGCTCAAACGTGTGGTAGTGGGGATCGAAAAGCATGCTGGTGGGGGCCACACGGTACATGAATCTGCCGGTCAGCAAGGGTTGGCTCCGGGGAAAAAGGGACAAAACACCCATGTTTGGTGTGTGACGAAACGCACTGGTGAAAGAGGTGTCGAGCATCCTGCTCGGACAGCACACCAGCTCCAATGAGGTCGGTGTAGAGTTGTGGCTGGCGTTCGGCAGTTGGGTCTGGAATGGGAGTGCTGTCGTTTGGACCGAGCGGGGGTTCGAGAAAGTCGAGAAAGTTGGCGGGCTTCTTTCGGGAAAGAAACGCAAACGACCTGGGAGCGGGCGACCGGCTCTGTTCTACGGTACGTGCATATGGGTGGTCCGGAGGAGACTGTCCCCCGTGGACTGGGAACATTGTCGCGCGTGGAGCAGAACCCCATATCCCCTTATCGTCCAGACCCCCAGTCACAACTCTACTCGCCAGCACGGGGTCGTGGGCATAGCTTCCTACCGAGTTCCACTTGAACTGGTGTCCTTGCACGCCGCCCATGTCTACACCCATGCGGCCCAGCGAAGACGTGGATGCTTGTGAGGACGGAGCAAACGCTGAGTTTTGATCGTGGTGATGGTGATCTCCCCCACGCCTATCCAGTTAGCCACAAGCCACTTGGTTACCTGAAGAATGGCTCACCTTCCGCGAGTTGCACGGGAATATTCGCAAACGAGACCGAGACGAGCGCATCGTGAGCATCGAGATTTGGGATCCTTGTTGTCGCCGTCAGGCAGGCAGCGTGTCTAGATGTTAGACAGGTCTCCACCTGATGACGTGTTTATACACCAACCTTTAGCCGACGGCAGATTGTGCAGCTGAGAGCGTGTTATTAACTGTCCCAAGTCGTGTGTGGCTTCCCAAGCATCATTCTCAGACTTACGCTTTGCGGGGACGGCGGATAGGCACCTTCTTTGGGGGCAAGCTGGGCGACGACTCGTGGTCCATGTTGTCACCGACGAGCGCCTATGGACGACGTTTGTAGAGCACTATTTGTATGGAGAGAAAAGGAAAAGAGGCAACAAGAAAGAGAGGGATGTTTCAGCTATGGTATTGGGTATTTTTCACCGCCGCGGCACATCGACACATGTACACGCTCGCATCCAAAATGATAGACACCTGCAACGGAGTGGGGAGCAGTCAGTTTCCGCACTGATACACCTTTGCCAAGGACTGTTGGGCAATGGGCCACCCGCGATCAAGCATGCGTTTGCGGCATCGAGTGCGCGTGTGCAGCGTGTAGGCCGCGGGCGGGTGGGTTGTGGTCGGAAGGGTCCGACACAGGTCCACACACCACCACTCACCTGTTCTTAGTTGATAATCCCGTTATGGTGTGCGGCCCAGGCCATCCAGCAGCATCAGACAACTGCCCTGTTCTTGGAAGGCCGAAAGGGCGTTTGTGTCAAACCAAGTGTGCGGGGACACGGGGCGGCCAAGCAAACTGAATGCCGATGCAATACGGGGGGAGGGGTTGAGAGCGAGGTGGAATGCTGCGGGTGTACGAGACAAGAGCAGAACGACGAGGTGGCTGATGAGTGCCGAGGTATGTGTTGACCACGGTGTAAGTATGTTGATTCCTGCCAAAGAGGGGGGGAGGAGAATGGTGGCAGCGACACAGACAGACAGAGGGCAAGGAGGGGAGTGGAGGCAGGCGCAGTATCCAAGGGGCAGTGGTGTGTCTTGGATGGATTTGGCTCAGTTGAGTGGGGCTAAAGGGAAATCCCACAGTTAGTCACGACACACGCACACACTCTCTCTCTTCCTGTCGCTTGATCGCTTGTCGCATACAGTCCTCTGTGTCCCCTCCTCTCATGCCCTCTGCCCTTTGCTCGTCCTTGTTTGAGAGTGTCGTGTCCTGGGCATCTGGGCAGTGTACCACCAAGCCACCAAACACTCCCCTGCCCTGAATATCCCTTCAGAGATTGCCCGACGCCCTTTGACCATCACCGCCTCCCCTCTTCCGGCCTACCATCTCAACTATTTCTGAATGCGTCTCGCATCCTCGGCCTTCGGCGTCTTTGCTATCATGCAACTGTTCCAGACCAATTGTCCGTCGTGTTTGACGTCGGACGCGTCGGACACCGCCCGGAGCTCGGGGTCCGACGACAACACGATCCACGCGACCGAAGCAGTTCTGCGAATGTTCATAGATGAGACGCCGCACTTCGTCTCGGCGGCGTGTCGGACCAGACAGCCCAAGCAAGCCAATCCGGCTAACCCCCAATGCCCCCAATGTATTTGTTGCATTTAGGTGTCGTGGACACGGCGCGCATTAACGTAACCGTCTCGCCCTGTCTTTCGACCCCTATCTCTCACGTCACTTTTCCGCACCTCATGCGGAATCGGCGCTTCTGTTCTTTAAACCCAACTGCCGGATATCGATGTACCTGTAGGAGTACGTACCCACAAGCAGCTCCTACTGTACCTGTGTCCTCCAGGAGCCACCAAACAGATTGTACTAATTGCCCTTGGTGTCTTTCGGCCACCATCGATGGCCGCCATGGCCAACACGGGCTACAATGTCCCTCTTGTGCTCAAGACAAATGCAGGACGAGTGCAGGGCATTGCTACTCACCCAATCTGACTTTTGCCTGCATATTTCGCCGACAATGCCCCATTTGTAATGAGCTGTTCGTCATATTCGTGACGGCGGTGCGCAACACCACCGCCGCAGCGCGACGACGCATGAAGGAATGTGGAGCGTTAAGCAAATCTAGCATACCCGGCACGGCGCAAGGAATTAATTATGCTCATCGCGGGGGCCAGGTTTTCTGGAATGCCGAAAATGCAAGCGGCCCAGACTAGTCCAGTGATCCAGTGACGTGGGTATGTCATCTGCATGCCATCACTTGAAACCGCTCTCTGACCTCTGGGAAAAGCCCTGCGGCCGTTCAGCATCCACGGGATGCAGCAGACTCGAACACAAGTAAAAGCCAAAACGGATCTCACACCCGCGTGTGTGCGGGATGGAAGACAGGCGTCATGTGAGCAGCGGCATGTACACAAGACCAGGCCAAAAGACGGAGCAAATGGCACGGCGCCGTTACCACCCACACTTGTCCACGCCAAGCCAATTGCACCTGCCTTAGAGGCCCAATCGTGACTCTTCCGGAAAGCATGACTTGGTCCGCGGCCAATATGTTGTCGATCGTCGCCGGCCTGATGCTTTTGCCGGCGACGTGCTCTGGTCCGACGCCGTTGCACAACCCTACGCCATGCTTCAACAGAGGGCAATCTATGCGTCCTTGGAGGAGCGTTCCTCGTCTAAGTATTCGGATGCAAGACATAATTGGATAGGGCAAGTGTTTGAAAGCCGCACAAAGCCGCACGTTGGCTACCCCGGCGGCATCGTCGCGTAGCGGTCGATCTCTGGGGCATCTAGGCATCTGGCGGCAACTGTTGATCACATGGGCGCCGCTCCGCCTCCCCCTGATAATGCGGAGGCGAAAACAAAGCCGCTTCGGCCAGGTCGGCAACGCCCAACCGCTTCGGCCAGGTCGGCAACGCCCAGGGTGAACGCCTCCCGAGACGTCTTTCATCGCACACTCTCTCTGAGACATTCATCCATCGACAAGCTATCCACATCCACAAATGCTGGTGGCTTACGTCGCGCGGTTTGTCACTCCTGTCCTATTCAGCCTCCAGTTTCGAGGAGCGCTGAGGGTGGGTGCGCAGTCGCGGGTCGCGATCTGAGGATACGTCGAGGAAAACGCATCGTCGAGTCACAAAACGAGGCCGAGAGTGACGACGAGCAGAGCCGAGTTGATCGTCGAAATACCTGCGTCTGCGTGCCAATGGCATTTTGATCCATCTCGGGGAGAGGTTGTCTGGCTTATCCTTGACGTGGGAGCGTCGGCGACGACGGAACGTTTGTCCCGCTCTCTCGGCGATCTGCTTTCCTGCCGCCCCCGGCGTGGCTGGATGATGCTAACAAGGTCTCCTATCGTAGCGGAGGTCGTTCGGGTCTTTATTGACAAAGGGTGAAGACGGTCGTCAATTTGCTTTCAGGCGTCCGTCATCCTTGGCCTAGAGAAATACAAGCGATGGTGCAGGGAGAGTGACGGCTTGACAGGGTGTGGTCGCTGGCCGCAATCGCGGATCTGAGTCGAGACCTCGCCGAGAGAGGTCCGACGGTGTCAGCTGTTACTGACATTTGTTTGTCTGACGCGGGGACGTGTCGCCGTTGCTCCCGTCGGTCTGGTCTCGGACAAGAATGACGGGCCAAGGGCGTGGGGCGTCCCAGCTCCGAGCAGATGTCTAAACCGACGGAGTCCTGCAGGATAGCAGCTCCTGCAGGAGTACTGGGTGCTGCGGAGCTGAGAGCTTCTGAATGCTGCGGAAGACACTGGAGCCCGGGAACAATCAGTCAGCCCTTCCATGCCAGCGGTGAAGCCGGCTTGTGCCATTGCCCACGTTCGAATGAGTTGGTCGCTTGTCGTCTATTCAGTGGGAAGAAGCGGCCCTTCAGCGGCTTGGCCGCGCGGCAACGTCTTTTGGCTTTCCGCCAGGGTAGACGTTTGTCGGGGGCAAATAAAACATCCCTGCAGTTCACGCAGCTCATTGTAGGGGGCGCCCAGGATATGCACAGCATGTGTGCAGGGCGTGTCCAGGCCTTCTGCATCTGCATTGGCCTTTCTCATCCTTCAGGCAATCCGAGACATGGTGTGGTGCTCTACTCCCTTGTCAATGCCGAGGTTTTTCCACGGCCAAAGGCATGAGCAGTGTTGAGACGTTTGCTCACCCATCACCGAAGACGCGATGCCCCACTCTCGCATACGATATCCACGTCGGATATCCGGTATGGTGAGTCACTCCACTTCCCGTATTTAGCCCGCTATTCCCAACATGAACTCTGGTCCAACCACCTTGATCTTGTGACTCCTCCCCCAATGCTGCTCCCTGGTAGTTTCCTGCATGCTTAGTGCACACGACCACAGCCCTGCAGGAGATTTCTCCCCGCTCAACAACCTCCCTGCAGACAAGCATACCAATGGGGCGTGGAAAATATAATCCGCCAGGCAACTGTCGTCGTACTCGATCTCGCTGAAGGACAGTCGCCGGTCGTATGGAATTATTGCGTGCGTTGTCTGTGCCGATTCCCGAAACTCGTCGAGCACGAGGTTCGGCGTCTGCTACAGCTCTGGCCATGATTCGACGTCGATTCGGTGGAATCTCGGCCGTCGGCATGGTTTGCAGGGTGTCGGTGGTGGCGCCGCGGAAGCAGATTGCCACTCTGTGTCGTTGTGCCACTCTGCTCCGTGCTCCTGGAATTGACACAGACCCAGATATTCCATTTGACAGGGTTACCTTTTCAGGGTAATCCCCAGCCACCTCGCATCTGGAATTGATTAGGAATAGTAAACAACACAGCCAATGACACGTTTAAAAGGCGGTCAAGAGGGGTATTTCCCTATATCCGTGGAGCGACACTCAGCGTCACACCTCCCAAGCTGGTGACGCGTGAGCTGTCAACCTCACACCGTCCCACCCACTCCCATCTCCACGCCATGACCCGCCTCCTTGCTCAGCTCACCGGCCTCGCCGTGCTCGCCGTCGGTGCGCTCGCCTCCGGCCTCGACATCAAGGTGACGCTCACGTGAGTTTCTTTGTTCTTGGCGTCGGCGTTTTAGATGACGATGCCTCACGCACGAGTTGTACATACCCATTACCCATACCACAGTACATGATAATAGTTATACATAATGCACGACAACGGTGTCTTGACGGTCGCCGGTACGGTGATCATGCCGGCGTGGGTGCCCCGCATGGTATGCCGCGAACGCTAGCCGAGCCGAGTCCCGGGGCATTGGGTCTAGAGTTGTCGCCCGACCTACTCGGACATCGCACCGAGAGACCAAAAATAAACGCTGGATGCCATATGCTCACTAGATCATCAGGGTATGACACCGCGTGCTCAAAACTGCTGCCACACAGTTCTTCGAGCACCTCACATGCTGGCGACCGATATGGACAGATAGCACTGATAGATTGGGGCCACGGGGGCGACGAGTGCAGGCAGCTGCTTATAGCGCACTACTGCGTCCGCGAGGCTTTTCTCCCCTACCCTTCTTCTCCAGTACTCGCGTCGTCACTATGGAGCAACGGTGGGACGAGAAAAAGGATGCGTACGGTGGGTACGGCCACTACGACAAGGCACACGACCCAGAGTATGGGGCGCCTGGGCTGTACAGCGGCGAGTACGGCGACGGTGCCGTGACTGCCGCCAAGGTCGACCACTACGAGCAGCACGATGACGAGGTTGCGCAGCAGAACCCCGTCTTCCGCGCACTCGGCGGTCTGTTCAACCACGGTGTCGAAGCCCGCGGCATCGAGCGTGTTCCCGAGGACGAGCGCGATGGCACGCACAGGATCGGTCTCATGGTCATGTGGTGGAGTGTCAACTGCGTCGTGTCGACATTCCCAATTGGTGTACGTCGCTTGGTGTCCCAGAGCCACGCTGACTTTAGCTCCTTGCGCAAGCGTTCTTTACGCTGTCGTTTAGGAACGCCGTCGCTGCGTCGGTGGCTTTTAGTGCCATCGGAGCAGCATGCTGCGCCTTCGTCGCCACGCTCGGGCCCAAGACTGGTCTCCGCACCATCGTGATCAGCAGATACTCTGTCGGTTTTGTTGGAGGCACAATCTTTGCCATCTTCAACATCCTTACGCAGCTGGGATTCTCGTGTACCGCTGTCATTCTCGGGGGGCAGACGCTCACAAACGTCAGTAACGGCAAACTCCCCGTCGAGGCCAGTATCGTCATTGTCGGTATCCTCGCGCTGTTCCTATGCTTCGTCGGTTACAACGGTAAGTAGCTTTTTCCGTGAACGAGCTCAGCTGACCCAAAGCTGTCCACTACTGGGAGCGGTACGCGTGGATGATCCAGTTCATCTTTTTCTGCTGCATTCTGGGCCTTGCAAGCCACCGAAATGGCGGGTTTGACCTGAACGCTCAAGTTGCCAAGGAGGCAAAGGGCAAAGAGTTTGCTGGCGGTTTCCTCACGTACGGCGGTATCGTCTTCTCGTCGGCCGCGGGTTGGGCGCCCATCGCCGCCGACTTCAACTGCCGTCTTCCCGCCAACATCAGCGCATGGAAGGTCTTCTTCATGACGTGGTTTGGCCTCATGATCCCTCTGGTCTTTATTGAGACTGTCTCGGCGGCAGTGATGACCGTCCCCGACCTCGCGGCCGCGTTCGAGGAGGGCGACGCTGGCGGTGTGCTGGAAGAAGTGTTTCGGCCGTGGGGAGCTGGTGGCAAGTTTATCATGGTCGTCATGGCGTTTAGCATCATCGCCAACGTGACGCCCAACACGTACGCCGCGAGCTTGAGTTGCCAGACGCTCCTGCCCGTGTTCCAGAAGATCCCGCGGGCCATCTGGTGTGTGATCATGTTCCTTGCATACACCGCCGCGGCGATCGGCGGGCGCGAGCACTTTTCCGAAGTCCTCTCCAACTTCCTCGCCATCCTCGGTTGTGAGTAGCGTCAGCCCTCCCTGTACATTAATCGCTGACGCGCAGACTGGATCGCATTCTTCATCGTTGTGGTGATGGAGGAACACTTCATCTTCCGGCGCCGCGTGGGGTACGACCTCACGGCGTACAACTCGTTCTCGCGCCTGCCACCCGGTATCGCCGGCATCGTCGCGTGCTGCTGCGGCGTCGCGCTCGCTGTCATCAGCATGGCGCAGGTATGGTACGTCGGTCCGCTCGGCCGCGTGTTCGGGCCCGAGGGCGGCGACCTGGGCTTTGAGATGTGCGCCGCCGCGACGGCTGTCATCTACCCGCCGCTCCGCTGGCTCGAGATCAAGATATTCCATCGTTAGATTTGTTCAAGGGGGTGTAGACGCCAGTTGATATCAGTAAAAGGACCAGGGGTGATGGGCTTTGAATACGCTTCGTGAATATGACATGTCATCTTGTGTTGCTAAGCAACGTCCGCAACATTCATTAGTGGGGTCGTAATGTGTCAAATGACTCTGGTCTCTCTTTACGTACATGTCACACGACTCCTCCCTCTCCGCATACCTCGCTTTGCATGGGACTTTCTTACCACCCAGACCATTTCAACGCCCAGAGTTGGAGAGCAGGCAAGCTGAGCTGCGCGCTGCGGAGCCGCAGCAAACGCCATGCCGCTTCCACGTGCCTCGGTCGCTTGGACGGCGCAACAGCGACGGCTCGACCGCCTCCAGGGCTTTGGAGCTGGGAGGAGGCATGGGGGCAGACTCGCAGGAAAGAAAAGTTTGAGCCCTTGTCGTGGGCCCTGAGGTCAGTCATTGTCCCAGACAGAAGGAGGAATTGGGCCGTGTGGTTGGCTCTGGCGGGCCGGGTGTTTGGTCTGCTCGTTTCTGAATCACACACCTAACGACATCTTTCCGCATCTTGAAACTGTAACGTAGGAGGGCATCCGGAAAGACGGAGACGAGGACAGCGGCGAAAAACTTTCGGCACGCCCGGCTCTGTTGTCTGGTGTCCGCTCCAACTGGCGTTAATTCGAAGATCCATATCGGCATGCGGCGGCTGCGGTGAGGATTGGCCAAGATATTGTGGCTTGGATTGCGGGGACACGACTCGGCACTCGTAGCGAGCACTTAGCATCCGACCGTGCTTATCGTGCAACAATCTTTGCCACCGCTTGGGAGCCGCCCGTCGCCGGGACTTTGGCTGCTCTGAACGGCCAAGTTACACCGGGCGCTCGTTCTATTTACTCCATCATTCAGTGTGCCTGGCCAAACCTCCTCTGGGGATTGCTTTATGTGCTGATCAGAGGTGGAGCTAGGACGGTCAAATGCAATGAGGTAACCGCGCTCTAATACTTTTACGGCACTATGGTGTCTCGCTGGCCCTGTACTGCTCGGGGCCAAGCTTTCCAAGACACACGGCCAGGGTGGACCGTCTCTGCCTCCTCTCCACACCCCCCGCGCAGCCAAGCCCGCCTCAGCACTACTGGCCAGGCCAGGGCTAAGCCCATAGGTCGTACTCTTTTTTTACAGCATACGATCGGTGACCTGGGTGTGTGCCCCGAGCCCGTTTAAAGAACACTCCGATCCAAGTGGAGATGTTGTATAGCCACAGTGCGGTTAAGAGCCATGAGCGACAGTATTGAATGCACGCGACACCGCGAACTGCTTCAGACACTGTCTGAGCTGTGTGGCCAACGCGACGAGGCCAACGCGACGAGGTGCAAGTATCCACTAGTGCAGTACAGAGGCTTTGCCGTTCTCAGAGGCATTGGGGGTGAAATAAAGCTCATCCTACCCCGCTGTGGCGTTTAGGAAGACCCTGACTTGGAAGATCTTAATGGCTTTAGTCCCCGGCAACTCACTGTAAAGAGGCGGTCAAATGCACTTGTGCCGGAGTGTCAGCTGCCGAGTCACACTCTGGGTGCACGCTTTGGAGACAAACAGCTGTTGAGGTCGGCCAAAATTCGGGAAGGGTGAGAAAAGGGCTTACGAGATGGAGTTCCTAGAATCAGGCAGAATGCACTTACCGACCTGAAAACCTGCGGGGAGTCTGCGCCGTCTGCGATGTGATCATCCCCGCAGTCCCTGGCTCTGTCCAGGTCTGGAGCAGCAGAAGGGCCATAGGTGAAGGCAGGGATTACGCCGCCGTCCGTGACCACAGTTGAGGTGAGATAGGTGATGAGTGGGGAAACGTGCCTCGCGAGCGGGTACCCACCCAAAGCATCTCTCCGTTTGAACGGGGCAAAAGCCCATTCATTACGGGGCAGCGAACAGAGATGTTTGCAGCTTTGCTTTGCTCATCGCTCCTCAAGCGTTTGTTGCTCTAGCGCTCAAGTGCGCGCCCCTCTCTGTACCATACCAACACCACCATTCGACTGTATCATCAACATTATTCTTCTGTAGCACCACTTTTGCGTGCTGGCCATGGCCAAGTTAACCGACAAGCTCGCCGACAAGCTCGGCGACCACCCAGTGGGCGACCACGTACGTGAAGGAGCGGTCCAGCTGGTCCAACAGTGGCCAGTGCCTGGGGCACGCCAGGCCCAAGTTTTTTTGACAGGACGCTAACATGTCAACAGCTTCGCGGCAAGAAATGGGCTGAGATTCTCGGCAGCGCACTTTTGGCGCTCGGTGTGCTAGCGCTCGTTGCAGTCTGGGCAGGTGAGTTGTTCCGCTGGCATTCCTTTGGGATTTGTCACACGACGGCGGTGGTTTGTGGAGCGGAATTCTAATGCGCAGCGGCGACCGCCGGATACGAGTCGACCAGCCGTTTCTCCCCAAACTACAACCTCACCGACAACGACCACTGGTTCTCCAAGTTCATTCCGGGACGCACTGGTCCGCTTTGCCAGCCAGCTTAGTGAGTAGTTTGAGCGAGCGCGCGTCGTGCATGGTCGTCGGTGGTGGAAACAAGAGAGGCGGCGTGCTGGACGCGTCCTGCGCGATTGTAGGGGGTGGCGTTCCCTGATTTGCTCGTCGGATGGGCACGACGATGCTGACACGCCCAGTATCAACACCGGCCAGCAGTTTCGGACCACCAATGGCGTCTTTCTTTGGGAAATGGGCGAGGGCTTCAACGTCACGATGTCCGAAGTTGGGAACAACAACACGCTCGTCAACTTTAACGGCACTGGCCAGCAGTATGCCGACAACATCCTCGAGCACTGCGACCTGTCGGGCGGTGAGTAGCGCGAATTGCTGGCAAGATGTGTGCTAACGTCAGTCGCCATTGACATGGACCTCTTCCGCGCCAGCGTCGATGTCAAGCTCTACGCGACGTGCATTGACCCCGAGTGGCCTGCGCTTCTCCTCTCCGAGAACACGTACTCGGTTGACGAGAGCAAGAATCTCGACGAGTCGCTGTGGTTCACCAACGACGCGATCATGAAGCCCGAGAGCACGGCCAACAACGACCTCTCGAAACCCCTTAGCGGTCTCGCGAATGACCTCTGGCACCGCCAGCGCGCAATGTTCCAGGAGAACCCGCTCATGCCTGTCATCCGCGGCCTGCGCGTCACGAGCGGCAACAACTGCGCGTTTGCGACCGACGACCGCAAGGGCTGCTTTGAGACGCCCGTGTCGTGGAGCAACGACTCGACCGGCTTCTTCATGTACCAGAACCTCACTGTCGTCAATGTAAACTACGACCCGGTCGACTGGCAGATCCCCACGACCAACTTCCTCAACGCCCTCTTCGCGGCTGCGCGTTACGACTTTGGCTCAAACATGACCAACAACCTCTTCGTGGATGACGCCTCGAAGAAGAACCTTATCACCATCAACGACAACCCCGCGTTGGACAACCAGACGGGCTTCAAGAACACGCTAGACGGCGCAACGGCATTTGTCCAGGCCCCCGTGTTCGACCCGCCCAAGATCAGCCGCGTGCGCACCAGCTACCTTTGCCAGGTCAGCAAGATGAAGCCGCCCGCCGACTTTGCCATCTCGGTACTCGGTCTGGCCTTTGCCCTGTTCGGCGTTGTCTTCAGCGCGGTGGTCATGATCGTCTCCAAGTTCACCGGCAAGCAGCTTGGTGCCAACACTGTGGTCGCTGCCGTTGCTCCGGGTGCGACACTGGTCCAAGTCGCCACCAACCTGTCACACATTGACGATGAGCAACACGACCGCGACCCGAACGACCCCGACGATAATGAAAAGGGTCTGAAACACACGCACTCTCGGTCACTGTCCAACTCGCAGTCGCACAAGTACAGCGACGGCACAAGCGCGGCGCCACTATACGACTCGCGTGCCGTCACGCCTGCGCCGTCGTACAACCACCTTGGCCGCCACCAGAGCAACTCTGTGCAGTACACGCCCCTCAAGGAGAACGGGAGCTACGACCAGCTAACCGACGCGACGCCGTCGCCGTCTGGGTCCAAGAACCCGCTTTCGTCGTACGCGTCGCTGAACAAGGCTGCCGACGCCTCGCAGGCCGGCGGCAGCGCCGCCGCGACAGCAGACGGCAAGCGTCCTGGTGGCGGTTTTGGTGCAGGTGCTCTTGGCGGTGGTATCCTCGGCGCCGCGGGCGGCTTCTTCGCGTCCAAGGCTGGCGGCTCGCTCACTCCCAAGAACCTCTCGTCGCAGAACATTCCAGGTCTCAAGAACGCCTCCGGCGGTAACCTGCAGGGCATGGCCAACGCCGGCAGCGGCTCCAACCTCGCTGGCATGGCCGGCGGTATCCCCGGTCTTTCCAAGTTTTCAGGCATGGCGGGCAAGATCCCCGGCGCGTCCAACCTCCAAAGCATGGCCGGCAACATCCCGGGTGTCTCCAACCTCCAAGGCATGGCAGGCAACATCCCAGGTGCTTCAAACCTGCAAGGCATGGCTGGTAACATTCCGGGTGCTTCAAACCTTCAAGGCATGGCGGGCAACATCCCCGGCGCGGCAAATGTCCAGAACATGGCAGGCAACGTCCCCGGCGCTTCGAACGCGCAAGGCATGGCTGCTAACGTTCCCGGCACTTCCAACCTCCAGGGTATGGCTGGCAACGTCCCTCGGGACGTCCAGGGTATGGCTGGTAACATCCCCGGCGCGTCCAACGTCCAGAACATGGCTGCCAACGCTCCTGGCGCGTCCAACGTCCAGAACTTTGCTGCCAACGCTCCCGGCGTGTCCAACTTCCAGAACATCGGTCCCGGCACCGGCGCGGCTTCTGGCTCGGGTCACCCTGGCCTGACTGCCGCCGCTGCTGGTGCCGCTGGTGCTGCGGGTGGCGCCCTGGCTGCTGGCGCGATGGGCCGCTCGAGCAACGACGACCAGCACGACTCGATGGTCTACCACCAGGCTGCGCCGAAGCAGTCGACGATACGCCAGGTGCCGACTCCTCCTGACGAGCCTATCAACGCCAACCAGATCCCCGCGCCGACTTCGCCTCCTCAGCAGGCGGCAGGTGTTATGCGCACGCCGTCGGGCTCTAGCCTGAAGCGCTCCAACATCCCTCCTGGCCTCAACCTTGCTCAGGTCCAGGCGCAGGCTCCGAACGCGACCCACGGCATTCCAACGTCGCCTGGCGCGCCCGCGGTCGCCACGCACGGTCTTCCCACGTCGCCCGGCGCGCCAGCTGTTGGCACCCATGGTCTTCCCACGTCGCCTGGCGCTCCCGCCCGCGGTCTGCCAACGTCGCCTGGTGCTCCCGTCGCTGGCGCGCATGGCATGCCCACGTCTCCTGGTGCGCCGCAGTTCGCCTCCATGTCGCAGCCTCTTGAGGTTCCCGAGGGCGCTGCGCCAGCCGCAAACGCCCCCGAGGGCATGTCCACTGGTACCAAGGTCGCTGGCGGTCTTGGCCTCGGCGCAGCCGCGGCTACCGCTGGCGGCCTAGCCGCCAAGGCTGTCCACTCGTCGGGCGCATCGGCGAACTCAAACGACAGCCCTGTGTCGCGCGACTTTGCCAGCGTCAACCCTCGTGCTCTTCCCATACACCAGGACCTCGCCACTGCCGCGACTGCCGCCCAGTCCAACCTCTCGCAGACCGCGTCCGACGCCCAGGAGACTCTGACGTCGTCCGCCGACGCTGCCCAGAGCCGCATTGAGCAGGCCGTAGCCTCCGCGCAGGCCACGGCGCCATCCGCCGCTGCCGCAGAGCACATCAACCGTACCGCCCAGGAAGCGCAGGGCTTGATTGACCAGACGAGTGCGGGCGCGCAGGGCCAGATCGGTGCTGCCGTGCAGGACGCGCAGGCACATATCCCAGGCCCCACAGAGATGGCCGCTGCCGACCAGGCAGGTCTGCCACAACAGCTGACGGGTGCGGCGGAGGCTGCGCGCGGCCAGATCACCGGTGTGGTCGGGGACGCCCAGGCGCAAATGGCTCAGGTCACTGCCGTGGCCGAGAACCAGATCGGTGCTGCCGCGGGTAACGTCCCCGGAACTGGCAAGGTCCAGGGCTTCGCGCAGCAGATCCCAGCGGACGTCGGCAAGGCGCCCACCGACTTTATCCAGCCTGGCCTCGCGGCGGGCACGGGCGCGGTCGCGGGCGGTGGCGCTACGCTTGCTGGCGCCAGCATGCTGAACGGCACGCCACACTCGACTGCCGTCGCTGGGCCACGGGCGGCTGCGGCTCCATCCACTCCTTACCACGGCACCGCCGCCGGTCCCCCTGCCGCTGCCCTCGACACCACCCCGCACGCTGCCGCTGCCGCTGGACCACCCGCAGCGGCAGCCTCTGCCCTCGACACGACGCCCCACGCCGCGACTGTCGCTGGGCCACCCCAGTTTAGCACTACGCCCAAGAGCCCAACATCGGCCGGTCCGCCCGCGGGATGGCACAAGTAAACAAAATTGGTTGACATAATCGGACATCAGCATCGGCATCGGCACTCGTGAACAATAACTACTTACTCTCTTGTTGGGTTTCGACTTTGCATTGGTTGCAGTCGGCACATTAGAACCTCGGACTATACTGCATATGGCATTGATTCTGCATACACGCATGTACATACATACATACACCGTGCCTTGTGGCCGCGTCCTTTGTGTACGAAACTGACGCTGACCATCACAATGTTATTGTACACCAAACACTGGTGTTTGTTTATGACCATGGCAGCGTTCGTTGTCATGGGTATGTTGGTGTCAGCCATTGACGCCGTCTGTGTCATCGCGATGCTATAAAGCACACCACGGAGGCCGCTCGTCAACTCTCCAAAGTACTCCAAGCCCACACACGCACCTTCCACTTGTTACTAAACGCGCACACCAGTCCGAACCACCACGATGCCTCCTCTTACGCAGTACAAGTGCAGTTCCAAGGAGAACACTGGCGGTCAGCACTCGCCTTGGTCGACTCAGGCTGACGTCAGGCAACTGCAACGGCTCCTTTGTCTCGCCGTTCGGCCACTGGATCTGCGACTTTTGCGGCAAGGAGTACTGCGACAAGCCAGGCAAGTAGAGCCGCGTCAGTGACATGGTGGTGTACAGTACCGCCTGTGGGACGGAGAAAAGCGACGAGCCGACAGACGTTGCGACGCAGTGAGGAGTGAATGATCAGTGATGCGTATGAATGCAGCTCGAGGCGGGAGAGACATCAACCCTGGTGCACATACTGTGACGTTCTCTGGGCCTCGTTTGCGCCATGCCCCTTACCCCTCATGTGTACATTACATACAGTAATCAAATTCAAGAGTATCAGTGTCGCCACGAGGGAGCAATCGCCCACTCAAGCTTGACCCTCGTCTGACCTCGTTGTGCGAGTAGCCTGTGTGTCCTCATGGCCGTCCAGCACACACACTGGAGTTTGTCATGTTGCAAATCTGGAGAAACACACAGAATGCCGACCTGTGATGGGGAGTGAAGACAATGGGCACTGGGGACACACTCGCATCACGGCTTGACGCAACACCGCTTTATACATATTGCGAGACGGCTTGTTGATGCTGGTTCGTCGCACACCGATGCTGCGAAGGTTTGAATCCGGCCAGACGTCTCCAGTTGTCAGTCCCCATGCTGAGGCAGACATAATACTATACAATACATAGAGAATGTGTTGACATGGTGCTCCCAACCTAACCTTCATAAACGACCGCCATGGCCCAATGCAGAAGTGCCGCTAACTCTAGAGGTACGCCAGTCGAACGAGTACTTGAAACCGTTGACGCCAGGACAATGCACGCCCGGTGAAGGCAAGGGCACCGACGAGCTGTGGATGTGCTGTTTCTGCCACGAGATGTACACGCCTTAGGCCCGATAGCGCCAACGACTGTGCAGCATGCATTCGTGATCCGACACTGTCCCATTCCGGTGCTTTCCGAGGATAACGATGAACTGGACTGGTGCCAATCCCCGACTCGGGCGCAGATACCGTCGTCCACTCGTCGGACGATGCTCCTCCGCCCCCTCACGTCTCCGATGAGGTCATGTCCTTGCCCATCGCCGTGGCCGTCTCGTGCTGTGAGGGGAGGCATCAGATACAGCGTGGCGTAGCATGTGTTGCAGGGGCGCTTGACGGTCGTGGCGCCGTGTATAAAAGACTGCACTTCCTCCTCAGTCGTTCAATTAACGGCCCCTGTTCCTTCCCACCCGTTGCCACACCGTGCGACTCCCACCTCAAGCTCTCGCAATTGAACAAACATCTCAATGGTCGGCACTGCTCAGGAGTGCTACGCGGACACGAACCCCACTGGTACGTTTGTCTTGGCTCTCCGCACAGTTCTCACGCCAGGCTGGTGCGATGGTCCGTGGACCGACGACAAGTTGACCCATTGGATGTGCACGTACTGCCATCGCGTCTACGCTTATCAGTACTCATAATGGGATGTTACACTGGTGTCTCCCGAGCACGGCAGTCAGTCCCTTCAGGAGGTTTGTGGGCGAGCATTGCCTCCATTGGGTTGTTCACCCATCAACCAGAAATACTGTATATCCTGTGAAGCGTTGTTGTCTGGAGTGATGAAAGCAAGTTGTGAACACTGCATGCCTGGGGTGATGAGTGGTTTGCCACTGGTGAAGCTTGCCCGATCACCAATTCCTAATTGTCCCCATTGGGGACAGAAGCAATCAGCGGTGTGGTGCGAACGATCTCGGGTGGGTGTTCATGTGTCCGATGTCATGATCGTCGGCCCGTGCCCCATGCATGGCGCGGGACATTACGCACCCACATCTACTGTACTTGATTCGATGCGTTATCGCCGTGACTTATGTTTTCCCGAAGGAAGCACCTCGCTCGATGTGTCATGGGGCGCGAACTGTACTCACGATGTGTGTACACTGGGCCGTTGGTGATGAGATACGTGAAACACTTACCCAATCCCGCAAAGCTTCGGTGCGCGCCCCAACGTTGACGGCTGCCGCCTCGGTGGATCGCATACATACCTAGTGGGACACGCAGTCCCAACGCGTTCAGAACGATACAGTAATGAGGAAGGCGGTGGGGCCAAGAGGAAGGTTCATAAAGGGGAAACTGCGGAAGCGCTTGTTGCACCCCACTTTTCTACTGGGGACCAGTACGACAGCATGCCGTTTTATTGCGACAGTGGCGTCCCGCGCGATGGTACGCTGACCAGTGATTGCATTGGCGCTGATCACAAAAGGCCGATGCGTGGGGACTTGGATCGAAACAGACCAGCAGTGGCGCTGTTGCTACTGCCACGAGCCGTACGAGCTGGAAGACCTCGACCTGGACGCGAAAGAGTCCCCAACAGCGAGCTCGAAGGAACAACCCAAGGAGGTTAGAGCCGAAGGAAAGGGCGCAAATTGAGCGCACCTTCCCAGTCAACATCCCCCTGCATGACTCCAGGCTGTCTTCCTGTATAATGTAGTACATCCGTCAACCCGTCATCCCCTGTAGCTCCATTATGTGCTGTGCAGCACTGTACAGTACTGCATTAAATAGTGCGGTACCTTCCGCCCTGACTGAGTTGCTTCTTGGCCATCAGCAGAAGTATAGTGGGGCCATGAGGCAGACCCGGTCGCGCGCCAGAGCAAAGCTCCACAAGAGCCCCCGCAACATCTGACACCCAAAATTCTTGTCGCAATGATAGCCAACTTACTGTGTTGTATAAATCCGCGTCTCTTGCCGGCCATAGTAGTGCGCACGCCCATCCTTTGGCCGCCACCCTGCACTTTGACCTGCTCTCAAATAAGTCCTACAAGACCCGGACCAGAACAAATCATACTTCACGGAGGGATGCCCGAGTGCGTCGCGTTTAAAGGAATGCGTATGTACTCGCGCAGCCTAGGATGCTGACGAGACGACAGGCGAGTGCGTTCCCATTGCCGACACAGAGTGGTGGACTTGTGAAGCCTGTGGCGCATTGTATTGGCGGCCCCAAACCTAACATCGCCGACCCATCCCCCATGCGAAGAGAAAGGCCACCGTCTCATCCTATACTACACTGCACTGTTTTACATTATCTCGCCTTTGATGTATCGCACAATGTTGTATAACACGCAGCATGCGTTCGGGTTGTTGCGTCGTTGGCATTGCCGATCGTGTGATGTGTGTCAAGGGCGCAGTCGCTGTGTGTGTACGAGCTGCTCTTACCGATGGCGCCCGGTGTCCAACGTCATTTCTCGGCGTGAAGCTCTTACCACAGCAACTGTAAGCTTCAGAGACCACCCTCTCTCTGTCCACTCGTATCCTCGACTTCTCTCGCAATCGTTCGCGTCCGCGTCCAAAAGAAAACCCAGAGCCAAAGTCTAATCATACTCATACCCAAATCTGCAACATGCCCGACTCTATCCTATGCGGCAGCCCTTCCGCTCGCGGTGGCAAGTTGCCCCTCATGCATGTCACTGACGTTGACAGGTTTCTGCTACGGCGACTGGATCGATGACGACGACACGGTCTGGATCTGTCAGTACTGCGGCAAAATCTACAAGTAAACTTTGCGATGTACAATATATTCCCTGTCAATGGGTCTGCAAGCCAACGGGAGGCAGACTACAGTGTGTACATTTCTTTCGTATATGCCAATGCCCAAAAATGCTACGATGAACCGCGAGGGTAGGTATAATGTCTTGTATGACGCTCCCATAGTTGAGGGGGAGGATGGAGAGGAGGTATGGTTTGTGGTTTAGTACTGGCGGCCAAGAGAGCGGACAACGTCGCCGAGGATGTATTGCGGGTGCTCATTCTGTGAGACAATGCACTGGACGTGCTGGTCTGGACGGACGAGTACGGCGCCTCCCTTGTTGATGCCGTACCCTTCCTGCCACTGCTTGCCCTTCTTCTTGTCAATAAACTCAAAGTCCTTGCCGACCTCGACGAGCTTGAGCGGGATTCCCTGTTGCGAAAACATGTGGTGGAGAGTAGGCGCCTTCTTGTCCCACTGCGATCCACCATAGAAGAAGGTGTACACGCCCGTGGGGACAATGTCGAGGGTCGAGTACTTCCACTCCTTGAGTTTGGACGAGGAGAGATCGCCTTCGAGGTATGTGAGCCAGACTGGATCGAGGGCAGGCACGAGTGTTGGCTGCTTGAATCGTGCCCAGGCATGGCACAAGCGAGCACCTCGCCTGTAGATGGGCTTGTACTCCTGACACGCCTGCGGCACCCAGTTGGCCTCGTACACGTAACCAAGGTGTCGGTTGAGCTGTTGTCAGCTGAAGTCTTCTTGCAACGTGAGAACTTACGTTGTCAAAGTGCTCAGCCTGGTCTTGAATCAGAGACTGGACATACTTGCGCTGCTTCCGATCGGCAAGGACGCTCATCATTTGGATTCGGGAGTGGGGAATGTCGTAACCGGTACTGCCGAGTGCCTTGAGCAGGTTGAAGATCTTTTTTCCGTTCTTGACAGACTGGATCGAGTTATAGAGGGCTACTGGCCGTCGCTCAGCCTCGTACGTGCGGAGCAAGGGCGCAAGGTGACCCCATCCGTGGTACGCCGCGGCAATCTTGGCAGCCAGGTTATGAGCGTCCGCAATACCCGAGTTCAGGCCAAGTCCGCCCGTGGGTGGGAAGGAGTGCGCCGAGTCGCCAGCGAGCACCGCACGCCCGTTGTAGTAGTTGTTTGCGACTTTGCGGCGCAAAATCCATGGCATGGACGAGTTGAAGTCGACAGGGGCGTCGCATCCAAGGGCAGCGCGGACAATTTCCATACACTTCTCGGGCGTAAAGGTGGAAAGAGGTGTAATGTCGGGCTGCGGTCAGCTGAAAGTATGGGACAAAAGCTCACGTCAATGTTATGAATTAGAACATGGTTGTACTCGATGTCGTATGAAATGATGAAACCGCGCGCCTGGGGATCGAGAATCCAGTACAGCATGCCAACTTTGTCGCCGACAACCTGACGGAGGTCGGCGCTGAAGTGAATGGTGATCATGGTGTCGGCGGTCTCCTCGCCCTCGGATGTAATGCCAACCGACTTGCGAACGCGCGAGTTGGCGCCGTCGCATCCGACAACCAGGCATGACTCGATTTTGATCTCCTCTCCAGTGTACGTGTCCTCTACAGTGCTGACGCAGATAGTCTCGCCATTCCGAGTGACCTTGGGTCAGGACTGCGTTTTTCACGCCTAGCTCACCTCTTCATGAGACATCCACGTCCAGCCAAGGCGGTAGTCGACGTTTGTTTCGACGTCAAGGATGTATTCAATGAGAGCCTCGAGGTCGGGCTGAGCGACGTTGTGTACCATCTGGGAGCGAGTCAGCACTAGTCCTCGAGGCTGTGGCACAGACTTACCTCGGGGGTGTGGTCGAGCACCTCCAGGCCCATGTTTTCGTAGGGCAACGTGCCGACCAGCTGGCCCGAGCAGTTGGTCATGAACCGCACCCAACGCGCGTCATTGCGGTGTGCAGGGAGTCGGCGGATTTCGCTGACTGGGAGACCGAGCTGACGGCAGATTTCAAGCGAACGTGGCGACAGCGCGTGTGCCTTGGGCACTCCGAGACGGCGCATATGACGCGCCACCAAGATGACCTCGACTGTGCGTCAGCAACACGCCGCCGCGAGGCTGGCGGCCACAAAACTCACCGCCCTGTCGAGCTAGCGCCAGCGCGAGAAGCAGCCCTACGGGACCGTTCCCTACAACAAGAACGGGGAGTTGCGCTGGACGGGCGGGCATGTTTGTTGCTGTCAAGCTTCTGGTGGTGAAAATGAAAGTAGAAAGTGGGATGTTAGGCCCTCGTCATGTGCGGGGCCAAAGCCTTTGAGGAAAGGAACGTAGCTGAAGATCGAGAATGAAAGAAAAGGAAACAGGAGATAAACGAGGAGTCAGAGAATGATATGGGACGCGCAATCGCGATGTGGGCTAACCTCACCTGGCTCGAGCTTTATGGTCCTCGCCCATTTCGACTGTGACCGCGGTCGTCCTCGGAATGCTGGACGCGTTCAGGTGGAGCAAGGAGGTGGTTGTCCAAAGGAGGTGGCTGATGCGTTTTCCCGAGAGTGGGTGAGTGCCGTCTTGCAACTACGGCAAGACTAAGTTGACCTGACTGTGCGTGGGGTCCTGAGCCCACGGCCCTATTCCGCGCCCTAAACGTCGCGCATGGGCCTCGCAATCGTGGCGCCGTCCCCAAGCGGTCTTGGGCCACAGTTAGCACCGTGCTCAATTGACGCGTCTTCCCATGGAAAGAGAGCCGACTGGGTGAATCGCGTATACGGAGAACGTATCTTGAAATTGTGGAGCCTCGCACAGTAGCCAGAGATCGTCCAAACACACCACGGGGCCGGGTTGAAGTCGGTTTCGTTAGATTCTGACCGCTAACGGTGCGGTGCAGACATTCCGCGCGCGTCGCTAAACTCTGACGAGATCCTTATCGCTGCCGAGCACCTCGGTCAAAGACGTCAGAAGCACTTGGCACGACCCGTGATTCTTTGTGCGTACGGTGGGGTTTCCCTGAATGGTGATCCGTGCTTCACCTGCTTAACCCTTGTTCACGACAGATGTGGCTGCAGGCCACCTCGTGTGCCGCAGCTCAGGAACTGCAGAAGCAAGAGCTTCGTGCATTGGGGCTCACCCTTTGAAGACGATCGAGTATGGCAAGAACAAAGACGGGCCCCTCCTCCATCTAAAGGTCCTTGGTTCACCGGACGAGGGTTGGTCGTCATGTGATTTATAGAGTGGCTCATGCATAAGCCAAACAACACCAGCAGTGAAGCTGTTTATTGTGGTTAGTGTTCTTGTTACTGCCTTGTTCTCGCTTGAGCGATGCACGGCACTTGTTGTGTATGTGCCCCGGTATGGGGACCAAACGCACCGCGGTTGTGACAACAACAGGTACGCGGTTTCCCAACCGCCACGGCCCGTGAGGAGGCGTCGTGGCGCGGCATGCGGCCGGGTTTGGTTCACAGGCCTTGAGGTAGGAGATTGCGACTCAGCCCCAATCTTATTCTGGGCTCAGTTAACTCTGACCACTTCCGATAATGTTGCAGTGGGTGGCCGGGCGTGTTTGAACGGCAGATAGCAACGGCGGTGGCCCGAAAGTTGGCAGAGGGAGAAAGTGGCGTTTGTGGCCGGGTTGCCGTGGTGCCGTTGGCGCCGTCATGGATCATGCCACGGTGGTGGCTTCTCACGTGGCGTCCGGGTGGGGTTTCACGGGTGGCGCAAGGCGCACAACGCCAGAGTGGCGTTGCTTCGCGGAGCAGACTTGGCCAAGCAGGGGCGGCAATACCACTGGGCATGCAAACAGGCAGAGCAGACACCAGCAGCCCCCAAAATCGCGCTTTGCCACTCCAATACCGTGTCGCTCTTGAGTGTGAACGTGGCACAGAACGCGTCATGTGGTGTCATTCCGCCAGCAAACCTCTTCCATTTTGTTGTCCGAAACGCCATTCCAACCCCTTTGTTCTTTGTTCCCGAGCACTTCCGTTCTGAACCACGTTCGATTGGAGGTATGGCATGCGAGGGTCGTACATAGCACGGCGTTTGTGAGTATGGACACAAACATTCACACAAAGCGTCGGCTCGTGCGCACCGCGGTGCCTGCGCCCGTAATCTCCAATGGGGTAGTGTAGCGTGACGTTGTAGCCACGCGGTCAGTCACTGCAAGTTGTCACCTTGCCGACGCGTTTTTCTCATCTAGGGCCGATGGCGTTGAAAGTTGTGTTAAGGTTGACGGTGATCAGCGACGGTCGTTAACTGGGACATGTCAAAAGACACGCGCCGTGGCTGTTCCTGAGGTGCGAGTCACCAGGGTACAAACACTCGTCAGATAGTGCGAATGAGCACAGCAACACAGCCACAGGCGCTCACAGGAGAGTAATGGAGACAGGTCCAGGAATGCAAGAGTAGAATACACATACTTGGCCGTCCAGCCTTGGTAAAGAGTAGACAGGGCCGGCCGGACGAGGCCTTCCAGGGGAAACACAAGAGCCCAAAATAATCGAAAATAGTAACCAGAGCGCTCACCCCCCCTGACCCTGCGGCCAGAGGCTCATCAGTGTCGCGAGGTCGGCGAAAGGTAAGAGGTCACCGGCAATGTCTGGGCCGCCAGCCCATGTCGGATTGGTCTGGAGGAATTCGAGCAAGGAGTTGACCTCGGTCGTCTCGGTGTCGGGGACAGGCGGCGGCGTGAGTATATCAATGATGCGCAGGCACCTGTCCGCCAGCGTGTCGCCCTTGACGGTGCGCAGCGTGTCGCGAGCGAGACGCACGCTCTCGCACCACGCTGTTCTGTCTGGAGACCCTGGATCTGTGTGCAGGGCTATCAGAGGCACAAACGACGCCTGGAATAGGAAGTGCCTAAAGTCAGCTCAGCCGATCGGATGTCACTCACAGGCCGTACCACTTTTCCAGGGCAGTGAGGGAGCGGCCCTTGAAAAAGTCGTGAATGTCGTAGATTGTGTCGGTCGCACAGGTCAGGCATATGCCCGAAAGGATGTGGTCTGCCGGCAGGTCAAGTGATTGAGGACTGCCCCTTGTGCTCAGTGGAAGCCGCTTGAGTGCCCGCTCAAGGAACACACGCCTCGCAATGATGATGCGCAAGTTGCAGTACCGCCAGAACAGCTTGTGTGCCGAAAAATATAGCCACGGTGTGTCGGAGAACATTGTAGGGGTAGCCGCAGCGCTCATCCACGCAGGGACACCAGAGTAGGAGTGGCGCAAGTTGGTGTCGAGTTCCAGCACTTCTTCTGCGCCCGGTGGCGGGGAGGAAATGACTCTCGTGTAGCACCGGTTGCCAACCAGTGTGAACGACGCCTGGTATATAAGGGACGAGTACACGGTCGTCTCGCGCGAGGCTGGAGGTACGGCAGGTGACGACGGTG
Organism: Cutaneotrichosporon arboriforme; assembly: GCA_002335565.1. Taxonomy (NCBI): domain Eukaryota; kingdom Fungi; phylum Basidiomycota; class Tremellomycetes; order Trichosporonales; family Trichosporonaceae; genus Cutaneotrichosporon; species Cutaneotrichosporon arboriforme. Next base: position 130,571 of record BEDW01000002.1, on the reverse strand, counting down.
TAAAGTCTCTATCCTGCACGTTGTGAACCATCTTGACATCTGCCTCCCCGTAAGGCAGAAGTATTGGGCGACCGAACGTAATGCTTGCCCCCGCGTCGAAAATGAAGAGCACCCACCAAACTCGTCGCCTGATGTCAGTCAAGCCGACAGCCACGCACATACCGGACTTCCCGCTCGAATGGCTTGATGTTCCACAGCGGCAGCTCGCGATGTAGCCCCAGCCCGATGGCCATGCGGACGGCAATTCCAAGATAAGTGCTTCCAGAGTTGGATTTGTTTCGCTTTTGCGAGATGTTGCTCAGCAGCGTAAAGGCTTGCACAAGGACGAGAGAGCCAGTCTCCAAGTGGTCCACCGAGATTACTGCGTCGGCACGTTCAAGGAAGAAGTCGACAAAGTACATGGGCTGCGAGCAACAGAATGCGCCAAGCGCGATGACAGTGTTGACAAGGAGCTCCCATCTGCTGGTCAGCGCTTCATCGGACCCGAACGGCTCACTGTGGTCGTGGTGGTTGCTGGATGACTTCTGCAAACTGCGCACGGAACGTCGCCTCATGCAATATAGGATACTGCGTGTGGTAGTGTTGGAAATAGGAATCGATGCAGGACACAACCTGGCAATGCGTAGGCGCCCAATCAGGCGGAGCAACGGTCGACTCGGACTGCTTGGCATTGTCAATGTTGGCCAGCGAGACACCACCAGCGGTGATTTGCAGTATCCGCAACAAGCTCGCTCCGCTTGCAAAGCCAAGATAGCCCTCACCGTCGGGCTCTACACTCAGACTCGCAGTGCCGTCATTCTCGCCGCCCCGCACTTGCCGCTCACACCATTCGTACCCGCTGGCGTTCCTCGGTTGACGTTCGTACGCGTCTGGCGTTGGGCCAGTTGGCACGGAACCGGACAGATTTGGTGGCGGCCGGAGGTTGACTGGGGCGGGTTGGGGTGCTTCAAACAGACCCATTGACGAGTCGGGCGACACATCTGGATGCAGAGTGGACGACGGGGTGGGTCCAGTACCTGATGAGCTGTGCTTCTTGATCGGGGAGCGAAGAGATTGGGAGCGGAACATGGCACTTGGCGAGCCGTCGCGGGGAGTTGTCGCGGAAGGCAGTTTGCGTGGGCGGTCGCCCTCTGGATCAGCCCCAACCGCTTCGTCGACATTGAGGTGAGGTGCATGCTCCGCCAACAGGTCCTCGAGCCTGGCCATGCGATCACGCATCTCGGCAATGTACCTTGCCTAGTCAGTACGGGTACATCTCATCTCTGATCCTGCCGAGAAGTGGTGACGAGCGCGGAGGTGGGATGGGGAGGGCCAGACTTACTTTTTGCCTCGGCGGGGCACCTCGGGTTCTGGAAACACGCATGTCTTGCCATAACGCTTGCATTGATTGCAGGGGTGAACGCGGTCACACTGGGTAAGAGTTAGCCGGAAGTAGTGGCGACTGTGACGAGAAAGCCGTTGTCGGGAGGATCTTACCTTGCGCTTGAGACGCCTACACTCGATGCACTGTTTGAATCAGCAAGAAGGTCAGAGCGAGAAGCCGCAAAGGGCAATTACGGCGGGGACCCACAGAGATACGCGTTGGAGCCGGCGGATCTTGCTCCTCGGCACTGTTGCTGTCGTCTGGATGCGCCTTCATTGCTTGTTAGCTGTGCGGGGTAACCTTGATGACCGAGAACGAGAAGGGCGGAGAGCGGAGTGACAGATACGCCGTGGATGTGTTTGGGTGAAAGCGACGGGATGCAGGGCCTAGCAGAGGGCACGGTTGCACCAACGAGGGGGAGCGGACAAGGTGGCTCCGGTATTGGTGGGTGGAGTGAGCGGCCCCACTGCTCCGCTCACCGGTTCCGACCACGCTACACGCTCCACTGCGCGCGCCATCTACCGGCTCATGCGGCTCACTGCTCGGCAACTCGTGTCTTCACATTCGTTGGACGGCGACTGCATCCTGTGTACACTATGACGAGCGACTGTCGTGTGACAGCATTCGCGTTTGTGCTTCTTTTCCCTCGTCCACCTCTCTGCCCCCAGCACTCATTTCCCCGTCCGAAACAGACTGCGCCGCGGAACTTGTCCCCTCTCATAAGTGCCTGACTGGTGTGTTCGTGCACATAGAGAAGTGCACAGATCCCCGAGAGCTACACCCACCTTGTTGGCTTGCTATACAAATGCCACAGATGTGGACAGGTTAGAGCTGTTCTGCCACCACTTGCCGCCACCGCAACACTTTCCAAGATGATCACACTGGACGTAAACGCACTAGCCGAGCGCATCTTTGAGGCAGCTAGCCGGTATGTCTCCATAGCGGTCGGCAGCAGGCTGACAGTATCCAGACGGCCCGAGAGGAGGTACATTGTCGGTGCGTGGGCTGTCGCTTTGGGCGACGACGCCACCACACCCGCTTCTTACGAGCTCCATGTTGACATCAGCCATCGGCGGGATTCCAGGCTCGGGCAAAAGCACGGTCGCGGTACCTCTTGTGGAACGACTCAATGCGCTCTCGGCGCGTGAGGACCCATCCCTCCAAGCAATTTTGCTTGGTGTAGACGGATGGCACTACTCCCAAGCTCAGCTGCGGAGCATGCCAGTAAGTATTGGCTACGTGGCTGTCCTGACGAGCCAGAACTCTGAGATGCTCTTCAAGCGTCGTGGAGCCGACTTCACCTTTGACGGGCCGTCGTACGCTGCGTTCGTCAAGCGACTTGACGAGGAGGGAGAGGTCCCATTTCCTACGTTTTCGCATCGTGACAAGGACCCCATCGAGGACGGGGGCGTTGTTCTACCCCAACACCGCATTGTGTAAGTTGAGCAGGATCTTGGAGGTGATCCTTGCAGTACCATTGAGCGTCGCCCAGGCCACGGTCCGCCGCCATTGGGCACTTGGCTGACGGCAGGGTGATTGAGGGACTGCACGCACTGTTGAACATTGCCCCATGGTCCGAGGCTGCCCAGCGCTACGACGACAAGGTGTGGGTCAACACGCCCATCGAAGTCGCGACGGAGCGCATCGTAGCGCGGCACGTCCGCGAGGGCGTCGAGCCAACGCCAGAAGCCGCCCGCCGCCGTGCTGAGGGCTCTGACATGTAAGCATATTGTGTATCACCGGGAAGGTCTGACACCAGGTTGAATGCTAGAACGCTTCAGGACAACCTCGTCACCCCAACTGTGCTCATAGAGGACACGGCGAGCCCTGTGCCTGGTCCGACCCCGCTTGGAAGCGAAGCAGTCGAGGTGCTCGCTGTTTGATAAAGCGTCCTGAGTGGTCAAAGGGATTTCTGTGTAGCATGCATGTATTCTCGTCACGAAATCGATGAGCAGCTTTGTGGGCAGGAGGGACTGTTTTCCAGTTGTCATCGGTTGCAGCAGTGAAGCCCACGTTCTACAGCCAAATGACCCCGGAGGTAAGAAACACTATCGAAAGTCCTTGGGCACCTTTTCAATCGCGTGTTCACGTCGTTGTGTGCCAAAGCCAGCGACGGCGCATGCGGCGCCGAAGAAGAATTCAGCGCCTAAACGAGGAGCGAAAGTGCATAGGAATGCGCTGGAGACATAATCCAATGTATAGGAAAGGGCTCGTATTCATGACTGCACTTTCAAACGGAGACAGTTAGGACTTTCGACAACGACAGCTCCGCCCGCGCTTCCCAAACCCTGTACCTCACATGGCCTCACGTGCCCCCGCAGTGGCTGCGGGGCCCTGAACGTTGATCCCCGGGGGATGACAACGTTTGCCAGGACAACGTCAGCTTGAAGCTCCTCAGACCCTTTGTTCTTTGAGCGGAGGCCGCTCCGCTCAGACGAGGTTGTCATCTCGGTATTCTACGTTGCTTGGCAACATTAGTGTCTAGCCACTCATCGGCAAGGACAGGATAGTGAGCCTAGCGCGGTGCGTGTGGCCAGTGGGCAAACGGTGTCTCAATATCAAGAATCCCGGCATATCCGGCTCGTCGGCGCCCCAAGAAATGCATACCCCACTTTTGGCTCCCGTAGCGTCCAAAAGAGACGCAGGTCCACGGCAAAGGACGGCAAAAAGGCACGCAAACGGGCCGATAACACATGTGCACCTGCTGCAAAGTCCCTCCATGCCTCGCCTCGCTTTCCTGAGAGAAACTGCGAGTACGATACATGAGCCGGAACGAGCGGAGCTTGTGGACCGCCAGCTCCCATGCGCAAGAGCCGGAGTTTCACTTGCCCATCCCGTTGTTGACAACGCACACCTCGTCCTTGTCGGGTTGCCTCTTCTCACGACCCATCCAGCGACACAAAAGCACGACCGGAACGTTCCTGTACCTCGCTGGGAGGTACGAGAGGCGGACTCGACTCCGCTCAGTAACCAAAACCCCACAACTGGCCAGCCTCTATCGGAAGCTAGAATACTTCATAAACTGAGCCTCCACGGGTACTCCACAGTCCCCCGCACCGACTTTGCAGTGTTCACACGACCATGTCTGACTTTGACGACCACAAGGTGGAAGCTCACCACTATGAGCGCGAGAGCGCCACACCCAGCGTCTGGAAGAACGCCAAAATGTGAGACACTCTTGTGCGGACAGAACGTACTAAAACATGCAGGATTGGCATCACTGTTCTTGCGGCCATGACTGGTATGCTCTTCGGTTACGACCAGGGCGTCGTCGGCAACGTCCTTGCGTTGCAGCGCTTTGGCGCCGATTTCCCGCGAGTCTACATGGATGCAAACATCAAGGGCTGGTTTGTGAGCACGCTGCTGCTGGCCGCCTGGTTTGGTTCCCTCGTCTCTGGCCCCATTTGCGACAAGATTGGCCGCAAGCGTACCATCATGTACCAGGTGCTCGTCTTCCTGCTCGGCTCGGCGCTGCAGACTGGCGCACGGACAGAGGGTGCGTGTGTATTGTCGACTTTGCAACTGACGTGACAGCGTATCTTTTCGTCGGTCGCTTCATTGCCGGCTTTTCCGTCGGCTCCCTCACCCACGTCGGCCCAATGTACATTGCCGAAATCAGCCCAGCGCACATGCGTGGTGCCCTCGTCGCGCTTCAGCAGCTGTCTATTACGCTGGGTATTCTGTTCTCCTACTGGATTGCCTACGGCACATCGTACATTGGTGGCGTTCGGTGCGCACCCGAGATCCCCTACTCTGGCCCCAAAGGCGCCGACGGCAACCCAACGTTTGACGCCTACAAAGACGTCCCCGAAGGCGGCTGCACGGGTCAGAGCGAGGCCGCGTGGCGTGTCCCGGTCGGCATTCAGCTCTTCCCGGCCATCGTGCTCGGCATCGGCATGTTCTTCATGCCCTACTCGCCCCGCTGGCTCGTCGAAGTTGGCCGCGACGCCGAGGCCAAGGCCACCCTCTCGCGTCTCCGCTGCCTCCCTGTCGACGACCCGGACGTCATCCGCGAGTTCGTTGAGATCAAGTCGGAAATCCTCACCATCCGTGAGATTCGTGCCGCGCGTGGCACCGCCACCTCCACCTTCGCCCGCGCCCTCCAGCCGTACAAAGAACTCTTCAGCAGCAAGTCCAACTTCCATCGCCTTTACATTGGCTGCACAACGATGTTCTTCCAGCAGTTCGTTGGTTGTAACGCCATCATCTATTACGTGAGTACTCGTCTGCATGCTTGGGAACAATGGCCAGTCGTTTGAATGGTGAAGAGGGTGTTTTTCACCTTTGCGCACCGAATTCTTTCCACACCTTCATTTTTCAGAATCTGACGCTGACTATCAGGCGCCTACGATCTTCGCTCAGCTTGGCATGGACCCCAACACGACCTCGCTGCTTGCGACTGGCGTGTACGGAATCACCAACACGGTGTTTACACTGCCCGCCGTTTTCTTCCTGGACAAGCTTGGCCGCCGTCTGCTCCTGATGGTCGGTTCGGCTGGCTGCTGCCTTGCCCTTGTTGTCGTTGGCTCTCTCGTCGCCGGGTACTCGCACGACTGGCCGTCGCACGCGCTTCAAGGCCGTGTGGCCATCGCCTTTGTCTACGTGTACGACGTCTTCTTCTCGTTCTCGTGGGCTCCCATCGGCTGGGTCCTCCCTTCTGAGATTTTTAACCTCGCGACTCGTTCTACCGCCGTCAGCATCACAACGTCGACGACGTGGATGTCCAACTTTATTATTGGCGTGGTTTCGCGTGAGTTACGACTATGCTTCTCGAAGACGGAACCGTCGCTAACTTTGCAGCCATCATGCTTGAGAGGGTCCCAAATGGAGGCACCTACTTCTTCTTTGCCGCTTTCGCCGTTGTCGGTTTCATCTCGACGTACTTCTTCCTCCCCGAGACCCGTGGTCGTACCCTGGAGGAGATGGACGAGGTGTTTGGTGCCAAGACCAGCGACGAGGACCGTGCAATCGCCGACCGCGTTCTCAACGAGCTTGCAGCTGAGGAGGAGAGCAAGCGCACTGGCGCAGTATAGTTTTAGCATGGGAGTGGGTGTGTTGTGTGAGTAGTGGATCTGCAATGTACAGTAATACTTTTTATCTGAGTCGCCGCTCCCCTCGACTACAGTTGACATCATGTCGAGCCAGTAACAACTAACAACTTGCGGCATAGCACAATCCACTACTTGTGGCACAAGGTGCATGCTCAGTCTACAGTATGCAGTGGGCAACCCACATACCCCGTTGTACAATCTGTCGTACAATACGCCCAGTGGGTACATTATACGACGCAGCACTCGACTGACCACCGTGGCAGTTGAAATACTGGTTCGCAACTGACTGACACTCGTCGTCCTCGCGAGCTCGCGACTGTGATAAGAATCACGTGACCGATTATCGGACGCAGAAGAGTGCGGGGCTCCGACCCAAGGATCGCTTCGAAGCACAACCAAACGACCCGGCCATTTGACGCCCTTGGTAACACAGCCAGCCCAGAACGACGTTGTGTTGGTCGACGTCGGAGAGGCGGTGTTCGCTGCAACTGTAAGTAGCGGTACGAGAGCTTGTGGGCCATATACTGTAGGCATAACTGCCGCCCCTATCCAAGGACGCAGAGGGCGACGTAGCCTCGCGAAATGGAATTTGAGGACGAGGCGGTACCGGAGCACCGCCCCATGCGAATGTCATAAACCAATACGTCAAAAGACCAGCAGCATGTGATGACAGCCACGACGGGCAACAATGAGATCACGCCCAGGATCCTGTCAAGTATGCACTCGCCTGCATTAACCCCAGGTATGCCCAATGAACAACCGGAAACGTTATCGCGTACCTCGGTCAAAGCTCTTCGAAACACCGAGTCGTGTCGCACGCCAGACGAGCCGTTAGTGCTAGCTGGTGCCTCGCGCACAGCAACGCTCTTGATGCAGCACCGGCCGCGCGTCGGACATGGGTGCCTCGGTAGTGAGCAGAGTTATAAATGGCACGGAACAGGGACCATGAAGCTTATCTACGTTAACATGCGCAACGGCTACAGCAACCGCGGCGACTCGGTGACGTTGACGACGGTGTGCGTGTGCCGCTCCCGCTGATGGCAGGCCCGCTGGGACGCCTCGTCTGCCGGAATGTAAACGCCGTGATTAGTGGTATCGGCCATTTCATCGGGACAAACTGCTGCTCCTGTCCATCTACGTTCATTCCTGATTCGCGTCGTCACACTGGCTTGGCAACTTCATTTGCTGCGGATTGCATGCGGTATGGCGCAACAAGCCTCCTGTTCAAGCATGCTGTGCTAAAGCTCGATATCTCCGACGAGCTTGAAGGCCGAGAAGTTGCGTGTTGGATTAGCCGCGGTAGTCAGGAGTGAGCCATCAGCTACGTGTGCCCAAAAACACCGCCTCAAAGGGCATGTGTGAGACGAGGTTTGCCGCGGCAGATAGTGGGCACGAGGTGGCCATATGCACACGCCGTCTTGTTATCAGCGAGACATGTCGGCGTCTCACATTGTGCGTATCACAGATAACAGCATCTTGGTTGGCGACACTTTTAGCTTGCGTCGTTCCTCGTTACGCCAGTTACACATTGCCGATGGGACATCTCCGACGCAAACCTGCGGTTGCCGTTGACGAGATCAGGCTGGGGTCGACGACCGTTCTCCGTACACCCGGTCAGCGCCCCGAACCCAGTAATTGCTATACCCGGCCGCCTGCCGTGACGGAGATTATATTCGAGCCTGGGCACCATGGTCCCACATGGTGCACCCCGGTGGCTGTCTTGGCTGCTCTTGATCTTGCCTTGCTGACCCGCATGCTTCAAACATGCATAGATGGGCTTTAGACAAAGAGCGAGAAGCTTGACTACGTCGCAGATCTCGACCATACTGTGCATTCGCAGTGCAGCGATGGACGTCGGAGGATAAGCGATTCTTTCACCTACCAGCTCACCGCGCAGGTGGATGAGGTACAGCACTTCTCTAACTCCTCTAATACTGCACCGCCATCTAAGCTGGATGAAACGTGGCAGTATACGTCCGAACGTCCCAGCTCGTTCATTCTCGAACCGTCGGGGAGTGGAGCAAGAACAACAGCTCGTGGGTCTAAGTTAGTTCACAACGGCAAGCCGCGGCGCTGCCGTGGATCCGCCGATTGCCCATATTCGGAAAGAGAGTCTGCCCCAGCCGTCTCATGTTGTCCCTCACTTTTCTCTGGTCTCCTTGTGTCCATGGCTCCAAATGGAACATCAGCATCCGCGCTGCTACCACACCAAGGTCAGGGGCGGGCGAGGCGCGCCGCCCCGCCAGGTCCAAAGCTCGCTTGTGGAGACCCGATGGCGGTGCACGATGCCGTACACAGCCACCACTTGCATAATTGCATCCAGGTAACTCCATCTACGCTAGCCGACCACTTCCGGTCTCGAGTCGACTTTTGCTAGGGGAAGCAACCTTGAGCAGCCTCCCTATACACTCGAGGGTCCGTGTCAGCTGAGTAGGGCCCGCCGGGTGTGTCGGGGATGCCGCCGAAATTGCCTCAGCGACACAGAGTTTCCCGTGTCGCCAATGTGCCAAACTCAAGTCGGCTCCAGGGTTCGCGCTCTCGTTTCTTTCACCTTGAAGTGCACCGAGGAGTTGGTAGTACGAGCGTCTGGAGTACGTGGCTATGACAGGGAGGTGCAAAGGGTTCATGCCCGACTTAAATTGTTTGCTGGCGTCGTGGACCTATGGCGGCGGGCACTCCGGGCGTGGTCTGGCCCCAGTCACGAGAGCTCGGGCAGGTTCTGTGTAGGGTGTGCCGGTGTGAGCATGATACCTGACACGTGACGCAAAGCACAACAAGCGATTGTTGGTCCGATCTAGGCAAAGCAGGCTGAAGCCTACACCAACATGTCGGTTCTCCCCGCCCCTTCCGCAATGATCCACACACCACACCCTGGCGCTCCTCGACCCGACGAACAGTCGTGGAAATTTCTATAGCACTGCATTTCGTCTCTTGGAGATGAAGACTGCACCGCAATGTACCATCAGCCGGTTGCGGGAATGCGTGTGCGTCGGTCGAGCCTCCTCAAATCTCGATATGCACAACCATGTTAGCCTCTTTGAGTTGTCCCTGTTGAGCTTCATACTATCCTCCGTGTGCCCCTTTGGCCCTGCAGTGTTCGTCACTACTAGGGGTCTTTGCGTTCCAAGCAGGCCGAGATTCGCTCGCTGGACCGGGTTTGCCGCCCCATCGGCGCCGTGAATTCGGCAAGTGCCTGACCAAAGTGTCTCCGAGACCCGACAGGCCCATCGAGGCACTGATGGATCAGTAGTACTGGCGAGACGTAGAGTTAACTTCGAGTACAATTCATTCATTGGATGCAAAGACAGATACAGGCAGTCACAGGTATACCGGCCATTGTCATCTCCTTAGGGGCAATGTTCGGACTAATGAAATACAGGACAAGACAACCTATTACTAGAGACACAGACACGTCCCCGTTCAACGGGGAGAGAAGAGAGGGGATGCAGGTCGGCGAGGAGTAGATGACAGCAACGAAACATTAGACGACCTGCGCCCAGCCCTCGACAAAGGCGTCGACACTGTTAGGGTCCATTTCCTGGCCCCCAGCGACCATTGTTGCAGACGATTGCTCAGACCCTGCGCTCGTCGTCGGGACAGACATCTCCTCGCGCTGCCCTTCGGGCCAGACGCCCACTTGCCCGCTTTGCCACATCCAGCTCTCGCCGCCGTCGCGTGGAGCATGGCCACGTCGCATGAGTTCGAGGGGCATCGTGAAGCGCTGATGAGACGGCGCAACGTGGCCAAGACGGGTGCCGCTTGTGGCTTTCCCAGTCACCGCTTGTTGCGCCGCAGGAGTCGCACGCAGTGCGGCCTGTGCAGCTGAGATGGTGTCGAGGCGACGGTACATGTCGTCAAGTCGTGCGGAACGCCACGTTGGTGTGCGGACCTCGAGCACCTTCTCGCTGACTCCTTCGGCCCAGCCACCTTTGCCCGATTTGCCCGACATCGAGTCCTCTGGGGACCGGGTCCGCAGCATCGTCATCCAGTGAGCGTTACGTCGCTGAGCAATCTCGTCGTCATTGTCGTCTTCGCCGGCGGACGAGTACTCGCTCGACATGTAATCAATGTGAAGCGCCGAGGGAGGCATGTGGATGTCGGCAAAGGACGGATCCTGAGCAGCTTTGGCGCGCCGCTTCTGTTTCTGGAGTCGAATTAGCCCGAGTGTCACGTTTCATTAACGGGACTCGCCGCAACCAAGGGCGAGTGACGTTTCTGACACTTACCAGATCCTTACGTGCCCACCTGCGACGGTTCTTGACATACTTCTGCTGCTTCTTTGCCTGCTTGGGATCCACATCCGCGAGGTACCGTTTCGCAAAATTCTGGAAGGCGGTGCGCGTTGCAGCCTAAGGTTATGTGTCAGCGCCCACGGCAACAGGTAAACAAAGGGTCACTCGGGGTAAGTGGAGTGATGGTGGAGTGTGATCAGCACCGCCTCACTCCATTCCGACAGGCAGTGGATAGAGAGGGAAGCGCGCGCGTACCTTGACAGTCTCGGGTTCAAGGTCCTCGACTGGCACCTTGTTCCACTGGTGGAAGGCTGTCGCTTCGTTGATGAATAATGAAACAACTCGGTCGAGCCACTGTGGAGAGAGTCAGCCAAAGCTCTGGGGAGGACGGGGTCGAGTCAAAGCCCTGAGCGCCAGAGTGGTTTGAGAGGGACGCAAAGTAAAAGCATCGTCATTGTGTTGAGAAGAGGTTTGCGTTTCCGCGTCCTGAAGAGAGTTGTGCACCGCTTTTTGGAACCCAGATTTGGGACGACGCCTAATCTCGGCAACCGCCGTCACCATGCCCGTTGTACCTTTTTTTTATACCCTCTAAGCTTCCGGGGTATCCTTCACAACCACAAACAGGGTATCAGGCCCTGGACAGCTGGACAGATTGGAACACGGGCGATACTTCCCATTCCCAGACCCATCCGATCGTGCCGCCGTCCTTGTGCGTGGCGTGTTTTCCCCACCCCACGCCTCTTTGAAGCGTGTGGACTGTCCATGATACCCCCTGCAGGTCGCCCGCAGGTTGTACACCCTACTTCCCCTTTGATGCGCACTCCCTGGTCCCCCACAAGCTCACCGCACCCCGACCCAACAATGATCGAGCCGCCGGCGCCAGCTCCCAAACCATCCACCCTATCACCGCCGCTCGGTTCCCCTCGCTTCAGCGTGCATGGGCGGACGCAAATCGTCCGCACACCACTTACTGAACGTCATCCAGGCATGGTTTGTTCACTCCGGGCCGCCGAGTGCCGCCTAACAGCGATACAGATAGGGTGACGCGAAAGACAGCCTGCTGTAGCCGCCAACACGGCCCTGCAGGCCCCGCTGAGGGTCCTGCAGTGGCTTAACCAAGCATGTAATGGGTCCGTACCCCTGCGAGCGAACACTCTCTTCTGCTGTCCTTCCGTAACCAACCACGCCTCACCCAGGTCACGCTACCTGGGGCGCGAGAGTAGCGCACAATCCAGAAACTCACCTCGGCATTACGGGCGTCGCCAACTCCGGCAGTCCAGTTGGGCACCCAGCCAACGGTGGCCACATCGCCTTGTGACGGTGGTGGTAGGTCGTCCTCGAGGCCGATGCCCATCATGTATCGCATCTTTGCCCGAACTGCCCGTTGGAGCTCGACTCGCCTGCCCCTCTCGACACGCTTCCCCGTGTCCGAGTCGTGCCGTGAAGGTCGCTTGCGCGATGTCCCTGGACCGGGGTGCATGGCTTCGGCTGTGAAGGAGCGTTTCCGTTGCGGCTCCTGCAGTTGAGGAGGCTGGTGGTGATGATGGTGGTGGTTGTGGTGAGGGTGCTGCTGCTGGTGCTGGTGATGTTGAGGATGTTGGTGCTGGTGGTGTTGCTGAGCTGGTGGCAGCTGTTGAACGTAGCCGTAGCCTGGGAGATGCAACTGCATGTCTGGAGGAGTGGGCTCCATGCGAGGCTCGAGATGGCTCATGTCCTGAACATGCTGAACCACGCCGACACTGCTGCCGACGCCGCCGCCAACTGGTACGCCGCCAACGTTGTGCTGCTGCTGGGGTTGTGGTGGTGGTGGTGGCACGTTGTGGTGGTGGTGGTGTGGGGGAATGCTGGACGGTGGCCCAACTGCAGAGACTGGAGTTGGCATGCCGTGATGATGTTGCTGCTGCTGGTGCTGGACATGACCGGCGTTTGCCAGTGCTCGGCGTAGGCGGACAACTTCGGCCTTGAGCTGGTCCACGGACCAGCCGTCCAGAGAGCTATAGTCGTCACCAGAGGTATCTACCGGCTGGAGGTGAGCTAGCGCGTTTATGAATTGCGCTGTATGATCTTCCTCCATGACGGAGGGCGTGTAGATTCGTGGTGGCAGAGTAATGTTGGGAGAGTGGTTGGGTGGGTAGGAAATGTTGAGGGGTGGTGGTGACCGGGGTGAACGACGCCGAGCACCGTGACGGGAGTGTGTTGTGGCGTGTATCGTGCACGGTGTTTGCCGGGGTGGTGGTAGATAGTAGGAGTGGGGGGGTGGTCGAGATGAGGAGGGATGAAGAGATGAGAGATGTCGACGATGAAGAGAACCAGTTGGTTAAGTAGAATGTTTGATGAACGAGATATCAGGCTGATGCGAAACGTCCAAAACTAGAGTCTCATCTTGAGACCTTCCTCGCTCGATTACCCTCTATCTCTTGCGTCTTCCTTCCTTGGGTGACTGGACTGACTGGACACACACACACACTCACACAATCCGCTCACCTCACGATCACTCACCTTCCCTCTCATCTCCCACCCGGCTAACTCGGTACAAACATACTCCCCCTTATCCCTTCCTCCACCAACGGCTCCTCCGATCGACAAAACGTGGCTTTTACATGGCTCTCACGTGGCAATTCCTGAAAGCTTCCCTGAGCAAAGCGGATATACCTCGCAGTCCTGACTTTTGCGCGACGCGTTGCCCCTCAGCCCTCAGCCCTCAGATTGCAATTGCCTGTTGCAATCTCATCTCCTCACCATTCATCTCTCTCATCTTCAACACACTCGTCTTCATTCGCCACCAACTCGCCCCCAAAAAAGTATAATACACCTCCCCACGAAGCGGCGAATCTCGAGTGTAGCCCCGACATTCACCCTCGCCGTCGCTTGTCACGACCCGACCCGCTCGATCCAGAAACCCTTTTAGGACGAGTCGATTTCATGTGGTGCGTGTGTCAGCTTCATCTCGGTCGCTTTTTAAGCACTCAGCTGACGACCCCTCAGCAAACATATCCTCAACGCCCAGGTCGCGGTTCGCGCGCCATGCTGCCAGAAGTGGTATGACGTGAGTTTACCTTTGGCCGGCTGTTCCGTCCATCGTTGGATTCCAGTGCAAGAAGGAACAGAATGCGCCGACTCGTGGACGACCGGATGTGCAGGGGCTTGGGCTTGAGACAAGGAAACAAACCATGTTCTCCTCTCTCCCAAAGACCCTTCACTCGTTCCAGTTCCTTTCCCCTGCCGCGTCACTGCCTCCTGGCCCGTGGCCGCGGCCTGCCGATCGCCATCGTCGCCATCGCGCCGACATAATGGTGGCTGTTACGTCGCTCTGGCCTGCGTTTCCGAGGTTCGGGCACGCACCGCCTCATGCATGCCAGAGACACCACCCTACATACGGCACATTATCAACGGCCCCACTCTCTCTCTCTTTCTGTTATTCCCGGAGTGAAGCCAGAATGTTGACACTAACCATCGTTCTTTCCTCCCCTAAGCGCCCTCCCTCCGGCGGAATAAATGGCCGCGGCCCTTCTTCGGCATGTCCTGAGCTGACCATGTCCCCCTCAGTGCCCAGAATGTCACGAAGAGGCACAAGACCATCCCCTGCGCAAGACGTACGAAATGGTTTTCCTCTGCAAGAAGGTACGTATGCCCCACGGCGTCGCCGACAAGCGCAAGCTCGTGACCTCCCGACAGACGCACTTGTCACACGGGATTCTCGCTAACTTGCCCCAGTGTAAGAAGGCATTCAGGAAAGACGCTCGCGAAATGGAAGAAGCCGACGAGTACTGTCCCCACTGCGACAACCATTTTGTAAGTGTTGACTCGACTTGTTCGTCGGGCATCGAGTCGCCCAGGGACGACAGCGACCCGTCACTACGAGTCGTCGCACCACTGGTGATGTGCGTTTGGGTTTGACTGACATGTCAGGTCATCCCAGCCAAGGAACCAAAGGCGATGCTCGGTGTCGAGGGCGAGGACGCCCGTATGGACAACCGCATGCTCAAGGACGAGCGTGTGAAGGAGCGCGACGGCCGCAGCCTGTTTGGCCAGCAGGACGTGACCGACAAGGTCGACCGCTTCGACCCGCAACAATGAGCCGAGCGAATTTTTCATCCCCACAGCATACACTCCCCCAGTCTTGTCGTCCCGTCCGGGTTTTCCTTGTAGTACAATGCATGTCGTTAGGTCATCATGATGGTACACTCCAACACGTCTATCAACGACTCGAGCCAACGTCCAACTATGACCGTAAGGCGAGGTGGCGCACCTCCCATAACCTCTTCTCTTCTCTGCGCTCGCGCTCGCGCACGTCGCTCTGGCTCTGGATAGGCCTGAGTGCCCATCCGCGCATTTCGCGGCGATGGCGCTCCTCGGCCTCGCGGCACTCGGCCCAAAGTTCGGGCATCTCGGTTCTGAGTGCGGGCGAGCGGTCTTCCCAGCTGGCAGCGGTGGCTGTGCTCGCGCCAGTGAGACCCGACATGCCCGTAAGGCCGGTCGCTGCCGACGATTCCGAGACAAAACGCGTCGCCGCGCCTATCGACATGAGCTTGCGCCCCGCCGCGCGGGTTATCGTGCCTCCAGAGACACTCTCGTCCTCGTCGTCGGCCATGTCGGCAAACGGGTCCGGCTCGCTCTCGTTGGGCGGTAACAGCGACACCCAGCACATTTTCTCTGGGTCGAATTTCATGTCGCCAACAATACGCACCGCTGGCGTTGCCGCTGCCGCGCCCATGGGGGATGAGACAATGGACGAGCCGGTGATGTGTGAAATGAGAGCGGGGCGTGCCGACGGCACGACCGCGTCAAAGTCGCGCAACACAGCTTCGTTGCCCTCCCACCGAAGTGTGCGTGGGTTCCACGTCATCTCGCCGACCGTCTTGGGCCGGTCAGTCGCACCGAGGTTCTTGATAAGCATGGCTGGGCGTCGTTGGCGCCGCTTCGGCTTCTTGTCCTTCTCGTCGGCCTTGGACGTCGATGGCGCCTTGGCCATGTATCGCTCATACGCTGCCGTCAGCTATGCACAGGGGACCGCGAGCTTACATTTCTTTCCCCTGAGCGAGCTGTGGGGACTCCGCGAGCCTGCGCTGCGGGCAGGACTCTTGGCGTCGTCGTCGACGCGCAGGTCCTCGATACCCTCAAGCTCGGTTCCGTCGCCCCAATGCTTGGTGCGACGAGGAGGCTCGAGCATGCGCTTGCGGTTCTGCGACGCTGAGCTGACGGGCGGGCGCATCTTGGCAAGCGATGACGACGTCGGCATCTGCAGTCTGCTCGTCGAGACGCCTTGCCGGGTTGCAGGGTCAAGCGACGGCAGGTCCGTGTCAGGACGCAAGTGCCCTGCGGCAATGGCATCCTGCATACTCGCCAGCGACTGCTTGCGCGTGAGCGCCGGTGTGTTCGCCGAGGCAAGGTTGTGATGCGACTTTTGCGTGCGCAGGCGGTGCGGCGTCGCCGGCGCCGCGGGTGCCCGCGTAGCAGGCATGGGCTGTGGCGGCAAGGGGGGCATAGGGGGCGCAAGCTGGTGGTCCGAAGTGCGCCGGGTTCTGCTGGGCGCACGGACCATGAACGGGTTCTCGCCGCGCTGCTGCTTGCTCGTAGAGGAGCGCAGGCTTCCGCCAGGACTGCGCGCACCCGAGCGGGGGGCCGCCGGTGTGCTCGACTGTGGTATTGGTGGCGGAGGCGGGATCGGGTAGCCGAGCTTTGCAATCTCGGCCTTTCTGCGGTCGGCACCAAGAAGGAACGGCGCGGGTATGGTGCGATTCCTGCGGCTCTTCTCGAGCCGTCTTTGGCTCAGCTCTGTACGTGGATTGTCCAACACGAGGCCGTCCTCAAATGAATCGTCGCTACGCATCGGCGGGGCTGGCTGCACCGTTGGCGGCGCATACTCCTGCTTGCGCTTGCGATCGAGAATCTTGTTGAGGTGGGTGGCGTTGCGTGACGCGAAGAACGTAGGGTCGGGAAGCACGAGACCGTCCTCGTAGTCTTCGCCTTCAAAGTCCTCGTCCACTGGCTTTTTGCCCTTGTCGGGCGTGTCTGACACGCTCGTCATGCTCGTCTCCGAGTGGCGGCCGAGGCTGGGTGTGTCTTCGCCCCACGAGAAGCCGCCGGTGGTGCTCTTTCTGCCAGTCGTCGACGGTGTGCTAGGAGCGTCCCAGTCTGTTCCGGCCGTTGTCGTCGATGTCATTGACGCACGTGGGCGTAACTTGCGTGGATGGCTCTGCGTCGCGAGCGTAAGGTTCGTGAGGTTAAGAGGGAGTACAAGGTCACTCTCGAGGTCTTCCTCGTCGAGTGGTTTGGGCGGCTTGGCTTTGAGGGTTGCCGAGTCGTCCTTGCGCCTTGGAGGCGGCAGCTTGGCCTTTAGAGTCGCGCTGGCCTTTAACGTGAGTTGATCGTCATCGTCGAGGTCCGGGAGGTCGTCGAGGGCGTCAATGTCGGGCATGCGCAAGGCTGGGGACGCAAGTTTTGGCTTTAGTTTCAGTTTGAGGCTACTTGACGAGCCAACGCCACCTAGACCGCTCGAGCCGCCGTTGTCAAAGGACGAGTCAAAGTCGACGTCTGCCTCCCATGCCTTTTCAATGGCGAGCGCACGCGCCTTTACGCTGCCTTTGGGTAACAGCGTAGGGGCCTTTGAGGATTTGCCGAGGCGTGTGATTGTGCCGACGCCGGTCGGGCCTTGTCCCATGACCATGGCGTTGGCGGTGAGCGTCCTCATACTGGTCGTTGTCGTCGAGACGGCTGGCTGTGGGCGTATTGTTGTGGTGAAGGGCGCGCGCGCCTTGGGTGTTACTGCCGCTGCGGGCGGGGGCGTCGACTGGAGCGGGGGCAGGCGCGCCTTTAGCGTAGGTGGTCCCTCGTCAAAGTCGTTGTCGTCAAGCACAAAGTCGTCGTCGTCGAGAGCAGTCTTGAGGTGCATCTGACGGAGGGGCGACCCGGTGAGAGCGCGGGGGTTGGAGGGGCGCGACGAGCGCGAACTCGACGAGCTCGGCGGCGACGCGGGCAACGATCCGCCCTCGGACAGGTCAAAGGACGGGTCGTCAGTCCAGTCGTCCGAGGGCGCCGCCCAGCCCCCAGGCGGAGGAATGGACATGGCCGGTGGGAGCTAGGGAATCACCGAGCGGGGTAGAGAAGCCGGGACGCAACGGCCAGCGGGGCGTCCGGCGCGTGTGTCTTGTCCTCTGTCGATGTGGCGAGACAAGTAGTAGGCCGAGAGCGCGGCCGAGAGAGCAGACACGGAACTGTCGGAAAGCGGTGATGTGTTTGGTGTAGAGTAGCGGGGAGGTTGGGAGTTGGCTCGAGAGGGATGTCGTCGGTTGGGAGAGGGCGAGGAGGGGAAGGTTCGGTGACCGGCGCGCGCGTCCGTGCGCGACCTGCGGGTTCGCTCAGTCGGTAAGGTGCTGAGTCAACGAGTGGTGGTGGTAGCGACGACTCTGAATGCTGATGATCGAGACGATAACCCGCGTAGGATTATATGCGCATTGTGAGTTGAGGACAGAGGATGAGGGGTGGATGACAAGTGAGGAGTAGTGATGGCGGCGACGAAGCAAACGAACGCGCGCGACGACGAAACAATGGGCACAACAACGGTACAAGGGGGGTGGGAATAAAGTGGAGGGTCCACACAACGTGACTGCACACAACAGTCACCCCCCAGGCACGGCCCGTGTCTGTGGGGCACCACCATTCTCAGGTGGCAAATCGCGGGTGTGTGTGGGCGGGCACAGTCCCACGTCGTGCGTTGCGCGCATACATGTCGTCTCGACAAACGTGGGAAAACGTTACTCGCCCCGCCGACTGCGGAGGTGTTGCTTACCCCGAGGCAGCGGAGTCTTGCTGTATGCCGCATGGCGTCGGAGGCGGAAGGGCGCCCCACTCCACTCAATGGTACTGTGTCACATTGCCCACGGACAACAACTCGCCACAAGATAAAGACGTCTGTTATCGTGGTGTGACGAGCAATGCAGCACGAGGTGATGAACAACATGCAACCGCTTTGTGCACCCGAGACACTATATCCATTGTTCAACTACAGTGTGCATCACGATGGCCAACATGCAAAACAATACAGTACAACGAACAAACAGGCAGGGCGAGCTTTGTATAGAGTTCCATGTGGCACTAGCGTCAGCAGTCCGCAACTGTCTGCCAGGGGATATCCTGCTCATGCAATGGCATTCAGGCAATGCAAAAAGCACAGCCTTTATTCCACGGCGATGGAGCGCCGCACCGCCCGAAAGCGCTACAGCCCAAGGCCCGTGGGGTTGGATTAGATGAGGAAAAGATGGTACCAAGCGCCAAAAAACGCGCGGCACCCTGTGCTCTGGGTAAAACACCGCAGAGCCGTGTGAAGCAGTAAGAAAAGCTCAACCCTTGGCTGCGCGAGAGGACGCTGTCCTCTCGGCGCAAAGCGAAAGTGATGGTACAGACCAAGGGGAGTGATCCGTGAACCCAAGCAGACTCCGCATTGGACAAACTCCGAGCTGGTGAGCAAATAACTCACTAAGAAGGGAGAAATTCGTTCCCACATTGACCCGTGTCGGTTGCGCTGGTATGCGTGGTACGCGTAAACCGTGCAGTCAGCTCTCGGGAGCGCTACACGAGCAGAACTCACCGGGTGTGCCGGCCGGAACGGAGGAAATCGCGTTCAAAAGTCCAGAGCGCGTAGCTGTGCATGGTGTCAGCAACGCACTGAACCGGGGGTATGGGACGGTACACGGAACGTGGAGATTGCGATGAGGTGGTTGTTTATGTGAGTTTATCAAACCCAGGACGGACAAGCCGTTGAGCTCTGAACTACAGTCCCGAATGACCGTCGCACAGCGAGGGAAAGGTTACACTGCCGACGCCATCTCCTTTAGAGGAGCTGGGGGTAATCAGGTGCACCTCGACCTCGTTATAATCTCCCCCCTCTCGCTGGCCGCTCAGAGAGCTGCTCGCTTGGAAGAGGTCCACCAGCACAGACGCAAATGCGAGCGAGAAGCAAGTGGAGACACTTGAGAACTCACCTGATGATTTTTCGCCAGCACGCAGGGGCCTGCAAACGCTGAAAGCAAGGAAAAGAACGGCGAGGGAAACGGCGGCGAGGAAATTGGCAGCGAGCAAAACGGCTGACAGTCGCGTGCGTTCTGGAGTCAGCGCTGGTCGCGGGTGTGCAAGAACATCATCTGCAGCTTTCCCATTAAAGCGCAGATCCGAGTGGATGGCGAGCTGGCTTCCATCCCCGCCCAAGTGAGTGCGTGGTCGCTCGTGTGCAAGAACTTCATCTGCAGCTTCTGAACGAAGCGCAGATCCGAGTGGACGGCGGGTCTAGCCCCCATCCCCGCGCACTCATGAGTGGTCGCTGGTGTGCAAGAACATCATCTGCAGCTTTGCCATTAAAGCGCAGATCCGAGCGGACAACCATGCTAGCTCCCATCCCCCGCGCTGGTGAGTGGTACTCACCAAAAAAAAGCTCGAGCAAACCGTTGCCCACGCGCGCCAAAATCCATGTCACTGTAGGCGGTAAGGGGGTTTGGGTTCTGGTGTCAGTGCTGGTCGCTGTGGTGTGCAAGGACATTGGATACGCGCCAAAATCCATGTCACTGTAGGCGGTAAGGGGGTTTGGGTTCTGGTGTCAGTGCTGGTCGCTGTGGTGTGCAAGGACATTGGATAAATTTGAGACTTGGAATTGGAACGGACGTGGGCAAGCCCCGTCCCCCGCAATGGTGAGTGACAGTAGGTACTGTACTCACAATGTCCATGGACCTTGACAGAACAAGTCAACAACTCCGCCTTTTTGAAGCGCAGTCTGGCATCAGCGCAGTCCTCGACGAATCATTGGTGGCCACAGTGGGAACAGTGGCAGCCGCTCTGCTAGTGGGGGTGGTGGGTGCAGCCCAGGAGATTGGGCTGCACCCCGATTCTCAGTCCAGAAGGGCTGGCGAATGATGTCCGCAGCTGCCGAACCAGAGGTTGAAAAACGAAACTTGGAGTGGTGGTGGACGAGCCCCGGTTGGTGCGACGAACCCCACGGCGGCGGCGACAAGAGGTAAAAGTGACGAAACTTGGATTGGTGGTGGGCGACGCCCCGACTGGTGCGACGAGCCCCGCAGCGGCGACGACGAGAGGCAGAAGTAACGAAACTTGGATTGGTGGTGGGCGACGCCCGGACTGGTGCGACGAACCCCACGGCGGCGGCGACAAGAGGTAAAAGTAACGAAACTTGGATGGGTGGTGGGCGACGCCGCGACTGTTGCGACGAACCCCACGGCGGCGACGACGAGAGGTAGAAGTGACGAAACTTGGATTGGTGGTGGGCGACGCCGCGACTGTTGCGACGAACCCCACGGCGGCGACGACGAGAGGTAGAAGTGACGAGCGACGACGAGACGCAGCGGCGACGACGAGAGGTAGAAGTAACGAAACTTGGATTGGTGGTGGGCGACGCCGCGACTGTTGCGACGAACCCCACGGCGGCGACGACGAGAGGTAGAAGTGACGAAACTTGGATTGGTGGTGGGCGACGCCGCGACTGTTGCGACGAACCCCACGGCGGCGACGACGAGAGGTAGAAGTGACGAGCGACGACGAGACGCAGCGGCGACGACGAGAGGTAGAAGTAACGAAACTTGGATTGGTGGTGGGCGACGCCGCGACTGTTGCGACGAACCCCACGGCGGCGACGACGAGAGGTAGAAGTGACGAAACTTGGATTGGTGGTGGGCGACGCCCCGACTGGTGCGACGAGCCCCGCAGCGGCGACGACGAGAGATAGAAGTGACGAAACTTGGAGTGGTGGCCCTCGGCCCGGCTGGTGCGACGAACGGGTAGGTAAACGAGACTTGGAGTTGTGACGAGACTTGGAGTTGTTACGAGACTTGGAGTTGTGGACGACCCTTGACTGGTGCGACGAACTTCGCGGCGGCGGTGACGAGAGGGAAAAAAGTTACGAAACTTGGAGGTGAAGAAACTTGGAGTGGAGGGCGACGAGCCCCAGCGACTAGCCGGGGCTTGTCGCCCAGGTTGGAGGTGGAGAGCAGATCCGGGCCACGCTGGTGAATAACTCACAATAATAAGGACCAAAAGAATGGATTTAAAAAACCGCGTGTCGAAGGGCCAGAACAGGCGAGAGGTGTCTACTGTCAGCGCAGTCCTCGACGGATCGGGTGGGTACAACGGTCGGAACCGTAGTCCCCAGAAGCTAGTCCTGGAACGGGTGCAGGGATGCACCGAGTATTTGAACTCAGGATGAGTTCAGGTGGTACGCCGGAGCGTACGACAGCTGCCACACTCGGAGTGTGGCCACATGCCAGCCGGAGCGGACACGCCATGGCAATCCGCCAGTCGCAGATACTGGGGATGTGGAAGACGTTGGCGCGTGTGAGTGAGATGCTCAGCGTGGCCGGATTCCCGTGGATTCCAAGCGGGTTGGAATGGGGGAGGGGCGAGACGAGCCGGAGCTCGTCGCCAGATGACTGCTGGCGCAGTGAGGAGCCTGAGGAGGCAGGAGGAGCCTGAGGAGGCAGGGAGCAAGCCGGAGCTTGGAAAGGACGAGCCAAAGCTCGTCGCCAGGATAGGCTGCCGGAGCAGCGCGATCCGGGCTACGCCGGTGAGAAGACTCACTGGAGACAAAGTGACCGCGACACCGAACGCCCGAACGTCTCGCAGAGTCGCACCTGGTGTCAGCACCATATGCCCCAGCATAACCTGAAGGCAGCCACCAACTAGTCGCGGCTCAGGCTGCACAAGGCAGCCCGCTTCCGGGCAACGTGCACGTGTTTTTTGTCGACTCAGCTGCTGAGAAGCAATGCCGAGACGACGAACCCGGGGTCGAAACGGTCGATATGAACCTCGAATTCTCCCATTCGAGGAGCGCATCGACCTGCCCACCACAAAGAGTCTCCAACTGCTCGTCACACGCAAGCAATAAGAGGCCGTTAGGCTGGGGGCTCAACGGCGCACCGACCCGCCTGCGCAGTGCGAGAGGGCCACTGAAAGGTCCCCAACCTAGAGCCGCAAATTCCCCACGAGCAGGAGCAGAAGGAGACGCCAATGCGCGAGACGTCTGGCCTGCCATCAAGGCGAGATGGCGTGCCCAAGCTGCCTGCTATGCAAGCACAGCAGGCGGCCTGCGGTGCCGGCGAATTATTCAAAGAGAACAACTCACTAGTGTAGCCAGAATCATGTTGCCGGTTTGAATCGCAGGTGATGAAGACGTATACGATTCTAGTGTCAGCACATTGCACCAACCGCTAACTAGTCGCGGCCCGAACTGCTGGCAACAGCTCGCTTCTGGGCACCGTGCACGGGTTTACAGGCGTCAGATGTGAGCTTCCGTTGGAAGGCATCACCTCCTCTCTACCACCCAGGATTTTCTATTAGAGTGCTGACAGGCGTCGCCAGTTCTGGCAGACGCGCTGCCACACCGGATGCGCACAAGCTGCGCTTCGCGGTGGGCGTTGCCACACCACACTCGTGCGCCTCCCTGCCCCACTGCAAGCGCGCGAACCACGCGAGCACTGGGCGGCCTCTCCGACGACGGAACAACTGCAGGCGCGAGAACCACGCGAGCAGTAGCCCCCCCGACAGAACAACTGCAAGCGCACGAACTGCGCGAGCAGTAGTCGGCCTCTTTGACGACGGAACGTCGAGCAGGCGCAGGCCAAACGAAGCTGGATCAGCGGGTCGCTCTGGTGAGGCACCAGAGGTACTTGGCAGGCAACCCCGTTGACCTAGACCCGGTGGATGCTACTCCGTACACCAACGAAATGGGATCGGAGCCACCAGATCAGTCTGGTAGACCAAACCTCCTGCCCTGGTACCCAGGCGCTCCCATGATACCAGACACGTTAAGCTGAGACGCCCCACGCCAAACGCTCAACACACTTCTGGACGGTGGGAAACATCGCAGGGTGTGACGAGGTTCAAAGTGGCAAGAGTGCCGTAAAGCAAACTGGCCACAGCGCGGGAACGGTCTCGGTCACGAACTGCCCTTGACCAACAGGCAGCCGTTGCGCTGGCGAATCTCGGAAGAGAGACTCACCAAGAAAAACGATGTCAACGGGGTGAGGAGGTGGTGATCAAGGGAAAGGGACATTGGAACAGAAGTTGACTTCTGGTGTCAGTGTTACCGTTCAGCATAACATGAATAACATGGGATGGGGAGCGGCGCACTGCACTCCTCCGTGGAGGCGTGATTAACGTGGCCAAAATACGACAAGACAGGGTCAGCCGGGTACTGTCCCCGGCGGAGCGCCTGTGCTCGGTCGTAGAGGAAGCAGTCGTGGGTAGGGGTTTGCCCGACGACAGGCAGCAAGAGGCCACCGCTGCGGTCTGGCCTTTGGGGCGCACAGACCGCGGCACTGGTGAGTGGAATGTACTCACAAGACTCGACGTGCTTGGCGGAGTGCGTGGTGACAGAAAGTGGGATGGCGGGGACGAGGATAGGTCGTGAGGGGGGCATGAGAGTTAGGTGGTGATGTCGAGTGAATGGAGAGAGCGCAGGAGCGTTGATATCAGAGAGCGGGGAGAAGAGGGTAGAGGAAGAACATAGAAAGATAAAGGTAAAGGAAGGAGTGGAGAGAGAGGAGTGGAAAGGAGAGGAGAGTTGTGAGTGGGTTGATGGAAGAAGATAGACGACCAGAGCCTGGGTTTTATACCTTTCATCAAGCGGTGCTGCCAAGCCGAGTCGAGTCGTCTTCAGCGGAAACCGGTCCCACAGTCCCCGCGGACAGTGTGCAAAGGAGGACAAGGTGACGTGGAAGCGTGAGTGAGAGTGAACGGAAGGATTCGAGAATGATGCGACCGAGAAGCAGACGGCGTTGCGACGTGAGAATGTGAGTGTGAGTTCTCGTTCAAATGGATGAGCGGGGGGGCGCAAGGGGGTGAAGCGTCACAATGAGCGCTGCGCACTGTTCGGCAATCGTCAGAGGGCACGACGGCGCCGACCGTGGCGTTGGGGCGCGGTCGAGCACACACACACGACGGGGCGTAAGGATGTTGTGAACGAGAGTAAGTGTGCACGCAGCGAAGGCGGAGCGTCGCCAGTATCCTTTGTGATCCGTACATGCCTGAATACAAACAGTGGACCGCACCGGCGTGAGCGGTCGCGGCGCGGCCATGGTCGAGCCTGGGCTCGTTTTCGAGAGAGACGCACAGGGGGTCCTGCGCAGAAACCGATGTGCGGGAGCCTGGGAGACGGTGTGTGTTGCGAATGGGTGAGGGGGCGTCTGTGTGTGACTTGCTGGTGGTCTAGGCGACGGGAGATGTGTGGATCTCAACGCACGGGCGCGAGACGGTGGGAACGAACGCAAGACTCAAGACGACATGGGGGCGTCGGTCGTCGACGTCGAGGAGGTGGACGCCTCGGCGTTGGCGGTGGTCGAGGACGCAGGCGCGGTGTGCACAAAGCGGCCGGGCTTGCTCTCACCCTCGCCCGTGCTCATCCCGGTTTCGAAGCGGCGCACAACGTCCTCGACGCCCCGCTGGCGGTTGTCTGGCGCGCCCGAGCCTGCGGCCCGCTGGCTCTCCTCGACAGTGTACGCCCCGGCCTTGAGGTCCTTGAGGCGGCGCTTGTGCACCTTGCTGCGCGTGTGCGTGCGCAGCGCAGCGTCTGATTCGTAGTATTTCCCGCATTCGATGCAGTACTGCTGTCAGCGAGGTTCATGGGCATGTGTGGAGTGTGCGCGTGCGTAACATCTCAACGAGCTCAGGCAGGTTTGGGCGTCCGTTGCGCAGACAACTGACACTCTGCAGACGACTGCGTAGCGCACATTCCAGTCCACATCGTCGTGCACAGTTGCGACCGGCGCCCGCCCGCGCGTCAACGCCCGCCCGCGCCCGCGTCCCTCCCGACTTGCTCCAAGTCCAGCAGCTGTGGGCGACCCCTCGCGCCCATCGGTCACGACTAATCTTCATGCCATTGTGCCCCTGTCGCACACACACGCACACACGCACACACACTCGCGCGGTCGACTCACGTGCTGGCCGAGACCAGGCTTGTCCTCGTCAATCGGCTGGACCTCAAACTTTTTCCTGTCGTGGTCGAGGTCGTGCTGGATCTGGTCGAGGTCTTTTGTACGCACGCGTGTCCGCGCTGCGCGCTGCACGTCGCGGCGTGCGTGGTGTGTTCGTGAGCGACGAAGGCGACCCATTGTGTGTGTGTGTGTGTATAGTAGTCGTTGGGAAGTCGGAGTAGGAATGGATGTAAGCGATATACAGGTGGTGAGCCACCGGGGGCCGTTCGGCGTGTTGGGTGGCGAACTGTCTGGCAATTGCCAGGGTGAGAATGGGTGGGTGAAAATCCTCAGTCCACCCAGAGTGATGATGACTGGCGGTGCCTGACGTCAACTCTCCGCCCCGGTGACCGGGGCTCACCTTCCTTGCTCACCTTCCTTGGCAGACTACTCCTACTCCACCCATGACCCACCCACTCTGCTGGCGCAAGAGGGAAGGTTAAAGACGCGTCCCCCTTTGTTGTCGCATGAAGGGGAGAGTCGTCTCCCCCTCACCTTCCCTCCTCGCTCTCCTCTTGTTGCTCCCACCATCTTCATCTCTCCATCGCCATCTCTTCATCCTTCGTCGCTACTCTTGTTTACTCCTTCGCACCTCCCCCCTCCCTTCTTTTCCCTCTTTGCCACTCTTCCTATTCCTCTTCGCTCACTTCATTCTTAACACCACCCCTCTCCCTCCCCCCGCCCGGATCGCTCCTTACCTCTTCACCCACCAACCCCGACCGACGCCACCGAACCGTCCGTCGAACCGTTCCACAACCAAGTCCACTCGTCGCCCACTCGTTCAACTCTCCACCCCTAAACACCCCCGCCTCGTGTGCATAAATTAACACACGCCACAAACACTCTCTCGCCCCCCCTCGACGACGGGTCACACCACACACACCACCCACAGCTGGCCATCACCCCGGCTTCCTTGGCTAACCGGTGTGCAGCAGACGTCGTCGACTACCCGTTCCGCAACCTTTTCCTACTCCCCTCACGACCTCTCCGCGTCGACGACCCGTGCCCAAAATGCCCAGCAGCCTCCCGGCGCTTATCGTGGACGTGTTGCCAACGTATGCCGGTTCGTACAACGCGACTCTGCTGTCACACATCACCCCCACACACCTCGACGCGCCGTTCTACTATGTCCCACGACGGCAGCTGGTGTCCTGGATCTCGGACCGCAACCTGTCACTGGCAATGCCCATTGTCGTGTACTGGGTGCTGTCGATAATCTTTCACATTCTCGACACGATCGAGCTGCCATACTTTGAGAAGCACCGGATCCACCCATCCGAAGAGGTGCAGTCGCGCAACCGCGCGACACTGTGGCAGGTGATCCGCGCAGTCGTCCTCCAGCAGGTCGTCCAGACCATTGTGGGCATGCTCGTCCTCGACTCGGACGAAAAAGTCTACCGCACCGAGATCCTCAAGGACCACATTGCGGCCATGCGCTGGCTCGCCCCGCGCGTCGCCGACGTCGTCTTCCTCGTCCTCGGCCCAAGGGTCGGCACTCAGTTCCTCGAGTATGTTGGCCCCAAGGCAGTCACATTTACGTACTGGTGGGCGATTCCGTCTATCCAGCTGTTCCTCGGATTGTAAGTTTCTCTCCAAGCGATGGGCACCGCGTGGGCCAGACGTGACGCGACGCGCAACGATGGCAGTGTTCCACAGCGGTGCATGGACGGATCCGATTCGGCAGTGCATACCCCGCTTGTGTGCCGAAAGGACAACACATAAATCGTCAACAAACGAGGCGGACCCGCTTGGACGCACGCTTGGGGCATCACTTGGGCCCGTATTCGCGTTGTTGCCGCGCTCCTGTTGTCCATGCTGCGTCGACGCCTGTGCACATGCTTCCCTGGAAGAAGAACCGTTGCTGACATTGACACAGCTGCATCATCGACACATGGCAGTACTGGCTGCACCGTACGATGCACGAGTACCCCGTGCTGTACCGTGCGTTCCACAGCCACCACCACCGTCTCTATGTGCCGTTTGCGTTTGGCGCGCTATACAACCACCCCGTCGAGGGACTCCTCCTCGACACGGCCGGCGCTGGCTTTGCCCAGTTTGCGACGTTTATGACCGTCCGCCAGGCGACCCTCCTCTTCACCCTCAGCAGCTGGAAGACGGTCGACGACCACTGCGGCTACCGTCTCTGGTGGGACCCGTGCCAGCTCCTCTTTGCGAACAATGCAGACTACCACGACATCCACCACCAGCACTACGGCATCAAGGCCAACTTTGCCCAGCCATTCTTCACAAACTGGGACTACCTCCTCGGCACGCAAATGTCCCGCGCAGAGGCAGAGGCCCGCGTCGCCAAGCGCAACGCAAAGATCAACGGCCACGCAGTCACCAACGGTAACGGCGTTGCCAACGGAAACGGCCCTGCAAAGGCCGGTTTCAAGGACGAGTAGGAGCGGACCAACAGCAATAGGCACCGCGGTGTGTGTATCTATACAAAACCCATATCATAGCACTCTCTCTCTTTTAATGCAACGGCTCAGCATTTTACAACACCGGGCTTGGCAATGGACCGACCGAAGCCGCTCGGACGTGTCAGCCGTGCTGTCGCGTCGGGCCCGAGAGGGCATAAGCGATGCCGTCAGCCCAATTCCGCAGCCCACGTTCACAGCCACGCGGTTCGGGCGGGCCGCGCGACACAGGTGACCCCATGCATATGTACATGACAACCGATTACTCGTCTTCGCCCTCTGCGTCCTCGTCGTCTGGGCCAGCGCCTCCAGCAGCGCCGCCGCCCTTACCGCCGGCTGCTGCTGCTGAGGCGTCCTTGCCCTCGGCGTCAGCAGCCTCGGCCTCGCGCGCCTCGCGCGCTTGCCGTTCCAGCGCAGCCTTCTTCTCGGCCGCGCGCCGCTCCCGTTCCTCCTTGGACGGCCTTATCCAGTTTCCCTTGCCGACACCAGGTTGGCTAACTGTCAGCGACTCGGATCGATGGCGGGGCCGAGAGCGCAGAGGCTCTGGCTCGAGGCGTCTCGCCCACTCACCCCGTCTTCTTGGCCGGCTTCTTCTCCTTCTTCTCGTCATCCTTCTTGCCCTGCTTCTTTGGCGCGTTGCTCTGTGCCGACTTTACGACGATCTGGCCGAGCGGGCCTATCGTCGCGTGGACCGTGTCGAACGCGTCGTCCGTCTCGAGACCTGCGCCGCTCTCGATACGCTCGGCGTAGAACGCATGCAGGAGCCCCGGCGTGTTGGCCTTGTAGTTTGTCGGCGTGAGAGGGATGAACGGGAGAGGAGGGGGATAGTCTGGCGTGTTGGCCTTTGTGCCGAGTGCCGCGTTGGCGTCGCGCCGCCGCCGGCCAAAGAACAGCGACTTGGGCACCGTGACCGACGACATGCCAAACTCCTTGTCGATGCCGAGCTCACGCAGGCCGAGAAAGTCCTCCCCGAGGTCCTCGGCAAAGTCGCCGCTGCTGTCAGCCACGTTACAAGCTCGGGAACGCACTGCTGGAGCATCTGGCCGTCGTCGGCAAACATCATGTCGTCCTCGATCACGGGCGCCGTCGTCAGTTCCTGGTACGCGGCGCGCATCTTGCGCTGCATTTCGGACATCTTGGCGCTGTCGCGCTCAATGTCGTCCTTGATGTGCGCTTCCAACTGCTGCAGCTCGACCTGCCCGTTTTCGTGCAACGTGTGGAGAACAAGTTCCTGCCGTCAGCTCAGGAGCCGAGAACTGGAACTCACCTCTGGGGACATTTTGGTCGCAAAATTGTCAATGAGCAACCGGAGCGTGCGTCCCAGGTTGCGCATGTAGTCGCCCGCGACGCGGGTAAGGAGGTCCAATGGAATGTCGTTGGCGCCTGGCGTCAGCGTGGTTTGGAACGCGTCCTTAGACTTACCGTCGAAACCAGAGTGCGCGAGCATGGTTGCCGTTGAACGCTTCAGCTCAAGCGCGGCCTCTGTCTCGCCGACTTCGCCACCGGTACAGCGGCGCTTGTTACCCTCGACACGAGCTTCTCGTCGTTTGCGCTTGAGGTCCTTGTACTGCTTCGCAAGGCCGGCGCGCACCGACTCGAGAGGCTCTAAAGGCTGGGGTTCTGGATCTGTCCCGTCGCCCTCGTAGTACCGGGTCAGCTCCTGTATCGTGTTCATTGTTCGGCGCGCGTCCGACACCTTGTCGAAGGCGCGGTGCACGACGCGCTCCATCGCCACGGGTTTCGACGGTACCAGCGCTGGGGGTTGCGTCTCGGACACATAGCCGTTGGGCTGGTTTGGAGGATGTGGTGGGGGAGACGCCGACCGCCTGCGGCCAATCCGTCGTCGCTTGCTCGCGGGACCCTCGACCATGCGCGGGACAGCGGGCAGACCAGCGACGTACGAGTCGTCCTTGGACGTCGCGCCCCACCAGTAGCCCTCGAGCTTTGCGTCCTCGTTGTCGGTGGTGTCGACGGTGGGATACCATGGTGGCGGGGCGTTGCCGTACAAGATTTCGCGGGCCTTGCCCTTGTCGGAAAAGGAAGGCCCCGGGTTACTGAGCGAGACGGGCTCAAAGTGGGTCATGGTATAGGGCGTCCTGACCAAGGCCGGCGTGAGCTCCAGGTTGGCCTGGAGATTGGGCCGAAAGGGCGGCGGCTGCAATGTCAGGACACTTTGCTTCAGAGACCGACTCACGCTCGCCTCGCCGTTCGGCTTTCCGTTCACGCGCCTCTCCCCAGACGTCGATCCGACGCTAGCTGCCCGTCGTGCACCGCTAGCATTGACGTCTGGAGTCGCCCTCCCATTTGGGTCACCATGTCCTGGCGCAGCCTGGCTGCCTGCTGCTTTGGAACCGTCGTCCTCGCCCATGGCGTCGTCGCTTTCGCCAGCTGCGTCTTCCTCGTCGTTGGCGCCAGTGGTGGGTTGTTGGGATGCGGCGCGCTGAACGTCGAGTGATGCACCAGACGCAGCCAGGATCGCTGCGAGCGGGTTATTAGCCGCATCGTCGCGGTCGGCCACAAAGGCAAGCAAGTGGTTCGCCTTTTGTCTGAGGTACAATGCGACCGACCTCAATGGGTGGTTCTGCCGTCGTCAGCACACAACAACAACGACAACAAAAGTGTTGCTCCGACACCCACCGTTGTCGTGTTGTAGGTCAGGCAGTTGTGCCAGATCAAGTCGACGTCGTTGCCAAAGTCCTTCTTGCACTTGTACTTGTGCGCCTTGACGTTTCGCAACAATGTTGACAGGTCCATGGGCTTTTGGATGTCTGTGATGTCAGCGGTCGTGTGCATCGGGACAGCTGTGAGGGCGACTTGCATTGGTAGTAATCTGGGGCATCGCGCTTAGACACGGGCTTGAGGAACGGCGCCGCTTCGGGCTGGGTAGAGGCGTCAGCACAACAAGTCCGCCGCGCGCGGGTGCACGCGAGATCCGGTAAACGGCAACTTACCGAGCTCCGGAGCTCGTTGACAATCTTCTCGAGCGCGTCGTAGAATGCATCGGACGACTTTGTCTGTGTGCGCAAGGGGCGAGAGCAGCCAGCGTAGCCGGAGGGAGAGAGGCGTCAGCACCGCGGTCGGACGAGCGGGACATTTTGTTGCCCAGAGGTGGTTCTCGGCAACAAGACTTTTGACGGGAGCTTACCTTGCCGGCTTGGACGTCGACAAGCAGCTGCTGGAACGACGGGTCGGTGAGACGCGGTGCATCCGATATGCCCTCGAGGTATCCTAGGAGATACTGCATGGGTGCATCAGCATGTATACGAGCGGAGACGATGGATGCATGGGTAGTGGTGGTGTGCGTGCGCGCCAGTGTGTATGCACGTCGCGCGCGTCCCTGTGTGGTGGTTTGACGGGCGAGACGGCATAAACGCGGGACAAAAAGGACACTGGGTGGGATGGGTAAAGAGGGTGACCGACCTTCATTGTGTGGGGCGGGCAACCTCGGGCCACCGCTGCGGCGGGGCAGACCTCGGTGTCGGGGCGCTCTCTAGCGGCGGCTCTGGTGCTGGGGGATAGCCGCGAGCGCGGCGCGTATCGTGGTGCGCTCGGTGTGAGTGGATGGCAGCGTGGCGAGCGGCGGCGGCGACAAGAGTGTGGGTGTGGTCGGGTTGGGAAAAGCAAAGACGACGACTGGGTTGAGTGGAGGCAAAGACGGACATTCAACACGATTACAACTATGTCCACCGACGGCACCTCCCTTACTGCCCCTATTGTAATCGTCCACCACTACTACTACACCACCATCAATACCACCACCGCCGTTCCCACCAAACCGCTCGTTCAGCACCACACTTGTCGACGCAAGGCATCTGCTCCGGCAGCGTCGTCCCCGCTGGGCTGAAAACAAAGCAGGGAGATTGCGCATCGCCCGAGGCACACTGCATACTACAAACACTTCGCCCTTGACCGAAAGACACCAACCCAACCTCCACCGGGAGTTTGTTTACAACTCGTACCAACCCTCGCCGCCATGTCCGACGACGAGTACGTGCCGTCGGCGCACTCGGACGAGTACCCCGCGGGGCCGTCGACAGCCCGCGTGAACCCTCTACCACGCACGACGTTCCGTTCGATCGAGTACCCCGGTCCGATGCAGCGCGCGGACCAGATCCTCAAGGTGGTATCCCAGGACGCGATTGACGAGTGCTTCAACGCGCCCATAAGCGACCCCCGCGTCCTCGAGATGCGGTACCGCCCCGACGTACGCTCCGCCATTCCCGTACGCGGTAACCGTGCCGCGAGCCAGAAAATCCTCGTCAAGGTCACCCGGCGACGGCGCAAGCCTCGTGCCGGCCGCCCGCAACCGCCAGACGGCGAGGGCGTCTTCACCACCGAAGTTCTCGGCTCGGTCCCCCAGACTGTCCGTTTTCGATGTACGCTACGTGCTTGAAGGAGTAACTGACTCTAGCAATGGCGGATTACCAGTACACCCCGCCGGATACGCACGTGACGCAGTTGATGCAGAGTCTCGTCGACCTCGACTGTGAGTGCGGGGTTTGCAGCACCAGCTGACGATGTGAGACGACGCGATTCTCGATTACCAGGTGCCCCCGCTGCACGAGGATTATTTTGAGCCTGCACCGCTGAACGAGGACGGGTCAGCGCCGGCGATACCGTTCCGGTCGAACATGGAGCTACAACCGACGCCCGGGTTCGCGTCGCGCGCACTCCCCTACAACTTCAAGTATGTCAATTGCGACGACGGCACTGACTGTTAGCTACCGAATGGGCCCTCAGACCGTCGAGGAGGAGGTTTGGGACGACGAGGCGCAGGAGACGCGCAAACGCTACGTGAACCGGTCGCGCGCGCAGGGCTGGTCCGTCCAATCCATCGGGCACGGGCACGCCGTACCCACCGGCCCCGACCCCGCGCTCAAGGACCGTATCGCCAAACTCGACCAGACGCTGCTTGCGCGCCTGCGCCACATCCTTGACGCGCGCCCCGTGTGGCTCCGCTACGCCCTCCTCTCGCACTTTAACGAGAAGGAGCGGTACGAGATTGAGAGGTGCGTCAGGTACGCGAACGCCCGTCTGACGGCAGTAACAAACTTTACCTGCCCGCCGTGGCCTTTTCGTACGGTGCTGGGCCGTTCTGGAAATGTCTTGTGCGGTTCGGGTACGACCCGTGCGCCGATCCTGAGGCACACAAGTGCGTGTGCTGTTGAGCAGCTGTGGGCTGACGAAAGGTACCAGCGCGTGTACGTGTACCTCGACGTGAAGCGGGGCAAGAACAATGTACTGAACACGGCGCCGGACTTTGACGAGGAGGAAGAGGCCAAGCGCCCGTCCCACTGGTGGGAACACGAGCAGCTCGCGCGCATTACGCAGGGTCTCCGCCCGCCCTTTGACGAGAGGTGCGTCGTGCTTTTGACACGTAGCTCACACCGCAGCAAGCAGTACATCTTTGACGGCGAAATCCTCCACCGCAACAGGCCAGATTACCAGCTCATTGACATCCACGACCCCTACATCGTCAAGTATATCTACGACCCGGTAAACTTGCGTGACACGTGTGATGTGAGTGTGCGCGTGCCATGGCCGTAGGCCATGGCGCCGGGACCAGCCTTGAGAGGGGCGGATAGGCGGTAGGCCAGCAGCTACCTGCGGCCTGTTCTGCCCCTCCCGTCCTCCAGTCCTGTCCGTGACCTGCGTGGCTGACGGCAGCACCACAGCGGGTGGTATCGCCCCGTCGCCTTTGAGCTGATCAAGGCGCTGCTGCGACAGCGCTTCGCGTACCTGCGGGACACGAACGAGCCGCCGCCGCTGAGCCTGTGCGCGGGGCTTCTCGACGCGTACGAGCGCGCCCTAGAGGAGAAGGACGACAAGGACGCCGCGGACGCCTTTGGGCGGCGCATCGCCGCCGCGCGCAGGGCTCAGCAATGAGTCCGGGGCGAGTCCCCGGGCGAGTACATGCTCCGGCGTGTACGCCGCCAACAAATGCAGCTCCGTCTACCCAGCGTCCCGACCATTGTACGGACCGTATGCAACGGCCGATGCATGTACCATTACCCCCTAAGCCCCCAACCAGTGCCGCTGCACGTGTACACTGACAGGCACGATTTGCCGCCGGTGACGTGCCGCCGGTGTCGGCATGTCCGGCTACCGGCGCGTGCAACGACTTATATAGTACCATCCGCACGCCTGCATTTCTCTATCATACACCCATTTTACCTAATTGACTCTCAAGCACCGGCTCGCATCCCTGAGTTGCCGCGACCTAGTTGCGGAGAGTCTTTGCGTGCGCGGCGCTCTTCTCGGACGCGAGACGGATAGCCCAAGTGAGCTCGTACGTCTTTGTGGCGTCCTCGTACGACGAGAGGATGTGGGCATTGGGCTCGCCCTCGACGGCGTCGATAAACTCGGACATTTCAGAGAAGAAGGGGTCGTCGTCGGTGAACTGGTGGCGCTCGACGTGGTCGTCGCCCGGGCGGCGGACAGTGAGCATGGGTGCGTTGTACGGGTCGATCAGGCGCATGTGGTACCCGTCGGCCCAGACCTCGAGCTCGCAGTCGTACGCTGTGCCCTGCAGCGCGACCGTGTGCATAAAGCTGCCGACGCCGCCGCTCTCGTACTTCCACAGCGCGCCTGTGATGCGCGGAATACGCTGGTCCTCGGCGATCGACGCCTCGTCAATCGGGATACGCGACAGCTCGCCGGGCTTCTCGTACCACTCGACGGAACGCGCAACGACAGAGGAAATGTCCACGTCGCCGCCGAGGTACCGCGACAGGTCGCAGAAGTGGGTGCCCTGCTCGATGACGGGGCCCATGTCGCGCGCCTTGTCCCACCACGCCACTTTGTCGATGGATTCGTATGCGGCGGACTAGGGTCAGCAAGCGCTCGAGGGAAGCGAGGGGCGAGCGGCAAACCAGGCAGTAGGGTAGCAGCCGGCAGCAGGCAGGGACTGATCCAGAGGGGGTGAACGTGGGCCACAGTCCAGCAGGCCCAGGCGGCCAGGCGGCATCGGCAGTGGCCGTGGCTCACTGTCTAGAGCTCGCCGCCCTGACCCAGCCCGGCTCAATCCTCCTTGCCGCCGTCACGTCTCGTGCCGTGCAACTCACGTAACGCGCATTCGTCGCCATGACAGTCAGGTCGTTCTCGTGAATAATCTGCTTCATCTTCTGGACGCAGCGGAGGTAACGGAGCATGTATCCGACCGAGACGATGTTCTTGTTCTCGGCAAGCTTGGCCGCGACCTCCTTGACCTCGTCAATCGGGGCGGTCGACACGGGCTTTTCGATAAAGTAGCCGACCTCGGGGAAGTGCTTGATGAGGTCGAGCTCGAGGTGGCGCCCGCCGCTAATGCCGCCGCGGAACATGGGCGGGGTGCCGACAATAATCGCCCTGGGCGTAAGGATCAAGCTCGAGAAGACAACGAGGGGAACGTACTGGGGCTGGGGGAAGTTCTGCGCCTTGAACGCAGCAGCACACTCCTCGATCGTCTTGAACACCTGCGTGTCCTTGTACGCCGACGTGACGAACGACGCGCACTTTTTCGCAAGGACGTCCTTGGCGCGCGCGACGTCCGGGTCAATCACAGCCTGCACCTTGAGGCGCGGGCCGAGCTTGTGTTCCAGACGGAACGAGTGGTTCCACGGCCCGGCCTGCGAGCCAAACATGATGTTCTGCTATCAGCACCACGAGCGCAGCGAGTGGTGCGGGGGGAAGCCAAGGGGAAAGCCATCGCCGCTGCGCATGCGGGGTGCGATGCGGCGATCAGATCGGCAAGGGTCCACGGCACGGGGCACGGACAACCAAGCGACCGAGCCTGGCCGCCTGGGCGCCTCGCCAGTGGACGCACACACCCTGCCGATCTACACCGCCATCTCCACCTCACCATCTCGCAGCGACGCTTGCTGCGACGCTCGCTGCGCTATTCGCTTCGGCACGCGCGCGACTTCGCCCACGCTCCCCCGACGCCTACTCACACCAGCGCCGACCATGACGATCGGGAAGTCCTCGCCAAGTTCGGGCTGCGGCGCACTGCGGTCAGCCAGGGAATAATAAGGAGGGAGAGCAGTAGGGGAGGATGGGAGATGTAACCGGGGTCGAGGGCGCCGACACTAGGCCGGCGGTGCTGTAGCTTCGGCGATCACCGCCGGCGGTCGAGTAAAAAGGGTTGGATGGGGGAATGTCTCGCGCGTCGCACCTACGGCGCTCCCCCCGCCACGCCGCTGCGACTCACGTGTCCATGCGCACCGGCTTGTCGACGTTGATACCGTGGTGCGCGATCTCGGGGTTATCGTTGACGGGGTCCGAGGACGAGACGCGCGCAGCGCGCGAGGCATGGAACGCGCGAGCCTGGGCGGTGACGCCCAACGACGCCGCCGTCACGCCGCGGCGCGCAAAAGATGCAGTGTGCAGGCCACGCTGGGCACCGAGGTGGAGTCGTGTCGCGAACATGTTTTGTCGGGGAGAGAGAATGTAACGAACGAGAGAGGGGAAAGGAGAGGACACAGAAAATGATAGAGGCAGTGGTAGTTCCTGCCTGCAGAGCTGCTGAATTGTCAACACGCGCGGTCTTCAGTGCCTACACGTCATCGAACCCTCCCGTGCCATAATTAACCGCAGCCAGGGACCCCGGGGACATCGGCGTCATATGTATGCATCATCCTGAGCCGCAGCGGAGCCGACGTCCGCTCCGCCCTGGACGATCTGCAAACACTCCCCGCCCTCGTCGCCAATCAGTCCTTGTCGCCAATCAGCACACGCCGCGCCCCCGGCTGACTGCGGCTATGACCGGCGCGACCAGCGGCTGTGGATGTCACGCGGCGACGACTGAAGCGGCGCCAGTGGTGACACCGCCACGATGCAAGGTGGCCTCGCCGGACACTTTTGACACTACTCTGGCACTGCATACATGGTATAACGTGCGCGGTCTACAAGGCGTGCATTACAGAATTTGGCACGGAAATAGGCACGATCCCGGGGGAATGTGGACACGGGGGAGGAAGAGAGGGAAAAAGAACGGCACTGGCTCTCGGGGGAGACCAGTACCTGTTAGCACTTACCTGATGCACGTCTGTGGGGTCAGTCTACTTGCCGGGTCCGCCGGCTGATGCTGGTGTGGTGGGCTTGATGCGGTCTTGCGTTTTGATGCGGAGGTGCGGAGGTGTTGGGAAAGTTGGGAGAGGGTTGGATGAGGGGACGAGTAGCAACGACAATGAAGATGGAATGAGGATGTGTCGGTGTCGCGGGAGATGCTTGTCCGTGCTCTGTAGGGCCGGAAGAGCGCGAGGCGCGCTGCAGCACAGGCATCGGCTACAGCACAAGGGCGACAGGCAACGGCTCTAATGCAAGGGCGATGGTGAAGACGCCAAGATGGCAGTTACGCTGGCGTTAGCTGGCGCCCGGTCCAGAACCCACCATCAAGACGCGTTTTCTTTGCCACGCCCTCGTCGGCGTCCTCCTCGAGACTGCGTTTCCGCGGCGACGCGGGCAGTGGTGGATCCGCTGCATCGCCGTTCTCGGCGCCCTCGTCATCGTCGTCGTCGCCGAGCTCGTCGTACTCGTCCCCCTCGCCCTCGTCCCCGCCCTCGAGCTCGTCGTACTCCCCCTCCTCTTCGTCATACTCATACTCCCCCTCCTCGGCGTCCTTGACCTCGCCGTTCTCCGCATCCTCCCCCTCGTCGTACTCCTCCTCGCCCTCATCTTCGACGTATTCACCCTCGTCACCGACGTCGCCCTCGTCACCGGCCTCGCCCTCTTCACCCGCGTCGCCGTCACCAACCGACTCGTGGCCGCCGGCCTCGGCGTCGTCGGCAATAGTAGACTCGAGTGAGACCGTCTGCGCCTCAGCAGCCTCGACACCTGTCGTCAGCCCATGTATAGCGCATGCCTGCGGGGTCCAACCCACCTGGCTCCTCGGCGGACGCGGTGACGGCCGCATCGCCAATATGCTCGAGGCCGTACTCGTCTTCGCCGGCGTCGTCGTACTCTTCGTACTCGCCCGTGGCCGTGCCGGCGGCGACCTCCTCCTCTGTTGTTGTGGCAGTAGCGGATGGCGCGCCATCGCCGGGTTGTGCCGTCTCGCTGGCGCCGGCTTCGGGCTCTGCGGGTGTTTCGCCCTCGCCCGTGCCGGTCTCTAGCTCGTCTGCAGTTTCCGTTGTAAGTTCCGGCACTGGTTCTTCTGCAGGGGCATCCCTGGCGGTTTCGGCGTCCTCTCCCGTGGCGTTGCCAGTGCCGTCGCCTTCACCCTCGGCGTACGTCTCCTCCGCGTACGTCTCCCCGGCGTACTCTTCGTCGTAATCCTCCTCGCCCTCGTCTGGAGCGTGTGCGGCTGTGTCATCGTCCTTTGAAGCGGTAGTCCCGGGCTCTGCCTCAGCAGCATCCGCCGCGCCATGATTCTCAACATGGGCGTCGTCCACCGCCTCCTCCTCTCCGGCACCGTGTTCGGCCTCGACGTTCCCTTTGGCTGTCGTTGGCTTCTCTGCGGCGTCTCCAGCCTCGTTCTCGGTCGGCTGCGCTTCTCCGTTGTGCTCTGCAGCCGTGTCGTCTCCAGCTTCGCCAGCTTCATAAACCTCGTGACCCTCTGCTTCGGCAGCCAACTCCTCCCCGTGGTCGAACTCCTCATGCTCACCCTCCTGCGCGTCGCTGTCGTGTGCACTCCGTTCGCGCTCCTCCACCGCCTCGACTTCGCGCCGAATAGCCTCGAAGCGGGTAATGAAGCGGTGGGGCTGGGAGGTGACGAAGAGCTGGACGGGCGTAGGGAGGCCACATCCCTCGTGGAGCGCGAGCAGATCGAGGAGCGTGACGTTGCGCAGGTTTACATCGTCCTGAGGTCAGCCGTCATCACTGCAGCTAGACTCACCTCGCCCATGTGCAGGTCCATTTGTTTCTCGACAAGCACCAGCTCGGCCGCGGGCTCGAGGTCCTCGGCGCGCAGCTCGGCGCGGACTTCGCCCAACAACACGTCTAGCCCTTCGTCGGCGAGGTCGTCCCGCCCAGAAAGGTACACGCCTACGTCTGGTTGTTCGCCGTCCTCCCATTCTGGCGGCGCGAAGAGTGCGCGGGTCCCCTTGGAGGTGTGTAGCAGGATAGGCGCGAGCGGTTCTAGCTCGTCGTACTCGCCATCGCCGTCAGCGGGCGCGTCAGCGGGCGCGCCAGCGCCTAAGCCGTCCTCTGCATCCGTTTTGACAGATTTGTCGGTGGCGGCAGCGGTGGCGTCTGCGCCCGCACGTTCTTCGTCGGCAGCTTCGCCCGTGACCTCGATCGCGGCAGCTTCCGTCTCCGCCTCGTGTACTGGTTCTTGCATGGATTCCTCTTCGTGGGCGTCATCTTCGTGCGTGTCGTCTTCGTGCGCGCCATCTTCGTCCGCTTCGTGCGCCTCCACCGCATGCTCGGCCTGGTCGGCATCCTCGTCGAGGATAGCCACGTCCGCCTCGGGCTCTTCAGCATGTTCGACGACGATGACCTCGCCCTCCTCTTCTTCAATGACATCGTACGCCTCGTCGGCTTCTTCAAACTGCGCGTCGTCCTCGTCAGCGACAACGGCGGCGAAGGCAGGAGACGCCGGCGCCATTTCCTCGTCGTCCTCGCCCGCGGCGGCCGCCGCCGCCACCGCGGCGTCCATCATCGCGTCGTCGCCGTCAACCTCCACCGTAACGGCCTTATCGTCCGCCTCTGGCTCGACGTCCGCCACCGGCGCGGCGACGGCGTCATCAAAGACCACGTCCACCTCGGCGGGCGTGTCGACGTCCATGCGTGCGGGGGCAGTTGAGTCGTCGATCCCGGGTTTGGGGGGGCACAACGTATGTGCTCTTGTCTACTTTGCGCAATGTGCGCGTTTTGGATGGGTGTCAATGTAACAAAGGAGTTGAGCTGAAGTCGAGGTGTGAAACAACGTTTACTCGTGAACATACTTAGGTCATACCTTTTGGTGGAATTGGTGCATTTGGCGGTAAGGTAGGGCGGTGATAGCTCAGGAGACCCATGTGGTCAACGTGGCACATCACGTGATGCCTTCGTGCTTTGTGCATTGTGGCACTTCCTCTTCACAGCCTCGCGTAATGATTGTTTGAGCAATTAGGGATGTTAGGCATGCCCAAGGTGACTTTGCTCGTGTGTCAGCCTGGATCTCCCGCCGCACGCCCCAAGTTCCGCCCCATGCACCTCCGCAGCAACCTGTTGCCACCCCGACCCGGCCGCATGCCGCCTCTGCACGGCTCGCGGTCTCAGCTCGGGCCGCATTGTTCACACCAGGCGACGGTCCGAGCACCAGA
This sequence comes from Cutaneotrichosporon arboriforme, assembly GCA_002335565.1. NCBI lineage: Eukaryota > Fungi > Basidiomycota > Tremellomycetes > Trichosporonales > Trichosporonaceae > Cutaneotrichosporon > Cutaneotrichosporon arboriforme. The sequence goes on along the minus strand of BEDW01000002.1, from coordinate 90,309 downwards.
TCAAGATCATCACTGCGACAGGCACACACACGGAGGCACACACACGGACGCGGAATCACACACAAACAAACACATGCGGACGCCTGCGGCGCCCGTGTCGTTGAGGGTTGTACTTTTCTAGCATCACGGCAGCGTAGTGACCAGCACTACGCTGACAGTAAAAAATGTAAAGGAATCCAACAAATGTGTAAAAGGCATGGCAGAGATGAGTTGCCGAGGGAGTGAACGCCCCCATTGTACGGGAGTGCTCGCAATGGTCCATCTTCCAAACGTGACGAGGGGGTCGTGGGCGAGCAAAGGCCAAAGGAGTAGTGTAGCCTAACACTGGGTATAACATGGAAAATGCGGGATGGCCGAGTTCATCACGACTGTAAACCGGGGCAGAACAAGGCAGCGCTTAGGCCGAGCCAACGTACCACGAGCCGAGGGCAGTGATGTCACCGCCACCGTTCATGAGTGCGTTGTCGGGGTTGACGTTCTGCATGTCGCGCATCATGCCGAAAGGCGAGTAGCGCTGGATCCAGTCCTGGCCGTCCATCCAGCTGGAAACGGCCTGGTGGAACTGCCAGGTCTCATCCTTACTGCACTGGGCACCGCCGTTGAAGTCCTGGCACGCGTACTCGGTGACCCAGATGTCGCCCTTGACCTGGTTGTGGTAGTTGTTGACGTACTCCTGGAACTTCTCGGGGTTCTTGTCGTAGTAGTGGAGAGGGAAGAACTTGGCGTGGCAGTCCTCCATCGAGTTGCCACGCTCGAGACACTTGGCCTCCATGGTGGTGACCCATGTGATTCCGTCGGGCGCCGAGGTCGGGGCGGCGGCACCGTAGGCGAGGTTCTTCTGGCGACAGATGGGCAGGAAGTCGCTGAGCCACTGGTCGACCGAGGCGGCGGCGTCGGCAGAGGCCTGCTCGTGGTGGTTGGGCTCGTTGAAGAAGAGCGCGTTCCTGGTGGACGCGGGCCACTTGTCCTTCATGGCGTGCCAGTCGGCAGTCTGCTTGGTGCCCCAGTACATGGGTACGAACTCGAGGCCGAGCTGGTCGGCGAGGTCGCAGTTGTGAGGCGACCAAGTGTAGTACCACGAGGTGCGCGAGCCGACATAGTTGCCAATGTAGCCGGCCTCACCGTGGGGAGTCCAGTCTCCGTTGGGCCACGCGGCACCGAGCTTGGAACCGACGTTGACAGAGCCGCCGTTGCTCACCGGGTTGCCGTCAACGTTGGGGACGTTGCTGGGAGCGGGGTTGCCAGAGGTCGTCGGCTGGGCGTCGCCAGAGGGCTGAGCGTCGCCGGAAGGCTGGGGCTGCTCGCCGGAAGGCTGGGGCTGCTCGCCAGTGGGCTTGGGCTGGTCGGAAGTCGTCGAGGGCTGGGCGCCGCCATCCGGCTTGGGACGGACCTTGCACTTTGTGCCGTCGGGGCGGGTGATGATGTTGTAGCCACCACGCTTCGACTTGGGCGCACGGCGGGCGGCCATGTGGCCGGCGACGCGGCGGTGAGCGGGGCCGCGGGCCTGGTGGGCGTTCTGCGACAGACCGTGGGCGGAGACCTGCAAAGTCAGTAAATGCAGCAACTCAGGGTCGTCACGCCAAGAGAAACGCGGGGTGAAAGGCTGGGCATACGCGTATGCTTGGGTGTGCATCTCCTCCATCGCGTTGGTGGTTTCTGCATTTGTTGGTGCACATCATGTTCTCGACGTGCATCAAGTGATGCAGCAGTCGCTGACCACGTCGTGTGCACAGCATGGAAGCAGGCAAGCTTTACGGATTTTTGGGGCCCGAGTGCCAGGCACATGCCGCAATGGCCGCACACTGCCAAGAAGGGAGGGCAATGGCAACGATGGCGACGGGGAGCGCGACGGGGACAAGACTACTTACCGGGACAGCCTCAAGGGCAAGACCGGCGAGGGCGAGGTAAGGAAGGACGTTGAAGAGCATGGTGGAGAAAGGAGTGGACGCAAACACGCGGGTGGTTGGCTGTTGGGGATTTGTGATGTGTTCGGGGATGGGAGAGAGTGACAAAGAGAGGGAGAGATGTGTAGGCTCGACAGAGATCAACCCGTGTACGATGCCAATGAAGAGGGAGTGAGGGAGTGAATGAGGATGAGGATGAGGATGAGAGTGTTGACAAAGGAGGATGAGGTGTTGTGCAAAAGGATAAAGAGGGTGACGGCGAGGACGAGAGAGAGTGAGGGGAGGGGGGAAGGTGGTATACCGAGAGGGAAGGTCTGTCGAGGGAAGGTGTTGAGGGAAGGCGTCTTTGCAACCGGAAAGGAAAGAGGCGCGTGCTCAGCAGGTCAAGTCTAGTTTGTTGCCACAGTGGGATTAGTTAGGAAGGAGGGAAAGGGTATTAGGAAAGGGTACAAGTGCCAGGGTAATGGAGGCCAAGTTCAGGATCTGGTTTGGAGAGCAGTGGTACTCGTGATCCGGCTCCACTGGAAAAGCACGAACCTCTGTCGGTGTCGCAGAGTGGACCCTGAAGTGCGACACGTCCATTGCCCCCCATACCTCCTGCTAGGCGGATTCAAAGCGGGACGCGTAGAATTCAGGGAAAAGGATTCTCAAACGTGTACGTACGGGCTACCACTACTCTTTTGACCTTCCCTCCTCACCCCTGTGGGTGTCACGCGTTGACACAAACCCCTGCGGCCTGCGGACACTGGGACACTGCTGCCCCTGAACACCCGTGTGTGTGGGTGTGTCTGGGTGCAGAGAAGGAAAAGGAGGGAAGGAAGGTAACAGATCGACACTTGCATGCTTCCAACAACACCTCTGCGTTCCCGTTCTTCGTATGAAAACATCCAAAGCCGATGTCGACGACGACGACGACGGCGTTGTTGGCTTACACCTGGTCACGGCAAGACTTAGGGAGCGTGAAATGCAAAGAAGCGCTGCTGGCGTCGAGACTTGCCCATACACTCAGGGAGTGTGACTCGCGCAAAAGGGATCATGTAATCTGCCACCCAGCTTATACAAAAGGCTCAAGGTTTCTTAATAAACCAGGTACAAATGCAAATGAAAGCGTCATAAGCTCATAAGCTCATAAGAGTGTGCCTGTTTGCCAGTCTCTCCCGGGTCGCATGTGGGATAGACCCGGGACATCCATCAAAGTCACATTTGGGGGGACGGTGCACAGTGGAGCCTTGGAGCTTGGGGTTTGTCCCTACCTATCCTCCCTCCCTTTGAAGAAACCGTCACCACACGTCGTCGTCTGTTAGGAAAACTGACATTCTTGGCCAAAGGGTTGTTGGAGAGTAGTAAGGGGGTGAAACGCGGTCTCGGCAGGCCAAGCCACGGCCACCACCGCGGTTCCGCCTGGGGCTGCGAGTTTCTTGTCACGATCAGAGTCGACGTAGCGGCTATGTGTTTCGGAGCGTCAAAAGCCGTGAGCGGCGACCCACGACGTCTGCGCCCGCCCACGACGACTCGTATGGTCTGGACACAACTGCGGCGAGGATCTGGGCGGAGAGCCCCACACAGGACGATGAGTGGGGCGGCGACTTGGCGGGCATTGCTCGAGGCCCCGGCGCACGCGCCTAGATGTGCCTCTAGAAGCCTTGTAACGGTCGCCACCGCTTGGCGTCGACGCGCGCGACGATGCCAGACAAAAGGCGTAAGAGCAGGAGGACGTTATTGGTACCTACCCACTTTCAGTTGCGCCAGCGTCGCCCGCGCACAACGGTGCAAGTCGCGTCTTCGCTAGCGCTTTGCAGAGCCACCAGGGCGTCGACAGCCGTGTCGATGCCAAGCAACGTCTACTTCTGCGTCTAAGCGGTGTCAGTGACTAGAACTACAACAATGCCTCATTTCTCCATGCCTGACGGCCCATTTCGCTCTCGAGTTTTGCTAACACTCCTCGTTCATCATGCCGCTCGTCGCTCGCCCGCTGCTCACACCCTGCCCGTGTACAGTGACATTGTCCGGTATTGATGTACAGCACAGTAATACAATCATCGTCCTACGCCTGGATATCCGCGCGGCGGGGGCCACGCGTGGTGCCCGGGCGCTTACACTTGTTTCCCCCGTGCTCGGTGTCGCTCTCGTGCGTGTTGGCCAAGGACCCGCTGCCGCCCGGTGCCGTCGAGGTGGCCTTGCCGTGGTCATTAGGCGAGGGCGACGGTGTACTGTCCAGCGGGCCGGGTGTCGTCGTCGGCGCAGGAACTGTGGGAGACTCTAGGGGGATGTTGTCGCCCTCACCGGCCGACTTGGTGGTCACCTTTGGCATCGTCGCAGTCGTGTTCTCACTGCCCGCAGGCCCCCCAACCACAAGCGTACTCTGCCGCGCGACCGATGTGCGCTGGAAGGGCGGGATGTACCCCGTCATGATCGTCGCGGACGGCTTACCTGCCGTTGCTGTCGGGCCCATTGGCGCGTGCGTCGCGTCGCCTCCCTCGCCTCCGCCGCCGCCGCCCGCACCCGCAGACGGCGCTTGCGGAGGTACGGGGCTGCCGTACTGCGCGAGCACGGGGCCAGCGAGGGCGACGAAGGCGACGAGGGGGAGTGAAAGGCGCATGGCGCGTGTCTGTCGCGGCAAGTTTTCGGCGGTGTTGGTCAGCGCTGGCGTTGGCGTCAGGAGTTCTTGCAGTGGTCGGGTCGGTGCTGTTGGCGCCAAACACGCAGCTATACATATACATACAGCAGTACACCACCATGGCTCTCGCAGCAGACAGACGCCCTCGCCCGCTCACGGGGAGCAAGTATAGTGGCGATCATGTCGGTCGGCAGGGACGTAAAGTACTGTAGTAGACAAATACGTTTCAACCTCCCCGCGGTCCGATTCCTGCCACCCCTCACCGAAGTTTCGTCGAGCGGTCGGACGGAATGAGGCACGCAGAAGCGGGGCGGGACGTTCCACAATTCCACGCACGCGGGCATCCCACCGCCCGTCGTGCGGCGGCGTGACGCAATGTGCCCCTGGTTGCGAGGCATATACATGGCGGAAGGTAATGTCAGTCTCAAAGTCGTAGCGTGCAAGGTAGTAGTGATAATGTTTGTTTACGTTTTGTTTTTGGTGTTTATGTTTTCTCCGGCGCACGCCACACCGTCGCGACGACGAGGCACACTCATGTCCGTCGCGCACCGTCCATTGGACGTATGCCATCATGGCATTACAGAAAACTCCGGTGTCGAGGTCGCTCGGCAACACGTTTCGGCGTCGGTTTGGTAGCGTCGCTGTGTGCGCCGAGGTCAAGCACCGGACACACGCGCTGGACGTCGTCTGAGCGACTGTTGCGGAGAGGACATGGATGCATTGGCTGGCGCTTGGCGCTGTGGAGCGTGTTGCGGCGTCTTTGATCTACAGTACCTCGCATGCATGTCGTTGCCTCGTGTCAGCGTCCTGTGTCAGCGTCCCGAGCTGTCTCGTGCGCTAGGAATGCTCCTCCCTCGGCGCGATGCTTACCTGGCCGAGTGGTTGCGCAGCCAGCGTGTCGCTGAGTGGTGACTTTGCCTGTGCGATGCCAGGCTGCCGTTGTTTGTAAGAGTGCCGTGAGCAGATGTGATTCGTGGTGTGAGTTAGCGAGCATCAACCGCTCTGGCAAGGTTAGTTCACAACGAGCTACACGCCGGCCGCTGTGGCCGAGTTGATAGGCCTTGCCTTGCCCCTCGCCGCTTTGCGGCTCACGGCTGCGGCTCACGACTGCGTCGCTACACAAGCACTGCATACTAGAACCGACGGGGGTACATGTTCCCACCGGCGTAAACGGACGGAGACTGTGGCGCGGGTCCAGGTCCGCCGTGGGGGAGGTGACCTCCGGCGCCGGGATGCGACACGTAGTCGGCATACCCTCCGCCCGGGTGGCCCTGCATCCCTGCCGCGGGCGAGTACATTGGTCCTCCTGCGCGTTCCCGCTGCGGCGAGCCAAAGTAGCCGCCTGCAGGGCTTGGGCCGTGCCCACTGCTCGGATACCCGCGCTGGCTGAAACCGTACTCGCCCCCGGCGCCGCTACCCCAGTCACCACCGCCCCCGCCACCGCCGACGCCGCCGCCGTTGCCGCCCGAGGTGACGCCGCCGTAGTTGACGTGGCTGTTCAGGTGCGCCAGCGCCGGGTGGAAGTGCCGCGGTACGTCGTCATAGTACCCGTTCGACGATGGCGCGCGATGTCCTACGCCGCCTGGACCGCCGAGACCCGCGCTTACGGGCCCGCCGCCCATGCCCCACTCGTCGCGCGCAGAGCGGAAGGGGCTCTGTCCGCGACCAGCAGAGGCGAGCGACCCACGCCGCGCGAACTCGAAGCGCGACGAGGTACGCGGCGCTTCGGCGTCGTCCGAGGCCGACGTGTCGGCGCTTGGCTCCTCCGACGTCGGGAGCGAATGTGTCTCCACTGGCGACGACGGCGCAAAGGGCGAAAAGGGTCCGTTGTACGCTGCCGGCCCACGTTCCTCGAGTCCCCGCGGGACGGCGATGAGCGACGCTAGCGGAATACCCAGCTTGGTCAGCTCCTCGAACAGCGGATCGAACGGCGATGGCTCGAACCCGCCCATCTCCTGCGCAACGGCCAGAGTCCGCTGCAGCTCGTCGTCGTCGAGACCGAGCGAAAACTCGAAACCCTGTTTGCGCGCATCTGGCTGCGTAAACACGTCGTCAAAGTCGGGGTACGGCGAGTGGATCGGGTACGACGTCGATGGCGACTTGGGTGGCGATGCGGGGCGCGACGGGCCAGCCTCAGGCTGCTGCTCCTCGTCGACATCGTCGTGCTCTGGCTCTGCCACGATCGTCGACGTCTTCTTGACGGGCGACTTGGAGTGGTTCGATGCCGGCGCAGACGGGGGTTCGGACCGCGGGGCAGTGTCAATAGACGCCGAGCGCTTGCTTGCGCCAAGTCCCGGTGGCGGTGTGATGCCAGGTGGAGGCGCAGGCGTAGACGTCGACGACAGGGACGACTTCGCTGGCGTAGCAACGGGCACGGGCGTGATGGGGACCGTCACCGCCTTCTTCTTTGGCGACGCGGTGGCGCTCGACGCATTGGCAATGGCCGAGCCCATGCTCGAGCTCCCGCTCCGGCCGCGCGCCATTCCGTGCGCCTTGTCTTTCTTCTTGTCGGCCTTGCTGCTGTGTACTGGTGCGGGTGAAGGTGCTGGTGGAGGAAACGCCGACGAATTGGCATTGCGGCCGCCGCCACCGAGGGGTACAAGGTTGCTGTTGATCTTGGACGACGTTGGCCGCGACGTTCCGACAGGTGCGATGCGCCCTCCGGTCGACGATCCTGGCCGCGCAGGTCCAGGACGCATGCCCCAGCTCGCAGTCCGTGGTAGTGCGTTGGACGAGTCGGCGTCGTCGGTCGACGGTTTGGGCCACGCCGACTTTTGCGAGATTGGCGGAGGCTGGATCGCCTGCTGCTTCTGTCGCGCGTCGTACTCGGCAGGCCGGGTCAGCGCAGTGATCAGGTCGGTGCGGGTGAAGCTGTCGCCGTCGCCGCCCCACTCGTGCAGGTTGGGGCAGTTTTGGTGGTCACACTTTGCTCCGCGCAGGAACGCTTCACAATAGCGTGTCGCGCCGTACGAGGCGTGTAGCACCTGCCCAGGTGGTCCCTGTGGCGAAGGGATGCCGTCGAGCGCCGCGATGGCGCGCGCGGCATCTTCCCGTCGAACGTAGACAATGTAGATGCCAGTCGCCGTCGCGGGGCTGTCTGGCGCGGGACCAGGGATCGGCGAGTGGAGCGATCCGCGTTCTCGCAGCCACAGTCTCGAGATCTTGCCGTACTGCCCAAAGAACTCGTTGGACCGCAGAATCGCCGTGGCTTCCTCTACGGAACCCGAGCCGGGGATCTTCATGCCCACGACATACACAGAGTTCTTCATGACAATGCGCGTGTCGAGAAAGTGTCGCCGGCCCATCGTCTCGAGTTGCTTGGTGATTTTGGCCCGCTTGGCCTTTTTCTCCTTGACTCGTCGTACTCTGCCGGTCAGCATGCACTTGCTGCACCAGTACCCACTCTTCAAGGTCCACCGGCTGATACACGACGCTTTCCGGATCGTACTTGCGCCGACATCCGGGGCAGCGTGGGTCATCTCGCAACAGCTTGTGGTAACAAAACTGGCAGATCTGGCAATGTCAGCTTGTTGCCACAGGGCGAGTACCCACCTGCAGACCACACTGGCATGGCTTGAAGTTCTGATCAGACAGGTCGAGGGGTTCGGCGCAGACCATGCAGTCTGGGTCGTCCTGCGCGGGGTCAGCAAAAACCCACAAACGTTCAATTTGCCGCCCAAAGGTGTGGAGTTGCGCGCGCCAACGTTTGCTGGCGGCGCGCAACCCAACAGACGGCTTGGCGCAGCCACCCACCTCGTCGTCGCTCCAGGCCACATCCTGCAGTCCCTTGAGGATATCTCTGTTGACGGCAGAAGAGGATACGGCGCCGCCGCCAAGACCGCGCAGGGCGGCAAGAGGCTGCTGGCCAGTTGTGGGGTTGACGGGCAAAGGGTGAACTGTTGGCATGTGGCGATGGGGCTAGTGCGGTGGATGGGGAAGGGGGAAGGGGTTGGAGAGGTGTTGAAGTGAGAGGGGGTTTAACACGAAGCAAGTCGTTGCGGTGTTGGTGTGTTGGTGTGTTGGTGGTGTTGAAGGGAACAGTGAGAAGGGTATATGTGCGCCTGCGATTTGAGCAAAAATGGGATCGGAGCGGTGCGCGCGTGCGAATGATGCGGATGCAAAGTGCGAGGAGAAGGGGGGAGGAGGGGGAGTGAGTGTAGTGGTATCGAGAGACAATGGAAGTGTTGTTGTTGATGATGAGCAAAGTCGGAGGAGCGAAGCCGAGAACCCGCCGTGCGACGGTATCGTCGTGGTCGACGATGAGCTACGGTGGATGGTTGTACGGTGGTGGTGTTGCAGTACAGTGGTGTTGGCCGAGCTGACTGTGTGCCACCCACACACGTCCCCACCCTGTGTAAAGGCTCTCCTGGGTGGGATTGCCACCGTGTGAAGAGTCAAGCCCTAACTACACCCCCCATGTAATCACGCGATTGGCGGTCTTTGCGGGGTTTTGCCGCTGAGGCACATCCACCCCAGGTTGGGTGGCAACTTCGTCACACCTGAGCAATACTGAGCGACTGGAGCCATGGCATGCACGACAACAACAGCATCCTCAAGCGCAAACACCCAAGCTCGCATCGGCGACCGGAATCATACATCGAAGGGCGACCGCCCACAATAGACAGCGCCTCGCGCGCCCTTTTCATTATTCCTCTGCCGCCATGTCCAAGAACAACAGCATGAAGGCGTATCTCGCCTCAAAGTGGGTCATGAAGCGCGTGGCATGGGCTTACACTCCAGATACATGTCTGGCCCCAAGGCGGACATGATCCTTGAGCACGCAGGCGTGAAGAAGAAGCGGAAACGCCCAAAGAATGAGGACTATACTGCAGACACGGCGCAGGCCGGAGGACTGGTCCTCGAGGACGCAGACGAGTGGAAGAAGTCGAAGCGTCGCGACGTGGACCTCGACGCCGAGGACGCGCCGGTAGTGGGCAAGGACGTTGCGACGTTCCGTAAAGGCCAGTCGGCGTGGGCGACCGTTGGCGCGAGCGCGCTACCTATGCCACCGTCAGAGGTAAAGCAGGAGGTCGTGGACGACGACGGCCGGGCTGGGCCTTCCGAGCCAGGCGCGCCCGCCACGCCGGCAGCGCCACCGCTCACGAAACGACGGGGAGGGCTGCGTACCGCTGCGCAGATGGCGGAAGAGGCTGCGCGCGCAGCCGAGACGCGCTCGCCGTCGCCTGAACCCGACGCGCAGGCGGCGACCGTCCACCGTGACCGCGAAGGACGCGTGCTCGACGTCGAGGAGCTCAAGGCCGAGGCGCGCCGAGAAGAGGAGGCAGAAAAGGCTAAAGAGCTCGAGCGCAAAGACTGGACAAAGGGGTTCAAACAGCGCGAAGAGCGCGCGCGGAGGGCAAAGGAGGAGCAGGCGGCAGGCAAGCGCGACGTTGCGAGGTGAGTACAGCTGCGTGCCGGCGCCGCAGGTGCCGGTCAGCGATATGAGACCACCTTATCAACCCCCGTCTATGAGAGTTGTGCTGACGCCAGGTACGCCGACGACGCGACGCTTAACCAGGAACTCAAGGACGTGGAACGATGGAACGATCCGGCCGCCGAGTTTGTCACTGTGAGTCTTCCCGTGGAGTGGGCCAGAGCTGACTGGCAGAGCAAGAAGAAGCGCAAAGGACCAAAACGGCCCATGTACAAGGGCTCGTATCCACAGAACCGGTTCGGCATTGCACCAGGGTATCGATGGGACGGCGTCGGTGAGTAGTTGCGCCGGCGGTCAGGTCTTGGCAAGAGCCAAGACTGGGCGAGAGAGAGGGACGGCATACGAAGTCTGGCGCGGCGCCGAGAAGCTCTCCGGAGCTACGTTCTCGGCGCTCCCCTCATGCCGTCTCCTTTTTTGCACGAGGCAGGGCTGACGACAGACCGGTCTACCGGGTTTGAACGGAAATGGCTGCAGGCGCAGAACGCGGCCGAGCGACGGACATACGAGGGTGACAAGATCAGCATGGAGGATATGTAGGCGGCATTATTGCATGTAGCATTGTGGTATAGAGAGGGGCGTGTGGGGGCGGTGTGACGCGCGACGCGTTGCTCAAGCTACACTACGTTGTGGCACAGGTCGCTGCAGGCGGGGCGGATCGAGTAGATCTCCCGCTGTTACGTGCTAAATTGTTGGTTGCATAGGCGCGCATGGACGGCGCGTGTGGTAGCGAGGAGCGCAGGGCTAGCGGGGAGAGGACAGCCGGCAATGACCGTGACACCTCCTTACGTCTCATGCATGCGAGAGCGTTTCGCGTCGCGTTGCGAGGGCAGCATCTGCCGGCTGCCGGGCCCACTGCTATCTGCGGGACTGGGATATGGGGATGTGAAGGCATTGCGGCTAAACTGGTAATCATGGTATTCATCGGTACATGGGCAGAGGGTGGAATTAATTGGGGCTCGCAGTAATCGGCGCCAGTGTGGGCTCGCAGTGTGGGTTGTGATTGCGGAGCGGTCTTTGTCGGGGTTGCCACGACTGCAACGGTGACTGTTGTGACTGCGACTCCGACTCCGACTGCAACGATGAGCAAAGAGACGCTGGTCGCTGTGTAAAGCGACAACCAAAAGCAACAGCAACAGCGACAGCAACGACAGTGACTGCCTAGGAGATACCTTCCCCCTTATTCCGTTGTGGGTATAACGCAGTCGCAGTCGAAAAAAAGGCACACCTTCCCCCCGCCTTTGTCCCTACCTTCCCTCGGCTCTAGTGCCCCTTGGCTTTTTGAGGGGACCCTTTAGACCTCCACTCCACCCCACACTACCAGCCACCGTACCCACACCCACCCACCCACCGACCACCTTCCCTCTCACCATAGACACGGCCAACACGACCATTGACTCCGCTCCACCCCCCCTTTCCCCCTCTTCCTCCTTTGGGTCCTTCCTTCCTTCCCTCTCCCCCGGCACACTCCCGCCCCGCTTCACTACTGCTACACGCGTCCCTCGACCACACCTTCCTCGCCCCTTCCCCCCACCCCCTCCCCCCCGGCGTCTGTTACCTTCCCTTCCTCTCTCACCACCTCGTCTGTCTTGTTCCAACGCACACACCTTACACACACACCACGTACACCACCACAGTCGTCGACAACGACCGACTACTTGCTACAACGCAACAAACCACTCCTTGATCTTGCTTCTTTTCTCTCTCGCGTGTGCACGAGCACATCATCTCCTCAAGGACAACACCAACTCCGGGGCTGTCCATCCATCCATCCACCCTCCCTATCGAGCCGGTCCTCGTTGGGTCAACCGTTACCTCGGCGCGTCCCAACCCCGCACAACCACCCGTCGCGACCACCTCGACGTGTCTGTGTTTGCGTGTTTGCACGTTTGTTGTGTGTCCGTGCCACAACAACAACAACAGCCACTTCTCGACGCGTCCTGACCGTGTCCATACCGCGTGTCAACGAAGCAACGCTCGCGCTCACTGCGTTTGACTGATCTGTAACACCACCAACTTGGTCTCGTGACGCGTTCAAGCCAGACTTCAAACGCGCCCGTCCTCTCCCTACACACCCGAAAGCCGGCCTTGAACAACAAAGCACCCTCTCACCCCTTACACACACACCCCTTATGGCGACCGCCAACAGGCACCCAACAACAGGTGTACCCTCACCCGACCTCGCAGACGCGCTTCAGCACGTCGTGTACGTCACCCGCAACGGCGAAAGCCAGCCCGTGTCGTCTAGCAGCTCGTACCGCGCACTCCACGGCTTGGGAGACGACGAGCGCGCCACCTCCCCGTCCATGCCTGGCGCGTACAAGTCGTCCAAAGACATGAAGAACCCATTCGAGGAGGCCTCCGAGGCCAGCGGCCAGGTCGCCGACGACCGCACAAAGTTTAAGAGGTGAGTGTTTGTGTAAGCCAGGGGTTGTGTGGAGAGAAGAGCAGTGACAACATCGGTAATGTTGCGTTTGGCCGCCTCTTGCACCGAAGCCTGGCTTGAGAAGCTTTGGGACTGGCGTGGACCGCGCCTGGGCCACCGCCACGTCTGCGAATGAGAAGGGCAATAGCCCGGTCTGATCGGGCTCCACGCACAGTGCACCACCCACAGGCTTCTCACGTGGTGTGTCACCAGCTCCAATCACTGGGTCTGGGCCGCAGCGGCGACGGCCGGGTCATTGCTCCGGCAACGGCGCAGCTGGATGAGCTTTGCCGACGCGCACGACGTCAACAGTGACGCTGGAGGGGGTGACGTTGCGATCTACATGCCACTGCCCAGCCCTTGGCGCGCTGCGCGTGTGTCAGTCGCGGTTGAGTGAGGAACAGGGCTGCGTGTCTTACGATGGCAGGCGCCCATGCGCCACGCGGCACGGACGGCCGTTGCCATCCAGAGCATTCCCATATAGACACGGGCCATTGTTGTTGAGGCTGCCGTTGTTGTCATCATTCTCTTCCACTCGACATCATACATACACCTCCTCATGGCCACTTGCGCCACCACAACCACCACAATCACCATCATGTCACGCGAGCTGACCACAACTCATAATCGTCGCCACACCATCGACACTCTCCTTCCACCTCCACGCCACAGTTCGTCGTCTGGAAAGCGCGACAAGAGCAAGAAGGCCAAGGACAAGAAACCTTCGCGCCACGCCGATGTTATCGACACATGGGACCCTACGGGTCTCGGCAGTGCGAGTGAGTAGCGCCCAGCTTGCATTGAACCCAGCTGACAGACAGTGTGGCATCAGTAAGCCATAGTGCGCCCTAACGTCTACTCACACCTAGCTCTGGGCCATATGACGCGGCAGCCCCGTCTCGTAACGTTAACCAGCCGTCGCAGAAGGCGCCGATGCAGGCGTTCACTGCGCGGGAGCGCGCAGAGATGGCCGCAAGGGCAAACGAGGCTCGTTCCAACCCGACCATCACCCACGCCCCTCCGCCCCCCGTGCCACCCAAGGAGGGCAACGAGGGGCGCCGACCGTCTGCAGCGGCGCGCGGTATGGGCCCACGGAGGTCGAGCGGGGGCCTGAGCGACCCATATTCAAGCTCGTTCCCAACTGGTGGCGGCTACTTCCCCAACCAGGACAAGGAACCCGAGGACGAAGACCTCATGTCGCCTGGGTGGCGCGACCGCCAGCGCGACGAGAAGCAGCGGGCGCTCAAGGCGGCTTGGGGCATTGACGAACGTAAGCGGTCCCCACCCCCAAAGACGGATGGCTGACTCCACAAGCCGAGCCGTTTGAGGACTTTGGCTCGTCGCCGCAGAACGAGAAATACGTTGACCGTATGTGTGGCAAGTGGTGTGAATGCTGATGGCGTAGTGGGTGACCACCTCGGCTCGCCTGGGCTTGAGCTCTCGCAGTCGACGTCGCGGTCGGGTGGCTTCCTGTTCAACCGGGGAGGTCCCAAGAGCCCGCCTCCTATCCAGGAAGAGGGTGTGGCTGCGCCCAATCCCGAGGCAACGCTCGCACCGCGAGGCAGCATTTCGCGTCCAGGCGGTGGCGTCAAGCGCAGCAAGAGCTTGATGCAGAGGATCAAATCCATGGTGCGTCGTGAATCAGAGGGTGGCAACGCCCCGCCGGTCCCTCCTTATGACTATGGCGACAGCGAGCCCTACGGGGCCGGTAGCAGGTCCCAGTCATTGTCGGCTGCCGAAGCCACAATGTACCGCCCTCGCCACCCCAGCATGGGGATCGCATGGCAGGATACGCCCGTTGTCGAGGAGGAGGAGGAGTGGGACTCTCGCACTGGCCAGGCAGTGTCGGCCCCCGTGGCCGTGCCCGCTGGCCGGATGTGAGGTCCCTAGTATTGGCGACGGCCTAAGGGGGAGGGCGACAGCGGCACCAACCGAAAGGACCGGCGGGCCCACCTACTCGTCTATGTGGGTTCGCTAACGTGTCCAGCGCGGAGACCGGGGCGACCGTTCGGCATCGCCATCAAAGTACTCTCCCGGCAACGAATACCCGCCCATGCCATCGGACCAGGTAGTGTCTGCGGCGCCGCCGCCAGTGATTGGCTTTGATGAGCCCCGCCGTCCGCCGCCTGTGCCGTCGCGCGCACCCGAGCGTGAGCGTGGACGGGCAGAACGGACGGGACGGTCGACGTCGTCGTCGCGGTCTGCGTCGGCCTCGGCGACGCGCAGCCAGCTGCCGAGCGGCGGTGCGCGCCGGGCGTCCCCGGTACGCACAAACGGGCACGACGACACGGCCGAGGAGATTGCCGACGCCCCAATCCAGCACCACGCAAACGGAAACGGCTCGGCCTCGCTGCTGCGCAAGCCGAGCCTGTCGCAACCGCCCGTCATGCCCGTCATGCCCGACTTTGAGGAGTTTTCCAACAGGACAACCCGCCGTCCCAGTGCAGGCAACATGCTCACCCCCGACGCCGAGGGCGCTGGCGCGCCTGTCAAGCGCAAGACGTCGGTCGTCAAGAAGCTCAAGGATAGAGTCGTCGCAAAGTAGAGTAGTAGTAGTCTTCCTGCCGCGCAATACGTAGCTTCCTCGACTGCTCGCGCAGTCGCGATCGATGACAGTTTTTCTTAACCACGCCTAATAGTATCCCCCACCCCGCGATAGTACAGTACATGAATGTGTAGCGTGTCAACAGGGGCTGCAGGTGTGTAGGGCTGCAGGTGTGTGTGTTACAGCACAGGTTAACCCGTAGGCACGCCACGGCACTGCTTCTTAACCGCATTTCGATCCACCCTCAATCTCGTAGCCCTATTACGAGGCTTGGCTCTTGTCATACATAGCTCCGTACTAGGTACTCTATCCTAGTTCATAGTTCGAGCAACGTATGAATCATCTCTATTCCAGAACGATTGCTCTCCGCCTCGCGGGTCTCGTGACTCAGTCACCCCTAGAGGCTTTCGTCCACTACTTCAAGGTGCTTGGGGGTAGCCGATTTCTCTGAAAGGTGGTGTGTGGTGGGAGACTGCACAGGTACATTGTACATGGCGGCGGCGCGCTGCAGAGCCAGCTGGCCAAGCTGCGGACGGGGCCAAGCGGGGCACTCTGGGGCCGCAAGCTCCGTGACCGCTACGACGACTACGCGGTCGAGGCGATCTGGGTAGATAGTGCAGGCTCGGGGCCTACGTACTGCGATGTGGAGATCACTTTGAGACAGCCTGACTGGCCCATCGGCGTCTTCCGGCAATTTTGGTCAGGCGCGTAACTTTGGCACGTGCCTATTAGCGGGCCTAAATTAAGCCTCCACCAAATTGGGTGAAAGAATTTGGTTCCGTCCGGTGAATTACCGGTAGATGTTTCACACCGGCCAATTTTCACTTATTCGTTCTTTTGTGAGTGGCATGTTCAAGTAGTTACTCGCACTCCGTCGCACCTCGCGCCGACCGCCTTCGGCGCTCAGCGCTCGTGCTCGCGCTCGCCTCAGAGCAGTGCTTTCATCACAGTAATGCGTACAAGCTGCGGATATCTGTTCATAGCCTAGTGGCGTATGCTTTTTATAGCCCCTGGGCGGTGTCCCCGCTGGGACGTGTTCCCACGGCAACAACACATCGTTTTTCTCTCTTTCTTCGTCGACGAGCTCGCAAATGCTCGCTTACATCATACCGGGCATCCCCATACCGCCGGGCATGCCGCCTCCCATGCCCATGCCTGGGCCGCCACTTGCAGACTCCTTGTCATCCACCACACAAGCCTCGGACGTCGTGAGAAGGGAGGCAACGCCGCTGGCGTCGGAGAGGGCGGTACGGACGACCTTGAGGGGGTCGAGGATACCGGCAGCGATCATGTCGCGGTACTGCGAGGTGGCGGCGTCGTAGCCCCAGTTGAACTTGTCGGCGGCGACAAACTCGTCCGAGAGGAGACGGCCGACGACAACGGTACCCTCCTCGCCGGCGTTGTCGACAATGGTGCGGACGGGGCGGCGGATGGCGTTACGGATGATGCTCACGCCGAGCTTCTGGTCAAAGTTGTCGACGTCGAGGTCCTCGAGCTGGGCAGAGGCCTTGAGGAGCGCAGTGCCGCCACCGGGGACGATACCCTCCTCAACGGCGGCGCGGGTGGCGTTGAGGGCGTCGTCGTAGCGGTCCTTCTTCTCGCCGACCTCGACCTCGGAGTGGCCACCGACCTTGATGACGGCGACACCGCCGCCGAGCTTGGCAAGACGCTCCTGGAGCTTGGTGCGGTCGTAGTCAGAGGTGGTCGAGTCGGCAATGACGCCGCGGATCTGCTCGCAGCGCTGCTGGATAGCCGACTTGTCACCCTCGCCGTTGAGGATGATGGTGTCGTCCTTGGTGATGGTGGCCGAGCCAGTGTTGCCGAACATGTCGGGCGTGGCCTTGTCGAGCTTGACGTCGAGCTCGTCGGTGAAGACGGTGCCGCCGGTGAGGATGGCAATGTCGCCGAGGATCGACTTGCGGTTGTCACCGAAGCCGGGCGCCTTGACGGCGCAGACCTGGAGCTGGCCGCGGAGCTTGTTGAGGATAATGGCAGCAAGAGCCTCGCCGTCAACGTCCTCGGCAATGACGAGGAGGGGGCGACGGGCCTGGGCGGCGATCTCAAGCGAGGGGAGGATGTCCTGGAGCGCAGAGATCTTCTTCTCAGAAAGGAGGATGAGGGGGTTCTCGAGCTCGGCGCGCTGGTTCTTGGCGTCGGTGATCATGTAAGGCGAGATGAAGCCACGGTCGAAGCGCATGCCCTCGGTGATCTCAATCTCGTCCTCAATGGTGCGGCCCTCCTTGACGGTGATGACACCCTCCTTGCCGACCTTCTCCATGGCCTGGGCAATGATCTGGCCGACGTGCTTGTCGCCGTTGGCCGAGATGGTCGCGACGGCGGCAATCTCCTCGGACGTGGTGATCACGCGCTTGTTGGCCTCAAGGACAGACAGAACCTTGTCCACGGCCTTGACGGCGCCGCGGCGCAGGTCCATCGGGTTGCAGCCGGCAGCGACGTTCTTGACACCCTCAGAGTAGATGGCGCGCGCGAGAACAGTCGCGGTCGTGGTGCCGTCACCGGCAGTGTCGTTGGTCTTGGACGCAACGTCCTGGACGAGGCTGCGGTCAGATCTGGTCGGTACGAGTTTTGGTGACTCACCGAGCACCGAGGTTCTCAACGGCGTCCGAGAGGGTGATCGACTTGGCGACAGACACACCGTCCTTGGTGATCTTGGGGCCACCAAAGCTCTGCGCTGGGGCGTGTTAGCAAAGTTCGTACTGGGAGGCAAGGGCCTGCGCCGAGGTCCGTCCGGCAAATGACTGGGGCCCGGGGGAAAAAAGTCCGGCCCAGCGACACAATACCGCGTCGTCGGTGCTTCGGTACTCACCAATGATGACGGTGCGGCCCTTGGGGCCGAGAGTGGCGGAGACAGCCTTGGCGAGGGTGTCAACACCCTTGAGCATGCCCTGGCGGGCCTCGTTGCCAAAGACAACCTCCTTGGAGCCCATGAAACGCCTGGCGACGGCGGCCGACGGCGACGGCATGAGCTTGTGGGGGCGCGGGAGCGCGGCACGGGAGCGGGCAAGCATGGTGACGTTTGCTGTGCTAGAGAGAAAAGGGGGGGTGGAAGAGAAAAAACAAAGAGTGGGAAAAAGCAAACAGCGAGCAAGCTTTGAGGTTGAAGAGGTGCGGGTGGTGGTGAGCAACTACTTTACAAGAGTGCCACTGTAGCCAGTCGGCAAAAAGGCCGTGTAAGCGGAAAGGCGGGTTGCTACGGTGACGTCGCAACCGTGGGAAAGTTCTGGAAACGTCAAGAACCGATATCGCCGTCCTAGATCCGGTCTACCACCGAAGGATATGTTATAGCCGAAACCACTCGCCTGTGTGGGATCTGGTTGGTGACTTGGTCGACTTGGTCGAGTAAAAGTCAGACAGAACCCAACACCCACACAACCCCACATCCAACTTCGTCGTTCCAACGCATCCCACAAAAACACACCTTGAGCAAAATGGTAAGTCTACGAGGGCACCGACGTCGAGCCTGTGTGTTTGTGTGGGGGCAGCGGCGTACGGCCCATAGCGAGTGCTCATTCCACTCACCTTGCGCGCTCGTTCCGGCCGCACAGTCACGCCTCTAATCCCTCGACAGCGCTAACATCAGTCCGCCACGTTCAAGTCGATCCGCTCGCTGCAGCCCCTCTTTGACCGCGTCCTCGTCCAGCGCTTCAAGCCCAACACGGTGGGTATCTGTTTTGGAGGATCAGGCGGAAACGCAAGGTTGTCTGGGTTTGGCGACACGCCAGCGCCGGTGGGACGTTTGGCTCCGGCCGGCGGGCCGTGCAGGCGTTGACAGTGTCGCTGGTGCCTGCGTTGGGTGTGTGTACGCCGCCAAGCGCCGCAGCCAGGCTCTATGGCGTGGCGGCTCTGATCATGGCTCGCCGCTTACTATGGCCGAGCTGGTTCCTGTTTTGATGGTCCGAGGCACACTCCTGGCCTGTGCGCTCGCCGGTGTTCGCTGCGAATGCCGCTCACCGGTGTGCCCGGCGCTTGTGTCTAGCCCAGCGAGACATGGCTGGTCCTCCACGCGCAGCCGCCAAAGTTTCCTCGTCGTTTTTTGCCCCGGACGACACGCTAACGGTCGCAGAAGACGGCGTCGGGCCTGTTCCTCCCCTCGACGGCGACGCAGTCGCCGCTGCCCGAGGCGACGGTCATTGCCGTCGGCCCCGGCGCGCCCGGCAAGGACGGCCAGACCATCCCCTGCAACGTCAAGGCGGGCGACCGCGTCCTGCTGCCTAACTGGGGCGGCTCGCCCATCACCGTCGGCGAGGAGGTGAGTCCGCGCACGCGCGGTGCACGCGCACCGAAGGCGTGGGCGCCACGTATGCCGTATGATTTAGCGGCGGCTAGGCCGTATCGTCTGCACGGCGGTCGAGCAGGCACAAGCCGCAGTGGGACACTCTCTGTGTGCTTTGCCCGTCCACCGTCGCAGCGCAGCGCCCGCCGCCGCGCAACTACATGCGCTGACAGACAGGAGTACCAGCTCTTCAAGGACAGCGAGATTCTCGCCAAGATCAACGAGTAAAACGGGCGGGCTATAGGCGGATCATGCATGGCATTAACCTCTCCGGCACCGCCGCGTGTGCGGGTGCTGCCGCGCCAGCGGCATCTGCGACTGCTGACGGGGTCGCGTGACTGACGCTGCTGCGCTGGCATGAGGCGATGGGCTGATTACTGACGGCGTGGGAGCGTCCGGCCGACTTGCAGCACAAATGGCTTCCTGGCAGATCGGGCGGCCGGATTGCAGCTTAAATGCCAGCGTAGCGACATCTCGTGTGATCAACCCTAGCGTCGCCCATAGCAACACATGCTACAGTATCGTCCGTAAGGCACCGCGGATGACTTGGGTGGCGCTGACCCAGTCGCCGAGATGCAGAAATCAGCTCATTACCGCACAGATGTCACGACTTGCATCACGGACGGCCGGGACAAGGCCTAAGGTCGTCACCACTGAATACCTGCTACGGTCGACCCGCCCGCCTTTCGCGTTCGCGGTATTGTGACGGCTGTTGGGGACACCGGTATTAATGCAGAAGGGAATGAGAGGCCGCGTCGGAACAGCGGGCACCAAACTTTGTCGAGGCTGGCCGGAGCGCCACCTACTGTACATACAGTACTATCTACGGTCAGCTGCGTCACTGTGCATTGACTCCGAAGTTATGCTCTTGTCGTTGCTCTTGCTGACAGCAAATGTTGCAGCTAACACTGACGGATATTCAGACCACGACGGTTACATTCAAAGCTCCCGCTGCCATCGAGTCGCAAACTGACATACCTTTTCATTAACCCGAGCGCAAATATACCTCTCCAGGATTATAGCGACTTCCGGTCACCCTCTTCTTATGGGCAAACTCACTTGTCACGGCCTTTGCTTCCTCCACGTCTTGCAGAGCACAACCTGGTCAATCTTTAACCATATCAAAAATAATGACATCTGCGCACGGTCGTGCACCGCCGCCCGTCCGATCACCGCTGGGCTCAAGCAGAGAGACGTTATCGCACGGTGACGTGAGCGGAGGAGAGACACGGACACGTTGGGTTAAGTGTGTGACGCCACAAGACACACCCAGACGACCATATGCGCCGCGGACACAAAGCGCAGCGCCAGTTGAGCTTCTCAGGTTGCGAGACTGCAGTGTTCCAACTGTTCTTCTGGTGAGGGCGCTGGCGCAACGCCCATGCCTGCGTCTTTGGACTCTCTGAGGAGCGACACCGAAGCACGACTTGTCGTGCGTTAGCGCGGGCACTGAGCGTCGGCGTCCGCGTCCCCGACAGAGGCCACCGCGGACCAGAGCGATGGGATTCAGTAAGATTCAGAACTGTTGCCTTGCCGCCCCGGTAACGTGCACTCTTGTACCCTTCCCAAGTTATTTCGTACATACTGTATCTGCACGACGTCGTTGGCATCAGCGCTCGCCATCCGGGACAACCAAGTCCTCTGACCGCAGCCAATGTGAGCCATGGTTAGTGATCTGCCACGACCCAGTCCAAACGGCGGGACAGGCGATATCGAGCACGGCTTGCGCTGTATGTTCTAGCGTCATTGCCGCTTAAACTGTAGGCGCCCGCCGTGTGTCCACCTCGGGCGATTAGCATGTGCGAAGGCTGTTGCTGTCGCCGTCGTGGTCTGGACAGTTTAATCGCGGAAGGCGCTATAGCCACAATCGTGTGGGCTTGAACGATCCAATAATTTCTGTTGTTTGCAGACTCGAAAAGCTCAATGCGTTGCTGCCAACTGACGCCCTTATCCCGATTTACTGCCAACTACTTACCCAGCAGCGAGTGCCACATTGCCAACATCTAGTGAGCACTTCCGGGGTTTTCTTGCTGACAACGCTGTCCGTATGTACCTCTCGTACACTCGAGTTCGGCAGCCCAGCCACTCTTGTCCTGCGCAATGTGGAAAAGTTGTAAAGACCACGGAAACTCCATCCCTCACAAGTTGGACAACATCCGCGAGACTGTCGATTGCGTAAACAACGCCGCCAAATGCAAACGCCGCGCGCGGATGGGGCTATCACCGGGGAGACTACCCCCTTCCGTCGCAGTGGGCGTGAACCTTAGGCGACTCCGAATGCACGCGCCAGACCTTGTGTCAAACTATAACTTGTGCGCGTCCGACACACGGCTGTTGAGCATCAGGGGCTTTGTGGCGGGCGGAGCCAGACGGTTGCGTAACATAGGTTAGACATCGGTCAGTAGGCGTAACATAGGTTAGACATCGGTCAGTAGGTTCAGTAGCGGCGCAGGCTGTAACCAGTAGCTCCGAGGACGCCGGCCACAGGCCGCGCGCACACGCATGCAGACTCTGCTCCGCCCGATGCTATGTTCCACTTTGCCGAGGTAATGGTCGCTGTCGCCCTTTCGGTGGCACTGGACTTGTTCCATATCTGCGGTACAAAAAAAGGAGACGCTTCGTTGCGCGGGCGAGCGCGCGCTGTCGATAATGTGCTAACCTTGTTTGCGGAATGTACAAGACAAAGACACACGCCAGGGGTGTGGAGCGTGTGCGGAATGCACACAGCTTTGGGGAATGTTCTTGGGGCGGCAGGCGATCTGTTGTCACGCGGACCACAGAGGCTGACTCCCACAAATGCCCACGCAGTCGCGCTGGCCTAGAGCTCACTACGGCTGTTGAGACTCCAAACGCCGTCGCTTGGCGTCTACGACTAGGTTTGGTCGGCGGGCGGTGCAAAACCTCGGTGATGGTGTGCACTCGTTACGGCGCGCGCGGTGTGGCTTCTTGGCCATGGCTTCTCACGCGGCAGGGACGTTGCGTTTGCTCTTAACTAATGAACTGCGCGGAGTAGGGTTAAGCCGCGGTAGAGCACGCGTTTCGCACGCCTCGCTGCACGTGGACAGCACGAACGGCCCCTGTATGATCGCGGCGTGAGACTTGCAAGTGCCGCCGCGAGGCACACACATTGGGGGCCACGCGCGCACGCATGTGACGAGTTTACGAGCATGACGGCAGACGACGGCACAAGTTTCCCACCAAAGCACACACATGTACGACGCCGAGAAAGAAGCAAGCCAAAAAAAAAAACTATGGTGCGCCACCCGAGGTCAACGTTGCATTGTTGGCTGATCGCAGCCCTGCACACACAAGGGGACGTACAGGATACTTGCAGAGGGATGCAAACCTTGCATTGGTGCCGTGCGCGTATCAGGCGCGCGATGCCGTCAGCGGTGAACTTACAACAAACTCTGGGTCCGGGGGTGTGCCTTGCCATGGCAAGTGTTCCGTTCTTGTGGGTCGAGGCGTGGAGAGCACACTGCTTGACACTGGCACACACACCATACCCAGCTACATTAGGCAGATTAGGCAGCCGTGGCGAGAGTGGGGAGAGTGTGTGCGTGACTTTGATCCGCAATTGCACTGCTCTACACAATGTGTGCCGATCACTCAGCCGCGATCGGATTACAGCATGGCCGCCGTGCCAAGCGCCACAGGTATTATTAATGCTAGCGCTCGTCGCTTCTGCCGCGTGCGGTCTGTCGAGTGGGGGACAATCAATGCATTTAGTATACATGGTGTGCTCCGAAGCATCGCGTCCCCGACGGTATTTGGCCTCGCTGCTGCCGTCGTTGCTTTGAGCCACGCAATATCACGCGGTAATGGCGTCGTGTTCCGGCGGCCGGTGTGCACACAGCGGTTGGCGCGACCGCCGTCTACCGCCTACAACCCGCCCGTCCGCGGCGCACGCTCGCGAGCCGTTGCCGACGGATGGACAAACGAAAACGCATACACACCCGTCACGTGCGGGGCGGTTGCGCGCCGCCAAAAGGACAATGCATGGCGCGCTCAGATTGATTCCAGGAGCACGGACCAAGCAGTCGTCCAGGAAAACTGGGCCTCGTAATGCCCGGGATTACATCCAACCCGAAAACACCCACAAGCCCGACTCGACTCGAGCTCTCCCGCCTGCCTGCCTGCCTGCGCGCCGCCGCCCCCTTGCAGCCAGCGCCGCCTGCACGCCCACAAACCCTGACGCACGCCCCGTGGTAATGTGCCGGCCCCAAAGTTCTCTGTCCCCTTGCCCAGCCGCTCAAGCCGGGTGTGTGTCTGCTTCTTGTACGCTGTGCACCATGCCCCGTGGAGCGTGCAAGAAGAGGCGTAGGCCTCTCTATGCATTCACAGTGGGTGGTGTGGGTGTGATGGGGTGATGCAAAGCAGTGTGGTTGTTGTGCCTACTCTAACGTATGCGCGCTAGTCACTAGTTGCAGCCTCTGACAGCGCCATGCTTTCTTATCTTTGAGACATGGCGACGTGTTTGCGTCGTAACTGTCTAAGAATTCTCGAACGATGGAGAGACATATGCATCATGTAGGCTGGACACAGGGAGAGGGAGAGAGACTATACAGACTGTGGCTAGAACATTGGCCAGACGGAACGAGAGTATCGAGTGTGTGGGTGGGAAAGAGAGAGGAGTGTGTCGTCGTGGTACGCATGGTGTCGAAAGCCCCCCTACAGCCCCCACCCTGACTACCTGACTACTTGTGGGTTGTGTCAAGCAGCCACCATCAGCCATTATTGCAATCTCCTTCTGTGCACTGTTCTGCGCCGTTGCACGCACATGTCCTTCAGACAGAACTGGTAAATCCGCTCCCGGGACTCGGGCTGGCCCTGCATCACTCTTTCCCTGCTCCCCCTGAGAGCCAGCAACTCAATGACCCATCCGTTCCCTTGGCTTACTCCCGGCATCCCGGCGGATGCTGCAAACCTTGTACAGACCCAGAAAAAACCAGCCAAACCCCGCCTCTCACGAAGCGTTCGTGGAGCCATGGCCTTTCATTGAGAAAAGGGAATGGGCACACATTCCCGATCATCATGGGGACACCGACGCCGTGGACACCCGCGAGAGAGGGATGAGGGAGAGAGGGACGTGCACAACAGAGATGGATAAGTTGATCCGAGCCGTCAGATGACACGAGGCATGGGAGGGGAGGGGAGAGGGTCATTTTTGGCTCAACCGCCGCCCACCCCACCCAAACGCCACCCGTCTGTCATTTTCGGGCGATTTTAGACGCCACGGAATTCTCTTTCGTTAGCCGCCCACAGTGTCAAGCGTTGCATGCAGAGGACGCAGACAACTGCAAGGGAATTGAGCAAGAGATGATGCCACCCCCTGCATCCCCCTCTTGCCTGACGTTTGTTGGCTGGCTGGCAGGCTGGCTGGGCCCTTACACCGTCCCGGGAACTCTGGCCTACCTCATCGGGTAACTCATCAAGGGGTCCACACGCAGCAGAGCATGATCCCTCGCGCCGGCCGGAGGTGCGTGGGCGATGACCCGAATGCGTTTCCCGAGTGCGGTGGTGGTGCACAGGCTCGAGGACAGGGGTGGTATGTAACTGTGGAAGGTCGATGGCCAACGGCATTAAGGGACGGGACACCGGAGGAAAAAGGGCAAAAGCCGCAGGGTGGGAGAGACCGTAGTTCTCTCTGCTGCTGGGCTGCGTACTTTTCCACACCGATCCACTCTCCTCGGACACACCACGTCGTACACCTACACGTACACAGACACAGACACCACGGCCGTTTTCCTGTCTGTCTCTGCGTCTGTGTGCCCTGTGGCCCTCGTCAGGGATCTGGGCCATCAGGTCATTGGAATGGGCAATGATGGTGTCTGTGTGTCTGTCTGTCTTGTGTAAGAGGTCTGAGGAATCAAGCAAGCGTCAGCCGACAGAGAGCCAGTCGTAGAGGCAGAGCGGGTCGGTCCACAACGGCTACCACCACGTCCCATCATCCACACCTCTCGAGGCGCGCGTTTGTCGCTACAATGCAATCCTCATCCACACACAACCGACTTTGTCTCTCTTTTTTTCCAGTTTCCTAACTCCTCTCCTCCTCCGTCTCTCCCTCTCCCATCTCGTCTCCATTTTAACAATCGCATTCGTGTCACTCTCTCCGACACACCAAACTCTCCTCCTCTCCTCCGCCCCTCCTCCTCCTCCTCCTCCGTCTCTCTCCCCCCACCTCGCACCAACCTCTCCCTCTCGTGCGCCAACTCGACAACACACGCACGCCTTGTTGTCCAGACCGCGTCCCATCTTACACCACCCTTGGTGTGCCACAGCTCGCAACAGGTTTGCAAGCCGTCTGTCGATCAGTCAAAAGGCCCAACACCAAGATAGATCCGAACGCCCCCTCTCTGTGGTACCTCCCCACCTCTTCCCAATTCCAAAGGGTCTTTACCGGTAGACCCCTCTCTCCTCTCCCCCCCCCGAACAAGTGCCGCGCGCGCACGACGTGTGTGCACGTCCGTCGACGCACGCATTCTCCGTTCCAAACCCCGACTGCACCCCCCCTCCATCTCTTATATCTCACCCCCCGCGTTGCCGAGCCGTCTGCACACACCTGGACGCTTTTTGTGAGACTTGACCGGTTTCAACTTCGGACACTAGCGCAACGTCAAGTTGTCACACAAGCAGTGCTGTCGCTCGCCCCAGCCCCCGTCTAACGGCTTGAACGTTGTCCCTCTGCCGTCATCGCTGGCCCAGATCTCTCCGATTGCTCTCACCTCCCTAGCCAAACCCCACTGGCCTCCACCCGGGGGGACCTGGCGACGACTCTCTGGCACCGGACACGCCTGCGCCAGCCAGAGCCTGCCCGCTGTCGCCGGATGCGTCTCGGCGCCGTGCCATAACCTTTATCGTTCAACTTTGTTCCCATTGCGGTGCTGCTGCAAGCACACACACAAAGTGCAAGTGCAGCTGATTCAACACGCGCACACACACAATACGCAGGCGTCGCACTCACAGTGTGCGTACACCCAAACACTCGGTCGTCATCACCCGTTCGCAAGTGTGCCCCCAATTACCGGAACCGGCCCGTGTATCTGTGTACAGGTTTCCCAGCACGCACCCAGCATAACGACAGTGGAACCGGTTGCGGAAGAAGGCCGTTGACGACCTTGGAAAATAGGTAAAAGAGAGACAAGCTGTCTTCGAGAGGGTGTTGGGCTCGCGTTGGTAAACTGGCGTGCAGTCGCTGGCAATTATAATAGAGAGAGAGAGAAAGAGAGTAAGAGGGCGTGTTGATAACGGAAAAGAGTCGAAAGGCTGGGATTTTGAGGCAGAGGGTTTGTAGGTGACACCAACACCTTCCTTCTTGTCCTTATACTTGTTCGCCTTGCTCCCCTCCCCATATCTCTCTTCCCCCCCGTCTCCTTTATCGCTGTCTCTCTTTCCCTCTTCACCATCACCGTCGCTGTTCCACTCTCTGTCACACACACCCACAGACACAGACAGCGAGTATACAGCATCCATCTCCCCCTCTACACCCCGTCTCTCGCTCAGACATTACTACACACTCTCCTTCGTCAACATTCCCCGACAGTTCGGGTCAAACAAGTCGTCAACAAGACATCTCGGCTGGCTCGTTGCCGGCATCCCCCACCACTCGGTGGCCAACCTTAGATACCCCAGTCGACTAGTCAAGGTCGACTCTAGAGGTTGGCAGCATGGGACCTTTACCTCCTCCGGGAAACTACAATCAGCAGCCAGTGCAACCATCAGGATCGTCGTCGTGGTATCCGGGAGATCAACGGCTTCCAAGTCTTGCCCAAGTTGCCCCAGGCGCCGGCGGCAGCAGTGACCTTCCTCGCCCCATTCCCCACCGCAGCTCGCCTCAAGGTGGCCCAATGATGTCGACACAGCACCCTCACATGCAGCCGCCGCAACATCAGCAGCAGCAGCAACAGCAGCAGCCTCCCACACGACCCATCATCACCATTTTTGATGTTAACCCACAGCAAGGCTTTGAAGGCACTCCCATATCAGTGAGCTGCGACTTCAAGTTTCCTCCACCAAACGATCCATCCGGGCCCCGCCCACCCGCGACGCACGAAGGGAATAGAGTGAGACTTATCCTGGGAGGGACGTACCTCGACACAACGGTCCAGGGACCCTCGGATGACAATCAGCCATACATCGTCCGCGCCGTCGCCCCTCCGTTTCACATGCTTCAGGCGGCGTCCCTGTCCGTGCCCATGGTCATCGAGGCCGTCACCGACCGCAACATTCTCGAAAGCGCCCCTCTCGGCGATTTTCATTACCTCGACGGTACGTTTTTCTGTCACTGGTAACGCTCGTGTGTACATCAACTGATGCCCCGATGTAGACGGAGGCCTCTCCAAACGACCGCGCCTAAGCAGTGGTGGCGGGGCCGGCCCCATCAAGCGCGAAGGAGGTTCTCCGACTCGCAAAATGACAACGCCTACGCGGCGCATGTCGTCTCGCCACGGTATGTTGCATCTTGTTGTGGCGCTGGACGCCACCATTGCGCACCGACACATTTCGTGCTGACGCCTTTTCTAACAGAGCCATACCCTCCCACGCAGCCCATGGCCGCAAGTGCTCCCTCGACATTTGTGTACGATTCGCCACCGCCCACGCCCCAGCCCGGGCTGGTGCGTACGACCCAGATGGTTGGCGGTGCGCCGCAGCACAACACGTACTCGTTACGGACCAAAGCCAGACTGGAAATCGAGGGAGATCTGAATGCCATGAAGCAAAACTGGACCCAGGCAATGTGGACGAGTCGCCGATGCCTCGTCGAGTTCAAACGCCGACAGGTGGGAGCGACCGTGCACGTCACGTTCAAGGCAATCGAGGAGAGAGACTGGACCCCGAACATGATTGTCATCTCATGCCTCTACCACGATGCTCGGTCCGAATGCTATTTCACTTCGGTTGACGCCATTTACCTTTTGGAATGCCTCATGGGCACACGGTACACGACAGAGGAGAAGAACCGCATTCGTCGCAACCTTGAGAGTTTCAAGCCTACGACGCTCAAGAAGAACGAAGGCCAGTGGCAAGACTTTTACGCTCACATTATGAGCTATCCCAACCCAAAACCCCGCAATATCGACAAAGGTCTCAAGGTCTTCCCCTGGGCCCACCTTGAGCAGGCTCTCAAAAAGATATTTGGCAACTACGTGAGTGCAAGGAAAATAAAATGTCGCAGAAAAAAATATTGACTTGGCAGTCGGCTTACTCCCCGAGCCCGACATCCAGTACGCAGTACACTTATAATCCGG
Organism: Cutaneotrichosporon arboriforme; assembly: GCA_002335565.1. NCBI lineage: Eukaryota > Fungi > Basidiomycota > Tremellomycetes > Trichosporonales > Trichosporonaceae > Cutaneotrichosporon > Cutaneotrichosporon arboriforme. Next base: position 61,845 of record BEDW01000002.1, on the reverse strand, counting down.
TCGACTTGCCGCCCGTTGCCTACGCCCACACGACGCACGGAGCCGGCGACGCTGTCAATTTTGGCGACGAGCGCGGCATTGCTCACCCCGGTCCCTCTGGCAGTGGCGACATGGGTGGCGGCTACGTCGACATTGGCAGCGGCAGTGGCCAGGCTGGCTACCGCTTCATGGCCGGCTCGATGCCCGGGGCCAGCGCCAGTGGCGGTGGTCCATTCCCCGGATACGCCAAGCCACCCGACAGCACTGCCTATGGTGCCCCTGGGCACTCTGACGCACCCGAGTTTGCCGGCTACGTCAACGTGGCCAGTGGATCTGTGCCCTCATACCCGTCGCGTGAATACCAGCCAATGGGTTACCCGCCGATGCAGGCGCCGCCCCCGCCGCCCGACAGCGGCGGTCTTGGTGCGCAGCAGACGCAGTACGCGTACCCCGAATACGCCCGTGGCCCTTCGACCATGGGTGGCCAGTATGATTCCCGTCCCGACTCGACTCAGCAGATGCCTGGCGCGCCGCCTCAGGCCGCGCCAGGACCGCCTCACAACCCCGCATACAGCACAGGTTACCCGCCGCCGCCGTAGTTGCCTCGTCCGCCCGTCCCAACTGTAGCTTGATTGTCTCTGGAACCAGGAAGCGTCTAATTGGTCATTTCCCCCCCTTTTTCTCTCTCGTCTTTTCCATGGGCTCGTCTCTCCCTGTCTCCTCTTTTCCTCTCCTCCCCATGTAGCGATAGTCGATTCTCAACTCGAGATGCCCCGCGTCCCCTTTTCTGGTAACGACCCAGGTTTTGTGCCAGGGTATATGCATGAGCATAATGGTGAGACCTGTTTCGCGACGCAATTACCAAGTGCAGAGTGAGAGGCAAGACAAAATGTGGGGAAATACACGCAGGGAGAAACAATATGTGTGGGGTAATTGCTTGTGCCACATACCATGTGCCACTGAGCAGTGTTTGCTGTGGTCTGACTGCCTCTTTGGTGTGTTGCTAGCGTGTGTACCTGTTGGTGCCTCGGGCATCGTCTTATCTGTCTCGTACACTCGGTTGTTATCTCTCGGTTCGGTGACCGCACTTGCCGGAGTGGGTGTGTGTAAAGCGGAAGTGTTGCGGCAAGTGGCATGGCACAGAGATGGGTTCAGAGTGGGGCGGGATGTTCATGAGTGGTAATGAAAACGTAATGCAACGTGACGGTGAGCCGCCGGGTGTGGAATGCAAGCAAACTCGCGCCAAACTCCCGCGCCAAGTGGGCAATGACGCGTATGCAGGAATAGATGTGCCTTTGAGCAGTGTCCGAGTCGCTGGGCAGGGTGGGGATTCGGTTGTGCAACTGTACATTTTGCCTTTGAGCTTGGTGATGGCCGGCAGACGTACCCTGCAATGACAATATGGCTATGTAGGCTTTCTCGAGAAGACTGTCGTGGCCGACGTCAGCGAGGTGTGCCCGCGGTGCGTGGTGCGCGCCCAGACGACGCCGAGAAGTACCAGAGGTGCTTGGGAATGACCAATGGACATTCTAAATGCAGGGAATGGAGTAGGGCGGGGTGGGGTTCTAATGAGTGGCTGGTTGTAATGTTGCTTTTTCACCCAATGGGGCAATTTTACAGGGTGCCTGCTTTTTGTTGGATCCCAAGTGTGCAACTCTCATCCCTTCAACTGCTCTGTCGTCGTAAAAGCATCTGTCTACAGCAGCAAGTTGTCATCTTTCATCCTTTATCCCTCTCTTCTATCCTCCTTTCTACTCTTCTTACCCCCCTCTACCTCCGTTGCCTGGCGCATACGGACAAGTCACATCTCTCACACCGTTGCATCACCACCCCTCTCCCCAAGCACTGCCACCACCCCTGCCGTCTGTGACGATGCAGCTCCTCGCCTCGCTCCTCCTCGCCTCGACGTCGGTCGCCGCCGCCGGCGCCTCCAACCCCGTCATCTACGCCGGCGCGCCCGTAAACGACATCAAGGTCCAGGCCGACAACGTCGTGCAGTGCGGCCAGGCAAAGATTACCTGGTCCGGCACCGAGGTGAGTCTAGATCGCGGCGACCTAGTCGATGTGGGCAGGTTATGAGGTAGTGTGTGGAGAGTGTGGAGTGATTGGCCTACACTGTGGCGAGGTCATACTGCGAAGTGTCGCCCGTGACACTTGCCTCGGTGTCCACACCACGCATGCGGCCGCAACCTCATCGTCGTCGGCGTGCCTCGCCACCGCGTCGTGTGCGTCTTCATGTCCCCACCTCCGTCAAGTTTGCCATGGCGCCACGCACAAACACTGGATCATTCATTCCGTGCTTTTTTTTGTCGGTCGCGCACAGGGTGGCTGCGCACGAGCCACTACCGTGTTGGCTAGCGCGTACCCCGAGCGTATCGGAGTGAGCTGGGGTGGCGCTAGACCTGGGTTCGCGCTGCTACTGTTCTGCGAAGGCACCACAGACCTTTTGGCCCCTCGAACCCTCTGTATACCGTTGAGGACGGAGGCGGCGGAGAATCTATGCGGGTTGCTTCCTCAGACGTCCTCCACACACACACACACCTCCGCGCCCAGTGTATCCGGCTGACCCCAGGGCAACGTCGACCTCAAGATCGGCCATGGCGGCTTCTACGTTGGCATCGAGTGGATCACGGAGATGAAAGGCCTGAGCGGCAACTCTGCGACGTGGACCGTCAGCGAGCCGTCCGACTCTGGGTCGCTCATCTTCCAAGTGACGGACAGCACAGGCCAGTACAACTATGTCCAGGGTGTCGCCATTGAGGCGTCGGACAAGACGGCGTGCTTCACCCACGCACCTGGTGGCCAGGGTGGCGACCACGCCCCCGGTAAGGAACCGACCACGACCGTCGACGTTGTGACTCCAACCACCACCGCGGGAAGTACCAAGACGACCGACGAGTCGTCGTCCGAGGCCACCTCTCAGGTGAGCGACGAACCCCAAGCCAAACCCTCTCCGTCCCCATCCCCCGACGCCGACTCGGCCGACGCACAGCCCCCCGCGTCTGCCGACGGCAGCGACAACTCTCCTCAATCCCCAACTAGCCCCCACGCGGACGCTCCGTCTGCAAACTCGCCTACGCCTGCGGCGGGCGACACTCCCGCTGCTGGCAGCGGGGGCGAGGGCGGCAGCTCTGGCGACGGCAGTGCCGTCCCCGCTGCAGGCTCACCCGACTCCACTGCACCCTCGAAGGGCAACCCCGGGGGCAACCCTGAGGGAGCAGACACTCACGCGCCGCAGGCAACCCCGTCCACAGGCGACGACCCGCAGTCGATCACTGGCGGCAGTGCGCAGGGCGGCTCGTCCCAAGAGGGCAGCACCGATTCCGCTGGTGGCTCTAGCTCGCCCGAGGTCGTCACCTCTGTCACTGTCGTCGGTGCGTCCCCCTCGTCGTCGTCGGTTAGCGTCAGCACCAGCAGCGCGAGCCACAACGCATCCTCGAGCTCTTCGGGACTCACCAGCTCAGGCAGCCGCCCGACCCAGACACAAGCTCGTCCCAACCAGTCCAGCCCGGCGGCAGGCACCGACACCGCTGCCACCGCCGGCAGTGGTGCGCGTGGCAACGCCTCTCCCTGGTCGGCCGCCGCTGCTGCCCTCGTTGCTGCCGCCGCTGCCGCGCTGGCCGCGGCTTAGTGCTCTTAACTTAGACATACACGCCTGCCATAGTAGTATAGTAGCGGCGCCGTGCGCCCGCATATTTTGTGATGCATCGGACCATGTGACTTGCACTGACACGGGGACTGCACTGACACTGACGACAGCACCGTCCACCTCGTGCAAGGTCCGAATCACACTGGTGCGTGGTTTAGAGTCCACACCTTGGCACGTCTCACGTTCACAGCTTGACGTGCTCGGCGTGGACGCAAGCGACAAAGGGCATTGGACGCCGCGCCGAGTCGGAAGGGGAATAGTCGCGCGGGACGGGGAGCGAGATGGTCTCGCACTCAAATCCACGCCGTCTCGCGCCAGCTCGTCAAGAAGGGGACGTATCAAGGGCGGTGTCGCGGCAGAGTTTCTCGAGTTCTCGCACATCCGGACGTGCACGGACAAGTGCACTGGCGAAGGCGAACAAGCCCGAGTGCGCCGGCGAATGGGGCGCAGAGGTGGCCGACATGGCTCGCTCACGCTCCCACGATACCAGATCTTGCACACCCCTTCCCAAGCTTTCATGCAGCTTAGCGCTCGGCGACGACGGCCTCGATAGCTGCCGAAGGGGCGCCTGGAAAACATAAAAGGGGGACGACGGTCGGCAGCTCAATTCTCCTCATCAGCTCCAACAACTCCAATACAACCACCACAACACCACTCACAACTCGCGCACTCTCCACCAGCGCCATAGCGACCTACGCCACCGACTTTCTCTACCACGCGCATCGCCTCAAGTCTACAATGATTGCCCCCAAGTTTGCCTCGCAGCACACGGCGTACGCCGCGTTCGGCGATGAGATCCCCGAGGCGCAGCAGGCCAAGGTCACGCACGACATGGTCTCGGGCGCGATCGCGTACAACGTCGCGACGCGCTACGACTCCTACCTCTCCAAGCACGGTAAACCCGACGACAAGAAGTGCAAGGAGCTCCTCAAGGGCTGGTGCAATGAGGAGACCAAAAAGGTGAGTAGCGCACAAGCCGAGGGCGCAGCCCGGGGCGACGCGCCGAGTCGGCAAGTGGTACTTCTGTGCCCGCCACATGGCCACTCTGCTCGATTCGGCTCGGCCTGCGGCCTCACCTCACCTTGCCTACCCCGCTGACACCAGGAATTCGCCGCCAAGGAGCTCACCTGGCTCGACCAGGCCAAGGTCTGCGCTTCCGTGCAGTCGCTCGTCGAGGCCGAGTGCAAGAAGTAGCCCCGCGCTAGGGGTGAAACGCCCTGCCGCTGAGCCGCGGGGCTGTCCGGTTCTGTCTGGTTCGTAAAGTCCAAGTGTTGAGGTCGAGGTTTATGCAGGAATGAGGCGATGGGTGGCACAATAGGCTCACACACCACACCAGCACACAACACACGGCACACACCGCGACTGACTTGTTTGTCTACTGACGCTTTGTCTGCCTTGGCCCAAACATGACCTCTTTGCCTTGCTTGTGTCCTTTCTCTCCTCTCACAACTACCCACTCTCCACGATGCGCACCCTCCCACCAGTGGCGCGGCACGCCAACCCGCAGCTACGCGCCATGCAGCTCCTACAGACCCTACCCCTGTCCGAGCGCGAGCATCTGCTTGGCGTGTGGCACGCTTACTTCACCGCCATCCACACCGTACGTACAGTACACGGACAGTAAACGTGACGGGCGCGCGGCTGACCGCAGGCGGAGGAGTATGGGGTTACAATTGGGCTGACGGCGCGAGCGCTGGCGCACCGCCTCGTCATCCTTGGGCGCGAGTGGCCCCTTGACGTCAAGAGCAAGAGCGCCTGGAGGGACTTCACCGACGCGGCGGTCCGCAGCGACGCAGCGCTGGCGCACGTCCTCGGCGCTATGGACACGAGGAGAAACAACGTCGTGCGCGTGTACGCCCTCCGTGTCGCACTCCCCCTCCTTGCAAAGTGCGGGGAAGGGTACGCTGTCGCCGCCGCGGTCGCGCAGCGCGCCCGCGAAGACTGGAAGGAGGCCGACGAGCCCGTCACCAGCTTTCAAAAGCGTCCAAATGACCCGCCGCCACTACCACCCCTGCGTCCAGCAGCGCCAGTGCCGCCCGCCGCGCAACTTTCTGCCCCGCCAAACGCGTATGTGTCTAGCTTGAGCCGTTCGGGAACGCTCGCCGACACGCTCGCGTCCCCGACCTGCCGCCTAGCCGTACACACTTTCAACCCACTCCCGCCCGCGGCGCCGCCTACGACCCATCTCCCTGCGCTCGCGCCCACACTCGCCGAGTTCTTAGGCGAGACCGTCGGTGGCGGCCTGCCGCTGTACTTTGTCAGCGCGGACGACGCGGCGTGTCAAGCTCAAGCTCAGCATGACAGACCCAACTCCCCGCTCGCGCAGCCCAAGGTCCAGGCCAGACCTGGCCTAAGTAAAAACACACACACGCCTTCCAAGAAACGCAAACGCGCAACGGAGGCTCGCCCAAAGGGCGGGGGTAAGCGCGGCTCGAAGCGGCGACGCGGGAAAGACGACGGGCCAGGCGTGACACCACCCAAGGGCGCGACTGATTTTTTTGTCTGCTGATAACGCGGTTGTCTCACCTGCACCACCGTAACCTTCCCTCCTCCTCCTTCAACTTGCCTTGACTCATCTCCTCTCTCTCTTTTCCACCACCCGCTCTGTGCACGATGCAGCGTCCCGAGAGCGCGCTCGACCTTGCAGTGGCGTACCGCTACTTTGAGGCCGTTTATGCGGTACGCCCATACGCGGTCGGCGCTGACGGCAGACGGATACGGACAGCCTGACGATGGGCGAGGTATCACGCGCGCTGGCGCATCGCATGCTCTCCCTGGCGGACGCCCAGCAGGGAAGCCTCTACAGCCTGGCCGATACCGCCGTCGCAAACGACTATGCGCTCGCGTATGTCCTTGGTGCAATGACTCCAGCGGGCAACAGTCACGCCCGTACCCGCGCCGTCGACCTCGCGGCACCACACCTAGGCTTCGTCACCTATGGCTGGAGAGACGACGACCCCGCCGCGCAGAACTTGGACTTCATGTATGAGTGGAGACACGATGACCTCGTCCAAGTGCAGATTGCGGATCACGACTGGTCAAAGGACGCAGACGTCGCCGAGGTCGCCCAGGTCGCCGACTGGATCGAGGCCGAACTCGTCCAGCCGCCTCATGAGGACTCGGACTCCCTTCCTCTCTCTGCCAGGTGCTTACCTCCTTCCCTCACCTTTCCTCCCCTGCCCCCGCCAACTATCGACCCGGTCTGCCTTCTCCCGACCGCGCACATGCGTGATCTTGGGCCGTCGCTCGCCGAGATGTTCAGCGCGCACACCCTCGATGGCCTGCCGACGTACTTCCAACCCGACGACGACGACGACGACGACGACGACGTGGGCGACCCCGTGAGCAACACTGCGGTCGACGTCCCTGCCGCCGCCCCACCTAAGAACAACTCCCGACCGGCCAGACGCAAGCCGTCCAAACAGCGCAACACTGTGGCCGACGAGAACGCCGACGTCGACGCGAGACGCAAGACCAACCACGCCGCCAGCCCCCCCAAGCGCGGATCAAAGCGTTTTCGCATCTCCGACGGAGACGACGAGGACGACGATCCCTCCTTCGTTCCCCCCAACAAACCACCCCCAAAGGCGCGCCGAATCAAGTCGGCCCCGACGCGTAACCACAACGTCAAAGAAAACGAAGATAACGGCGACAAGGACCAGAATGGCATCAAGGGCAACCCCATTTCGCGAGCCACGTCCCGCCTCACGCGCCAGCGCTCGTTACCCCGCCAGCCTCTCGCCCCCGTCCGGAACTAGACCCACCACTTGCCACCACACCATCCCGATTCCGAAGGCAAACGACATGTTGATGTTGTAAAGTGCATGTATGTTTGCTGTTGTGTAGAACAACGTGGTAGGGCGCTGGATCAGCTTTGGCCGAGACCAATGGCATTGTCCCATGGCGTCGGCGTGACGCTTGGCGGGATGTGCACAGGTTCTGCGCGGCCGTGCACGCGTGCATGTGCGTGTATTGTTGGTCTGGGCAAACGCGTGGGCGTCAAAAAAGGGCGAGCAGGGCGGCGCTCGTGATCGCCCGAGCGCAGACAATGCCAGCGAGGAAGGCACGTTGGCGGTCAGTGCGCAGGCAATGAAGACGACGTGCAGGCTGTACTGTATGAACTCTGTATGCATGGCGTGTGCTCGTGCACAATCTGGGCAGCAGCAGTTTTGTCATAAACCCACAGTTGAAGGGAGTGTGTGTGTCTCGTTTCATCGCTTCTTTACTGCTCAAACACGAGTGTCATGTCGACACATTCAAGTTATCACGACCCGGCAAGCGAGCTTGGTTCACGCTCGCACAACACCCTCTCCCTCCCTCCTCCTCCTCCTAGCACCGACCCCCGCCGCACAGTCAGTATCTCCGCTGAGAGCTTTGAAGCCGTCATTGCTCTTCTGCGCGACACGTTCGAGCACAGCGGTACGCCGGTAGACGAGGCGTGGCTCCGTGGTGTCGCCGAGCGGACGTTGCGCGCGAGCGCCCTAGGCCCAACGGAAAGTCTTCAGCCTCTCCAAAACGCCAGTAGTGAAGCCCAGGCAGACGCAGACGGCGACATGGGCGGCATGGCGAGCAGGGCAGACCCGGAAGGAGGGGTAGCTGCCGCCACTCAACCCTACCTTCCCGCCAACGGACACAGCGACGGAGCAAGTGTGGCGCACACGACGGCGGCCGCGACAGCCGAGACAATGGGGGAAACGACAATGCGTCCCGCCTCACCGTTAACAGCCACAGCGACGGGGAGCAAGCCTGCGTCGGCGGTGGGCGTGCACGCCGCGTCGCCGCCCACGCCCATCCGCGAGACGTTAGCGACGCTGTGCCGAAACGCCGCGCGGGGCGGGAGCGAGCGCGCGGGGAGCGAGCATCTCAACAGCAACGGCGGTACGTCGTCGTCGTGGACGGACGCCGAGGCCGACGCCTCCCCGCCGCCGCCGCCACGCTGGCTCGCCCACGGCTTCACCTTCCCCATCCCCCCGCCCGACGCGCACCTAGCCGATCTCGACACGATGCGCGTTCGCGCTCTTGAAAGCTCGCTCGACACGCTTGCGCAGCCATACCACCCCCGAGGAACACAGCCGCCTAAACCTCCCCACCGCCTCGTCCGTGTTGGCCACTACCTCTTGTCGTTTGCGCGTGACTCGCGCTTCGCAGCGCCAGACCTCGACGCCGCCCGGTCACTTATCCACCTCTTCCTCGGTAGGTCTTCTTCACGGAGCTCCACTGACGCCAGACGTGCTCGTCGCATTTGCAATGCTCGCGCCCGCGTTTGCGACGATTGCCCACCTCCCTAGTTTCATTGCGTACGTTTGCGCCAGTTTGCCGCTGACGGCAGCTTCTTCCCCTTCCCCATGCTCATGTGGCTGCGCCACCTCGACAGTGGGATCGACGGCGGCGCGTTGGCGGTGCTTTCGTTTGTAACCTGCGCCGAGGCACTGGCGCTCGTTGTCGTCGGCGCAGGGACACGGTCATGGGACATGCGCAAAGACGACGGCGTGTTCTGTAAGCCCCACTCACTGTCTTTCGAAGCTGACATCAGCAACCGGCACCGCCAGCGACGCATTCCGCATTGTGGCTGCCGGCTACGCCCTCCACGCCTTTCTCTATGCCGTGCTGCACGCGATAAAGTATACGCTCTACCCCGGCCCCCTACCACGGCGATACAACGCCGACAACCACTGGTACGCCGGCGAGACGCGGGCGCATTACGTCTTTTCAGTTCTCCTCGAGCCGCTGCGTGTCGTGGCCGACTCGCTCGCCCTTACCGGTCCAACAGAGGGCATTGCGTGGCCGCTCGTCATCGGTGCGCTGGCAACCGCCGCCGCGACCCAGACCATGCGCACACGACAGATTGCGCTTCTCTTCTCTGCTGTGGCTGTTGACGCCGCTGTGGCCGTGCTCCGTCGCGTTCTTGGCGTTCTCCGAGCCGAGACGGCCCAACGCCGCGCAGACGCCCTCGCCAATCTCTCTCGCGTGTTTCACCGCCTCGCCAACGACCTCGAAGACCTCAAACTTGACGCGTTCGAGGAACAGGTAGAACGCGTGTACGCCGTCATTGCCGCGCTCCCTGACGACGACCAGCGTCTGTACGTCGACGAGATTGTCGAGACGACACAACTTCCCGTACTCAAGGTGCTTGTGGCGTTGATGCTCGAGGTGGCAGCCGCCAACCGACGACGACTCGAGGTGAACGACCAGCACCTGCGCAGTCTCCAGGCGTCGCTCTTTGTTGAGTGCGCCGTTGACGTTCACCGCCGCTTTGGCCACCTCCGGCGCAGACTGTACCGCCTCTCACCCGACATCCGGCGGCAGGCCGAGCTTGACCTGCGCCCATGGATCAACTGGGCCGACGAGTGGGAGACGTCCTGGTCCATCTACGAAAAGTGCCGCGTAGAGTTTCCCAAACTCCAGAAAGACGCCGACGACTCGGCCGGCACCTTCCTCGACTGGGCAGACGGCGAGTACTACTGCATCGTCAAGGGCGCTGCCTTTGAACCGTTTACGCTTCTCAAAGAGCCCCAGTATCCCTCCGTGCCTAGCCCGTTCGACCACACGGAAAACGCCAACATGTACACCGCGCGTATCGAGCGTGGTGTCGTTCGCTGGACCTCTCTGACGGTTACTGTTCTGTAAGCAAACCCTAGCCACTGTCGCTAATCACAGCGTGATTGCAATTGTCCTCTTCGTCGTGCAGATTGCCACTGCCTACGTCGTATGGCCAAGTACACATCTCTGGGTCTCCCTCTTTCTGTGTAAGCCCCGTCGCGCGTTCCCGCTCACGCAGCCATTGGCACTGTCTTTCTTCTCTGGCGCCTGCTTTACGTCAACTACACGCTTGCCAAGGTTTGCCTCGTCGAAGTGTTTTTATACGGCGCCTTCCACTCGGCCTTGTTCGAGTTTCTTAGCGTGCTCCTACTTTTGTGTCTCGTCGTGCTCCTGCGCGGGGTCGGTGTAAGTCTACCCCTCCGGGGCAAACTGACGCCAGAACGCGCTTGTGGCAGACGTCTACATCAGTGGCATTCGTACCCTCGCGGAGGGTTTTACGATTCTGGCCGCGAGCCCCGACGCTACGGTCGCCGAACGCCTGGGACGTCCCCTAACAGCTCTAGCGGTCTTCCCGCCATTCTCGGTGTGGTACAAAATCTACACGCCGAACGAGGGAGTGTACACGTACGCCGCGCAGGCAATCGCACGGGCAGCAGAGGTGAGCTCTCTTGGTCCGACTTGGCTGACATCAGCGCGGGGGTCTGTCGCTCAACGAGGCACTCGCCCCGCTGTTAGAAACCGGCGACGTGGGGGGATTCGCGCGCCTTGTGGCAGAAATCCCCGGGCGTTTCGACAGCGGCACGCACGTCCTCTTCCCCTGTGCCGTGCGTACACCCTCCCTACCTGGCTGACAGCAGGGCATCGCACTCTTTCTCCTAGGGCTGCGCACACTTGTGCTCCTTGGACCGCGCTGGCCCGCAGGCCTGCAGACACTTGCGGGCATCGCCGTCGCCGGCGCGAGTGCCGCTACGCTGCGGCGCGGCGGCGAGGCAAGCACGCGCCTGCGCGAAACACACCGCCTCCTCCCCGTGCTCTTTGCAATCTTCCTCGCTGTCGCAGTACTCAAAATCGTGCGTGCTTGGCTCGCTCACTCGTGTTTTTGCCTGCTAACGCGCCGCAGCTGTTCTACGCGCGCAGGTGCTACGCCGCGTACGCGCGCGAAGCGCGTGCCGAGCGTCTTGAGCGCGCGCGCGAGCGTGCCAACGCCGCCTCAAGCGCTTGAGTGCCCTTTCATGTATCCCCTACGTAAGCCTGTTCTTTGGTTAATCGTGTCCCCTGCATTTGCATTGTTTGTGTGTCGTGCGGTGGCACGTTGTGCCAGGCAAGTGGCGGCAGAGGGAAGTCGTAAGGGTCAAGAGGCGTCGGTGACATGCGCCGTGGACGGACACATATGCCTGTGGAGCACTCTCGGAAGGCCGTCGGAAAGGGGGCGTGGTGTTATGGGTTCGGCGGGTGTTCTGTCCACCCCCGGTGCAATCGGCCTCCAGTGCCACTTCCCTCCGGTGCCATCTTCAACGTGTCCGCGCCTCTCGCCTGTACTCCACGGTCACTCGCTACCGTGACTTGTGCATTATATGGACAGATACAACAATGAATGTTCGGATCGTGTAGCGCGGAGGTTAAGCCGTGGAAGCCTCCCTACTCCGGGATGAATCGGCGTGCGACACGGGCACGGTTGCGTGTAGACGAGTGGACGTGATCGATGTAGGCACGGAGGACAGCGAGGCCCTCGAGCTCTGTCGTTACCGGGTCGGCGAGCCGGTTAACGACGGCCTGGAAGTGGGCGCGCTGCGTGGACGCGGGGTCAAAGTCGGCCTCGGCCGACGTGATGGACGAGTAGCTCCGCGCCATGGACAGGAGGTGTGTGCGCCACGGGGCCGCAGCCGACGACGACAATGCCGGGGGCGTAGGGTGCCGCATACTCGCCGACGTGTACCCGTTTACCGTTGAGCTGCGGCCGATATGCGCCGGCGAGGCGAGGAGGCCGACTGCGCCTGGCGGCGGGGTGGGCGGCGTGTGGCGGACCTCTGGAGGCGTGGCGGATTCACTGTTACTGCTCCTGCCCCCCCTTGTCGAGCTCGCGAACGAGGCGCGCATGCTCTTCGACCACGAGGCGGCCCCGCTTGGCGGGGCCGGGGCCCGGCGTGGCGTCAAGCTCCCCCCCGCGAGGAGCATGTCGTCCTCCCGTGGCGGGGTTACTGGCGGAGAGATGGGCGGCGAGATGCGCATGTCCGAGGCCGAGTCGTTGGACGATACGGCAGAGAGAGACGAGATGGAACGGTTTTTGGTGCGCGACCGCCGTGTGGACATCGACCGCCGGATAGTGGATAGGAGGTCGTCGGCCATGGCTGATGTCAAAGCTTTGGGCCGTCGTTGAGCGTGAGGTGTTGCCAGGGTGGTGAGTGTTGGTTTGTTTGGTCAAGTGTTCTCTCGGCACACTTGTCCACGCTCTGGGATGGTTGAAACGACTGTGGCACTGTCGTCAAGGAACGGCGCCGAGATTCGCTGCAGCTGTGGGTGTTCTGGCGGTCGCGTCGAACCTTAGCCTCGCCGGAGGCGACGTTTGACGCTTTGGGGACGCAGGGGGTTTGTGGAACGCACGCCTGGGTCTGGCCGGTAACGTTCACAGAGGGTCGTGGCGTGAACGCAGTCGTATCCGAAGGTCCGAGGTGGTCCGCGAGTTTGTTGACAAGGCACAGGGGTTTTGTCGAGCTTTGATGAGCTCCGCTCAATGGACGTGCACTGTCGGCGCAAATGTCAAGCACAAGCTGCTCGCGGTTAGCAACGCTGCACGAGGGTGCGGTGGTGATGGTTTGGCTCAATGACGAGGGGGAGATGTTTGGGATCGAGGAGAGGAGGGGGTGTGTTATAGGAACACTTCACGACGGTGTGTGTGGGAAGTGGCAGGCATGCGGGAGTCATATGCCACCTTGGATGCCGGCGAGCGAGCAAGCCGGTATATGCATGCATGTTTGTACTCGGGCGAGCAAAGTAACAGCAACGAAGCAGTGGCGCCGATTGTCTCGAGCTGGTGCAATTGGCGCCATAACTCTGCGCTGAATAGAGACAGGCTTGCAGACTGTGCCGTGAATGCAGCGGCCTCTCGGTCGTGTGTGAATGCAAGTGCTTTGCCTCGTCAAGTAGGCTGGAAGGCACGGCCTAATCTGCTCGGAAACGTTTTGACTTTTGCTCCAATTCATTGTCCCTTGGCCCAACGCGGCCCAACGCGGTGCGGTGGCGCCGCCGACGCAATTCACTGTAGGACAATGGCACGGCCCCTGCCATCGCCATGTAGGCCGTCCGGCGCCGCCTCAGGTGTGTGCAGAGTAACAACGTAGCAGATCTGTATGCCGGCCTGGTATACACTGCGAGGCAAGGGGTATGACGTACCGTACAATGGCAAATGAGATGGAGAGTACTCACTATAGGGGTGACACGCAACGTCGAGAGTAGATGAGATATCGAGAAGGGGGGTTGTGGTGGCGGCAAATAGGTATGGGTGCATGGGATATTGAGGCAGCCGGGGATCTATATACGTTTAGGAGGTGGCAGCATGGATCGTGAGGGCGGTGGTGTGAGTCGCGCGAGGCAAAAGCACAGCCCGAGGATAGTTGCCGACTGGCCGGGGTGAGTGTGCGGGGCGTGCGTGCGGCGATGCGGTTGGGACTACGGTGGGACTATAGATGGATGGATCGGATCGGACTCGGGTGGTTCTCAGAGACGAGGGCACAAGTCAGAGGGCTGCGCCACAGCTGCATGTACTGAAGGGAGGAGGAGTAACGACGGGCGTCGAGTCTACGCATGCCGCAGTGGTGTGGGTGAGTGACAAAGATCTCTCCTCGGGTGCAACCAGGGCTTTATGCCTCTGCTCGACCGCCCAGGATCTTTGGCGTAAGCGGTGCGGCCGTGCGCCGTGTCTCTTGCTTCTGCTTCTGCTGTCCACGTACACAGGCTGTGGCGCACTGTGCCGCAGCTCGACTCGACTACTACCCAGCCTGCCTCGTGCCCGACCCCTCACTAGCTTTGCTCAGTTTGCGTGGAATGCGCCAAGGCGTAGTCTAGTCTAGCTCACAGCAGCAGCAGCTACACCGCCCGCCGACAACCACTGCAAAGTTACCATAATATTGACGTTGCCGGCCGGCCGGCGGTTCCTGCTGATCTCGCCGCGTAACTCTCCACACCAACGCTGCTACGCCCCCGGCGGTACCGGAGTGAGGGTGCTCGTTCACTGCAACAGCAGCAAGGGCGAGGGCGAGTACATAACGACGAGCGAGACGCGGGGGTAGAGGGCGGCCAAGTCAACGGCGGTGCCGATGAGGCTGTGCTTGCTCTAAGCTGGGAACATGACTCTAGCTAAGACAAAAGACGTCATCATCGATCGTTAGGGGAGTTTGAGAAAACAAGCTTAAATGTGAGTCACGTGACAGCTATAACGTGGCTTCCATGTTTTTTCTCACGTGGTCGGAAGCGGAGACTTACTTTAACTCCGCAAAGTATCAACGTTGTATGATCGTCAGGGTGTTTGTGTGTGACGATGGTGTTTTGTAACGGGATCTAAAGACGCTACGTCAATATTGTTAATATTGCCCAAAGTGGGAAATAGCCTGGAGGTGTATTTGATCCCGCTCTTTGCGTCATCTGGACCAGACCGCCAAGGGGGCGGGGCACACTGCTGCGCGATGGCATAATGGCATGACCTTCCCTCCCTGACCTTCCCTCTGACCTTCCCTGTGGCAGTTTTGGGTGGCGTTGTGGTGTCTCCACGGTGGCAACACACACACACACATACACATGACACTTCTTCCTTGGCGCCGGGGGAGGGACGGACCACCACTACTTGTTCTCTGACATCTTGATCCACATCTCTCTCCCTCTCTCTCTTTTTTCTTTCCATCCATCCACTCACTCGACGGCAAAACGCACGCACTCATCATGGTCACCAGGACATCCACCACCCTCCTCCTCGCAATCGCACTCGCAGCCAACGAGGTCTCCGCCGCAATCTGTTACGGCCGCAACGGTTACCGTAAGTATCACCTAGCCAGCCGCAAACCTTGGAGCGCTCGCCACAGAAACGCAACCCTCTCGCTGACGCCTTAGCATATTCATGTAATAGACTATCGACGGGTGCGCGTATCGCCATTGGCGTCTGTGTCGCCGTCGGCGTCATCCTCATCTTTGCAGGTCTGGGCTGCATGCGCCGCAAGTGAGTACTTCCTCCCCTCACCCCACCGTCTGTCGCGGTGCGCAGTTCGCTTGTGCAAGCGAGTACCTTGGCACGACGCAAACAAGCATATCGCCCGCCCCGTCGCGTCTGCGCCCGTTTGCCATCGCACACGACGTGCACCGGCCGCGCGCGTCACTGCACATCGCGCCCGCACGGGCATCCTCGGCCTGACTCGGTGCGGTGGGCCGTGCAAACTGCAAGGCACCTGGGACAGCGCGTCGGCCTGATAGCCTACGGCGTTTGCATGTTGCTTGCGTTCTAGTGTGTTGGTGGCAGGCGCCCGCGCACTACTGCCGGATCCTGGGTCGCTTGCCCCCGGCCTTTGCCTATGCGCGCGGCATGCCGCACCGCTTTCCCCCAGCCTGCCAAGACTTCTTGACTCTCCACGAAACACTTTTTGGATGCTGACTGTGCGCAGAAAGCTGCAGACCCAGTGGAAGCAGTACCGGCCGCCTCGCCCCGTCGGCAACACGTCGAACCCATACGCGCACAACCCGCCGCCCCCGATGGGTGCATACGGTCGCGACAACTACGGCGCCGACATGCCTGCTCCCCCCGCGCAGTCGTACCAGCCCGGCACCGGCGGCCAGCACGGCCTCGCTTCGGGCTACTACGGCAACAACAACAACAACAACTCGGGCAACCTCGACGCTCACTCGTACGAGTACGAGCAGCAGGCACGCATGGACGCTGCAGAGAAAGGCAACGGCGCCGACGTCCCGCCTCCTGGCTACGACGTCTCGAGCTCCAACACGGGCACTGGTAACAGCTACGCGCCTCCTCCCGGCCCACCCCCCGCGCAGTCGTACCAGCCCCCCGCCGGCCCACCCCCCGAGAAATCGTAAACCGTAAACCGCTCTCATGGTCGCGATCTTGCAATGAGTAAATCGGGGCTCGGCGCGTACGCACGAGCGCCCACGCACGGCCCCCCAGCGCGCCCCTTTCCCAACCCATGGGCGCACTTGCCCTTCGGTGACTCCCAACATACCTCCTCTCCCATCGGCTATAATCTTCTATGTAGTTCCAGTTCCATCTATCCATACAAGTGACGTGACGCGGGCTGAGCGAGTGCTGGCGAGCGCTCGCGCAACCGCTCGCTCCTACTTGTAAACACACGCAGAGACGATGCAGTAGTATACATGTGCAGCAGGTACCGAGGTACCGAGAGCGTTGTGGCACACGTGCGGAATGTGTATCTGACACGTTGACACTCCCGCCGGCTTCGAGCCTCGTGCAGTGTCTGAACCGCGACCCAATGATCGGGTGGATCCGCTACCGCGGCTTGTGGCGTGGCGCGTGCGTGCACATGACTACTGAGGCGAACAGACGGCTTTTGTGCACAGGCACGCCACTGTCTCGGGCGTCAAGATGCGATGGCGACGCGTTCGACGACGTATGCGCGTGCGCGTGCGCGTGCGCGTGAGATCGCGTCGCTCAAGGCCGATGCGCTCGGGCCTCCCTCCTTTGCCGTCCCAACCCCAGCCCCAGCCTCAGCCTCAGCCTCTCAGCCTCAGCCCCCAGGCGCAACAGCACGGGCCGGCATCTCTTGCGCGTGCGCGATCGCGATCGCGACGCGCGCGACAAAGGACGCCAGACGCCGGACGCCACGCACGGACGCGCTGCCCCCGGCGACTCGTTTCGGGCGTCTCATCGCAACTTTCGCACGCACGCACGCACCCACGCACGCACGCACGCACGCCAAGCGACAAACAACATGGCCCGTGGCCGTCTCACGCCGTGCGCAGTGTTCTGTCGGGTCAGGCCCCGTCGGTCGTGGCCGACGCCTCTCCCCTCGTAATCTCAACCAAACCCCACCCCCATCTCACATCAGCAGAGCAAAGCCCGAGACCGTTCATGAGACATCGTCAGTACCGCTTAGCCCGGCCGCATGCCACGCCGCCACATGCCACACCCATACATGCATGTGCGCGACATCCTTACCAAGTTTGGGAAGCGGCCGTCGACGTCGTGGGAATGTACAGCCACGTTTGTACACTACGCGGCGGGCGTCTAGTCTGCCTTGCCCTTGTCCTTGGGCTCGGGCTTTGGTTCCTTGGCCTTGTCGTCGGGCTTGGCCTCCTGTGGCTTGTCCTCCTTGACGTTCTTGGCCTCGGGTTTCTTGTCGTCGCTCGTCGCCGGGTCGATGCCGCTCACTGCCATAAACTTGTGTAGCATGTCCTCGAGGCGTTTCTGCGACTCGAGCATCTGTGCCCACTCGTCGGCCGAGACGGTCACTGTGGCGCCCGCACCCCCCGTCGCGGCAGTACTGCCCCTGCGCGTGCTGGTAAGCAGGCGTGCGAGGGTGTTTGCGTTTCCACGGCGCTGGTTTTCAGATTCTGGGCGCTGTGGCTTGGGCGGCTTGAGTTTACCCGCGGCCCGCTCCGTGTCCTTGGTAGGTGTCCCCGGCGGGTCGACTGGTACGGGCGGTGCGAGGTCGAACGCGGCGTGGATGACAATTTCGCTGCCGCCGCCGAGGAACGTGTTGAGCAGAGAACTCTTGTGTTTCGAGTCGGCGTGGATGCCGCGTTCCGAAAGCCGGATCGCGCGGCGGATAGTGCGGTACCGGTGCCGCTCGTACGCGCTGATCGCTAGGAGGATGGGGAAGTTTGTCAGGCGGATGAAGAAGACGTTGATGCGGTGCATCGTCCGCGGGTCGAGGTACGTCCCCAGCGGACCGAGGATGAACACGGCGGGAATGTTGAAGGGGGGCACGTAGGAGAAGACTGCATCGGCGCGCACACCCTCGAGCGTATTGACGGCGCGCTGGAACAGGTATTCCTGTTGCGCGTTGGCCTGGACCGACGAAAACTTGCTCGACATCATCGACACCATCATCGAGAACAGCATGTGGCTGCACAGGAACGCGTACAGCGTCATGACAATCGGTCCCAGAATCGGGTGCACAAACTCGCGCGCCCACGTGTTGCCGCGCGCGTTGCCAAACCATACACTGAACATGACCATGACCGTGTCTTGCACGCTGAGCTTGGGCGTCGCCAGACGCCACACGCAAAAGCCAATGCCAGTAAACGCGACCGCTAAGAGTGTTAACATCCGAGGCGTAACGTTTCAGCTCACTGGTCAAAGCCATAAATCCCACGAGCGTGGCGATCATGCCCTGAAGCGACAGGATGACCGAGTTGTTCTTGATGAAGAAAAAGACGAGGCGGGGGAAGAGGAAGCACGCGCCGCAGGCGAGAATGTCGAGCGCGAGGTCGGACTGGTTCTTGTCGTTGTTGGCGAGCGCCATCATGCGCAGGACAAAGTAGATGCAGAAGATGAGCATGTACGACAGGTCGAACGCGTTCCACACGTTGGTCATGTACACGAGCAGGCCGCTGCCGCGGACGCTCGCAAACTCGTCAATCATGAATCCGAAAGTGAACAGGATAAAGAAGACCTCGACGCCGGTGACGTGTCCGAGCTTGCGGTTCGTGAGCGTGATCAGGAACAGCACAATGAGGAGCGCAAACGTCCCAAACTCGATGGCGTGCCGCCAGCGGGGCACACGCAGGCGGCCGTAGTCGAGCCAGCCGGCGCGGTAGGGGTTGTAAGCAAACACCTCGACGTCGTGTCCGTGGGCGTCAGCCTCGGCGGCCGCGACCGAGTCTTCCTCGGTCTGCGCAGTGTCCGCTTCGTCATCGCCGCCGCCGCGGGCACGGCCGTGCGCCGCCCTGCGTTTCGATGTCATGTACGTGTCGGCGATGAGCGACGACGTCGCCTGGGGCGCGTACGTGAGGTGCCCGCTGCCAATCTCCTGCAGGATGTGCTGGACTACGGGCTGGGCGATAAAGTGCTTTGCGCGCGCGACAATGGCCATCTCGAGCGCGCTGCTCTTGGACGCGGCCGCCTCCTCCCTGTCGTCGACGCGCTTCCACACGTCCTCGGGCGCGCCCGCAAGCGCGCACCACTGGCGTACCAGCTGGCTAGCGAGCTCCTCCTCATCGTTGGGGTTAGGAAACGTGCGCAGGATTTTGACTGGGGCATCAGTCGCTGCTCAACACGCGGGGTCGACTCACTCGCCAGCAGCTCGCAAAAGGCCGAGCGCGTAAGTTGCAGCGGCTTGTAACTGAGGTCGTTGCTGGCGAGCGAGTCAAACTGGATCCGGTTGGCCATGCACGCGTAGAGAATGGCGCCGAGGGACGCGCTCGCGTCGTTACACCCGTCGCCGTCGGTGTCTTTTGGCGCAAACCGCTCGACGATCGGGCGCGTGCACGAGTAGTTGACGCTAGGCGACTGCAGCTCGTCCCACGACAGAGACGAGTCGATCGCCTCGATCACTTCGGCGTGCAGCGCCAGCATCAGGTCGTACACCGACGCCGGTGCGTCGCTACTGCCGCCATCCGTGCCCGCGCGCGCCGACGACGTCACCGACGCAATGTCGCTCGGGTTCAGCGTCAGGTGGTCCTCCTCTGTCGCTGGCATCGTGGTTGAGCGAAGGAGAAATTGAGCAAGGCGTCACATTAAATTACTACTACACGCGGTGTGCTGCTCGACGCGACATCTCCCCCTTGTCTCGGCGACTGTCCAAATATACCAAAGTCGGGAATGTGCCGTTCCGTGCCTGAGGTTGCCCACCCAGCCAACAGGACCGGGGTGTGCTTCAGTTTTAGTTGCTCACGAGATCTCGAGGGACCGACCGGATCTCGCCGCGTCTGGTCATGGATTATGTTTGTGGCCCAGAGTGCCGCTTGCTTGCCCGTGTCTGCGATCTGCTTTTGAGGCATGAAATGAAGCAGGCAATGTATCGGTCCACGGCTGCGGCTGTAGTGCTTGTAGCATGGTAATTCGGCTATTGGCGCGTTGCGCGCGTTGGCCTTTGAGGCTCGCGTGAGCCGCACAAGCACTGGTCGAGCCAGCGCACATCACTTTCGATCGTTCCCGTATCACCTTGGCAAACGACGATCTGTCATTCCAGCACGGACGGGACCCCGAGCGCCGTTATCACACGCGACAAGCTCAAGCTCAATCCGGGCCCGGACGAGCGACACGGACGGCTGGGCGGTTGGGTAGCCAAGACAGGTAGGCAACCCTTTTGTTGTGGTTGGCCGAACAGATCCTCCCACCCACCCATCTCGCCCGCACAACCATTTTCTGCATTAGCCTATCGCTAATGGCAATTAGCCCAGTGGCCACTGTTGTAATGGCCGGCCCGAACAAGGGCCGCCCACCATGCCTGCAATATATGCTTCGTGGACGCGCGCAACGACGTCTACCCATCGCCCATTCGACATGTTTGCCAGAGTTGCTCCACAGCTGCGGACGTCATTGCGGTGTACGCCGGCGCGTGTGCGGGGTGCGCAGAAGCAGGTACGCCCGGCCCATGCGCGGTTTGCGTCGACGGGCCGCGGCGTCGGGTCGCAGGAAGCGCGGAACGCACAACATGCCGCTGAGCAACGGCGGCGCTCGGCCAACGCCCTCCTTTCCGTCGCGACGGTCCTCGGCGCGACTATCGTCGGATACATTGCTGGCCAGGCGCTGCGGCCCCCGAGCGTCGAGTTCTCGGGCCACCTCCTCCCCTCGTCCGAGGGCATTGCGCTGCAGGAAAAGTACCAGCCGCGGTACGGCTCGGTCAAAGACTACCACGCTGCCATTGAAGAGATCCGGGCGCTGTTCAAGAGCCGAGGGAAGGAAGACCGAGTGAGCACGGACGCGGAAGACCTGCGCGACCACGGTATCTCGGACTGGAGCTACCACGAGGCCGAGCTGCCCACCGTCGTCGTGTGGGTCGAGTCGACGGCAGAGGTGCAGGACATGGTCAAGATTGCCAACAAGTACCGCGTACCCGTTACGCCATTCTCGGGTGGCACGTCGCTCGAGGGTCACTTTGCCTCGCCCTACGGCGGTATCTCGCTCGACGTCTCCCTCATGGACAAGATCATCTCCGTCTCCGAGGCAGACGGCGAGGCCGTCGTCCAGCCCGGCGTAAAGTGGGAGGTCCTCAACGAGTACCTCGCCAAGAAGAACATTCCTCTCTTCTTCCCCCTCGACCCGGGGCCCGGTGCCACCATCGGCGGTATGGCGGGGACCGGGTGCTCGGGCACGAACGCTGTGCGCTACGGGACTGCCAAGGGCGAGTGGTTCTTGAATCTGGTGAGCACGAGAGGTTGTTGTTTTGGCGGTTTGCTAACTTTTAGACTGTCGTGCTGCCCACTGGCGAGGTGATCAAGACGCGGTCGTGTGCGCGTAAGAGTTCCGCGGGGTGGGACGCGACCAAAATGTTCCTCGGTGCCGAGGGGACACTTGGCGTGGTTACCGAGGCGACGCTCAAGCTTGCACCGCTGCTGCCGACCAAGGTGGCTGTGATGAACTTCCCTGGTGTCGAAGAGGCTGTGCGCGCCGCGACAGAGGTTGTCAACGCGGGCTACCCCGTGCAGTGTGTCGAGTACCTCGACGCGCGGACAATGAAGGCGATCAACGAGGGTGGCGTCGCCGGGCGCAAGTATCCCGAGCAGGACTCGCTTTTCTTCAAGTTCCAGGGCACAGCGGGCATGATGAAGGAGGTGGCCAAGGGTGTCAAGGACCTTGCGGCACGGCACGGCGGGCGCGACATGGAGTTTAGCAAGACGGACGCCGAGGCGGAGAAGCTGTGGGAGGGACGCAAGGCCGCCTTGTGGTCGGTGCTGGCGATGCGCGACGGCGGTCGTGTGTGGACGACCGACGTGTGTGTCCCCATCTCCAAGCTGCCCCACCTCGTGCACGAGACCGCCGAGGACTTTGAAAAGCGCGGCCTCGAGGCGTACCACTTTGGCCACGTCGGCGACGGCAACGTCCACTCGCTTGCGCTTTTCAGCGACGACGCAGAACTCGCCCGCGTGCGTGACGCTGTCCACGAGATGGTCGAGCGCGCTATCCGCCTCGGCGGCACTTGTTCCGGCGAGCACGGCGTCGGCGTTGGCAAGATCGAGTACCTCCCTATGGAGCTGGGCAATGGCACCGGTGGGTTACATGCACCAAAGATACATTCACTGACCCTAGTCAACCTCATGGAAAGCGTTAAGCGCATGGTCGACCCCCTCGACCTCTTCAATCCGGGCAAGGTGGGCTCGCGACATGGAGACTTTTCTGACACCAGATCTACCCCAACATCCACCCCCAGCGCCCCGGCGGCGCCGCCCCGGCCAAGAAGGCGGATTAGACAGATGCAGCAGTGTACAACGCCGTAGTTAGAGACCCCTGTGTGTTGCACTTCTGAGAGGTTTGAGGATTGAGCACTGCATATATTGTTTACGGGAGGCACAGCCCTACTTTGGCTCCCAGATAAACTCCTTTTCGGACCAGCCGAGCATGCGTTTTGCTTTGGACGTATCGAAGCACGCCTGGTTCCCTGTCCAGTCCTTGCGGCGGATGTCCTTGACTTCGGGGTAGAATTCACGGATGAGGTCGAGGGTAGGTGTATGCTGGCAGACGGTGGGGGCCATGATGAAGAAGGCTTCGTGGCCGAGGGGGAAAGTGGACGTGGGCGCAGTGAGGGCGAGGAGGAACGCGCGCGCCGTCGCCGTGTCGCTCACCCATCCCCACAGGTCGCGCCAGTTACCCCCCGCGGCGTGCAGCTTGGCCGGGTCGTACGCCAGCGACTCGGGAATTACCCAGTGCGGCCGCAGCGACGCAATGCGCATGTGCGGGTACCGCCTGCTAAAGCCCGCCGCCTGGACCTCTACCACCTCTTTGCAGATACTGTACGCGTCCTGCGGGTACAGCGGGTGTTTCTCGTCGAGGGGCAGGTAGTCGAACCGCGGCTTGGGCTTGGAGAACACTGCCTATTAACTCGGGGTGGGTAGACAGGGGACGTACACATGCCTACGGCGTTGACGCTCGACGCGATCGCGACGCGGTTGATACCTAGCTCTGCTGCTGCGAGGAGCGCATTCCAGCTCATCGTCGTGTTGTGGTTATGAATGCGCTAGAGACAAGTCAGTGCACGCTCGAGTCGTGTAGTGTACCCACCCACTCGGGCTCGAAGCGCAGCATCGGTCCGTCGGGGTCCTCGGGGTTGACGAGCGAGTAGACGGCCGCGAGGTGGATAAGGGCATTACACCCCTCAATGGCGTCGACGAACGCCGCGTAGTCGAGCAGGTCGACGCGCTTGTACACGTACTGATCCTCTTTTGCCGCAACGTCGAGCTCGGGACCCTCGGGGCTTACGTCGAGTGCGACGACGTTGTGGCCGTCCTGCAGGGCCAGGCGAGCCGTCGCGCGACCAATCACGCCGCCCGCGCCCGTGATCGCGATTGTGAGCTTTTCGGTCGTCTCGGCCATGCTCGTAACAACTGGGAAGGAGGTGTGAAGAGCGCTCTGCCCACTAGTTAGCTTAACTTGTAACTGCCTCTTATGCCGTAGCGGCTGGCCGGCCATGGCGGCGTCCCAGCCGCACGCTCTCGTTGACGTAGGTATTTGCCTGCATTGCCTGCCGTCGTATACCGAGACGGAAGTTGCACCAGGTATAGCAGCTGACCGCCCCCCCCAAGACAGTGTAAATGGCCCGGGTGGGCCGAGGAATTCACCGAGCGAGACTAGCCGTACCTCTTAGCAAACCTAATGCGCACACGACCGAGACCTCATGGACCGTGTCATCAGCGAGAAGCAAATGTGGCATGCCGACTGCCCAAAGCGCGAGACAACAGTGTACATCTATAGTTCAACATTCTATGCAAGTGGTCGTCTCATGGCCAAAAGTGTGGTCGTCGTCTTTAAAATAATCCAGAAGGAAAGGCGTATAAGGGGTGGTACAGGTGGGCGTCGGCCAGTCGTCGCGCCTCGCCGGTATACAAAATTGTGGCTAGAGCAGCGTAGCGCTTGTTACTCCTTGGCGGTACGGAACTGGTCCGCGACGACACGCCCGCGGCCTTCCCCGCGGACCATGCCCTTGATGAACTCTGCCGTTTCCTCGGCCACATCCTGTGCGCCGGATTCTGCAGAGTTGAGCATGGCGTTGTGGACACTCATCCCGAGGTCCTGCTCCATCTGCTGTCCGACGGCGGACGACTCGTGGCGTGCTGTCGACTGCACGGTTGTCGAAATCTCGGCACCGGCCTCGCTGAGGAACGTGTTGGTGGTCGAGGTCGTGCTCGTCGAGGTGGTCATGCTCGGTCCGCTGCCGGTCGGCTTGGCGTGGCTCAGCATGCTCAAGAACGACGATTCTGGCGTAAGACGGGACGGACGCGGTCGGCAAAGCCCACCTGATGGTTCCAATGCGCGCTTGGCACTCGCCTCGGCGGCCTCGCGCACTGCCAATGGGTTGAATGCCTCGTGGCCTGCCTGACGCACGGCGGCGCCCATCTCGGTCGTCGCCGTATTGCGCGCGGCGACCTCGGCCTCGGTGACCACGATCGCCGCCTCTTCTCTGACTGCTGCCATCATTGGTCTGAGTGCTGCGGCAGCCATGTCTGTGTGTAAGGGTGGGCCTTGGTGTGGAGTGTGTGGGTGGAGTGTGTGTGTGTGATTGAGATCGAGAGAGTAGCTCTGTCCGTGTGGTCGTGGGTATTCTCGGACGTACACTAGTGCGAGTTGAGTTGTAGGTAGTTGTTGTTGTCGGTGGCGGGGAGGGTGGAAGGGGTGCTCAAGACGTCTGGGTGGTGTTGTTGTATATATAACGGAGCGGGACAGATGATGGGGACAAAGGCACAACAAGGCGGTGGACTGGGAGCATGGACTTGGCCGAGGTCGTGAGAATGCGGCCGGAGATGACGTAAGGCAATCTTGGGTGACGATCACACTGCGTCACTCTGCGGGCCAAGCCTCGGAGTTAGGCCGGCGGCGGGGGCCAAGCGTGGAGCGTGCCATGCCTACTGGACGTACCTGGACGCCTTTTGCGTGCCTACCACCTCTTTTCTAACATAATTACTCCGGAAGATTTATCCCTGCCCCACGTGCAACGGAAGTATTCCCACGCGAGCATGCATGGGTTGCGCTTGTGTGGACCCGTGACTTGGACTGCTCTCGGTGCACGGTGGTGTCGAGCGGCCAGCAAAGACTAAGAACGACAACGACAACGATAAACCACTCGTGGCCAGCGCGGTGAACAGACTCGACCCGCACCGCCGCATCTAGCATCCATAACAACCCCGCCACGACGACTTGCATTCCAAAGCCTTAAGCCCAAATGTCGTCGTCCTCGTGGCCACCAGAGCTCAAGTACGTCTACCTCCCACAGGCTCAGCTCGTGCGCCACCACTGACCAACAGGGCCTGGGTACAGGACTGCCTTGCGAAAGCCACCACCGCTAACAAGCCCGCGGTCAACGCAGAACTGAAGCAGGTATGCGGCAGCGCTTGCATACGTGCTCATGGTAGATTCTCTTTGACGCACACAAGAATGGAACAGTCAACACGACCGACTGGTCCAAAGTCGAGCTCAACAGGTAAGGTGTCATCTATGGAGTTGGTCGCTGACGGCAGCTTGAAACAACAGACAAGCCGCACTTCCGTCCCCTCTATCCCGACATCTGTGCCCCCGGCTTACCAGCAGACGTCCTACTACACTAACGCCCCGGTCTCGAACGGGTCCCACCACGGCCCCGGTCACGGGCACACGCACACGTCGACGCCGAGCAAGAAGGAGAAGAAGGCGAGCAAGAAGCGCAAGGCTGCGTGAGTTGCCAGTGGGTTTCATTGCAACTGACATCAGGGAAAGCAAGCCCGACTCCATCTCAAACGGCTTTCCGTCCGCGTACAAGTTTGAGTCGGAGGAAGAAAAGGCGGCAAAGTTACGCCGGCTGGAGCGGTTCCAGCGCGATGCGTCAACCGCGTCGACCGGCAGCAATGGCCCGCACGCGAGCGGTACCGCTTTCTGGTTCCCAGATAGCGGCAGCGGTGGGGACCTCGGTAGCAGGATCAGCGGACTCCAGGTAGGCAAGAAGAAGTTTGGCGGGTCGGGCGCGCTGGGGTACGAGTCACCTGTGCTAGAGGTGGATCCTGTAAGTGGCGTGTGCGCGCGCGAGCGGTAGCCCATGCGGCTCCGATTCCTTCGCTCATGCCCAGAATGTGATGGACTGGGACCACCACACGATACGCGGGACGAGCACGCGTCTGGAAAAGTCGTATTTGCGCCTGACGTCGGAACCGAACCCGGCGGACGTGCGGCCGCTGCCGGTCCTGAAGCAGACGCTGCAGCTGCTTAAACAAAAGTGGAAGGAGAACCACAACTACGCGTACGCGCTTGACCAGTTCAAGAGCATGCGTCAGGACCTCACTGTCCAGCGCATCAAGAATGAGTTTACCGTCGAGGTGTACGAGATCCACGGGCGCATCGCCCTCGAGGCCAAGGACCTCGGCGAGTACAACCAGTGCCAGAGCATGCTGCGCCAGCTGTACGAGCTCGGTCTGCCGGGACACCCGGAGGAGTTTCTCAGCTACCGCATCATGTACCTCCTCCACACCAAGAACCGCAGTGGTAAGTTGTTTCAACGCTGCTGTCTTTGGCTTACAGTAGACCTTGGTGCACTGCTTGGGCGAGTGACGGAGAAGGAAAAGTCTGACCCAGGCGTGGCGCACGCGCTGGCCGTGGCCGCCGCGCTCGCAACGTCCAACTATGTACGCTTCTTCCGCCTCTTCCTCCAGGCACCCAACATGAGCGGGTACATCATGGACCACTTTGTCGAGCGCGAGCGCGCCCAAGCTCTGGCGGTCATGTCCAAGGCGTAAGACTTGCCCCAACCGCATGTTGTCGCTGACACCTAGATACCTCACGCTCCCATTACCGTACCTGACGCAAACGCTCGCGTTTGACAATGACGAGGAGACGGACGAGTTTCTCGTCGCGCACAATGCGGCAATGTACACCAACAACGGGGACGCAGGCAAGCCCGCGCGCGACCCAAAGAATCCCTGGAAGACTGTCGCCCCTACACCGCTGTCGCAGCGCGTGTGGGACTGCAAAAAGGCCCATTGGGCGTGTGCCAAGGGCGTGGAAAAGTACCGCGTCGTCGACCTCAAGGGCCAGGTGGACTAGAGAACGGTGTTTCTGGCAGTCTTGAGCAACCTGCTCAACACTGCTGTGCACCGCCTGCTGCCCGTTGCTCACGCCGGCGACTCGCTCGCGAGGCGCTGCGTAGGCACAGCGGCGCGCCAACCCGCATTCCGGCGGCGCCACCGTCACTGGCAGCCCACAGCCGCACATTACACGCTACGACGGCCTACTCACGAGCTTAGCATTACATCCTTCCATCCTCAGCATCATCAAGACCAACGTTTCGCATTCATCTGCAAGGTAAGGTCGTGTTTTCGTCTCATCCCCGCACCCCGTCCCCCTTTCGTGAGCAACCTGCGCCTCGTCCACATCTCGCATTTCATTGTTGTATGCATCCGTTCACACGAAGAAACATGGGGGATCTGCAGAAGATCTACATTGGCCTTGGTGTGAATTGTTAGTCCGGCCTGCCGCCGTAGGTTGGCCTGTTCCGGGTGGTTAGTGCGCATTAGACAAGGTTGGGAGCTGTTGATGCTGCACAGTGTTTGTGTGCGGTATAGCCCACGCCCCTCGCTGGAAGCCACAGCAGCGCGAGCCTTGTCCCTAGACTTGCATTGCCGCGTCAGTCACGGCCCAAGGTTTCTGCGCAGCGCAACTGTAACCTTGCTGCTACTGGTCAGCGAGACCGCACCCGTTGCGATGGGGCGCTGGTCGCCGCGACCGATCGCCGTGGCCGCATGCCTACTCTTCCACGTCGTTAACGTCGTTTACCGGTGTGCCAAGACAGCGAGGATGAACGTGGACACTCCCATGTTCATGTCGTCGTTCATGGGAACCACCGTTGGTCGGCGGCCGTTGGGGCGGGGAAAGCAAGCAAGCAAGCTCACTTGTCGGTGTGTGCGCCGTATGCCGTTATGTGCGACAACTTGATGGTGGGGTAAAAGACCCGGGGGGGTGTGGTACGACGACGACGACGGCAAGGGCAAGGCAACGGAGGCAAGGCCATGCGGAACGTCACCAGGCCTCAGGGCTGTTCTGGCCCCCCACACACATTCTGGGTGAGCTAAACGCAAGTCAAGGTATGCTCCGTGGCCCCCGCGATTGCAGCAATTACATCGACGTGGTGGGCAGGTTGTAGGTCAAATATGGAATAGCAGGCGTGGAGCGTGGAGCGAGATGAGATGAGATGCGCAAGAAGTTACTATAGAGAGGTGTATTTCTGGGTTGAGCCCCAGTGTATTCTGCGCAGGTGCAGGGGGCCGATGGCCGCATGCGGAGAGTCCGAGAGGGATAAGGGGATGGGATACTATGCCGAGGCAAAATGAATGACTACCCCTTGCGCCTACCGGGGCGGGGGCCAAACACTGTGGGCGCGGAGACTGGGGTCTAAGCGAGGTGTGTCTCTTCCCAATAATTATGAACTATTGCTTGTTGCACATATGCACCTGTAGTTGTTCCAGGCACACATCTACAGTAACCGCCAACGTAGAGAGTGTTGTTGTGCGACTTGGGTACCGAGTAAGGCAAAGGAGTGAGGGAGGAGTGTAAGAGTTGTGTGAGGGAATAAACGTCACCCCACACGGGGGGAGCCAAGCCACAGTCAAACCCCACACTAATAACCCTGGGTACTACTCTGTTGCTGCTGTTGCTGTCTGTTGCTTCGGTCCTCGGCCTGGTGTATACGCAGTAGACAGCACGCTCAGTACTACTGCTACTCCTCCCCCACCTTGCCGTTGAGAGCGTGACACACTCTCCCTATTGCCTATTGCCTACTGCATCTCTCTCCCCTCTCTCTCCGCTCCCCCTGCACCCCTCATCACACCCTCACGACCCCGGCATTGCTCGTCACCACCATCCACCTCTACACACAACACATCTCAACCACTACTTTACACCAATCCATCAGAGCCACAGCACTTCCCAACGACACCCACACTCCCCCCGAGTCCTGGCCCACCATTGCTTTGGGCCATGACTTAGGATGTCCCTGCCCGACCGCTCCGGCCCGGTCCTCGTCGCCACAGCCGTCTTTCTTGGCCTCGCAACCCTTTTCACCGTCCTCCGCTGCGTATCCAAGTTTGGCATCAGGAAACGTGTCGACACCGACGACGTCGTCACCATCCTAGCATGGGTGAGTGCTTCCTATCTTTTCCTTGTTCCCGGCGTTATCAACTTCGTCGCCGTCATCACCGTCAACGCTTGCTCGCCGGTTGGAGCACGAGGTGAAGCTGGGGGGTCAGGAGCAAGCCACCCAGCGCCACCATCCGTGCAGATCTCCCGCCATTCTATCACCAGCGTCATTCACAACATGAGTGCACGGACACGGCAACAACAACAACAACAGTAACACAGAGTCGCTGACACTGCAGCTGTTCACCGCCGCGCTATGCATCTCTATCATCTTTGGCGCCACCGTTGGCATCGGAAAACCGGATGACAGTGAGTATGCGCCCTTGCCTTCTGGCCATGTTGTGTGCTTCTTTGGGGGCACACAATCGTCAAAAGTAATGTCGCGGCGGATCTGTGCGTAATCGAAGCCCGTGCACGTAGCCGCGCGGCGGCACTGGTTTTGATTACGAGCTCGCTTCATTGGCGAGTGACGGCAGCCGCCGGCTCGCCAACCACTCTCCCCACCCCCATGTCGACTGTCAAGACTAACCGCAGTGATTAAACGAGAATGGCGAGGAGCGCTGAAAAAGGCCGTGTATGTCTACCCCATGTTCTACCACCTCAGCAGCATGCTGGCCAAGACGGCCACCTTGCTGCTGTACATCCGCATGGCGCAAGCCCACGCTTTGCTCCGCTACGCCTCCTACGCCGTTCTCGTCATTGTCGATGTCGCCGGCATCGTCCTCGTCTTTCTCAACATCTTTGTAAGTTAACGCCATTGGCGTGAGACATCTGGCTGACCTCAGCAATGCCGCCCCATTTCTGCCGCGTGGAGACCCGGCGTCGAGGGCCAGTGCTTTGACAATGTCATCCTTTTCCTCGCTTCGGCGCCTATCAACATCCTCTCCGACATGGCTATCCTCATGCTCCCTCTTCCGATCATTACCGAGCTCCGCATGGAGCGTAGAGCCAAGATCGGTCTCGTCCTTACCTTTATGTGCGGCGTGTTTGTCGCCGCCGTCGACGTCGGTGAGTACAACATTGGTCGGCACTGTTGACCGGCAGTACGCATTGCGTACCTGCAAAAGACGCTGCGGGAACAGATCGAGCTCGGCAGCGACCACGTCTCGGCGACATTCCGGCCGTCCAACTACTACTTGATGGGCGCTTGGGGCCAGATGTGGGCCGCCATCGAGTGTTGTGTGCGCGTGTGCTGCACGTGCGCGCTCGTGCTCAAGCCGCTCCTGCAGCGCATCAAGGCGCAGTCCAAGTCGTTCGGCTCGGGCTCGCGCCAGTCGCCTGAACGCTCCAAGCACTTGCACAACTCGGGCATGCAGTCGGCCAACGGCCACGACGGCATTGGCTCCGAGTTCTCCTTTGGCTCAGGCAAGGAGCCCCAGTCACCCCGCAACCTCCCACTCGAGGCGATCCTCGAGACCGCACCAGACGTGCCCGATGAAGACACGATGGACATTATGGCGTTCTTCGCGGCTGGGCCACCAGGCGGCGGCGCGCCCAAGAACGGCATCGCCAGCGGGTTAGGCATGCTCAGCGCTGGTCTTGGTAACGGCCTCAACCCACAACCCCAGCACGACTCGCCTGCGTCCTCCAACACGTTAAACGGCAACCCCCTCATCAAGCAGACGACGCGCCTGAGCACGCGCGCACTCCACCGCTTGTCCGCGCCGGTCCGTTGGATCACAAACGAGTCCGTGCCCGCCGAGTACCGCGACCAGACGACGCAACACTTTTTCGACTTTGTCCAGATGGGTGGCCGCAAGCCACTTCCAGAGCTCACCAACCGTGAGGCCTGGTGGCCAGTGCTCTTTGGTACGCTCGAGAGTCAGGGACGTAGCTCACCCCAGTGTCCATTCTGTTCTTTCTGTGGGGCTTCAGTTACGGCCTCCTGGGCAACCTCACGAGCAAGATCTCGACCATCATCGGTGCGACCCCGACACGCAGTCTTGTGCTGCAGGTGTCGTACTGGATCGGGTACATCCTTGCGCCGTGTACGATCGGTCACTATGTGCTGAGCCGGCACGGTTTCAAGTCGACGTTCATGACCGGCCTCGTCATGTACGGCTGCGGGTGCATGTGCTTCTGGCCATCGTCGGTGCTGGCGTCGTACGGCGGCTTCATCTTCAGCAACATCCTTACCGCCGGCGGGCTGGCAGTCCTCGAAGTCGCCGCGAACCCGTTCATTGCACTCGCAGGTCCGGGCGAACTGAGCGAGGCTCGTCTCAACTTTTCCCAGGGCATTCAGGCGATTGGCAGTCTGTTCTCGCCAATACTCGCGCAAAAGGGCCTGTTTCGCACCGTCAAGGGCCGTGTGTCGCTGTTCGACCTCCAGTGGTGCTACCTCGCCGTGTCGCTGTTCGTGCTCCTCCTGACGCTCGTCTTCTTCTACGTCCCGCTGAGCGAAGCGACCGACGATGAGCTCGCCGAGGAGACCGACCGGCGCTTGGCCAACGCCAATCTCGAATACGATGCCAAGGCCTTCGGCATGACGGCGCGGCACTTTGTCATTGGCGCGGGTGTCGCCACGATGGCCGTGTACATTGGTCAGCAAGAGTCGCTCGCGTTCTTCTGGAACGAGTACATCTCCGAGGTCTTGCCGAGTACAGACGCGTTCTGGGACCTGTCGATTGGCCACGGGCTGTTTGCCGCGGGGCGGTTCCTCGCGTCGGGAGTGTGCTACGTCGGGTTCACGCCGCGCCTTGTCCTCAACGTGTGCTGCACGGGCACGTTCATCACCACCGTTCTCGCCGTGGTGCTGCCGAACGGAAAGGGCGCATTTGCCTGCGCCCTGCTGGCCATGTTCTTTGAGGCGCCCGTGTTCCCGACACTATTTGCGACGGCGCTGCGCGGGCAAGGCCGCAACACCAAGCTCGCGTCGGTGTGGCTGACCGCATCGATCGGCCTCGGCGCGGTCGTGTGGGAGCCCGCGACGTTTGGCATCGACAAGCGCACACAGTCGGTGCGAACCTCCTTCATCCTTATCGCCGTTCTGTGCGGCGTGCAGATGATCTACCCTGCGTTGCTTGCGAGCAGGTCGGTGCTCCGGCGCATGGTAGACCCCAAGTGGTCACGCGGGGGACCTCGGCGTGTGTCTGCGGATACGTTTGGCAGTACCGAAAAGGGCCACGTCACGGTCCATGGGGTGGGCACGCCACCGAGCCCGCCAGGCCAAAGCAACGGCGACGGCTTTGACCCATCACGCCGCATGAGTGTTGCGGGCACGCACACGCCTCCGGCCGTCGCCAACGCTGGCCCAGATACAGAGTATCTCGGGCTCATGGGTGACCTCGCGGACATTGGCCCCGGCGACGAGGTGCCAGCGCCAATTTCACCAGCGGTGTCGGCTCAGCGGAGAGCGTCCGCGGTCAGTGCAATGGGGCTTGGTCTGCCTACCCCAGGCATGGGCGACCGGCGGCCGTCGACAGCGTCGGTGGCGTGGCCGAGCGAGCGGAGACCGAGCGAACGGCGTTCGGGTGACCGCCGCCCATCAGCGATTTCAATCGCCACGCCGCCCCACGTCGCGGCCGACGCGACCGCGCGGCGAGAATCACTGGCGCGAGCGCGGTCCCGCTCCCCACCACCACCTCTCGACCCGGCGGCGGCAGCAGCAGCAGCCACCGCGCGTCGCGAGTCCCTGTCCCTCGCGCGCGCGCGCTCACGTACCCCGCCACCAGTCGCCAACGCGCCCCCAGACGCAGAGTTCTACGGCCTCGTTGGCGACCTCCCCGAAATCAAACTGTAACCTTCCACCATCCATCCATCTATCCTGTAACCTCTAATGTTTCATACATGTTTCCGGGTTGTAGAGCATGCACTTTGTGCAAGAGACGAGCGCAGACGAGCGCGCAGCGCGAGGCGAGACGAGGCGAGAGCGGCGCGCGCGACGGAGTAGAGGCCCTCAACCGCGCTTCAACTAGTCGTCGTCGCCGACAAGGGCGCAGCTACAATGCGCAATTGACATCTGGCACTAGCGCCCAACGCATGACGCCGCCAAGCCCGTAATCGATGTGAAGGGCGGCGTGTATGCTCTCTTTGATGAATTAATTGCAAAGGGACGCAGTGTACGTGGGATGGATGAAACGCAGGGCACCGAAAGCGGGGGTTTGGTGCGTCTGAGCTTCCTGGAACTCACCAGGCCCGATGGCATTCTCTTGTCCGTCGCCGCGAGTTTGCATGGCCGTGTAGCGGTGAGCATGCATGGCGTCTCGCACAGTGGAGAGCGCGCTATGCATCCTGTGCGCTATGTATTCTCTGCGCTGTGCATGTTCCAATCACGCGGCACGCGAGGTGTCCAGCACTGCTAGCTGCTCGGGAATTGGGGCCGCCGTGCACACTGGGAAAAGGGCTGGTCGAGGGTTTGTGGTGCCGTAGCGCCAGTCGCGTTCTTGGTGTGCCTCCCTCCCCTCCCCCTCACGCAAACAAACATCATCGAGCCAGAATGCAATGAGCAGTATATAAACCCCAGGTCGACGACTGCTAGCGTTTCTTCATCGCCTCAAGAAACTGCTCAAGACACATCCACGCTCGTTACGCCCCCCACGGCAC
Source organism: Cutaneotrichosporon arboriforme (assembly GCA_002335565.1). NCBI lineage: Eukaryota > Fungi > Basidiomycota > Tremellomycetes > Trichosporonales > Trichosporonaceae > Cutaneotrichosporon > Cutaneotrichosporon arboriforme. The sequence goes on along the minus strand of BEDW01000002.1, from coordinate 27,871 downwards.
CACACACTCGTTACTTCTCCACCTCATTCATTCCTCCTTTTCCTCCTCCTCCTCCTCCGTGTCCGCCCGCCACAGACGTCATCCCGCTCGTGACCCACAACACCACCACTAGTCTAGTTTGACCGATCACGACCAATCCGCCCGGAAGACCGCTCGCTCTCGACGACGTGCTTCTGACCCAGTCTTCGCGCTACATAAGAGCTGCCCCGCGTGCTCCCCCAGCCGACTAGTCTCCTATCTCCTCCCGCCCCAATCGACAGCCGCCATGGTCCTCGCCACACTCCTCCTCACCGCGCTCTCGGCGCTCGCGATTCCGGCTCCGGCTCCGGCTCCGGCTCCGGGGCCAAACGCCGCGGGCGGCCTCGCTGTTGCGGCGCTTGACGAGCGCGCAGGTGGTAACATCAACAACATTAACGTCACCGTCACGCCCACGACGCCCGACTCGATCGAGCAGTGTGCGCGCGCATCGGTCGAGTTTGACGGCGGCGTCGCCCCCTACCTCCTCAAAATCGGCACAGGGGGTTACTACGTCCCCGACTCCAAGTGGCTGTACGCCTTCCCCGCGGCAGAGAGCCCCTTCGAGTGGGTCGTCAATGCCTCGGTTGGGACAAGTCTGTGAGTATCCTGCGGTGCGCGGGGGCGTCGGTGCCAGCGCGGGACGTGAGGAGCTGGGCGCGCAGGGTTGGAGTGACGCGGTGTCCGCAACTGAGGGCTGCTGGGCTCGGCTGCCCGGCCGCTGTGGCGCCACATTCGCGAGCTGGTGGACGGATGCGAGAGCAGCGCAGGTGTGGCGGACGAATGCGAGAGGAGCAGGTGTGGCGAATGTTGAGCGGGTGCCGGGAACGTAGTTTGTGCCGCATCCCTTTGGGTTGCGGCCGTCTGGCTGGCTCGGCGCCGACGACGCTGTCGCCTTTGCTTCGCACAGCATGCCGACGCGCTACTACTTCGGCGCGTCCGCATCCGCGTCCCGGCTACCACTATCACCGTTATCACCCTCTCTATTCCCATCAGCGCCATTATCTCTCTTCCAAGCTTTGCGTCACCCCTCTTTTTCCCGCTGACGGCAGCAACTTCCAGGTCTTTGACGCGACGGGGCAGACGAAGAACGTGCAGAACCTCGTCGTCAAGGCGGGCGAGTCGAGCGCGTGTCTCCGCTGCGGCGCCAAGCCTGCTCCCAAGCCAACGCCCGTCGCGGAGGCGTAACGGGCACCCCCGCATCGTTATGGATCTCAGGTATCTCTGGACACTTAGACTGGACACTTCACTTTGGTAGCGTGCGTTATGTACACGTAGCTAGCGGACCTGCAGCGCGGTGGGGTGGGTGTGGTGTTGGTGACGCCGACGGCGACGGCGTAGTTGACCTTGTCGTCCGCCTCTACTTGTGTGTTGCGCGCCTGACTTCAGCCTGGCACGAGGCACGTCCCGCGCGTCATGATTCATCGCCCTGCTGGTCGCGTGAGACTGACAGCGGTACGACGCAAGACGGCGGGGTTGCACCGTTACGAGGACATGGGCGAGGTGATGTCCATGTCGAGTCGAGTGGGGCCGGGGCCAGGGACGTCACCTTCAGGGCCCCACGTCCAAAGCCAAATATCGCCATTTCTGGGCAACGCAGCAAAACTATCCATCTCATTGCATCTCATCGCATCCCCATCACACATCACACACGCACACACACACATACACACACCGCATCGCGTCGACACGGCACACCATGCCGACAGCGACATTTGCCGACCCGCCGGTATCCTCCTCGCGGGGGCCATCGCACCGCGCAAACGGCAACAACGGCTCAGCGGCAGCGGCCGCAGCGGCGGCCGCCGCGTCCGCGCCCTCCGAGTCGTCGCCGCTCAAGCACCACAACTACACCCCCGCAGCGTATACCTACATTGACGACGTCGAACGTGCCGAGGATGAACTCGGCGACGACGCGCGCGAGGTGGAGGTCTGGCGACCGGGTAAGAGTGGCTTTTACCAAACAGTGAGTTGCGGTGCGAACCAGCGAGAGTCGCGGCCTGCTTGTTGTCTCCCAGACAATCAGAGAGAGAGGGGGGCGATTGTTTAGCGCCCTTGACACACGACGTGATCGCCAAGCCCTCGCCCCCGAGACGCCTCGCCCCCGTGACGGCAGAACGCTCGACCTCGCCTCGCGATTGCGCTGACACCAGCTCCTCAACGTCCTGGGCGACCTGATCGGCACAGGCCTGCTCGCGACGCCGATTGCGATAGCGCACAGCGGGTGGGTTCTCGGCCCACTGATGCTGTGCGCGATTGGCGCGATAACGCTTTGGACGCTCAAGATTCTCCTCCGCATCATCGCGCAGGACCGCCGCCTGCGCAACTTCACCGACGTTATCGGCTTTGCGCTCGGTAAACGTGGAGAGCAGGCCGTTACTGTGCTCTTTATTGCGGAAGTCGCCGCTTGGGTGTGAGTATCTGCGAGGTGCGTGGCGCCGAGTGCCAGGCGCACGCACACCGCGAGCAAATGGGATGCTCGGTGTCGCCATCGTTGCGCAGTACCCGCCGCTCCACTGCGCACTCGCTTCGCTCGTGCTGCTCGTCCTACCCGTGCTGACCGCAGAATCACCATCATTGTCCTCTTCTCCGACTCGCTCGAGGCACTGCTGCCGCAGTACACGTCGAACCAGTGGAAAGTCATTGGTCTGGTGGTGATCGTGCCGACTATCTTCCTGCCGCTACACTACCTGTCGTACTCGTCGTTCCTCGGCATCCTCTCGACGTGGGCGCTTGTCGGTATTCTCATCTTCACGGGCCTTGTCACGCCCCACGCGCCAGGCTCGATCCGTGACCCCGCCCCGACGGACCTCTGGCCCGCGCACGGCTGGCTCAAGTTCGCAACGGTGTTTGGACTGATGATTGGTGGGGTGAGTACACGACCGCGACGCGAGCACTGGCGCAGCCAATGCGACGGCAGTGTCATGACGGGATATGGTCGCTGCAGGTACCCTCCTGTTCACCATTTGCGCAACGTCCGCACCCCCAGGCCCCGGCTAACCTCAGTTCGGCGGGCACGGCCTCATCCCAAACCTCATCTACGACATGTCCAACCCGCACGAGGCCGAGCTCGTGTGCGACGTCGCGTACGGCATCGCCATGGCAGTGTACTTTGCCGTCGGCATATTCGGCTATCTTATGTACGGCCGCGACGTGAGCGATGAGGTCTCGCGCGACCTCGCAAACACCCCGGGCTTTTCGCCGACGCTCTCGCGTATCGCCGTGTGGATGGTCGCGCTTAACCCGTTGACCAAGATTGCCCTCGGGCTCAGGCCGGTGAGTCGAAGCAGCGCCGCGGGGCGACAGGTGTCCGGTGTGCACACCGCGTCTCGCCTCAAGCATCCATTCCTGAGCTCGTGCTCGCGCTTCGCGCTCGCATTCGTGCGCGCTAACCCCCAGCTCGCCGACGTCATCTTCACCTATTTCAACCTGCACAAGACCGAGCTCGTCCCGACGGACGCGCCAACACCACGTTACGTCACCCGCCCGTCGTCGCTGGCTAGCAACAACGACGACGACGACGACCCAGACGCGAGCTCGATCTTTGAGCGGCGCGGAGCGGACCCCGCCGCGAGCCACTTCTCCGTCGTCGCTGAGGCGCGGCACGAGCGGTCGGAGCGGTACAAGAATGTCCTGCGGCCGACGATCCGTGTCGCGCTCGTCGTTGCGTCGGTCGGCGCGGCGCTCATCTTTCCCTCCTTCGAGGCGCTCATGGCCCTCCTCGGCTCGGGTTTTGCCTCCCTCACACTCATCGTCATCCCCGTCTGGGCGGGCGCGGCCGTGTTCGGCTGGCACTGGTACGACTACGCCGCAATCGGTGGCGCCGTGGTCATTGGCCTCATTGGAACCGTCGCGGCCTTCTGGCCCGGGTCGTAAAAAGTTTTATCTTAAAAGTTGGCAAGCGCGCATCTCTAGAGTCTGATCTGTCGCTGTATGAGTCATCTTGGAACAGCATGCATACCCCGGATTTCTTGGTGTCTTGGGCTTGAGAGCATGACGAGGAGGCTGACCCCCAGCCGAGCGAGACCCCGAAGGGGCCGAGTGAGGCGGCGAGCGGCCGTTCTCGTCGCTCGGGGACGTGAATTCCTCAAGGATACATTGCAGCAACTGAAACGCGTACCCAAGCTGCACCACGCGAGGTGGGTTTGACGTCGGGCTGTAGGTTAGTGGCCCTGGCTCCGACCTCTGACTTATGAGTGGCCAGTGGACGAGGCCTGCACCTCCCTTCATGCATACCATGCAGTAAACGAGGGCACTGGAATCTTGATGCAGGGTATGTCGGCGGTCTGTGCGCGCGCCACGACTAGTTTATGTCGGCGCGCGAGGGACTCGGTCGTCCATGGTCAGTCGTGTCCAATAGTGGCTCGGAATGCAAACCCTGTCCACCTGCCGCCTGCAACCTGCCTGTTCCGTTCCGATGCATTCCCCTGCAAATGAATTTTGGGTTCCCGGAATGGACAACGCCGCTAGTTGTAGAGGACGGAGCGTCTTGCTCTACGTACTGCACGGGAGGAGAGTGGGGGAGCAGAGCGAGGACAATGGCGAAGTGGTGCTCGTGTCAACACTACTGTTTGACCGAGGTTTTGCCACCCACTTTAAGGCCGGGCATGGCAGCAACGTATGTACAGAGGGGAATGTGAGAGACGGCGGGGTGTGGTGGCGTTTTTACTTTTGCTCACCATATCCATCCACAACTCATCGCCGCACCTCTTTCATCCTCTCAACAACCACAGCCGCCGAGCCCGACGACGACGACGACGACGGCGTGCTCACCGGTTCCACAGTGCCGTCCACACCGCGCCACACTCCAACCATCACCTAGCCCACGTCAGCGCCGCCCGCGACTTGGGCTACCTAAAAGCCGTTCGGCCTTCCTCTCCCCATCCACCCCATCACCTCTGCAGCGCCCGGTCATACTGTTCACCATGCCATACGCCAAGATGTCCGCGACGGCCCCGTCGAACGGGAACCGCGCGGTCGAGGACCCCGTTCCTGTCGCGGCGCCGCCGCGGCCCGCTGCGACCGCCGGCGTGCCGAGCATACCGCACCGCGCGCCAAAGCACATGGTCGTGGTGGGCGGCGGCATTGTCGGTGTCTGCGCGGCCTACTTCCTCGCCATCTCACCCCACAGGCCCCCCGGCAGCACCATCACCCTCGTTGAGGGCACGGCCGTCGCTGCCGCGGCGTCGGGCAACGCCGGCGGCTTCCTCGCTCGTGACTGGCATGGACCAGCCACCGCCGGTGAGTACACACAGACGGCAATGACATGCCGTCTGCACCCATCACTGGTGCCGAAAATAACACCCGACCGAGGGAGGGACTGCGACCGAGAGACTGACGCCAGGCCTCTCGGCGATGAGCTTTGATCTGCACCGCAAGCTCGCGGAGCAGTTTGGTGGCTCCAAGCACTGGCAGTACCGAACGGTGGACACGCTGGTGAGTCGTCTGGGGGTGGCCCGTGCAGACCATCCACACATCGATGCGAGGTTTACTCACCCCTCCGTAGTCGGTGACTATCGACGGATCTGCAGACACGGCCGACGAGCGCTCGCCTGTGCCGTGGATCCCCAAGGGCGCCATCCAGAAGCATAGCCAGCTGGGCACACACGCGACGACGGCGCAGGTGCATCCGCGCCTGATGACGCGGTTCCTCGCGGACCGGTTCCTGCGGGAAGACGGATGCAGTCTTGTTCTGGGCACGGCGCGCGCCCTCTCCCTCGACGCCGACGGTGTCCCGGCAAACCTCATGGTGTCGCTCAAGGACGACGGCGGCGAGCGGATCCTCGACTGCGACACGGTCATCCTCACTGCTGGGCCCTGGCTCGGTCGCGTCGCCGACGCACTTCTCCCCTCGTCGGCCGCGCGCGGCGTCGCCGTCGACGGTCAGATGGCACACACCCTCCTTCTCCGCACAAAGGAGCCAACGACCCCACACTGCCTCTTCGTCGACCTCACCCTCAAGGACGGCGCCGTGTCCGAGCCAGAAGTCTACCCACGGCCAGACGGCACCGTTGTAATGTGAGTCTCGTCCCCGGCGGGCGCTACCACGACTAGCGGTCTAGCTAGCGGCCGTTAGTGCCCGGCGCAATCGTGGAGCGTAGACGAGCGGGTCGGTCGTGACTCGTCCCACATGTCACGCTTCGACGGTGGCGCGGCGCCGGCCCCGCTAACTGCACGCTTGACCATTCGCTAACGTGTGTTACAGCTGCGGCGCGTCGTGTGCCGAGGACCTGCCCGAGTCGGCTGCCGAGATTCACTCTGAGCCCGCGTCGCTCGAGAAGCTGCAGGCGCAGGCGGCGGGAATCTCACCCGTGTTCAGCGAGGCCGGCGGCGCAGCGTACGAGAGCTCGACGGCGTGCTTCCTCCCTATCCCCGACCGCGGACGTCCCATCATTGGCAAAGTGCCCGGAATGGACGGCGTCTACGTCGGCGGCGGCCTCAGCTGCTGGGGCATCACCCAGGGACCGGGCACCGGTCTCGTCCTCGCGGAAATGGTCCTCGAGGGCGAGGCAAAGACCGCAGACGTCTCAAAGTTGTCACCCTAGAGTGTGGTAGATGCATGTGTTGCAGTGATGCGCTCGAGGTGGCGCGCTAGCGCCCCCGAGCGGAGCAAGGCTGTCGTACCCATCGTGGTCGTCGAGCGTATTCTCAGAGGGTACACAGTAAGGCCATGTCAGCGGGGTGCGAGATCCTACTCGAGGGGTGGCGGCGGCAGGACATATTCTAGCTGAGCTTGGAGCGGCGACTGGGCGGTTCGTGGCCAGCGCGACAGATGTCGGGCCCAGCGGGTCCGGCCAGTAGCTTCCCGCCGTGTCCGTTGCATCCCCCATCGTCGCCCTCCGTGGCCGTCTTCGGCCCTTTCCCCTGCTCGGTAACCCACGTTCGTCGCTCGCGTCCTTGACGATAAGTCGGCCTGGTCAGTATCGAGCGTTGTAACTTGCGGCACTAACGCAACGCCCGTGCCCGCGCTTTGGTAGCAACTTGGGCTACCCTTGCTGCGCTCTCCGCTGCGTCCGGGACCATGCATCCATGCAATGATCGTGCCCGCGGCGACAGATAACTCTCCACAGATACTTGGCTGCCTCTAAGCCATGCTGGGTTGGTGCCCCACATCCCACGTGGTGACGTCACCTGACAACAAGTTGAACCAGCTTGATGCTCTCTTGGACGTTTGTTGTCCTCGTGACCAGCTGCAGCTCTTGTTCACGCCCCCGCCATCTCATTCCCATCTGTGCGTTTCACCACCTCACACTCTCCCATTACGCAAACACCATTCACAATGGCCGCAGCACCCGTCAGTATCCCGAGCAAGCTCGACACGGCCATGGACGCTGGTTCGGGCGTCGACACGGCGCACGACCTGTCGCCCACGTCGCCCGTCGACCGCCAGCGCATGGAACGCATGATGGCCAACCGCCCCGCGCCCAACGAGCTCAAGGACAAGAACATCCTCAAGGGTGGGTTATGCTGCGCAGTGCCCAGGGCACGCAGTGCACTGCGCCATCCATCGCACCGGGTCGTTGTTTGGACCGATCGGCGTAGGGGTCGACATGATATGATCGCCGATGCCTTGCGTGCGACGTAGGCCGCCGCCGTCGTCGCCGGAGACAAGCCTGCCCGCCAGCACGCCCGCATGCTCAACCCCTCTTTCAGCGCTGACGGCAGGCGCACCCAACGACCACCTCGCTGGCCGCCGTGCGTCGCTCGAGCGCTCGATGCAGTGTGTACGTTGTCCCTGCGCTCGCACAGCTGCTCACACACAACCCACAGGACCGCCTCGACAAGGACATTCTTAACCGCCCCACGGCCGACGAGCTCGTCAAGAAGGGTATCCTTAACCGTGAGTGCCGCGTGGTGGGGTGCAGCTGACGGCAGCGAACCAGACGTCGCCGCACCAGTAGCCGGGCGGGGTCGAGCGGGATCAAGCCGTAATCTCCGGCAACCCGGCCAGCCACTCAATCGCGACCGAAGACAAAGTAAAGCAACGAAGATGTGTCAGAAGTACAAAAGTGTCTGTGTAATATACGGCGAGGAGTTGTCAACAGAGTAGTTAAGATGTACATGTGTGCCAAGAGCAGGTAGTGGCGCCGACGACGCCTCGCCGGCAGCACGCGGCGTCCAGGGATGGGTGCGGAGTACGGAGTGTGCCTGGCAGGTGACACTACCACCATCCTGCCCACACCACCTGTTGTCCTCTGGCTACAACCGAGACGTCCTCGCTGCACATCGTTCGCTTGCATCGCGCATAAGTAAAGTGTACATAAGACCGAGGGGCAGTGGCGAAAAGGGAGTTGGGGTCACGAGTTTGTCAGCCAGTGAGAGCAACAAGTGATGCGTGCGTGCGTGCATGCGTGGTTGCGTGGTCCAAGGTAGACAGCGAACCCTGGGTTCAAGTGCCATGTCTCGACGGAGACGGTTGAACCGGCGGCCGCCCGAGACAACCACACCCCCACTCACGTCGAAACGTCTTGCACGTCTTGACAACACACCCCTCCCCTCTTCAGATCTCTCTCTTGTACAAACACATACACACACACTCCGACACAGTCCACGCCTACACTCACACTCGTACGGGCCGCCTCGTCACCTGCCTTCGAGCCCAGCCCGCCCGGGCTATCGCCGGCGCTGGCAGCCACCTCCACCGCCAGAGCCAGCCCGCGGCGTCAGCGTCAGCGTCCACGTCCAACAACAACGTGTAACGCGCATTCCACTGCGCCGCTGTCGTCGCGCTCGCCGTCGCCCTCGTCGTCGTTGTCGTCGTCGTCGTCGCGTCTGCCTGCGCCCGCAACCGCCCCCTCACTCACGCCATCCCGCATTTGTCCCCACGTGCTCCTGTCATAATGAGTTACTCCGCGCCCCAGTCAAAGGTCACGTCGCCGGTACGCACGCCGCGCTCGTCCATCTCGGGCGAGCGCCCAGCGCACCCGGCCAACAAGCCCGCAGGCATCATCAACATGGGCATGACGTGTTTCCTCAACAGCACGTTTCAGTCGGTGCGTCCGACTCCGAAGGGCAGGAGGCTGGCTTCTTACTGATGGCAGCTCGCGGCGACACCCGCGTTAATAGCGTTGTTGAGCCACAACCCTGCTCTACCGCTCCATCCCGTGCCCGGGTCGCCGTTGCCTACGCCAGTGCAGAGCACTGACGCGACGCCGTGTTTGCGGGCCGACTCGCTCGAGCCCCCGCTGTACGCGCTCCTACCCGTGTCGCGGCAGTTTACCAACGCGCTGCACCGTGCGTGGACGATGAAGGATAACGGCGGGGGCACGGCGGGGCCGGGCGAGTCGTCTTCGCGGCACTCGCTCACCCTCCGGTCACTCCTCAAGGAGCTCGCGCGCAAGTACGACCAGTACGACGAGTTTGCGCAGCAGGACGCACACGAGCTGCTACGCCATCTCCTCGACTCGATGCAGATGGAGGAGAAGGACGTCATCAAGCGGATACGCCAAGACCGCGGCGGACTCTCTGCGCCAGTCACGCCAGCCGCGGGCGGCACGCCCGGCACGCCGACAACGCCGGGATCAGCCGCGTCGGTGCCTGCGGCGATGAGCGCGTCCGCGCCGCTCGAGGGCGCGGGCTCGCTCGGTCTCACTGCTGCGCCGGCGGCCGACGTCGACCTCGTCCCGTTTGTCGACGCATTATTTGGCGGTCTCCTCGCGTCCGTCGTCGTCTGCGAGACGTGCAAGTCGGTGTCGCACACGTACGAGGGCTTTTTGGACATATCCGTCGGCATGCGCGGGGACAGCGACGTCCCACCACAGCGTAAGCGCGACCGCTTCCGTGCCATGGCGTCGCGCCTCAAACCTAGACACAAGCTCGACAAGGAGCAACACGCGACCATGAGCGAGCCAGAAGGCAGCGACAGCGAGCACGGGCGAAAGCGACATGGCCACGGTAATGGCTTGGGGTTAGGTAAACCGCCACAACCATGCATGCCGCCTCCGCCGCTCTCGCCGTCTGCAGGGATCGCGGGGCCGGTTCCCGGCGCAAGCGACGCCGAGAGCGACGGCGCCGGCCTGTCGCGCTCAGGTTCCAAGCTCGGCGGGCGTGTGCGTCCGTCGTTCTCCTTCCGGCGAAAGGAGAAGGGGGCGCGCTCGGCGAGTGGCGGTTCCAAATCGTCGCCTGCGTCGAGCCCAGGCTTAGAGTCCACCGGCAAGCTCGAGTATGCGCCAGTACCCTCGCAAACCGACTCTGGCCCGCCTACGCCGCGGCCGGCGTCTCCAAATCCAGAACACCACCCACCCAATCCCCATCACCACACTGCGGCGCCGACGCCCGCGCAAGCCGCGTACATACAGAGAATCCTGTATGGCCCGCCTGGTCCGCCCGAGGCCAACGACCCGCTCGCCAAGCTCAAGGCCGCGCATGCCGGCGTCGCCGTCCAGCCCAAAGACTACGGCCTCATCGACGCGCTCAAGAACTTTACCGCGGTAGAGGTTCTTGAGGGCGACAACGCGTTCGCATGCCACAAGTGCTGGAAGATTAAAACCGGGAGGTACGCACGCCGGCAGGAACGCCAGCGGCAGGCACAGCTCGCCAAAGGGGCTGCGGCGGCCAACGGTAATGGCGACCTTCCGTCGATAGCGGTCGAGAACACCGACACAAGTAACGGTGTAGTGGCGTCGCCGCGCGCTGGGCGCCTGCAGCCGCGTTCACCGGGACTCGTGCGTGCGCCATCGCCGCTGCGCCAGATGGTCGAGCGGCGACCGAGCCAGGGCGCCAGCGGCGCTCACGCCACGTCGGACGAGGACAATGCGCCGACACCGACACCGCCCATGTCGAGTCTCACGTCGGTGACGAGCGCGTTGTCAGTCGACTCGGCCATGTCGGCTGGCACGACGGCGACGTCGGCGACAACAGCGACAACAGGCACGTCGTCGAGCTCGTCGTCGCCGTATCCGCGTGCCGACGACGACAGCGACGGTCTGAGCGACTCGTCGAGCGACAGCGACGACAGCGGCGACGACGGCGACGAGCCGCCGCCAGACTTGGCGCAACGCCGGGGCTTTTTTGGACAAAACCTCCAGCGCACCCAGTCGCGCACCAAGCACTTTGTCCTCCGCAAGGCGTTCAAGCGCTACCTCATTGCTAAAGCGCCCGAGGTCCTCGTCTTTCACATCAAGCGCTTCAAGCAGACCACGAGTGGGATATACGCCACGTTCTCGAGTTTGAAAAAGTATGCCGTTTTCCTCCCTCGTTCACTCCCCGCTGACGCCCAAGACTTGACGACTTTGTGTCGTTTCCAGAGACGCTCGACCTGGGGCCGTTCATGGCACCGAATAGAAACGACTTCAAGGTCGTGTCGACGCCGCAGGGCCCGCGCGCGCCGTACCAGGACTGGCCGAGCCCTGAGCAGTGCCCCGAGCCAACTCCCCTCCCGTACAGACTGTACGCCGTCGTCGTGCACCTCGGCACCATGGTCGGCGGGCACTATATTGCCTACGTCCTCGTCGACCCCGAGCGCATGTTTGCCGCACCAAACGACCCGGGCATGGCCGAGTACATTGAGCGACTCCAGCTCGAGGACGCCGAAGCAGACGGCGGCGGCGCCGCCGCAGCCCACCAAAAGGACCGCCGAGTGTGGTGTTACTGCTCCGACACGGAAATCCGGCTCGCGTCCGTCGACGAGGTCCTTGCCGCCCGCGCATATCTCTGCTTCGTAAGCGCGCCAACACACAGCGTAACTAACGGCAGTACGAAAAAGTCTAGCAGCCACATCGATTTGCATCATGCACCTCACTTGCACTTACACTATAGGCTACAAACGGCTAATGTACAATACTAGAGCTGATGGCGTGATTTGACTCAGACACTCGCGACCTCGCGCACGAGAATGTCCATGAACGCGGGATGGACACCGACCACGACGACGCCGGCAATTTCCAGCGCGCGCAAGACGGTCTCGTACTCTGGACACGCCGTGGCGTCGGCGTCGGCTTCAGCCGCCTCGTCGCCGCCACGCCCGCGCCTCCGGGCCCTTGAGCCGCGGTCGCGGTCGCGGCCGCTGACGCCCGCCGCCTTGTCGCCGGGGACCATGGTCGGCGTTGCCGTGCCCGACCGCCCGACGGGCGCGAGCCCGAGACCGCCGGCCATGAGCGTCGGCGACGTCGTGAGGTCTGTGAGAGTGAGACTCGGGGGCGCGAGCGACGACCGCGTCGGGATCATGAGCGGCGTGGACGCGCCCGACGCCGACGGCCGGCGGAGGACCTGTCCCGACCTGTCGCGGTCGCGGTCGCGATCGCGAGGCGCCTCGTCCGGCAGTGCAATTGCACTGCCGTGCGGCGTCGAGATTGGCGACCTGCGAGTTTTGAGCCACGACACAAAGTTGGCCAGCGGCGCGTGCCTGCGCGACGAGTGGCGCGACGTCCCCGACCGGTCTATCGTTAGCGACCTCTGTGACGCGCGCGACGACGTACCGCTCGTTTGGGTGGCGCTGCTGCCTGTGCTGGTGGCGCTGCTCGAGCTCTGGCGGCGGGAGCGGGACCGTGTGCGGCCGCGGGTCACGACTGCGGCGGCGTTGGCGCCGTCGGCGCCGTCGGCCTCGGTGTCGGTATCGGGGTCAGTGGAGAGACCGAGCGCGGACGCCTGTGATCGCTGGCGCTTGACGCGGCGTGCTGCGCGTGCTGCGCGCGCGACGCGGCGGACCTCGTCGGAACGCGGGCCACGCGGCGCGCCTATTGGCCCGCCGTTGGCGAGACACGTGTCGCGCGGCCGGTCACCGAGCGAGAGCACGCTCGCCGCGAGCGCGTCGTACAGCCTCTGTACGGACGCGTTGCACGGCTGAGCGCGCGCCGCGACGTCGCGCACGCACGGCGAGTGCGTGCATGCCGGCGGCAAGGCGGTCGCTGGCGTCGCGGGCACGCTTGGTGCCGCCACACTACTCGCGGCATACGTCGTGCTTCCGCTCACGCTGCGCGCGGTCTGTTGTGGAATGATGCCCGACTGCGGCGTCACTGGCGTCGACGACGGCGAGAAGGCTCCACCACCACCAATCCCTGCCGTGCTGGCTGTGCTCGGTACCCTCACGCGGAGGCCGTTGGCGCGCCCGCCAAGCGACGTGGCGAGCTCGCGCAGGGTACTGATTGACGCGGCGTAGGTCGCGACTGGCGCGGGCGGTACCGGCGTCGTCGGCGTCGGCCTCAGGGGCACGTGTAAGGGGGGACGGATACTTGCCAAGCCGCGCGCCGCGCCGGCCCACCCGCACGTGTCGAGGAGGAGCGCTGCGGCGTCGACGCCCTTGTCGCGCGGGTGCGGCGCGAGCAGGTCGTGCGGTACGCGGTCGTACAGCGCCTGTTCAGCGAGGACGGCACGGAGGTCGAGGACGGCGGCGAGGCGCAGCGGTTTTGGACTGGGCGGCGGCGGAGCCCAACCCCGCGCACTCGCCAACGTTGCCACAGAGTCGACCGACACGTCCGACTCGTACCCGCCACACCCGGCCTGTGCGGCGGGCGGTAACGGCCGCTGCTTGCCCTCGTCGTCCGCGTCGTCGTCGGACACGTCGCGCGCGAGTTCGAGAGCGACGACGCCGTGGTCGACGGCGACTGCGCGCGCCACGCGCGTACCCGCCAGCGCTACGACAATGCGTCCCTGCCCCGCTTCGGCGGTACTTGCTGCGAGTGCGACGGCGCGGACGAGTGCACGCGCAGCGGTGGCATGCTCGTCTAGGCGCAGGAGCGTGCGCGCCGCAACGCCCACGTCTTCCGCCCCAGGACCGAGGTCGTACCAGCTCACACTGCCCGGCGGGTGCGGGCGCAGCCGGGGATGGCAGAGGATGACGCTTGGCGGGGTACGTTCGCCGCTTGCGAGCTGGAGCTCGGCGAGCAGAGCCTCGTCGTCAGTGTGTGTGTGGCCGTGGGCGTGGCCGGAAGCGGTGCGCGGCGACGACCGGCTGCTGCTTGGCACACTGCCCGTGCTCGTCATGTACTCGAGGTCGTCCTGGGTGAGAGCTGCGCCGAGGTCGATTTCCTCGGGGAGGGGCGGTGCGCGCATGCCCCGCGGCGGCACGGCGTGCGACGGCAGGTCGGGAACGTAGCGCCTGTTTGACGCGAGCGCTACCGCCCAGTCGGCCGGCAAGTGGCGTAGCTGGAAGGGCATGTCTTCGGCGGCGGGCGCGAGCGACGACAAGGACGACGACGACGGAGACGGCGACAACGACGCCGCAGGTGTGGCCGCACGTGTGCCCGCATCCACGGTCGTGCCTGTGCCTGCGCCCAACACTACTGTGGCGTCCGTGTCGTCGCCGCCCCCGTCGGCGGCACTTCCCATGTTTGGTGCGGTCGCGAGTCCGTTCGGGTTGGACCGGTACGCCTGCGTGTCAGCTGACTGACTGACATGCTCATGGATACTTACTGCGCGGCGCATGACCTCTGAACTAGACAGGAGACGCACGGGTACGTCGTCTACGACTGCAGCCGCTGCTCTGCGTACGACGTCGTCGTCGCTGGCGAGGTCGGCGCTGCTGCTGTCTGCGGCGAGGATGCGGTAGAGCGACCGCCAGTGAACAGCCTCGATCCAAGCGTCAAGGCTTGCGCGCGTGAGACGGCGGTCGGCAAACGACTCTGCGACGACGACGGCCAGCGCGACGTTGTGTTCCCAGCACGCGCAACGGGCGACAAACGCACGCTCGGCACGGTGGATACCCCACTTGCCTGCGGCGCCGCGCGTCCGCGGCGAGTGTGTCCAGTCGTAACGCGCGTCAAACGCCTTGCCTTTTGCATAGTCGTCGGGCCTGTCTAGCGGTGGACATGCGCCACTCGAGACACCGCCGACGCCGCCGCCACCGCTACTCCCGCTCCCCCCGCTGGCGTCGCCTGGCGAACTGGACGATCCCCAACGCGAGGAACCGAGGCCGCCGATAGGACCTAATACGCCTAGGGCGGCGAGTGCACGCGCGCCTTCAGTCGAGGGCGTGCCGCCCGCGACGCTGCCGCTTCCGCTCGCGGACGTGGACGCGGTCGCGGCCGCGGCGCACACGTCGGCATATGTCCGTTGCACGAGCGTCTCGGTGTATCGCATGCCGCCTACGCCTATCGAGGTTGAGCGGAGGTCGGCGGTCCGCAGTTCTACGCGGGGCGTGTTCTCGCCGAGCTCGTAGCCTGCGTCGTTCCACTTGTGGAGGAGGGACGCGACGCCGTAGCCGAGGTGGTACGCGTCGCTTTCGCGGAGGAGCTCGTCGCGGACCATGCGGGTGAATGTGCGGTGTGGCGCGCAGTCGACGAGGAGCGTGTCTGCGTGGTCGCGCACAAACGAAACCCACGTCGCGGGCGGCTCGCCGTCAGTGCCCGCCGCGTCCGCGATAGCCTCAGCGTCGTAGTGGTTGTACGGCGCGGGCGCGCTCGCGTGCCGCTGCAGCGCAGCCACAGTGTGTGCGTAGCTGTGGCCAGGCACCACAGGCGACACTGGCGACATGGGCACGTCGTCGCCGTAGTCGTGGCGCATGTACGCGCGCGCTCCCCCGGGCGACACCGAGTCGAGCGGTGCTGGTGGTCGTCTAGAGGTCGTGAGGTCCGAGGTGGTGGCGGCTGCTGCGGTGGCGGCCGCCGCCGCGGTCAGTGAGCGGGAGCGCGAGCGGGCGTGTGTCCCCGTCGTGTGGTGGCCAGCGGCAGTGTCGGCCTGGGCGCTACTCCCTGCGCGCGGGCGCGACGGCGCGCCGATGAGCAACTGCGGCGGCTGGGGCGGAGCAGCCGCGCCAGGTTGTGGTGGTGGTGGGTGCATGGGGATGGAGAGACGGTGGAGCGAGGTCGCGCGCGGGTGTCCGTGTTGTTGCGTGGTGACTGCCGCCAAGTGATGGGAAGAGAGCGTGGGTGAGGTGATGGCGGCGGGGGATGGGCGCCGCTCGGGCGGGTTGCGTGGGTCGTCAGGCTCGCCCCGAATCTGATGGAGCAGTGTATGACCAATGTGTGAGTGCGAACGGCAGTGTCGACGGACGGACGGCGACGACGGACGGGATGGCAAGACGCCAACTCAAGGTGGTCGTCGTAGATGAGTAAAAAAGCTGCGAGTGTGTGTGAGAGAGGGAGGGAGCGAGTGGCGTCAGTGGCGAGAGTGTGTCAGTGAGCGAGCGTGGGCTGTCGTCGTCGTCGTTGTTGTTGGCGGTGAGTGAGCGCCGCGCTCGGCCCGCGCGACAGTTCTGGCCTTCTGCGCACGGACGCGCGGGTTCGTGACCGCCAGAATTGGCGAGGCAGGGAGGCACACGGGTTGTGCACGGCGCGCGTATGTGGCGGCGCTATGCCGCCGCGTGATCGAGCGAGCGCGAGCGGTGCGCGGTGCGGCAGCACCGCAAGTGCACCGCGAGTGCACCGCGAGTGCGCGGCTTGTCAACTTTGTCAAGCAGAAAGATACGCAGAGCGTATCCCGACGGCGCCCAGCTCGCCATCGGCGCAGGGTGACAAACCTGCGTGTCCGTCCGCCCTCGTCTGCGAGGTACAACGGGCACAGCGACAACGACTAGCCCGAACAGTGGCGCGCGCACGGTGTGTGTTGGCCACGAGGCGGCGCAGTGGCGCTGGCGCTGGCGCTGGCGTTGGCGTTGGCGCCGCGGCACCGGCGCAGCAGCGGCGGCGCACGCGCAAGAGAGGGAGGATAATACCAAACATACCGGGACGAATACCAAACAAGACCAGTGCGGCCACGGCAGAGTTAGTGTCTCGGACGAGTTGCGCGCGCGCGTCACGCGCTGATCGGCCGACCGATCGGCGTTGCGCCGTGCTGTCCCAGTCCCAGTGGTGCCAACAAAGTTCAATGCAGTGAGTGGCCAGTGGCGGCAAAGGACGCGTCACGCCGCGACGTGGGCGTGGGCGTGGGCGCGGGCGCGGGCGCGCACTCGCTCGCGCACCACGCGCGTACATCGTGGAGCGTGCATCTCCACCGGCTGCCCATTGCTGCTCCAAACGGTACAAACGGTGCGAGCGCGAGGAGGGAGGTTAGTCATGGCGACGGCAAGTGATTTCCATGAGCGAGCGAGTGAGCGCACGTTTGTGCGAGTCGCGACTGGCTCGCTCGCGCGCTCACGACGCACATGCCCCGCCCTTGCCCTCGCCCTCGCGGCCGCCGCCGCCCCCGCACGGACCACGTACCACGCGCCCGCCACGCCAACACTTGCAAACGCTGCGCGCTGCGCGCTGCGCGCTGCGCCGCCATTGCCCGACGCCACAGTGACAGACTGCTACTGTCCCACAGTATGCCAAATATCTCTCTGCGGCGATCGGCCCTTTCACCAGCCCTTCACAGCACGGCTTGTGCCGGCGAATCGACGCGTTGCGTGCCGCCGGCGCCGTGTGCCGTGCGTCTCAAACGGTCGCGGCCACGACATGCCCGGCACCGACCGAGCGACGGCGCCTGCTCCGACCGCCCGCGGCGGCGGGCGGTGGCGCGAGGCGCATTCCATACGTCGTCGTCCTGCCGCTTCGAGCCGAGACACACACCGTTTTGGGCCACCCGCGGCGTGTTGGTCCGTGACGAGGATCCGGCCGCGCCGCATTCTACCCCCCAGACGGCGGCCAGACCTCGCCGCCGTAAAGTGCTGCCGACGCACAGGTCGCATGCCATACTCGTACAGACACAAGATACAGTAATATGCAAGATACGCGCGTGAGGCGGACCTGAGGGCGGGCTGGCGCACAGCAGGAGAGGGCGGAGGCCAAGTGCGGGGTGGTTCCGTAGGGCTCGAGTCGCTCAGTGTCGCCGCTTTGGTTGAGACCGAATCGTGACCCCAGCCGGCATGCACGGCGCTAGTCGGCCGGTCGGGCGGCTCGCGTCGGCGTCAGGCGTATCTGGGTGTTCGCCGGTTCGGGCGGCCATGGTCAGGTCGTCCCCACGCTGCCGGCTGCTGCTCGCAATTTGGCCACGCAGGCCGCCTGCAAAGAATATCACGTGGCTCGAGGGCTACCGCGCCGCTCGGCGGCGGGTCATCCCTCGGCCTCTCCAGCCTGCGCCCTCGCGGCGGCATTAGCTGCGGCGACACCGCCTGCGCCGCCGAGGCGCGACGCCAGCCTCTCGTGCGCCTCCACGAGCTTGCGCTCGACGTCGCGCTGGTAGATCGGTTTTGGGAGGATACTGTCCGCGCCCGCGGACAGGTACTCGTTCTGGTCCTCCTCGAGCGCGTTGCCCGTGCACCCCACCACGAACAGCCGCGAGCCCTGCGCCCGCAGCGCGCGGACCACCTCGACGCCGGACATGAGCGGCATTTGGCTACTGTCAGCGAACCGTCAAAGCATAGAATAGGACCCCAGAGAGGGAGATAGAGCACGCTTGCACCGCTCGATGCGCTCACGGTGCTCGCGGCGCTCGCAGCCCGACTTACTTGTCCAAAAACACGACGTCAAAGTCGTTCTGCGCAATGGTATCCAGCGCGGCGCGCCCGTTCTCCGCCGTGGTGACCTTTGCGCCGAGGCGGGTGATCATGCGGCTCATGAGCCGGCGCGTGAGCGTGTCGTCGTCGACGACGAGCGCGGCGAGCG
Organism: Cutaneotrichosporon arboriforme; assembly: GCA_002335565.1. Taxonomy (NCBI): domain Eukaryota; kingdom Fungi; phylum Basidiomycota; class Tremellomycetes; order Trichosporonales; family Trichosporonaceae; genus Cutaneotrichosporon; species Cutaneotrichosporon arboriforme. The sequence goes on along the minus strand of BEDW01000002.1, from coordinate 9,398 downwards.
GGCGCGGCGACGGTGTAAGTGCTGGCGGGGGTGTACGCGGCGGTGTGGGCTTGGCGGCGGTCGCGTCGGCGTCTGATGGCGGTACAGGGGTGCCACTGCCTGGCGACAGGGGACATCCCGGCGCGCCACGCGCCGTACCCGTCGCCGTCGTCCCCACAGCAGCACAACTCGCGTCAAGCGTCCACGCGCGGGAATACTCGAACGGCGCGGGTGTCGGCGCCGACAGATCGCTCGCTCTGCGCACGCCGCCGACATCGCTGGCAGTACCCTGCGACGCAGCGCGGGATGGTATGTCGGCACGGAAACCGAGCTCGCGCAGCGGCTCGGACTGCGAGCTGTTGCGCGAGGCACGGTGAGTGTCGGCCGCGGCATTGCCGCCGCCGGGGCTGACGGCCCTGCTGGCGTCGCCAACACTGTCCGTCGGCGTCGTCGTCTTGCTCACTTCCGTCACAGACCCGAGCCGTAGGTGAATACGCGACGGCGCGTCCGAGCCGCGGCGAGTCGCGGCCTGCGTCGTAGTGGACGGGGTGGGGCTCGGAGCCGACTGCCTGCGGCCGTCAAAGCGCGCCGGAAACTTGCCAGAAGGAATGGACAGGTTACGCAGTACTGGGAGGTTGATGAAGCGCCCCGAGCTGGGCGACCCGGGCGAGCGTGGTACACCAGACACGCTCCCCCCCGCTGTGCCAGGTACCGTGCCGGTACCCGCTGCACTGCCCGGCCGCGGGTCGTATAACGGATACTGCAACTCAAACCTGCCGTTAATACGCGAAATGATTCAAAGACTCACCAGAACACACTCCCCTGGCCCAACACCGAGTCCACACCCAAGCGGCCATGACTGATCTTGACGAGCTGCATGACGAGCGCGAGGCCGAGGCCGGATCCCTTGCCGCCCTGCCGTCGGCCAATCTCCGTCTGGACGTATGGGTGGAAGAGCCGGTTTTCAGCGAGGTCCGAGGGCCGTAACCCCGGCCCTGTGTCGTGCACCTCGACACGCACAATGGCGTACCGCCGGCGCGAGCGTGTGCCGCTCGCTCTCGGCGTCGCTGTGCCGGCACGCGCGCGCTCCATCTCCACCTGCACGTCGCCGAGCTCGACGTCCTTCTCCACCTTGTCGTCGCCCAAAGCCTTCTCGTCAAGCACCTCGCCAACGCTACGCTTTTCGTCGAGCGTCTTGAGGCTGCGCTCGACAGTGTCCCAGTCAGCGGCCGAGCCGTCCGACGGCACGGTCGACGAGCTCGTGGCGACCTTTGTCGAGCCGGTGGAGAACGGGGTGGTCGTGGGGGGAGTAGGCGGCGGCGGAGGCGTGCGCATGCGACCTGTAGCGACCGACGTCCTCCGCGACACACCCGGCGACACCCCCGTGTCCTCCGATGGCGACAACAATTTGGTGACTATACTCACACTCCCGTTGTGTGTAAACTTGAGCGCGTTGGACGCGAGGTTGGAGGTGATCTGGCGCAGGCGCATCTCGTCGCCTACAAGCAAGCCCAAGTCGTCGACGCGGGGGTCGAGCTGTACGTGAAAGTCGACACCGCTGTGGTCGGCCTGCGCGCGGTGCGCGAGCGCGACGACCCTCATGGACTTGTTAAAGTCGAACGGCTTGCGCGCTTGCACCAGCTGGCCCGACTCCATCCGGTCAAACGAGAGCACGTCGTTGAGCACCTAGGGCGTCAGCACCTACTCTCCACTAGCCCACTTGCCTTCTCCATCATGCTGAGAGACGACGACAGGCCGTGGACCATCATGCCCCTGTCCTCGTCGAGGTCGCCAAACACGCCCTCTGCGTCGAGGTTTTGCACGGCCAGCAGCGCCGTGTTGAGGGGCACGCGCACCTCGTGAAAGATGTAGCTAACAAACTGCTTTTTCGAGTGTTGCGCGCGGTGTTCCATGATCTGGGCCGTTTCGAGCTCGGTGTACTGGAGGTTGAGCTGCTGGCGCAGCAGGAAGATTTGCCGGTCGGCGCGTTCGCGCCAGTAGCACCAGAGCGAGATGTAAATGTGGTAGACGACTAGGCATATTGGCTGCGAGATCCACGGCCGGTCGCGCGACCAGTGGGGCACGAACAGCGCCACGCTCAGCGCGGCAAATATGCACGCGCCGGTCACTGTCACCACGCGGTGGCCCCAGAGCCCTAGCGACGCGACGGTCGGCAGGCCGTATACCAATCCCAGCATGTGTAAGAACGTCCGCTCGCCGCATTGATTCCGTGGATCGTCGCCCCACTGGTATCCACACTCGTTCTGCCATCAGTGCAGGTCGGGAGAGGTGATACGCACCATCTCTATGACGAGGAGGTATCCCATTGACCACGTCGCGCCAAACACGAACGGTTGGTACAGCCACTGAAAGCGTCTTGGGCCGTTGAATCCGACCATGAATGGGAGGGGCACGGTGAAAAAGCCGACGATACCGAGGTAGGCGTAGTAGTAGAAAGTGTTGTATTGGAACTGAAGTGCGACGAGGAGGATCCATTGGAGCATGAGGTAAAGAGCGCCCATCATCGCGCCGGCTTTTTCTGCGATCCAGCGCTGTCGTTAGCATAGGCACGACCGCGAGAGCAGCGAGCGGGTGGGTGAGGCAAAGCCGCGAGCGCAGCGAGCGGTTGGTGAGGAAGGCCGCGAGCGCAGCCAGCGGGCGAGCAAGGCAGTACCGGCCCGAGATGCTTATGCGGGCGAGGCATAGCCACCCCGAGCTGCCAAGGCGATCCGCCATGAAGTGGAGCCACGCCGCCCGTGTGTTCAACCACGCCTCGTCGCTTCGTTCAATGCGCGCCGCGACCTTTGGCCGCTCCTCGCCTTACTCACCTCTCGTAGAAAGTGCCTCTCCATGGCCGGGTCGGAGAACGACGAGTCGGCAAAGTGCCAGAGGGGGATGATGATGCCCTCGCGGAGGTAGTACCAGATCCGGGACGTGTGCGTGGGCGCGTTGGACTTTGCGCCAAGCGACGTTTTAGACCGCGTACTGGCTGTATCGTCGCTTTCCGACGACGACGGGGGTATGCAGGGAGCAAAGTCCGAGTCGACAACGACTGCGTGCACAGGTGTGGGGGGCACCCCGCCGCGGCCGCCTCCGGCGCCGCCGCCGCCGTCGCTCTCGTCGTCGATCGACCACGTGCCCGTCCCGCGTCTCGGGAACGCGCGATACTGCTCGTCGTCGGCGAGCATCCAGCCTCCGGGTACATGGGGGTTTGCTGCGCGCCGCTGCGCACAGCTCGAGTGGTGGTACGTGCCCCCGCCGTGGCTCTGTGCCCTGCGGGCGCGCAGTCCGAGGCCACCGAGCCCAACTCCAGCTGCGGCGGCGCTCGCCGCTGCCGCGGCCGACGTCGCGGCGATGGGGGCCGCGCCAGCGACGCCGCCCGCGCCGCCCGCAACGACACCTAGACTCGCGCCGCTTCCGCCCGAACTCCTCCCGCTCGACTCGGCAGTTGAGCGCGCGACACTCGCTGCACAGGTAGGACATGCGTCGCGCAAGTGTCCCAGGGCGCGGGCGTCGGCGTGGGGCGGCGGTGCGAGATGGTTGGCAAAGGTAGTCACGGCGGCGCGCAGTCCTTTTGGACGTTTACGTTTCCGCCGCCGCCCACCCACCGTGTGCGACGCGTGCAGGCGGTGTCGCTCGCGCTCGGCTTCCGCGTATCCCGCCCACTCGTCGTCGGGCGCAGCCACCACTACTGGCGGCAAGGCAATTTCCACCGTGTCCCGCCGCGACGTTACCCCCCCGGATGGGGCGGAAGCACCCGACGCCGCCGAGGGCGTCAGGATCGACGGGCGCCGCCACCCGCTCGCCATTGCGCCGTTACCGGCCGGGTGTGTCGTTGTTGCTGCAGAGGGTGCGGGGCGCGAGGGGGTGAGGGGCGGACGAACGGGCTTGCGCCGAGGCGGCGCCAAGGGCAAATCACGCTCGCCTAGTTGTCGCTGTCGCTAGTCTTGTCGCTATCTCGCTGTCGCCGTCGTCGTTGACGGCGTCGCAGTCGCTGTCGCCGGCGTGGAAAGAATTCTACTTTTGAACGTATAGTAACTGTGTCAAGCTCAATAAATGTATGTACAGAGACGTTGGTTGCCGCGGTTGAGAGTTGTGTGTCGTTGTGTGTTAGGTCGAGGCTCTCTGCTTGGCGCTGTGTCGGAGTAAACCAGGCACATTGGATTTGCCTGGCCGTCGATCTGGAGCCCGCCAGGCATTCACAGGGTCGTCTCGAGCGGGCGCCGCAGCACAACAGCCATACACTCTTCCCGTTACGTATGTACGCCGAGGTCTGTGGGGCGGAAAGCGGCGACAACGGCCCGAGAACACACTCCCAGAACGTCCGGCTAGTTGACTCAGGGTGGGAACGAGTGGCTGCGCATATGCACACATGCCTGAAGCCACACACAGAGCTGCCAAGTAGCAAAGGGTCGCCCCACTCCTTAGTAACAAAGGGTCCCGCCCCACTCCTTAGTAACAAAGGGTCGGCTCCCCCGACGAGGTCAACAACACTCAAACCATGGAAACATTGCTTGGCACAGTTCCACAGAAACCAACTGCGCTCCCAACCAGACTCGTGATAATGCACATGCAGACACTACGGCAACTATGCAGAGAGGGAGAGACAGACAAAGGGGGGGGGGATGCTTCCGGTGCAATACGGTGTTGGAGTGTGGTGTCCATCGTGTCGAACAAATACAGTAGAGAGAGGTAAGATGCAAAGGACGAGTATTTCATGGCGCCAAGGCCGAGCACAGGTGCGACTCCGACTAGGTGGGTCCGAGCTCAAGGGATAAAGCTCAATGCCGAGAATGCCGCCGCTAGATTCCCATGACAGCGGCGGTCGCGGCCCAGAGGAGGTCGAGCATCTGACGGCCGGTATCGCTCAATCCCGTGCCCCGCCACTCCTCGTATCCCGTCGGGCCCCATGCGCTCTCGCCGCGGCACAGGCCGAGACGGTCCAGGCCCTCGAGGACAAACTCGACGCCGGACGAGTGCGAGTGGCACACGGCAATGACGGTGGGGAACGAGCGGCCGCTCTTGAGTCCCTGATCGTTGTCGGTGAGCGATGGTGAGCGCGAGCTCTCGGCCGCGTCGCCGCTGCTGCTCCCCACGCCGTCGAGGCGCGACTGCGAGTCCATCGGCGGCGTGTGCACACCAGCAGGCTTGCCCGTGCGCATCTGCTCGGTCCACTGCTCGAGCGCAATCACCGGAATCTCGGGCTGCGAGCGCAGGTCCTCCGTGTCGACGACCTTGGCCACGACGCGAAACGAGCGGAATGGCAGCGGCTGAAGGTTGTGCGACGCGCGCGACGACGACCGCCCGCCGCTGCCGTCCTCGTCAATCGGTGGCGTGCTCGTCGGTGGCGGGATCGGGATATGCTTGGCGTCAAGGAGTCCGCTGCCGCGATGGCCCAGGTCGGCGCGGCTCCCTCGCGGCCGCCACAGCTTGGGCAGGCGAGCCGGCCGCGACGACGCATGCGGACCGCCCTCCCACGTCTCGTGCAAAGGCGACTCGGTAATGTTGAACAGCGTCGTCGAGCCAGAGTAGTCGCGCTCCCGCTCGCGTTCGCGCTCAACGGTCGAGGCAGAGTTGAACGGCGTAAACCACACGAGTAAGGCCTGGCGCGGGCCGTCGACAAAGAACGGGTTGATAAACGCCTTGGTCGCCGCGGGCGTGTGTGGCAGTGGAGGCTGCTTCTTGTCCGACTCGATGGGGATGACCATGGCAAGCGCGTCGTCCGGCACACCTTCCCATGCCTTGCCCTCCTTCCAGGGAAGGCCGCCGTTCTGCTCGTCCTCGATGCCGAGGCCAAGCGAGCCAAACAGCTCGTCCGTCGGCCAGTCGTCGGTACTCTCGCTCGTATATTTGCTCGAGTGCTGCGACGACGCCGACGCCGAGTCGCTGCGGTCCGAGTGCGGCGGCCGTAGCGGCGGCGCAGCTGCCCACGTCGAGTTGTTTCCTTGCTTGAGGCTCTGACCCAAACCGTGCCCGTTGGCCCACAGCTGCCCGCGCTCCTTGCGGTCCTCGAGCATGCTCGACGCCTTGGACAGGCCGCGCTTCAGCACGCCAGAGAAACCCTTCTTGTGCTTCTCGTCGTCGGCGTCCTTTTTCGACCGCGAGTTGCGCCGCCCGCTAATGCCAATGGGCGCGCTGGTCGAGTGCGACTGCGGCTCGTCCTTGGGCGGGGAGGGGTCAGGGGTGTTCAGGTTGGACGGCCCGGGCGAGATGCCAATGTTGTTGCGTCCAGAGACGGCTATGGGGAGCGCAGTGGCACCCGAGTCCTGGCTGTTTAAGCGCTTGGCACGCTCCTCGACCTCGAATAACGACTCGGTGATGCTCTGGCGGTTGCGCGTCGCAGCGGCAAAGCGGCGCGACACACGGCTGCCACGCGACGTCAGCTCGCGTTGCACCGGCAGAGGCAGCTTGACGCCGCCCTGCTCGGTGTGGTTAAGCTTGCTCGTCAGCGTGTAGCCGCAGCATGGCGACAGCACGATGGGCTGCGGCGCGTTCGCAGGGGCCTTCTCCGCCGTCAAGAAAGGCACTAAGCCAGGCAGCGGCTGCTCAAGCTCGTACTCTCGCGAACTGCTCTGCTTGAGACGCCACACGCTCCCAGACGTAACGGACCGCACGTCGCCGTTCGGGTACTGCTCGTACTTTCCGGCACCAGGCGACTCCCACTCGGTGCGGGGCATGGGGCGCTGCTGCGACGGCTCGCGCGCCTCGGCTCCGGGGGGCTGCGGCATGCGGGGGACAGCATGGAATGTCCAGTCGCCGCGGCGGTCCCCATACTCGTCGTCAAACTTGCCCACAAACTTTGCAAAGCTGTCCTCCTCCTCGAGTGCCGGCCGCCCGTGACCGTCAGAGCTGCTGTTCCCGCTGCGCCTGTTAGACCCCTTGCTCTCGGAGCGACCGAGGTTGGGCCTGGAGCCTGCGAGAATAAAGTCAATGTCAAACTCGGACAGATCGACGGGCTGGGGTGGATGCAGCGATGCGGGGAGTGGCGCTGGCAACGGCTCGGAGGACAGGTTGCGCGAACTGAGCAGGTGCGACGCGCGGTGCAGCGCAAGTGTAGATGGAAGAAGACGCGGAACGGGGTCGGACAATGGCAACAATGGGGGCAGAGGGCGTTGGGGCGTCTGCAAGGAGGATCAGCTAACTGTAACAATAGCACACAACCTACGCCTAGGTCTGTTTCAAAATCGGGCAAGTCTTCCGGCCTGTCCCACACGGACTGGTCCTCAAACGTCAGGTGGTCTGCTTTGGGCGTGCGGGGAATGTTCGTCGGCAGACTCGGGCGTCTGAGCGCCGCGAGGTCGTCGATCGACGACGACGTCCCACGGCGCTCAATCGAGTTACCGCTGATCGAGCTGTCGCCGCTGCCGCCCTTGATTCGCTCCCAGAGTAACAGGCTCTGGCGACGAGTGCTCGCGGGCGACGCGGGCGTCGTCGAGTTGCCACCAAGACTGAGACGGGCCCGGGCGCGGCGCGAATCCTCGCCGTACGTCGCGGCCAGGAACGCTCGGCGCTGACGATCGGCCTCCTGCTGCTCTGCCAGCGCAAACGCAGAGGATGGCGTGTCTCCCTCGGCCTTCTTGGCCGATGAGAGCTGCGCGATGCGCTGAAGCGAGCTGCTGGCGCTGTCGATCCCGCCGTCTGGCGGCTCGCCAGATCCAATCGATCCAAACTTGAACCCGCGCTTTATTGTTGCGCCGCCCGCCGTGGGGTTTGTGTCGCTCCCGCCGTCTCGGACAATGCGCTCGGCAGAGCCGGTCCAGGCGCCATAGTACATTTGTGGCAGGCTGCCACGACGGCTGTCAGCAAGCGCAGCGGCCGCGCTGCCTCGCCGCTCCCCAGCCAGCAGGTCAGTAGTGCTACCATGCACTGGCGTGGGCGTGCTGTCTGCAGTGCGCGAGGCCGCAGCTATCTTGCCGGCGACAAGAGCGCGTGTCGGTGATGGCGCAGAGAGCGTCGGCAGAGTCGGGGTTAACGATGAGCGGCGCTTCGTTGGGTCAAAGCCGGCCACGACTGTGGCTGTCGAGTTTTGTCGTGTCGTCTGGTTGCTGCAACTGCTGCTGCTTCCCTGAGGCTGTCCCAAGCTCGACACGGACGGTGTTAACGACGAGCGCCGGTAATATCCGCCGGCGCTGCTGGCAAGGCTGGCAGCATAACCTGGGCGCGTGGCAGTGAGGTTGGACGCCGTGCTCGTCTTGGATGTCGAGCTGGCGACGGTCGCTACCGAGTCGCGGCGTGCGGCGTCGATAACATAGTTGCCGTCGAGGGCGGCGAACCCTATGGTGCGTACCATGGACGAAGACAGGCTGGGGCCGGCGGACGCGCCGTCCGTCTGCAGTCCAGTTGGGGGCATTGGGGAGATGACATTGAGGCCGAGCGGTGTGAGGGAGCCGCGGCGCGGGTGATGGGTGTGAATAAAGTGCGGGGGGTGGGTGACAGAGATGACAGAGGGGGTGGGCGGAGCCGAAGATGGGCCGTCAAAGGTTGGTGGGCTGTCGCTGCAATGTGATCAGCAAAACGTTGTCTGTGCAAAAACCAGGGCCACGATGGACGCCCAACTTACCCTCCTGGAAAGCTGCCAGGCATTATCTCGCTCTCGTCGTCTGCCTGGAGCGGGTCAACACCAAGGTGCATGCCGCTGTCCATGCCGGGTTTGTGATGTGGAGCAACAAAGGGCTGCTGCTGGCCACGGGCAACTCCGATGCTGCCGTCCTCACCAAGGCCGAGGGAAGGTGAAAGGCCAGTTCCTCGATGATTGAGGTCGAGGGTTGTTGCTGCTGCGAGGGAGGCGGGAAACACGCCGTCGTCGTCGTCGTCGACCGCGTTGTAGCCACCAGCGTCCTGCCTGGTTGCAGGGATGGCTCGGACGTGGGCGGGATCACCGGGGTAAGCCACGGCATCGCCGGCGACGGGAAGATGTGACTGCCGTGTGCTCCGTTGCTGCTGCTGGTGATGGTGGGCACCAGTGTGTGTGCTCGGGGAGGACGGCGCGGCTGTCGTTGTCGCCATGGGTGGTGATCGAGTGGACGCTGGCGATGTGGGCGCACGGCCTAGCGGTGCCGTGTCGGTTGTCATTGCAAGTTGCTGGCCAAGCTGCGTGTTGGCAGCAGCAACAGCAGCAGCAAGTGTCGAGGGCAGCGTTTGCAGCGGGGATGTGGGCGTTGTGCGCTGTGTCACCGCGCGCGCGCTAGATACCCCCCGCTGCTGCTTGCTCTCGGTGTTGGAAAGGGGGGGGGGGGGGGGGGGGGGGGGGGGGAAGGGGGGGGGGGGGGGGGGGGGGGGGGGGGGGGGGGGGGGGGCGCGGGAATGGCAGATGCCTAAGCGAGGCGCACGATAAATCGTCGCACAGCGAGGCTCGCTTCCACGACCACCGCCGTTGCCCCGGCCTTTTGTGCGCGCCAGCGAGGAGGTCCACCCGCCCG